>JAQSUU010000744.1:0-1280833 GCA_038087645.1 Saccharum hybrid cultivar R570
AGAAATGCAGTGGTCATTCTATTCCACAAACCAAATAAAAAACTAGAGAGCAAGATGATATTGGACCACGTCATTCCACCAACCAAACACCTCAATAAGGCACGGTTTGATCCTGTTGGGTCCATCTCGGGCAATGGTCGGAAAACCCCACGTGTATACTTGATCGAAGTTATCAACAAGCTCTTGGCTACCGTCTCCTGTTGTAGAACGCTTATAAAAGGGTCTCTCTAAACCTCACCAAAGCTAACGCTCCGTGAGGATTAGCCATTCTTAAACCCTAAACACCGATCCATCATTTGCCTTCATTTTTATTTATTTATTTTCAATTAATCAACTAATTAGCTATATTTTTATTTATGTACATAATGTAATCTTGAGATGTACAATTGCGTTTTTTTTATGTTTATATACTATACATCAGATATTTCAATATGCATTGTTTTCAAAGTAATCATATACCATACATGTTGCGTTTACCACCTTTGAGTTTCCAAGATATATTTTGGGTTGTTCACGTAACATCAATGTGATGTTCCACGGCCTTGATAGTATCCATGTTATGTTTATTTGGTATATTCAGTTGATGAGATGTTTGCTTTTTTTATACTACCATCGACGAATGAATATTATAAAATAGCATTCACCTAAGCCTTTAATTTATTATTCTATAAATCTAGAACATTATTTCGAATACATGCTCTATATGTGGTAAATTTTCTAACATTCTTATAGTACCCGTAAGATGTTATGGATTTTTGGTTGTTCATGTCTTATGGATGTTCTATAATATATTTTTTGGTTGAGTTAATTAGAACCATGCCATTGTAAATTTGATGTTTCTAAGAAAAGTCTACTTCTCTCCAAGAGTCTGAAATACGCCATTTTGTATGTCAGCGGCATACGAGTACCTTCCATATGCACCGGATATTTCCTCCCCTTCTCTCCAAGTCCTCGTCGTCCTCCTACAGGCGCAGCTCCAGTGCCCTCTTACGCCGCCCTGCACGCTTTGTCGTCGAGGCCACCAGCATGTGCTCGACGACCAGGCCTGGAATTGTGGCCGAGGGTTTGATCCTTTTTGACATTTTCGAGTTGGTGTAGGCTCTACTACCCTCTCCGGCCACGGACGTCGTCGTCGTCCACTCGTCCTCCTGGTACTAGCTCCAACGCCCTACACGCATGCAAGCTCGTCCAAAACTCCATGTGCTCGACGACCCTGGATTCACCGGAACCGGCCGGCTAGTTTGGCGACGGGCGACTCTATCTGCGCTCCGTGCCGTGCTTGAGAAGACAAAAAGGAGAGGGTAGTAGAGCCTACACCAATTAACGTACACGAGAAATTTCAGAATAAGGGACTACTAAGTTTGGCATGCCTCATCACTGAATAAGGACTCAATTCGCATGTCTTCTAGTATTTGACACCGTGACCTGCAAATTCCCCGTTTCGAGGGACATTCTTTATTTTTCTCTATTTTTCTTTTCTTCTTTTTCCCCTTTACCTGTACATGTGATTGGACTTCTTTGCCCCTGCCCCTTGCCCCATCTCCACTTTGATATAAACCAAAAAAGAAGGTTAAATGTATTGTCAGAGCCTTTGTTAATGCCATTTACAGAGGTGGTCTTTGAGGAATCAAAACCGTGACCTAGAGCTCATGTCATAACACCTCTTTAACAATATATGCCACACACACTCATTTGTGACTACATATATGATGCTATCTTTTTAAATCAGTGTTTTGTAATCTTATATTAATTATTTTAGCTACTAAATGAACTCGAATGAAAAAAAAGATTCAACTACAAAATTTTAAATATTGTTGAGCACTACAACTTTGGTAGAGGATTGTCTGAGTGAAAATTGTTTGAAAAAATTAAAAAAATTAAATCTCCAAATATGTGAATTTGAGACACTAAACAACTTTGAAATTAAAATTATGAACAAAAAATGTATATCAAGTCGAACCACTACAACTCGATCTGGTATTAACTATGTGAGCATTCAAGGTAATTTAGAAATTCTAAATTTTGAATTTTAAAACTTATGAAACTTAGAACACAATATAATTATGGAAGGTCATTCTTATTTAAAATGATAGATAATATTTTTCAACTTTTTTATGATGTTGTTGGCGTAAACTACACATATATCATGCAAGAGAGAGAATAAACAACCTAATTAACCAACTAATGTACCACTAAACAAGTATTTTTTACTTTTCTTATTGGAAATAAATTATTTTAAAGAAAAATAATTAGCATCAATTAATACTTTACTGTTATTGTCCATGTAAACTTAATCCCTCAATAAAATATAATATGAATATTGACAAAATAGAAAATAATTCCAAACCCTAGTTCTGGATCTAAATCTTGTTGCAAACCAATCCCTCCCTAAATATTATTAAATAGATCACTAAAGTAACGACATGTCATTAAATTATGGTAGAATCATGTTCCCTCTACTAAATTTATCCTAGCACCTTCAAAAATTTGATATAAATGCATCCATAAATGCCTCAACCACAGAGAGAAAATTAAAACCCTAAGTACGCACTAATCTACCACTACAACTAAAAAAAGGATTGGAATAGCACGTGCTTTCCTTCTAAAGCCTCCTTCACTAGAGGAATTGTTGACGGTAGTTATCACCTATCACAAACCGTCAACTTTGTACAAGAAAATGATCAATAGAAACAAAGGAGGTTATTACTGACAATTTTCATGAGTTTTGATAAATTTCTATTTTCTGTAGGGATTATTCAGAAAGAACGAAAACAAGGATTAAATTGACAAAATACCACGAAACTTGATCACAACGAAAGGACACACTAGAAGACTTTAGAAGGCACGGGACCGAGGCGAAGACCAAGAGGCCGCTAGAGCAGGCTGCCCGGCCCCCCCTCAGGCCGGCCGGCCTGGCCCAGAAGCCAACCGCCTTCCCCTTCGCATGATGCAATCCTACCGACCCCTACATCGTATCTTGACCCCTGTTTCAAGTCGGTTTGATCCGAGGGCTGCAGTTCATCCTATCGGGCTATATAACTAGACCTAGATCCCCCTTAGGCATCCATCATCATAAGGTCAAGACAAGATTAGAATTAGGGTTTTCTGAGAGAGATTAGAGCTCTACTTCAAGTTTAGGATTTAGATCGAGCTAGATATAATAAGAGTTGGGCGTTGCTCAGGATCCCGGATCGCCGTCAGGAGATTTGATAATTATATTGTAATCTCATTATTCTGACTTTGTGCTACTTCAATAATATCATTATGTTTATATTTATTTCGTTCTTAGTTTATTCTAGTTGTATATTTAATATAGTCATAATTAGTAATGATTTTATGCATATGTTCGCAAAGCACTTGGTTTTATTCCGGATTGGATTAGGTGGCAGATATGATGTACGTGTGGTTCTTATATTAAATTTACATGCGAATGCACCCTATATTTCGGACATCAAGTGGTAGATCGCGGGTGTGATATTCCTGTTGAGTCCTATATAGTCCACTCCTCGAATATAGGCCAAGTAGAGCTTGGTTACAAGGAAAGGATTGATCTGTTCTTGATATTCCTTAGTAATGTTCCTAATGCATAGATGAAGGATTGATTATGCTATAGATGATAGTATATATACTAGAGTGTACAAAAGACTTGGTAAATATGAAATAACTTAGGATTCTTACCTCTCAACTTATCTCCTGATTAGCTCTACTTGATTTATGAGTCTCTCTCATTCTGGAATACTCATTGTTATCTTATTTTATATCAATTATTTATCTATTGTCTTACCCCTGTAAAGATAAGAGTGGTTATTTGATCTTTATCATGAGTATGTATATTTGATATTCTTTCTGGCCATATCATTCTTTTATTTTAAACCCTATTAAGCTCCCAATGGTAAAGTATAAATAACGATACCTGAAACATTCCTGGGTGAAATGTTACAACGGTTATATTTTATCTGTGCGCTTGCGGATAACGTTTATTCTATATTTTATGTAAGTGTTATGATTATAAGTACAACCACATTTCTAGTGTCATGTTAGGGATGACAACTTAACTTAAGTGATGCTAAGAAATGCCACAAGCATTTCTAGTGTCGTTGCCAGGGAGCTTCAGGAAATTTTTAATGCCTATCAGAAAGATTAATCAAATAGATACTTATAGATAAAAATCATAACCAGTACCTCTGTCTTGGCAGGCTTACCCTTGTTTTGTTTTTGTTCATATCTTATACAGAGTAATAAATGTTCGGTTGTGACTCATCAATTTTCAATCACAAATCAACCCAACCAACACTACTAGAAACTGTGAGTTTCCCTACGGTTTATATAATTCCCTACGGTTTTTATGAATCCTAGAGAATTCTCGGTTTCCCTAGAGTTCCTTCTCAAAACCGTTGGGAAACTGGCATTTCCCTAGGAGTCCCGTGGTTTCGTCGGGAGGAGAGGGAGCAGTAGTCCTTTAGTGAGCCATATCAGCTCTTGCGTGGAATGTTTCCCTACAAGATGGAACAAAATCGTAGGAACCAAATCCTCAGAACCCTAAATTTCCAGGGTGCCTCTTCCTCCTACTGCCACCCAATGTTCAGGCGCCATTTCTCCCGCCGCCACCCCAATCCACGCACACATCGCAATTTCTCCCCTCTCCCTCCAAAGCCTTCACTTGCCCGCCCTCCCACTGCCCAGCCAGAACTCACGCACTGACGCATGAAGCCGACCGCCCGCCCTTCCCACTACCCGCCCGCGCGTGGCCACCGGCCTGCCCAGCGTCTGGCCGCCCGCCCCTCCCACTGCGCACCCGCGGGTGGCTGCCGGCCTACCCAGCGCCCGGCCACCCACCTGCTGCCCGCCCTGCCCCTGCTAAGCCACAGTCGCCCTCCCCAACGAGGCCGCTCAGGGCACCCCCTACTTAGCAACCAAGCGACCCTTTCCCATCTCCACTATAAGACCTCCCCACCCCAAGCCGCCACTCTAAGCTCCCTTCTCGATCTGTTGCCTCCCATTCCCTCCCTCCATGTCCTGCTCTTTAGATCCAGAGAAGCAAAGGCTGGATTGATAGAGTTAAGGTATGTTCTTGTGTGGACATCTGTAAGAGGATTGACTAATAATTGATTGGGATTTATTATTTTTAGGTCCTCCCATTCCATAACCAAGGCTCTCTTCCGATGCTGGGTTGCTTGGAGCCAAGGAATAGCCGAGGAGGAGAGGCGGCGTTGCTTGGAGCTCTGTTGTGAAGAAGGAAGGCACCACATCTTCACATCTGCATAGGAGGCAAGGGAGCACCACATCTGTAGAAAGGATTTCAGGTGAGAAGGAATTTTCCCTTTCTTGGTGGTTTTTGTACTGATAATTAAGTTAAATTAGAATTAGAATTGGCATGCACTAAATCATGTGAGTTACTTGCAAATCTTCTGTTTCAATTCATTGTCAAAAGAATAGCCATGTTAGTAGAAGACCATAGTTGGATGTATGATGGCTGGAATGACAATGGTTGTCATTCCTTGGATTGGGTGCGAAATACAAACGCTTTCCTAGACCAGGCTTTCAGTTCTGTTTCTAATTCTGAAAAACTTGGAGTAGTTTGTCCGTGTTCAGATTGTCGCAATAGAGTTAGACGGAGAAGAGCCGTCATGAGCATGCATTTGTGTAAAAGAGGGTTTATGCTTGGCTATACTATATGGACTGAACATGGTCAGCAACCTATTAGTCAGCCTACAATGAAGTATGTGTACAATACTGCTGATGGTTTAGATCAAATGTTAGCTGATTTTGGTGATGCAATGCATACAGATAGTGTAGAGGATGAACCAACAGCAGATGCTAAGGCATTCGATGCTTTGTTAGCAGCTTCAAAAGAGCCGCTCCATAGCTACACTAGTGTTGCACTGCTAATTGTTGTAGCACGCTTGATGGCAGTTAAGTCACAATACAATCTCCCCATAGAATGCATTAATAAATTATTGGATTTGTTCGGTGATGTACTGCCCCAGAACCATAAGATGCCAAAATCTTTGTATGAGTGCTAGTGTCTTCTTTGTGGTCTAAGAATGCCTTACATCAAGATAGATGCTTGTACAAACAATTGCATGATATACTACAAACAAGATGAGAACAAGGATAACTGTGATTTTTGTGGGGAGAGTAGATATGTAGTTACTGAACCAGCACACCAAGGGCATAAATGAAAACCAATACCACGTAAAGTTCTATGCTATCTCCCACTCATACCAAGGTTGCAGCGTTTGTTCATGGAGCCAAACACTGCAAAGCACATGCGGTAGCACAAGAGGGTAGACGTGCCAACCCAAATGTTATGGTGCATCCTTCTGATGCTGAGGCATGGACACATTTCAATACGTCTTGCCTAGAGTTTTCAATGGACCCAAGGAATGTTCGGATTGCTATGGCGACAGATGGCTTCAACCCATTTGGCTTTGGAAAAGCTCAATATTCTTGCTGGCCAGTTTTTTCAATTCCTCTTAACTTACCTCCAGCTCTTTGTACGAAGGAGGAAAATATATTTCTTAGTTTAGTGATTCATGGACCGGAGCATCCTGGCAAGAATATGAATGTCTTCATGCGGCCACTTGTTGATGAGATCAAGGAAGCTTGGGCAGGAGTTCTCACCTATGATAGCTTTTCAAAGCAAAGTTTTCAAATGAGGGTTGCATATCATACTTCCATCCATGATTATCCTGGATTGGGTATGTTCTCTGGATGGTCAACACATGGTGGCTTGGCCTGTTTTGATTGTATGGCAGATGTGGACAGCACTTGGCTACCAAATGGGCACAAGTACAATTGATTTGATTGCCATAGAAGATTCCTGCCAGCTGATCATAGTTTTAGGGACTAGAAGAATGCATTTAGGAAGGGCGTAGCAGTGTATGACACACCTCCACATCGGTTAACAGGGGAAGAGGTGCTAGCTTACATGAATGAAGTCAAAGAGAAATCTTTTGAAGGTTATGGTACTGTCCACAATTGGACTCACATCCCATTTCTGTGGGAATTGCCATATTTCCCTCTACTTATGCGTCCGCATCACATTGATGCTTGCATACTAAAAAAAATGTAGCAGAAGCTATTTTTGCTACATGTCTTGACATTGCTGACAAGACCAAGGATAATAACAAGGCTAGACTAGACCAAGCCTTGATGTGCAATAGGAGACATCTCAACCTTGTTGAGAAGCCAAATGGCCTGTGGGATAGGCCTAGAGCACCCTTTTCCCTAAAGAGACCCAGAAGAAAGATGTTATGCAGTGGTTTAAGGACATCAAATTCCCTGATGGTTATGCATCAAACCTAAGGCGAGGGGTCAACATGGACACTCTAAAGATAAATGGTCTCAAAAGTCATGACTTCCATATCTTCATTGAGCGTTTGCTACCTTTGATGATGCAAGGTTATGTCAAGAATGAGATATGGGAGGTGCTTGCTGAAGTGAGTTACTTTTTTAGAGTGCTTTGTGCAAAGGAGGTTGATCGTGCCCAGATATGTCAACTTGAAACAAACATACATGTTTTACTTTGTAATATGGAGAAAATCTTTCCACCGGGTTTCTTCAATTCAATGGAGCATATAATGGTGCACCTCCCATATCAAGTTAGGGTAGGGGGGCCTGTAAAGTACACTTGGATGTATGGAGTTGAGAGGTATACATTTAGGACATCTGTTCTTTACTATTTTGCTATTATATTCAAAGAACTAATAGTAACTAAAAACTCTTGTAGGTTGTTAAAAAAGGTGAGGGCAAAAGTCTGTAACAAGGCTCATGTTGAAGCATCAATAGTGGAAGGATGCCTTGTTGAGGAGATCACTAACTTAACATCATTATACTTACCTGATTTCATATCTAGCTCCCAAAATTGGCCACAACGTTATGCTCATAATGCTGATCCATCTGATTCTACTCTTAGTTTGTTCCAAGTTCGTGGATGGAAGAGTGGTAGAGGAACAACAAGGTTTCTAACTATTGAAGAGTATAACGCAGCAATGATTTATATCTTCACAAACTTTACTAAAATGGATGAATATGTTCAGTGAGTACACCAATTTAATAAACCAGCTAATAACATTTATCATTACAATAATTCATGCTTTTGTGTCCCATAGAAAATTTGAACGAGAACAATGGAGTCGGGCAAGACCACCAAGCTAGAGACAATTAGACAATTTAAGGATTAATGGGGCTGGCCATGGCAAACCAAATTTGATTAAATGGTTTAGAAACATGGTATTAGCTAATTGACCAATTCCTATGTAGTTTTATACAGTCATGTAAAATCTAGATACACTTTAATTTTTAATTGTAACATTGCAGTGTGACATGGATTCAAGCATACCTAGTGAATTGCGTCGTTTATCACGTGGATGTGGCCTCAAAGTCAAGTCATATGATATTTATGAAGTTAATGGGTATAAATTTAGATCTGAAAAGTATGAAAAATCTAGAGGGAACCTAACTACCACCAACACGAGGGTGCTTGCTGTTGGTGATGATGATGGAAGCAACAATGAGCTTGAGTATTACGATATTATCAAAGACATTATCGAGTTAAAGTTTGACGGTGGTAGTGATTTCAGCCTTGTTTTATTTGAGTGTCATTGGTTCCACCCAACTAATGGAGTGAGGCACTTGGACAGACTTGGACTAGTAGAAGTTGCCCATGAATCATGTAATCAAGCAAATGAGCCTTTTGTTCTTGCTAGCCAAGTGAAGCAGGTTTATTATCTTCCATATCCATGTAAATCTGATCCGAACCTCAATGGGTGGTGGCTTGCATACAAGGTCAGCTTGGTTGCGAACCTGTCCATTCCTTCAATGGATGAGTACAATGATGAAGACCCACCATGTATAGATACCTTTCAGGAAGATGGTCTAGAGGGAGAATTTGTCATAGACATTGGAATAGGTTTAGACAACATCACAATAAGTGATGGCTTTGATGAGATTAATGATCCAAATGAAATTTCTATGCTGGTCAAACAACAAAATGGTGTGATTAGAAAGAATGAACCTCCAATTGAAGAGCAAGTAGGATGTAATCCAGAATATTTTGTTGATTTCACACAAGCGGAATACCCTGATCCTGATGACTTTTAGGGGGAGTAATGATTAGGTAGTGCTCTTTGTATATTTTGGTGATTTCACATTATTCTTCTTCTTTATTTTATATATGTTTCATTAGCATTTCCGTACTGCTCTTTGTAACATATGTTTCATTTTTGCAGTGATGACAATCTCACATTGTGGGACACGTAGTCGGTCTACCACCGGTTCTGTTGCTAGAGAGAACACATCTTCAAGTCATAATGAACCTACTGAACCTTCTGTAGCAAGTGAGCAAAGTCTAGGACACTTGCGAGGCTGTGCAGATCTTCCCCCAACTATCCCCAATGAGCAAGATCGCCCATTGATTGATCCACAAGGAAAATCGTGAGTTTATCAAATTTACATTGTGATTTTTATGCAAATGTGCACTCATACGACGTGTTGTTAATTGAATTGTTCGCTAATATATAAAGGCACTGGACTGGAATGGAGGGAAGGACTCCGGCAAGTGTGTTGACATGTCTACTAAAGAACTATCATCCTAGTTTGGTTGAGTATAAAGGCAAGACTGTGGTTGCATCAACATGGAAACATTATGAAGCAACAACAGCTGCTGATGCTGTTTCTAACGGCTTTTGGGTAAGTTCTATACAAATGTATCACTACTGTTCCTTGCTAATAGTATGTTTATTTTGTGCTTATAATTACTAATTTTGCAGCAAAGATTTAGATTCAATCCAGCCAAAGAAGTAGAATCAAGAGAACATGTTGGAGGTTGCTGCTCAGTCCTCCTAGGGAGCATCTTATATTATGCAAGAATCACTGCAACAATGGAACATTTTCGCGAAGTGGAGAAAAGAACTATTTGTGACAAGATTGCTGGACATTTCTATTTGATGCGGGAGGAGTATGTTGCACGATGCCCAACTTGGTGCAAAGAAGCTTGTTGGGATGTTCTGGCCATGGAGTGGAGCAGTCCAAAATTCAAGGAAAGATCGGAGACAAATCGTGCCAATCGCTACAGCTGTAAGTTTAAACCACACAAAGGAGGGTTCAACTCTATTGCAACAATAAGGGAGAAATTGGTTAGTGTCCAATTACTAAAATTTTGTTGTTTACTTTTTTGCAATAACAATTAATTTCAGATTCATGTTATTATTGTAGTCAAAGAAATTAGGAAGACAAGTATGTGAGATAGAGGCATGGGTCCATACTCATAGAGGTTCAAATCCTGAAGATATTACTTCACTCAACACAAAAGAGGCAACTGCATGCTTGGTAAGTGCAGTATTGTGACAATGGAAAGTAAAATGAAACTTGTGATATACCTTCTCTCTTCTCGGAGCTTAGAATTATAAGCAGTTGATAGCTACTAGCTCATATAGAACACTACAGTATACTCTTAATGCTGAATGCTGGCAGCAGCTTATGGCCAGGACCAAAGCAAGTTGTAGTGCTCGCCCACAGTAGTAGCAGTAGGAAAAATACAAAGCTAAGGCCAGGACCAAAGCAAGCTGTATTAATGTTAACACACATGGAACAACATATGTGGTACATGGATTCTGTACAACAAGAAATTTTTAACCAATTTTAGCTGGATTTTAATAGTATGGTTTCAGTACATATGAATTGCTTCTATACATATGAATTGCTGCCTGTTCATATGAATTTAGCTAGATTTTAGCAGGCTTGTGTACATATGAATTGTTGATCTCTATTTTATTTTTGTGGCAGGAGAAATACAAAGCTAAGGCCATTGAACTAAATGGACTAGATTTTGATTGGTTGCACTCTCCGGTTGATGCTAGAGCTCTTTATGAATGCTCTTGTGGCCGCCCACATGGAAAATGGACTACATTTAATGGGATGGTCAATGACAAAGAAGTCCTCCCTGACTTAAGGAGAAGCCGTGAATCTACAATGGATGCTAGGCGTCAACGCCAAGAGGAAGATGAGCGATTAAGGAGGGAAGCTCATGATTGTCATGTGGCCAAGGAATATGCCCAAAATATGACAGAGTGGAGTAGAAATGTACATGCTTACACTGAGAACATGCAAAAAATTATGGAGGTGATGTCTCACATGCATCCTTTTCTATCCATCTTATTGCCACTTGAGTTACTTGTTAATCACTATACATAAACATTTGATTATTGAACTATAGAGAGTTGCTGAGCTAAATGGTATGCCTGCCTCATCTATTCCTGCTCCCATGCCCCCACCACCAATGCCGCCTGTGTACGCCGATATACCATCTTTAAATCCATCTCTTGATAATGTAAGTTTAATTATTACTATTTCTATTCGTTGTCTGTGTATGATTGCTGGTCATACCATGTTGACAGATAGATATTGCTCTACATCATAGCTTCTAGCAAAATACATGTCTGCCATAGCATCTATATCTCCAAGACACAAGAATGCATTATGCCTTTCAATTTCTATTACATTGTCTATTGCCTTCTATATTTTGTCAATGTTAATTGTTGTACACATCTCAGCTAGTCTAGTGAAACCTATTTTCAAATGCTATGTCCTTGAACTTATTTTTTGCATGGCATTTCCTGTGAATTTCCACTTATTTAATTGAAATTCCAATTATTCAATTGAATAGGCTTGTACGGGTGGGTCTTCTTTTGGAATAGAAACTCCTGAAGAAACACTGAGTAGGATTGCTTGTGGAAGATTCCGTGGCCATGAAAATACAGCAACTACAAGTGGTGGTGGCAACTACTCTCCTCCGGTTGATGAATTTCCATTTTTCTAACATCTTTTGTTGCCAAAACATGCAGTTATGTTCTGTGGCCAAAACATGGCACCTATCTTCTGATGCCAAAACAAACATGGATAGGACAACGCCTTTTGAGTTATTGTTTAACTATTAGCTAGACTTTGCAGTTGTTATTCAAATTGTAATGTGATAATGCACAGTATGAATTTGAATGCACTAAATTATTGCTACTGGAATGGTGTCACCGTGATCGGATTTGAAATTTGTATTTGAACTCAAATTTGAATGCATTAAATTATCGCTGCTGCAATGGTGTCATTAGATTTGAATGTATTTGAATTGAATCTGATGTCATGCCAAAAATATTTCCCTAGAGATCAATTTCCTAGGGACTAGAACTTTCCATGTTGGATTAGTTCCCTAGGAATCCCAAAATCCTAGGGACAATTACTTTACACGGTGGATTTGCTTCAGCATGGTTAGCAGGTTCCTTGGGAGCCATTTTCCTAGGGAAATCAGAATCCCCTACAGTTTCTGTAGAAAACCGTAGGGCACTCTTCTGTTTCCCATCGAAGTGTCCCCTAGGAAATGTTCCCTACGAAATACTCTAGGGGACCATGTTCCCTACGGTATTTGGCCTTTTCCCTAGGAATTCAAACTCTAGGGAAACTCGCAGTTTCCAATAGTGCAAGGAGGATCAATACCAGTAGTGAAGCTATGACTGAAAAGACTTTACTTGAGTTCTTTGCTCCAAGTATTGGGAACATTTGCACTGGACCAAAACTTCAAATGAACAACCTCGAGTTTGAGCTCAAGCCAAGCCTTATCAACATGGTTCAAGCTACTACATTCAGTGGGCAGGCATAAGAAGATGCTAATGCTCATCTACAGGACTTCCTAGAGATTGGAAGCACCATCATCATCAAGATCGTTCACCAAGATATCATACTCCTTCGTCTATTTCCGTTCTCATTGCAGGGAAGAGCGAAGCAGTGGTTTTACGCAAACAAAAACAACATGGACACTTGGGACGACTGTTCGAAGGCCTTTCTACTACGATTTTTCCTGTAGGCAAAACCAATGCCTTAAGAAGAAAGATCTGTAACTTCCAACAACAAAAAGGAGAAACCATTCCAGAGGCATGGGAACGTTTTCAGGAATATATCTTAGGATGCCCACACCATGGAATGGAGGATTGGTTGCTCATGCAAGGATTCTATCATGGATTAACTTAGAGGAATCGTGAGCAATTAGATGCCACTGCTGGAGGATCATTCACGTCACTCACTCTTTCAAGAGCTGAAACTCTCATGGACAAGATAGCTGAGAATCAGAGCTGGAAACAAGACAATATGCAACATTCTCGCCAGGTTGAAGAAGCTTTAGAAGAAGTGTGTGTATTATCATCGAAGATGGATGTACTATTGGATTGGCTTGATCAATGAGCTAAGTACAAGAAAGATCATCAGGCTATTCAAGATGCATTCAATGCTCAAAACAGATGTAGAGAGTATTTGGGGATAGAATTCTCAGATGATCCAGAAAATGCAAACATTATCAACAACTCTTTCACTCAATGAAAGCAGGGATGGAATCAACAGAAACAATCCACTTATCAAGGTAAGTACTGAAGCAAATCCTCCAATTTTGATTCTAAACAACCACCTTTGAGAGATTTAATCTTAGAACAAACTAGGATGAATGATAATATTGTTAAGAAGCTTGTTTCTAATGATAAAATTTTAGATAACATAAATGCAAAATTGGATGACTTTTCTTCTGCTATGAAAGATCAACTTAATCATAATAAAAAGGTAGAAACTAAATTAGCACAATTGGCTGCTGCTTTGCCTTTTGCCACTAACCCTGAGTAGGTCCAAGCTATTACCACTAGAGGTGGCAAATCCACTCGAGATTCCCCATATCCAAAAGGTACGGAGAGGAGACAGACAACACCAGTGTTACCAATAGTACTAGAAGAAAAGAAGGATGATGGAGTTGAAGAACTTGACCCACCAATACCAGAATTACAACAAGATTTCCATGACACCAACCTCTTACCTTTTCCATGCAGAAATCGAAAAGCTAAAACGGATGAGTAGTTCAGTAAGTTGTTGAAGTGAATCAAAAATTATATATCAATATTCCATTGTTAGATGCTATACAGGTACCCACCTATGCAAAGTATCTAAGAGATATCCTCAACAACAAACGACCACTGCTCTCCACTGAGGTGATCAAGCTAACGGAAGAGTGTAGTGCGGCCATCCTCAATATTTCACCAGCCAAGAAGAAGGATCCAGAATGCCCCACTATTGACTGTTCAATTGGAGATCAACATTCAACAATGCACTTTGTGACCTTGGAGCAGGTGTCAATGTGATGCCCAAGGTAGTCTTTGATAAGCTTCATCATTCAAAACTCGTCCCAACATCAATGTGTCTGCAGCTAGCCGATCAATCAATCCGCTATCCTATAGGAATTGCTGAGGATATACCAGTAAAGATCAGAGAATTCTTCATACCAGTCAACTTTGTGGTATTGGACATGCAACCAGACTCAAAAGTATCACTCATCCTTGGGAGACCCTTTCTGATCACAGCAAATGCCCACATTGACGTCGGAATTGGAGAAGTCAAATTCAATATCAATGGACGAGAAGAGCGTTTTCCATTCAAGCCAAAGCCTAAGTTAAGTACCACTGTAAATATGATAAGTGAAGAGGGAGACAAACAGTCACTGGGATCACCATCTTCGGGACCGTCTGACACCCCCTCAAAATAAACAGCATTTGGAAGGGTCCGGTTCGGCGGACTTAAAAATCCCAAACCTTCACTGGGAGGTAACTCGGTAGTTATCCATATTTACTTTATTAATGTTTTCATATGCATTTTAAATTTCATATTCTTGCATAATATAAATAATTCATGCTCCATGTAAATAATAATTTCGAAAAGTAAAACCTCCGTAAGTGATATTTACCGTGGCGGCAAAAAAATATAAAAATACCATCATTAGAATTCTTATTTCTCGTAGATTCATAAAAATATTTTTGTTTTGCATATTTGTGTGTTTATACGGTATAAATATGGGAGACATGTGGGACCCACACATCACCTCGCATCACTTCCACATCTCACTCTCCATTACCATCCATCCTCCATTATTCATGCATTATCATCCAACACACTTGCCAACTTTCTCACCGAAAGAGCATCCAAGGAGGCATTCATTGAATCATGTTTGAGGCAGAGGACACACTAGAAAATGGAGGAGGCAGATGGTGATGAGGTGGGGCCAGCCGGCCCCACCACTAGGCAATTACTGTAGCATAGCATTAAATCACCATTAGATTTTAATTGCAAATCAACATCTTCCTTAATTAGCCTCCCTCTTGTCTCAATCCTGGATCCGCCACTGTACTGATTACACACCACCACCACCTCAGTAATCTAGCTTGGGGGAGGACCCCCGCAGTGCAAGGTGAGGCGCTTCTGTTTTCCCTCTTGTAAATTTTCTGTTATTAGTATTATTATTATCTTCCTTAGTTTAAAGTATCAATTTTTTAAAAAAGAGAGCATAATCAGAAAACCAAATAATTTTTTCCCCTTTATTATATATATTTCTGCTAATAGTTTTAATTTCAGCATGTTTAAAAAAATAAAAATAAAAAAATAGAGTGTGTAAAATAAGTTTGCTTTAAGTTTATTTAAGTTTGAATTAGTGTGTTTTCTTATTTTAGAGTTGAATAAAAAGATAAAAATTAAAGTTAGACTCTCTCAGATGAAAAGAAAAATGCTTAAGTTATGATTCCTTTCAAGTACTTAGTTTTTAGATTTGAATTCTCCTACGAGTTGTATGAAGTTGATTTAACTTGAGAATTTGCTCTGAAACTTGAAACCTGTGGGTAGCATAAGCTTGAACCGAAATCTAGGTAATTGACGGATATGAGATAAGAGAGTTTGAGCTGCTATTTATCTTATTCTAAATGAAACTTGAATGTTGGAGATTTATCTTTAAAAATATGAAAATTGATATGATGAGATTCTGCATAGCAAAGTTTAAATTCCTGCCAGAGCCAAATGAATATATCTAGATTAGGAAAACTTCCACATTATTACTACTTGTATTTCATTATGTTCAGTTAAACTTTGTTGTATGCCTTAAGAGAGGTTTGTCATGCTTTAAAATTAAGATTCCACCATATATATATATTTCATCCATTTCATACTTCTTTCACCAAAAATGTTATTCTCTTACACTGGGAGGAAACACCAAAAATATTCCAAACCCATAGGACAACCATGAAATAAATGCTCCAAATTCCTTTGTATAATCTCTCTCAAATATTTTGTATGTAAAATAATCATGTGGCTATGCAAAAAGAAAAAGAAAAAATGGACAAGTGTCCGAAGTAAAAAAAGAGAGAAATTTTCAAGGAGCATAGTAGAATTAGGTTTAGCCACATAAACGTCCTATTCCAAACATTTATATGTCTTGATTTGATTGTATGACTCAACTCTCTTTAGATCCATCGTTTGACTTTAGAATATATGTTTGCAAGTATGTTTCCTCATGAGAATGCCATTCCTATAAAATCCACATAAGCTTTAGTGCAGGAACAAAGGCATTACGTTTAATGCCTTAGTGAGATCCAAAAATACCACATATATAAGAGAGACTTGAGTGTGTCATGCAGATAAATTTCTGAGTTTTATTTTGAAAACCTATTAAAAACTTCGGAATGAAGGTTGAATGAGGAATATGAGATGTACTGCTCACTTGATTGTTTTGTCTTTCAATTGCTCAAGATCAGGTGAAAAATTCAAAAGCTCTATGGTTGAAAGAAATATGAGTAAGTTTGGAAGATGGATCAATGAGTTGCAATCCAAAGAAGAATTTTTGTTTGAACACAGGTGTACTTTTGAGGAGTTGTACAAAATTCATAAACCCTGTAATTTTTAAATCATAATAAGTTTAAATTACTTTGCTAAGGGACTAGCAAAGACTTAGCTTGGGGGAATTTGTTGACGGTAGTTATCACCTATCACAAACCGTCAACTTTGTACAAGAAAATGATCACCAATAAAAACATAGGAGGATATTACTGACAATTTCCACGAGTTTTGGAGAATTTCTATTTTCTGCAGGGATTATTCAGAGAGAACGAAAACAAGGATTAAATTGACAAAATACCACGAAACTTGATTGCGATGAAATGACACACCAGAAGACTCTAGAAGGCACGAGAAGGCACGAGACCGAGGCAGAGACCGAGAGGCCACTAGAGGAGGCCGCTTGGCCCCCTCCTCAGGCCAGTCGGCTTGGCCTAGAAGCCAACCGCCTTCCCCTTCGCATGATGCAATCCAACTGACCTCTACGTCGTGTGTTGACCATTATTTCAAGTCGGTTTGATCCGAGGGCTGTAGTTCATCCTATCGGACTATATAACCAGACCCAGACCCCCCGAGGCATCCATCATCATAAGGTCAAGACAAGATTAGAATTAGGGTTTCCAGAGAGAGATTAGAGCTCTACTTCAAGTTTAGGGTTTAGATCTAGCTAGATATAATAAGAGTTGGGCGTTGCTCAGGATTCCGGATCGCCGTCAGAAGATTTGGTAATTATATTGTAATCTCATTATTCTGACTTTGTGCTACTTCAATAATATCATTATGTTTATATTTATTTTGTTCTTAGTTTATTCTAGTTGTATATTTGATATAGTCATGATTAGTAATGATTTTATGCATATGTTCACAAAGCACTTAGTTCAATTCCGGATTAGATTAGGTGGTAGATAAGTTGTAGATGTGGTGCTTATATTAAATTTACCTGCGAATGCACCCTATATTCCGGGACATCAAGTGGTAGATCGCGGGTGTGATATTCCTGTTGAGTCCTATGTAGTCCACTCCCCGAATATAGGCCAAGTAGAACCTGGTTACAAGCAAAGAATTGCTCTGTTCTTGATATTCCTTAGTAATGCTCCTTATGCATAGATGAAGGATTGATTATGCTATAGATGATAGTATCTATACTAGAGTGTACAAAAGACTTGGTAAATATGAAATAACTTAGGATTCTTACCTCTTAACTTATCTCCTGATTAGCTCTACTTGATTTATGAGTCTCTCTCATTCTGGAATACCCAATGTTATCTTATTTTATATCAATTATTTATCTATTTTCTTACTCCTGTAAAGATAAGAGTGGTTATTTGATCTTTATCATGAGTATGTATATTTGATATTCTTTCTTGCCATATCATTCTTTTATTTTAAACCCTGTTAAGCTCCCAATGGTAAAGTATAAATAACGATACCTGGAACATTCCTGGGTAAAATGTTATAATGGGTGTATTTTATCTGTGCACTTGCGTATAACCTTTATTCTATATTTTATGTAAGTGTCATGATTATAAGTACAACCACATTTCTAGTGTCATGTTAGAGATGCAACTTAACTTAAGTGATGCTAAGAAATATCAATAGGAATCAAAGTCAAAATCTTCCTCCTTAGATTAGCAATTTTGGGAAGATAGCCCAAGGCCTCCCTTCCTTCCACCCATGGGTAACCGTAAATTTTCCGAGGTGGAAGAAGGGGGCTGCTACATATATACTGGTAGATGAGGCTATGTGTAGAGACGCCTCTACAAATGATCTTAGGAGGTAGCTCTAAAACCAACTGCCTCTACAAAAACACCCACCATTTTTAGAGACGGACGGTAACAATAGCTGCCTCTGAAGATGCATTTGTAGAGGCGGCTAGAGTGGAGCCACCCTAATTATGCATGTTTAAAGGCAGCTTGGTCCATAGGGCACTTCAGAGGCGACTCTTGATTCAGACTCTCTGACCAAAAATGCTCGGCTTGGCTGTTATCATTGTTTTAGCTTCAAAAATACTATGACATCAGCACATCAATTCAAGTTTCTAGTCTCATGGATAGATGGCCAAACAAGCTGCCTGGCCCCTGCATGGCATGGGCCTGGTGAAACTATGAAACCATGACCCGCAAACATCGGGCCGAGCACGACATGTCGTGCCATCGGGCCGTGCCGATTACGGTGACGGCCTAGCCTTTGGCCTAGGCATGACACCTTGTGCCCTTTTCAGTGCTGGGCTGACCTAATGAGCTTGGAAGTTGTAGCAGTCCGGGTTGTCCCAAGGCCCGCTTACCAGGCAACGAGAGAGATAGATGAGGCACCGGCGGGGTATAGAGGAGCCGACGGGTCGGGTGAAGAAGTGCAGGCATCTGACAAGAGTCTAACATAGGGGTATGTTAAGTTCTCAGATAGGAGACAGACGACCGACAGATCCCCTGACCGATCCCACAAATCGTTCGGAGGCTATACCCATCGAGTATGCTCGCGCGTACCCTCTGATAGAGTCAGGGCGAGCTCGAGCACGCCTATAGCAGCCGCTCGGGCTCGAGGGCTAGGCCACAGCCCCAGGCTACCAAACGATGGGAGCCCTAGCCTGACCTCCACTAGAGCAATTGCCCGGGCGTCAATCGATGTCCTGACTCCCAGCCATAAGCCGGCTCAGGCGAGCCTGGTAGGTACGGAGATGCTACACTATCTACCTGCTCGAACGGCCACGCGGTCACTCCCAATATTATATTTATCTTTTTAAAATATAATAATATAGCCCATACATAAGCATGGGTTGTGGGCCAGTATGCACAGTATATATATATATATATAGAGGTGCATGTGCAGTTCAAGCTTAGTATATGTCCAGCCCATTCCAATCGTCTGTGTTGATTTTCTTTGGAGTCAAGTCTCTTAAATAGCTTAGAAAAAAAAGCAGAAAACTCTCAAATCGCCTTAGTTTATAAATGCTTCATTCAATAAAGACAAGCATATGATATCTGAACCACTTCAATTCAATTGCAACGAGAAAAGCACTTGAGATCTGAGCTCTTGGTTTATGCTAGCGACTCTTCTTAATTAGCTTGCGATCATTTCAGCTTATCCACTAGTTAGCATTTTTTTTAGCAAATCCCATAGTTAGCTGCAGCAAGCATCATGTAATTTACTCCTACTATTCATGTGTGCGTCAATTATCGAGAACTTGAACACGACCCTACAACACTGGAAAATATCATGCGATTCGATGAACCTCCACCACATGAGCCGATGAGGCCCAAAAAGAAAAGAAAAAAACACGTGTTGGCCCATTGGAGTGTCAGCCTTGGATTAATATTCGCCGTTCTAGGCCCGTCACAATTATGGGCCGTGGATCATGGATGCCTTCCTGTCCTCCTGGGCGAGGGAGCCTCGTCGACGGCGGTCCGGCCCAACGGCCGCCCGAGGTGGCGGAGCGATGCGATTCATGCGAACCTGGCGACGGGCGACGCCGCAGATGGAGGCGGTGGTGCACGGTGGGTGAGGTGGCCGACGGAACGGGTGGAGCGCGGCGGTGGCCGGGCGCTGAGCAGGGCCTTCCCGATGGGTGATAGATGGAGATGGGCGGAAGACCCGTGGGCCGCCGCCGTTCCTTTCCGTCGCATCCGACGGTCTCCGGCTGCGGCGGCGGCATTGGTTCTAGCAGGTTAGCTGCTCCCAAACGAGGTTTGCAGCATGTTCAGTTTCTTTCTTTTTCGCTCCAACGCCTGGCTTCACTGAGATCTCGCAGGTAGTTTCTCATCCTCTGTTTATTCTTGTCTTCTGCAAAGACTGCTAGCGAGAAGGGGCAAATCCAAGGATTGGTACCTGAGTTAGTGGAGGGGGGCCTCACTCACCTACAGTGACACTATTTTATTTCTAGAACCTAATGTACAACATATTGCAATTTTCAACTTCCTTTTGCTTTGCTACGAGGAAATGTTGGGCATGAGAATCAACTATAATAAATAAAAGCGAGGTATTCACGATTGACATAGAGGAGGGAGAAGCTGATCTGATTTCTGAGGCTTTCAATTGCAAATTAGGACCCTTCACAATGAAATATTTTGGTTTGCCCGTGTTTGACATGAGACTAACCAAAACAGAAATGGGTGACTCCCCAGCAAAGTAGACAAAAGGTTAAAAACGATGAAATGGATGACTCCCCTAGCAAACTCAAAATGTAGCACCAATGCACATTACATTTTTTTAAACAAAATTTGGTATTAGTTTTGTATTTTTATGATTTAAAATGAATTGGTTATGATTTTTTAGAAAATCAACCAGTTATAATTAGTTTTTACAAAAATACAAAACCACATTTGAAACCAGCTAGATGACTAGATTTGTTTGGTATTGATAGTTTCATAGTCAAATATTCTTGGTTTTAGATAGAGCAGCTATTACACTCTTCTGCCAGTTCCATCCAGTGTATATGTGCAGTTGTTTGATTAGATTAGGGAGTCATCATTCTCAGAGAAGTCACCTGCATACTGATAGCTAAGTTGGCTACAAGACGCTGCGAGCTAGTGTGAACGGCACCGGCGGGCCCTGGGCATGAGTGGCCGGTGAAAGGGTTGGGGAAGCTGGCTGTATACAAACTTTTGGGCGACGATGGCCTCATTCTTTTGTGACCAACACCAACACAAGCTGTGTTAATGACCACCATACCGCTGGAAGAAACCATCCGGTGACAATCAGAGCTGTCCTGTGTGTGAATTCAATTTCTCCATGTGCTCTGGTTGACACTCTGTCCTGTGTGTGGACGGCCATGTGGAACTTATTACACGTAGTTGGTTGGGTACCGTCGAGGGATGAATGCATTGGCCATCATTGAGCATTTGAGCCAAGCAGCCAGCAAAACAAGCACTTTTGAGACGAGAGTGTATCGTGTGTTTCTCTCCGTGAAATCCCTAGGGTCGCTCCCAAAACAACCACTTTTCCATTGAGTGCTAGCTGCTCATCCTCTTCATTTGTGCATCTGTTGCAATCAGAAGAAATATTGATTGAGTTGGTGATTGATGGGCATTGGGCTCATAATCATTGATACAATGCGTCAATGATCCCTCCATCTGAACTGTTGGAATCCAGCTGGTGCAGCAGCTGATTTTCTTGAAGCAATTTGTACAAACACATACTACTCACTGGTTCGTGCATCCGCTTCTTTCGTCTGCTCTTTTTTTTTTGCTCGGAATTTGTGACTTGTTGGGAGAATAAATTATCTATTAAATCTGCTGGTTGCATGCAGTAGGAGGTCGAGGAGGGCACATCATCCAGGAATAAGCACCCGTCTAGTCCTCTGCACTACCACCACACCATTTGATTCTGCTGATCTGCTCGTGTTCCTGTGTGTTGTGAGATCAACATATAATGGCCGAGTTGGTGATTGGGCCGCTGGTCTCTATGCTGGTCCAGAAGGCATCCAGCTACCTGCTGGACCAGTACAAGGTGATGGAAGGCATGGAGGAGCAGCGCAAGATCCTGGAAGGCAACCTGCCAGCAATCATGTACATCATCCAGGATGCAGAGGAGAAAGGGGCCTCCCGGTCTGATGTAGCAGCTTGGCTCAAAGATCTCAAGACAGCGGCCTATGAGGCCAATGATGTCTTTGATGAGTTCAAGTATGAGGCGCTTCAGAGAGAAGCGAAGAAGAAGGGCCAGAACAGCAAGCATGGAACAGATTGCGAGGCTCCTAGTCCCAGCTCGTAACCCCATTTCGTCCCGCTACAGGATGGGCAAGAAGCTACGCAGGATTTTGCAGACCATCAGGCTCCTAGTCACTGAGATGAATAAGTTTGATTTCAGACACCTGCAGCTAGCACAGCCCTCAAGGCAGTGGCGACAGACAGATTCCATAATCATGGACTCCGACAGGGATATTGTTAGCAGATCTAGAGATCAGGAGAAGAATAAAATCGTGGGGATGCTGCTTGATCAAGCTAGTAGCAACATGGATCTCATGGTCCTTCCAATTGTTGGACTGGGTGGGATGGGCAAGACCACCTTTGTTCAACACATTTACAATGACCCTGAAATTGTGAAGTGTTTTGAGCTTCGGAGGTGGTGCTGTGTGTCTGATGATTTTGACGTTGGCACCATTGCAAGCAGTATCTGTGAGACCAACGAGAAAGGTCGTGAAAAAACATTGCAGGATCTTCAGAGTATAATAAGTGGAAAAAGGTACCTCATTGTTTTAGATGATGTATGGAATCAGGATGCTGATAAGTGGGGAAAACTAATGACCTGCCTTAAGCAGGGTGGCAAGGGCAGTGCAGTACTGACAACAACTCGTGATTCAAAAGTGGCTGAAGTCATGACCATGGGTGTAAATGAAGCCCATAAAATTGAGAAGCTGAGTGACAAGCATTTGAGGGAAATTGTCCAGAGCAGAGCATTCAGCTTGCAAAATCCAAATAGTGATGAGTTGGATCGCATTTTCAGTAGGATTGTTGACCAATGTGCTGGTTCTCCTTTGGCTGCCAAAGCCTTTGGCTCCATGTTGAGTAACAAGACTAGCATGAATGAGTGGAAACATACATTGGCCAAAAGTAACATATGTAATGAGACAAGTGGAATTTTATCAATACTCAAGCTTAGTTTTGACGACCTACCATCACGTATGAAGCAGTGCTTTGCATTTTGTGCTTTATTTCCTAAGGACTATGAAATCGATGTCGACCTATTGATTCAGCTATGGATGGCACATGACTTTATATATGTGCAGGATGGCGATCTGCCTGAAACTGTTGGTGCACAAATTTTCAAGGAGCTAACATGGAGGTCATTCTTTCAAGATGTCAAGCAAACATTTCCAGTTGGTAAGCGAACCATATGCAAGATGATCAAGCAAACATTTCCAATTGGTAAGCAAACATTTCCAGTTGGTAAGCGAACCATATGCAAGATGCATGACATTGCTCTATCTGTTATGGGGAAAGAATGTGCCACCATTGTTGGTAAGCTTTCAACAAGCTGTTGCAAAATCCTACTCGCCACGTCTTCTTGTCAGTATCTGGTGCAAGTCCCATTTTTCTCAAAGGACGGGTTATAACTTTGTTGGACCATCTATTGAAGAAACAAACTGCAATGCTCCAGACATTATTCTTTCGAGTTTATTATGACCCCCTTGACATATCACAGTACAGTTCCTTGCGAGCCCTACACCTTCCTGCAATTGGCTATTCAGTACAGAAACACCTTACAGGACAGATACAGCACCTGAGGTATCTTAACCTGTCAGGGCATGGGTTTGTGATACTTCCTGAAGATATTAGCATTATGTGTAATCTACAAACATTGGACCTTTCTTATTGCATCTGGCTTCGTCTGCTTCCAAAGGATATAAAGTATATGGCAAGCCTACGACACCTCTATACCAATGGATGTAAATCATTGACGTGCATGCCTCCTGGACTCGGACAGATGACTTCTCTACAGACTAACATATTTTGTTGCTGGTGCTACCTCGGACTGCAGTACTATTGGAGAACTTGGAAATTTAAATCTTGGTGGTGAGTTAGAAATAAGTGGTCTGGAAAATGTAACAGAACAACTTGCAAAAAAAGTCAGACTTGAACATAAAGAGAAGATAACACACTTGTCTCTTGAATGGGATAGTAAGGGTCAAGAACAATCAGTGCAAATGGATTGCCATGAGAAGGTGTTATAAGCTCTTAAACCTCATGACTGTCTGCATATGCTAAGGATAGCCAAATACAGAGGCACTAGTTTACCATCATGGGTAACCGATCTTAGGAAATTGCAACACTTGGCTGAACTCCACCTGCATGGTTGTACGATGTGCGAGGAATTTCCTCAATTTTACCATTTCAGAGCTCTTGAAGTTCTTTACTTGGAAAAGTTGGACAAATTGCGAATCCTATGCATTGATGTGGTCTCTGCGCCATTTCCAGAACTGAAGCAACTCTGGTTACATGATTTGGAGAGCTTGGAGAGATGGGTGGCAACAGAAGGAAAAGAGGATGAATTAACCTTTCCTGTACTTGAGAAGATAGATATTAAAAACTGTCCAAAGTTGAGTAGTCTACCTGAAGCACCAGAGCTCAAGGTTATCAGGTTGGATGAAGGCAAGGCACTGCTATCATTAGGAATAGTTAAATCAACAAAGCACATGGCTTCAGTTTCCACGCTGGAACTGTCTGTCCGTGACCCTGAAGCACCGGCTTGGATAGATA
The DNA here is from genome assembly GCA_038087645.1 of Saccharum hybrid cultivar R570. Classification (NCBI taxonomy): domain Eukaryota; kingdom Viridiplantae; phylum Streptophyta; class Magnoliopsida; order Poales; family Poaceae; genus Saccharum; species Saccharum hybrid cultivar. The sequence goes on from JAQSUU010000744.1 coordinate 24,870, forward strand.
GCAGCTGGGGTTCATCAGAGAAACCAGAACCATCGCTCCATGACACGAAAGCAGCACCACTATCAGAACTGAGCATATCTGGCTGCAACTTTTTCTTCTCAAGTCAATCACAGCTAACATTTGTGGCTTGGAAATCGTTTGAAAAACTTGTAGATTTGAGCATTAAACACTGTGATGTGCTGATCTACTGGCCAGAACAAGTATTCAAAAGCTTGGTGTCCTTGAAGCGTTTGTCAATTGAGTCATGTAAGAAGCTAATTGGCCCCAAACAGGTGACAGATGATGAACCTACACGGACAACAGAGCAAGTCCTGCCACATTTAAACATGATATTTATAGGTGGTTGTGAAAGCTTGGTACAACTCTTCATTCTTCCCCCATCTCTCAGAAATATTGATATTACCCTTTGCCCTAGACTTGAATTTATATGGGAAAAGGAGAAACGTCTTGAAGACTGTACGTCACTTGAATACTGCCAAGACACTGCACATACCAGTACTCCAGAGCAATCACCCAGATGTCCGCCCACACGAGGCCGATGGTCCGCCCGCAGGCTCTATACAGCAGGGCGCGGAAGAGAGCTGTGCGGTGCTGCAGCGGAATCTCGAGGGGAGCGGGGCCGAGTTCAGTGTTTGCCTTGCCCTGCGCGTCCTCCTCGTAGTTGGACGGCCCGGACGTGGCGCAGGTGCGCAGCCCGAATGCTTTCCCGGCGAAGTTGGAGCTATGGTCGACCATGGAGTAGCAGACGTCGCGGAACCCCACGCCACGGCGCTCTAACGAGTCGATCTCGGTGTTGGTCAGGATGTTCGGCCGCGGCGTGGTGCTAGAGAACCTCATGGACCGTTGGGAGTAGATGTTTGAGCGCGACGCATTGGAGCGGCGCACGGAGACGTGCATCTTCCCGTTCCCCTTCACATCGGCCTCCGTGTTGGCGAAATTCGTCCATTTCGGTGAGGTCCGAAACGAATTTTACGCTTCGTATTCCGAAAATTCACCGAATTGAGTCTGAAATTCATCCGAATTTTCCCGAAATTCGTCCAATTCGGTTGGGACCGAATTTTTTTTTCCAAAACGAATCCCAAAACCTTGCGTCCGTCGAGCGACACCACGTTGAGGTCGACGATGGTGGATGCAATGGTGGCGGGCGGGTGCGATGTCCGCGCCATCCCGGATGCCGACCGCACAAAGCAAGGCGCCAGAGGGGGCGCCACACGGGACGTTGGAGTGGACACCTCCACTGCAGATCGAGCTCGAGGAAGGCCGGGGAACGGCCAACGCGGCAGAGCGTGGGGTCGATGAGGTCGGTGAAGAGGCAAAGCTTGCTGGCACTGGGCTCGACCTCGCAGGCGTGCTCGAGCTGGTCCACGGCTGTGCTGTTGCAGACTTGCAGTTGCTGGCGACGGGCTTGGGGATGGTGAGGAGGGAGACACGCGGGTCACGGCGAGGTCGATGGAGCAGTCTGCGGTGGCGGAAAAGTCGTAGGCAGCGTCGAGCGTGAAGGAGACGAACTTTTCGGATGCTGGCGTATGTGGAGGCGGCTTCTCGAGCTTCTCGAACGCTGGCGTACGCGGAGGCAGCTTCTCGAGCTTCTCGAACGCTGGCGTACGTGGAGGCAACTTCTCGGCTCTGGTACTTCGTTGGGGAAGTCTCCTTGGGTTCCTTCTCCTTGTTGGAAGCAGCGGCAATGGCGGAGACGAGTGGCGCGGGCATGGAGCAGGCGGACGCGACGGAGTTAGTGGAGGTGAGGCCGCTATCGATGCGGATCTGCCCGGTGGACGCGAGCCCGGCGAAGATGTCATCGGCAGAGAGGTCGCGCTCCTCCGCAGTGTGGGCAGGCTGTTCGAAGAGCCCTCCCCAGTTGTCCAGAACTACCATGGCATCGACGGCGGCAGGCCGCTGCTCGTAGATGCTCTCCTCCATGACGCGGACAGGCCCCTCGAACCATCCACCCCAGTTGTCGGCCTCGACCTGCGGTGTTTCGATGCAGAGCTCCTTGGCGGCAACTCGTTGCTCCCTCGTGGGCGGAGAGGAGCGCCGCTCCCACCGAGCCTCGAGCTCGTCCAACTTCAGGATCTCAGCTAAGGCGAGCTTGAGGGAGGAATCCATGGTGGAGTACCAAAATCGACGGCTCTGTTACCAATTGTTAGCAACCCAACCGGATTACTAACCGATAACTCGAATCAAGTAACAGGGATACAAGACCTCAGGGAGAGGGTGGTCTGGAATCAGCAAGGGAAAGAGAGATAGAGGCCCGAGGAAGAAGAACAGTAACTAGTAAAGGTAAAAGGTAATCTGATATTTGATAATTGGTTTGATGACGCACTCTGGCCTCAACCTGCCCCTTTTGTATCCAAGGCGTGACTGCCTAGCTTGGGCCCACCAGGTAGTGGTCCCTGAGATGCTGTGTATTGTATGAATAAATGAGCATCGTTGCTGTTTCGCTTATTCCTTGTCCATCTCTAGTAACTCTAGGCATAGTACACTGTGATAACCTGGCAATGCTTCCAGATCTACCACCGTCCCTCAAGAATTTGGCAATCATCGATTGTGGGGAGCTCTGTTCTGTGTCAGGAGAGCTGGGTGAACTCGAGGAACTACATATTTTTGGCTGTAATAAGTTGCAGTCAGTCTATTCCTTGGGAGACGCGTTATCATTAGAAACACTGTTTCTTTCCAGGTGTCAATGCCTTGCATCCTTGGAGCATCAGCTGTGTATCAAACCAACCCCGTTCCTACAGCGAGATGTGACTTCACCTGATAAATTCCCCACAATGTATAGAGCCGGACCCGACCCTATACGTGGGACCCACATGGAATAAAGAAACTCATGTCCCCACAAATGCGTCGGCTCCCTCTGCCTCTTCCACCTGTGCCGCCGGAATCCCCCTCCCCGGCCACCTCCTCCATCGTCGAGCGGCAAGGCAGTTGCGTCTCCTCCTCCTCCTCTCTCTCTCTCTCTCTCTCTCTCTCTCTCTCCCTCCCTCCCTCTCTCTCTCTCTCTCTCTCTCTCTCTACATGGCCTTCCTCGTCGCATCTGATGCGGCCATGGGGGCTGCCGCCACCACCCCGTTGTTCGGCGCCTCGAAGTACGCCATCCTCTCCGCTGCCGTCACCCCTGAGCACCGCTGTCACCGGCTCCTTCAGCTCCAGCGCCATGAGCTCCTCTGCCCAGATCTAGGGCATCGACGGGGGCTCCGTCCATGGCCGACAGCGAGCCGGGGCAGATGGAGCTGGGGTCCGAGCAAGCACAGGGACGATGAGTTCTTGGTTGCGGCAGGAGCACCAACAGCAAGAAAGAGAAGAACGGTGAAGAAATAAAGCGTGATTTGTTTCTTTGTTTGAATCGGGTTCGATACAAGGGAGCTGCTCCACCATCGAATTGAGCTCGCAGTTTATAGGAGTGGGTTATATGCTTGCATTTATTCTATAGGAGCGGCTTCGGAACGCCCACTGCGGGTGCTCTTAGGATCCGGTGGTGGTCCTGGGAGTTAGTCGGCCCTTCAGGAACTTAGAATCGAATACTGCCCAGCTATACATATGAAGCAGTTTAACAAAAATGTGCTCGACAGGCTTGTACACAAAGAAATATCACACGCTCGTTAAGCGACCCAGATGAAGGTACCGTCCAGTTTCCTTAAATTTCTCTGCCTACCATTTAGAATTTTTTTTTATTTTTAGCCCAAATTTGAAACAAATTTTAAATTTAACCCGTGTTTGAAATTTTTTTTAAATCTAACCCGTTTGGCCCCGCCACCATGCATGGCGGGGCAAATGCACTGAACCCCGCCATGCATGGTGGCGGGGTACAGTTCCCGCGTGGCAAGCCGACGTGGCAGCGACCCGGGCGTACCCCGCCATGATCGGTGGCGGGGTAGGCCAAACCCGCCACCCATCGTGGCGGGGTGGTCGCACGGTCAGCTTGCCGCCTTGTTTAGATACCAAAGTTGGTATCCCAACTTTGCACAGTGCACATCACATCACACTGTAGCAATTTTGTTTTTATTTGGTAATAATTGTCCAAATATTGATTAATTAGGCTTAAAATATTCGTCTCGCAAAGTACAACAAAACTGTGTAATTAGTTTTTAATTTCATCTACATTTAGTACTCCATATATGTGCCGGCATTTTGATGTGATGGGGAATCTTCTTTTTGCATAGTGGAATTTGGAGTGGAATTTGGGTATCTAAACAAGGCCTGCGTCTCGTTCTTGCGGCCGGTGCAGATGCCGACACCTACAGGTAGTGCAGGTGCATGCATGCTGCGATGGCTGTGCATGCAGGTGCAGGTGCATGTGACCGGTCATTGTCAATCACCTCGGCCCACCCATACCTGCATAATCAATTCTTTAGTAGGAGTAAATTACATCAAATTAGAATATATTTTACTGTTTTTTGGTGTAAGTTCTGTATTCTATTAATGTAAATTGATTTTCATAAATGAGAATAGTCAGAATTACTTGAATAGTTATCTGATCTTTTTTTTTTGCTTTTTTTATATTCTGTAGGTTTTATTTGGTCCCCTTTGAAATTTTTCAATTTGGCTTCCATAGAAATAATCTGGCTTTTTGTTTTGTTTTGTTTGTTTAATATCTTTTCATTATTTCCATTTTTTGGTTTGTTTGATTTGGATCCGTTGATCACGATAATTGAGTGTAGGATGGCTAAAAAACGCTCGATTTTTGTTTCCACTGTGAATTGGGTGCTTAAGGGCAGCCCCTAGACACTCAATTCACAGTGGAAACAAAAATCAGAGGGTTGGCAGTGTGCGTTGGCAGTGTGCCCATCCGTAGTACTGTCTTTTGCTTTCACTGCATGTGACCACGGTTAATGATGGGTAATTTTGGTGCAAAGTATCGTGCATGTATAAAGGCATAAATTAATAAATATACCACCATATGCTTAAATATTAATATAAAAATAAATATATACAGGTAGATAAATATATTTAAATTTATTTATTACACTCCGAAATGGTATACCGGTATTATCCGGTACCGAAACATTTCGTACCAATAACCAAACCGGAATGACATCGGGAATGGTATTTATAAGTATGCACATATCCAAATCAAGCGTTTTTTAGCCATCCTACACTCAATTATCGTGATCAACGGATCCAAATCAAACAAACCAAAAAAATGGAAATAATGAAAAGATATTAAACAAACAAAACAAAACAAAAAGCCAGATTATTTCTATGGAAGCCAAATTGAAAAATTTCAAAGGGGACCAAATAAAACCTACAGAATATAAAAAAAGCAAAAAAAAAAAAGATCAGATAACTATTCAAGTAATTCTGACTATTCTCATTTATGAAAATCAATTTACATTAATAGAATACAGAACTTACACCCAAAAAACAGTAAAATATATTCCAATTTGATGTAATTTGCTCCTACTAAAGAATTGATTATGCAGGTATGGGTGGGCCGAGGTGATTGACAATGACCGGTCACATGCACCTGCACCTGCACCTGCATGCACAGCCATCGCAGCATGCATGCACCTGCACTACCTGTAGGTGTCGGCATCTGCACCGGCCGCAAGAACGAGACGCAAGCTACCGTGCGACCACCCCGCCACGATGGGTGGCGGGTTTGGCCTACCCCGCCACCGATCATGGCGGGGTACGCCCGGGTGGCTGCCACGTCGGCTTGCCACGCGGGAACTGTACCCCGCCACCATGCATGGCGGGGTTCAGTGCATTTGCCCCGCCATGCATGGTGGCGGGGCCAAACGGGTTAGATTTAAAAAAAATTTCAAACACGGGTTAAATTTAAAATTTGTTTCAAATTTGGGCTAAAAATAAAAAAAAATTCACCATTTATATATGCTAGAAATGCACACCATTTGAATTTTAATGCTGCGACCCTGTCTACTTTTGTTATGAATGATATATATAGGTGGTTGGAGGTCTGCAGTCCGGTTTTTATACAGTCCTTTGTCTCTGATGTAACCCCAATATTGTTAGTTCATATGGTTATTGATTTTTATTCTTGGATGCAATAGTTAAGAACGTGCATTTTGCATTTGCAGGGCCTAAACTATGGGAACCAAAATCTTGGAAATATGCTATCCCTTGGTGTTGAGATGGGGATGATGCGGCGTCACCGAAGTAGTACTGAAATGACATCCTGAAATCTTAGTTTTGGAAGAAAGTTGTTCTGGAGGGAAGCAGTTCCAACTTCCAAGACTTGAGGCACTTATGGAGGCTTGTCCTATATTTTCTATTTGCTTGGCCAAACTATGACGAAGCCGGACTATGTTTTGTCATCAACAATATGCTGCTTCTCTGAATAAGTTTGGATTGTAAAAAACGTGCCTTGTAGCTTGTTAGTTCAGCCACGTTTGACGGTTTGAGCGCGTCTCCATACATGCAGATGCTGCTACCTTCGTGCAGACGTGCTGCTACCTTCGTGTTTACTACATTTTCCTGTGGAGCGAGCATATATATGATATACATATATAGTACTGGTTTGCCCGGATCTGTCCAGCGTCCGTTGCCCGGAATGGTTTGAAACCGTCTTGCTTGTGTGTTCAGTTCGTTGTCTGACATGCAGTTATCAGTCTGCACCCCTTGTGTTCCATGCTATTGCATCCCTTGTGCTCCTGTTTCAGAAATGAAACTCTGCAGTCTGCACCATCTATTTTTTCAGAAGCAGAGTGGGCATTCATTCATTACGGGAACAGAGAAATGGAATAATAGATACAGACGTATATGGGTGGCGGAAGGAAACAAACGGCGTGTTTGTCAACTACTCCCTCCAGTTTGGACTGCGACATGGTCTCCAAAAAATAATTTTGACCGTTACTTTTTGCTATAAAATATTTATAAAATATATATACTTTTATGAAACTATATATCGAGATGAATCTACTTATATCACTTTTATATTTTCAAACTCAACCCAAAAGAATTTATTTGTAGTTAAAGTTTAAAATGTTTGACTTAAGACAACCTCAAAATGACATTCTTTTGGAAACCGGAGGGAGTATGTGGGAAGAGGCATGGGAATTTGTAGTGGGAGTTGATAGAGGGAATTAAGGTGGGAGATTGACTTTTAGTCTCAATCCCTTGTTTGGTTCGTGTGGTTCGTGGAGGGAAATAAGAAAGGGAATTAAAGAGGGAATTCATATCTCCAGTCCGGTGAGAGGGTTTTGAGGGGATATTAAAAGGTAAATCATGATGGACGGTGAGGATATACTTTTCTTTTATTAAGAACACAACTTACACCCAATTCTCACCCCTCCGGAATTGATTAGTGGGAGTTGATCCTCTAAACTCCCTTTTAGCTTCCCACCAAAACTCCCATACCAACCAAAACAAACAAAAGATTTCTAAACTAGTGAGAGTGATCGCAGCCCATCTGAGTACGGGCCTCGGATATTTGTGTTCTGGTGCTGGCCCTTCAGAATTTTGGGTCATGGGCTTTCCCTAGATGTGCGCGTTATGGGTGCCCACGTCGACGGCCTCCGTGGCCCATCGCTCTCACTAGTCACAGGCCTGATGACGGTGGGGCACTCCGCCGAGCGATTGGAGTGCCAGGGCCCAGGGGACTGAGCTCTGAGCAGCAGTGCCCAATGGTGCCTCGTCAGGGCCAGGCGGCCCTTTCCCTCGAGGTTTGCCTGCGGGTCCCACCGGAATCTCGCCCTCAAGGCACCGCCGGCTCCGGCGCCGTCGGCACGTGTTCAAGCCGGCTACCGTTCCCGAACAAGGTTCGCTACGAAGTCTGATTTACCACTCCAATGCTTCGCCCTCTAAAACTCTCAGCTATTTATTTTGCTCTGTCCGTTTTGCTTATCTTCTGTAGAGCTTGTGCACTTTGACTGAATTTTTCAAGGGAATGCTACGGTACAACTTTTACTTGTCAGAAGCTAATACCTCAAACAAATCTGAGCCATTGATTGTTGTTGATTTTTTTAAATTAATCAATTGATTAATTAACCTGAAAAAAGAAAAAGATTTTAAATCCTCAAATCACGGGAGGCACATGGATGGGCTCATGGCCCTTCATATTCTTTGTTCCTTTGCATGCAACTTGTTTTTTCCTTTGCATGCAAAGTGTTTCGGACGTGCAAACCTGTTGGCAACCAAAAATGTCTATTTTGTGAAGTTGTCAAAATGTGTAACGTACTTCACCATTGTGTTCCTCTCATCGAGATGGTCAAAAAACATATATAGAACGTCCAATTTGGGGTCCGGATGAGAGAGTTATGCCTCCGAGAAAATGTATAAACCACCGGTACTACCGGTCCGAGACCACCGGTACTACCGGTCCGAGAAGGTTTGGCGCAGATATGAACTACCGGTACTACCGGTAGGGTCTGTTCCGAATCTAACTCTCATATCTCGAACCGATTTGTTTCTATATCGGTTTTTGGACGTGAAAAACTTAGAAAATAAGCCCTGGAGAGGTTTCCTACTGGGATAAGACTACCCCTTCTATATATATGAGAGGATCATGGCCGATTGAGTTACCATCTATCCAATAAACAAAACAACAACCAAAACTCCTATCTTACCCTAGTTTTCTCCTCTCAACCCTCTACCCTGCTGTTCGGCAAGCCTCTCCACGAGATTTGTCGGCATCCTAGGTGGTCTTGCTGGTCCTTGGAGATCCTCCACGTGCTTCTCCCTGACGGATCCTTCCGGGAGTGGTTCGGGAGCCGTTTCGGCCGAGAACGAGCTCTACATGGGCCCTATCGATCTCTAGATCGGTTACGCCGGTTACGCTTCGTCTCTTGCTGTGTTTCAGGCCTTGTGAGACCTCTTGGGCGTCCAAGGCCCTCGCTGGTGTGTTGGCTGAGCGATCTTCAACGTCAACAAAACCCATCAACAAGCGACGGTCCCGCGGCATACGGAAGTCTCCGGCGGCATAAAAAAAGATTAGTACATTAGTACATGACACGTTATTTGGCAATCTAAAATATGTTACGCTAACATGTTACATGATCGATTGAGAGGATATTTTAAAAAGCGTCACGCTAGCTGTCATGTAACGAAATACAAAGATTACACCAAAGCACCAAAGTTGTCACGGACCTCATATATTGGTATGATTTTGTTTGAAAAGTTGCACCAAAGATTACATATTTTTCCTTTCAGCACATTATAAAAAAAGTTAATCAGTAAAGCACGATGCTGTACACACGTATGTACATATCACGTTCTACAAAACGCACCTGTATATATCATGTTCAAAAAGGTTTCCATCATATTATGTACTGTACCATACACACACCTTTGTCACGTTAATAAAAAATCATTGCTAACTCTCCATCACGTTCAAAGAAAAATCAATTCTAAACTTTCCAAAAAGAAATAGACAACATATTTGGACACTTCATTTCCTTCCAAAATTAGAATAATTAAATATATAATATTGTGATTACCTCCTATAAAGTAATATGTGGTAAAAGACATCCAGATCGACGGTCCACAGTTATTTGAGAGTACCACAGCAAAGCCCATTTTTCAAAATTTCCGTCCACTGACTCCGTTGATGTGCGTGGGATGGTGATGCTCAGTAATTAGAACGACCTTGTTGTCGCAGGTGATCCAAAGTAGATTCATTGGCTCTATCCCCTATGCGATGGCAGATTGTAATCCTTGCGCAAATAATTGTCTGGGCTTTGTGACAATTTGCAGCTCTCTTATTCAACTAATAGCAGGTTCTGAGCCTGTATATGATCTTTTACTAAGAAGAAAGGTTAGTTCATAATACTTAGCAGATACTCCTACTCCAGCCGCATCAAGGATTCTCACAATTTAGCTCAGCAAGTCAGGATTTTGTCTATCCCAGTAGTATATCTCCTGTTCCAGACTTTACTGAGTTCATTTGTTTCTTAATGCGATTGTGCTAAAAAAACATTGGCTGCTTTGGTTACTAGACTGAGCTGTTTAATCTACATTTCATATTCAACTTATTTCCTACTATTCATGTGATGCAACATTCACTGTCCCTGTGAGACTAGCACAAAGATGGAAGCAAGGTTGAATCTGATGTTCAGGCAATCAAACTTTAATGGCCAGTCTATATTCAAATGAAAGCATTATGGATCACTATGTCATAGAGTACTGCTCCCTGGAGCTCAAAAGCAAAACAGAGGACATGTGGAGCAAAGGCGAAGGGAAGATGAAGAAGAAAAGAAGATGCTTTGCTTCTTTCCTGGTCTTGGGCCGCAGTGGGCCGCCTTGGCGCGCGCAGCCGTGTCGCGCGTTGGGCTGCTGGGCCGGTTTGGAGGCCGCCAGCCTTGTTCTCTTTTCTAAACGGTTTTCTAATTTGATTTCTGCAGCAAATTGTAAATTCAAGATAAAATCTTGCAGGGATCCAAAAATGGTGAAACCAATTTTGTTAGGTTCATAAAATCATGATCTATCTAAAGGTGTAATTGGTTCTTGTAGTGTTATGATATTATTTTTAGGCTTGCTCTAATTATTCTGAGACGCTTAATTTTATTAAATGTGAACTTGTAGGAATTTGTGTGATAAATCGGTGATAGTGTTAACTCCGATAAATTTATAGTAAGCTAACCATATTATTGGGTGTTCACTGTAAATTTTGTAGCTCTAGAATAATTAGTTTGCTAAGATCGCTAATGAGCCCTAGTTCTAATATATATTAAAACCGACAAAATGAGTAAAGTAAAACCTTGGGTTTGTATAGCTAAAATACTTGTCGGAAAATAGCGCGTTGCTGGTAGTAGGGATACGGGGCTTAGTACGTTAGTCTCCACACTAGTTTGTTAGCCGGAGAGACTAAATCATATGCTAAGTTGCGAATGTCGTGTTTATTTACGTTTCCGTCACATCCATGTATATCGTGTAGGAACACCGAGGTTGGATCGTGGAGACACCCGGAGGCAGCAAGAAGATGGCGCCTTGATGATCGTGTCACATCGATGGAATGCTAACTTGGTTATTCTACCCAGGCAAGCCCCGGTGCATAACCCCTAATATTATGCACTTTATTTTCTGCTTGTGCATTAAGTTTAAAGGAGTTGAATGAAACCCACTTGTATATATATATATATATATATATATATATATATATATATATATATATATATATATATATATATATATATATATATATATATATATATATATATATCCTTGTCCTATGAGTCTTACTAGTATGATAGGATCGTGTAGTGTGCTATGCTATAGGATCCCGGTAGAAGTTGAGTGATTGTCTGTCACTCGCGAGAGATAGGAAATATATTATTATTACTACTATCATGTTATTTTCACATGGAATGTAAATACATCTAGATAATAATTGGAGACCGGGCGAGAATGTTCTTGGATTGGATTTGGACCTGGTTGGCAACTGAGCGAGGCTCAGGTTGCATTCGTCCCGCCTGTGTCGATTAAGGACCGTTTGTTGCATTGGATCCCTGGTCAAGTCACAGATATATTGTCCTGAGCATATACCTGCTTATGGGAGCGGGAAGACTGTTGCTCTCTTGTTATGGGTTCCGGCTCTTTCCGGACCAACTGTTAGGGGTGGGTTTTAGGTGGAGGTCTAAGTACCACACTGAGGCCGGGCCTGCAGTGTTGGGGGCTTAGAGTCCTAGTTTGGACGGGGACCTAGACCCCTTGACAGGAGTGGAACGGGCTGGTCTTGCTTGTGCCTGGGGTACGAGCAAGGCGTGTGTTTTCGGGGCACCCAGCTGGGCACATTGATTCACGAATCGCCGTTTCTGCGTGACGGTACGACTTGACTGTACTCTGGCACCGTAGTAAGAATTGAAAGATGAAGGATGGAAAAATGGTTCTGATTGCTCAACCCTTGCTTGATTATAGAATAGGTACTTACATAGAAGGTTGGATAAAAAATAAACTACGGCTATTAAAAGTAAGAAATTAAGGACACAATCTTAGTGCTGCTTCTCGCAAATAAGAAACCCACAAGCCAAAAAGCCTTGCATAATCCTTGGAGTCTTTTTATTTTCTCCTGATGGGTAAGTCTTGCGGAGTACAATTGAGTACTCAGGGTTTATTCTACCCTGTTGTAGGTGACAGGTGCTGATAAGCTGATACTTGTGTGTGAAAACCTCCTGGTGGGCTCAGCGAGGATTTTCTTTACAACGCGGAATAGAGTTTATTTATTAAAACTCTCACCAAAAATTTTACAAGGAAAATACTATTAACCTGTTATCATTTCATGCACATCCACGTTCCTTATGTTAATGTTTAACTTATCATTAAATGCTTTCGTTTCCGCTGAAGTCTGAAAATGTTTTATGTTCCGCTGTTATAACAACCTAATGAATTACTCTGATGTTGTACTAAAAGTGATGTAAGAAATGATAAGGATGTTGTAAGCTTTACTCTCTCATTTGTGATCCTGATGTAAAAATATGGATCTTCAAGTTCTCCCTTGTGGTGTGCTCGACGGAATCACTTAGTTTAGTGTTCTCCCTTGGGTACTTAGGGTCTAACTGAAGACGAGTACTCTTGGGAGGGCATTAGATTAGGCGGTTCTGCCACAGAAAAATCTTGATTTTTTTGGGATTTTACCTTTCCAAATGCGTTTGTGATATCTCCCTGTAGAAGGACTAGTCAAAGCATCATATACCGACTTAACCGTAAACCTTCCTTTCTTTCCTGTATTCCAGATAACTGTATCAGCATTGTCAGATAATAGAAAAGTCATTGTGTCATGTAAAATATTATTCTAGCATACTCTCAATTCATCAAACAACCAACGTCTGAAAGTGACTTGCGTACCACCAAAAAAGTGTGCAACAGTGAGATTTTTGTTGTCACATAGTTCAAATAAAATTGGAGCAGAGTCATGTAAAGGTTCCTTGTACAACCACGGATCAAGCCAAAATCTGGTTAAATTCCCTTTGCCAATTTTAACACCTCTACCTTGTAAGTATATATCTTTAAGCTTTAACAAAGCAGACCAAATTGGGGAATCATTCAGCTTATGCCTCACATCAAAGATTGATTTCTCTCTCATGTATTTATATCTTATAATTTCTTGCCACAAGCCTTTCTCTTTTTCTAGTCTTATGATTTCTCTCTCATGTATTTACACATTAGACTGATATTGAGTTTCCTCAGATCTTTAATTCCTAACCCACAATTCTTTTTGCTTTTACAAATTAGTTCCCACTTAATCATATGGTATTTTTTCTTTGTTCCACCACCTTGCTAGAAAAAATTTCTCCTAGTTTTATCCAGACATTTAATAGTTGTTTTGGGAAGCAAGTAAACAGACATATGATACATTGGCGAATTATTCAGACTAGCACTGATGAGAGTTGATCTCCCAGCAATAGATAAAGTTTCCCCTTTCCAAACATCTAAGCGTTTATTTCCTTTTTCAACTAGAGGTAACCAATCACTTACCTTCAACTTGCTTGGGCTAACTGGTACCCCCAAGTATTTGATCAGGAATAGACCAACTTGACAATTAAACGTTTCAGCATATATGTTGCCCCAACTGCCCTCATCATTGATCATAAGAATCTCACTCTTATTAAAATTAATCTTTAAACCAGCAAGCATCTCAAAAAGGTATAACAGCAATTTCATATGTGTAGCACCTTCCAAATCATGTTTCAAGAAATGAATGGTATCATCCGCGTATTGCAAAATTGCAACACCATTCGGAATGATATTGCTTATCAAACTAGTGATTAACTTGTTATCTTGAGCTTTGTGCACCATTCGAGTTAAACAATCAGCCACAAAATTGAATAAAAATGAAGACAGTGGATCTCCTTGTCTCACTCCTTTGTAACTTTTAATGTAAGAGCCAATCTTATTGTTCACTTTGACACTAACAGTGCCACCTGAGACAACTTGTTTGATCCAGTAGCACCATGTGCTATGAAAACCCCTCTTTTCCATACATTCAAATAGCAATTTCCAATTAACTTTATCATAAGCTTTTTCAAAATCAAGTTTCAAAACTATCCCAACTTCTTTCCTTCTTTTTGTTTCATGCAAGATTTCATGTAGACACATTAGACCAGACATTATATTTCTATTTTTCATAAAGGCAGTTTGAGTATTATGGATCAATTTGCCAGCTACCATTTCCAATCTAAGAGTGAGTGTTTTGGTGACCAATTTGTATAGACAATTCGGTAAACAGATTGGTCTAAACTGTTGTATTTTCAAAGCATCCTTGATTTTTGGCAGTAAAGTGATAACACCGTAATTAATTCTACTAATGTCAACTGTTTGATTAAAAAAGTCATCAAACAATTGCATAACGTCATCCTTCACTATATGCCAACAACTCTAATAAAATTCAATTGGGATTTTGTCTGGTCCTGCCGCTTTATTTTTTCCCATTTGATCAAGGGCATCCTTAACTTCTTTCTCAGAAAAAGGTTTACAGAGAAGCTCGTTATCATCCTGAGATACTTTGGGAATATTTTCCCAAATGTCAGGATCCATCTGAATATCATACTCAATTGGTGGGCCAAAGAGATCAGAGTACTATTCAGAAGCATGCTTCAACAAATTCTCATCTCCCTCAATGGTTTGACCGTCCTTTTCTAAGCTTATTATGTTATTCTTCCTTTTCCTACCATTCGCACATTTATGAAAATATGATGTATTACTATCACCTTTCAACAACCAATTTTCATGAGATCTCTCATACCAGTACATCTCTTCGTGTTCCAAACTTTTTAAATTCTCAATCAATAACCACATTTTCCTGTCAGTCTGCTCAGCAGACATTCCAATATCTTCCTCAATAGATTCCAACACACTTAGCTCACTTTGATACTCTTTTCTTTTCTTCCTCATTTCTCCTTGCAAGTTAAACCCCCAACCCTTAAAATATTGTTTAAATAACTTGAGTTTTTGTTGAATCTTATCAATTGACGTTCGGCCTTACAAGGCTTTTTCCAAATCTTTTCAACCAGAACAAAGAATTCAGGGTTTTTGAGCCAACATAGATCACATTTAAATTGTATATGAGGTAAATTATCACATTTTCTAGTGGTAAGGACCAAAGGATTGTGATCTGAAATCTCCCTCGGCAACTTATTCACACACACCTGAGGAAAAATATCCTCCCATTCTTTAGTTACTAAGATGTTGTCTAGCTTTTCCAAAACAGGGGAACCTGATTGTTTAACCAAGTGAAAACACCGCCGTTCATAACCAGCTCTCTTAATTCATAAAAATGTATCATCGAATTAAAAACCGTAGTATGTCTATGTACTCCGTCCATTGTATTTTTTTCTTCTAGATACCTAATAATATTAAAATCTCCTCCAATTATCATGGGTTCAGTGTTATTTGCACAAAAATTGGATAATTCAGCTAGAAAAGACAATTTATTTTCATCATGAGCCGCTCCATAAACCACCAATAAGTTCCATTTTAACTTCAAAATTTTATCCCAAAGATTCATCTGGATCATAAACTCACCCTTTTTAAAAGATCCTACATCAAAACGTTCAATCAACAGTCCTACTAAAATGCCACCAGATTTCCCTTTAGCTGTGTTCCACAGCCAAAGGTAATCTTGATTTACATCAAATTTTCTCAAAAGGGACTCTTCGCAGTCTCCAATCATGGTTTCTTGCAAACCCACAAAATGGAATTTGTACTCGAAAATAAGATTTTTTAAGAAAATAGCTACCCCTCTTTTCTTTAGGCCTCTGCAGTTCCAAATTAAGCCATGTATCACCATTTTTTCCTTTGTTTTTTCCTCTTATTTAGACTTACAGGAATGCAGTGGAGTCTTGCAAGCCAAGATCTTCTTGGTCTTGCTTCCTCCCCCCTAGGGAGAACTTAAGCTTTCTTGTATTAGATTGATTTTTCTTGAGGGATTTCTGAAAAGGCATCTCTTGAATTTCGGATTCATCATCAGTAACCACATCCTCAACAGAGTTATCATTATCAGGATCAAATTCAACAATCTCAGCCAGTGCATGCATGTCACACCCGGTTTTAAGGACAAAACCAGACATACACTATACGTGAAATAAAGACGACAAATCTCACATATAGCCACAGATAAGGGTAATATCAAAAGACAAATGCTTAATATACATAACACAAAATATACCTTAAAGAGCAATACAGCGGAAAGACAACTCCGAACACCGGGTGCAACCTTCACTCCAGGATCAAACTAACTGGTTGATCACAAGCCTAACAATTCCAGAATCTAACAGTCTGGTACCCTTCCTGAGATGTGGGGAAATAGCAAGAGTGAGTCCATGTCGAACTCAACAAATATAACATGGGGTTCATGAGGCTCAAAAGGTTTGACACGGTTTAATGCAATAGCTTTTAGTGAGTCATCTCTTTAACAATTGAGTAGCAACAAGTTTAACATAATCCCAAATAACCTCATGATCATGTAAACGAGAATAATGTATAGCAAGAAACAATAATCATTAGTGAGCATCAATATCATCAGTATTATCATTATCATCAGTGTTCATCATTTATTCTGTAAGGGTCCAAGGCCACTCGTGACCGTGAGCACGGCTGTTATAACAGTTTTACACTCTGCAGAGGTTGTACACTTTCACTGTGAGTCATGATTACCCATATGCCCGAGGCGGCCAATCCCCAAAACACTCCCAAGGTGAGCAGGCAGGGTTCACTATGAAGCCTTTCAAAGGTTCGTCTAACAAGTTAGGGCCGCTAGGTTTCCGGAGTCAGTCCGTGTGATACACCACGCAGGGATCCACAGTCTGCTCTACCCCATTTGCGCCACAAGGGTAACCTCTAACAAGCTAGAAAAGGTCCTCATACTGAGCTAAAGCCAGAGCCATATAGCCCTCACAGTTGTACTGTAAGTCCCGGATTTTCGCTTACAGATAAGTCCTTATGGAGAGAAACTAGAGCACCATAAAAATAACCAAATATGCTCTAGCCCTCTTGAGCCATGTTTTATAAAGCATCTTTTAAACGTTTATTGCATATACCATTAGTCAAGTTACAGATCATGGTTATTTATCTTGAGCACTAGCATAATACTTCCCAATGCAATGTCCCACTGGTGTCAAGGTACAAGATACAAAAACTAGGATATCCTTAATGGTAACAAGGTAGACACATGCATATGAATTAAGTATATTAAAGATGAATAGGAAACAAGGATAATCCCATGCTATACTTGCCTTAAACACCGATCCTTCGGTAAGCTTTAATCTTCAACGTTCTTCTTCTTCTTCTTGATAACCACGTATATCTCACCGACTGGACTTGATCAATAAATCATCACACACACATCGAGCAATCATACACGAAGCAAACAATAGATCTATATTAGAACAGTACACCAATCATACAAAAATAAATAAAAGAGTTTGAAACACGATTCTACGCATCACTACGAACACACAGACGCAAAAAGCACACTAATCAGAGCTACGGTTGGAAAGATACATCTACCGAAAAATTTGCTCTTAGAAGAAAATATAAAACTATTTAGCTTCATGAGTTTTAATTATATAATAACATATATAAGATATTTTATAAATACTATATACGGAATTAAGTCAAATTTAGATTCAAATTATGAAACTAAAGTAAAACAAATTATATTTTATTTACAAAACCCAGTTGCATAATTATTAATCAGGATATGATTTAAACAATAAAATTTCATAATTAGTAATATGGTAAACACTGTCACTAACGCGTAGATCTCATTGCTATGAATCTAACGCAACTCGAATGAGCTAAAACGGATCTAAAACATAGAAGATATGATTTAAACAAGATTTACTTTATTAAAGTAATAGATTAAATCTTACGTTGGAACTTAAAGATAGAAAACCTAACCAACAGTAACACTAACAGTATAACAAGTTTGTAAAACTCTTCTACACGTTACTACGATCACATAGACATAAAGATCACGAAATTTGGATTTAAAACGTAAAAGTTATGAGTTTTCTAAGATTTCCTATAGATAAATAATTACTTTAATATAAACTCGAAAATAAATTAATTCAAACCTACTGTATAGTTGCATCATTAGATAGAGCTCTCAAATATGAATCTAACGCAATTTGAATGGATCAAATCGGAGTTAAAACGAAGATTCTACGGCTAAAACAATCTGAGTGGCAAAACTGTAAATATGAGAAAACGTATTTTTCTTTTTCCGAAACGAATTACGTTTTCAACTAATCAAAGCGTATTCCACCGTTTTACGTTTTGGACCGCGGGTTACAAACTCAGAAACCTCAGGGGCTCTTTTACAAAAATACACGCGAATCGGTATCGTCTAATGTGATCCGTCCGATTCAAAATGAACGGACGAGATTGAATCGGGGAGAGAGAAAAAGAGAAAACCGGCGGCCACAGTGAATCCGACGGCGGCGCCATGGCCGGACGAAGCCGAGCTCACCGGAGCTTGCGAAGAGGACCCTCCCGAGCACCAAACGCCGAACCGAAGGCACCAAAAGAAGGAACACATCACCGCGACCTTACCCCGCGCGAAAACGAGACCGAGGAGCAACCGGAGGGCGGCGGCTAGCTCGGCAAGGCGGCGGTGGAGGCGGAGCTCCGACGGTGGCGCTCCCGGGATGTCTAGGCTAGAGTTTTAGGGCTCAATGAGAAGCGGGGAGGCTCGGGGTTCCGTTTTATAGCTCCTAGATGTCACCTGTTATGGAAAGAAGAAAGATTTGGAGAGGATTTCGGATCACCGAACCGGGAAAGAGAGAGGGAGCGGCGTTCGTCGATGGAAAGAACCGGAGGAAGAAGAAGGGGAAGGGGAAAAGGACGCTGACATGTAGGTCCCGCATGTCGGCGGCTCAATGCGGCTGCGCGCGCGCTGGGCTTAGCAGGCCGCGCCTTGGGCTCGGCCCAGAAGAACTGGAGACGGCGCGGGCTCGCGGGGAGGAGAAAAGAATGGGCCGTGGCTTAGCAGGCCGAGCTCAGCTGAGAGAGAAAAACGGCCCGGTAAGAAAAATCCTTTTCTTTTTCTTTTCCAATTTTTCAAAGCAGATTTTCAAATAAATTTTGAATTGCCTTTTGTATTTTCAAAAAGTACACACAATGCAAATTAATATGCAGCAGCATGAATGCTCAAACATGTTTCTATCCTTATATTTGATTTTAAATTTATAAAAATTATTCTTATTCTAAATTTGCATGCTCACAAAAATACATAAAAAAAACATATTTTCCTATTTTTATCTCTTTCAAAATTTTAGGGTGTTACAATTCTACCCCCCTTAAGATGAATCTCGTCCCGAGATTCGGAAGATGATGATAAAGGAGATAATGACACTTTGTCTTTATTCGATCCTCATTTTCCACTTTACTCTTTCGTTCAGAGTCATGAGACAGTTTCTCATATCCCGACTGACTAATCTACCTAAACATGATCATCTCACCTATTGAGCTCCTCCAAAGTTATTTGTTCTTCTGCTATGACTTCTTTAAACTCATGGTCCACTTTGCTATCCTTGGTGTACCTATCTTCTAATTGATCATTCTCGTCTCCCTCAGGTAAAAGTCGACCACCTTGATACTCAATTCTTTTCCCTGACGGTGTTGTTAAGAGCATTGTGCACCGAGTACCATGAATCACTCCTTTGTGTGCACAGAGCCATCCATTACCAAAAACCACGCGAATTTTAAGTGACTCCAACACAATGAGTGTCGCGGTGAAGTTTTCTTTGTTTATGACAAGACTGACATTCGGGCATATCTGATTTGCCTGCATTTCTCCCATTGGGGTTTGAACTAGCAAAGGCCTCCTCATTGGACACTTCACCATCTTGCACGTCTCTACCATGTAGGCAGAAATGAAAGAATGCGAAGCACTAGGGTCAAATAGAGCAAAAACTTGTACTGAGCTTACTTGAATATAACCTCCCACTACTTTGGTAACTCCATGAATTTTATCCATATCCACATTGCTCAGTCTTCCATTGACATAGTTTTGATGCGCTTTGCTTCCTTGAGCAGGCTTCTTATGGGCTTTCCTTTTTCGCTTTCGTTGTTGTGGATTCTGACTTAGTTCACTCCCAACTTGCTCTTCAACATTGTTGTTTTGATAGTGCTCGGCTTCATCATACCCATAACATCCTTCAATGGCAGAAACATCAATCTTTTCCCACATATTAGTGCGAAACGTCATATAGGACTCCTGAGTCATGAGACACGACACTTCCTGTCATCAAGTGACCAACATCAGCAATCACGAGCAAGTATAGATGATCATACTCATGAGCTATCTAAAAGGACAACTCTCGTCTCCATGGATCCAAAATTATCAACCTTGTTCACAGAACATTTTTGCTCAAGAGTGGCAACTCAATCATGGAGACTAACCAATACTTCCAACTAAAGAGTTCAATCTTAATAATCCTTCTTTACATTGGCTACCCCCCTTAAAATAAGAGACACTAAATAGGGTAGCTTGAACCCTTCTTCTAGATGAGCTACTTAGCATAAAAGTATTCTGACATCCCAACAATACTCTTGTGCATGGGTAAGAACAAGAAATCTGAAATTTCGCACGAGCAGAAAATCAGCAGTGCAGTAAAACAGCTGTAACTCTCATTCTGTTAATCCAATGAAGCTGTAGTTTACACCGATGAAAAACTTATAAAATTCTCTGCAACTTTCTTATAGAACACACTTCCAGATTCTGCAGTTAACTTGGTCGAAAACAGTACTTATCAGAAACTGTTCCAGGTTTCAGACAGCACAGTTGCATCGTCTTGTGATTTTTGTATCTCCCAATCCAAAATAGCTATGAGGGTAGTTCTTACATTTAGAGAGAGATGTTGAAGTCCACTCTTGTCCAGAATTCTCTCATGATTTTTGGTCTTTCAAGAACAGAGATATAAGTTGATAAAGACAGGCTGCTCTGAAAGACTAGATATAGAAAGCAGGAGATAACCAAAACCCAGCTATTTATTTCATTAATCCTTATACCTTATACATATAAACTAAATGAAATCATGGTCAAAACCCACGAGATCATTCCACTCATTACAAAATTCCAACTCAAGCATAAACATAAGCACAAAACAACTAAACACTTAAATGTTCATTAGCCACACATTAAGACGACTCAACTTGGTTACTAACGGTTTTATTACACGGGACATAACTCCTATTCCTTAAACATGGTGTGATTGTAGCAGTATCCAGAGTAGATAACGTCTCTTACATTTCTTATTGCTTTATATGGACATCTGAATCTCTGCATCTACCATCCTTATAACTCCTACCTTAAGATGGGTCAACCTGGCATCCCTCAGGTATAGATTTAATACCCTCATACTTAATCCTTTCTCCTGAAAGTGTAGTTAGAAACACTGAACATTGAGCATACTCAATCACTCCTTTATAAGTAGATAACCAGTCTATTCCAAGGATAACATCAATGCCCATTAATTCCAAAACAATGAGGTTTACCTTAAAATTTACCCCCTTTATGTCCAGACTAACTTTTGGGCATACGCGGTCTGCCTTTATTTCACCTCTTGGAGTTTCAACCAAAACTGTTTTTCCCTTTGGAAGCATAAGTATGTTATGATCTTTTGCATATTGTCTAGATATGAACGAATGTGAGGCACTGGGGTCAAACAAAACCTTGGCATTTCCTGAACTTACTGGAATTGATCCAAACACGACCTCCTTAGCTCCAGGAATGGTGGAAATATCCACATGTTTCAACCTTCCATGGATATAATTTCTCTTTAATTTATTTCCCTGCACATGCTCCTTTTGGACATCCTGTCCTGGGTCTTGCTGTTGTTGATTCTTCTATGGACAAGATTTGATATAATGTCCTTCCTGCTGGCAATGATAACACTTTCTCTTAGCTAGATCTTTTGTGATGTCATACTCCAAGGAACTGTTGTTTGGTATGTTGCTATCTTGCTGGCCATAAAAGTTCACCTTCGTCCCTTTGGCTTGTTTCCTAGCTTGTTTGGCCTTTCGGGGTTGATACTCCTTATAGGTAATTGTCCATCCATCTATGACTACTTCATGGGGAGTAGTTTTAGCGAGAGGGGCTTCTAACTCTTCAGGGTTTGAATTTGTTTGACAGGGGATCAGGGCTGCATGTGACAATGTAGTAGAACTCGCTTGCTCATTGCTTTCCACTAGTGGTTCTAATGAGATTGCCTTTCTCTTCTTATCCATGTTGATCTCAAAATTTGGATCCACCTTGACTTTCCCCTTATTAGACTCATTTCGAAGACAGGGAAAACCATAATGCTTACAGCAGTGACATTGTTCCTGCTCTCCAAATGCCTTACTATCAACATCTTTATTGGATTTCATATTCTTCCAAACTTCTGCTACTTGTATCTTCTCTGACCCCTTGGATATGTTGGCTTGACCTTGAGATAAGCATTGTTGAGAATTCCCATGTTGAGCCATTTCTTCTAGTAATTGGTTTTGCATCGCTAATGGTTTCTTGTCAAAAGTGAGCAAGAACGACACAATTCAGTCCTCTTAACCTCTGAAATCCATAGTCTTCTCGTCACGAGCCGTCTAATAGACAAGGAGAAAAGGTTCAAAATAGAGACAAGGTTTTTATAAGAGAACGGGGATAGAATTAAGCATAACTTTGAGAAAATAACAAAGTTAAAGAGAAGCAAGAAATAGGCAACAATGAGAACATGCTAACCGTCCAGTTCTAACTAGGCTTGCGTCCTACAGTCAGCATTGCTCTGATACCAATCTGTCACACCCGGTTTTAAGGACAAAACCAGACATACACTATACGTGAAATAAAGACGACAAATCTCACATATAGCCACAGATAAGGGTAATATCAAAAGACAAATGCTTAATATACATAACACAAAATATACCTTAAAGAGCAATACAGCGGAAAGACAACTCCGAACACCGGGTGCAACCTTCACTCCAGGATCAAACTAACTGGTTGATCACAAGCCTAACAATTCCAGAATCTAACAGTCTGGTACCCTTCCTGAGATGTGGGGAAATAGCAAGAGTGAGTCCATGTCGAACTCAACAAATATAACATGGGGTTCATGAGGCTCAAAAGGTTTGACACGGTTTAATGCAATAGCTTTTAGTGAGTCATCTCTTTAACAATTGAGTAGCAACAAGTTTAACATAATCCCAAATAACCTCATGATCATGTAAACGAGAATAATGTATAGCAAGAAACAATAATCATTAGTGAGCATCAATATCATCAGTATTATCATTATCATCAGTGTTCATCATTTATTCTGTAAGGGTCCAAGGCCACTCGTGACCGTGAGCACGGCTGTTATAACAGTTTTACACTCTGCAGAGGTTGTACACTTTCACTGTGAGTCATGATTACCCATATGCCCGAGGCGGCCAATCCCCAAAACACTCCCAAGGTGAGCAGGCAGGGTTCACTATGAAGCCTTTCAAAGGTTCGTCTAACAAGTTAGGGCCGCTAGGTTTCCGGAGTCAGTCCGTGTGATACACCACGCAGGGATCCACAGTCTGCTCTACCCCATTTGCGCCACAAGGGTAACCTCTAACAAGCTAGAAAAGGTCCTCATACTGAGCTAAAGCCAGAGCCATATAGCCCTCACAGTTGTACTGTAAGTCCCGGATTTTCGCTTACAGATAAGTCCTTATGGAGAGAAACTAGAGCACCATAAAAATAACCAAATATGCTCTAGCCCTCTTGAGCCATGTTTTATAAAGCATCTTTTAAACGTTTATTGCATATACCATTAGTCAAGTTACAGATCATGGTTATTTATCTTGAGCACTAGCATAATACTTCCCAATGCAATGTCCCACTGGTGTCAAGGTACAAGATACAAAAACTAGGATATCCTTAATGGTAACAAGGTAGACACATGCATATGAATTAAGTATATTAAAGATGAATAGGAAACAAGGATAATCCCATGCTATACTTGCCTTAAACACCGATCCTTCGGTAAGCTTTAATCTTCAACGTTCTTCTTCTTCTTCTTGATAACCACGTATATCTCACCGACTGGACTTGATCAATAAATCATCACACACACATCGAGCAATCATACACGAAGCAAACAATAGATCTATATTAGAACAGTACACCAATCATACAAAAATAAATAAAAGAGTTTGAAACACGATTCTACGCATCACTACGAACACACAGACGCAAAAAGCACACTAATCAGAGCTACGGTTGGAAAGATACATCTACCGAAAAATTTGCTCTTAGAAGAAAATATAAAACTATTTAGCTTCATGAGTTTTAATTATATAATAACATATATAAGATATTTTATAAATACTATATACGGAATTAAGTCAAATTTAGATTCAAATTATGAAACTAAAGTAAAACAAATTATATTTTATTTACAAAACCCAGTTGCATAATTATTAATCAGGATATGATTTAAACAATAAAATTTCATAATTAGTAATATGGTAAACACTGTCACTAACGCGTAGATCTCATTGCTATGAATCTAACGCAACTCGAATGAGCTAAAACGGATCTAAAACATAGAAGATATGATTTAAACAAGATTTACTTTATTAAAGTAATAGATTAAATCTTACGTTGGAACTTAAAGATAGAAAACCTAACCAACAGTAACACTAACAGTATAACAAGTTTGTAAAACTCTTCTACACGTTACTACGATCACATAGACATAAAGATCACGAAATTTGGATTTAAAACGTAAAAGTTATGAGTTTTCTAAGATTTCCTATAGATAAATAATTACTTTAATATAAACTCGAAAATAAATTAATTCAAACCTACTGTATAGTTGCATCATTAGATAGAGCTCTCAAATATGAATCTAACGCAATTTGAATGGATCAAATCGGAGTTAAAACGAAGATTCTACGGCTAAAACAATCTGAGTGGCAAAACTGTAAATATGAGAAAACGTATTTTTCTTTTTCCGAAACGAATTACGTTTTCAACTAATCAAAGCGTATTCCACCGTTTTACGTTTTGGACCGCGGGTTACAAACTCAGAAACCTCAGGGGCTCTTTTACAAAAATACACGCGAATCGGTATCGTCTAATGTGATCCGTCCGATTCAAAATGAACGGACGAGATTGAATCGGGGAGAGAGAAAAAGAGAAAACCGGCGGCCACAGTGAATCCGACGGCGGCGCCATGGCCGGACGAAGCCGAGCTCACCGGAGCTTGCGAAGAGGACCCTCCCGAGCACCAAACGCCGAACCGAAGGCACCAAAAGAAGGAACACATCACCGCGACCTTACCCCGCGCGAAAACGAGACCGAGGAGCAACCGGAGGGCGGCGGCTAGCTCGGCAAGGCGGCGGTGGAGGCGGAGCTCCGACGGTGGCGCTCCCGGGATGTCTAGGCTAGAGTTTTAGGGCTCAATGAGAAGCGGGGAGGCTCGGGGTTCCGTTTTATAGCTCCTAGATGTCACCTGTTATGGAAAGAAGAAAGATTTGGAGAGGATTTCGGATCACCGAACCGGGAAAGAGAGAGGGAGCGGCGTTCGTCGATGGAAAGAACCGGAGGAAGAAGAAGGGGAAGGGGAAAAGGACGCTGACATGTAGGTCCCGCATGTCGGCGGCTCAATGCGGCTGCGCGCGCGCTGGGCTTAGCAGGCCGCGCCTTGGGCTCGGCCCAGAAGAACTGGAGACGGCGCGGGCTCGCGGGGAGGAGAAAAGAATGGGCCGTGGCTTAGCAGGCCGAGCTCAGCTGAGAGAGAAAAACGGCCCGGTAAGAAAAATCCTTTTCTTTTTCTTTTCCAATTTTTCAAAGCAGATTTTCAAATAAATTTTGAATTGCCTTTTGTATTTTCAAAAAGTACACACAATGCAAATTAATATGCAGCAGCATGAATGCTCAAACATGTTTCTATCCTTATATTTGATTTTAAATTTATAAAAATTATTCTTATTCTAAATTTGCATGCTCACAAAAATACATAAAAAAAACATATTTTCCTATTTTTATCTCTTTCAAAATTTTAGGGTGTTACAATGCATAATATTTAATTTTTTTTTGCCATGAGTACAAACAATTCCTAGCCGACTCAAGATCTTTTATAAGGTCAAAAGTAGCAAAATGATCTTTCTGAACTACCACACCCATGTTTTTAGCCATACTATCAAGTTCCAAATTATCAACATTGGATAAATGGTGAGGCAGATTCGAGTTACCTTCCATATTTCTTTTCTTAGCCATAACTTCATTCTTCTCAGACGTGGTAACATGAACTTCCTTCTTCAATCTCTTGCTCCTTCGTCTCTCTGGCTAGACATCTTTGGGTAGATCATCATCTTGAATTATCTTGCCGGCGTCTTCATCAACCTCAACTACCATATCTTTCACCCTGCCATCATAAGTAAGAACACTTTCTTGAGAATTGAAAACATTATCACCATCACCCAACTGATCAGCAGGAGCATGCAGAGCTTCGGAGTTCAGAGGCTCCGTGGCAACAACTTGGTTTTTCTGTAGACTCTGTTCCTTTAGCATTGCATGAATAGAACCATCCTCTTGTTGTTTATCCATCTCCATGCGCCACACTTGATGACCACCTTTACCACTTGGTTGCTTACTGCTCTGTCCAACCTCATTATAGGCATCAATCCGACGAGGCTTGTCACTTAAGGTCTCACTATCAGCATCAGAGTCCTCAAAAAACTCTGGAATGTGAACTCTCTCATTCTGGTCCATCACTTCACTTGGTTGATCTGTAGAAACCACAACTTGATTTGATTTTTCAATTGCTATTATCTTGTCAGCAGATCCAGCCTTTTCATTGATCTCAAGGTTACCCGATAACTTTGGGGGAGCAGAACTACAAAGCTGTGCAGCTTGCTTCTGTTGACTGTTTTTGCTAGAGTTTGCTTCAGAGATTTTTGGATCACTCTGATTGGATGACCCCAACTGTAAAACAGGCTTGGCTTTGTCATCAGCTTTTAGCTTCTTTCTCGGAGGCTCTTGTTGACCCACCTTGATTCCACTTGTTAGAGTTTTAACAGTGTTTTCCTCCTGAACTTCCCTTTCAAATCCGAAGTCATGAATACACAACCCCAAACTACCTTTGGCAGTTGCTGGTACCTTCTGCAGATCTCTACAAGCTATTCTCACTCTCACATAATCAGCTCGAAACCTAGTCCTCTCATCTATCTCCAACACCTTGCCCACCAGACCCCCTATCTTTGCAATAGTTCTAATTGACCTCTGATCCCCAGGTATCTCACTGACACGAAACCAACCAGTTTGTAGCATACCTTTGGCCCCAATTTTAGGAGACCATAGTTCAACCTTCATAAGGGCATCCACATCATTCATCACTAAGGCTTTGCATTTACTCCAGTCTCTCACCATGTTTGCATTTGGGAACCTCATAACAAACATGTTTTCCCCAATCTGTCGAGCATTCCACTTCCAAGAATTGGACCCAACTAAATACATGAACTGCTGCTCAATCTGTTTGCCAGTGGCCATACCCTGAATGATGTTGATAACCCCAATACATTCTTTTTCTTTAGACACCTTGGGGTCAATGCACTCTTCAATGAAGAAGAAACTTTGATCCTCCACCTGTGCTGCACATAGTTCCGGCCCAGTGTTCCACAACACACAGCGTTTGCACTCATATGTAGAATGGTAACTGTACCCACAAATTTCACACAAGATTCTTCTGCAGTCCTTAGTCAAGTGATTGAACAGCCCACAATTCTCACAAGCTATTCGATTCTGAGCATTATGAGTAGGATCTCATTTCTCATTAGTGTTCTCGGTTGCAGGAGGAGCTTGCTCAACATCTTCTTTCTTGTCTGTACCGGGTTGCTGCTCCCGTCGCGCCCAGGTGTTACGACCCCTTCCTCCGCCACCAGGATCGCCTCTCCCCAGGCCACGACCTTGCCCTCGAGGACCCCCACCCCATCCAGCACCTCCGCCCCATCCATGACTTCCTCCACCCCATCCATACCCGCCGAAGTTCTTGTGGCCACCTCCTTGACTCATCTTTACTCGGACAATCTGAGCAAACTCGGTCTTGGCAGTAGAAACAAACGATTTGGACGGGGCTCCACTCCACAAATGACCAACAAACCGAGCTAAATTGGATTTTTGGCTAGTAGGTGGTGGAGATGAGAGGGATGGTTGGGGAACCAAATTATGGTTTGTGAAAACCCCAATCTGAATCTGAGGGGGTACCCGATTACGATCCTGGGATAGTGATGCCCCCTGAGCGGTGACCAGACTCGACATCATCCCTAACCTTCAACTCACCCTCCCCTGGATAAGCGACTCGTGGCTCAACAGATGGCGCCCGCCCTAGGATTCCTGGTACGATATGCACCTTCGGTGGTAACCGGAACTAGGGACGCTGACGCGTAGGACCCCTATTTCCATTTCCTTTTGATTCCTCCAACTTGTCTCCCACCATTGGCGCCAGCTCCTCTGCTCCGCTATGAGAGATCCACCTCAAACTGATTGGAAAGACCTTCAATTTCACCACCTCTCTTCCAATCTCTTCGAAAGGAATGGTGTCCTACTCCGACTTCCTTGTGAATCGTCTAGCAGAAGGATCAATTGGGAATTCAACACTCTGAGACTTGCTACGTCGATGAGAACCTTCCACAATCGTCGGGAATGACTCCATGTAGCGCGGTGCAGGCTTATCCCCAACTCCCAACCCGCCCTGCTTCCAACACCGGGGGGGCTGCCTTCCCGGATCGGTCTCCGAACTCGAGGAGGATGGCTGTGGTGAGGAACTGGGGTTGCGAGAATTTGGAGAATGCTCATTCGCCGATGATCACAGATCCAGTAAATCGCCAATATGGGACTCCGATGCAGAGACGACGCCATGATGCGGTGAATCCGAAACAGAGTCGGAAGACACGGTAGCGATGGCGTCCTCCACCGGAGCCCTCGTCACCTCCTCCACCCGCTTGAGGATAGCTTCTCATCGTGCTTCGCGAAGATGCTGCAACCCAGCCTCAACGGATGAATCCTCAACGGAGCCCAGCCTCGAGGGGGGTGTAGACTCCGAACCCTCACCGGAGCCACGCGGGGGACGAGAAGGGGTGGAGTTGACAATCCCCGCCGACGAGACCGTCGGAGAGGTCACGGTCGCCCTGTCGCTTGAGGAGGAAGCTATCATGACATCCTTGAAGTCGATACCATTGCAAGCAACATCTGCGAGAGCAGTGAGAAAAATCATGAAAAAGCATTGCGGGAGCTCCAGAGTATGATAAGTGGGAAGAGGTACCTCATTGTTTTAGATGATGTATGGAATCAGGATGCTGACAAGTGGGGGAAACTGAAGACCTGCCTTAAGCAGGGTGGCAAGGGCAGTGCAGTATTGACAACAACTCGTGATTCAAAAGTGGCTGAAGTCATGACCATGGGTGTAAATGAAGCCCATAAAATTGAGAAGCTGAGTGACAAGCATTTGAGGGAAATTTTCCAGAGCAGAGCATTCAGCTTGCAAAATCCAAATAGTGATGAGTTGGATCGCATTTTCAGTAGGATTGTTGACCAATGTGCTGGTTCTCCTTTGGCTGCCAAAGCCTTTGGCTCTATGTTGAGTAACAAGACTAGTATAAATGAGTGGAAAGATACATTGGCCAAAAGTAACATTTATAACGAGACAAGTGAAATTTTTCTAGATGATCTACCATCACATATGGAGCAGTGCTTTGCATTTTGTGCTATATTTCCCAAAGATTATGAGATCGATGTTGGCCTCTTGATTCAGCTGTGGATGGCACATGACTTTATACCTACACAGGATGGCGACGAGCCTGAAACTGTAGGAACACAAATTTTTGAAGAGCTAACTTGGAGGTCATTCTTTCAAGATGTCACGCAAACATTTCCAATTGGTCACGTCTTCATTGGAAGCTTGCCAAAGCGAACCACATGCAAGATACATGATCTCATGCATGACATTGCTCTATCTGTTATGGGGAAAGAATGTGCCACCATAGTTGGAAAGCCCACCGTTAACAAGCGATTGCAAAATCCTACTCGCCATGTCTTCTTGTCAGTATATGATGCAAGCCCCGTTTTTCTGAAAGGACAGGTTATGACTTTGTTGGATCATCTATTAAAGAAACAAACTGCAATGCTCCAGACATTATTCCTTCCAGATTATTATGACGCCTTCCAGATTTTCAGAATTATTGTTATTGAGGAATGCCCTAGACTTGAATTCATATGGGAAAAAGAGGCAACAACAACAACAAAAAGAGAAACGTCTTGAAACATATACATCACTCCAGAGCACTGCATCTACCGGTACTCCAGAGCAATCGCTGTATCCAATGATTCGTTGTCCATGCCTAGTAACTGTTAGGTGTTTTGGGCCATGGGCCAAACAATTCCAAATAAATTCCAAAGGCCCACTCACACATGTATGCATATATGGAATGGTGGGGGACTTTAGTCCTACATTGCTACTTTAAGAGGAGTGAGGTCAACTTAAATAGTTGAGCTATCTCTATCTTGTTGAAGTCATAGGGGAGAGGAAAAGGAAGAACCACGCGTGATCGCCGCGCGGGCCAGGCCAATAGGCGCGCACGCACGACAAGTGCGTGAATGGTCCGGCGATTTCCGGCTCCGAGCCTTGCGGGTGCGCGGCTTTCTTTTGCCACTTGTTATTTTTTCATGCATGGTCGTTATTTTTTCATGCATGGAGAAAATTACGCTGCCTATTTGGTAACTAGAGAAGTTTATTTTTTCATGCGCTGCCTATTTTTTCATGCATGGAGCAGCTAATTACTTTCCTTAGCTGCAACGCGTGTATAAATATAGGGCGAGACGTCGTCCTCAGGACGAGAGAGCTTCATCTCTTCCTCACCACAGTGTTGCGCTGCCGCCGTCTTCCCCATCCCGTCGCCGACGTGCCATCGGTGCCGGGAGAGCAGGCTCCGAAGCCTACGTCTCCTCGCGTCCCTGCACGGGGTAGGGAGCATATCAGGTTTTTGGGAAGCGCCGTCGCGACTGCTCGCTGGACGTCTTCTTCCCTCTATGCCCGGTGTTCGCCGATCTCCATCACCGGTCTTCTTCTTTCTTCGCGTCGACAACCCCACTGTAAGGATGTTTATTCTCCTTTTGTTGTTCGTTCTTACGTCCTTTCTATTACTAGCACTAGATGACGTGACTTTGTCTCAGATTGTAGTGCTAGTGTTCAATCACATATCTATGTTTCATGTTGTTGATCTTTTCCTGATTGTCAGAATTAATTTATGCATCGCTAAATTGCTTTTATTTCCAACAGTAACTCTAGAGATAAGAGACTGTGCTAACTTGGTAACACTTCCAAATCTACCACCGTCCCTCGATTATTTATGTATCTGTGGTTGTGGGAAGCTCTGTTCCGTGTCAGGACAGCTGGGTGGACTCGAGAGACTACATATTATTAACTGCAATAAGCTGCAGTCAGTCCATTCCATTGAAGACGCGTCATCATTAGAAACACTGTTTCTTTCCAGTTGCCAATGCCTTGCATCCTTAGGATCCAGCAGTGGTGGAATGAGATCCTCTCAAGTCGCTCCTCTTGACTGTCCTCTGCAGTCAGGTGATCTGCGTCGTCCAATGGATCGGACGGTGGCTAGTTCACACCAGCACTACACCCCTCCACGAGTTGGGCCTCGGTCCAACAAGAACGCCGACGAGGATGGTAAAGGCAACGAGGCCATGATCTCAGGGAGAAGGTCACAAATGGTAAAGGCAACGAAGCGGCGCGTAAACTTAGGGAGAAGGTCGCGGGTGATGAATTGAAGGCAACGACGCGATGAGCATCGGCAAATCTTGGCGGGCGTGTTGACATGATGAAACCAGACCTCAAGACAGTGTTCTGTTTGCTTGTATGAGAAACACATATTGCCTGGTCAACTGCAAGAGCAAACTGCAGCTAGCGCCGGAGAGATTCATGTGAATGCTTGCAGCATGCATCAAACGCTTGGCACATGTCCTCTGTAACAGGAACACCGTCTAACTAATCGCAGAACACTGGCGCACGGCCATTGCATCTCGCGTTTTCGGTGGTGTTGGGTCCTGGGTCGATCGCCGGTGGGCGGGGCGGGTTCACCGTTCCTTTGCCTCGGCCCTCGGCGGGCGCTGATGCCTTTCCTCTCCTCCCGACTCTTTGCACGTCGTGGAGACGAGGAGAGGGAGGCGGATGGTGGGGACCAGCGGGGCTGGAGCGCTATGGCGACGCCGACGAGGAGAGCAGTGGACAGAGGGAACCAGATCCTAGCCAAGTGCAGTAACGCATATTTTTGGCTCCACCGTCGGATAGAAGTGAACGGCTGGGGGGTGGCACACACAGTTGCACTATTCCAAAACAACAGAGGAGCACACGTTTGCAGGATGAGAAAATACACACCATGGTGGCAGTATTTAAATACCATGCTTTGTTTGTCACAAGAATTTTTGCAAACTCTCGTACAGTGACCATAATGCTAGTTTGGCAAGGAATTGATGAATTTAACAATAATTTCTACCATCTGGGCATCAAAAGCAGGACCCACCATCTGGAAGTGCCCAGCTCCTTCAATCAAGTGTGTATCAACCCGTCCAGCTGCAGATTTGAGCTTGTTTTGCAATTGTTTCACACTGGTGAAGCCATCTTTGGTCCCCATGATGAAAAGCTTTGGTTTTTCAGACTTGAGTATGGCATCATGATGCCTTCCGAATAGGACTGAGGCCATCTGACCAAATGGGTACCCGATGCTAACGTAACCAATCACCTCGTTCACTTTATCAACTGCAGATCCGGCAATTGGTGCCCCTGCATCAGGCAATTATTGTTAGACACATGCCTAAACACAATATAACAGCTTCATAAATGACAGGAGAAGACTTGTATGCAGAATACCACGTCTTGATTCTTCAATGCAAACTCAACCATCTTGTTCATCTCCATCAACTAGCTCACTGACAATTGCAGTGGATAGGATCAACTTAATTGCAACCACTACATACAGCCACACAAGAAGCAGACATCCAAGCTACTTTACATTTCTAGGAGGATTTGCTGAAATATTGTGTAGATTACTTAACAGGAAACCTTTTGCCACTACTTTCCTTAAGGATATCTGGCAGAAATTTAGGTCCCTAAATAAAATTAGATGAAATATTAATGCCTATCTGCTAATTACAGATTCAAGTTTGGAGTATACAGACTGAAACGCAGAAATTCCATGAGGACAACGTTTGAGCTTCCTATTTGAATGCAGCAAATTCATCAACAGCTACTATTTGCTTACTAGCCTGAATGAGTACCAAGAGAATTGTCATTTGCACATTCAAATTGACCAAAAACAGCTTCAAAAGAGCGAAGCTGTTTGGTCAATTTGACTGATTAACGCTCCCATGAACTGAAAAGAA
This sequence comes from Saccharum hybrid cultivar R570, assembly GCA_038087645.1. Classification (NCBI taxonomy): domain Eukaryota; kingdom Viridiplantae; phylum Streptophyta; class Magnoliopsida; order Poales; family Poaceae; genus Saccharum; species Saccharum hybrid cultivar. The sequence continues at coordinate 58,165 of JAQSUU010000744.1, forward strand.
AAGGTACGGATCGCGACAGGGTTTCGCCACATCAGGGAGAAGCGAAAGAGTGGAACCTACCAGCTGAGGATCCAACGAGGAGGATGCCGCGTGGCTTGATGTTCTCTGTGACCCATCTGCAGACGGCGATGACGTCCCTGACCTCGGTGGACCCTGTGAGCGACGCCCACCCCGTGGACCGGCCGGCACCGCGCATGTCGAAGGTGACGGCGGTGTACCCCCGCCGCGCAATGCCCTCCGCCATCCCCCGCAGCAGGCCCTGCACACCACCGAGGATGGTGTAGGGGTGCACCAGCACCACCGCCATGTCATCCCCTGGCTCCGGCTCCACCACGGACGCAGGGGGCTTGAACAGCTGCACGCTCAGCTTTGCGCCGTCCCCCATCTCCACCGTCGTCCACTCCATCTCGCTCGCTCACCCAGTCCACCTCGGTTAGTTCAGCAGCTCCCCCTCTGTCTCGAACTCTCGATTTGATTTGTCCGCTGCTCTGTTGGTCGGGTGCTCCCAGTGGTCTCCACTCAGGAATCAGATCCTCTGCAGTCGGGTAGATTGGGAATCAGATCCTCTGCAGTCATCCTTATCGACTATCTTCTGTGGTCACCAGTCTAGAAGACAGTCGACTGCAGAGGATCTGATTCCGCAGTGGTCCTAGGACTTTCTCGGCTCTTCGGGGACTTTGGATCGAATACTGCCCAACTTTCTCGGCTCTTCAGATCGAATACTGCCCAACTATGGATATGAAGCAGTTTAACAAAAATGTGCTTAACGGCCTTGTACAGAAAGAAATATCACACGCTCGTTCAAGCAAACCACGTGAAGGTATACTGTTCAGTTTTTTTTTATTTCCTTAAATTCCTCTGCCTACGCTTTATATACGCTGCAAATTCCCACTATGTAAATTTTAATCAGAGATGACCCTTCTGCATTTATTATTGATGTCTGGTAAATTAGTTTTGTGGGTGAAGGACTGAAGTCTGTTTTTTAGACTGTCCTTTTTGTCTCTGATGTAACCCCATGCTTATTGTTGGTTCATACGGTTATTGATTTTAGTTGGTTGACAATCAAAAATGTCCATTTTGTGAAGTTGTCAAAATATGTAATGGACTTCATTATTGTGTTCCTCTCGTCGAGATGGTCAAAAAACATAGTATATGGAACGCCTAATTTGGGGTTCGGATGAGAGAGTTATGCCTCCGAGAAAATGTATGAACTACCGGTACTACCGATCCGAGACCACCAGTACTACCGGTCTGAGAAGGTTTGGCGCAGATATGAATTACCGGTACTACCGATGGATGGCAGAAGAAGGCGTAGTTTGGCATGAAAATGAACTACCGGTACTACCAGTCCTTGACCGGTACTACCGGTGGAGCTTGACTGGTACTACCGGCAGGGTCTGTTCCGAATCTAACTCCCAGATCTTGAACCGATTTGTTTTTAGATCGGATTTTAGACGTGGAAAACTTAGAAAATAAGCCTTGGAGAGGTTTACTACTGGGATAAGACCACCCCCTCTATATATATGAGAGGATCATGGCCGATTGAGTTCCTATCTATCTAATCGACAAAACAATGACTAAAACTCCTATCTTACCCTAGTTTTCTCCTCTCAACCCTTTACCCTGCTGTTCGGCAAGCCTCTCCACGAGATTTGTCGGCATCCTAGGTGGCCTTACTGGTCCTAGGAGATCCTCCACGTGCTTCTCCCTGATGGATCCTTACGGGAGTGGTTCGGGAGCCGTTTCGGCCGAGAACGAGCTCTACATCGGCCCTATCGATCCCTAGATCGGTTACGTCAGTTACGCTTCGTCTCTTGCTGCATTGCAGGTCTTGTGAGACCTCTTGGACGTCCAATGCCCTCGCTGGTGTGTTGGCTTGGAGCGATCTTCAACGTCAACACAATTCTTGGTTGCAGTAGTTAGTAACGTGTATTTTCTGTTTGCAGGGCCTAAACTACGGGAACCAAAATCTTGGAAATATGCTATCCCTTGGTGTTGAGATGGGGTGATGCGGTGTCACCAAGTAGTACTGAAACGAGATCCTGAAATCATAGTTTTGGAGCGCAATAAGTTGTTCTGGAGGGAAACAATTCCATCTTGTTGTGGAGCTCAAGTGGTTCTAGAGGGAAACAATTCAATCTTGTTGGCATCATCGAAGTAGCACTGAAATGACTAATGAGATCGTGAAACCCTTGTTGTGGAGCTCAAGGTGTTCCGGAGGGAATCAGTTCCAACTTCCAGGGCTGGAGGCACTCATGGAGCATTGTTGTCCCATTTTCTATCTGCAGGGCCCAAGCTATGACGAAGCCAGACTGTGTTTTGTCAACAGCAGATATGGTTCTTTGCATAAGTTTGGATCGTGAAAACTTGCCTTATAGCTTCTGTGTTAGTTCAGCCCCGCTTGACGTGCTGCTGTGTATTGTATGAATAAATGAAAGGAAACAATGAAGTGTCCCTCTATCTAGAACTTTAACAGCGCTGCTGTTTCGCTTCACATGCCTGGTAGCTTGTACTCGCCCTTGAGAGTGAGTTTCATCTGAGGCCTAACTATAATCATGGCTCTGCCGAGCCCTGTTCACTCATGGTTTCAACACGTTTCAGCTTGTTCTTCAACCCAGCCCCTGGCTTCCGGTTTGCCCGGATCGGTCTGGTCTCCGTTGTCTGTTGAAGGTGAGGGGGAACAGACTAGGCTGGGCTGGTTCCACAGTTTGAATGGTTTGAAACTGTCTTGCTTTTGTTTGTTCAGTTCATTGTCTGCAGTTATTCGGTGGTATATGTAAGGATGAAATCATTGTGTTCCATGCTATTGCATCCCTTGTGCTCCTCCTGTTTCAGAAATGGAACTCTGCACCATCCATTTTTCAGAAGCAGAGTGGGCATTCATAAAGGAAACAAAGAATGGAATAATAGTAGATACGTTTTTTTTTTGTTTTTTGAATCAGTAGATACGTATGGGTGGGAACGAAGAGTTTGGAGTACCGAGAGCGATCGCGTTCCGTTTAGGCCCATCCGAGTGCGGGCCTCGGGTATTCGTGATCCGGTGTTTGACCCTTCAGAATTTGGAATGGTCCGTGGCCTTTCCCAGGATGTGCGCGTTAGCCCAGCTTCATGGGTGCCCGCCACATCGGCGGCCTCCGTGGCCCAGTGCTCACACCAATCACCCCCCGGAGGCGGTCGGCGAGCGCGGAGACGCCAGCCAACCCGTCGAGGCCACGGCCGACCGGCGGCGCGTCAGATGGAGGCGGCCGTGCGGGGAGACCGCGGCGGCGGGGGAGAGGGACTTAGCAGCGCGCGTACCCGATGATGGTGTGCAAGGGCGGAAGCCGAGAGAGTCGCCGCCGGGTCCCACTGAAATCTCGCCCGTCAACTCCGGCGGTCACCGTGGACGCGTGGACGGCAAGACGGTGGCGAGCCTGCCGGTGGGGCATTCCAAACGTGTTACGGGTGTAGCGTGGCGGTAGGGGGACTGAGCTACGTGTAATCTCGTTCACAATGTTGGAGATAGACTTAGGTTTGGGATAATGATACTGCACGGACATCTGTCCCGTGTCGGACGCGGCTAGCGGGGCTTGCTGGAACGGCTCATAGTTTGCTCCTGGCCTGCTAAACAAAAACTAAGTAAAATCGATGGAGCAACGCATCGTTGCTCATTTCGCATCGCCCCTGCAGGTGCCTTCACCACATCGCCGCCGTTAGTTCGCTTCTTCGCCGCTGCAGCCATGCCCCTCTCGCCCCACTCCATGGCAGCCGCTCCCCCCATTCCATGGCTGCTCGAGGCTTGGGCAAGCCTCTTCCCCTCCCCTCGATGGATCCAGCCACCCCTCCTCCACGTGCGCCTTCTCTCAAGTTCGGTGGCCTCCATGGCGTCCCCTCCCCCCACTGCATGGCGGCCGCGACCCTTCCCCTCCGCAACATCCTCCTCCCCCACCCTACGGCTTCTTCCTACATACCGGCGGCTCTTTCACCCACACCGGCGTCCTCCTCCCCACACCCCGACGGCGCCTCTCCCCTCCCACACCGGCTCCTCCCCCACCAGGAGCCCCCAATGCCTGCAGATTCGGCTGCCATGGCACTCCCCACGCCAGACTCTCTCTCTTCCCCCTATATTGCGATTGTATGTTTCAGTTGTTTCAGGCGTTTCAGAGGTATGTTTCAGTTGAATCATATGGATGTTGCAAAAGTAGATCAGGGGATGTTGCATATGTTGCAATTGTTTTCAGAGGCATGTTGCAATAGTATGTTTCGAGTGTTTTAAAATATTTCAGAGGTATGTTTCATCTGTGTTTTCTGGACGCATGTTGCAATTGTGTTTATCTGGATGTTGCATATGTTTCACACATATGTTGTATGTGTTTTATTTGGATGTTGCGTATGGTTGCAATGGTTTTCAAGTGTGTTTTAGGTGTATTTTTTTCAAGTGTTTCAACTGCCGTTAGACGTATGTTGCAATTGTTGTTTTTGGATGTTTCAAAAGTATATCGGGTGTTGCATCCCTCCTCCTCCCACTTTTTGCTGCATCGTCTCTCCCGGAGCTGGCAGGTCATTCATACAAATGAGGGATGGGCGATGGGCGCTAGACGAGGGAGCTGCGTGCGTAGGGCACAAGTGAGGGAGCCCCGTACGGACAGACGCTGCCTTCGGAGCGGAGAGGGGCTACGTATGCCACGGTTGGGAGCAGGGGCACATGTGCGTGGTGACGTGGGCGTGGCGGGCGCACTCTCCTTTTGCGCGGTGCAGTGGACGCAATTCTATTCGATCGATTGATTTTACGTGTGGGGGCACGACGGGTCTGCGAATGGGAGCCACGTCCAGACATAGGCCTAGGGCCATACGTCCGGGCACTAGGCTTGCCAGTTAGGTTTGGTGCAGTTTTTTGTATTTCATTAAGCCACACTACAACCCATGACACAATTGGATACATATAGGAGTAGCAAACTTGCAACTTACGAAAGGATTCAGCGTATTCTAAAGTAGATGCTAAAGTAGGATACAAAGAGGTGCTGACATATGCACCATTTATTCATAAGATAGCATCTATCGCAATAATTCACCATCCTTTTCATTGCTCAACCCACCCCAAAAAATGAACCCCACCGAGAACCCTCATCCATCCATCCATAAAACTGTACCTAGAAAAACAACACCTTTAAAACGAACTGTCTAGATTTACTTGTAAGCCTTCTCTCTCCTTACTCACTCAAATCGAACAGTCAAAGTTGTGTGTGTCAGCCTCCTTACCCTCCTGCACCCACCACTATTCGCACATGCAACTCACGCGCCCAATCCCTGGTATCGCTTGCGCTCATCCAGGCCCCGCCCCCGCTCGCGGTCACCGGTGCTCCATCCCCCATAGCTCTTACCCTTGCGGAGTGGCCCATATGCTCACCTCAGGAGGTAAATAAGCAACTCATCGTGCTTCAACCAGAGGCCTCTGCCTCCCTCAATGCATTAGCGCTCATCTTTTTTGTATTCTTTTTGCATTAGTGGTCCTTGTGACATCACGGGGGATATATTAGCTTTGAAAAGCTGAGAGCTAAGGCGTACGAGAAAGGCAGGCAAGGGCATCCTCTGTAGTCAATAGTAAGCTTTGGCACACCCAACTTTCTTCCCATTTTCAAGTTTTGATTTGATTGGAATTTTCCAGTTTGAAGTATGTGATCTTGCACATTGAAATATGCGCCACCGAGGTTACCAGTCAGTCAGGATACAGCATGTAAATTCTCGGTGTTTGCCAAACTATTTTTGTTGTATGTAAAAAACTGGAAGACTGTGTTTGTATCCACTATATTCTGATATCATTGTTATCACCAAGATAGTATTGTACACAAAAAAAATATCACATGCTCGTTCAAGCAACCCATACACGCAGACGTGCTGCTACCGTCGTGTTTATTACACTTTTTCCTGTGCAGAGAGCATATGTATGATACATATATAGCACTGGACGTACTGCTGAACGAGCATGTGATATTTTTTTTGTACAATACTAGGGTAAGGCTGGTGACCCGGATCATGTCTTTGTATGGAGCTCCAACATGAACTAGGAGTTGTGTTTTGTCATCCTACACCACATGATACATCACCGAGCCGGGTAGTTTGTCTTTCTTGGTCCATCACTTTTACTTAATGCTTTTTAGCCTCTATATTGTGCTTGTTTGAGTGACATTTGTCTTTTTTAGATTAGCCTATGCTAGTTGATAGGCTTAGCTATATGTTATTAAACTCTTTGGGATGGGTAGGTAGAGAACATAAGAAAAATACAAGGGCACATCATGCTAGAGTAGTGTATTGTTTTTCTAGCCGGTGTGTTGAAAACAGAGCTCTAGTTTATATTTTGAGAATACTTAATTTACCCTTTCCCTCTTAAGTATTGGATGTCGTCTGTTACGTTTCATACACCATTATAAATAATGTCACCATGTACACATCAAAACAAACATAATCATCTAGATGCATATCTTTTTAGAAAAAAAGAAGTAATAGTTTCGGTCTCTACGGCCGCACACAGTTATAGGTAAATTTGCTGGCAATTACTTGGTCACAAAAGGTGATTCATTTCCACAGATATCTCACAGAAGGCAAAGTCAGACATAGGATCTGGCAACAGCGCGCCAATCATATATAAAAATGATGACGCACCATCGTAGTAGTGACGTATATCCCGATGCCATTGCTCGGTTGTCTGATACAGGCTGTGTTTAGTTGCATCTGTAAAGTTTTTGGAAGCACAGTAACACTTTCGTTTTATTTGACAATTAGTATTCAATCATGGGCTAATTAGGTTCGAAAGATTCGTCTCATAATTTACATCCAAAGTGTGTAATTAGTTATTTTTTTACCTATATTTAATGCTCCATCCATACATCTAAATATTTGATGTGACGGGAAATCTTGTAAACTTTTGGAAGTTTAAAGGGACTAAACAGGGCGAAAACGGGCAGCCCAGCTAGCCCCTGTGTTCCCGCAGGTGATGACTACTCCCAGGCTCATCAAAGTGACGTATTCTGATTTTTGAATCCTGATGCGACGTATCCTGTATCCTGCTGATGCAATCGCTGTCTCAAATCTTGACGCGGAAATCCGGTGATGCATGGGGTGGTTGGGAATTTGGGATTCAATAACTTGTGGTCGCCGCTAAAGGACACAGTAATGACGCAGTGAAAATTTTGAATACGAAGACTAGACTCCCAATGCCAAAATGCATGGTGATTCTGAATAATGTTGGGCAAATTCTTTTTTCCAGCCTTTTGGCACTTTCCTGCTAGTATATTTCAGTTGGATATTAGTCGTCCGTGGTAACCTACGAGTAACTTCCTCTCGAGATAGAGTAACTTATGATGACCTACAGAATCATTCGGTTGCCTTGCTTGCTTTGTCTAGCTTATTTTAAAAGCCAGTCGCTATAGCCTCCTCTTATACTTCACTTATTTTTATAGTACCTATATACATATTTATTTGCTTTCTTTGCTCACTTGCCTTGTTAGCTTTGTCTAGCTTTTTGTATAGCTTGTATGTATATGTTTTTCTTTTCGCTGCAAACTCCTGCCCTGTCCATACGCGATTGGAAGATTGGCTTTCGGAAGAAAAAACATATTATGTATATATTATGAAAAATTATATTTTTCTGTGTCTCACTTTCTACATACTGTCCGTCTCACCCCTCTTCCCCGTCGCTAGGTCTGTCATCTCTCGCTCTCTCCCATATAGACACACTGCAGTAGTTTGGAGCTATAAAACTCTTGTAGTGGCTTTCTCCCGCATACGCCTCTCTTGAGTCTAATTACAAGTACGATTTAAGTTTCTATATAATAATCTCCACTTAGACTCTAATCGTTTAAAGTAATTGTGTTTCTCTGAGACTTTACTTCAAGTTAGCTCCTTTTTTTATTTATACTCCCATCTTGGGTGTCCCCATCATAGGGGCTCATGCACATCACCATAATTGGTCTGTTTGTATCTAGACTAAAGCGCCTCAACCTTTCACCTGAGAGCTCCTTTGTTGTCAGGTTTGATTAACCTCACCACCTTCTCCTATGGCCTTCCATGCCATAGGTCTATACCATAGTCACAAAGTTTTTGGGTCGATGGGGTCGAGGTACGAGGGTTGCGGTACGCGGTACCCTACTCGTGATAGATTTTTACACTTCAGGTCGAAAATGAACCCGTGAATCTGGGTCGGGGTCGACGAACCCGGGTCGAGGGTCGAAGGTGGTGAACCCGTTTTATGTGACTATGGTCTATACAACCTCCGAGCTCCACCTGGTTGCCGGTACTACGTGTTCAGTCCCGTCACTTCTTCCTTCTTCTAACAGCTCGTAGCTTTAAGATTTGAGTATCTGCCCTTTGCAAGGTACTTTTCGTAATCGCTCGCCCTTTGCTAGTAATTCGAATGAATCCACCTGGAACCGATAAGCCACAACCTTGGAGTTCTGCTAGCAATCACACAGATATCACATTCCATTTCCATCCCAGGATAAATTGAACTCCTGCCAGTGTGCAATGAGTTCCATTATGCATATCTAATGTAACCCTCCCTATCTTGGTGACTGCATACTCATTGCAATGCACTAAGTGAACAGTTCCATGCTAGATGTAGAGATCTTTCGTCAAACGTCTCCTTCCTCAAACATCTCCCATGCATCTTCGATATACCACCTTAATATGTATGGGCACATGGTCATTTATTAATTGGGTACGTTTATATACTTATTTTAAAACACTCCAAATCTTATTATGTCACTACTGGATTCAGGCGCTTTGCCGAGTGCCTAATACACTCGGCAAAGGCTATTATGCCCTCGGCAAAACCTTTGCCGAGTGTAGCACTCGGCAAAGAGCCTCCGGTAAAAAATGCGTCGGCAAAGAATTCTTTGCCGAGAGCCTTTTATCGGGCACTCGGCAAAGACTTTGCCGAGTGCAAACACGGCTCTCGGCAAAGAAAAGTGACTGTGACGGCGCCGGTTCTGTCAGCGCATGCTTTGCCGAGTGTCATGTTAGAGGCACTCGGCAAAGATTTTTTAATTTTTTTTTTCGTAATTTATTTGCCGAGTGCCTTATCGAAAAGGCACTCGGCAAAGATTTTTTAATTTTTTTCATAATTTCTTTGCCGAGTGCCCTATCAGGGAGGCACTCGGCAAAGATTTTTTAATTTTTTTTTTGTAATTTCTTTGCCGAGTGCCCTGGACCTGGCACTCGGCAAAGCTGGGAATTCTGCCAGCTTTGCCGAGTGCCCTGGCCCTGGCACTCGGCAAAGCTGGAAAGAGGCTAATTTTTTTTGATTCTATATTCACAATGAGGCATCGTATAAGAGATATATATCACATATGTGACATCACAAACACAATATAGCACATATATATCACATCCATCTCATGACAAAGGCAATACCACATATATATCACATGTCGATCACACAATATCTCACATACACGACATCACAAACATAATAGGTCCAATATCCATCGAAACAAGTCGATAGTCGATCACAGTGCATCACATGTCCATCAAGCGGTGAAAAAGAGATACAAACTAAACGTGCGGAGGAAACTGAGTGCCTGGTGAAGGAAAAACGCCGTCGCCTGCTTGCGTCTGAGATGGGTTATTTGAACCCGCCGACGGAGGCTACATAAAGGACAAGAGATTGCATGTGTTAGAGTGGTCGTCTAATGAAAGCACTAGTCGAAGCAATTTGGTTTCATACTCACAGGACTAGCTACAACTGGCGGCGGTGGAGCGAACTGCGGCACAGGTACACCGTTCACTTGCCCAAAGTTCTGCAGGAACATCGTAATGTCCGCCAGCTGCTTGGCCTGCCTTTCCCGCTCGGCCCGCTCGGCCTGTCTTTCCCGCTCGGCCTGCTCGGTCCTCGCCACCAACTCCCGCAGCTCCTGAGCCATCCTCTCGTTCTCGGCCTATAACATTTCAATCGAATGTTTCAGTAATTCAAAGGTAACTAAGTTATGTAAAGATCAATGTACGAAGAGTTAAACGGGAGTAACCTGGAGTGCGTCGACCCGCTGCTGTAAAGAGGACGGCCGTTGGCGAATGGCCGGACCTCCGCTCGGGGTCTGTGCTCGGATCTGGGAGAGGGAGGGAATCTCGCTGGGCTCGAGGATGCCATCGCCAAGCCAGTACCGCCCATGCTTCTTGCCTTGTCCGATCCTCATGACCATCGTCCCATCAATGTCATCGGTGCTCGGATCCCAGTCTGGCCCATGGACCGACCTTGCCTCCGACGCGTACGAACTAATGCGGGTGTGGACGCTCGGGTTGCTGTAGGACTCGGGCGGGTCATCCGGGGTGAAGGTGACATTGGACGTCGCCTTACCCTTGCGGGCCAGACCATATGCCATGAACGTGGAGATGGATTGGCCACCGTGTGACGCCGACTACGAGAAAGACAACAAGATGATTAGAAGAAACATGCAGAATGGAGTGTCAGAATACTAAAAATTCACGTACCCATGCTTGCTTGTAAGCGCCGAGGCTGTGGCTGCCTTGATGGTGTGCGGGGCCTGTCACTGCCAGACGCCGCTCCCGCCCCGCCTCGTGGTCCTGGATGTAACCCTCCGTGAACCACCTATCCACGATCATCTCCCAGCACTCCCGATACGACTCGCACCACCATGGAATCATCTACATGTCATAAAGAAGACCAAATTAAAGCTACTTAATCTCAAAATGAATCAATATTATTCTTCTTCATTTACCTCAAGGTACTGCTCCCGGGTCAGCGTACTCTGTCTTGCCTATGTCTTGGTGATCTTCTCACCAAGTTGCTTGGCGTAGTATTTCACGATGCAAGTGAGGCGCTCCTCGTAATGCATGTCGGTGATTCATTTTCTAGCACTTTTCACCATCACCTTCTCCGCCTTGTCCTCCTGTCCCTCTTCACATCTGAAAAAAGTCTGCACATAGACACAATGTATCAATTCATTATGTCAAAAAAAGTCAAATGAATGTGATGTATTGATCAAAGTTGTGCGAGCGAGACTTACCCAAAACTCTCTCCTCACCCGCTCCTGCTTGTCTCCATAATCTACGTCGGGGGCATCTTTGTAGTGGTCCCACGATTTGGCCGGCTCAGTGTTCCCCTTGTGCGTGACAATGCCGGGGTAAAAGTGCCTGCACACAAGACCTAAGATGTGGTTGGGGTTGCGTGAGTCACCAGGCGACACAACCAACCAGTGTCTGCACAAGTTAATAACAGACATTATTAGTTTCTCTGACAATTTTCAACAGGTTATATGAAGTAGCTGTGATAAAATCTAAAGTTACTTACCTGTCCCCCTGGGGGCGGATCACTAGGCGTAGGGGAAGGGAGACAGACACAGACAGGTTCAGGTTGCTCCGTGCCGAAAGGGAAAGAACAAACGGGGAAAGGGAAGGCTGTGCCTGTGCGGTGCCAGCCGCCGGCTCAGCTCAAACTCAACCACACGAGTAGGAGGAGCACAGTACTTGGTGAGTCCGTGGTATTCCGACACGGACACGACGACTCGCCATGCTAGCTAGGTGTGTGCTGCTATCCAGGCGCTCAGCCTATTCGAATCCGGGCGCCGGGCGGCTAAATTGCACGGATACAGATACGCGTATCGGTATCGGATACGGATACGTGTATCGGATACGGCAACTTCCAAAAACCCGATACGCGGATACGTTTAATATTTTAAAAAAATAGAAATAAAAATAATAATAATGCAGATCTAAACATAAAACTGAGAACAATAAAACATCACAATAAGTAACCAACTATCAATCAATTTATTACTAAAACTTGACTACTTGAGTATTCAGTAATCACTAATCAGTAGTAGTTCAGTACATTACCTTGCAGTTCATGCAGCAGCAGGCCAGCAGCCAGCAAGTTCCTATTGTCTGAACTCTGAACTCTGAAATTGATGCAGCAGCCAGCAAGTTCATGCAGCAGCAGCCAACAAGTTCATGCAGCAGCAGCCAGCATGTTCTAAAATTGATAAGTGATAACAATAAAACATTGCAATTAATCACTTAAGACTCTAAGAGTACTATTATTACAGCACAGAAGGTCTGCAGTCTCATCAACTCTCAAATATAGTAGTCTCAAATTTAGAAAATTAATAGAAGGCAAGGCATTCATGCAGCAGCAAGTTCCTATTCCTCAATTGTTTCATTGTCATCCACAATATTTGCAGACGCCATCTACTCTCATATTTGCAGACGCCATCTACTCTCTAGTCTCTACTGCATACAAGCAAAGCAACACGAACTACACTTCATCAATAAGAGTATAAGACTAACTTCATGACTTCATCAATACGAAGTTCGAACTGCATACACTATCAATACGAACTGCATACAATCATACACTAGCAATTTCACTAACAGACCCGGGCCACGGTGGAGGAGGAGAGGGAACTGACCTTGAGCCGGCGTAGAGCCGGAGGCGCGCGCGGATCTCCGTCCGTCCGCTCCGCAGCAAAGCCGGAGCCGAAGGCGCGCGCGGATCTCCGTCCGTCCGCTCCGCCGCAGAGCCGGAGGCGCGCGCGGATCTCCTTCCGTCCGTCCGTCCGCTCCGCAGCAGAGCCGGAGGCGCGCGCAGATCTCCGTCCGTCCGTCGCTCCGCAGCAGAGCCGGAGGCGCGAGCGGATCTCCGTCCGTCCGTCCGCTCGGCGGCGGTGGATGGGGACGAGAGGGAGGAGGATGAGGAGGATTTGGCTGGCGGCCGGCGAGTAGGGACGCCGGCGAGCGGGGTTGCGGCGCGACGCAAGGGCGCAGCCGTGAGGTCTCCGTGCGGGACTGCGGGAATGGGACTGAGCCGAGCGGCGCGGCCGGGCCGGGGTTGCGTGGTGGAGCGGCCGGGCCGGGGTTGCGCGGTGGAGCGGCGGCAGCGCGGTGGAGCTGTGGCGGCGGCGGCGGGCGCTGAGCCGAGCGGGGTGGGGGCGGCCGCGCGCGCGTGATAGGGTTTGGGGGGGGAGGGTGGGGGATTTTGGGCCAGTGGCCCAATTTCTATTCGGCCTTTGCCGAGTGCTCCAGAAAGGGGCACTCGGCAAAGATTTTTTTAATTTTTTTTAAAATTCTTTGCCGAGTGCCCCATGACCTGGCACTCGGCAAATTATTTTTTTTTGTTTTTTTTCCCTCAATTTTTCTGGGGCCTTGCTACAGTAATTGAATCTCAATTTCAAATTTTTGGGCAATTTTGAGTATTTTTACTGTATTTCCTTAATTTTTTTGTTTCGTTGAATTTTTTCGAATATTTCAAATTTGAACCGAGGTGTACTTTTTATACTGTTTTGCTACTATTGGTGTACTGTTTTAATTTTGTCTCTTTGTTTGCTTCGTGTATGATTGCTCGGATGATTGTGTGTTGGTGCTTGATGATCGAGTATAGACGGTGAGCAGTTTCTTGACGATCAAGAGTATTATTTTGAGCCAGACCAGTAGTATCATCAGGAAAGCTTTGATCAAGGCAAGTATAACATGGGACCATCCTTGTTACCTATTCACTGAAAATATCATACATATGCATGTGTCCTCCTTGACAACCATAGAGATTATAACTTAGCTATTGATATCTTGATTCCTTGTCACCTATGGGTTGTGCATTTAGGTAGCTATTGCTAGTGCTTAATTATGAACAATGATCTTGTAATTTGATTAATGGATTAAGAAATCAACCATTAAGATGATTTTATTACTGCTGAAAAGGGGGCTAGAGCAAGGTGTTATATTGTTGCTCTGGTTTCTCTCTATAAGGACTTATCTGTACGTGATCATCCGGGACATACAGTACAGCTGTGAGGGCTATATGGCTCTGGCTTTAGTTGTTCAAGAGACCTTTTCTAGCTTGTTAGTGGTTACCTTAAATGGCGTAAGAAAGGCTTGCCACGTTGGGTGTAGTGCGAGCCCCTAGCCTAGTGTGTATAGGCTGCGGTTGTTGTGCCACAGGGAAGGGGGTTCTACATCTGCCTGCCGAGTGAATCTAATGGCCCTAACTTGTTAGACGAACTTTTGAATGGCTTTATATGGTTTCTTGTGCTTAGGGATTCATGACCCCTTAGCATATGGAAATCATGACTCACAGTGAAAGTGTACACCTCTGCGCAGAGTTAAAAACTGGTATACTAGCCGTGCTCACGGATACGAGCGGCCTTGGAACATTTACAGATAGATGATCACCATTATTATATCATGTTTAATTATTGTTGTTATTATTATGCTCATGTTAATGCTATTCATTATCGTTATTGCAATTGATCATTGGTTCATTAATGGGAATTGGAATACCTTGATGCTACTCAATTGCTAATTATATGATAAATAAAAGCTAAACGCAGTCAAACAGTGTCTATCCTTTTTGAGCCTCATGAACCCTGTGTTATACTTGTTGAGTTCGACATGGACTCACTCTTGCTATTTCTCCACACCTCAGTGTGTAGTAAGGTGTTGCTCAGAAGAAGGATAAAGAGATAGTGGAGTTTCTAGAAGTATTTCAGAAGTGTTTGGTATACGGAGCCCCCAGTCAGCCGTCCCTGAGAAGAATGGAGCCTAAAGTTTAGTCACCGTTCCGCGATACTCTGATGTAAGTGTTAATATAGCTATGTATACGTTATATAATAACATTGTTTCTGATACTTTTTCATTCTGGCATATGTGTGGACTTCCTGGGCACACATATGATTAGCCTGGTTTTATTCTTTAGAAAACTGGGTGTGACGTATCGGCTATCAGATTTGGTGATGATCTGCACTTCAAACATTAACTTTAATCACTAGAGTCTGAACTTCATAATGAATAATTACTCCTCAACAATAGCCAACGATGATTCAAACACCAAATCATTTGTGAAACTTCAAGAATCATTAGCCGTCAAGCTCTTTTTAGAATGTTATGCCTTTAAATCCAATTTTGACTCCTTGAAACAGAACGGCTACATTTCATTGAACTAATTAAGAAGAGCAATGTTTAGCTGATCTATATTGACCAATAAGAGGAGTCATTTAAAATAAACTCTCAGAGCCGATTGCTTGGATCGGCTGTTGACGTTCACCATTGATCTTGATGACGCCTCCTTCCTAGATTCTTCTAGAGAAGCATTCACAGTCTTCAAACTCCCAATAGGCTGGATCAGTAGTTGCCACGCTCATGGATGTATCGGCTTGAACCACCTCGACATTGTCTCCTTGCCATTGGATGAGGCATTGGTGCATTGTTGAAGGGATGCAACAGTTGGTGTGGATCCTGTCATGACCCAAGAGCAGACCGTATGTTCCTTTACCATCGATGACGAAGAAAGTAGTGGGTAGAGTCTTACTTCCAATCATCAATTCAACATTAACTGCTCCCCTGGGTCTTAGATGCATTGCCACCGAAGTCTTTCAACATCATATCTGTTTCAAGTAGATCTTCTAGGCCCTTTCCAAGCTTGCAGAAGGTAGTATAGGGCATGAGATTGACTGTTGCGCCTCTATTGACCAACATCTTGGTCATTGGCTTCACATCGACAAATCCTTTCATGTATAAACCCTTCAAGTGCCGATGTTGAGATGGCTTATCAAATGTAGCTTGTTGGGGTTGGAGGGCTAGCTAAGCTATTGCTTCTCGCAATTCTTCTTCATCATACTCCTCCACATCAGATTCTTCTTGTTCATATTTGGAGGGAGCTCTGAACTCTGCTGGTAGGATGAAGACCATATCAACATTAGCCGATGGCTTACCCTTGTTAGCTGTTTGCTTGACATGCCATGTCTAAGGTCTGCTATATTTTTGAGCTTCCAATTCTGTGTTTCTTAGGCATTGAACTCTTCTTTTCTGACTCCTTGTCAAACCTCCTGGACATCATTGGCCTTCTTGCCAAACATGCCCTTTCTCTTCATCATGATCAGTCTAATTCTGATCGTGGACACGCTTGCCTAACCGATCATGAACTCCTTTATTTTCTATGCGCCAATCCATGCTGTTAGATTGATAATTCAAATGATTATGGATGGACCGGCGGTTGGCTTGAGATTGCCTAAACTCTGCATATTGATTACTGCACTCTAGGCAGTTACATCTTGTAGGCAATTTCAATCCTTCATTCCAATAGTGCCTGAAGAAAGGACAAATCCAATGTAGCTCTGCTTGTTCTCTTTCGTACCTTTCTTCTTCACACCGACGCTCATATTCTTCTTCTTTAAGCTAACGCTGATAGTCCTCCTTCTGGCATTGCCACTTGTTCAACAAGATCCTAGAAGTAACCCAAGGACATATAGCACCAGCTCTGGATACCTCGCCTTGCTCGTATCGGCTCTTTTGCTGATCATCCTTCTTGAACTCATTTGCCAATATCTGAACTTTGGGGTCAACCGACCCATTTTCCTTGGCCTTAGCTAATGTCAAGAACTTTGTCTTTCCCTTAGCCAATTGAAACTCGACCATATGCACCCCTAGGAAGGGATGTCCATCTATGCCCATTGCTAGATTCTTGCCTAGCTCAAACTTGATCTTTCCTTGCTCTATGGCCTTCAGAATGTGTACGCAGAAGATTCTGCACTCACTAGTATTATGAGTGGTGGCATTGTGGAACTTGCAGTACTTCTTCCCCTTTAATTCTTTAGCTGAAGGGATCACATGATTTGCATGTAGTCTCAACTCCTTCTTCTCTAGCGGTAAGTCAAAGATCCTATCAGCTTTCTTGACATCAAAGTCATAAACATCGTTATTTTCCTTCACCCATGGACACGATACTGGAGTCTTGCCCCATGTCCATTCAGTGGTCGTGACTTCTTCATCTTCATCAGAGTTTGCATCATAGGGATCAGTCATAGCAGCAGTCCCCTTCAGATACTTCTCTTTGCGCAGGGTCCGGTGCTGACTTTCAAAAGCAGACACTCCCTGAACTAAATGGGCCAAGCTTTCAAAGTCCTGGCCTTCGAACTTCTCTCGGATTAATGGAGACATCCCTTGAAGGGTCAATCCAGCCAATTGGCCATCAGATAGATTTAATAAGTAGCAACGGCTTCTTACTTCTCTGAATCTCTGAATGAACTCAGAGCCTGACTCATTGCTTCTCTACCTCATGCTTGTTAGATCTGTAAGCTTCTTCTCCCCTATCCCACTATAAAAGTATGCATGGAACTTGTTCTCTGGATCAGCCCACCCAGTGATAGAGTTTGGTTTGAGCGAAGAAAACCAACTGAAGGTCGGTCCAGAGAGGGACAAAGGGAAGAACCAAACTTTGTGTGCCTCCTCAACAAATACATCTCCGAGCTGAACGAGGTAGCAACTGATATGCTCTGTGGTTGTCATCTCATCTACCCTGGTAAATTTGGAGAAGTCTAGGACCCTGTAGCATGGAGGGAGCTACACAATATCATACCAACCAGGGTATAGGCGCTGGTAGGAGCCAACTTGTCCTTTGGGTTTCAGACCAAAATGGCTCTGCATCATAGCAACTATCCTATTGGCGAATTCATCAACATCCATACAGTGACTTCCTATCTCGGCGATCCTTGGGCCTAGGCTTGAGATCTTTGTGCTTGAGTTTGTTGACCCTGAGCCTAAGACTATTGTCCTTGAACCTGAGATTGTTGCACCTAGGTTTGAAGCTGCTGAACATTGTAGTTATAAGGATTCTGATACCCAGGGTGTGGCATCATCTCATACGTGCTGGCGTCAAAAACTGGATGATAACCTTCTAGATAGTTGATCTGAGCAGTATATCCTTGTAACCGACTATTGAAGAAGTTAGGATTGACATACTTGGTGATCCATTGTACCAACGGAGCAATTTGCTAGGCCGACTGATGTGTCTAATAGGAAGTAGTGAACTTTCCCTGAGACAGCCGTTACACAACATGTTGACTGATTGGCGAGGTTGGCTGCTGGACTAAATAAGCTTGGTTTTGTCCAGTTGAAAGCTGGTTTGTCTATGTGACAGGGGCAATTGGAGATTACTGAGCTGGTGGTTGCCCCCTTGTCACTTGACCTTGACCTTGCCCCCTGCTACTGGCGGGGTTGGTACTGAGCTTGTCCTCCTGGAGGCTGCTACGCTAGTGGCTGCTGATATTGCCCACCATTTGGCTATTGGCTAGAGCTAGTCACATTGCTTCCCACAGCCGAAGGGTTGAAGCCACTGAAGTATGCCGGTCATGTTTGATCAACCGGTGCCCCCAAATAAAACTGTCTTCATAACATTGCCAACCATGTTGGCAAGTGTCTGATAGTGATTTGTAATGACTTCATTGATAGTCTTGTGGATCATCTAGGCGGCAAGTCTAGCTTTAGCTTCTTCATTTGGATCACTCTGTCCATGCTGGAGAACTCTTGGCAGTGGGGTCTTCTGAATGACGGATTCGCACGTCTTGCTATAGGACGGTAGGCACTTCTCTTTGAATTCTTCCGCTGCTTGCTCGATGAGTGCCTTCTAGTCGTCAGGCAAGTCTTCAAGGTTGACCTTGAGGATGGCACTGTTGTTTTCCATGTTGGTGGTTGTGGCTAACTTCTGATCAAACTATTATGGACCCACTGGGCGTGCTAGACCTGTGTCGATGCCAAAAAATCGACGTCAGGAACATAGTGATCAACGCTGGGCAGAGGCCCGCGTGGAGCAGATCCCAAGCTTCTCTCTAGGCTTTGGAAGGGCACCACTGGATCGGACGGTCGTGACCCTAGGGGCGTGCCAGTCAATTTGACCTATAATTGATTAGGGAGCAAGATTGATCAGTAATTTAAGGTGGAACATGCCGATCGTATGTCCAGACAGTTCCAAATGTGCAGCCAAGTGGCCAATGAGACAAGGCTATCGACTAGAGAGTCAATATCTAGCATGTTCGTGATGCATGATAAGTAAAACAAGCATATCGGTAATCATCAGTTACTCAATTATATAGATCTAAACGGCCGATTATCATGAAAGCATGCAAAAAGGTGTACAAAAGATAGGCATGAAAGCATATGATTTGATTGAGAAGCATACTAGCTTTTAACCAGGATAAAAACAAGTAAACAGAATGTAAATAGCCAATACATATTCTCAAAAGGTAGGCTATCAGCTAAATAGCCGATTCCAGCGAAAGAATGGTCATAACATGCAAGCGCTCAACCGTTAAATGCATATAAACTCGTACGCCTATCAGATCTGATCTACTATCTTTATCAGTGGGGGTCAGACCTAACCGATGCAGCCATAATGAAGATAACAAATAAAACCTTCAAAGCATATAGATCTATGAACACTTAACCAGATCGCGGGAACATGCTATGATCATGAAAGCTCAGGCGATCGGCTAAATAGCCGATGCAGACATAGCATGCAGCCGAAGACTATGTTTGGCCATAAGCAAGGCTTACTAGTTGATGATTTCCAATCTATGATACTAACAGTGGGGGTCAGACCTAACCGATGTAGCCATGAAAGCACTTCTAGACCGGATCTCATCAACTAGCAAGCCATACCTAGGGCTAAACATGCGTTTGACCACACACTATCTTCAATCAAGATTGGAATAGAATGACTAGACTAGCTACAACCATCATCACAGCAGGATGTAAACAATGTAATGTGATAAGATGACAATTCAAAAAGATACAAAGCCAATCTATCTCAATCTTAACCGGGCAAGGGGTTCAAGCCAAAATTCATACGAGATCAGACTTAACCGAGGGCAGCCGTATGGATTTTGATAAGAACCAAGGATAACTATCAGTAATTGCAAGAGATCAGAGTTAACTAAAGCAGCCTTACAATTCACTAATGATAACTAACTTATACCAAGCTTGTAAGAGATCATACTTAACCGAGAATAGCCTTACAAACACGATATATGTCGTGATGGATACTTACAGATAAACCGGAGATCGGACCTAATCGAGGGCAGCCCTGCTTGCCGAAGAACTCATCAAAATCTACTCTACTCCAACTCCTAAGGGGTGGCATAAGCCAAAAAGTAAAGGTACTGATTTGTGTTGATTGTTGGAGATGTCCATTACAATGGCCAGGGTTCAATATTTATACCCAAGACTTGACTACGAGTCCTGGTCGAACAAGACTAGTCATGAAAACTTAGAAAAGCAAACAAAACTTCCTAATCTAAGATAACTTGGACTCCAATCTTTCCCTTTTATGGAGCTCGACGTGTCTTCTCGCTTCGTGCCTTGTTGATCCTACCGATAGGGCCCACTCCCTTGGAATGATGATGTTATCTTCATTTCGATGGCAACTTGGTTAACCAATCCTTGTTGAATACCTTGGCTTTCTCTTGGCGAATTTAGACTTTGGGGCCCTTGTCTCCTCGAACCAAATTTTGGTGTCAACACCCCCGAGCCCCAAGCAATGGTGGCTCTTACCTTCTCAGGCTTGCCCTTCTAATATTGAGGGTCTCCTCGGGGGAGGGCCACTTTTAGGCTACCGAGAGCTATCCCTTTTTTTGCTAGAGGGTACGTGCAAGCACACCCGATGGGTATAGCCCCCTAGCCCCCAGCTGATTCGAAGAGTCAGCCAGGGGCAGGGGGTTACTCGGACTGTTGCGTCCTCCAATAGGGGGACTTAGCATACCTCTATTTTAGACTCTTGTCAACGCCCTAGAAAAGCTAGGGTCAGCTCGATATCAATTGTGACCTAGTGAATTCCTTGATGTGATCTATAAGCCCTCTGTCTAATCAGAGGTCAATCAAATGGAAGCCCATGAAGAGTGATAGGAACACATGCTAGGATGAGCCACAAGTGCAAGTAATGGTGGCCCGAACTAGGCCCAACCATTGGTTGATTACCTGTTGTGTGTCATCCTCTTAGTAGATGTAATAGTGGCAAGATGGCAGTCTAGAAGAGAAAAGTCTTGTATCATGATTGACGAATAGCTCCATAAGTGAAGCACATCAAAGATCCTTCAACAGTGCATAACAAGAGAGGAAGGCAACGCACTCTGCTACTTGACATCCATGCTGGAGTTTGTGGATACCCTGAGGCATCGTAGATGCTTGGTGAAAAATCCTTTCGATAAGGATTCTACTAGCAAATGGTAGTCGCTATCACCTAGCAGATCATTCGCACTTGCGTTGGGTGTCAGTTCTATAAGAAAAATGGCACCTAGCATGGGACATCAGTGATTTTTGTTGTTGATTGACAACATGATCAAATGAACTAATGATGCTTGCTGGTATATAGGGTTTTAGTCTATTTGGATGCGAGGATGAATTGGGCTTAGGCAATATTGACACTAGAAGTGGCAGACGGATATACCGCAAGCGTATGGTAGTCAATGTAGCCTTCACTGGGAGTATTCTAGGTATCATATTTCCATCGGGAACACGAAGTGAACTAACTGAGGATCAAGAATGTCCTATGATGATAAAAAGGATTCTATAGAACTTGGGTAGAGAGGATCTCGATAGCAATGATATCTGGTCAAGGTATGATAGGTATAATGGGGTTTACCACCCCCTCACTTTACAGGAGGTGATAGGCGAGACAATAGGGGATAAAACCCCTATCTGAAGTAGCTACCTTGTTACTAGGACCCTACCTTTTACATGTGCTGGACTGCAAAGGCTAGACAGGGTTGTCACCACCTGCTAGCTACCATAAACAATCATGCGACAAGCGGTCTACACAGGCAAGATATAGTCTAGACACCACGTGTACACTATACTTACTACTCTAACCTTGCACCACTAAGTTCCCTTAGAAAGGTTAGAGAACTCTATTGAAGTAAAGCGGTGTACAGATAAAGCAAGTATATAACTATTATAACAAACTATAATATCAAATACTATAAAAGATCTCAGATGAATCACTTACAAGAAGATCATATCCACCAATGTACAGCTTGGAGAAGACACCAGACAGGCCTAGCTCTTCTCCACACTCGCCTCACTCTCTCCCTAATCTCATAGCACTACAGCAGAGCTTCGCTAAAAGCTACTAGGGAGTGGTTTACTCTAATGTGTCATGAATGAGAGTGAAGTCTAGGGGGTATTTATAGCTAGAGTGAGGGGTAGTGCCATGTCAGCAATCCAGGTGACATCCCCGCCTTGCCCTTGGATTCAACCGACCTTGAACTGACCTTTGATCAATGGTTTAGATCAAGGAGGATGCATGAAGGCATGCATAGAGACGGTGGGTCCAATTTCAAGTTGGTTGGCTCCCTAGAGAGGTCACCCGACCTCTCAATGACAAGTAGGCCCTCCCTCTTTCTTCTAGAAGCATGTCCCACATGTCATAGAGTGTGTATGATGCTTGTTCTTCACTTGTCACATCGGTTTGCTTCTCATGTGGGCCCATGGATCCATGTGCTCTCATCTCCAACCGTTGAGAGAAAGCACACTTGTGATCCAAGGATGGAGATTGACTTTGGGGACCTTGACATGAATCATGGAAGCTTGCAGTGGCTGATAAGCTCCATGGGGAGGCCTCTTGACCTCCATATGGGGCCAAATCAGCCCATCTTCTGCGGGCGGCTTCCAAAAGCATTGCTCATCATGATGGTGGAGTTGGTTTGTCCATTTGCCATACTTGGGGGGTCGGGAGACGTGTCAAGTTGGTCCCCCAAGCTTGTTTTTTTTGTCATTTTGTACCTACATTCAAATAGAGGACATGTACATGTGGAACCAATTTATTTGAACCAAAATCATTCATGGTTGGCTTATGT
Organism: Saccharum hybrid cultivar R570; assembly: GCA_038087645.1. Classification (NCBI taxonomy): domain Eukaryota; kingdom Viridiplantae; phylum Streptophyta; class Magnoliopsida; order Poales; family Poaceae; genus Saccharum; species Saccharum hybrid cultivar. The sequence continues at coordinate 80,769 of JAQSUU010000744.1, forward strand.
CCTGTCATGCATCATAGATTTATATGACATTTTTTACCAACCAGAATGTTGACGAAATCATCATCAACAAGATCCCCCACACTTAAGTCTTTGCTCATCCTTGAGTAAAGGATACAAAGAAAAGGCGACAATGATCATGACATTGTCAAGATATATAACAAACATAAGTTTTATTCAAGACATACCATATACAAGTGGGTTATGTGGCACTATCTAGCATATATCCTTCAGATGTTGAGAAATGGAATAGTTCTCAAAGCAAAATCATCTTCCCTTTTTGACTTCTTGGTACTTAGAGTTTTTGATAAAGTTTTCAATAGTAAGCACATAGTTCAATCTTCCTCCTCAAATCGTACACTCAGATCACTCAAAGGTGTATGAGTCCTTGCCAAGGTATAACATGAAGTTGCCTTCTTTTGTTTCATCCTACATATATTAGGCTTATGTGGGGCTTAGGTAGGGATAAACATGATAGCATACTTGCATTGCATATATTGTAAAGTCAAAACAAGGATCCAAGGAGAAGAATGTCATAAACCTGGATCAAGATGTGCAAGTGTGTGGAAAATGATGATGAAACTTTTTTGTACTCCTTAGACAAGCATGATCTCTCTTTAACTATGATTACTTTGAGATATGGTTATCTTTTTTTCTTTTTTTTGACATCAGCTTTTCATTTTTGCTCACTCTTTTTTTAATACCTTTCCATATCCATATCTCTTTTGCAAGAATTTCAAAGAGAGATCATAATAAACTTGGAGTATTTATTTGGTGGAAAATGAAGAGCATGTTTTTGCGTACTTCTAGTGTAGAAGCAGCATATGTGTGTAGTGTGTATGTGATCTTGATCTCGGGACTATGACAAAATTCTCAACAAGGGTCAAGAAGGTTTGACCAAACTCAACACCAATACAAGTAGTATATAAAGAAGGTTTGGTAAACATTGTATGAACATATATGGCTCTGGTAGGACTTTTCTCACTATTGAGGAGTAAGTGACACTTTGGTTGAATGACATTTTCAAAAATAAACCTCTAAGCACTTTGAGTACAAAAGGCATGAGTCATGAGCCAAGAACCATATCACATTTGTCAACAACTTAGTCAATATGATTTTCCTATCAAGATATGTCTCCCACAGGCATAAGCATATGCAAGAAATAAACTTTATGATGCTTCTACCTTTCAGATGTCATAAATCATGTCACTATTCAAATTTTATTACCAGATGCAGTTCTTCTTGTTTTATTTTGTAAGGGAAAAAAGATAGAAATTAAAAGTAAATGCACCAGAAGGGGAAGAAGTGTGGCAAACCAGTCAACATGTGTATAGGAGTGGAGCGAAGGCTGACTGGTGGGACAGAGGTCCATAGTGGGGTCGGCCAACCCCACTTTGAGGCCTCAGGCCACCATTGTTGCTGCCAAGTGTGTTCTTCCAAAGACGTCTTCCTATGCTGATGCTTTTCGTTTGAGTGATCATCGGGCCATCGCCTGACGCCCAAATGTAGCCTTTGGAGCCCAACTTTGACATGTTGGATTGTGTTGCAGTGTGGAGCTCCATGATACATTCAGAATGTTGAGATGATGAACTTGGGGGCCGACCGACCCCCCACACTTGGTCCAAAATGTGCTGAACATAGAAAACAGAGGAACATCAAGTGCAGGGGCCCTACTGGTGGCAATACACCAGCAGAACCAAAAATTCATTGGTTTCAACTTTTTAGGCACAAGTTATAGTGATGAAGGTACTTAAAACAAACCTAAGTGCCTAACTATTGCGAAAGGCCTTGATGTGCTCAAGGAGAGGGTGGAGACAAGAGGTTCTCTATTCCTATGGCCTATTGGGTGTTGCTACCCGAGAAGATGGTTGTGTGGATACAAGGACTGAGGAGCAGAATATGGCTAGCTAGAGGGCAGGGGCAGGGTTGGCTGACCCCTTTGTGGGTTGCCCAATGCTCTCATGGTGCCTAGCAAGCCTTCTATATGTGGGATCACGGCTAGAGGCTTGACTTCGAGGATATTGGTGGTCATGAGCACAGTTTGGCTTTCAGGAAGGGCCATGGAAGGGTTGGAAAAGCCTTCCCCAAAGGGGATGGTGAGCACCTTGCTATTGTCACAAATTGGGACCATAGAGGAGAGTCCCTTGGTGGCTTGGTGGCTCAAAGAAGAAAGAGACGTTGGTGGTGAAAGGAAGAAGAGAAGGAGAGACTAAAGGACTCACGCCAATGTTAACAACCCCTTTTTTGGTGAGGATTGCAACCAAGGGTAGGATGTGAACATTGGTCAATGCTCAGGACGATTGGGCTAGGTCGATTGACTCCAACTCCACATCGCTCGACTCCCTTTTGTGGGTTTGGGTCCAAGCGGGACATGGTTTGGTGCTCTCCTGACTCTTTCCTAAGTGCATACCAAAAATGGTTCTAGTTGGCTACCATTGGATGTTGCCCGACGCCCAAATGGTGGCTAACTGGACTGACAAGGCAACTAGTCAAGCTAAGTGCATTCTAGAACTAGAAATAAAATATGGATATGAACAAAAAGTTTAGACATGTAGATTTTAGTTTAAGTTAAATTATAATTCTACCATGTCAATTTCTTGTTCTAGATTGCTATGCTCATGGAAAAAATTTAAGACAAAGGCCATTTACCTTAAGGATTTTGCTATTGTTGTCTTGAAGCGTGACGGCCCCATGTGTCGCAGCGTTGATGACATGGGCTAGCCCTTCCCACTTGCTTCTAAGTTTTTCCATGGTCAAATAGCTTGACCCTTGGGTTGAACATGAGGACCTTGTCTCATGAGTTGAATTCTTTTAACTTGATCCTCTTGTCATGCCATCTCTTTTCATGGCTTCATGTTCAAACCATTTTGCTCCATTCATTCTTTCATTTCTGCAAGAGATTAGTAGACAACACATACCCAAAGGGATACATACAGATTTTGAAGCAAGGGTAGTGTTTGCCATAGAGCTAATGGTCCTTTTTCCATGCTAATCAAAGTTGGTTTTAGCTAGCATAGAACACTTATCCCATGATGTTCCCTCATTATTCACCTGGACTTCAAAGCTTAAACAAGGTTAAGGCAAAGCTGTGCAAAATTATTTAAGAATACCTCAAACCTTGATTTGTCTCCATGAATGATCTCATGACTTACCCACCAAAATTTGGGGTTTTTTTGCAAGGGTGTCATGAGGTCAGAACCACGGCAAGCATTGTTGTTTGAGTTGGTGTCAGAGTACGTGTTTGGGGTGGTTCAGGTGGACTCAAGAACATAAGATTCATAGAGAGGACACAATGGTTTATCCTGGTTCGGGCTGATTGATGCCCTACATCCAGTAGCTGATGATCCTTATACTCAAGAGCATCCAAAATCAGGGGGTTACAATAGAGTGTATAGGAGAAAGAGAGAGATTTGGTAGGGGGTTAGCTCGGTGCTAATCCTAAGGTTGCCTCGCTGCCGATGGAGCCTTCCCCTCGATGAAGAGGAGGAAGATGACGGATGCGGTGGAGGAGCTCTCGGTGTCCCTCTCTCAGTTGCTCTGCTCTTGGTGCTGAGCAGGAGCGGATGGATGTTGAGGAATGGAATGATCTGTTTAGGATCGTCCTCCTCTAGGATCCTCTTCCCTAGGATCCGACCTTTTCCCTTATATATCAAGATAGGTCGGGTACGTGACGGTTTAGGGGGTTGAGCCTATGGTCTACATGCACCGGACTTCAAGAGGGTCTTGCAGCGGCACTCTATGGACCATGGCGATGTTGTGGAGCTGAAGAAGCCCTGGGGGTCATTCGGCTGCTCTATTATGATACTCTACATGTCAGGCTATGTTAGCTTGGATTGGCCTCCCCTAGGTGGACCTTCTGGAGTCTTCCTGGTGGCAAAGGAGGTCAGCTCCAAGGGCTGATGAGCGGGCTCGAGAGCCCCTGAGCCCCTGGAGGCCAAGGGAAAGCTTGTCTTCTTGTGTCACGCCCCATGCGTGACCATATCAGGGGAGCGGTCGGCAAGGCCGCACCCAAAGTGCTACGTTGAGGAGCCCCCAAGCCTTGGTAGCTCAGGGCCTATCGCCTTGTGCCCAAGCCTTGGCTAGCATCATAGGCTGGGCAGGAGCTGAGGGCTGGGCTCAGGTTTCCTATCGATCGGGAGCCTAAGGCTCAGGCAAGCCCCCGAGCCCTAAGTAGAGGCCTTGGCGTGCTCAGGCTTGGGCAAGTTTCTTAGTCTAAGGGTGTGCGCGAGCGTACCCGATGGGTATAGCCCCCGAGCCCCCGAGCGAACCTAGGGGGATTGGCCAAGGGCTCTCTTCAGTCAGAAACCATAGATCCTAAGGCTTAATATACCCATATGTTAGGATCTTGTCAGGAGCCCCTGAGCCCTTCGTGGCCTCACTTGTTCATGATGGCAACGAAGGGCTGAAATCGATCTACCCATGACCGAACTAGCCATGCCGAGGATGGCTTCCGCTGATGAGAGGACGGTGCCCTCCGTGGGGGCCCTTTCCCTAGTGCGATGGGGGGCCTAGCCGCTAAGGCCAGGCGACAGTGGTGCCGACCCCTATTTTGATCCTATGTCACGTAGGTCTATGGTCCGAGCGAGGGTTCGGTGAACTCGTCTGGGAGTTACCAACTTTAGGCCCAGGGGCACCCTTCTTTTTGGTAGGAGCCTACTGTTGATATTGGTTACGCACACAAAAGAATCTAAGAGAAATAATCCGCAAGCGCATGGATATCGGTGAGCACTTCACCCGGGAAATATTTCCAGAGTATTGTATTTGTTTTATCCGCTACGAGAAAGCGTGCGATGACTAACCTAAGTCTATACTTAACCTCTGGGCCGCACTACAAGGTAGCAAAGATATAAGCGATTAGAGAAGACTACTGCGATAGTCTAGTTCCAACCTATGGTAAGCTATGAAATACCGTTCTATGAGGACATACCGTTGGAAAAGAGACACCACAGAGGATGCTTAACCATGGCTTGGGTCCTACCAAACCTTCTGACGAGAGGAGGCTCCAAAGGTAACAATGGGATTATCACATCCCACGCTACTACACACCGATCCGGCCAGACAGGGGATATCTACAAGTATCCTAGCCCAAGCACCACGCTTACGCTACAGATGATTACTCTACCCGCTACCATAGAAGAGAATAGAGTAAACTCGTAAATCAAAGAACAATAATAACAACGTACTTACTTAGTATTTGAAGTTAAATTGCCGAAGAATCCTAGAACAAAGCCTCGGGTTAGGAGACTTAATCCCGCAGGTACAAGCTAGAGAGGAGACACCGACATGCCGGGCTTTCTCCAACTCATCCCTCCAATCTAACTCTCTCAATCTAGAAGAAGAACTCTAATCTCACATAGAGACTACAAAGCTAATCTCACTTGTACGTGCCCTAGGAGAGAAGATCCATTCAAGGGACCCCTCTCAGCTGATCCCAACTGGAAATAATGAATTAGGGTTTCATGGGATGCCTCCTCTAGGGGCTAGGGGCCTTGCTTATATAGCCCTCTAGGAAGCACCACAGCCGTCGGATCAAACTGACCTTAATGAACGATTATTATTATCCTCAAAGGCGGTGGAGGCAGGATCCATGAGCTCGCCTCTGATTGGCTCTGCAGGTGGGGGCGCCCGCCCCCACCCTTGGGTGGCCGCCCAGCTTCCAAGCCGGATTCGCTTCCCGTTTGGTCTAGAGCCTTCTCGTACCTTACATATTATAGAAAAGTTGTGCTAGCCCTTTTGTCAACCCTGTTGACTTGGCGTTCCTGATGCCCCACCTAGAGGATGCCACCGACGCCGTCCTAGCGATCGCGCCCCTAGACGAGATCCTCTACGACCCCTCGTCGGATCGCTGAAGAGCGACGGGCGCGCCCGGCGCCTCCCCTGTCCTTGTGAGAGAAGAGAGTTCAGCCAGTACGTGTCCTGTGGTTGGGTTGCAGGGTGTTGTCCCTAGAACAATTTAATGTTTTCTTTTTGTTGTAAATATTTAGTTTGTGTGTTTGCCGTTTCTTTAAAGCCCATGTTTTTTTTCTTCTTCTTGGGCATGCCCGACCTCCTTTTCGGTCGATATTTGGGATCCGCTTTCCCTCGTGAGCCTTGGCTATGCCGTAGGTGGCCTAGGGTCATGCCCTCTTGGTGGCACATAGGCGTTAGCGCTAGGTCGGGGTGTCTGGGGGCACAAATAGACTGGAGTCAGAAGGTCGAGAAGGCGATGGCCGGCGAGGCGGACCTCACGGTGCTCCGCGCTTACCAGAAGGAGGGGGATTCGCGACAATTAGAAAGTGAACCAAATATTCAACTAAAAAATGTAAGGTATGAGAACGGAAAAAGAATTATGACGTAGCCCAACTTGCGTCTCGGGGCCCTTGGGCGGTGGTTTGGCCATGGTCTTCCTTCGTGGGGAAAGGTGCAGTACCTTCCTCGATCGGGTCGGTCCCTTCTGGGGGTTCAAGCACCTGGATGGATGGGTGTGCCGTGCCGCCACAGCACTGGGTAACACCGGGCGCATTGGTGGGGCTTAGCCAATCGAACGCCATCGTCGTCTTGGCCTTCTTTTCCACCGTCGAGAAAGTACCCAAGGCTCCTGAGGAGGCTTTGTCACCATCGCTAGGGGCCGCGTGGCTCGCTGCCGCACAAGCCTTCGCCTTTGTTGCTCGAGTTCTGCCTCAGTGGCCTCCAGGTACCCATACTGAGCTTGCAAGCAGGTCACCACCTTCTCGCAGGCGTCTCGTGGGGTTGTGGGGCCCTTGGTCCCATGGCGTGAGCCCTGGCGCCTTCCCGGTGGGGACTTCACCACCGGCGCGGTAGCGCGTACGCAGTGGGGTGTAGCAGTCGATGCCATTGGAGTCATATTCTGGGCCGTTCCTTGAGAGGATCTCGAGGAAGGTGTGTAGCGAGGGGACATCGGCCCCCGTGGTGCCGGAGAGGATGGCGCTTCATGGCGCCTCGTGGCTCACGAGGTGCTCCAGCTCCAGATGGAAGGATGCCACCGCATTCTGGATCTCAAAAGGGAGGTCTAGGAGGTAGTACCAGAAGCAGTCAAGTGGCAGGAGCACCTCGCTGGTGGTGATCTGGTGGTAGACGTTGGCCAGCATGTAGAACATCTGGCACCAGTCCAACATGATGGGGTGGGGACCCAGACCGCGCCAGATCTGCTAGGCCAGCACCTCGAGATCTGCTCCCGGCCCGTCGGCGCAGCCTCGTTGAGCGGATGAAGCTTAGCTCGCCATAGCAGTTTGCGATGTAGGCAAGGCCCCCAAAGTTGAGGACCTGGCCCAGAGCGAAGGCGCTGGCTGTGATGAAGAACTCGCCGGGAAAGCGGACACCGCCGTCTAGGGGCAGTGCCGCTTACTCCAGTGATAAGGCGGTGGCTCCGGCCATCGTAGAGCCTGAATCGCACTTGACGCTACCCTCTACTAGACGCGCCAGCTATCACAGGGTCGGAACCACAGTAAGCATTGTTGATCAAGTTGGTGTCAGAGTACGTGTCTGCGGTGGCTCAGGTGGACTCAAGAACACAAGAATCACAGAGAGGACGCAACGGTTTATCCTAGTTTGGGCCAATCGATGCCCTACGTCCAGCAGCTGATGATCCTTATACTCAAGAGCACCCAAAATTGGGAGGTTACAACAGAGTGTACAGGAGAGAGAGATTTGGTAGGGGGTTAGCTCGGTGCTAATCCTAAGGTTGCCTTGCCGCCGATGGAGCCTTTCCCTCGTCAGAGAGGAGGAATACGATGGATGTGGTGGAGGAGCTCTCGGTGCCCCTCTCTCGGTTGCTCTGCTCTCGGTGCTGAGCAGGAGCGGATGGATGGTGAGGAATGAAATGATCTGTCTGGTATCGTCCTCCTCTGGGATCCTCTTCCCAAGGATCCGACCTTATCCCCTATATATCAAGATAGGTCGGGTACATGGTGGTTTGGGGGGTTGAGCCTATGGTTTACATGCGCCGGAGTCCAGGAGGGTCTTGCAGCGGCGCTCTGTGGACTGTGGCGATGTCGTGGAGCCGAAGAAGCCCTCGGCGCCGCCCGGCTGCTCTGTTCTGACACTCTGCGTGTCATGCTATGTCGGCTTGGACCGGCCTCCCCCTGGTGGACCTTCTGGAGTCTTCTTGGTGGCGAAGGAGGTTGGCTCTAGGGGCTGACGCACGGGCCCGAGAGCCCCCGAGCCCCTAGAGGCCGAGGGAAAGCTTGTCTTCTTGTATCACGCCCCGTGGGCAAGGCCACGCCCAAAGTACTACGTCGAGGAGCCCCCGAGCCTTGGTGGCTCTGGGCATGACGCCTTGTGCCCGAGCCTTGGCTGGCGTCGTAGGCCGGGCAGGAGCCAAAGGCCAGGCTTAGGTTTCCCGTCGATCGGGAGCCTGAGGCTCGGGCAAGCACCCGAGCCCTAAGCACAGGCCTTGGAGTGTTCAGGCTCGGGCAAGTTCCTTAGTCTAAGGGTGCGCGCAAGCGTACCCGATGGGTATAGCCCCCGAGCCCCCAGGGGTCTCTTCAGTCGGGAACCATGGATCCCGAGGCTTAACATACCCATATGTTAAGATCTCGTCAAAGGGTTTAGTCCATATGTACAACCACATTCCATACAAGTATGTTTTGATTCAATAATCAAACGCGACGTCATGTCTTATTTGATTAAGGTGGGCAATTTTAACCTACACACCATGCTTAATTTAAAAAGCCTATGGAGGTACGATCGATCAACACAACTAAACCAAAGCATACTAGCGTAGAAAAAGGAAGCATGAAAGCATATACAAGATTCATTCAATTGGAGACAAGAGTATGGATGGTGAACCAAAAGAAGTATATTTTAATTTTATTTTGAAGTGAAATAAACAAATGTAAAAGAAATGCATCAAAAGAAAGGGCGAAGGCATGGCAAACCAGTCAAGGAGTATGTTAGAATGGAGTGAATGCTGACTGGTAAGCCTAAGGGACCATGGTGGGGTTGGCCGACCCCACCTTGGAGCCTCTGGCCACTTTGGTGCCTCCCTGTGTATTCTTACCTCTAAAGACTTATCTCTGCACTTGCGTTTTCTGGTTATGTGTCCATGGGGACATCGCCTGACGCCAAAAAGTGTCCTTTGTGGGCCAAATTTGACGTGCAACTATGTTTGGCCATGGACATCACCGTGACATGTCCATTACTATCCAAGGTGTCCTTGGGGCGTCGCTGCACTTGGCTCAGTGTGTGCTGTATCACAAAAACAGAGAGAACGTCAAGTGCAGGGGCTCTGCTGGTGGCAACACACCAGCAGAACCAACAAGTCTCATTTATTCCACTAAAGTTAGGCACAAGTTGCATCAGGTTGGTGAAGCGGTTTCCCTTTCGACGCCAACTTTCGTGGACCTAACTGTAAAAACTCACACCAAACCACTACGAAATTTGTAATATTTAGGCCTCGTTTGGATGCGCATGTATTTATCTCAATCCACATATGTTGATGTGGATTGAAGTGGATTTAAACTAAATTCTATTTTATTTTACTCCAACACATGTGGATTGGGGTGGATACACATGCATCCAAACAAGGCCTTATGATAAGCAAACACATCTACAACTATCCCTGCAAAAATTTTAGGAACAGGAAGCATGAAGAGGTTGTAGATCTTGTGAGTGGTGATGGCAGAGAGAAGGATTGACTTGTGCTTTTCATCAGCAGAGTTGCCTTACGGGACATCACTGCCGAAACATCGAGCTCCAGCTCCATTTCCTAGGTCCAATCGTGCCGACCTTAGTAATCAAACATAAGATTCACCCGATCATTAATCGGTTGCACCCTCCGGCAATTAAAGGTTTGAATTAGGCCTATACCGATCATGCTCAGCACATGATCATGTTTGCTAGTCTCTAGAAAAGCGGCTCCTTGCCTTCTAAGCAAATATAATTCTATTATATAAGCTGGCCTCGAAGCTTAGCGATGGATCTACCACATTTAAACAGTTTTATTCTTCAACACCAATAGTTTCTTCCTTGGTGAGTTCTTCTAATTCTAGTTGATTACATTTACGCGATTTGGTTTCAAAGTGTGTACAATAGTTGCCATATTCAAGTATTGATCAACTGAAAACATTATAGAATAAATTAACAATATTTGTGTTAGACCATTTCCCCTGAAACGTTACAAACATGGCTAGGATATATAATGATTTGATAATTTCTTCTTGCAGAAGGATGGCAGCGCAGAAGATTCTTTCCTGCTAACTATCGATAAAAAGAGCTTGAGGGAAAGAATAGAGGACCTAGAATATATTGCCAATTGCTCAAAGAAATCACATCTGTTGAATCAACATAGTAACAGCAACAAGCTTTCTGTCAAGCATACTGACAAGGAAAGCATCAGCATACAGAAGGATATTGAAGACTTGTACAGAAGCATTGAACGGAATGTATTTGGCCGAGAGAAGGAGCGTAAGCATATATGTTGTTTGCTTCGAAAGGGACCAAATGCTGAAGCAGCAAGCTCAAGTACAAGTAAATGTTATTCTGTGGTCGGCATATATGGCATTGCAGGGTCTGGGAAGAGTACCCTAGCGCAATACGTCTGTGACTATGAAGAGGCCGAAGGAAACCATTTCAATCTGGTCATGTTCATTCATGTGTCGAAGACATTCAAACTGGATGATATATTTCGTGATATGCTGGAACAGATTTCTCGAAGCCGGCCATCCGGTACCAAAGGTCTTAAAAGTTTATGCAAGGAGTTGAAGGGAAATTTGAAAGGCAGATGCTTCTTGCTGGTGTTGGATGATCTATGGGTCCATTATGGGAATCAGGAGGAGTGGCACATTTTTCTTGACGCCATCAATGCTGGTCAGCGTGGAAGCAGAATCCTGGTAACAGCTCAAACAAAAGATGCAGCTGCAGCCCTAGGTGCTCTGGAGCAAATTCCAATACCAGATTTGGGAGAGGACCACTACTTGTCACTGTTCATGCATCATGCTATACAAGCAGGCTCAGTTGGTTATGATGTTGAGTATGAAAGAATTGGAAGAAGGATAGTGGAAAAGCTCCACAGATCACCTATGGCAGCGGTAACGGTGGCAAAAAGGCTTCAAAGGAACAAAAGCTTGGATTTCTGGGAAAGAACAGCAAACCTTGATGTTCTGAATGAGACCATGGGAGCGCTGTGGTGGAGCTACCAGCAGCTCGGCACAGACATTAGGCGATGCTTTGAATACTGCAGCACGTTTCCTAGAGGATACATGTTGAAACGGGACATGTTGGTTCACCTGTGGATAGCACAAGGGTTTGTAAAGACCAATGGTGCAACGGAGGACATGGAAGCATTAGGCAACCGATACTTTGACGAGTTGCTGACATTCTCGTTCCTACAAATGCACAGAACGGTTATTGGTACTGAGCAATTCACAATTCATGATCTGCTGCATGAGTTGTTGGAAAGGGTTGCCGGAAGTGACTTCTTCAGAATTGATGTGAATAATGGCTTGACAAAAGAAATCCCGGCAGAGGTCCGCCATCTATTCGTTGAGACCTACCACAGAGCAGGGATCATAGAGAGGATTCTGGACTTGGCAAATCTTCGCACCCTAATCCTTGAGGAGTTGGACGGGAGCATGTCTAAAATGCTGACAGCGCCACCTTTTAAACACACTGGGTATAATGACTTGAGTAACCAAGTTGTTTTTGAAAGTATGCTCATGAGACTGAGGAAACTGCGTGTCCTGATCGTCAGAGTAAGAGGATACCATAATAAGCTATCGTTCTTGGTCCCATCATGTATTGATCAGTTGAAGCATCTACGTTATTTTCGGTTTCGTTCCCCCAACTATGTGAACCTGATTATCCCAAGCACATTCAGCAAGCTTTACCACATGCAGATCCTGGATGCTCCTGACCTCAGATTATCCTGTGCTGAAGATGTGGCTGATCTCATCCATCTGCGGCACTGCTATCCAAGCTTGAACCTTCCCAACATTGGCAGGTTGACACAACTCCAAACAATGCCGCACTTCAGAGTAGGGAGAGAACCAGGCTACGAGCTAAAGCAGCTCAAATACCTTAACAGTCTTGGAGGCACCCTGAGAATATCTGGTCTTGGAATTGTCGGAGGCAAAGAGGAAGCCCTAGAAGCCCAGCTACCCCGCAAGAAGCGGCTCAATGTACTGGTGCTGGACTTCAACGAAAAAATATACGGCGACCATCCAGACGTCGAGGCATAGTCACCTCTTCGTATTCGTCGGCGACGATGTCGTCCTTGGAGTCGGCGGGAAGTTCCCCCCTTGTACACCTGCCTCACGTGCACACGGGTCGACCTATGAAGCCACCGTAGGTACTCGTTGAAGGCATGTGGGTCGTGTGGCGGGCCATCCTGTAGCGGCTGCTTCTCCCTTCTCTCCCACCTCTCGATGTATTGTGCGTGTATCTCATGCTAGTCCTTCTGCTTCATCCTCAGCCTACGGTCCACACAGCAACAATTACAGACGGTGTTAGTGCACATAAATGCAATGGCGTACTTATGCCAAATTAGTTGATACATAAATATGATTTTGTGAACCAACCTGTGCAGCTCCTTGCCTGTGAAGTAAAGAGGTGGTGGCACTCCCGTACGTTTGCCAAACTGCCTGCAAACCCTGATGGATAGTGCATCTCAACCACGTGGAAGAAAACCAGCGGGACGTCAGGCCAAAACTCATCGTTCTCTTGCCAACACTTTGGACTCAAGTGGCCCTGCAGCTGGGGATCCTCGTAGGGTTGCCAATACACCTAGCAAATGGCAATTCGGTTAGTCTTTAACATTGACAAGATAAACTAATACCATATAAATCAAAGACCCCAACGTACTTGCATGTGTGTTAGGATGTCAATCAAGTCGGTGTACTCTCTGTACTTGCGCTCTGCATTCCCTGTGACCTGCTCTGGCCCGCTCTAAACCCACAAGGCTGTAGGCATTGTATCCTCGCGCTTCCAAACTTGCATTGTACACAAAAATGAATTAGTCATTTCTTAAATAAAGTTTCGTATGCAATGTTAATGTAATTAGTTTCGTAGTAAATTACTTACGGGCAAACCGGCCATTCTGGGCCGCCCGATAGGCCACCGGTACCAGATCCAGATCTGCAGCAGGTACGAGCAACTACCAAGTGATGGGTAGCCCGATCCGTGACGGCAAGCAGCGCACAGCTGCCTGTACGTCCACGCTAGGACCGCGCTGCCCCAACTGAACAGGGCGATGTTCTCCCATGGCTGACGTAGTATGTCCAGGAAGATCCAGCTGACGACGTTGCCCGACACGTCGGGGAACAAGAACGTACCAAGGAAGTGCCACAGCCACACCCAAGCGTACGTCTCCACGGTACCCGGCCCAGCATGTTTGTCCAGGTTATCGAAGCGCCCTATGAGCCACTGTGACGTGACACCGGAAGTTTTCCTAAAATTTGCAAAGACAATTAGAGGCCATTGATTTGAAACAAAGGCTGCAATGAAAGCAACGAGAAGCAATTAAGTAGCTTACTTATGCTTCTTAGTTTCCTCGTTGTCCTCTGGGTAGTGGCCACAGAACTCGTATACCTTCTGCCTCCAACCGTCGTTGTCCACTATGCCAGTCACACAACTGCCACCAATGTGAAGGCAAAGTATTGCCTTCACATCCTCCAGGGTCTCCGGCCTCCACCTGTGTTAGGGGAAAAAAATGTTACATACTTCAAATATCATTATACAACACCTGTGTTAGGGGAAAAATAAGTTACCTATCCACAGCTGCACTAAGAAATGCGGGGTTCAGGGGCGGAAGACCTTCCCGGACCACGCGGACAAGCTCGAGGAAACCGGCACGCCGTATGTACAGCGCGTAACGCTCGTCCCACTTGAGCTGCCGGGTGTGTGTGCGCGACTTCAGAAGGGGCAGTTGCTCGTCCATAGGCTCGTACTCCATGTGAGCCGCCCGGTGCTCCTTGTCGTAGTTGTAGTCAAGGAGGGGGTAGAGCGGGTGCCACCTCGAAGGATGAGCTTCCTCCATCCTATTTCAGATTGGAAAAAAAGAGTTAGTGCAAATAATATTAATAACTGAACATTGCAACATACATTTAGACAACAGGAATAACAACATATGTTACAACAAAACATAATGGCATCAACGGTACAAATAAGAACAGGTATACTAGGATATTTTAACAAACTAATCTGCTCCTTGGCCAATTCCTCTCCCTCCTTAATAAAATGAGTGGTTGTCTTTCCCTACACCCCAGCCTCCCTTATATTCCTCTGCACGAGCTTCCACCTCTTCACAAAATATTCGTTGCACTTCATGAAAGAGAACTCAACAATCCCAGACACTGGCAACGAGCGAACTTCGATGAACACATGGTTGAAAGACTCGGACGAGTTGGTGGTCATGATGCCGTACCTAAATCCACCCTCGTCGTATGCTAGTGCCCACTTTTCCTTCTGTTCCATCTGGTCCTGTAACCATGTCTTGGTGGCTTGGTTCATCACTTTGTCTAGTTCTCTCATTTTCTCCTTGAACTAGTACTCTGTACGCACACAACATAGAGCCTTAACCATGTCACTAACCTCCTTCTTCCTCTGACGCCGCCAGAAATTAGCTAAAAATGACGCATGCAACATCTATGCACCAAAGGCAGGAACCCTTCGATATCTTCACCGGCGGCGTGGAGAATCCCTGCGTGCCGGTCCGAGATCAAACATATAGTGCGTGATGCCCCAAGCACTTGGGTACGTAGAAGCCGCATGAACCATGACCATGACGAATTGTTCTCTCCCTCTGCCAAAGCAAAAGTCATTGGTACTATCTGGTCCTCCGGATCAACTGCTGCAGCCATCATCAAAGTGCCCCTGTACTTTCCGGTCAAGAAAGTGCCATCAACAAGTACCACTGGCCTACAGAACTGGAAAGCATGCTCCGTCTGAGCAAATGACCAGAAAACACGGTGTAGCATATGCCTCACCGGGTTCTGCAAAGACATCCCACCGGTGTCCACAAACCATTTCATGCCATGGTTGTAGTAATTCATTGCAGATAGTATTCGGGGAACCCGGTTGTACGCCTCCTCCCAACTACCCCATCGGATCGCCAGTGCAATTTGCTTTGCACACCAAGCCTTGTCATACTTCACATGATACTTTACAAGCTCATATATGGACTGCTGTAAATAAGACACCGAGACATCATTGTCCTTATCAACGAGCCCCAATATACGACGTGCAAGGTAACGTGCAGTGAGCTGCGGATGATATTCCTTCCCTTGTTATCCAAGCATAAATGGGTTGGACCAATTTACTTATCCTCAATTTGCCATCACTCGCTTTCTTCCTTGCAGTAAGCCTCCACTGGCATGAAAAACCTGCTTTGCAGGTAATGTGGTACCTCAAGTTCTTGTCGAAATGAGTCACGAAGTATGGCCTATGGTGGTACACAGCATAATCCTGAAGAAAGAGCTTCATCTCTGACATTGTATTGAATATCATGCCCTTCTGAAGGATTACATGCTCATGGTTATATAGTGATTCTGCACACATCTGCAGACCTGTGTCACAAACTGCCATATGTACCATGCTGACATCCTTGTAGTTCAGACCACCACTTAAAGGTACACCGCCCTGGCTCAATTGCATGAGTTCTGCCTCTGTGTAAGGGGGCGGTGCAACATAATACTGTGCTTCGCTGATCCTACCCCACGAATCAAAATACGGCGCACCACCCTCTAGCAAATCATGGACCAGCCTGTCCTGAGTCGCATGGCATGAAGCACCGAAAGTGGAACATCAGACATTGTAGCATGAACCAGTGTCGCATGGGCAGCTCTATCATCATCGTCGTCGTCGTCGTCGACGTCATCATCGTCGTCGTCGTCGTCATCACGACCGAACCAGTTCTCTTCCGCCTGCTCCTGCTCTTCACTTTTGAACTCCCTCACATCGAAGTCGTTGCTTATACAACCGACTAGATGTGAATGCAACTACTCCTGTGTCAACTGACCATCCATATACAACTGACTGAATGTGAATGGAACTGCTTCTTCGTCACCTCCAACATTGTCATGATGATCATCCTCCAACCTGTACCCATTCTCCACAACCACCTCAACAATGGGTGAGTTCGAGCCTGCGAGGACCCTAGTGTAGTGGAACCAATGAGCAGGGTCACGCAAAGGCATCAGGACATATGTTGTCCGAGTCTTCCCACTGTCAAATCTCCCCTTGATTGTGAAATCACCGCCAAACTTTGCGTTCAAACACACACAAAGGTCATTGAAGCTCGGCGGTTCATCAAACCATTCCAACTTCTCTTCCATATCCTCAAACTCATCATCTTCCTTCCTAACAATTCCTCCGAAATAAACTCGGACACAACAATCCATCTGAAACCATTCGAGCAAACTTCAACAAGTCGTCCGAGCAAACTTCAACAATACTAAGTTTATTAACTATACTATACTAACTAAACTAACTAAACTAACTACTTATACCACCTATACTAACTGCACTAATCTAAACTAAACATACTAACTATTCTAGCTATTTATAATACCTATACTAACTATACTAACTTTACTAATCATACTAACTAAAATAACTATTTATAATATCTATACTAACTATGCTAACTTTACTAATGATACCAACTAAACTAATTATTTATACTAACAATACTAACTAAACTAACTAAACAAACTAATCTAACTAACAATCAAAATACATCAAAAATTCAAAAAACATAGGGAAACAGGATTACCTTAGCTCAGGCGGGGGGGCTGCTCTCGGGGCCGAAGTGCGGGGCGGGGCTCTCGACGCCCTAGCTCGGGCACGGCCGTCCGCGGCTGCGGGGGGAGGTGGCTCGGGTGCGCCACGCCGGTGGGGGGGGCGAGGGCACGGCCGCTGCTCTCCGCGGGGGGGCTCGGGCGGGCGCTGCTCTCTGGGGGGGTGGGGGTGGCTCAAGGCACGCCCGGGGGGGCGGCGCCGCCTGGCTCGGGCACCCGTTGAGGCGGCGGCGGCGCGCGGGCGTCGAGGGGTGCGGACGCGGTGGATGGGGCTGAACAACGAATGGTCAGAGATCAACACGAGAACAGAATAAAAGAAATCGTCGCTTGCCGCTCCCCTTGCTGCTCCTTGATCTGGGGAGCGGCAGGCTTGCTGCTCCCTGATCTGGGGAGCGGTAGCCTTGCCGCTCCTCCAGGGGGAGCGGCAGTCCCGTGCCCGCATAGCACCACTGCCACGTCAGCAGCATTGCCGCTCCTCCACGTGGGGAGCGGCAAAGTTGAAATGCCGCTCCCTCGCGTGGGGAGCGGCCAAAAGTGTTAGGTATAAAAAAAAGTTTTGGTGCTAAAATTATAAATAGTTTTTAAAAAGCGTTAAAAATAAAAAAAAAAATCCTATATTTCAGGTGTCTGAATTTTAAGATGATTTTAGATAATACTTTTGTATAACCAACTAGTAAATTAAATTGTTACTTTTATGATTTGTTATTTGACTTTGTATCATAACATATAATTTTTTGTCCTTATCTGACAATAGAAATACTTGTAGATTGTTAATTGTCTTTGTGCCAATACACATAAGATTTTTTTGTCGGGTTTGTAGTTTTGTCTAACAAGTTTTCTATTCTCGAAATCAAAAATTGCAGATTATGGCAACATAAATTGCAACAGACTAAAACTGCAATTTTAGCATGAAATATATGCAATAACCGTCGTTTGAAAGGAAACTAAAATTCAGGCACTCAAATTTTAGCAAGTCCCATTATAGAACAGTGGTTCTAGGGTATAGCACACCGCATAGACCTTTTCAGATAATGGAACAAACGTGCTTCATCTTCTTTCTCTTGCACCATACGATCGGCCAGCCCACACCAATTCCATTTCTTCGCTGGTGACAATCTTTCACATCTGGGTTAATTAATATATTAATAAAAAAATTGAAAGAAGGCTAATATGTGGATAAAAAATCGGAGGCAATTTATTCACGCCAACAAACAAGATACATGTATGCTGACAGACTGCTTTATTATATATAAATAAAGAGGAGGCAATTTTCGTAGCCATGCGAAAGCTGAAATTAACTCTCTAAGTTTACATCTAAATTATGGACATCTGCCATTTATGAACTTTAATTCAAAATAGCTCATAAATTTGTATTTAAATTACCCACATTTATCATTATGAAAGATAATGCAAAGTATCTCCTAAATTTGTATCCAAATTACACACATATGTCACTAAAAACATAATATAAAGTAAAACTTTTGATTATGCAAATTATCAATCTTTGTTGTTATAAAAAATAAATCAAAATATGTCTCAATCTACATGTAAATACTAATATAAGTTATTACGATAAATAAATTAATAACCATTGTTATTTAAATAAGTTTATTATATGTCAACTAAAATATGATGCCATTTCAATACTGGTAATCTACTTTATAAAATAAAAGATAAAACTAAATCCACATGTAAAATCTAATATAAGTTATTATGACAAATAATTAATAACCATCGTTATTTAAATAGGTTTATTATACATTGACTAAAACATTACTCCATATCAATACTGGCAATCTTATTTTAAGCGCTCTATGTTTTTGTAAAACAATAGTACTACACCATAATTATTTTTGTCACTATAATAAATTTTATATCTTGATTGTCACAGTCCAAGCTATAATGATTTTTTTGTATTGTAGTAGCAAAGAGTGTAGCCTAGAATCTGCATTGTTTTTAAAATAAAATAAAAAATAGGTATTACAATAACACATTGCTATATTATTAACCTCTAGACAACCGACCTTAAAAACCAACATATTCATCATGAGGACATGCAATTAATAAACGTGACCCAGCATCTCACCAAAATCTCTAGAACATACTACCACGAGCCAAAAAATGTGCCTAACCTATATCTATAATTAAATAATCTATCTTCCTGATTTTCCTGATTTTGTCAATAGAATCTGAAAACATACTACGAGCAAACACCAGCAAGGCTTCAATGGCTCATTGATGCACAATGCCATCACATGCGACCTTCAAAAGCAGAAACTACAATGATATATAATGGCAAGACAAACAAGGTAATCTACACCAATACTCCTGCTTTCTTCCACATGCAACTTTTCTGTTAAGTATTATATTTTGATTAATATATCAATCAAGTTATTGTCACATCTATTGATCATATATATGTAGAAAAAGCTACCTTGGAGAACATCATGAAACCTAGGAAGTCATCTACACTATAAGAGATGATTCGGAGAACATCATGCCAACCTAGGAAGTCATCTACACTAACGAGATGATTCTAAAAGGAGCAGCACAATATCTGACCATAATAATATTACAACCTCCTTTTCAAGGTCACAACAAATACATGCTAAATAATTTCAAAGATGCAACGGCTATGCGTTCAGGACTTCAGAGCAACGACTTAATTCTGTTGGCGACACCATTCATGAAGCAAATGATCATAAACCAACAAAAGACAAGCCAAACATCAATGTTATGGACTTGCAAGTTATCCTAAAAAATTTCATCAAACAAATCAATGAAAGACTATAATTTATGAAAACAATTGAAGCAACTCCTCTAAATATCCAATACTCAATCATGTTATTAACTTTTTATTTGTAGGTGAACTAAAATATTATTACCCAAATAATTCAATTTCTAAAGAGGCAAGTCCAACGCGCCCATATACTGCACAAAACCAGCCATACTGGGACACAAAACAAATGAAGCAAAAAGAAAACACCCAACCATGGAATCAAACTAATGTGACATCATTAGCTGTGCCATGACAATCTCTCTCAATCATGCCAAAGATAATTCTATACATGTGTGCAACTCTGGAACTAAATCAATGTTAATTATATGAAGTTATTTTTATTACTTAGTACATATTAAATAACAATTTCTATTGCTTAAGTATCTCAAAGTTAGCCCGTGCAGGAGCATGGCTTGATGGACAAGTATTCAAAGTCCCCAAGGAACTGGACTCCCAAGCAAACTAGTGGAGGAGTCCTTATAGATTTGTACTCTCCTTTCCTAATAAAACCAATCTTATTTCCTAAACAAACTCTTTCCTATTTATTCTAAACTTATCCAAGATCCGACCTCTTTGCTATGGACTCAGTGTACAGGCACTGGGCTTGGTTTGAACCTGGGCAGGGCTGGGCCAGCCCGAATCCAGATCCATGCCAGAAAAAATAATTATTAATTAATGGTGCTCTAAGATCGGTGCAATTTTTTTTGAGGACCACCAGAGCCTAACTCTTAGGAATATGGGATCTATCCGCTCTGTAGCTATCCTTTTAAGGGCTCATTCGTTTTAGCCCGGAACGGCCCGGATCACAGCCTGATCTGCCAGGATCGAATAGGCCCAGTTCGAAGCCAAGCCGGATCAAGAATGGCGTCTAGCATTTCCTGTCAGATTGAGGATTGTTTGGATTTGTGTCATGCTTGTCAGTTAGGGCATCATGTTCGTCTGCCCTTTCATGTGTCCACTTATCGTGCGTCTAGCAAGTTTGATCTCATTCATTGTGACTTGTGGACATCTCCGATTGTCAGTCTTTCTAGTTATAAATATTACTTGGTTACACTTGATGATTGCACTCACTACTTGTGGACTTTTCCTCTGCACCTCAAATCTAACACTTTCAGCATGCTCGCTCACTTCATCGCCTACGCCTCCACTCAATTCGGCGCCCAAGTCAAGGCTGTACAGTGCGATAACGAGAAAGAGTTTGACAATACTAGTGCCCATAACTTCTTCCTCACTCAGGGCATCCACCTTCGCATGTCCTGCCCCAACACTTCGCCTCAAAATGGTAAAGCCGAATGTATTGTTTGCTCTGTCAATAATGTCATTCACTCCCTGCTCTTTCAGGCACCCATGCCACCCTCCTACTGGGTCGAGGCTCTCTCCACGGCGACCACCTTGCTCAACATCTTGCCCACCAAAACTCTCCACTTCTCCATGCCGCACCTTGCTCTTTATGGCACGTCTCTAGCGTACGATCACCTGCGAGTTTTTGATTGCAAATGTTACCCCAACCTGTCCACCACTGCTCCTCATAAACTCGCTCCAAGGTCCGTCCTCTGTGTCTTCCTTGGCTACTCTGCTCATCACAAAGGGTACCGCTGCCTTGATCTCTCCTCCAATAGAGTTATCATCACAGGGCATGTCATCTTTGATGAAACTGCCTTTCCCTTTGCCGAGCGCAATGGCGCTCGAATTCCCGTGGACTTTGAGTTTCTTGATGCTACTGATGTTGTGCCCGTTCCTATTGGACCGCCGCACAAGTTTTTGCCTGCAGGAACCTCACCCAGCACTTTTGGCACCACCAGTGCCCCTGCCGGTCCTGCTGTGGTTGTGCCTGGTGGCGCCCCCAACGTCGCTAGCACTGCCTGATGATCCCCCAGCGCCCACACTCTACATCCCACCTACGCTGAGTATGCCAGGGATCCAGGCAGGTTACTCCATCGCGCCAGGCGCGGCCACCGACGTTCCTACTACGCCACGCGCGGCCCACGACACGCCTAGCCCGCTTGTGCCTACCGCGTCCCCTGCTGGCGACGCCTCTCCTTGCGGGCTATACATCCTGCATGCACTTCGTGCAGGCTCGATGTCCCCTGTGAGCTCCCCAGCACAGGCGTCGCCTTCTCAGGCGCCCTGTGGACCCTCGCTCGAGTTCCTGCCTCTACCTCTGGAGCGCATCATCACCCAGCACTACACCACCGACCTCGACCGCCTCCTCCGGTTGCGCCTCCACCAGCCGCCCCGCCTCTGCTGCCCAAAGGTGCTGTTGCGGTCTCTCCAGTGACCAACCAGCACGCCATGGGCACGCGTTCGAAGAGCGGGTATCGGATGCCTACTGCGTTCCACGCCACGCCCATGTCTCTAGTGCCAAAGACCTTTCGTAGCGCTCTAGCTGATCCCAATTGGCGAGCGGATATGGAAGAGGAACACAGTGCCCTCCTGCAGAACCACACCTAGGATCTTGTGCCCTGCCCTGCTCAGGCCAACATCGTCACCGGAAGTGGATTTTCAAGCACAAATTCCAGTCTGATGGCTCTCTTAAGAGGTACAAGGCACGCTGGGTACTTCACGGTTTCACTCAGCGGCCTGGTGTGGACTTTGCTGAGACTTTTCAGTCCCATGGTGAAGCCTGTGACTGTTCGCACCATGCTCTCTCTGCCCTGTCATGCCAATGGCCTATCCACCAGCTTGATGTGAAGAATGCTTTTTTGCATGGCACCTTGACTGAGACAGTATACTATCAGCAGCCTTCAGGTTTCGAGGATTCAGCTCATCTGGACTTCGTCTGTCACCTGAACAAGTCCCTATATGGCCTGAAGCAGGCTCCTCGCACCTGGTACAATCAGTTCGCTACATATCTACTCTCTCTTGGATTTGTTGAAGCCAAGTCGGACACCTTGCTTTTTGTTTATCAGCGCGGATCAGATACTGCCTTTCTGTTGCTCTATGTTGATGAGATTGTCCTCATAGCCTCCTCACCTAGCCTTCTGCGGTGGATCATCTTAGCTCTACTGCAAGAGTTCGCCATGAAAGACCTTGGTGAATTGTATCACTTCCTTGGTATGCATGTTCAACATTGCAGTGATGGACTCCTTTCTTAGCGGCAGTATATGTTGGACATTCTTGATCGCGCAGGGATGGCAGAGTGCAAGCCGTGTTCCACTCCTGTTGACACAAATCCCAAGGTGGCTGCAGCAAATGGCGCTCTTGTGTCTGACGCTTCAGATTTTCGCAGTCTTGCTGGTACTCTACGGTACTTGACGTTCACCGGGCAGACATTGCCTACGCTGTACAGTAGGTCTGCCTTCATATGCATGACCCCCAAGAGCCTCACCTCGCGGCTCTCAAGTGGATTCTTCGCTATGTCCGTGGCACTCTCCACCTCAGTCTCCTGCTGTGACCGTCTACAACTGATCTTGTTGTCTACACTGATACTGATTGGGCTGGTTGCCGGGACACACGCAAGTCCACCTCGGGCTATGCTGTGTTCCTTAGCGACAACCTCGTCTCTTGGTCCTCCAAGCGTCAGAACACGGTGTCAAGATCCAGCGCTGAAGCTGAGTATCGCGCAGTGGCCAATGGCGTGGCCGAGGCCACCTAGCTCCGTCAGCTTCTACAGGAGCTGCACGCCCCTCTACGGCGCGCCACAGTGGTGTTCTAGTGTGACAACATTAGTGCCGTCTACATGTCCTCCAACCCAATTCAGCATCAGCGCACTAAACACATCGAGATCGATCTTCACTTCATCCGGGAGCGAGTTGCAGTTGGTGATCTTTGTGTCCTACATGTTCCAACCTCTTCACAATATGCGGACATCTTCACTAAGGGACTTTCCTCTTCGGTATTCATGGAGTTCAGGTCCAGTCTATACGTGCAGAGTGACTAACGATTCGACTGCGGGGCCGTGTTAGACTAGCGCCTATAGGGCCGGCCATGGGCCTTGGCGCTCAAGCCTTGTGGCTGGGCTGCCTCTTGGGTTATAGTAGTTGATCTCAGATTAGGCAAGGATCTCCGTTGATTGGGTGTGTTCTATAAACCCTACATGATCCTTGCCTATATATTGTACCCTCTTGTACACATATGAATCAATCTATTATTCCCGAACCATATTCACTTTCATGGTCGAACCCCAGCAAGGCACCAACTAATACAACTATAGTCCCTCGATCCATGGCTTGGCATAGGCCAGAATCCTATAGTAAGCATAAGTATGAAAGTTCTTGTTTAGTATATGTAATGATATATTTCCATAACAAAATAGATTGGTTATAATTGTAATATCAGCATATATATATGTAAAAGGTCTTCAGGCAAAATGTATGACCTTATCTGAAACAACAACTTACATATTGTTATTTATCATTAATCTGAACTTTTGTCATTAATATATGTGTCGCTAAAGGAACATTTTTGGTGACTGCTAAAACTAGAACTCTACGTTTATAATTACTGCATACCTAGATACTTGACCTGCATGGTGGTACCCATGTATGTTATTCAAAATTAGCTTTTAATATATTAATAGTGATAGGGGGTAATTCAGAAACATACATGTGTAATTTACGGTTATTTCAAACTTTTTATGTAGCAAGGTATTGGTAATTTAGATGTAAATTTGGGGTATATTTTAGTTTATTTACAATAATGATAGATCTAGGTAATTTTGACATAGACTTGATTGATGTTTTAGTTTTTCTTATGAATGAGAGAAGTGAGTAATTTAGAAATGTGGTAACTTAGATGTTAAGTGGTTATCTTATCTTTTTTTATAATGAAAGTGGTGGGAAATATTTCAAAAAATCCAATTGCTATTATTATGAATACGGATTGAATTCTACCTATTCGATGGCAAGATCTTTCTATTTTACTGAGATCAATTGGGAGCCTCCAATTAATAATACTAAGATATATACGATACAAAGTTCTCAAGTATTTCCATAGTGAAGTTTGGTCATTTAAGACAACTAATCTATAGGGTTGATAGATTAGTAGTATTATATTAACTCTTTCATTTTCATATGATCATATTAATACTATTTTTGTACAATAATTAGGAGCCAGTATTAAAGTTTCATTTTGCACGTTATAGAATGAAGTGTACTTTTAAAGGGGTTATGAGTCACCAGAATGCATCGCTATCCTCATAATAATTATTTGAACCATGCTTCTTGCAGAAGGATACCAGTGCAGTAGAATCTTCAGTGCCAATAACCGAAAGATTCAGTCTGAAGAATCGAATAAAGCGCATAGAAAATATTCTCGATACCTCCAAGAAATCAGATCTGTTGAATGATAAGAATAGTAGCAGTGGCACCACCAAGGACACTGACAAGGAAAGCAGCAGCTCCACTCTCAAGAACAGTGCCAAGGAAAGCAGCAGCGAGCAGAAAGAAATTGAGCAATTGTCCAGAGACACTGAACGAGAAGTGTTCGGTCGAGACAAGGACCGCGCGGATATATATAGGATGCTTCGCAAGGGACCTCATACCTATGCAGTAAGCTCCAGCACCAGCAAACCTTATTCTGTGATTGGCATATATGGCATTACAGGCTCTGGGAAGACTACCCTGGCACAATATGTTTGTGACTATGAGAAGAAGACTTGTCATTTCGACCCTATCATGTTCATTCATGTGGGGAAGACATTCAGCGTGGGTAATATATTTCGTGATATGATGGAGCAGATCACATAGACCCGGCCGCCTAATGATGAAGGGCTTAAAAGTCTGGAAACAAAATTGAAGGAAACATTGAAACACAAATGCTTCTTGTTGGTACTGGATGATCTTTGGGTCAACGATGACAATCAGAAGGAACTGGATATTCTACTTGATATGCTCAGACTCAGTGCAGCACGGAGTGGAAGCAGAGTCCTTGTGACAGCTCAAAAAGAGGATGCAGCTGGAGCTCTTGGTGCTCATCTGCAGCTATTTCCAATACCTCATTTGAAAGAAGAGGTCTACTTATCATTGCTCATGCATCATGCAGGACCATATGCAACTGATGATGATTATAGAAAATATGAGAGGATTGGGAGCAAGATTGCTAAAAGGCTACGCAGGTCACCTATTGCAGCAGTGACAGTAGGAAAGCAGCTTCAGAGGAATAAAAGTATCAGTTTCTGGGAGACAACAGAGAAGCTTGACGCGCTAAACAAGACCATGGGAGCTCTGTGGTGGAGCTATCAGCAGCTTGGTGTTGACGTCAGGAGATGCTTTGCATACTGCAGCACTTTCCCAAGAGGATATTTATTAGAGCGGGATGAGTTGGTTCACATCTGGATAGCTCAAGGGTTTGTAAGTACCAGGTGTAACGGAACAGAGGAACCCGAAGATATAGGCCAGAGCTACTTTGATCAACTACTAACATTCTCATTTCTACAAGGACATAGAACAGTTTTTTCTCTCAATGAGAAATTCACAATTCATGACCTGCTACATGAGTTGGCAGAGAGGGTTTCTGGAAGTGAGTTCTTTAGAATTGATTTGAATGGCTCACCAAAAGATATCACACGAGGGGTTCACCATCTTTTCAATGTAGCAGGTATCAATGAGAAAATTCTGGACCTGGGAAATTTGCGCACCTTGATCATTACAGAGGATCGTTATGAAATGATTAATGAGGATTCTGCTGAAGAGACTCCAGAAATCGACACAAATCATGAAAGACTCTTGGAGCGTTTGTTCATGAGGCTGGAGAAACTGCGGGTGCTGATCATTGAAGTAAATTTTTTTTACAGCAAAGTTGTTAGTCCCAGCATCTATTGGTCATATGAATCATCTACGTTATCTTGCTTTCCATTTTCATGATGACTTAATTAATCTGATTTTGCCAAGCACATTTAGCAATCTTTACCATCTCCAGATCATAGATATTCCTTGTGAAGATGGAGAAGCATCTTGTCCTGAAGATATGGCTAATCTAATCTATTTGCGGCACATCTCTGCTCCGCTGTGTTTCCCCAACATTGGAAGTCTGACGTCACTCCAAATACTGAAAAGCTTCGTAGTGCAGGAGGAACAGGGGTACGAGTTGAGCCAGCTGAAGCATCTGAACAAACTTGGAGGCACTCTGAGGATAGAGGGTCTTGACATTGTCGAAAGCAAAGAGGAAGCTCTTGAAGCCCACCTAACCCACAAGGAGCGACTCAGAAGACTGGAACTGAATTTCGACTGGGGCGAGGGTAGGTTTGGTCCAGACGTGGAAGCAGAGGTACTTGAGGGCCTTTGCCCCCCAAAGGATCTTCAAGTGCTAGCTATCTTGAACTACAGGGGTTCAAGGTATCCTAGCTGGATGTTGAGTCGCCACCATTCAGAGACTGCCCCAAAGCAACTGCAGAGACTTGTGCTCCAAAAATGCCGCCAGCTGGCATCTATTCCTGAAGATAGTGAACTCTTCATTGGTCTGCGTCAGCTTTTCATTCAGTGGTGTGACTGGGACAGGTTGCCAGACAATATGGAGCGCCTCGTGTCGCTCCAGGCATCGTTCACCCTGTTCGTTTGAGCTATTCAGCGGAATCAGCAGTCATCCAGTAGTGTTTTTCTCTCACAACAAATCAGCGAACAGTATTTTCAGCCACAGTAAACCAGTGAAACGAACAGGCTGGTTGATTTTGCGCTGTGATAAGATGGAGCTTCTTCCAACGCTGCCCCACCAGTCTCTTGAGGCGATCAGGATTTATGGATGCGATGCGCTCAGTAGGACCTGCAAAGATGAGGGACCCGAAAACTGGTGTAAGATCCAGCACATTCCTGATAAAATCATTTAGGCCTTGTTTAGTTATTTTCTCAAAAGTTTACACCTTGTCCTATCGAATATTTACGCACATGCATGGAGTATTAAATATAGACTAAAAAATAATTAATTGCACAGATTGTGACTACTTTGCAAGACGAATCTTTTAAGTCTAATTAGTCCATGATTTGACAACAAAGTACTACAGTAACATATGTGCTAATAACGGATTAATTAGGCTTAATAAATTCGTCTCGCGGTTTACTGACAGATTCTGTTATTTGTTTTTTTATTAGTATCTGAACACCCCATACGACACCCTCATGTGACACCTAAAAACTTTACACCTTGGAACTAAACATGGCCTTAATAAGGAAAGATGAAGCCAATGTTCTATGTACCAGAGACAGGTCAGCTGAGTAAGTCTCTTGGACGCCTTCATTTTCTAATCCAAAGAGGTTGCTGCATTCATAACCATTTTTTTATAAAGACATAACTGACCTCTCGATCTTATGTTTATGAAACAGGCAGTGCCGGAGGGAACATGCAGCCAAGTAAGGCCTCCAGATCATCATAACCCGAAATGCAGGTAGCAAGGAAGGTGTGGTGTATGATCTCATCCCTGTTAGACCGTGGGTCTGTCCTTTTTTAGTTCTCTTCACTCTATCCTTTAATTGAAACAAGATAATTAATGGCGTGCCTATATTGTTTGTTTACTGTGATGCATGAGCACGACAGACGAGAATGCTGTACTCATGCATGTGTTCCCAACTGTTGAGTGAGTAAACCTGATTGCCGAGCTTCTGTATACGTTCTGGTCTCTTCTTGGAAGAGAAAGTTTGGTATGTATGTGGGATTTTTTCATGAGACCATAAATCTGGTCTGTTCTTCTTGATCTGCTTCGACAGGCTCTTGTCTTTTTTGCCCTGCCTTTTTGAGCCTGTCCAACTCTGCTACCTTTTTTTTTAGCAAATGCTACCTTTTTTTTCTGAACCTCCGTGCCGGCCTGCATGCATGCTTGTACGTCTTCAGTGTGTGTAACTTACAGGTCCACCTAGGCCCATGAAGTGATGGACCAGTTTTAATGGTCAAGCGTGTTTACTACAAGCCCAGTCAGCCCATGATCAGTATCTAACACAATAACAGGCCCGTACATGATTGTTGACACAACATTAGGCCCTAGAAGATAATCTGGGTCCTATGTCTTTGCAACTGTCCGTGGGCCATCCCATCGTTTAGGCCAATGAGAATTCAGAATTTATCTTCTTATTGTTAAGTAACGGCGTTGTTGCGGATCCCTGATCCGGTTCCCTTCCCTCCTCGCAGTAGATGAGACATGAGGAAATTGTAGATGATCTCCCGTATCCCTTCCCAATAGCACACCAGATGAACACACAGGAGAGCGAATATTGTAGAACTCGTATCTCTTCTTTATTATAGATGGGTGCAGGTTCTTTTATATAGTCTTAACCCTTCAGGGGTATATTTGACACGAGCCCATAATTATGCTAGGGTTATTGTTTCCCAACACTGATGAGTAAATTTGGCCTGCGAGACCGAACCTGCACATGTGTTAGTGTACCCCATCCCACCTTCTTAATAGCAATTTTCAGCCTGTTCGCTTGAGATTATCAGTCAAATCAACCAGCCAGCCAGCAGTGTTTTTCTCTCATAAAAAATCAGCCAGCAGTACTTTCAGCCAGCGAGATGAGCCCAAGCGAACAGGCTATTAAAATTGACGGCCGTTCGGTCAGGCCCATGAGATTTGGCCTGCGAGACGTCCAGTCCGCAATGGCCAGTGGGCGAGCCAGAATATGAGTCGTCGGTGCGCCGGTGGGGGAATGCCCCGGTGGCGAAGCCATGTTCAACAATCGGGGTCCGATGACCCCGACGACTTGGCCGTAACTCCGTACAGCGATCATTTTTTGACCGGCTACGACCACGCTAGAATTTTCTCGAGACCCCAGTGGCCCAGCAGCAGCAGAAGCTGTCTACAGTCTGGAGTCCATTTGCTCAACCCAGCAACAGCAGTCCGGAGTCCACAGCCCATCCGATCCATCAAGCCATCAAGGCCACGTACGTGAATTGGAGAAGGCCAAACGTTGCCTTGCTAGCTTGCCCCGAACTCCAATCCAGCGTCAGGTCAGGTGCGCACCCTTTCGGCCCTTCATCTTCGTATATAAGGCATCGCAAATCTCCTGCGGCCGGCCGCCAGCGTCGCCCCAACCTCACTACCTGCAGCCCGGCACTGAGCCGCGGCAGCGCCGCTCATTCTGTGATCTCAAGCAAGGACGAAGCCAGGAAAAAACCTAGGAGTGGCTGAACAAAAGTGCTACAGCAACTTAGCTCACCTGCTGCTCGATTGGATGCCTGGAGCCCCACTGCGGCGCTGCCTGCTCACGGCCGCCCCCAGCTCTGCACCATTGCGGCATGTCGCGTGCGGCCTGTCTGCTGGCTGCCAGCGCCTGCCCGCCTCGCTTGGATCCTGGCTGCTAGCTCCTACCGGCCGTGGGCCGCCGGAGTGCAGCTTCCCGCTCGCCCGCCGGCCGCCGGTCCGCTCCAGGAGCCGCGCATAGAAGCCACCACTATCCGCTCGGTTTGGGTTGGGGACGGGAGGTCGGGAGTCGTGACTCGGGATGGAGTCGCGATCATGGTGTAAGGGGAAATTAGGATAGGTTTCTTTCATCGATTGGGCCTCCTGTTGGACTCTAACTGGAAAATGTTTGGTCCCTATAGAATTGTTGGCCCAATAAGCAAAAGAGGTCTTTTTCTATTTCCACAAAATCTCAGCCCCCCTACCTATATATTTGCGTGAAATTTTAAGGGAGGCTTCACGGAAACTCCACGGGAACTCCACATACCCGGGAGCGGTAGGGGGGGCGTGAGCCCCACTGCCCTAGCGTTGGCTCCGTGCCTGATCTCAAGTTCTCTGGCTGTCGTACTCGCCCTGGCATCTAGACAAGGTACCCTTCAAATACCTAATTATGCAGTTTGCAATTAACAATCGTCTAAATTTTGAGGTCTTAGGATTTTTTTTCCAGCTATGCAATACAGTCGGAACTCATAGTCTCAGATTCTCAAAAAGCATTAGTCGATTCAAGAATGTTCTCTTTCATTCCAGCAAGATGCCAGGTATCTATCTACTTATCTAGTATTAACAATGTACGCATACATGCTATTTACTTCAGTTTTTATTATGTGACTAATTTAGTAATTTGATAGACAATCAGAGCACTTTGGAAGGATTTCTTAGAAGGAAATTACCCCTAGCCAGTGATAATGAGAATAATCACGGAGACACTTCAAGAATAAGAAGAGATGGAGATAGCACTGCATCAAACATTAATTCTACTATTCAGCGCACTTCACGGATCTCACGAGAGGTGGAGAGGTGTTTTTCAGCAATAAAAATTGTGAGGACAATACTGAGAAATCGTATTGGAGAAGGATTTATGAATGATTGTATCATATGCATCGTGGAACCGGAATTTTTATCCACAACTCCAATTGAAGATGTGATAGTTCGCTTTCCTAAGATGGAGGATTGTAGTCGTAGAGGGAAGCTGTAAGAGGTAACTACTCTTATGAAACCTTATTTTGTCACAATATGCATTGTTATTTTATCAATTTGATGTTACGTATGGTATTATATTATAGGATCCTATAAATTAGCACTTAGTACTGTATGAGTACTGACCCCGACAGCCATTTTCCCTGGCTTCGCCCCTGGAGTGCCCAGTGCGGCAGTGCCAATGTCGTCGCGTGGGAGGATTCGCGGTGGAACCCTCTCGATTCTGTCTGCCGGCTGAGCCTGCAGCGTTCCAAGTACTACAAATATGCAGCCGGCTCTGGTAGCAGCAGGGGTTCCAGAGCTGAATGTGTGCGTTGCCACCACAATCCCATCCGTAGTCAAATTTCTGCACTTAATCTCCTGCATTCCTTCTCTCGAATTTATTTCTACCAAATATGCCATCATGCACCACCTGCAAACAATTCCCAATCATAATGAGAAATTTTTGTCAAGTTTAATTTGTAGTCATAGTCTACCTATACTGGTGCCACAAGTCCACAAGTGATGGCAATACCCATTCAAATTGCGTCAAATGTGAATAAATGGAGGTAGATGACTAACACCTTTGTTTCAAAAAAAAATGACTAACACCTTCCTGCTACTTTTCGGGTGCGCGTACGTGCTGGCCCTGCTTCCGCAGTTGCTGGCCCAAGAGGCCCACGACATGTTCCCCATATGAAAGATATAGCTCTTGGGAAAAAGTTCACATTACCTCTCTCAACTTTCGCGAAAGTCCGTTTTTTCTCCTTGAACTTTAAAACCGGGCAAAACACCTCCCTCAACTTTTAAAATCATTCATCTTACCTCTCTAGCCCTGTTATAAGCAGTTTTGAAGGCGGTTTTGTCTTTTTCTTTTTTATTTATTTCGGCTGAATCTTTAAAAAATCATAGTAAATCACAGAAAAATCATAAAATAGAAAATCCAATTTTGTTGGACTCCACATATGTAGATCTACACAGTAAACATATAATATGGTATGCTTTAGTACAAATTATTTGTTGTGGCTTTAGATCTATTTTTTCTGTAATTAATAGGAATAATTCATAGATGCAGTTTTTATGGTCCAATTGTGATGAAATTTTTATAGTGGGCTAATTATTGTATGATTGAACTGTACTAAAAATTTTATACTCATTGGATCATGTATAGCTTAGTTATAGATTTTAACTAAGCTATACATGATCCAATGAGTATGAAATTTTTACTATAGTTTAAGCATACAATAATTAGTCCATTATAAAAATTTCACCACAATTGAACATAGAAACTGCAGCTATGAACTATTCCATTTAATTACAGAAAAGCATAGATCTAAAGTTACAGCAACAACTTGTACTAAAGCATACCATATTATATGTTCACTGTGTAGATCTACTCAAGTGGAGTCCAATAAAATTGGATTTTCTATTTTATGATTTTTTCTATGATTTACTATTTTTTAAAAGATTTAGCCGAAATAAATAAAAAGAAAAAGACAAAACCGCCTTCAAAACTGCTTATAACATGGCTAGGGATATAAGATGAACGGTTTTAAAAGTTAAGAGATGTGTTTTGCCCGGTTTTGGAGTTCAAGGTGGAAAAGCGGACTTTCGTGAAAGTTGAGGAAGGTAATTTAAACTTTTTCCTAGTTTTTATGTCCTTGGTGTTATATATAACTTCTATTGGGCCTCTTCAAGAGGGAGTTAGCCCATGTGAATTTGAGCTCCCCAACATTTGCCGGTGAACGGGAGTAATGCATGACATGGCGAACGAGTCGAACGTGTATGTCGTTCTACATCAATTGCAGCATGTTTCGCAAAAAAAAAATTGCAGCATGGTGTAGCTCACGGGCAGTTCAGCATGGTATATCGCCCTGCAGGTACTGCACAAACTAGCGCATTCCCCAGGCCTTGCGTCGGGCATGGGCTGAACAAAGAAAAAAAAAAGGAAGTACGGGATAAAAGGTGGGGGAGGGCTATTCAAGATGACTGGCGCCGCTGCTCGTTTCCGCCCATCCCATCACCCCATTTCGCAGAAAAGATGGACACGGCAGCAGCTGCTGCTAGTAGCATAGTATTCCCTCCGTCCGTTAAGGGATGTAATCATGGAATACGTGCCCCTTAAATTTATATAAGTTTGATCAAATTTACAGTAAATAATATTAATATTTATGTTTCTAATTTATTTTATTATAAAAATAAATTCTATAACTAATCTAAAGATACTTATTTTGTATTATAAATATTAGTATTTTTATATAAATTTAGTCAAACATCAAATTTTTTTGACTATTCAAAAAACGAGAATTGTATTCTTTTGTGGATGGAGGGAGTACACTATCGTGGCACACAGCCAATAGCAAATTATGGAGCCTGCTGTGTTGGTGCGTCCACGTGTGAAATGCCGCAAAGAGCCCAAGGCGAACCAGGCACTGTGTTCTCACTTCTCACTGTTACCTGAAGTGAGGACGAAAGTGTAAACGATTTTGGCTGTACTGTGTTATTTCTTTTATCACTGAACGTGCAGAGTAGGTCTAAGCCATTTGGGTCCTGTTTTGAAAACATAGATCTACGAAACTGGACACCTCCAGCTTTTCAAAATCCTAAATCTAGAGCTGTAGGCAATGTTAAATGCATTTACATGATTATTTTATTATATTTTAGGTTGAATTAAAATATTTAAAGCACTTTATGTTAGTCTACAGACTACAAATCCAGTATAGATCTTGGAGCTATAGCTGTCTTAGACTATGGCAATGGTACAAGTCAAGGAAATTAATGTCCTGCATATGAGGAGTCAAAGGGCTGTGAGAGTCGGTGAATTATTGACCCTCAAATCCTGAATGCTAAATTCAGTTTGTCACGTAGTAGTTTTAATGATCTATTGTGCTTTCCTTCTGTACAGTTTGCTTCGCAAGCCTAACTTCGTCGTCAACGCATGTCAAGCGAACAAGCTTGGCGTGAAAAGTATGCATGTGTGTTGGAACTAGCTAATGTATATCGTATGTACTATGTGGGGCAGGTTTAAAAAAATGTCGGAGAAATGTCCAACATGTTGAGTTAATCGGTCGCATGGTTCTTCCGGCGCGGTGGAAATGAAGAAGAGATAGAAGGGTGGCAATATTCAAATCTTTTGTAATGGCAGGTTTTGGGTAGTTGAGAACTTGAGATGCACAGTAGTGGACTAATGGTTCATCCGAGCAGGTGGGTTTTCCGCGTCACTGATTATGCTTAGTCCACGTCTGTGATGTGGTTTTCCGGGGTGGCCATATATGCCTGAAACGTCTGTAGATGTACCTCGGTGATGCATACTACTCGATCATCGATCAATAACGGACTACATATGAAACTTTTTGTCAGGAGAACCTGCATTCAGAACCCAAGAAGAATTCTTAATGCCTCTTGCCGCATAATCAAGGCATCCTTCCAAGCAATTTCAAAGCAGCATATTGGGCAGGTTCTGAACGTAGTTAGAGACACGGCGAATTCCGGTCGGTGACACAATGAAGCAAGTGCTGTTGGAGACGGTGATTTCTTGGGCGGTGAGCCGGTGACACAATGAAGCAAGTGCTAACGACGTCCTACTAAGCTCTCTACCCTACGACGACGTTCACTCAAGAAAGCATATGTCGTTCCATTTTATATTGATGTAGAAGGGAGCGTCAGAACGGTCTATTGGTTGCGTCAGTTTTATATTTGTGAATGAGGCGTGGTGGATGCGGAAGTTTTAGAAGCCCAATGGATGTCAGGTTCATGTCAAATTATGTGTTTGGGTGGTGTCGTGGGATTAATTGCAAATTGAATGGATGAACAGAGGAACGAACAGAGAAGTGTTGATGCCTGTTGGGCCTCTGCTGCCGAACAGAGGAGGCCGATGGAACGGATATGCTGCCTGTTGCCTGTTGGGCTCCTACTGCCGAACAGAGGAGGCTGGCGTGGGCTAGGAGGAAACGATGACGTGGAGAGCTGTTAATTGAGAAAAATAGGCTAGCGGGGTTTTTCTTTATAAGAGTTTAAGATATTATGGCAAACAAAAATACAAGTTCACGGGAAGAACACATGAATAAGAAGACCGTACTATCACTGGTTTGTGACCGTACTAGCTTTGTGCAGTGGCCACCTGGTAATCCCTGGCTTTCAAATGATATTTGTTTTATTAATGATGTACCCATGGAACCTATTTAAATGTTATCTCTACGACAAATGATTAATGACTAACAATACAAATTTAATATTCATATATAAATATCATATTTAATTTAATATTGTTTTATTTAGTATGGATCTTATAGATTTGCTATTACGAATTGTATTTGAAGACATTTGTTTTGTATTATCAACTATTATTTTTATATACTTTAATTTATTTATTTTTCTTATAAATATTCTTTATATATGATCGAAGAAAATTATTTATTTATAATTTTAATGATTTAAATGTTTATTGATGAATACATTATTTAATATGTACTTGCACAATGATATTGTCTTCCAAAGCTAGCGATAAAAGTATAGAAACTTACCTAATACTAATTACAAAGGCATAGCAGCCTCAACGAAAAGAAGAGCAAGCAAAAAAAGTACAGATTGTTTAACGAGCTCACAACAGTAGGGTGTAAAACAACTGGGATACCGCACATTTGAAAATTACTAGGTATTTGAAGAAAATGGTGTCAATGGAAAATATATTGAAAGCATTTCGATGGTCATTACAGAGCAAATTCTTCTATCTATAACACGGTGCCATATGAAAAGGGGAGATTTAGTATACTGTAAAGAGTAGAAACGCATAAAAGGTTCAAATGTCGGCTGCCCAATTTTACTCTTTCACTTCTGGAAGGGTTTGCCTATGCATATCCCTGTTATATGATGCCAAATATAGTTTGAGACTATTTTTAGTTCCTTTTGAGTTTGCACAGATTTTTCCCCAGCATCAATATCATGATTTTTATGTGTCAAACAGTTAAGATAACGATTTTTTCCCCGCAACAATAACATGAACAAATGGAAATACTGAAATATCGAAAATGCCCATTTAAAGTTATAGCAGTTGTTGATGCGAAGATCGGTCACACACCCGCTAGTGCTAGATTGCCTGGGTTGCCACGGACCGAAGAACACAGCGGGTAACCAACACGCTTTTGCGGTGAGGAGCGGCAAGGTTTACGAGCAACCAGCAAAGGATAACCAACACTCTTTCGCGGTGAAGACGGCGAGGTTTACGTGCAAACCACCAAAGGATAGAGCCAATCGCATTTACGTGACGAAGAACGATTAATTTCTGGGCAAACTAGCAAAGGAACCGTCGAAGCTCTCGCCGAGGAGGGACACCGTCAGGAAAAGGGCATCGCCGGGTTGCCCTAGGTTGGCCGGTGAGCTTAGGGCACCATCTTTGGTCGTCGGATCAAGCGATGAACAACAGGGGGTTGGAAGAGATTAGGGCAAAAAGGAGTATGTAATAGATGTAAATAGATCGATCGGTTGTTGGATTCCTCAATCGGCCATGATCCTGT
Organism: Saccharum hybrid cultivar R570; assembly: GCA_038087645.1. Classification (NCBI taxonomy): domain Eukaryota; kingdom Viridiplantae; phylum Streptophyta; class Magnoliopsida; order Poales; family Poaceae; genus Saccharum; species Saccharum hybrid cultivar. Next base: position 117,069 of record JAQSUU010000744.1, read on the forward strand.
AATATATATAGAGGAGATGGTCTTATCCCAGCAGGAAAGCTTTATTTTTCTTGTTTTCCACAAGTTTGGAGCAGTTCGGATCAGAATCCCAATGGCCAGATCCGAACAAGGTCATTTTTTAGGTCTGTTGGAAGTTTCCACGTTGGGATGGTGAAAGTCCCTAGTTTGGTTTTGGCTAATTGATGAAACCTAGGACTAACCTTTGTATCTAAGTGGATGATTTAGATAAAGGTGGTCATTGAATATGAGACATGACATTGACTCATATGACCAAGATGGTGAAGACCAAGATGAGGCTTGGCTCAATGGACCGGTTGTGAAGGTGAAGGGCAAGTCGAGGCTTCGAAGCGAAGGACCATGCGATGGTGAAGCTTGAGCAAGACTTGGCACCGACGGACCGATGCAACGGTAAAGAGCAAGTGAAGTCAAGGTCGATGGATCGAGACGGTCATGTGATGATATGAAGTGGATCATATCATTTGGAGAAACAAAATGGGCTCAAGGCTAAGATATAACCATAGGGCCATTTTGTTTTACACTCAAGACACCATAGAGGGTGTGAGTGGTTTAGGGTCGATAGCCGAACTATTAAGAGGAGAAGTCTTATCGGTTATTCGACGCACGGGTGCCACTAGGTGAATTCATGAAGTGCATTGCATGTAGGGCCTAGTGAGCTAATTGGAAAACCTTTGAAAATGATTGAGAAAAAGCTAACACACAAGCACATGGAGATATACACTTGATGGTGTTGGCACATTTGCAAAGGTGGCGTTGGTCGCGCTGTGGTTTGCGGGTAGAGAGGGGTTTGGGTTCCTCTCTCCCTCTCGCCGAGCGTGCGAGCGCGGGATTCAGGCGATTTCGGGGAAATGAAATGCCTATTTTCCACTACGTCGGAAGTTGGAAAAGAAACGGAGGCGAACGGAGGTCACAGAGGTGACCGCGACGCTGCACCGGACGCGGTCACGGTGTGACCGGATGCGTCCGGTCAGTACAGCGCTGCAGTCAGGCGCGCGGGCTAGGGTTTGCAACCGGCGCGTCCGGTCACTCGCGGGACCGGCGCGTCCGGTCAGGCACCCGGAGGGAACAGCGGTTCGCAAGGTCGATCGGACGCGGTGAGCATCCGGTCACACACGATCGGACGCGTCCGGTCGTTGAGGGAGCTTACTGGACTCCGACCGGACGCTGGCACTGTCGCGTCCGGTCGTTGCGAGGAGCGCGTCCGGTCGTTGCTTCGCGGGCGCGGGTGCTGTGCGCATCGGCGCGTCCGGTCGTTGACTGGAGCGCGTCCGGTCACTCGGGACCGGCGCGTCCGGTCGTTACGAGAAGCGCGTCCGGTCATGGGGTTTGACCGTTGGCGCAGTGACCGTTGGAGGATCGGACGCGGTTGAGCGCGTCCGGTCAGTTATGACCGGCGCGTCCGGTCATCCCGAAAAGACCCAGTGAAGGGGTATAACGGCTCTATTCGGATGGGATGCTTATAAATACTTGTTGGCCGGCCCTTGGGGAGGTCTCTCGTGATTTCTAACATTCTTGTGCATCCTTTGAGCTAGAGCTTCTCCTCCCACTCATCTCTCTTGCTTGGTTGCAAATCAAAAGTGAGATTGAGTGATCCCAAAGTGCATTGCATAGCTTGAGGGCATCTAGTGGCACTTGTGGGTGGTTTAGCCGGTGGATTTCTTGTTACTCTTGGAGAGTACCGCTCCTAGCCGGCTTGGAGATTGTTGGAGGCGTTGGCAAGAAAAGGTGATTGTTCTTGGCCACCTCCGGTTGTTTGTAAGAGGTTCTTGTGCTTTCCTCGGCGGGACGCCAAAAGCAACTCTATTACATTGCGCGTGTCATTGAGTTACCTCACTTGAGAGTGGTGTCTTGCGGTGCCTTGCGGGGCGTGCCTTGAGGGGCAAGTGACTTGAGGGTCACACCGAGGAACCATCTAAGTGTTGGTCGACACAACCGGTGACGTAGCTTGTCGGTGCACAAGTGAATACCGGGTGAACAAAAATATTGTGTCTCTTGTCTCCCGGTGATTGGTCTACATATTGTGTTGTTGTCAATATTAATTGATTGTATATCATCTTGGTGATTGGCAACATTTTCACTCCACCGTCGGTATAAGATTCACAATCCTTTCTCTCGCATTTACTTTTACTAGATTATCTTGTGTAGCTCTAGTGGTAGCATTTACTAGTAGTTGTTAGCTTGCTCACTAGTGTAAGTTAGTGACCTAGCACTTGTGTGAACTAGAGATCATAATCTACTAGACTTGTGGATAGGAGGCTTGCATCACAACCGTAGGCTAAGCAATACTCGCTTTACGCCGTTTGTTTTTCTAACAAGTTTGTTTAGTGTTTCTTGTAGAATTTTTATAGGCTATTCACCCCCCCTCTAGCCATCTAGGACCTTACAAGTGGCATCAGAGCCATGGTCACCGTGTTAATCAAGGCTTAACATCCTTCGGTGTGAAAAATGGCTCAAACTGTGTTCAATCATGTTGGGAGCAAGCCACCGTTCTTTGATGGTGTTAGTTCTTTTGCTCATTGGAAGAGAAAAATGATAATGTACCTTGGTTCTATTCATGAGAGAGTATTGCAAGTCACCGAGAATGATTTTGCTATCATTGATCCCGATCATCTCACCGATGAAGATAGAGCAAATAGAACATGCAATAGAATGGCTCTCAATACACTTTACAATAATATTGACACAAAAGTATTTGAGGGCATCAAGGATTTGGAATTGGCAAATGAAGTGTGGACAAGGTTAAGTGAAACATATGAGGGCACTAAGGTTGTAAAGAGTGCCAAGCTATATGGGCTCAAGAGTGAGTTTGAGAACTTCAAGATGAAAGAAGAAGAAGAAGAAGCAATCTTAGAGATGTTTCATAGATTGCAAGTCATTGTGAATGATCTCAAGAGCTTAGGGCACAAGACTCAAGACCAAGATTTTTGCCACAAGTTCTTGTTGAGCTTACCTAAAAGATTCAAGATGTTGATCATGATGCTACAAAGAGATGGGCTTAAAACAATGAAGCCCAATGATTTGCTTGGAGAGATATTGACCTTTGACAAGTATGATCAAAATGTTGATGAGAAGGAGGAAGAAAAGAAGAAGAAGACCGTGGCATTCAAGGCCACCTCCTCAAAGGGCAAAGCTTCAATTCAAGAAGAAGATGACAACGAAGAAGATGAAGAATTGGAAGTTGATAATGAGGCACTTGCTCTAGTTATCAAAAACATTGGCAAAATGTTTATCAAAAGAAGAGGTTTCAAAAAGAGAAATGACAATTTCAAGAGCAATGAGCAACAAAGGAAGTGCTTCAATTGTGATAGCACCGAACATCTTCAAGCCGAATGTACCTATGATAAGAAGAAGAAGAACAAGAGGGGCAAGTTTGAGAAGAAGAAGAGAGAGGCCAAGATGACATTCAAGAAAGGCAAGAATGGTGCCTATGTGATCACTTGGGAAAGTGATGAAGAAGAAGAAGAAGAAGAATCATCCAACAAGGCTTTTGGTTCCATTGCTATCAACAAGAAGGCATCACTATTTGATTCATCCTCTTCATGCTTCATGGCTAAAGAAGCTAAGGTTAATTACAAAGCCAGAGGAAGGCATTGGATTATTGATAGTGGGTGCACTCAACACATGACCGGTACATCAAGAATGTTTGACTCAATCAATGACAATGATAGTGGTGTTGATTCTATCACATTTGGCAATAACAAGAAAGGCAAGGTCATTGGCTTGGGAAAGATTGCAATATCAAATGACATGAGTATCTCTAGTGTGTTGCTAGTTGAAAGCTTGGATTTCAATCTTCTATCCGTGGCACAAATATGTGATCTAGGCTACAAATGCATCTTTGGGGTTGATGATGTGGAAGTTATTAGTGTGGATGGTTCAAATGTGGCATTCAAGGGCTTTAGATATGAGAATCTCTACCTAGTTGACTTCAATGCTAGAGAAACTTCTTTGACAACTTGCTTAGTCTCCAAATCAAGCATGGGTTGGCTTTGGCATAGAAGGCTTGGTCATGTTGGCATGAAACAATTGAAGAAGCTTACAACTCACAATCTTGTTAATGGTTTGAAAGATATTGAATTTGAGAAGAATAAGCTTTGTAGTGCATGTCAAGCCGGGAAGCAAGTTGGAAGCTCACATCCAAAGAAGAGTACAATGAGCACATGCAAAGCATTTGAGTTGATGCACATGGATCTATTTGGACCAACAACATATACAAGCATAGGCGGCAACAAGTATGGCTTTGTTATAGTGGATGACTTCACAAGTTTCACATGGGTATTCTTTTTTAGTGACAAAAGTGAAGTGTTTGACACCTTCAAGACATTTCTCACTAGAGTTCACAATGAGTTTGAGATTAGAATCAAGAAAGTGAGAAGTGACAATGGAAGTGAGTTCAAGAATACAAGAATTGAAGAACTTTGTGATCATTATGGTATTGGACATCAATTCCCGGCCAAGTACACTCCACAATCAAATGGCCTAGTTGAGAGGAAGAATAGAACATTGCTTGATATGGCTAGATCAATGCTTCATGAGTACAATGTGAGTCAATCATTTTGGGATGAAGCAATCAATACCGCTTGCTACTACATCAATAGACTATATTGTCATCCATTGCTAGAGAAGACCCCATATGAGCTACTTCATGGAAGAAAGCCCAATATTTCTTACTTTAGGGTGTTTGGTTGCAAATGCTATATCTTGAAGAAGGGCACTAGATTGGGAAAGTTTGACAAGAGATGTGATGAGGGGTTCCTACTTGGTTATTCAACTACAAGCAAAGATTATAGAGTTTGGAACAACTCAAGTGGCATTCTAGAAGAAGTCCATGATGTGCAATTTGATGAAACCAATGGGTCACAAGATGAAGAAGAGAATCTAGATGATGTTGGTGGAACTCAATTAGTGGAAGCAATGAAGAACATGGACATTGGGGACATTAGAGCAAAGCAAGTAATTAATATTCAAGATGATGATAAAGATCAAGTGCTACATTCTCCATTCAAGCTAGCTAGTAACTCTCAAGTGCAAGAGCATGGTGCTAGTACATCTCATCGAGATACATCAAGTGATCAACCGAGCTCAAGCAATCAAGTGCAAGTACTCCAACCACAACATGTTGCAAGAGATCACCCCATTGATAGTGTTATTGGTGATATTAGAAGTGGTGTGCAAACAAGATCAAGATTGGCTATGTTTTGTGAGCATGCATCATTTGTGTCAACCATAGAACCAAAGAAGATAGAAAAAGCTTTGAGGGATGCCGATTGGATCATGGCTATGCAAGAAGAGCTTAACAATTTCACAAGAAATGATGTTTGGGAGTTGGTAGAAAGGCCAAATGACTACAATGTGATTGGAACCAAGTGGGTGTTCAAAAACAAGCAAGATCAAGATGGCATTGTAGTGAGAAACAAAGAAAGACTAGTTGCTCAAGGTTACACTCAAGTTGAAGGTCTTGACTATGATGAGACATATGCTCCCGTGGCAAGATTGGAGGCAATAAGGATTCTATTGGCTTATGCGTGTGCACACAACATCAAACTATATCAAATGGATGTCAAAAGTGCATTTCTCAATGGGATCATCAATGAGTTAGTCTTTGTTGAGCAACCTCCCGGATTTGAAGATGATAAGAAACACAACCATGTGTACAAGTTGAAGAAGGCTTTATATGGCTTAAAGCAAGCACCTAGAGCATGGTATGAGAGGCTAAGGGATTTCCTTCTCTCTAAGGGATTCAAGATGGGCAAGGTTGATACAACTCTATTCACCAAGAAGATTGGAAATGATCGGTTCATAGTGCAAATATATGTTGATGACATCATCTTTGGATCAACCGATCAAGCTTATTGTGAAGAATTTGGTGCTATGATGGCTAAAGAGTTTGAAATGTCTATGATTGGTGAACTTAGCTACTTCCTTGGTCTCCAAGTCAAGCAATTGAAGAATGGGACATTTGTGAGTCAAGGGAAATACATAAGGGACATGTTGAAGAAATTTGGAATGCAAGATGCAAAACCAATTTCAACTCCAATGGGTACAAATGGCAATTTGGATAGTGATCTTGATGGCAAAATGGTGAATCAAAAGGAATATCGGTCTTTGATTGGAAGTCTACTCTATGTCACCGCATCAAGGCCGGATGTCATGTTTAGTGTTTGCATGTGTGCTAGATATCAAGCCTCACCTAGAGAGAGTCATCTCACGGCCGCAAAGAGAATATTGAGGTACGTGAAGCAAACAAGAGATGTTGGACTATGGTATCCCAAGGGGTCAAAGTTTGAATTGATTGGATATTCGGACTCCGACTATGGGGGTTGCAAGATCAATAGGAAGAGCACAAGTGGTACATGTCAAATACTTGGAAGATCACTTGTGTCATGGTCCTCAAAGAAACAAAATAGTGTGGCAATCTCTACCGAGGCTTGCATCACAACCGTAGGCTAAGCAATACTCGCTTTACGCCGTTTGTTTTTCTAACAAGTTTGCTTAGTGTTTCTTGTAGAATTTTTATAGGCTATTCACCCCCCCTCTAGCCATCTAGGACCTTACAGATGGCCCCGGGCACCTGAGCGGGTTTTTTTTGGTTTCTCGGAAGTTTCGACGTCTGTCGGAACCTCCGACCCTTGGAATTTCTGACAGGGGTCTCAACTTTCGACGTTGAAGCATCTTCCCGAAGGCATAACTCCTTATATATGTTTTTTTTGACCATGTCGATGAGAGGAACACAATGGTGAGGTCCATTTCACATTTTTGATAAATTCACGAAATGAATAATTTTGGTTGTCTATAGCGGCTTAATTTTCAGGCTTATATTTCTTGAAGCAAAGGCATCCCTACCGTGCATTGAACTTAGTTTTTTTACGCAGACTATAGCATTTAGTGGATAGATTTGCTTAGCCACTATAGCTTGTTATTTAGTATAATGCTTTTGTGTCAGTAGCTAGCTTCGGTCGCTATAGCCTCTCTCTATTTCAAACTGTAAGTCGTTCCGGGTTCTCTCGATACATAAATTTTACTATATATCTAGACGTGCAGTAAATCTATATACTTTAGAAACCAGAGCGACTTATAATTCGAAAGCGGGGGAGTACCATGTGCTCCTGGTGAGCAAGTACTTTGAGCTCATGTTGCCAACTTGTCATGAAAAGTTTAGGCTGTTGTTTTATTGTCATTTTAACTAATGCAAAATTAGTATATATAATTTGATTTGGTATGGAAATACGGTGGCAAAGATAAAATATTGAGCCTGCCGCGTTCGTAAGTTCACGGGTTGAAATTAATGCTGCAAAGAACCCAAGACCAAGAGCGAAGCAGCGGACTGTGTTCTCACCAGTACCAGCCATTCATCCTAGTACTGTAGTATCTTCTTCAGCCTCGCATGCGTGTGCAGCCTGGGACGATTTCGCAGCAGCCACAGCTAGCAGGTGATGATGAACATTCAGGCTCGCCCCCTGGAATGGTGTTCAAGTGTCCGTGTCATCAGATGATCAGACTGGTACAAGCGTTCCTCTCGCCACTATCCTTCCTATCAATGCCGGCTCTGTGGCGCCCCAGGTACATGCATGTGTGTGCGGTAGCTGCTTTTAACAGGGCCTTGTTTAGTTACCAAATTTTACCCTAAATTTCACTATGCAAAAAGAAGATTCTCCGTCACATCAAAATGTCGGCAAATGCATGGAGTACTAAATGTAGATGAAATCAAAAACTAATTGCATAGTTTTGTTGTACTTTGCGAGACGAACATTTTGAGTCTAATTAATCAATTTTTGGACAATTTTTTACATTAAAAAACAAAAGTTGCTACAGTGTTCCGATAGAAACACTGTAGCAACCGTGTCCGAATCGGAGCCTCCCTTTCGGGATCTAAACACGGCCTAGGTTATTTCGGTGTGTTCTTTCGCGGTGGTTGGCTCCATGACTCCGTCGACCGCTGACTAACTTCTTGTTTAGGTTAGGCCTACAGATTCTAATGATTGCAGCATCCTACTCATACATTTTCTTTAGTTGGATAATCCCAACGGTTTGTTTACTGTAGCAGAAGCTTCTCCAGCTAACTTCATTTCGTACTTATATGACAGACATAAGACAGACGTATGAACTTTTAACAAGGTAGCTTCACTACGTGAAAAACTTACTAAGGAGGGCCCCCCCACACACACACACACTCCACTGTAGGGGCGGCAGGCTTTGGAGCCGCCCTTACAGTGGCTGGGGCGGGAGCCAGCTCGCCAGCCGACCCTATAGTGGAGGGTCACTGTAGGGGCGGCTGGATCACCAGCCGCCCTTACAGTGGACCAGGGGCGGCTGGTGATTGAGCCGCCTCTACAGTGGTCTGTACGTATAAGTGGCTGCCCTCTCTTCTTTCTTCCTGAGTCACTCTCTCCTACTCACAAAAAAGGCTTGGGAGGCATTGGGCGCCTCCCAAAAATTACTCTACTAAGGGAGGAGGTTTTGAACTCAAATCCTTTGGTGGGGAGCTTGTTTAAGGTAAGAAAATGCTATTCCAACCCCTTTAATTCAAGTTTTATTGGTTAGTTAGTGAGCAATTTAGAGTTTTGTTTTCTCTCTCTTCCTTGGAGCTTGAGCTTTGTGTGGATCAAATTGGAGCTTAGCTTTGATGCTATTAGTGTAGATTAGGTAGAGACATGACCTTACACCCTCAACTAGTCGATCTAGCTTGATTTTAGTGGTGATTAATTATAGTTTCATGTATGGAGAGAAAAAGTTGTTCTAGATCTAGGGTTTTCTTTTATTTTTTTTATTTTGTAGTTTTTGTTTCATGAAATTGGAATGGGGTTGGCATGAAAAGTTGTTGATAAACTAATAATTGTTTCTAATAATAACTGTTGATAATAATGGTAGCTCATAATTGTTACTAATAATTGTGGTTAATAATTGTGGCTAATAATTGTTCCTAACACAATTATTGCTAATAATTGTTGCTAATAATGGTAGCTAATAATTGTGTTACTAATAATTATTTCATCTATGTTGCTAATATATATTATTTTTGTAAATATTTTTGTATGCAGCTAATTTAATTTTTTTATAATTATTCTCAAGTAATTACTTTATTTATTTGTTTTTTTAAGATGGAGGACATGGCTACTTGGATGTATGGTTTGCCAAGGTACTCGCAAGCCTATGTTGATGAGGTGGACAAATTTATTATAGCCACAGTGAATCATGCAAAGACGTTGTCAGGGACTAATTGTTCAGTTATTTGTCCCTGCAAAGATCGCAAGAACCACATGGCAACTTATGATGAGGAAATCATCAGATCACATCTGATTAGGCGAGGATTTGTTCCGGACTACACAGTATGGATTCATCATGGTGAAGTCATGGTTGTTGACGACAACGATGATGATCAAGAAGACGATGCCGAAGCCCAATACTTGTCCCAATTCTCAGACGCGTTTGAAGCACAAATGCAACATGAGTCAGCCAATGAACAAGCACATGGTTATGATGCCGGTGGTGTCGACAATAATGATGGTGATGTTGGTGGTGTCGGCAATAATGATGGTGGAGCACGTGAGGGGGATGCAGAAAACTTTGACAACTTAGAGAAAATGCTTCGGGCCATTGGACCAGAAATACTACAATAGAAGAAGGGTCTTAGAAAATCTAGAGAGGGTGAAAACAACATCGAAGGAGACTGTGTATGGTGTAAAGAAGGGTTGTCCAACACACTGGACACTGCTCCGTTTTGTGCTTGAGCTACTCATCCTGAAGGCTAAGTACGGCTGGTCGGACTGTAGTTTCGATGACCTTTTGCATCTTCTGTCATCTGTGCTGCCACTGCCAAACTTAGTTCCCTCTAACACATACCATGAGAAGAAGGTTATAAGTCCATTGATAATGGGTGTTGAAAAGATCCATGCATGCCCTAACCATTGTATCCTTTTTCATGGTAAAACGTTCGAAGGTCTGGATAAATGTCCTCGCTGTGGGGCAAGTCGGTACAAGGACAATGACCTTTACAGTGACGGAGAAGCCTCCACCGAGAACAAGAGGAATAAGAAGGGTTCAAAAAAGGCGGTACAAGAATCTCGACCTCCAGAGGACATCCCATTAGGCAACGATGCAAAGAAGAGAAAAATTTCTGTCTTGGTAATGTGGTACCTGCCAGTGACCGACCTCTTGAAGCGTATCTTCCTGAACCCTAAGGAAGCCACGCTCATGACATGGTGGGACGATGAGCGCAAGGTCGATGACGATGTGATTGCACACCCGGCCGATGGTAGTCAGTGGAAGGACTTCGATACGAACAACCCGCTGTTCAGCTCGGACCCAAGGAATGTACGGTTCGCCTTGAGCACCGATGGAATGAATCCCTTCAATGAGAGGACGAGTGACCACAGCACTTGGCCAGTGATCTTGACCATGTACAACATCCCAACGTGGTTGTGTCAGAAGAGAAAGTACCTTTTCCTCACTGTTCTTGTTTCTGGCCCTCAGCAACCAGGCTTTGATATGGACGCGTTCCTCGAGCCTGTGATGGAAGAATTCGAGAGACTATGGAGGTCTGGGGAGCCGATGTACGATGCGTTCCGTAAGGAGGCCTTCACATTAAGAGCAATAATATTTATGACTATCAACGATCACCCCGCGCTGTTTGCCTTGTCTGGACAGTTCAAAGGAAAGACGGGATGCTTAGTCTGTCTGGATGATACTAAATGGGTGTTCCTAGATGGAACCAAGAAGGTTGTTTACATCAGGAATCGTCGCTTCTTAAAGGAAGGTCACAAGTACCGTAGCAAACTGTACTTAAAGTACTTTGGCGACATCCCAGAGGATGAAGACCGGCCTCCAGAGAGACGTCATGATGGATAACATGTGTACCAGATGGTGAAAAACATACACGTCATCTATGGAAAGAAGAAAATGGATGGAACGACCAGAGATAGAAGCACACCTCCTATTGAAGGCGTACCTTTTAAGAAAAAAACAATCTTCTTTCAGTATCTTCCATATTGGCCACAATTGGAGGCCCCCCATGCCATTGATGCTATGCACGTGCAGAAGAATGTCTTTGAGAGTCTCATCGCTACCTTGATGAACACAGCCAAGTCAAAGGATGGTCTCAAAGCACGGAGGGACATGAAGCAGCTACATGTGATGCCAGAGCTTCACCCGGTACTTGAGACAAAAACCGGAAAATACACTCTACCCGCGGCTAGCTAGAACCTAGACCTAGAAGAGAGGAGAGGTTTATGCACTTCTGTGAAGGGGATCAAAGTCCCGACTAGGTTTTCGGCAAACCCGAAGAAGCTAGTGTCGATGAAGGACCTGTCATTTCCACACTGCAAGGCTCACGATTGTCATATGATGCTGACGGTGTTCCTACCAATCGCAATCAGAGCTATCAAGCCAGAGTTCTTGAAGATGGCTATCACCCGCATGTGCTACTTCTGGTCGAAGATCTCACAGAAGAAGATTAGCAAGACAGAGCTGAGTGACCTACATGATTTCGTGGTGGAGACCCAGAACCAACTAGCACTACAAGAATTCTGCCATCTTTTGACATTTGATATTGGTCATAAAAACTGGAAAATAAGTCATAAGTTGTCATTTGTGACACCAAGTTGACGAAAAATGAAATATCAAAAGATGAGCGCCTTTAATGAGAACTTGTGACGTTTAGGTGTTAAAGTCATAACTTTATGACTTTGATTTTGATCGTCACAAACATTTATGACTTTTGATTTAATGTCATAGCTTTCTTGGACCTCACCACATAAGCAAATGCCACATAGGATGGCTTGTTGACATGGCATTGAGGTGGCAGGCTATAAAAACGTCATAAAATTAAATTCAACCAATTTAAGCCCACATAGCAAATAGGCTTACAATGGGCCAAGCCCATTTCTGCAGGCTGTTTTTTGTTTTAATAATTTTTAGCCTGTTTTTTCATCGGATCATGCCAGCCCATTTTTTGGCCCATGTTTTTTCAGCCCATCAGTTTTCTTAACATACTATCAGCCCAATATTCAACATAGCACACAACACACTTAATAACTAGCCAGGGCCCCCGCGCTTCGCGCGGGTAGGATTTTGTTGAAAACGGGCTGACTGTTCATATCGGGTCGAGCACTGTTCACATGTGTCTGTACTGTTCATATGGGGGTACTGTTCACCGGGATCCGGTAGCGTAGTATAGCATCCTGGATCTGGCACTGTAGTTAACGGCTGTACTGTTCACGGAGACCCGGTACTGTAGCTAACACTGTAGATACTGTGGCTATATATATATATATATATATATATATATATATATATATATATAGATCAACCATCCTGAGGTTTGTTATAGTCGGAAATTACAGACAACACAAGCCCCTTCCCGCTAAAACATGTGATTGCCGGCATCGATCACGGTCACGGGCTGAATTTGGCCCTGTTCATCTGGCTTTTAATCCGTCTTATTCAGCTTGTTTTTTCAGCCGGAACAGTATTTTTCTCTCACAAAAAATCAGCTAACAGTGTTTTTCAGCCGGCTTATAATTCCAGCCGAACGGCTCCTTTGTCTGTCATGGAATCAGATGCCAGACGATCCAGAAATTCTCTACCTAGTAAAGAGTAATGGTTCGCTACAAGAAGTCAAATTCAATTTAAGAACTGGTGCCTTAGCACTGTATGAGCAATGCAATACTACAAGGATCTTGTTCTGTAAATAACAGTTTTCTAAATGTTCTTGGATTATGGAGGCTTGGCAGCTTCATCTAGTCTTGTAGAATAAACAAAAAAAGATTATGGAGGCCGTACGTTTTATGTGTTTGTTTAAGGATTGGAGGTGCGGTAGTACGGAGTAGGAGTACTCCCTCTGTCCCAAATTATTTATCATTTTCGGTTTCTGTGTCATAAGTTTGACTCGATTTGTAAAAAATACGTGCAACATTTGTATCTCTAAATAAATTTATTAAAAAACTAGATTCAAAGATCTTTTGATACCAATTATGTATCATAAATATTTATATTTTTTAATATATATTTTATCAAAGTTGTTTTTCGGGAAATGTAAGCGACGGGACGGAGGGAGTACACCGCAGTTTGAACTGTTCTTTTAAGGATAAATCACATCTTCCATTCTTGGGGAGGTGATAACTGTACGTAGTAGTAGAAGGCTAGGAGTTTTCTGGTAGGTCGAGTAGTGGTACTTAATTGCCATGCGTATAGGTATAGCATCACATCAGATGAAGTGCTAGCAGAAGGCACGGGGACATGTAATAGAAGGTACTAGCCAGGGTCCCCGCGCTTCGCGCGGGTAGGATTTTGTTGCAAGCGGACTGGGCTATTCATACCGGGTCAAAACTGTTTACATGGTCGGTACTGTTTACCTGGATCCGGTACTGTAGCCTAACAGGTGGTACTGTTCACAGAAATTCGGTACTGTAGCTAACACTGTAGATGCTGTAGCTAACTCACCACGTTTAAAGTCTTATATAGATATAGATCAGCCCATATTAATATTAATATTAATATTAATAATTAATAGTTACAGTACATACTGGAAGTACATCAACTATAATAGTAACAATACAGATGCATAAATTTCTAATTCTTCTAAATTAGGAAGCACCAATATCTTGTTCTCTCCATCCATGTCACCATCAGTAGTTAGGCTCGGAACCTGTCCATGAATTGCAAAAAACAACCATTTAGACTCCAAATCTAATAGGACAAAAAAGATATATTAAAAATTCACACATGATGCAATTCATAGTTATTACTACACAGGTGTTAATAACAGAATGGAAACAGCAGATGTGGGCAACCTCACCTTGCCGCGGTGTGGTCTGTGTGAACATTGGGCACATCTTCATACATGTATGCCACCATCCATAGTGACCGTGGCCACTTCAATGACTGCCCCGTGGTGATGCAGTGTTATCCTGCAACAAAAAATGACTGAATGAGCAGACCATATAGCAGCAGGCAAGCAGCAGATCAAAAATTGCGTTCAAAAAAACAGCAGATCAAATTGCAGACAGCAGCAAATCAAGTAGTACTGCAGTGGGCACCCCTTTATTTAACAATCCGTTGCAACATATTCTATCACTAGTTAAGGCAAGCAAGTTATAGAAAGGAGCAGCATGATCACGAAACTAGAGTATAGCAAAATGGTAGAAAAATATGAGTTTGGATAGGAACTGTCACAGATCACGTATACTGCATATACTACTGGACAGATGCTTTTTGTCTCACAACTTATTCAACCAACAGTGTAAGCAATCTTTGGATCCCAGTAAATGTAGGTAAAAAAATAACTAATTACACAGTTTAGTTGGAAATCACGAGATGAATCTTTTGAGCCTAGTCGGTTCACGATTGAACAATATTTGTCAAATAAGACGAAAATAGTACTATTCATTGGGTTCAGAAGATTTGAACTCTAAATGTGGCCTAGATTAAATGGTAGGCAACCATGATGTGTCAGAACTAAAATGAACAATGTACAGGCTAGCTGGCAGGCACCAATTTCTATTAACAAGGCCCTCTTTAGTTGCCATGCAAACCCAAAATATTTCTTCTTCCACCAATCACATCGAATCTTTAAACGCATGTATAAAGCATTAAATATAGGTAAAAAAAAACTAATTGCATAGTTTGTCTGTAAAGTTCAAGACGAATCTTTTGAGTCTAATTAATCCATAGTTGAACAAATTTTACCAAAAAACAACGAAAAGTGCTACAGTAACTTCGGGTTCAGAAGATTTGCAATCTAAATGTGGCCTAGATTAAATGGTAGGCAACCATGATGTGTCAGAACTAAAATGAACAATGTACAGGCTAGCTGGCAGGCACCAATTTCTATTAACAAGGCCCTCTTTAGTTGCCATGCAAACCCAAAATATTTCTTCTTCCACCCATCACATCGAATCTTTAAACGCATGTATGAAGCATTAAATGTAGGTAAAAAAAAACTAATTACATAGTTTGTCTGTAAAGTTCGAGACGAATCTTTTGAGTCTAATTAATCCATAGTTGAATAAATTTTACCAAATAACAACGAAAGTGCTACAGTAACTTCGGGTTCAGAAGATTTGCAATCTAAATGTGGCCTAGGCCTTGTTTAGATTCAAGACTTTTTCAACCTGATAAATAGTATCATTTTCGTCTTATTTGACAAATATTGTCCAATCGTAGACCAACTAGGCTCAAAAGATTCATCTCGTGATTTTGAACTAAATTATGTAATTAGATATTTTTTTACCTACATTTAGTACTCCATGCAAGCGGCTAAAAATTGATGTGATGGAGAGAGAGTGAAAAAACTTGGAATTTTGAGGTGATCTAAACATGGAGCTAGATTAAATGGTAGGCAACCATGATGTGTCAGAACTAAAATGAACAATGTACAGGCTAGCTGGCAGGCACCAATTTCTATTAACAGGCCCTCTTTAGTTACCATGCAAACCCAAAATATTTCTTCTTCCACCCATCACATCGAATCTTTAAACGCATGTATGAAACATTAAATGTAGGTAAAAAAAACTAATTATATAGTTTGTCTGTAAAGTTCGAGACGAATCTTTTAAGTCTAATTAATCCATAGTTAAACAAATTTTATCAAATAACAACGAAAAGTGCTACAGTAACTTTTCACCCAAACTTTCGCCCAAGTGAGCACGTTTTGTACTGGAGAGTGGATACTGGAGTACTAGTAGCACCTTGAGTCTGAAAGACTGGAGCGGTCATAGACTTGGAGAAGTCGGAGGACTAGAGGAGGCACAGGCGCACAGCTTCATCAGGTGGGGGTCGATGGAGTGCGGCGGCCCAACAGCAAGCGCGGACGCCAGCACGAGTGGTGGCGGTGGATCTGTGGCTGCAGGATCTGTAGACGCCGGCTGTGGGTCCCTAGCCACAGGCGGCGGATCCGTAGTAGCCGGACGTGCATCCACAGACAACAGAAGCTATCGACACCGGCAGTCGAACACCCACAGCCAGTGGGTGCTGCCGTCGCTGCCGGGCTACGCGGCAAGCCCGCCGTAGGAGCCGCCGCCTCTACTGGATGTGCGGCCAGGCAGCCATCGCCTCCGCCTGGCTGCACGGCCAGCCCGCCGCGGACGCCGCCGCCTGGATGCGAACACCACCGCCGCCTACTCCTGGATGCTACGATCTGTGGCTCGGGTGGCTTGTGATGCGAAGAAGAAACGGGGGAAGTGGGGCTACGATCTGGATCCGGCAGCGTGACATCATGGGGAGGTTGGACTTGCACGGAGGAAACGGCGGCGGTGGCTGCGACGGCGGATGGCGAGGTGAGGAAGTAATACACGATCACGGCCGGATCCGAGCTAGAGCTTCCGGGTGCCGCCCGATCTGGGGAAGGAGACCAAGGAGAGAACGGGAGCGAGCGAGAAAGAGCCGAATGGGGCAAGGTGCGGTGGTGGTCTGGCTCAGGAGCAAATGAGAAATTAGTTAGGGTTTGGAGTATTTTATACGAAGCTAGGGAAGATCTCGGTCGTCCAATCAAGAATCAGGTGGTTGTGGATGACTGGGCCAAAAATGGGCCGTAACACTTAACAGGCTGGCCTCAATAAGAGGCCCATTGATATTTCAGTTTGTCTTTTCAGGATTAAGAAATATTTTATAACAAACTAAAATACAAATCATGTCAAATAATATCTAAAAAATTATTGTGTTCTTACAGCCAAACCCTAAAATTTTCTAAAATCATGCTCTATCAATTTATTATGTTCTTACAAATATTATTTTGGAAATCTTTTCACGTGACTTTGTTTTATGAATCGAAAATTTGAATTTCAAAAAATGACAACTTCAAACAATATTTTAAAGCAGTAAATGATTTCAGCTAAAAAAGTCATGAACATAAAAGTTGTAGAACTGATAAAGATCTACAACTTTTAGTTTGATCATTTCTTCATCCGACAAAGTGACAGTAACATTGTTCACAAAATTTACATCTCTCTCTTATAGTTTATGAAACCATATGAGAGACGTAAAATTTGTGAACAATGTTACTATCACTTTATCAGATGAATAAATGACCAAAATAAAAGTTGTAGATCCTGATGAATTCTACAACTTTGTTGTGAAGACTTTTTCAGCTGAAATGATCTACTCTTTCAAAATGTTGTTTGAAGTAGCCATTTTTTAAAATTCAAATTTTGAATTGTTCAAACAAAGTCACATGAAAAGATGACCAAAATGAAAGTTGTAGATCTTGAAAAGTTATCAAAGTTTGTAGTTGACAACTTTTTTCATTTGAGATCATTTTGTCAAGTAAAACTACATTTGAATTTTTCAAATTTGAAATTTGAATTTTTCAAACTACCTCGGATAGAGAAATAACGAAAATAAAAGTTGTAGATCTCGAAAAGTTATAAAATTTTGTAGTTGACAACTTTTTGATTTGAAATTATCTTTTCAAAGCAAACCTATGTTTGAATTTCTCAAATTTGAAATTCAAATTTTGTAAATGACCTCGGATGGACAATCAGTAAAAACGAAAGTTGTAGGTCTCGAAAAGTTATACAACGCTGTAGTTGATAATTTTTTTATTTAAATTCGTTTAGAATCTCAAACAATCCATTTGTAAATGCCCATGAGCCGC
This sequence comes from Saccharum hybrid cultivar R570, assembly GCA_038087645.1. Taxonomy (NCBI): domain Eukaryota; kingdom Viridiplantae; phylum Streptophyta; class Magnoliopsida; order Poales; family Poaceae; genus Saccharum; species Saccharum hybrid cultivar. Next base: position 134,674 of record JAQSUU010000744.1, read on the forward strand.
CCCCAACAAATGAAAACGGTAGCCGTGGTTGTGCGTGTGGGGACAGAGAAGAGGGAGACCCAGATAAAACAATGAAGAAGAAATGTAAACATATAGAATGAATTTCACAAACCAATAGTAAAGCATTTATGGCATCGTGGTAGTGCCACAAATTAACATTCTTATTATGGTCGCGCGTTCAAGTGCTCGTTTACGTCTTTTTTGTGTATTATTATTTTCAACTTTGGAGGGTGACATCCACGAGAACAGCGGTGGTGGGACTGGTGGCCTAAGCTTTTCGGCATTAGCAAATTGAATAGATCCCCGGCCGTTGGATAGGAGCACTGCCGTTCATGGACGGAGCCAGCGGGTGGCACGGGTATGGTGCGGTATACCCTAAGCTGATCAGATAGAAAAAATTATAAATTATGAGGTAAATTTTACTGCTGTATATCGAATTGCTAAATAGGTCTTTGCCAAATTGGATATGAAAATTTTGATGCGGCATACCCTATGCTAAAATCCTAGCTCCGTCACTGCTGCCGTTACCGTGCTTAGAATTGATGAAATTAGATTTAGCGTCAGAGGGCACTTCAGAGCTTCAGCGACGGCGTCGGTCGCATGCGCTCGCTCGCCCGGTGGGCCTGGTAGTTTTTCCGAAATTTCACGAAAACAGAAGCGCGGGGAGAAAAGCGAGAAATGCGCGCGTGCTATGCTCCATTTTCGGAGAACAGCGCGCGGACGTGCTCCGCTTTGAGGGAAACAGCGGGGTCGACCGGTGGGGCCGACTGTCAGAGAACTAGTTTTTGTTTTTTTGCTAAATTACAGAGGGACGAGGGCTGGGCTCATGTTGCCGCTCGGCCTGTGGCCTTTCGGCCCGCACGGAAAGAAGGAAGCAAGCAGCGTCTATTTCATTTTTTTTTTATACGGCGCAACTTTTGAACGATCTGCTCCTGGGTCAGAGTCTTTACTAAGACATTTTTTGTTTCTTATTAATAACGAGCAGCAGGCCTAGTTTAGTTCTTTTCACACGACGCTCCACGAGCTGGATGTGGACGTCGTTGGTTTTCGCGGCTTGTGCTCCACGAGCCTAAGTCAATTAGCCTCTACAGAAAATATAAACATAATGATGAGCTGCGCTTGATAATAGAAATGTCTTTGTAGTTTTGTTTGATCTCTAGGTCGAGCGCCCTTGCACACAAATTTTTAAGTTTTTTTTATAGTTTTCACCTAAACCGACTACATGCTAATGAGTTGGCCCACTTCAAAGGAATGCTTAGCGACCTTGTGTGCTGAATACATGGAGGAGCCACGTGCCAGCTTGGATAACAATGTTTATAAAAATCAAGAACATAATCTATGACACACTATCCTTGTCATCAATTTATGACCTTTGCAGATTGGTTTGTATGACACGACAAATATTGTCACAATATAGAATTAGACTAGCTTTAAGACGTTTTTTGTGACGTACATTTACAAATGTCACTAAAGTTGAGATACCCTCCAAAAGAATGTCATAAACTAACCGATTTAGTGACCTTTTGATAATATGTCATGCCATAAACGTCATAAGATGGCATATTTCTTGTAGTGTAGAGATATGTTTACCTCCCGCTTTCTTCGACACAATGGTACATCTCAAGATTCACATGGTTCATCAGATACAGGCATTGGGCCCTTGCTACTTGCACGAAATGTGGTCCTACGAGCGGTTCATGTCGGTTCTAAGCCGATACGTGCATAATCGTGCATACCCAGAGGGCTACATTAGCGAAGAAGTCATCGAGTGCTGTCAATAGTACCTAAAAGTACAGAGAGGGATTGGTATTCTCAATTCTCGCTACAAGGGTAGGCTGGTTGGGAAGGGCACAAATGGTAGAAAAATGTTCATCGACAATGAATACACAGAAGCGAGTCGGGCGCACTACGCTGTCTTGGCGAGCACAAAACTGATGGAACCATACATTGATGAACACATGGATATCATCGAGTCAGAGAGAAATGGTCGTACAGGTGATTGGGTCATGAAACAGCACAAGCAACGCCTAACTTCATGGTTGAAGGACAAGAACATACCGCCTGGAGAAACCATAGATTCTATTACCATCAGTAAGTTGGCAGCGGGGCCATCGAGACAAGTGACATCTTGGAGTTCTTATGAGATCAATGGGTACACATACTATACCCACACAAAGGATAGTAAATGTGTCAACCAAAACAGCGGTGTTCGAGTAGTGGCTATCGGTGTAGCGGGGCGAAAGACCGACTACTTTGGCATAATTGAAGATATATGGGAACTTGACTATGAAAGTGAGGCACTAAATGTGGCCCTATTTCGATGTCGCTGGATCAAGCAACATGAATTCAATGAAATCGGATTGAGGGTTGTGGACCTCCAGAACATAGGCTACCACGATGATCCTTGGGTGCTCGCTTTCACGTGTTACACAAGTTTGCTATATGACCGACCCGCTCAGTATCGTCCCCCCAAAGAAGAAACCTAAGCATGTGGTTATCCCCGGGAAACAACACATTATCGGAGTTGATGACGTCGACGATGCTGAAGCCTACAATAAGTGCGACCAGATGCCACTATTCACAGACTTTATTAAGAAGATCGGTGTTGTGGAAAAAAACCTACCCAAAGACGTATTGCCATTGGAACGAAAAGGTGAGAAGTGGAAAATTGTTACGGTGCCGGGGACAAATAATTAGTTTAAGTGTGAGTACGTTTATGTATGTGTGTGAGACTACATTTATGTATGTGTGTGAGAATACATTTATGTATGTGCGTGAGACTACATTCATACCTTTTCAAAAACTTGCTCAAACTTGGTCAAACTTGGTCAATGCAAAAATGGCCTATGTATCAAATGTAGATCTTGAGTTTGACAAACTTTGTATTTATGACTTTTGTAGTTGAGACCATCTAGGGTTCGGTCAAAGTGTCTTTTTTTAAAAATCCAAGATTTGACTTGGTCAAACTTGGTCAAATAAGGCACTAAATGACCTCAAATGAAAAACTTTTGAATACAAAGGTGTTAGAACTCATCAAGATCTACATTTGGTACATAGTTCATTTTACCATTTGAAAAAGTTTTAGTAAACTCTAGTCACATGTTTTAAAAATCCAAGATGTGACTTGGTCAAACTTGGTCAAATGAGGCACTAAATGACCTCAAATGAAAAACTTTTGAATACAAGGGTGTTAGAACTCATCAAGATACACATTTGATACATCAGACTTTTTTGCATTTGAGAAAGTGTTAGTAAACACTAGTCACAAAATCTTGAATCTCACATATACTTTATGAAACTACATGTGAGACTTGTGGATTTAGAACTACACTTTTCTAACACTTTGTCAAATGCAAAAATGGCCTATGTATCAAGTGTAGATCTTGATGAGTGGAACAATCTTGGTATTCATGACTTTTTGAGTTGAGGCCATCTAGGGTTTCAAAAACTGGCATGTAGCTGTCAAAATTTCAAAATTCAAAATTTGAGTGGTTCAAACTTTGTCAAATGAAAAGTTGACCATTACACCAAATGTATACCTTGATGAGTTTGACAAACTTTGTATTCATGACTTTTGTAGTTGAGACCTTCTAGGGTTCGGTCAAAGTGTCTTTTTTTTTAAAATCCAAGATTTGACTTGGTCAAACTTGGTCAAATGAGGCACTAAATGACCTCAAATGAAAAACTATTGAATACAAAGGTGTTAGAACTCATCAAAATCTACATTTGGTACATAGTTCATTTTACCATTTGGAAAAGTTTTAGTAAACTCTAGTCACATGTTTTAAAAATCCAAGATGTGACTTGGTCAAACTTGGTCAAATAAGGCACTAAATGACCTCAAATGAAAAACTTTTGAATACAAGGGTGTTAGAACTCATTAAGATACACATTTGATACATAGGACTTTTTTGCATTTGAGAAAGTGTTAATAAACACTAGTCACAAAAATCTTGAATCTCACATAAACTTTATGAAACTACATGTGAGACTTGTGGATTTAGAACTACACTTTTCTAACACTTTGTCAAATGAAAAAATGGCCTATGTATCAAGTGTAGATCTTGATGAGTGGAACAATCTTGGTATTCGTGACTTTTCGAGTTGAGGCCATCTAGGGTTTCGAACACTGGCATGTAGCTGTCAAAATTTTAAAATTCAAAATTTGAGTGGTTCAAACTTTGTCAAATGAAAAGTTGACCATTACACCAAATGTAGACCTTGATGAGTTTGACAAACTTTGTGTTCATGACTTTTGTAGTTGAGACCATCTAGGGTTCGGTCAAAGTGTCTTTTTTTTAAAAATCCAAGATTTGACTTGGTCAAACTTGGTCAAATGAGGCACTAAATGACCTCAAATGAAAAACTATTGAATACAAAGGTGTTAGAACTCATCAAGATCTGCATTTTACCATTTGGAAAAGTTTTAGTAAACTCTAGTCATATGTTTTAAAAATCCAAGATGTGACTTGGTCAAACTTGGTAAAATGAGGCACTAAATGACCTCAAATGAAAAACTTTTGAATACAAGGGTGTTAGAACTCATCAAGATACACAGTTGATACATAGGACTTTTTGCATTTGAGAAAGTGTTAGTAAACACTAGTCACAAAATCTTGAATCTCACATAGACTTTATTTCTACATGTGAGACTTGTGGATTTAGAACTACATTTTTCTAACACTTTGTCAAATACGAAAATAGCCTATTTATCAAATGTAGATCTTGATGAGTGGAACAATCTTGATATTCATGACTTTTCGAGTTGAGGCCATCTAGGGTTTTGAAAACTGGCATGTAGCTGTCAAAATTTCAAAATTCAAAATTTAAGTGGTCCAAACTTTGTCAACTGAAAAGTTGACCGTTACACCAAATGTAGACCTTGATGAGTTTGACATTCTTTGTATTCATGACTTTTGTAGTTGAGACCATCTAGGGTTCGGTCAAAGTGTTCTTTTTAAAAATCCAAGATTTGACTTGGTCAAACTTGGTCAAATGAGGCACTAAATGACCTCAAATGAAAAACTTTTAAATACAAAGGTGTTAGAACTCATCAAGATCTACATTTGGTACATAGTTCATTTTATCATTTGAGAAAGTGTTAGTAATTTAGAATTTTATTTAGTGTTACATAGTTCAGTTTTTCCAAAGTAATTTTTGCATTTGTAGAACTCTGTCAAAATCCAAAATTTAGAATTATATTTAGAACTATTATATAAATATTTAGAATTATATGAATATTTAGAATTATTATATAAATGTTTAGAATTATATAAATATTGAGAATTATATAAATATTATATAAATATCGAGAATTATTATGTAAATATTTAGAATTATTATATAAATATCAAGATCTACAACTTCAATGTTTAAAAATTTTTAATTTAAGGTTATTTACTCTCCTAAATTTTGTTAAATTAACTTGCAAAAAAAGCCCCCCACTGTAAGGGCGGTTCACTCAGGAACCGCCCTTACTAACACCCCCCCCGCATATATAGTCTCCCAACCGCGCCGAGCCCAAATGTGGCTAAGTCCTGGGCGCGAATTCCTCTTTTGGACGCCGTTAGGCTGCCAAAATCGCCGCTCGCATGTCGGCTGCGCCGCCATCGCCGTCACCCGTCCCTGACCTCCTCCTCCTCTGGCGCCACCTCCCGCGCCACCTTCGGCACCACCTCCTCCCCCTCCGGTACCCTAGCCATGCCGGCACTCCTGCTGCCCGCCGCCCTTGGAACCCTAGCCGCCGTCGGTGCCCGTCCCTGACCTCCTCCCCCTCCGGCGCCACCTACCGCGCCACCTTCGGCACCACCTCCACCCCCTCCAGCACCCTAGCCACGTTGGCACTCTCGCTGTCGACCTCCCTGGAACCCTAGCCGCCCTGGAACCCTAGCCGTCGTCGGCCTGGAGATCCGCGCGCGGCCGCCCGCCCACGACCTGGTGGGCTGCTTCCACGAGCCCGGTGAGCCCGGGGACCTCCATCCGTCCGCAAGCCCGGGGACCTCTGTCCGTCCGCGAGCCCGGCCGGCGAGCCTGGCCTGGTGGTGACCTCCGTCGTCCATCCATGAGCCCGGCGACCCTCCTCTCTGGCCGGCTACGACCGAGGGCGCCCGTGCGCGCGCTCCTCCTTCAACGACCTCAGCGGCTCTCTGGTGCCCTTCGTCCCGCCGGCGCCCCCCTCCAGCAAGCAGTGAGCTACCACACCCTTCCCCTTCTCTCCTTCCCTTTCTTCCCTCTGACATCATTGTGCTATTGAGATGGGTTGAATGCATTTGTCGAAATGAGAGTTTGGCGGTTGAATGCATTTGTCAAAATTGAGATGGGTTGAATGCATTTGTCAAATTGAGATGGGTTGAATGCTATTGAGATGGGTTGAATGCATTCTAGTAACATGGGCACACACTATGCAAATCTGTATACTGAGATTGGGAAGCTTAGTCATATTTTTTAGAGTAAAGCAGCATAGTCATTCTCCTATATTCAATGATCTGCAGCACAATATTTTTTTAGAGTAAAGCAGCCAGTATCTTTGTTGCAACATTTAGTATTCTCATCCCAAACTGAATTCAGATTTGGCTGGAAATAAAGTACCTTTGCTAACCTTTACTAACCAATCTGCCTATCTTAAAACTAATAAGCACTATGAACCTAAATGAGTTTAAGATCATTGCAATGATTGTGAATCATATTATATCTCTGGTCAATGTCCTAAAACTGAACTCTCTCCTAAAAGTGAATTTGCAGTGATCATTTACTACTACCTTCTTGTTATGCTCATAATCAGTTTGAGATTAATAAACACTAAAAATGCATATGACCTTGATTCTATCCAGTTCACTGCTGTTATTTTGATTTGTGGCTTACAGTAATCCTATTACTATTGCTTCTGTACTCCTACTCTACTACTACTCTCTCTAAGACTATTTTATATAATGTCACATAATTACTGTTGTTTATATGGCAGGCTATTTATATGCCACACTCCTCTCCACTCCTACTCTACTACTACTCTCTCCACTCCTGTTCTCTCTGACTCTCCTCTACTCATATTTTGAATTGATGACATTTTTTAAACTATGCTCCTCCTCTATACTACTACTGTACTCTCTTCTCTCTACTCTATACACACTGTACTACTACTACTACCCTACACTACTACTGTCCTACTCTTACTACTACACTACTGTACTACTATCCTACTACTACTACTAACTGTCTCTACTCTCTACTACTACTGAACTACTACTACTCACTGTCTCTACTCTCTACTACTACTGCTGCTGTACTACTAATCTATTTACTATATTTATTCTATGATTAAATTCATGCAGCAATCACTGGATACTCATAGCCGTCAAAGTCGGGATGAGCATGGCATGAGTCTATGATTCTGCAGATTTTGACCCTCACACATATATGGACTTCACATCGATTCTCATGACGTAAGCATATTAGTAATCCTAACGACCTTATATGTTTCACTTTAATGTTGACTTTTGCATACTAACAAGTTGCATTTGCTATAATCATTCGAACAGGGCATTCAGGCACTATGTCAAGGAAAAGAAAGGAAGGTGTTGTCTAGAAAGGCGGCACATGTTGTGTATCAAAACTCTGTGTTTGGTAAGTGCAACTTAGTTCGGCACTAAATTACATGGTTTTCAATACTATTACTTAATATTTCCATATGCGAATTGAAACACACAGTTCCCCCAAGCAAAGGCCAGGGAGTCTACATTGTGGATATTACGTATGTGCTTTCATAAGTAACACAAAAGCCTACAGGAGACACCCTGAATTGGTATGCTCGAATCTCTTAGGTCGTAGTATAAAAACATAGCTTTGCAATCTCTTGTATAAACATAGTATAAAAACTTAGTTTTGCAATCTCTTGTTTACACTAGACCTAAACTTGGCTTTTGTGATCTTGTAGTGGTTAGAAGAGAATGAAAGGAAAAGAGATCTCTACAAGGATGATGAACTCTTAGAGCTCGTCGGCGACCTTTGCAACTACAAAGGTGACTACCATGACTTCATGTCCGACCTAGGTAGAAATCCTATGTACCAACACCTCCGTGAGTGGAACAGGCTATCTCTAGGTCGTTGATTACAATTTGATGGACTTGTGAACTTGTGATGGACTTGTGGAACTGTAACTTTTGATGGACTTGTGGATGTGATGGACTTGAGACTTGGAACTTTTGAATTTGTAAATTTGATGATGGAACTTGAATTTGATGTTTGTGCTGTGATGTGGTCAGATTTGATTATATATATATATCCTGTGCTGTGAATTTCATTATATATTGTTGTGCTGTGCTGTGCTGTGAATTTGATTATTGTAATTTTTATTTTTTTTGCTAAAAATTAACTGTAGGGGCAGTTCTGGATTGAACCGTCTTTACAAATGGAAACAATAGGGGCGGTTGAAACACTAGCTGCCCTTACAGTGCTCCCGTTGAACCGTCCTTACCGTGGATTTCACTGTAAGAATATTTAGACAGGGGCGGCTGGGCTAGCCGCCCTTACAGAGCATCACCAGCCGCCCGTATAGTAAGCTGCTGTAGCAGTGCTTGGCATGTCTTTGTCCGATAATACAACTCTACAGACAGAGGCAGGTCGAACTCACATCACATGGAACAATTAGCGGTTGAAACAGCGAAAATACGAGAGGCAGCAAAGCACGTGTCATTCTTGTCATGGACTGTGGATACATCGCAATCTACGGTGCGCAGTGCAAGCAGCGGAGGGCAACGACCGAGTGCGACTGCTCATGGGCTTTTGTTTTTTTGAGCACCGTCATGGGCTTTTTGCTCTCGCCCGTTTGGAATCATGGAGCTTGGAAACCCGCAGTTGGATGGATGCCTTTTGAACATGGCAGTCTTTCGACCGCCACAGTACGTGTTGGATTGCTTTCAACTTGTGTGTGCGGATGACACGGACTTTTCGTCTGTGCTCCAGTGCACCGCATGTGCGTGGCAGATCGCTTTTTTTGTGTGTACTTGGCTCGCGACCTCTGAGGCTCTGACGGCCTACTACTTTGGCTGTTTGGCTGCGTTTAGTTTGTACCTAAAATTTTTTCATCCCATCATATCGAATGTTGGACACATGTACTAAATGTAGACAAAAAAAAAACTAATTGTACAGTTTAGTTGGAAATCACGAGACGAATCTTTTAAGCCTAATTAGTCCATGATTAGCCTTAAGTGCTACAGTAACACACGTACTAATGATGGCTTAATTAGGTTTAATAAATTTATCTCGCGATTTCTAGACGTCCTTTCGACATTTTATAAAACATCCGATATAACATCTAAAATTTTTTTTCTTTCACGTCCCTGCATCGACGCAGACTAGGCTACGGCGTGGCCGAGGGAGGCAAAAGTCGCCGAAGGACTCGCCGAGTCGCTGTACACGAGCGGTGAGTGCCACCGACTTGTCTGCTCGCTTACGCCATGAGTAGTTCCGAAAAATTTTCAAGATTCTCCGTCACATCGAATGTTTGAACATATGCATAGAGTATTAAATGTAAACAAAAAAACTAATTATACAGTTTAGTAGAAAACCACGAGACGAATCTTTTGAGCCTAATTAGTCCATAATTAGACACTAATTGATAAATACAAACAAAAGTACTACAATAGCTAAAGTCAAAAATTTTCGCGAACTAAACACACCCTTAATCTGGCTCGTGGTTATGCAGAAGCATTCCAATGGAGCTCACATCAGGCATTTGTGGCATTTCCGTCAAGCAGAAGCTGCCGCGATTGCAGAGCAACAATTTGATGTCACCTCGACAGGCAGGAACCGCATCAGAATCCAAGGACGACTGGATTAACTCAGGCCTTGTTTAGATTGGAAAAAATTTCAAACTGATGAATAGTACCACTTTCGTTTTATTTGGCAAATATTGTCCAATCGTAGACTAACTAGGCTCAAAAGATTCATCTCGTGATTTTCAACTAAACTATGTAATTAGTTATTTTTTTTTACCTACATTTAATACTCCATGCAAGCGGCTAAAAATTGATGTGATGGAGAGAGAGTGAAAAAACTTAGAATTTTGAGGGAAACTAAACAAGGCCTCATCCATGAATGATGAATCGGTCCGCTGTCAAGACAAGGCCATATGCTGTGCATTCGCGATCATGAGCTACACTAGCTGGAGAGGCACGTAAGCCCGCCTGCGTGCCGCGAGGTTGTATTGTTGGGCTACGCCCCGTTTCGTTATGTTTGCACCAAATAAAACTAGCTGCGTGGGTGGTTGGGCAGACAGCTAAGAACAATCAAAATATACTTTGCCTTTTCCCCTCGTGCTCTTGCTACCGAGGTGGCATCCCCGCACTCCCCGCCGCACGTGTACGTCGTCAATCTCTTTCTTCCGCTACCCAGATCGTAACATTTGGTATCAAGAGCCTCCCAATCCGTTGCCGATCTTGGATTTGTAAAATCCCGCAGCCTGCGGTTGAATCCAGAGACGCTTCGGGGTTAAACGCGATCCAGTCCACCGCCGCCGCCGTCACCACTCAAACCTTCGGCCACCACCTTCCCCAGCCTCCACCATCACACATCCTCCAACACAAACTCGATTGGCATCCTGCCGATCCGCTTCTCTCTCGTTTCGGTCGATCCACCATCGCCGCCGCAGCCTCCGCCTCACCTTCCACTGGCGCGCAAACCCAAACCCCAAACCCTCACTTCCTGTATGGCGACTGCTGAAGAGAAGCCGGATGCGCTCGCTGCGCAGATGAAATCCATGCTCCTGCTCATGGAGACCTTCAATCGCTGGCGTCCCGAGGTCGACCACTTCTCCACGGAGCTCAGCAAGGACCTCAAGACCCTGACCTCGCGCGTGGAGGCGTTGGAAGCAAACACTGCTCTGCCATCGGCCCTGAAGCGCGAGGAAGAGGGGACTGATGGGGGGACCATGGTCCTCCCTCAACCCCTGGCCAATGGTCAGTCATCCACCCCCAATCCCCGAGTCTTTGAGTCTTGTGCTCTAGTTCACTATCATCATGCGCCCACAAACCAAGAATGCCGTTTGCCTAAAGCTCAGTTTCCAAAATTTGATGGGTCTCATCCTAGAGTTTGGAAGGAAAAAGCTAAAAAATATTTTGACATGTTTAATGTACCTGTTCATCGTTGGGCTCAGTACGCCACACTTCACTTTAAGGGTCATGCTGCATTATGGTTGCAAACCTATGAAGCATAGCACGGGGTGGATAACTGGGTAGAACTGTGTATTGCTGTTGAATCCAAATTTGGCAAAGACTTATATCACAACTCCATGCAAGAATTGCTTAGCATTAAGCAAACCTCTGATGTCCAGGATTACTATGATAGGTTCCAAACTGTCATGCATGAAGTGCTAGTGCATAACAATCATTTAGATGATGTCTTCTTCGCCAGTAAATTTCTCCAAGGGTTGAATCCTAATATCAGATCTGCTATTGTTTTACATAAGCCGAGAACAGTTGATGTGGCTTTGTCCTTGGCTCTCATGCAGGCAGACGTGTTGGAGTCTCAACCCAAGTCTTTTGGTAGAAGGCCTTACTGGGATTTCAACAAATATCAGGGCAAGCCAACTCAGGCTGCTCCGGCTGGAGTCCTTGGGGCACCCCCCCACTGAAGATACAAAACCAAAGTGGGAAGATAAATTGGCAACATTGTGAGCCCAGCGCCGTGCTCAGGGCTTGTGTATGAAGTGTGGTGAAAAGTGGGGTCGAAATCACAAATATCCTGATAAAGTGGCTCTACATGTGCTAGAAGAATTCATGAAGCTCATCTTGGATGATAGCCCTCCTGAACAAGATACTTCATATTCTAGTGATGAAGATGAAGCCGTATTCTCCCTGTCTCAGTCAGCCACAGTTGGAGTCTAGGGGAAGAAAACTATCAAGCTTCATGGCATCGTCAACAGTCAGGAACTCCTCATTCTCATTGACTCGGGTAGCTCAAGCACATTCATCAGTGAAAAGACTGTCAGAGCCTTGAATTGTCCACTGACCCCAGCTCCTACCATTCAAGTCACAGTTGCAAGTTGCAAATGGTGAAAGACTACAGAGCAATCAGCAGGTTCTCAATTTCACTTGGTGGTCCCAGGAAAACACCTTCACAACAGATGCTCAAGTTCTGTCATTACCATACTATGACCTGGTTTTAGGGATGGATTGGTTGGAACATCACAGCCCTATGTGGATTCACTGGAAAAGGAAGCTATTGTGGTTCACTCATGAGGGTAAGCGGATTAGTCTCAAGGGGGTGAAAGATAGCTTATCCACTTGTCCCAAGGTCAAAGCTAGAAAACTGAAAGGGCTGTTAAGAAAAGGTGGAGTGGCTCAGTTAATTCACCTCTGTCAAACCCAGCCATCAACACCACAAGAAGCAATACCTCAAGTTGTTCAACAACTGATACAGCAAAATGATCATTTGTTTAAGGATCCCGACTCTCTGCCACCTCAGATGGAGTTTGATCACAGCATTCCACTGCTTCCTAGTGTAAAGCCTGTGAATGTCAAACCCTATCGGTATTCGCCATCACAGAAGGACGAAATAGAGCGCCAAATACAGGAGATGCTAACCAATGGGATCATCAAACCTAGTCAGAGCCCCTTTGCTTCACCGGTGCTTTTAGTCAAGAAGAAAGACGGAAGTTGGCATTTCTATGTTGACTACAGGCACCTCAACAATATCACAGTGAAAAACAAATACCCACTACCTGTAGTAGATGAACTGTTGGATGAACTACATGGGGCGACATATTTCACCATGCTCGACATGCGCTCCGGTTATCATCAAATCCGTGTGTTGCCTACTGATGAAGCTAAAACTACTTTCCGTACACACAATGGCCATTGGGAATTCAGAGTTATACCGTTCGGACTCACCAACGCCCCTGCCACATTTTAGGCACTAATGAATACTATCTTCGCCAATGTGTGTTAGTATTTGTTGATGATATATTGATTTACAGCCCAACATTGGAATCTCATTTGGACCACTTGCAGCAAGTTTTCACCATACTCAGTGAACATCAGTTGTTACTGAAGTGGTCGAAGTGTTCCTTTGCTCAGCAAAGTCTAGAGTACCTGGGCCATATCATCAGTCAGCAAGGGGTTGCGACAGATCCTAAGAAGATTGAAGCCGTAGCTAACTGGCCACAACCCACTGATGCAAAGCAACTTCGGGGTTTTCTGGGCCTATTAGGGTATTATCGTAAATTCATTAAGAATTATGGGCTCTTGAGTCATCCACTAACTGATCTTCTCAAGAAGGACACTCTATTTCATTGGACTCCACCACTTCAAGTTTTGACACATTGAAACAAGCTCTTGTATCTACTTATATCAGTGAAGCACTTAGACCCAAGGCACAAGCTCTTTCTACATACGAGAAAGAATGCATAGCAGTCATTTTGGCGGTGACTAAATGGAAGCCATATCTCCAACATAAAGAATTCACCATTTTGACCGATCGTAAAAGTCTTATCCATCTCGGTGAGCAGAAATTGCATGAAGGGATGCAGCAACAGGCATTCATCAAGCTACTGGGTCTGCAATACAAGATACAATATAAAAAGGGCCTTGAGAATAAGGCTGCCGATGCCCTGTCACGCCAGCCTGAAACTTTGCACCTGAATGCAGTTTCCACTAGCACACCCAAGTGGCTAGAGATCATTGTTGACGGTTACACCAAAGATGATGCAACCAAGCAACTATTGACAGAGCTTACTCTCACCGGTTCCAATGACAGGGGTTTCACCTTATCCGATGGCATCATCAAATATAAAAATCGGATATGGTTGGGCAATCATACTGAAGCCCTTCAGGCCGTTCTCTTGGCACTTCACTCTAGTGGTCTGGGTGGCCACAGTGGTATTACTGCCACTTATAACAAGATCATAGCATTATTTGCTTGGTCTCAAATAAAGAAATCAGTTCAGGACTACATCCATAATTGCGAGGTATGTGCCAGGCTAAACCTGAACATTGCCGATTACCTGGTCTCCTGCAACCTCTTCCAGTACCAACTCACGGTTGGCATACCATTAGTCTCGATTTCATCAATGGGCTACCCAAATCCAGAAACTTTGATACTATTCCAGTTGTTATCGACAAATTGACCAAATATGCACACTTCTTGTGTTTGTCCCACCCATACACTGCTTTGTCCATAGCCCAGCTCTTTCTGTCTCATGTCTATAAGCTTCATGGTATGCCCTCCGTCATCATTTCTGACAGAGACCGCATTTTCACGAGTGCATTATGGTTGGAACTTTTCAAACTCCCTGAAACCACACTAAACATAAGTTCAGCCTATCACAAACAGATGGCCAAACGGAGCACAACACACAGTTCAGCGTGTAAAGTCTTAGGATGTCACATGAGGGTGTTGCATGGAGTGTTTAAATACTAATAAAAAAATAAATTACAGAATCCGTCAGTAAACCGTGAGACGAATTTATTAAGCCTAATTAATCTATCATTAGCGCATCTGTTACTGTAGCACTTTATTGTCAAATCATGGACTAATTAGGCTTAAAAGACTCGTCTCGCAAAGTACTCGCAATCTATATAATTAGTTATTTTTTAGTCTATATTTAATACTTCATGCATGTGTCAAGCATTTGACGTGATAGGGTATAAAGTTTTGGCATGAGAACTAAATTGTATAGTTCTCCCAGAGAGACAGTCAGAGGCAGATGCGCGTGTAGCACGGTGGTGCGACCTCCTATCGTGGAGCGTGCCTGCTCGTGTTCGAATCCCAGTCTGGGTCGAACGCGGGTGTTGCATAGGGGATTTTTCCCAGAGGGAGTCGAGCGGGTGTGTGAACAGTGGTGTGCGCTCGGTAGACATGTTCCGAGATTTTTTTTTGGACAGTCTCATCTATACTTAGCATGCAGTGAGTTGTCCAATACGGGTCTCGCCTGATATGCCCGTGCTGCTGGCGGTGTTAAAAAAAAAAAAGACAGTCAGAGGTAGGCGTGTACTATCACACTTGCAGGGCAGTGCCGTGCAGTTTGCTGAGAGGACGGGCCGGGTCCCTCCACCAACAGGCCTTGGACGCAGCAAGCTATACTCTAGGGCCTTGTTTAGATCCCAAATTCTCCCCTAAATTCTACTATGCAAAAAGAAGATTCCCCATCACATCAAAATGTCGGCAAATGCATGGAGTACTAAATGTAGATGAAATCAAAAACTAATTGCACAGTTTTGTTGTACTTTACGAGACGAACATTTTGAGTCTAATTAATCAATTTTTAGACAATTTTTTGCAATAAAAAACAAAAGTTGCTACAGTGTTCCGGCAGGAACACTGTAGCAACTTTTGCCGAATCCGGACATCCAATTCTGGATCTAAACACGGCCTAGGCCGAATCTTTCCGTGCTAGCGAGAACTATTGCATTGTCATCGTTCCCACTTCAGGCTGTGTTTAGTTGAGAAAAATAGGGTGAAAAGTTACTATAACACTTTTCGTTATTATTTGGTAAAATTTTTCTAACCATAGATTAATTAGATTCAAAAGATTCGTCTCGAACTTTACAGATAAACTATGCAATTAGTTATTTTTTTACCTACATTTAATGCTCCATACATGCGTTTAAAGATTCGATGTGATGAGTAGAAGAGGAAATATTTTGAGTTTGCATGAAAGTAAACAGGGCCTCACTGCAATAGTTGGTCTTGGTCGTCCTTATATCACGCACGCCTTGCTGCAAGTGCCAGCCTCTGCCCGGCACCGCGTCGTCGATGTCGACCATCCACTACGGCACTACAACTGTCCTCTCCAGACGTGCCACAATGGTTAAGTGACATGCTCGTCACGTTCGGAGTCTAACGATCTTCGAGTACTTCTTAGCTGTGTTTGTGGTTTAGGTATAGTTATAGATCTGTTTGTATACATGGTGTGTGTGGGGTATGCGTGTGTGTAATGATGTGTGTATGTATCTGAACAGATACTACAGCTGTACTTAGGCCTAGTTTAGATCCAGAAAATTTTGCAAAAGAATAGTAGATTCCCCGTCACATCGAATCTTTAGACGCATGCATGAAACATTAAATATAGATAAAAAATAAAACTAATTACACAGTTTAGACGAAAATGGACGAGACGAATCTTTTAAGCCTAATTAGACCATGATTGGATAATATTTGTCAAATAACAACGAAATTGCTACAGTAGCATTTCCCAAAAATTTTGGGGAACTAAACAGGCTCCTAGATAAACTGTCCTCTCTCTGTCCTTCACCTCCAGGACGGTGGGGACCGGAGACGATGAGTGTGATATGCCGTAGGCCCGTTGCCTGTAGCTGCAGCTCTTTACGTACTACCAGACGAACAAAGCTGGCCAGTAATGCTAGACAGTAGCGGCCCCACGGGATGTAACTGTATGTCCTACAATACGTACTGGTGATCGTCTGTCCCTCGTACCAATCTTACCGTGATAGTCTTTTTAGATTAAGGAAAAAAAACATCCTTGCTAGTGGCTATACCGTGATAGTCTGACGGTGAGTGGGATTGAATGTTTGATTTTATTTGCTGTGATGGAGAAAAAGCTACTAATATTGGCTGCCAAACTCCTTCGTATCTACACCCTCTGTCCTAATTCATCTGTCGTTTTCGGTTTTCGTGTGACATGTTTGACTTGTTTTGTAAAAAATACATGTAACATTTGTATGTCTAAATAAATTTATTAAAAACTAGATTCAAAGATCTTTCTAATAATACCAATTATGTATCATAAATATTAATATTTTTTAATATATATTTTGTCAAAGTTGTTTTTCAGGAATCAAAAGCGACAGATATTTTGTGACTTACACAAATTTGAAATTTGCATGATTGCTACGAGGAACAGATGATATGATATCAATGATTTCCGAGGCGCAACCTGAGTACATCGAGTTGTGCCTAGGAATCAGCAAATCACTAATCTAGATGCAACAATCACTGCCAGTTTAAAATTCATCATCACTACCGTATATAGATCTAGCAGAGGGCAACCGGTAGTTATGGGCCTCACCTACCACTTCAGTTCTCTGCCCAGCAGTGATTTAGGATATCACGGTCGGTTCAAGGACAGAACCGAGAGTAATAGAACAAGGATCATTGTCGATTTAAGGATAGAGCCGGCAATAATAGGATAAGGATCACTGTCGGTTCTATCTTCTAACCAACTGTGATATTGTGGTGATTACTGTTGGTTAGTGGCTTCAACCCATGGTGACCTTTATTTTTCTCATTTTTTTGTCAGCTTTATTATTAAATTTAAATTTAAATAGAGGTTGTTGTTGTCTAATATTTTTACATTCAATATTACTAATGCATCACATATATCACTGCCATCACATTCCTCACAATATTTGATATATGAATACATCAAAATTAGAAAATCGTATGTACATAATAGATAGAGATGAAGCCTTTACAAACCAAAGTCTAATACTACAAAAATAAGTGGAGCACATGCATTACTACTTGTTATTATGTGCCATGGTACAGTGATTGTAATGAACATCCCTTTTGTGTAACCAATCACACCATTTAAGTATATCAACTTATGAATTAGTGCACTCGTTTTTGCTTCACAAGTCCGAACATGGTCTAACAAAGTTTGAACAACAAATGGACTAGCACCCAAAGCCAATGCATATCACTATGTAAAAAAGCCACATATCCACCACCTCACCACCGACCACTAAAGCGCGTCAGCTGTAGTACAACTACAGACGCGCCTTCCTGACGCGCGTCTGTAGTGTGTCGCCGGCGGGGGTTGCCGGTCCGGCGAGGTCAACACACGTCTGTAATAAGCGCTTACTGCAGATGCGTGTTGGTAAAACACATCTAAGCTAAATCTGTAGACGTGTGTATATAAAACGCGTCTGTGTCTGCAGCAGTTATTACAGACGCGTGTTGTGATTTTCGAGTCTTGGATAACGGGATCAAACTCTACAGACGCGCGTACGTGACACGCATCTGTAGTAAAATCTCTTATTGCAGACATGTATGTTGTGCTCGAGTAATCCTACTTGTAACAGACGCGTCCTGCTCTATACGCGTCTGTACTTTGTGGCAGACGTGTGTTCCATACTGTAACACCCTCGGTGTTACCGCGTCAAACAACTCACTAAACCACGTCATGAGCATCATGTTTATGTATTATTGCATGTCGCAAAATGCGAAATTAAATTTTGTTGCACTAATTCTCAAATTAAGCTCTAAATTATTCCTTGTCCAAGTATTCTTTCGCAGCCCAAATCACTTTCATTCATCCTGATCCAACTCTAGCTCTCGCTATTTTTCTCCTCCTTAATTCCCCAAGCAAGTACTCGACACTCGCAAGCCGCGAAGCACGCTTCAGTCATTTCATTTGCAAGACGCAGTGCTTTTACTTCGTCGTGTCATGCAAGGCAAGTTTAGCAGCAGATGACCGATCGACAGCAGCATCACACACGCTACGCGCTAACTACACTCTGACTCAGCCGACTGAGCACGCCGCTCACTCACTACTCGTAACAGCAAGTTCATGCATCAGTAGTACAGCCCATGGTCATGTCACTACTGGAGCTGGCGGCTTTGCCGAGGGCTCCAGGCTCTCGGCAAAGCCTCTCAGACCCTCGGCAAAGGCTTTGCCGAGAGCAGCTCTCGGCAAAGCTGCCTCGGCAAAAACCCGATCGGCAAAGCCTTCTTTGCCGAGAGCCGTTTATCGGGCTCTCGGCAAAGGCTTTGCCGAGAGCCAACGCGGCTCTCGGCAAAGAAAAGGCGCCGTTAACGGGCCCGCTTTCTTTGCCGAGAGCCCATTTGGCTGGCTCTCGGCAAAGAGTTTTCTTTTTTTTTTGGAAAAATTCTTTGCCGAGAGCCAGTGTGGCCAGGCTCTCGGCAAACATTTTTCTTTTTTTTTAAAAATGTTTGCCGAGAGCCTGGCCAGACTGGCTCTCGGCAAAGAGTTTTCCAAAAAAAAAAAAGAAAATTCTTTGCCGAGAGCCAGTCTGGCCAGGCTCTCGGCAAAGAATTTTTTTTTTTTTGGAAAACTCTTTGCCAAGGGCCAGTCTAGCCAGGCTCTCGGCAAAGCCTGTCCTTTGCCGAGTGCAACGGTCATTGCCCTCGGCAAAGCTGGGAAATGGCCCAGCTTTGCCGAGGGCAATGACCGTTGCACTCGGCAAAGGCAGCCTTTGCCGAGAGCAACCCTCGGCAAAGTGGGAAATTTTGATTTTTTTCTTCTAATTTTCCATTTCATTACACATACAAATCACATTCATCACATATAAATCACATTCATCACGTATAAACACATATATCACATCTACATATCACATTCATCACATATATGTCACGTTCACATACACCACGCATATAGCACATTCATCACAATATTTGAACTAAACGAAAGTTAACCATTACAAGTTATCATCGAAACATAATAAGTTTTCATTCTAAAGTTCACAATCTACTAGAGACGACACTTTAAACACAGTCATGGCCAACCTTGCCCTGGCCACCCCGGAGAAGGAGTCCCGCCTTGACCCCCGGGCGTGTTCCATCCAGGCGCTTGCGGGTTGTTCGAACCCGCCGACGGAGGCTGCAAAAATTAGATGTCTATGTCAGACAAGCAAATGCAGAAACAAAACACTGAGGAATCGATACTCACAGGAGTAGTATCCGCGTTCTGAGACGGCGGTGGAGTCATGAGCGCCGCGGGCACCAGCATGCCCTGGGAGGCCATGAACGTAATGAGATCTTGCATCTGCTTAGCTTGGGCCTCCAACCGGGCCTCCATCTGGGACCGCATCTGGGCCTCGGCGAGCTTGCGCTCCTCCCTTTCTCTTTCCAGGCGGGCCTGTGATAATACAAAGGGAATGTTAGAACAATGCAAACATTTAAACATCAATGTACGACGAGTAAAACAAAAATAACCTCGAGCTCGGCGACCCGCGACTGCGAAGGCGACGGGCGTGGGCGTATGGGGACGCTCCCGCTCGTGGTCTGTGCTCGGAGCTGGGACAGAGTGGGAGTGGAGGACGAGTCGATGACGCCGTCGCCAAGCCAATACCGCCCGTGCTTCTTCCCTCCTCCGACCCTCATCACGAGGCTTCCGTCCAGGTCCTCGCTGGCCGGATCAAAGTCGGCCCCATGGACCGCCCATGGCCGGATCTAATAGGTGAGGATAGGTCCTAATCCCACCTGCGGATGCATAGACGAGGCTAGTTCTCATTTTCTGCCCCAACCCAAGATAGAATTTCGGCAGCACCTCCCCGCTGTTCTCCCGATACACGTCCCTGTAGGGAGAGTGTGTATCCGGAGAACAACAGGGAGGTGATGCCGAAACTCCGTCTCGAATCAAGGCAGACCATGAGAACTAGCCTCATCTACGCATCCGCGGGCTGTCCAAGTAACGTGGACAATCCGAAACAGATACAGATATCGACATGCAGAGATCTGCATACCTCCAACTATATCTCTTTCGGACGGGAGACGCCTAACTGGGTTCATGACCTACGACCCTTATCCGGGAGGAGAGGTTATTTATACCTAGGGTGGCGGTGGAGTCAGGCTAGCGGCGCAGTGATGAGTCGGTGCAGTGGTGAGGCGAAGCGGTGCAGGCAGACCCGCAGTGGACGATCCTGCAACTATTAGGTAGCTCCTAAGAAAGGAAATTGAGAAGTGGCTAAGATAACCATGGTGTGGTTCAGTTCAATTGCAGAGTCAACTTCAACTATTGCTTTTATAAAGACAGAGAATGCCTATAGCATGCAATGTCAAAAAAGCAAGCTCCAACCAAGCTGTAATTTGATGTGTTCATGTAAATATGATAAATTGAGCTGCTGAATGGTTAAAATCATGGATAATGGGAGCAGAAGGGTGCATATTGAGGGGGACAAGACACTAGAACAGAAGAGGATGGGCATAGATGAAGAAAACTTTAGACAAGCGAATGCAGATGGTTAGTCATTTCATTGTTCGAACATAAAGGATACATTGTGACAGTCCTATCCTTTTTGTAGATGGTGGAAGACTTGAGTAATAAGGAACATATCGAGAAACAAAGAATACTAAACATATGCAACTTTTTTATAATAATAAAGATGCACAACTAATCATGAGTAATAACAAACTAACAGATTATGAGATAAACAAGTAATTTTCTAAGTATGCAACAGTAAGAAAACCAATGCACATCCTATGCCACCTGGCAGTGGCTGGCATTAGGCCCACATCCATGAGGCCCAACTTGTTTCATTGCTAACCAAATTCTGATTGTTGTGCTGCAATGCATGTTTGCTAAAATGGCTGTGGAAAGCAGTCAATGTAAGATCCAGCATACTGAAGCATGCATAAGATTATAGTTTACTAAATTAATTCTCAAAAATACGCTGGAGAGCTGCATACCACTAAAGAAGAAAAATATGGTACAGAACCAGTCCAAAACATCAAAACGTAAGGACGCACCAAGCGCTAAAAAACACACCACCAAAGGAGAAACTTAAGAGCTCAAAAGTTCTGGATGCACACAACAGAGCGGAGTCCTCTGTTATTGCCCTAACAACACCACTAGCACTAGGAGGAGGCACTAGCACTAGCACTAGGAAATTGAGAAGAGGCACTGAGAAGTGTAGATTATTGTGTAGGCTCATGATGCTTCTCACTTCTACCTACTCCTTTTGAGTTTTGACAGTCCAACTTAGTTACTCGATGTGCAGGTGCAGCTAAGCCTAACGCTTCACCTAATAATTCCAGTGCTGTTGGATCAATGCACATAGATCGATAGATTTGTTTGTTGAAGATCTGTCGGGGAATCATATGCTTATTTTCTAGGTCAAGTCCTCAAACCTAGTTATGGGTGTTCACATTACTTCGGGTGTCCGGGTCGATCAACGGGAAGAAGGTACATGATACTTCACCGGGATTTGACAATCTTCTAGATGGGATAGACTCTACTTCAAGCTTTTTAGATCTCTCAAAACAGAGAGGTGAAAGTCCGACGAGCATATAAGGGTAATCCCAATGCTCTGATTAGAATAATTTCCATGACAAATTTATTAGCTTGCCATGTAAGAGAAAGAAACAGATGAAAATTACCTCTTGTAGAGGAATCGGTGCCTACCTCTTAAAATGATGCATGAAGACTTGACCGCATTGCATCCATTTAATTTTGTGGTTACCATCATGTGCCCCTGGTGCTTTTTGGGAGCACTTGGAGGTGGTCGTTATAGTAAACAAGGAAAATGAGACAAAGGAATACTCCGTTGTTTTGCCTAAAGTGGCTACAAGATGACTAGTTTGAACCTAAAGAAGAAGACCACTACTAGTTTGAATCGGAAAAGATGTTAGTAAGACACTGTACTGCATGTAGAGGTCAGAGCCATGCATTCATATGATTAGAGGTAGTCTAAACATGTTAGTAAGACACTGTGTATTGGGGGGGGGTAATACTTTGTTTGTGCTTTTAACACTAGACAGCCTTTTGAGCTACATCCCTCTCCTGGACCTATACAGTCGAGTAGACAAGCAGTTTCACCTTTTGAGCTACATCCCTCTCCTGGACCTATACAGTCGAGTAGAGAAGCAGTTTCACAAGAATGTCATTCATCACATCTCTAGTTAGATTCACTACTAATCTAGTCCCGGTCATGTCATTCATCACATTTCTAGTTAGATTCGCTGCTACTGCTAACACTATACCTCTCATGAACATTCTAGAAAGCTAGTAATTTGGATTTAGATGACTAATATAATGGAGGAGTGGTAAGAGGTATACAGCAAGATGTGATCAGAAAGTAAGCACAAGGGAGAGGAGGAAGTACCCGAACGCCGGCACTCCGAGACGTGGACGGCGGCAGGGGCGGGGGCGGCTCCGAGCGGCCGGGCGAGGACGCGGCCGGGCGGCGGCGGCGGCTCCCCTCCGTGGACGGCAGCGGGGGCGGGGGCGGCTCCGAGCGGCCGGGCGAGGACGCGGCCGGGCGGCGGCGGCGGCGCTGGCGCGGGGGCGGGGGCACGGGCTGGCGGGGGCGACAGGCGCGGGTGAGGGGCGCGGGTGTGGGGGCGAGAGGCGCGTTTGTGAGGGGTGAGGGGCGCGGGCGGCGGTTTTGATTCGGAGCCTCTTTGCCGAGAGCTAGATCAGGCGGCTCTCGGCAAAGAGTTTTTCTTTTTTTGATTTTCTTTGCCGAGAGCCCTAGCCAAGGCTCTCGGCACAGAGCCTCTTTGCCGAGAGCAACCAAGCCCAGGCTCTCGGCAAAGAAAATAAAAAAATAAAAACTCTTTGCCGAGAGCCGCCTGACCTAGCTCTCGGCAAAATATATATAATTTTTAAAAATTTCTTAACTAGGTCAGGCGGCAAAATATATATAAAAACTCTTTGCCGAGAGCTAGGTCAGGCGGCTCTCGGCAAAAAGTTTTTATTTTTTTATTTTCTTTGCCGAGAGCCTGGGCTTGGTTGCTCTCGGCAAAGAGGCTCTTTGCCGAGAGCTTTAGGAGGCTCTCGGCAAAATATATATATATTTTTTGGTTTTTTGCTCCCAGTTTTTTCCTGCAGCCTTGATATAGTACTAGGTGGCCATGTTTGAAATTTGGTGTATTTTCCATTCTTCTTCCTATATTTCGCGCATTTTCTTTATTTTCTTGATTTTTTCCGCAAGACGCACATTTGAAAGGCAGGTGCATGAAATAATGAATCTCAGCGATTTAAAAAATGATATTCATTCTTCCGAGAGTATTTCAACACCATATCTAGGGACAGACGCGGAAACTCGACCATCTCGTGCACGAGACATAGCGACCAAGTTGTGTAGGATTTGATTTAAAAATATATAAAATGCGAACGGAGTCGGAAAATCATGAAAATAGATGGAAGGCCTTGACATGATACGTAGAGTTTATGGAAATAATTTGGGAGTGTTTGGAGCAAGTTGTGACACAAGATGGTTGAAACCCTGAGATCTCCGCATGCGATATCTTGTTATCACATGTGGAGATCTAAGGGTTTCAACCATCTTGCAGCACAACTTGCTTCAAACATTTTCAAAATTTTTTTATTGCTTCTACATGCAATGTCAAGGCCTCCCATTCATTTTCATGATTTTCCGACTCCGTTCACATTTTATATATTTTTAAATCAAATCTCACGCAACTTGGTCGCCATGTCGCGTGCACGAGATGGTCGAGTTTCCGCGTATGTCCCTAGATACGGTGTCGAAATACCCTCGGAAGAATGAATATAATTTTTTGAATCGCTGAGATTCATTATTTCATGCACCTGCAGTACAAATGTGCGTCTTGCGGAAAAAATCAAGAAAATGAAAAAATTACACGAAATATAGCAAGAGGGATGGAAAATACACTAAATTTCAAATCTTGGGTTCTAGTACTGTAGCAAGGCTGCACAAAAAATTTGGGACCAAAAATAAAAAAAAATAAAAAATTGCCGAGAGCCTTGGCTGAGGCTCTCGGCAAAGAAAATATTTAACAGCAGGCTCTCGGCAAAGATGACGGCGTAAGGGTGCCGTTTGTGGGGTTGAGGCTTTGCCGAGATTTTTTGTTTACCGAGAGTCGAGCTCTCGGCAAAGTTTGGCTTTGCCGAGAGCCAATCTTTGCCGAGAGTCGAGCTCTCGGCAAAGCTTGCTTTACCGAGAGCCAGTATTTGCCGAGCGCAGGCTCTCGGCAAAGGATTCTTTGCCGAGCGCCCGATATTTGGCTCTCGACAAAGAATATGACGCTCGGTAAAGATACTGTTTCCGGTAGTGTGTGCATGCCAAAAAATCCAACTAGCAACATCTACACGTTTAGCCCAAAATACACTCCTCAACTAGCCACGTGCATGCAAGTCCAAACGATTGATTAATCCAAATACTTCCCTTTCCCAAAAGAGGATTAGCATCCAACAATCAGACCACAAGTATCTCCAACCTCGCAACGCGTCGTTGTCCGCGCCTTTATTTCGCCTGCTAGCCATCGCGCTCCGCAAAATCAATGCCGCCCTGCCCACACGTTGCGCTGAGCAGCACACCAGAATTCAAACCCGAAGCACTGTAGACGGCAACTGTAGCACGAAAGAAATCACTGTTCATCGCAGAAAACACTGTTTGCCCGCGCTGCAAGATTGATTAGCGCACGTCGCACTGCCTCCGCTGAAGTGTGTCCACCTCTATCCTTGCGTCTCCTGCCTTTAAATGGATACATCGAGCCGTCGAGTCGTCCCGCTCCACTGCTCATTTTCTTCTCTGTAACACCCCTGGTGTTATAGTAACTAAAAACCTGCCATGTCATCATTTGCACTGCAAATCATCCATGATTAGGTTAACAATGTTATACATCAACTAAAATGAGTTTGAATTCTTAGGTTGAATGTGTTTCTCGTTGTGTGGTTCGAAATCTGAAAACTCTAATTTCGACTATCACCGCAAATACTTAGTTTATACCCTGCGTAATTTGAGGTGTATGACGGTGTTATACACTAGTGCCAAGTGTAGGGTATAAACTCAAGTCCAACTCATAAAATAAAGCTTCAATTTTGAGTTAGAGTTTGGAATCCAAAGCTTGTTACAAGTTTTCCGATTCGAATCCGAATTCAAAATTTGAGGAATTACTAAAAGAATTTCTTAAGTCAAACTGGTCAACCTAGGGAGCCATTTGGTCAACCATGTGAGGTTTGACTCAATGATATCCTAGGGTGAGGGTGTGATCCCTAAGTAACCCCAAATTAAGAAAGAATTAAGTTTCAATTCAAAACCTTTCCGAAAACCCTGAAAAACAAAACCCTAGTTTTACCCCTTTTGATATAGATAAAAATCTAAGCAAAATTTGGGAAAAAGTGTAAAACCAAGTTTGTAGATCTTTTCAAGGGCTACAAGTTTGATGTTTTGAGTTTTCAGAGTTTCAGTGTAAAATTTGAAGTAATTTTGAAAAGATTCAAATCTCAAAATTGTCTCCTTTTCATTTTCCCTATCCAATTTCAAAATGGAGGCATAATTTGAAAATATTTTGAATAGCAAAGTTGTAGGTCTGTCCTAGATGTACAACTTTGGTATTTTGAATTTTTGAAGTTTCAATACAAAATTCAAAGTAATTTTGGTTTTTCAGAATTCCAGAAAATGTCCCTTTTTGAATTCAAATTCAAATTTCAAAAACTAAGCCGAATTAGAAAATGTTCATATTGAGAAAGTTGTAGATTTTTGAAAATGGAACAACTTTTGTATTTACAGATTTTCAACTTCTATTGAAGATTTGAAAGTAATTTGAAATTTTCTTTCAGTGGCAATTCGGTAATTTATTTGAAATCGTCGCCAACCACCGCACGCCACCTCCCGACGACGCCGGCGAGCTTCGAACGCCTTCCAGGCGCATTCTTGACCGCCAGCTCTTGCTTCAGCGTCTTCTGGACTGGCCACACGTCGCCTGGAGATCGTTTTCATCGCCTTATAAATACCGAGCACGTCGTGGTTGAGTTTTCCTCTTCCTCGGTTTTCCGCCGCCGCCTTTGCTTCGCCGCTCGCCGTAGCCCTCGTCGAGTCCCCTCTGGTCGTGCCAGCCACTCCACTGCAACCGCCTTGCTCCAGCGCACCTTCCCGCTCACTCGTGCCCACTGCTACCGCCTGGAGTGCCTGCACCGCCGCTATCTTCCTCGCTGCCGAGCAGAGCACCGCCGCGGTCACCTCACCGTGGACCGGCCACTCCCGAGTGTCTCCGTCTTCGCCAAGAGCACCTACAGGATCGCTGTGAGCCCCTCGTTGTTTTTCACGCCTCAGTTTAGACGTTACCTCGTCGGTGACGTGTTTTCGCGGCTTACCGTGGCGGTGGTCCGCCATGGTCGTCGGTAAGCGGTCGCCGGCGCTTGAGCTGGGCAGTTGAGTGGTAGAGGGAGTCCGTAGGATGGTGTAGGTCGTGTTAGTGGAGAAGGAGTAGGACGTCGAGGTCACAGTCGCCGGCCGACCACCGTGCCGCAGCAAAGGGAAGGGAGAGCGGGAGGTCGGGGATGACAGGCGGGGCCAGCGCGTCAGCGAGAGGGAGAGCGCGGGAGCGCGCGAGCAGGCCGGGCCGCGCTAGCAGGCCGCGCTGCTGGGCCTGGTGGGCAAGCGCGCGGAGAGGGGAAGCGGGCCGCGCGCGTGCATGCGGGCCGGGCCGAGAGTAGAGAAAGGAGAAGAAGCAGCCCGCGTTGATAAGTTTTTGTTTTTCCTTTTCCAAAAATGTAAAATGATTTTCAGTTTTGTTATTTATGTTATAAATTATTTATAATTCCAAAAATTGTGAAAAATTTTGAGTAACTCTTTTACACTGTGTACTATTTAATAAAAATAATAAATATCAATTTTTAATACTTTTTATAGGTTAATTAATTAGTCCATTTAATTCTTAAGTGGTCCTTAATTAATTTTTCTAGGCTTATTTAATTATCCAAAAATCATGGAAATTGTTTCATCATCTAATTATGATATAAGCTTCCTAAATTAAAAATTTTAGCTTAATTAGATTAAGTTAAATTTTATTCTTAAACTTATGCTTTGATTAATTAATTAATTAATTAGGTAATTAGGGCATAATAATTAATGTTGCTTGACTTTATGATTGAGTGTTGACTTTAGGTCATTAACCCTTAATGACCTTTAGCATTCTTAATTGGTTGCTTAAGCTTTCCTAATCATGTTGTTAAATATTAATTACTGTTATTTCATGTGTTTAACAAAATCTCTTAATAAGTTAATTAGGGTAATCGGACCCTAGATTAGGGTTAAGTTAGAATCTTTTGTTGTTCAACTGTACCGTGAAGGGAAGTTGTACTCTAGTTGTTAACTCT
Source organism: Saccharum hybrid cultivar R570 (assembly GCA_038087645.1). Lineage (NCBI taxonomy): Eukaryota > Viridiplantae > Streptophyta > Magnoliopsida > Poales > Poaceae > Saccharum > Saccharum hybrid cultivar. The sequence continues at coordinate 162,455 of JAQSUU010000744.1, forward strand.
GTTAAGCATCCATCGAGCATCATGTTTATTATCTCATCATCCTAAAAGCATGCATTATCGTTGCGTATAGTTCCCGTAAAAGAGGAGGGTACCGAAGCCGAACCCGTCCCCGCAGAAGAACCGACGTCCGTGGAAGTAGGGTTTGACATCTGCGGTACTGAACTCGAGCCTGAGTTTCCCGTCGACCTAGGCAAGCCCCGGTTACATCTAAACTTACCTTGCAATTTGAAAAGTTTACTTACTTTTATTGCAGCTCTATTGCATTAAGTGCTAGGAGTTGAGTGATAACCTAATTACTGCATTATCATCCTTGATATTCCAATACCATCCTTGTTACTGTTTTGATTTAAAAATGCTTAGTAAGCTTAGCATTGCTTAATGAGAAAACTTTAAAACTTTTAAACGAAGTTTGAAGGGTTGTTGGACAATCACTTGATGATTGTTAATAATGATAATCTGAGACCGGTCGGTGGACTTGCATCGGGAAAGGAGTCCCCCTGTAGTGTCTCCGACTGAGTCAGTTAAGGACCATACCGTTGTTTGAATTGTGTGCGTCGAGACTTTGTAACTGATCACATGCTCCGGTAAGCCTAAGACCTCGGTAACGCCAACATGTGAACGGCCAACCGCGCACTGGGAGTGGAGAGATGGCGAGAGTAGTGTGTACCCTCGTAGCCAAGGGCTGGATTGGAGGTGTACTATACTCTCGGGTGGCGCTAGACCCGGTCATGTTTTGGAGGATCCGAGTGAAGGTTGATATATGTCGGTTAGAGTCCTACATATGTCGTGTGATTAGGAATCCCCAGCTGGGTTTAATCGATTCGAATCGTCGCTGCTCCTCGGTTAAGGAGACTCGATTCTCTGTTCAACATCATAGATAAGAAATGGAACTTTGGTCGGAGAATCAGAAAGATATTGAATGAGTTATATGATCTAGAATAGGATCACTTTCATTCCGTCAATAAATAATATTGAAATAAAATCGTGATCTTAAGGATTCACCATTAGTAACTTTTATGCAAAAGAACTTGACTTCCTGCTGGAACCTCACCTTGATTCCCCTGAGCCTGCATTCCTGAGTCGTTCCACTAATTTTGTCGGTTAAGTCTTGTTGAGTACTTTCGTACTCAGGGTTTGTTAAACCCCTGTTGCAGGTACGTCTCATGAGCAGGTGTGTTTTGGACCCTGTTGCATGACTGTCTTTGCAGCGAGCGACGACGAGTAGAGATGTTTGGCTCTTGGGCAGAGCATCGCGTTTGGGTGTTGTATTAATGTTAATAATGCTACTCCACTACTATGGTTGTAACACTAAACTTAAGTTTCGTAAGTTTGGAACATCAAGTTTGTAAACTTATCTTATGTAAGACTTCCGCTTTTGTACTCTGATATAATTTATTATATAAAATATTGTAATACTGTGATGCCTCTGTAATGTGATCCTGCTCGGAAGATTGTGGATGATTCGGGTTTCCCGAGGACACCCGACAGACTTCTTAAGATCTGTGGTACACTTGTATAGTGGTTAGAAGTCTTTAAGACAATAACAAGTACAGGTGGGCCATAGTAATTAGGAGGTTCTGCCACATTCTCCCTCCCAAATCAAGTTCCTCTGTTCTTGCCCGTAAAAGCTGCGTCTATCGATTTCTCCCCGATCTATAATCGACTGAGGTAGCTGCCTGCAATAATTCCTTCATTCTCCTTTTTCTTCTTAATTTAATTAGCATGAGTACTCTCTAATGCTCCAGCCCAGTTGACATACCAAAGACCAACTCAAGTCTCCTCCTTGACTTGCACCCCTCCTCATCACGTCAAGGACCAAAGACCCGCACTAGTGTGATCAAATATCATTTTCTAAATTCCACCTGGTCATCACGTCCAATAAGTTTTGTGAAGTCCGATTATCCCTTCAGGCAGGTCATGTCTCCACGTGAGAGCTCCGTAGCCACAAAATCAAATTATTGTCTCTCTCTCTCTCGTAATTATCAGCAGACCATTTGGCAAAATTTATATCTCCACCATGTGACCTCCGATTCCATCGTTTCTTCCTCCTAAATTCATTTAAAATCACGCTCTACCCATCCATATCATTTTCTTCATCTCTAGAGCTCATTTGAATTTATTTATTTATCATGAAATACATTTGTTAGATTCCTAAATTCATGATATATCTGTTAGTGTATTTAGTTCATACAGTTCAGTGATACCTTTAGGGTTAATTTATTTTTTTAAATTGCTTTTATTATTATGGTTATTTAGAGAATGACTTTTTTGTGATGCATTGGTAGAAGTGCTAGCCCTGAAAATTTTATAGTAGGCTCATGGTAATATTAGGTACTTTATGTAACTTTTATAGCCCTAAACAAGACTGTTAGGTATGTAGCTAAATATCCATTAACAATAAAAAGGAATAAGAGCATAGTATTGATTTATAAATAAAACACTTATATGATAAGCTTGATCTTTGTTTGATGAGGATGATAGTTAGTGAGTAGCTTAGCCATTAGAGCTAGCTTGTTAGTGTAATTTATGTGTTCCAATTTAAGAGTTGATATTGCCTAAATGTTTAATTGTTGCATCATCATCGCATACATGTGGAGAACTAGTTGGTGGAGTTCGTCACTGCAGGAGATCAGGAGTACGAGGAGATTGTCGAGGAGTACGAGGAGGAGATTCTCGTGCCGGAGATCCCGAAGCCGCCACTGACTGACTTTGCTGACACCCCGCCTGCCCAAGGCAAGCCCCGGTGCATAACCCTTATTTTTTATAATCACCGTATATATAAATGTTGTGCATTTACGTTGCAGGAATTTTATGAAAACCACACACACATATATATACCTATGAGTCTTACTAGTGCAGGATCGATTAGTTGCTATGCTTAGGTTTTCCGGTAGTGTGAGCGACCTGCCGTTGCTCACAATAGGTGATTATTATTACACTCATGATAAAATAATGGAAAGAAAAATGGTGACCGGGCAGGGATATAGTATGGGTATTGGTGGGTGTAACAGGTTGTGTCCCGCGGCCATGGGGCATAGCTTGGTTGCACTATTTACCCTGTCCATGTCGATTAAGGACCGTCCGTTGTTTGGACCCTGGTCAAGTCACAGACTTATTATCCCGAGCACATACTTGCTTATAGGAGCGGGAAGGCTTGTTACTCTCTTGTCGTGGGTTTTGGCTCTTTTCAGACCGACTGATTAGAGGCGGGGACAGTTAGAGGTCTAAGCACCACATTGAGGTCAGGCCTCAAGTGTGGGAGCTTGGAGTCCATGTTTGGACGGGGACCTGGAATCCATGACAGGAGTGGAACAGGTTGGTCTCGCTTGTGCCTGGGGTACAAGCGAGGTGTGTGTTTTTCAGGGTACCCAGCTAGGCATATTAATTTACGAATCGCCGTTTCTGCGTGACGGTACGACTTGACTACGCTCTAGCACTGTTGTAAGGACTGGTATATGAAAGATGAAAAAAATAGTTCTGATTGCTCAACCCTTGCTTGATAATAGAATAGGTGCTTACATAGAATGTTGGATAATGAATTAAATATGGCTGCTAATAATCCAATGAAATAAGGACACACTCTTAGTATTGCTTTTCGCAAAACCAGGAACCCACAAGCCATAAAGCCTAGCATATCCCTTGAGAGTCGGGAAATACATTCCCAGTTGGGTAAGTCTTGTGAGTACATTGTGTACTCAGGATTTATTTACCCTTGTTGCAGGTGCGGCTTGAGAAGCTAGCTGTTGTGTGGAGGATTCTTTTGGTGGGCACAGATGGATCCTTGTATCGCTCTGCTAGATGTTTATTTCTTTCCGCTATTTAATTATCACACTCTGAACCTTAGTACTATAATAAAGAATTTCTGAGACTCTTTGTTGTAAGAAATGTACTAAGTATTGTAAGCTTGTACTCATTATTGGATCCCGGGTGTAAAATTGTGGATTGTTTCGAGTTCTCCCTTGTGGTGTGCTCAACGGAACTGTCTGGTTTAGCTCACTTTCAGGGTACTCAGTGTTCAGTGGAAGACAAGTGCCTCTGAAAGCGTGTTAATTTGGACGGTTCTGCCACACATACGCGCGTCTGTAGTACTTGGCCTGCGTACTTAGTCGATGGCACGTGCTAACGGGCAGAGGGAGGTACTTGGCGCGTATGGAACACAGGGAGCAATGGCTCTTGCACGACTTTGAGGAGCGCGAGTGGAGTTGGCGGGTGGCGGGCAACGGTTAGAGTTGTGCAGTGCGACCACAGGCTGGCGGATGTGCGGTGCGCCGGCGGGCGGCGGAAGGAGGGGCGTGCGACAGCTGGTGGGCTGCGTTGCTGTGGCGGGCGGCGGGCCGACGGGGCTCGCTGTTGCTGCGGATGGCGGTGGGCGGCCTTAGGGCCACGCCGCGTAGGCAGCCCGGCGTAGGTGAGCAAGTCTTAAGCTCGAGCCGCCGGCACTCCTCTCTTTCCCTCTTCTCTGCAGGAGCATTGTCGTGCCGCTCGACGGCAAAATTCGTCACCGTTGTTCCATCTTCTCCCAATTTCCCGCACTCCCAGCTCCGCCTAGTTCTTGCGGTCCTCCTCGAACCGCGGTAGCCACCTCTTGCCACCGCAATTGCCTTCGGCGTCGATTGTCGCCGCAGCCGTGCCACCATGGCCGCCATGGGCAGCTCGCCGTGGCCAGCTCGTTCCGGCGCTCCTCTAGCTATCCCATTTATTGTTTTAGCTCTCCTGCAACTCCGTGATGCTCATCGGCTCCATTCTTCTACCTCTGCCGCGCAGGTCGTGGCGAAACGGTGACCTCGCCACCAGTTTGTGCCGCTACACGCGCCATCACCGCCGGCCATCTAGCTCCGCCTCGTCTCCGGTTCAACCAAGTAGCGCATCGACATCGTGGTGAGCTGCTGATGCTGCCTAAGCCCTTAGACTAACCTATACCGTGCTGTATCGGACAGAGCACCGTGACGCCGCCGCTCTGTGTTCGCCGCACCGCCATTGCTGTGGTCGAGCTCGAGTCTAACTCTATCTTGTTCCTCTCTGCAGTGTACTCGATCAGGTGTGCTCCGACCGTGCTTCGCCATCTCGAGCTGCAAAGGATCGCCGGCGTGCTTAGCTCTCCTCCCTGGTCCTCCTTGCTCTCGTCTTCGGCCTCTTGTTCTCTGGCGTGTGCTTCTCTATGAACAGTGGTGAGCTTGTGTGAAATTGTGATGAAGTTGCTTGTGTGAAACTTGCAATATGAACTAAGTCTACTGAAAAAATATGATTTTTATTACTAAAGCATTGATGCATTTGCTTATATTCTTCCATTTTCACTCCAGCCATTGACAAACCAGCAACAATATATATGTAATAATATATAGATAGATGCATTTCCAGCCAAAGTATGTGACAAAGTTTGCATCACAGAGTTTTACTACTTCATCGCAGTAATTACATTATCACCAATAGTACGTCATCACAGAGTTTACATTCACATAGTTTCATCACCAAAAGTTAACACAGCATCACATCATCATTAGATGTTCGCCGGCGGCAGAGGCATGGTGCCCTGCAACTTGCTCTGGAGGTCATGCACATTATGAACCACGGACGCCAGGTGGTCACCAAGGTCATCCAGGTTCTTCTTGAGATGCTTCTCCTTCTCTTCGTTCTCAGCCTTCTCTTTCTTGAGTTCGTCAACACTCCGCTAAAGACCGCCTATGCTCTTCATGATGGGTTCAGAACCATTGCCTGCAGGGCCTTGTGCATGGTACTTAGAGGGAGCTGATAAGATCGATCCAATATGCACAAAAATAGTTATAGGAACATATATGAAAATCCAGCATAAATCTAGATACTGTGACAAAAAACCTACATATAAGTTTCATTTGCATTCATATAAATTTCATTATCCAGCATATAGCAGAATCATATAAGTTTCATATAATCAATTATAGGCTACAAAGTCCATGACCTTGTGAACACCAAAATCATAGCAAATTAGAAAAATAAAACATCTAGCTGCTGCTAACAATGCACATAAAGACTTAGAGCTGCCCCAAAGAGATGAAACCCAATCTACTCAAATCACAATGCTGAAATATTGAAGTGGCACCATCAAAATTATTGACAAGATTAAAATCATTGATCCATGATAAACATCTAGATAAAGCAACCTACTCAAATCACAATGCTGCTGCAAAATACAATATATGACAGTTTACATTGCTTGTATAAAAGCTTGAGTTGCATCTGCATTTATTCTACACTAAGTTGTTTTCTCTGCTCCATCTAGGTCCGGGATGAGAGAATGGCATGAGCCAAATTATTTAGCAACAAACTCATCCAATTCAGAGGCTACCAACAAAACTATGGATGTAAATACTTACAGGTCTGATTGCCTCCTAGTGGCTCTGAAACGGCGTGGCCTGCCAGATCCACCTTGCCCGGTGGACGAGTTACCGGTCGCCCCCAGGGTCTTCGGGTTTGTGGTCCCCCTTTCCACTAGCAGGGCTACCCGAGCAGGCTTGGGGACTTCGTCGCCGGCATCTCAGTGGCCGGCAGCCTCTTGGGCCTGCCAGCTGCTCCTCATTTCTACTCCAGTACTCCCCGCCGGCCTGGATGCCTCAGTGGTCTGAGTAGAGGCGGCCTTGCGTGCAGCCCTCTACCCGATCGCGTCTCCTCCTCCTCTTCGTCATCGTCGAGCGAAGGTGGCCTATACCTCCAGCGCACGGCGGGCTCACCGATCACGGGCCCACCTCGGGAAGGTGCTGTGGCCCCTTTCCTCCTCTTCGCGGCCGGCTCTTTGCGGACCGGCTGCTTCCCGCGCGTCGTCTCCGGGCGCTCGAGGACTGTTTCCTCTTTGTCACCTGGCCTGGATGAGTTGTCATCATCCGTGCCTGGACTAGCTGGATGCTGGAGACTGCTCAGCGGTGCGTCAATAGTGGTCGGCCAACTGTCCTTCGGCACATCGGAGAAGTATACAGCCTGGTTCTGCGCACGAATCTTCAAAAGCACGATGAGCATATTACACAACTTGGAAGAGCAATGGAAGGGCCGAGCACATTCTTACCATTGGTGGGGTGTTTGTTATGTTAAACGCCGACTGCTGGCCGGTGTTTGTAACACCCTCGGTGTTACCGTGTAAAACAACTCACTAAATCATTCATAAGCATCATGTTTATGTATTATTGCATGTGGCAAAATAAGGAATTAAATTTTGTTGCACTAAAAATGCTCAATAATAATGTAACAATGAATGGTTCTCGTGCTTGCTTAATTATTGGTTAGGCTTGGAAAAGCAATTTTTATAAAGGAAAATAATATAAAACTTATGGGTGGTGCTTAAATAAAATGTGACATACAATTCATGTAGATAAAAATGCAACAATGATTTTTAAGTGTATGTGCTGCTAGCTGGTACAATTGGAAGCTTAGAATTTGAATTGGAATTTCAAATCAGCCCTTAGTTTTAATTCTTCTAAAGTCTAAAAACAATTGATGGTGTCAATGCTACTTTGGCGATTAAATTCTAAAAGTTGGATTAAACAATGGTAGTATGTTTTTGCTTAGTGGATTGCAGCTAAGTGAGTGCTTTGCAATGGTGTGAGGGTTGGTTAGGCTACTGGGTGTTTTGGTTACTAATTAATTGTTACAAAAGGCTGAAAATTGTTGTTTGTCTAGCTAGTGCTTGTGTTGGGTTGCTGGTTGGCACTGCCATCTTGGCAAGGCCACATTTCCTTCTCTAGTCTGCTTTGGTTTGAGTGAGTTGCTCCATCCTATCGCCTTAGGTACCTTCTTGAGCCTTGCCCGGTTGGTTGAGTTTGAACTAAGTTAGATTGGTCTTGGTCGACGCTTCAAAAAGAGTGCGCGGCACGGTTCTGGCCGTTGGGGCCGAGGGGGGCGTGGTCACCGTGCGTCTGGGGCATCGCTGGCCATCTCGCCCGCGCGGCCGACACGTTGCTATTGCTGCCTCTGCCTCGCCTGGCTCCATGTTGTGGCTGCTGCTGCCGGTCTCTTCTGTCCCCCGCGCGCGTGGGCTCGCCCTGCTACTGCGGTGCCATCACCTCACGTCGCGTCCGCGCTCTACGCCACTGATCCCCTGTCTAGCTCTACACCGCTACCGCCACCATTACTTCCGCCTGCACGTGGGTCACCTACCAGCTCGCCCAAGTCCCGCCAAGCTATGGATGGGCCGAGCCGTACCTTTTTCCCCCTCTTCCCTGCCGCCTGGACCAACCGAGCGGTGCCTAGTTAACTTGCAGAACTGGTCATCTCCAAGCAATCACATGCGCCAGGAGAGAGTTAAGGCATCTGGCTAACCGCCCAGCCCACGCACGGCCGTACCCGAGCTCTGCACAGTGCCAATTTTGGCATTTACTCGCCGCCGGTGTTGTTAAGGCCGCGAGCGGTCATGTCGGTAATCATCCCTCTCCAGAGCCTCTCATTTGCATCCAACTGCACCGGTGGTTTCGTAGCAATCCCATCCTCGCCTTGCGTGCCCCAGCCATAGCTCCACCGTTTTCTAGTCGCTGCTGACGCGGTCGCGCTGGCGCGGTTCGTCCTCGAGCTCATCGCGCACACATGGCCAGACTGCCACCAGCCTTCCCCGCTCCTAAGTTTGCAACTGTCGAGTTCACGGTAAGGTTCTAGTGCTCTTGCGCTAGTCGGTAGGTCTCTAGCTGGCACCTAGTCGCTGGAACGATTGCGCCGCCGCCACGGACAGCCGTGCACTGTGGCCACACGTTTTAGCGTGTCCTGCTGCTCCCGCACCGTCGCTTAGCGCTGTCGCGTAGGGCTAGGGTGTCAATCGGCCCACTAGTTGGGCCAGCACGTGCCCCGGGTGGCTAGCGAGGCGCCATTGCCACCGCTCGCCGCGCCGGTGCGCGCGGGGAGGCCGAGGATCTTGCCGCGATAAATAAGGGAAATTGTGAGGGCCTTGGTGCATATTTACCGACTACCGGGGAGCAGGCTTGTTATAAATGATAGGTAGTTTACTGTCTTGGTCATTAGAGCTAGCTTAGTAGCTTAGTATATGTGCTTTTATGTTAAGAGTTGCTGTTGCCTAAATTCTAAGTGTTGTATCATCAACGCATGCATATAGAGAATGACTTGGTGGAGTTCGTGGCCGCCGGGGAGCAGGAGTACGACGAGGTGATCGAAGAGTACGAGGAGGAGGTGATCGTATAGGAGTTTCCGGAGCCACCCGTGACTGACACCACTGACACTGCACTAGCTCAAGGCAAGCCCCGGTGCATAACCTTTATTTTGATAATCCTGTGTGTGTATATATATATACATGTTGTGCATCTACGTGGCAGGAATTTTATGGAAACTATATATATATATATCTTCCTATTAGTCTTACTAGTGCAGGTTCGAGTAGTGCTTTGCTTAGGTTTACCGGTAGCATGAGTAACTTGTCGTTACTCACAACAGGTGATTATTATTATTATTAATCTCACAATAAAATGGTGGAAAGGAAAATGGTGACTAGGCAGGGATATGGTATGGATATTGGTGGGTGTAACAGGTTGTGTCCCGCGGCCACGGGGCTTAGCTTGGTTGCACTGTTTTCCCTATCTGTGTCGATTGAGGACCATTGGTTGCATTGGATACTAGTCAAGTCACAGATTTATTATCTCGAGCACATACTTACTTATGGGAGCGAAAAGGCTTGTTACTCTCTTGTCGTGGGTTCCGGCTCTTTCCGGACCGACTGATTGGAGGCGAGAATAGGTGGAGGTCTAAGCACCACGTTGAGACCAGGTCTCAAGCGTGGGGGCTTGGAGTCCAAGTTTGGACGGGGACCTGGACCCTTCGACAGGAGTACAACGGGTTAGTCTTGCTTGTGCCTGGGATACAAGTGAGGCGTGTGTTTTTCGAGGTACCCAGCTGGGCACATTGACTCGTGAATTGCCGTTTCTACGTGATGGTACGACTTGACTACGGTCTGGCACTATAGTAAGAACTGGAATATGAAAGGTGGTAAAAGAATACCGATTGCTTAACCCTTGCTTGAAAGTAGATCAGGTGCTTACGTAGAATGTTGGATAATGAACTAATCATGACCGCTAATAATCTAAGCAAATAAGGACACACTCTTACTATTGCTTTCCGCAAACAAGAAACCCACAAGCCATAAAGCCTATCATATTCCTTGAGAGTCAGGAGATATATTCCCTAGGCGGGTAAGTCTTGCGAGTACATTGTGTACTCAGAGTTTATTTACCCTTGTTGCAGGTGCCATTTGAGAAGTTAGCTCTTGTATGGAGGATTCTTCTGGTGGGCACAGACGGATCCTTGTACCGCTTCGATAAATGTTTATTTATTCCGCTGTTTAATTATTGTAATTTGAACTCTGATATTGTAATAAAGAATTTCTAAGACATCATGTTGTATGAAATGGACTAATTATTGTAACCTCATACTTGTTGTTAGATGCTGGATGTTAAATGTGGATAGTTTCGAGTTCTCTCGTTGGGTGTGCTCGACGGAACTGCTTGAATTAGTTCGCTTTCGAGGTACTTAGTGTCGTGCTATTTTGGGATGTTCTGCCACAGTGTTCCTCAACACCGTCGAGGAGGAGAAGTAATCCCTGGTGCGACGGTAGATGTCTGCCCTTTTTATCACGTTGGGCGCCTCCCGAGTGGTGTCAGCCTCCCCTGCGTATTCGTACGCAGGGTGCATCCTCTCCTTGCAGGGCTGGATTCATCGACTGATGAAGTTTAGCGCCACACCAACTCCATCCAGATTGTCACGGTTTAAAATGTCCCGGAGCTCTTGCACCTAGACCATGTCGTTATGGCTCGGCTTCGCCAACCAATTCTTGGTGGCCATTGGGTAGTGGTCGATGTCACAAGGCATGTACGACTCTATGTCCCTGTTGTAGAACCACCTCGAGTTCCACTCCTTCAGCAAGCTGTTGAGTGGGACACTGATGTATTTACTCATCATCCCATCCCGAAGTTGCCGATATACACCGCAGACCACTTTGGGACCTCCGCTACCCTTGAAGGGTTTGAGGCAGAAGAAGTAGCGGAATAGATTGAAATGGGGGCGAATGCCAAGGAAGGCCTCACTGAGGTTGATGAAAATGGAGATGTGCAGAATGCTATCAGGGTTGAGATGGCACAGACTGATGCTGTAATAGTGACTCAGATCGTGAAGAAAGGGATGAATAGGCATTCCAAATCCATGTAGAAAATACACCTCGAAGACGATGAGCTCAAGGGTCAAGGGAGTCGGATACAACCCATCGGCGGTTAGGCGCCATTCAATGGTCTCCTTGTCGGAAAGGACGCATTCGAACACCAGCTTGTTGATCTTTGATTTAGAGCAGGTCAATTCAACCCACTCTCGATCACGGCGCACTTGGCCTAGAGTTTTCTTCGCCGTTTTCCCAAACTTCTTGGGGCTCACGCGTCTCCGCTTCGGTGCCATCGATCAGATCTGTTTGCGGGAGGAGTTTGCGGTTTGATTCAGCGGAGATTTTGCCTTGCCGTGTGCCATTCCGTGACAGATACAGAAAAGAAGATGTGGAGATAAAGTGGATGTAGGAAGAGAAAGAGGAGGATCGGAGAGAAGTGGTTGTTGACCACCATTGGCTAAGGGTAAAATTGTCTTTTCATCCGTCAGTTAATTACAGTTACCTCCAAGTCTAACTGTAGTGGCATAGAGGTCATAAGCAAAAAATTTAGCAATGGCACATTAGGCGCGATAAATTTTTTAATTGGCAGCTGTTTTTACTTATTTTCTTGGCTTTTTAACCTTCGCATAAAAGCTTCAAAAAAATGAGGGGCCATCGCTACACAAAGTTTCTCTTTCTGTACCGTATTCGCTGGGGCATGGCCGAGCAACATCAGGTTCAGAGTCCAGTCCTCTAGGTTGCTCCACGGGAGTCAGACAAGTCGGTTCATCCTTGACAGCCTGTTGATAGGTTCAGAGTCCAGCCTATTGATTCCCGGGCCGTGCAGGACCGGCTATATCGGTCTTCCTTAGAGGTGGAGCGGCCATTGCTGCAGAGATATCAGTGATGCAGACTTGCAGTGTAGGCAAAATTCTAACATTTATCTAGATGTTTTGGCGAGTACGAAAAACATTTGACCCATGATTTTCTTTCGTGAAGCCTATTGAGAGGTTCACTAGTGACCTGTAAGACTAGCTCCAATGTGACAAAAAATCGATGCTGAAATTAGTGAACTTTTTTCAAGCCTCGGTTCATGCCATTGTACAGAACCATGCTCACTTGAAATATATATATATATATATATATATATATATATATATATATATATATATATATATATATATATATATATATATATATATATATATATATATATATATATATATATATATATATATATATAGGCACCAAGTTAAGTGCATACATGTATCGATGCTGTCTTTTGAGCGATGGAAGAAAATGTCCGTGGAAAATATTTGTACTTATAGCTTTATTGAACTTGATGCTAAAATATTGAAAGTAAGGACATATGTTAGTAAGCTCTTTTGCAAAAGTTATGCTATCCAGCTTAAGCCTTGCATATCCTTGGAGCCGTTTTATTTTTCTCCTGTCGGGTAATTCTAGCTGAGTATAACTAAGTACTTAGGATTTTATCTCACCTTGTTGCAGGTGAAGCGCAATATCCTGGTGCTGTGCTTGCTGCCTCGGCCCTGCTTATTAGGGTGATGAGTTAAGTGTTGGTTGGCTCGGCTGCTCTTTATATGCTTCTCATCTATGCTTTCGTTGGAGGATGTCATCTAAGCTAGCAATGTATTTCGAACTTATGGTTTCGTAGTCGTTTCAAAGTTATGTTGTTTTAACTTATCAGATTGCAAATTGATAATGTATTACTTATTTGTGAACTCAGTTGTAATTCTATTTCCACTGCAAACTCCTTGTATGTGATGTGTATTTGCTTAATCGAGTACGATCTTAGTTATGATGTGGCTTTATCGAGGTCTTTCGTGACACTCGACAGATTACCGGGTTTATATAACCAGTAGTGCAGCAGCTTTCATTCAGTCGTTCACGGCTTGTCCAAATATCTTCCTGTTTTCTTTGACCAAAAACGCGAGTTGACAAGACAGTACTGTACTGTTAATTACTACTACTCTGATTAATTAGGTACTCATATATATTCCATTCCGATCATCTGGATCTGCACCACAGAGACAGAGCTCATCAGGAACCCTGGCCCGTTGAGCAGGCCAGCGACATACATGGCCATGGCGGCCTTCCAGCTTCGTAATAGGCCTCCATCTGCTGTGCCATGTCGTCTATCCACCGTCTTGCTCCTCTTATGCTTGCTGCTCTCTTGTTCCCACCCCATATCCTGCACCTGCCCCGGCTCCCGGGATGCATCCCGGCACCACACCATGAGCGGCGCCTTCGACCAACTGCCCGGCTACCTGTTCGTCACCAACATGAGTACCTGCAGAACAGATTATGAGAGGGTGGATTGCCGTGGCCTAGGCTCCTACATGAAGACCAACTACCCTGCTTTTGACCCGTCTCAAAAATGTTGGTTCTTTATCCGGCAACGTATTGTTCTTCGCCACCACATCTACGATGATAGACCTGCTGCGTCCTTCAGCGTCGTCTTCTCCATGAGCATCTACCAGCCAAACAACCAGATGAAGGCAGCAAATGGCGGCAGCCTGGTGTTCGCCATCGAGCATTTGTACTTCCCAATGGAGACGGGGCGCATTTTCACCCCAGCCAATTGGCTGGTACTTGGCCCCTCCAGCTCCTCCAACCCCTCGTCATCCACCGACAGTGCTGGCGACCACCTCACCGCTGAGATCGGTACGGCCCGAGATCACGGGACGTTGCTGTATCAGGGCGGCACCATCTGGGTACAAATTGGCATAGATCCGCCAGGCAATTCCTCTGCGGCAGCGGCGAGGAAGTACAGAGTGTGGATCGACTATGATCATGTCAGCCACCGCATGTCGGTCTACGCTGATGCCGGTGAAGATGCACCAAAGCCTGCAAACGCGATAGCCAGTACGAACCTCACCATCAGAGCACAATACGCAGTGCTAGGCCTTTTCTCCTCCATGGGGCAGCTCCTACAGGTTCACACGTGGAATTCGACGGTCGACAGGCTCCCTGGTTTCCAGGACACGGGAAGCATTACAGAGAAGACCGTCATACTGTCCTCTGTCCTTGGATCGGTGGCTGCGACGGCCATCACGACTGCCCTTGTGTTCTTGTACCTCAACTCCAAGTACAGGAGGTGGATGAAGGAGCGGGATGAGCTGACCAAGATCATGCAGGGCATCCCCGGGGTACCAGCCCACATTGACTTCACTGAGATAAAGAAGGCCACCAAGAACTTCCATGAGACGACCAAGCTTGGCAAGGGAGGGTTCGGAGCTGTGTACCGATGCAAGCTTCCTGCAGTGGCTTCTACAAGTAGTAGGACGGGGCGGCGAGGAGCCATGGACGTGGCAGTCAAGAAATTCACGCGTGAAGTTGAGGACCGCCGCTGTAGTGACTTCATCGCTGAGGTCAGCATCATCAACCGTCTAAGACACAAGAATATTGTCCCACTTATTGGTGAGTACTTGCCTCTACCTAGCTGCTGCCCATGCATGTTCTGTTTCTTTTGAAGACCTTAGTAGTGTACAATAAAAAGAGCATAGAACGTAGTAGTCTTATTATGTATTCTTGAATGAGTAGTGCTAGCAGTAGCAGTACTTAGTGCACAAAATTTTCAGGCTGGTCCTACAACAAAGGTGAGGCACTCCTCATCTACGAGTACATGACCAACGGCAGCCTGGACCAGCATCTCTTCCAGAACGGCAGCGCACAGCAGCAGCAAGAAGGCACATCTCTCCGGCAGTGGCACACCCGCTACGGCATCGCCAGAGATATTGCCACAGGCCTGCACTACGTCCACCACGAGCATGAGCCCATGGTGCTGCACCGCGACATCAAGGCCAGCAACATCATGCTCGACTCCGACTTCCGTGCCCGGCTCGGCGACTTCGGCATCGCCTGCACGGTCGCTGCCAACAGGAGCTCCGTCACGGGCATCGCCGGCACGTGGGGCTACATAGCGCCGGACTACGCGATGAGCTACAAGGCCACGCGCCAGACTGACATCTACGCGTTCGGGGTGCTCCTCCTCGAGATTGTCACAGGAAAGAAGAACGGGGACTTCCCACTCCCACATGACGATGATGAACACATCACTGACTGGATCTGGCGTCTTCACGGGGAGGGGAAGCTGCTCGATGCCGTCGATGACAGCGTACTTGTTGGCGCCGGTGGTGGTTGTGATCGGCAGGACGACGGGGTTACTAACGAGGCCAGATGTCTGCTGATGCTTGGACTGGCGTGTACCGACCCCAACCCGTTGGATCGTCCCAGCATGGCTCAAGTGCTGCAGGTCATCACCAAGGTTATGCCGCCACCGGAGGTGCCACCTGAGAAACCGGCGTTCGTGTGGCCGCCCCGAGACTGGCGTTCACGCAACTCTGTGTATAGCACGGCCATGAGTGACTGGGACCGGGACTGGAGCTTGGCAAGCACGGCGGAGCTGGCACAGGCCAGCGTGGAGCAGCCGTCGACAACCGTCACTGGAGGACACGCCTCCGTTCGTAGCAGAGCGACGCAGAATTGCATGGGGGAGAGGTGGAGCAGACGCCAGACGCAGCCCATGAAGGATGAGCCGGATCTTCCTCTTTTCTCCTAGCCTCCCCTTGTCTGATCCTAATCCTGCCATATACATGTTTTTAGGAAATAAATATGTATTTGTACCCTTAGCTATCTTTGGGAAGAAAACTCCTCGTGCAAAGGTGTGGACTAGGATCTGTGCCTGTGGTAATCGTCTATCTATATATAAATGGTTTTGCTACGATAACTCCAAATAATTGTAGACCGTCGATCTGGAGTGCTATAATCATATATTACCTCATAAGAGGTAATAGGAAAAATATATTTGCTTTATTTTGAGAAATAAGAAGGTAAAGCTAATTTTTAGGTAATATATATATATATATATATATATATATATATATATATATATATATATATATATATATATCTATAAATTAGATCGAGCATGTATTCAAACATGCAAACACGTATGGATTGTTCTCAACATAACATGTAACGTTTTTTTTAAATTAATTGATCTATATTGATGGTTCCCAACATAACATGTAACATTTTTCTTAATTAATTTTTATCTATGTACAGTTTTAATTTATCCCATGATGCTAAACTTGAGTTGTATCTTTTCTTGAATGTTTTGTCATAAGTATTTTTTTATTTTTTTTTCTATTTTAGTTATTTTATTTAAATTGAAAGATAAACGTGTTCGTAAGGAATGTCACACTTGAACGTGTTGGTATCACGCACGCCTTGCTGCAAGTGCCAGCCTCTGCCCGGCACCGCGTCGTCGATGTCGACCATCCACTACGGCACTACAACTGTCCTCTCCAGACGTGCTACAATGGTTAAGTGACGTGCTCGTCACGTTCGGAGTCTGACGATCTTCGAGTACTTCTTAGCTGTGTTTGTGGTCTAGGTATAGTTATAGATCTGTTTGTATACAGGGTGTGTGTGAGGTATGCGTGTGTGTGATGATGTGTGTATGTATCTGAACAGATACTACAGCTGTAACTAGATAAGATGACAAAATAAACTGTCCTCTCTCTCTCCTTCACCTCCAGTACGGTGGGGACCGGAGACGATGAGTGTGATATGCCGTAGGCCCGTTGCCTGTAGCTGCAGCTCTTTACGTACTACCAGACGAACAAAGCTGGCCAGTAATGCTAGACAGTAGCGGCCCCACGGGATGTAACTGTATGTCCTACAATACGTACTGGTGATCGTCTGTCCCTCTTACCAATCTTACCGTGATAGTCTTTTTAGATTAAGGAAAAAAAACATCCTTGCTAGTGGCTATACCGTGATAGTCTGACGGTGAGTGGGATTGAATGTTTGATTTTATTTGCTGTGATGGAGAAAAAGCTACTAATATTGGCTGCCAAACTCCTTCGTATCTACACCCTCTGTCCTAATTCATCTGTCGTTTTCGGTTTTCGTGTGACATGTTTGACTTGTTTTGTAAAAAATACATGTAACATTTGTATGTCTAAATAAATTTATTAAAAAACTAGATTCAAAGATCTTTCTAATAATACCAATTATGTATCATAAATATTAATATTTTTTAATATATATTTTGTCAAAGTTGTTTTTCAGGAATCAAAAGCGACAGATATTTTGGGACGTACACAAATTTGAAATTTGCATGATTGCTACGAGGAACAGATGATATGATATCAATGATTTCCGAGGCGCAACCTGAGTACATCGAGTTGTGCCTAGGAATCAGCAAATCACTAATCTAGATGCAACAATCACTGCCAGTTTAAAATTCATCATCACTACCGTATATAGATCTAGCAGAGGGCAACCGGTAGTTATGGGCCTCACCTACCACTTCAGTTCTCTGCCCGGCAGTGATTTAGGATATCACGGTCGGTTCAAGGACAGAACCGAGAGTAATAGAACAAGGATCATTGTCGATTTAAGGATAGAGCCGGCAATAATAGGATAAGGATCACTGTCGGTTCTATCTTCTAACCAACTGTGATATTGTGGTGATTACTGTTGGTTAGTGGCTTCAACCCATGGTGACCTTTATTTTTCTCATTTTTTTGTCAGCTTTATTATTAAATTTAAATTTAAATAGAGGTTGTTGTTGTCTAATATTTTTACATTCAATATTACTAATGCATCACATATATCACTACCATCACATTCCTCACAATATTTGATATATGAATACATCAAAATTAGAAAATCGTATGTACATAATAGATAGAGATGAAGCCTTTACAAACCAAAGTCTAATACTACAAAAATAAGTGGAGCACATGCATTACTACTTGTTATTATGTGCCATGGTACAGTGATTGTAATGAACATCCCTATTGTGTAACCAATCACACCATTTAAGTATATCAACTTATGAATTAGTGCACTCGTTTTTGCTTCACAAGTCCGAACATGGTCTAACAAAGTTTGAACAACAAATGGACTAGCACCCAAAGCCAATGCATATCACTATGTAAAAAAGCCACATATCCACCACCTCACCACCGACCACTAAAGCGCGTCAGCTGTAGTACAACTACAGACGCGCCTTCCTGACGCGCGTCTGTAGTGTGTCGCCGGCGGGGGTTGCCGGTCCGGCGAGGTCAACACACGTCTGTAATAAGCGCTTACTGCAGATGCGTGTTGGTAAAACACATCTAAGCTAAATCTGTAGACGTGTGTATATAAAACGCGTCTGTGTCTGCAGCAGTTATTACAGACGTGTGTTGTGATTTCCGAGTCTTGGATAACGGGATCAAACTCTACAGACGCGCGTACGTGACACGCATCTGTAAGAAAATCTCTTATTGCAGACATGTATGTTGTGCTCGAGTAATCCTACTTGTAGCAGACGCGTCCTGCTCTATACGCGTCTGTACTTTGTGGCAGACGTGTGTTCCATACTGTAACACCCTCGGTGTTACCGCGTCAAACAACTCACTAAACCACGTCATGAGCATCATGTTTATGTATTATTGCATGTGGCAAAATGCGAAATTAAATTTTGTTGCACTAATTCTCAAATTAAGCTCTAAATTATTCCTTGTCCAAGTATTCTTTCGCAGCCCAAATCACTTTCATTCATCCTGATCCAACTCTAGCTCTCGCTATTTTTCTCCTCCTTAATTCCCCAAGCAAGTACTCGACACTCGCAAGCCGCGAAGCACGCTTCAGTCATTTCATTTGCAAGACACAGTGCTTTTACTTCGTCGTGTCATGCAAGGCAAGTTTTGCAGCAGATGACCGATCGACAGCAGCATCACACACGCTACGCGCTAACTACACTCTGACTCAGCCGACTGAGCACGCCGCTCACTCACTACTCGCAACAGCAAGTTCATGCATCAGTAGTACAGCCCATGGTCATGTCACTACTGGAGCTGGCGGCTTTGCCGAGGGCTCCAGGCTCTTGGCAAAGCCTCTCAGACCCTCGGCAAAGGCTTTGCCGAGAGCAGCTCTCGGCAAAAACCCGATCGGCAAAGCCTTCTTTGCCGAGAGCCGTTTATCGGGCTCTCGGCAAAGGCTTTGCCGAGAGCCAACGTGGCTCTCGGCAAAGAAAAGGCGCCGTTAACGGGCCCGCTTTCTTTGCCGAGAGCCCATTTGGCTGGCTCTCGGCAAAGAGTTTTCTTTTTTTTTTTTGGAAAAATTCTTTACCGAGAGCCAGTGTGGCCAGGCTCTCGGCAAACATTTTTCTTTTTTTTTTAAAAATGTTTGCCGAGAGCCTGGCCAGACTGGCTCTCGGCAAAGAGTTTTCCAAAAAAAAAAAGAAAATTCTTTGCCGAGAGCCAGTCTGGCCAGGCTCTCGGCAAACATTTTTTTTTAAAAAAAAAGAAAAATGTTTGCCGAGAGCCTGGCCACACTGGCTCTCGGCAAAGAATTTTCTTTTTTTTTGGAAAACTCTTTGCCAAGGGCCAGTCTAGCCAGGCTCTCGGCAAAGCCTGTCCTTTGCCGAGTGCAACGGTCATTGCCCTCGGCAAAGCTGGGAAATGGCCCAGCTTTGCCGAGGGCAATGACCGTTGCACTCGGCAAAGGCAGCCTTTGCCGAGAGCAACCCTCGGCAAAGTGGGAAATTTTGATTTTTTTCTTCTAATTTTCCATTTCATTACACATACAAATCACATTCATCACATATAAATCACATTCATCACGTATAAACACATATATCACATCTACATATCACATTCATCACATATATGTCACGTTCACATACACCACGCATATAGCACATTCATCACAATATTTGAACTAAACGAAAGTTAACCATTACAAGTTATCATCGAAACATAATAAGTTTTCATTCTAAAGTTCACAATCTACTAGAGACGACACTTTAAACACAGTCATGGCCAACTTTGCCCTGGCCACCCCGGAGAAGGAGTCCCGCCTTGACCCCCGGGCGTGTTCCATCCAGGCGCTTGCGGGTTGTTCGAACCCGCCGATGGAGGCTGCAAAAATTAGATGTCTATGTCAGACAAGCAAATGCAGAAACAAAACACTAAGGAATCGATACTCACAGGAGTAGTATCCGCGTTCTGAGACGGCGGTGGAGGAGTCATGAGCGCCGCGGGCACCAGCATGCCCTGGGAGGCCATGAACGTAATGAGATCTTGCATCTGCTTAGCTTGGGCCTCCAACCGGGCCTCCATCTGGGACCGCATCTGGGCCTCGGCGAGCTTGCGCTCCTCCCTTTCTCTTTCCAGGCGGGCCTGTGATAATACAAAGGGAATGTTAGAACAATGCAAACATTTAAACATCAATGTACGACGAGTAAAACAAAAATAACCTCGAGCTCGGCGACCCGCGACTGCGAAGGCGACGGGCGTGGGCGTATGGGGACGCTCCCGCTCGTGGTCTGTGCTCGGAGCTGGGACAGAGTGGGAGTGGAGGACGAGTCGATGACGCCGTCGCCAAGCCAATACCGCCCGTGCTTCTTCCCTCCTCCGACCCTCATCACGAGGCTTCCGTCCAGGTCCTCGCTGGCCGGATCAAAGTCGGCCCCATGGACCGCCCATGGCCGGATCTAATATGTGAGGATAGGTCCTAATCCCACCTGCGGATGCATAGACGAGGCTAGTTCTCATTTTCTGCCCCAACCCAAGATAGAATTTTGGCAGCACCTCCCCGCTGTTCTCCCGATACACGTCCCTATAGGGAGAGTGTGTATCCGGAGAACAACAGGGAGGTGATGCCGAAACTCCGTCTCGAATCAAGGCAGACCATGAGAACTAGCCTCATCTACGCATCCGCGGGCTGTCCAAGTAACGTGGACAATCCGAAACAGATACAGATATCGACATGCAGAGATCTGCATACCTCCAACTATATCTCTTTCGGACGGGAGACGCCTAACTGGGTTCATGACCTACGACCCTTATCCGGGAGGAGAGGTTATTTATACCTAGGGTGGCGGTGGAGTCAGGCTAGCGGCGCAGTGATGAGTCGGTGCAGTGGTGAGGCGAAGCGGTGCAGGCAGACCCGCAGTGGACGATCCTGCAACTATTAGGTAGCTCCTAAGAAAGGAAATTGAGAAGTGGCTAAGATAACCATGGTGTGGTTCAGTTCAATTGCAGAGTCAACTTCAACTATTGCTTTTATAAAGACAGAGAATGCCTATAGCATGCAATGTCAAAAAAGCAAGCTCCAACCAAGCTGTAATTTGATGTGTTCATGTAAATATGATAAATTGAGCTGCTGAATGGTTAAAATCATGGATAATGGGAGCAGAAGGGTGCATATTGAGGGGACAAGACACTAGAACAGAAGAGGATGGGCATAGATGAAGAAAACTTTAGACAAGCGAATGCAGATGGTTAGTCATTTCATTGTTTGAACATAAAGGATACATTGTGACAGTCCTATCCTTTTTGTAGATGGTGGAAGACTTGAGTAATAAGGAACATATCGAGAAACAAAGAATACTAAACATATGCAACTTTTTTATAATAATAAAGATGCACAACTAATCATGAGTAATAACAAACTAACAGATTATGAGATAAACAAGTAATTTTCTAAGTATGCAACAGTAAGAAAACCAATGCACATCCTATGCCACCTGGCAGTGGCTGGCATTAGGCCCACATCCATGAGGCCCAACTTGTTTCATTGCTAACCAAATTCTGATTGTTGTGCTGTGCTGCAATGCATGTTTGCTAAAATGGCTGTGGAAAGCAGTCAATGTAAGATCCAGCATACTGAAGCATGCATCAGATTATAGTTTACTAAATTAATTCTCAAAAATACGCTGGAGAGCTGCATACCACTAAAGAAGAAAAATATGGTACAGAACCAGTCCAAAACATCAAAACGTAAGGACGCACCAAGCGCTAAAAAACACACCACCAAAGGAGAAACTTAAGAGCTCAAAAGTTCTGGATGCACACAACAGAGCGGAGTCCTCTGTTATTGCCCTAACAACACCACTAGCACTAGGAGGAGGCACTAGCACTAGCACTAGGAAATTGAGAAGAGGCACTGAGAAGTGTAGATTATTGTGTAGGCTCATGATGCTTCTCACTTCTACCTACTCCTTTTGAGTTTTGACAGTCCAACTTAGTTACTCGATGTGCAGGTGCAGCTAAGCCTAACGCTTCACCTAATAATTCCAGTGCTGTTGGATCAATGCACATAGATCGATAGATTTGTTTGTTGAAGATCTGTCGGGGAATCATATGCTTATTTTCTAGGTCAAGTCCTCAAACCTAGTTATGGGTGTTCACATTACTTCGGGTGTCCGGGTCGATCAACGGGAAGAAGGTACATGATACTTCACCGGGATTTGACAATCTTCTAGATGGGATAGACTCTACTTCAAGCTTTTTAGATCTCTCAAAACAGAGAGGTGAAAGTCCGACGAGCATATAAGGGTAATCCCAATGCTCTGATTAGAATAATTTCCATGACAAATTTATTAGCTTGCCATGTAAGAGAAAGAAACAGATGAAAATTACCTCTTGTAGAGGAATCGGTGCCTACCTCTTAAAATGATGCATGAAGACTTGACCGCATTGCATCCATTTAATTTTGTGGTTACCATCATGTGCCCCTGGTGCTTTTTGGGAGCACTTGGAGGTGGTCGTTATAGTAAACAAGGAAAATGAGACAAAGGAATACTCCGTTGTTTTGCCTAAAGTGGCTACAAGATGACTAGTTTGAACCTAAAGAAGAAGACCACTACTAGTTTGAATCGGAAAAGATGTTAGTAAGACACTGTACTGCATGTAGAGGTCAGAGCCATGCATTCATATGATTAGAGGTAGTCTAAACATGTTAGTAAGACACTGTGTATTGGGGGGGTAATACTTTGTTTGTGCTTTTAACACTAGACAGCCTTTTGAGCTACATCCCTCTCCTGGACCTATACAGTCGAGTAGACAAGCAGTTTCACCTTTTGAGCTACATCCCTCTCCTGGACCTATACAGTCGAGTAGAGAAGCAGTTTCACAAGAATGTCATTCATCACATCTCTAGTTAGATTCACTACTAATCTAGTCCCGGTCATGTCATTCATCACATTTCTAGTTAGATTCGCTGCTACTGCTAACACTATACCTCTCATGAACATTCTAGAAAGCTAGTAATTTGGATTTAGATGACTAATATAATGGAGGAGTGGTAAGAGGTATACAGCAAGATGTGATCAGAAAGTAAGCACAAGGGAGAGGAGGAAGTACCCGAACGCCGGCACTCCGAGACGTGGACGGCGGCAGGGGCGGGGGCGGCTCCGAGCGGCCGGGCGAGGACGCGGCCGGGCGGCGGCGGCGGCTCCCCTCCGTGGACGGCAGCGGGGGCGGGGGCGGCTCCGAGCGGCCGGGCGAGGACGCGGCCGGGCGGCGGCGGCGGCGCTGGCGCGGGGGGCGGGGGCACGGGCTGGCGGGGGCGACAGGCGCGGGTGAGGGGCGCGGGTGTGGGGGCGAGAGGCGCGTTTGTGAGGGGTGAGGGGCGCGGGTGGCGGTTTTGATTCGGAGCCTCTTTGCCGAGAGCTAGATCAGGCGGCTCTCGGCAAAGAGTTTTTCTTTTTTTGATTTTCTTTGCCGAGAGCCCTAGCCAAGGCTCTCGGCACAGAGCCTCTTTGCCGAGAGCAACCAAGCCCAGGCTCTCGGCAAAGAAAATAAAAAAATAAAAACTCTTTGCCGAGAGCCGCCTGACCTAGCTCTCGGCAAAATATATATAATTTTTAAAAATTTCTTAACTAGGTCAGGCGGCAAAATATATATAAAAACTCTTTGCCGAGAGCTAGGTCAGGCAGCTCTCGGCAAAAAGTTTTTATTTTTTTATTTTCTTTGCCGAGAGCCTGGGCTTGGTTGCTCTCGGCAAAGAGGCTCTTTGCCGAGAGCTTTAGGAGGCTCTCGGCAAAATATATATATATTTTTTGTTTTTTTGCTCCTAGTTTTTTCCTGCAGCCTTGATATAGTACTAGGTGGCCATGTTTGAAATTTGGTGTATTTTCCATTCTTCTTCCTATATTTCGCGCATTTTCTTTATTTTCTTGATTTTTTCTGCATGACGCACATTTGAAAGGCAGGTGCATGAAATAATGAATCTCAGCGATTTAAAAAATGATATTCATTCTTCCGAGAGTATTTCAACACCATATCTAGGGACAGACGCGGAAACTCGACCATCTCGTGCACGAGACATAGCGACCAAGTTGTGTAGGATTTGATTTAAAAATATATAAAATGCGAACGGAGTCGGAAAATCATGAAAATAGACGGAAGGCCTTGACACGATACGTAGAGTTTATGGAAATAATTTGGGAGTGTTTGGAGCAAGTTGTGACACAAGATGGTTGAAACCCTGAGATCTCCGCATGCGATATCTTGTTATCACATGTGGAGATCTAAGGGTTTCAACCATCTTGCAGCACAACTTGCTTCAAACATTTTCAAAATTTTTTTATTGCTTCTACATGCAATGTCAAGGCCTCCCGTTCATTTTCATGATTTTCCGACTTCGTTCACATTTTATATATTTTTAAATCAAATCTCACGCAACTTGGTCGCCATGTCGCGTGCACGAGATGGTCGAGTTTCCGCGTATGTCCCTAGATACGGTGTCGAAATACCCTCGGAAGAATGAATATAATTTTTTGAATCGCTGAGATTCATTATTTCATGCACCTGCAGTACAAATGTGCGTCTTGCGGAAAAAATCAAGAAAATGAAAAAATTACACGAAATATAGCAAGAGGGATGGAAAATACACTAAATTTCAAATCTTGGGTTCTAGTACTGTAGCAAGGCTGCACAAAAAATTTGGGACCAAAAATCCAAAAAAAAATTTGCCGAGAGCCTTGGCTGAGGCTCTCGGCAAAGAAAATATTTTGCCGAGAGCCTAACAGCAGGCTCTCGGCAAAGATGACGGCGTAAGGGTGCCGTTTGTGGGGTTGAGGCTTTGCCGAGATTTTTTGTTTACCGAGAGTCGAGCTCTCGGCAAAGTTTGGCTTTGCCGAGAGCCAATCTTTGCCGAGAGTCGAGCTCTCGGCAAAGCTTGCTTTACCGAGAGCCAGTATTTGCCGAGCGCAGGCTCTCGGCAAAGGATTCTTTGCCGAGCGCCCGATATTTGGCTCTCGACAAAGA
The DNA here is from genome assembly GCA_038087645.1 of Saccharum hybrid cultivar R570. Lineage (NCBI taxonomy): Eukaryota > Viridiplantae > Streptophyta > Magnoliopsida > Poales > Poaceae > Saccharum > Saccharum hybrid cultivar. Next base: position 187,622 of record JAQSUU010000744.1, read on the forward strand.
ATATGACGCTCGGTAAAGATACTGTTTCCGGTAGTGTGTGCATGCCAAAAAATCCAACTAGCAACATCTACACGTTTAGCCCAAAATACACTCCTCAACTAGCCACGTGCATGCAAGTCCAAACGATTGATTAATCCAAATACTTCCCTTTCCCAAAAGAGGATTAGCATCCAACAATCAGACCACAAGTATCTCCAACCTCGCAACGCGTCGTTGTCCACGCCTTTATTTCGCCTGCTAGCCATCGCGCTCCGCAAAATCAATGCCGCCCTGCCCACACGTTGCGCTGAGCAGCACACCAGAATTCAAACCTGAAGCACTGTAGACGGCAACTGTAGCACGAAAGAAAATCACTGTTCATCGCAGAAAACACTGTTTGCCCGCGCTGCAAGATTGATTAGCGCACGTCGCACTGCCTCCGCTGAAGTGTGTCCACCTCTATCCTTGCGTCTCCTGCCTTTAAATGGATACATCGAGCCGTCGAGTCGTCCCGCTCCACTGCTCATTTTCTTCTCCCTCCCAAATCAAGTTCCTCTGTTCTTGCCCGTAAAAGCTGCGTCTATCGATTTCTCCCCGATCTATAATCGACTGAGGTAGCTGCCTGCAATAATTCCTTCATTCTCCTTTTTCTTCTTAATTTAATTAGCATGAGTACTCTCTAATGCTCCAGCCCAGTTGACATACCAAAGACCAACTCAAGTCTCCTCCTTGACTTGCACCCCTCCTCATCACGTCAAGGACCAAAGACCCGCACTAGTGTGATCAAATATCATTTTCTAAATTCCACCTGGTCATCACGTCCAATAAGTTTTGTGAAGTCCGATTATCCCTTCAGGCAGGTCATGTCTCCACGTGAGATCTCGGTAGCCACAAAATCAAATTATTGTCTCTCTCTCGTAATTATCAGCAGACCATTTGGCAAAATTTATATCTCCACCGTATGACCTCCGATTCCATCGTTTCTTCCTCCTAAATTCATTTAAAATCACGCTCTACCCATCCATATCATTTTCTTCATCTCTAGAGCTCATTTGAATTTATTTATTTATCATGAAATACATTTGTTAGATTCCTAAATTCATGATATATCTGTTAGTGTATTTAGTTCATACAGTTCAGTGATACCTTTAGGGTTAATTTATTTTTTAAAATTGCTTTTATTATTATGGTTATTTAGAGAATGACTTTTTTGTGATGCATTGGTAGAAGTGCTAGCCCTGAAAATTTTATAGTAGGCTCATGGTAATATTAGGTACTTTATGTAACTTTTATAGCCCTAAACAAGACTGTTAGGTATGTAGCTAAATATCGATTAACAATAAAAAGGAATAAGAGCATAGTATTGATTTATAAATAAAACACTTGTATGATAAGCTTGATCTTTGTTTGATGAGGATGATAGTTAGTGAGTAGCTTAGCCATTAGAGCTAGCTTGTTTGTGTAATTTATGTGTTCTAATTTAAGAGTTGATATTGCCTAAATGTTTAATTGTTGCATCATCATCGCATACATGTGGAGAACTAGTTGGTGGAGTACGTCACTGCGGGAGATCAGGAGTACGAGGAGATTGTCAAGGAGTACGAGGAGGAGATTCTCGTGCCGGAGATCCCGAAGCCGCCACTGACTGACTTTGCAGACACCCCGCCTGCCCAAGGCAAGCCTCGGTGCATAACCCTTATTTTTTATAATCACCGTATATATAAATGTTGTGCATTTACGTTGCAGGAATTTTATGAAAACCACACACATATATATACCTATGAGTCTTACTAGTGCAGGATCGATTAGTTGCTATGCTTAGGTTTTCCGGTAGTGTGAGCGACCTGCCGTTGCTCACAATAGGTGATTATTATTACACTCATGATAAAATAATGGAAAGAAAAATGGTGATCAGGCAGGGATATAGTATGGGTATTGGTGGGTGTAACAGGTTGTGTCCCGCGGCCATGGGGCATAGCTTGGTTGCACTATTTACCCTGTCCATGTCGATTAAGGACCGTCCGTTGTTTGGACCCTGGTCAAGTCACAGACTTATTATCCCGAGCACATACTTGCTTATAGGAGCGGGAAGGCTTGTTACTCTCTTGTCGTGGGTTTTGGCTCTTTTCAGACCGACTGATTGGAGGCGGGGATAGTTAGAGGTCTAAGCACCACATTGAGGTCAGGCCTCAAGTGTGGGAGCTTGGAGTCCATGTTTGGACGGGACCTGGAATCCATGACAGGAGTGGAACAGGTTGGTCTCGCTTGTGCCTGGGGTACAAGCGAGGCGTGTGTTTTTCGGGGTACCCAGCTGGGCATATTAATTTGCGAATCGCCGTTTCTGCGTGACGGTACGACTTGACTACGCTCTAGCACTGTTGTAAGGACTGGTATATGAAAGATGAAAAAAATAGTTCTGATTGCTCAACCCTTGCTTGATAATAGAATAGGTGCTTACATAGAATGTTGGATAATGAATTAAATATGGCTGCTAATAATCCAATGAAATAAGGACACACTCTTAGTATTGCTTTTCGCAAAACCAGGAACCCACAAGCCATAAAGCCTAGCATATCCCTTGAGAGTCGGGAAATACATTCCCAGTTGGGTAAGTCTTGTGAGTACATTGTGTACTCAGGATTTATTTACCCTTGTTGCAGGTGCGGCTTGAGAAGCTAGCTGTTGTGTGGAGGATTCTTTTGGTGGGCACAGATGGATCCTTGTATCGCTCTGCTAGATGTTTATTTCTTTCCGCTATTTAATTATCACACTCTGAACCTTAGTACTATAATAAAGAATTTCTGAGACTCTTTGTTGTAAGAAATGTACTAAGTATTATAAGCTTGTACTCATTATTGGATCCCGGGTGTAAAATTGTGGATTGTTTCGAGTTCTCCCTTGTGGTGTGCTCAACGGAACTGTCTGGTTTAGCTCACTTTCAGGGTACTCAGTGTCCAGTGGAAGACAAGTGCCTCTGAAAGTGTGTTAATTTGGACGGTTCTGCCACACATACGCGCGTCTGTAGTACTTGGCCTGCGTACTTAGTCGATGGCACGTGCTAACGGGCAGAGGGAGGTACTTGGCGCGTATGGAACACAGGGAGCAATGGCTCTTGCACGACTTTGAGGAGCGCGAGTGGAGTTGGCGGGTGGCGGGCGGCGGTTAGAGTTGTGCAGTGCGACCACAGGCGGGCGGCGGAAGGAGGGGCGTGCGACAGCTGGTGGGGTGCGTTGCTGTGGCGGGCGGCGGGCCGACGGGGCTCGCTGTTGCTGCGGACGGCGGTGGGCGGCCTTAGGGCCACGCCGCGTAGGCAGCCCGGCGTAGGTGAGCAAGTCTTAAGCTCGAGCCGCCGGCACTCCTCTCTTTCCCTCTTCTCTGCAGGAGCATTGTCTGCCGCTCAACGGCAAAATTCGTCACCGTTGTTCCATCTTCTCCCAATTTCCCGCACTCCCAGCTCCGCCTAGTTCTTGCGGTCCTCCTCGAACCGCGGTAGCCACCTCTTGCCACCGCAATTGCCTTCGGCGTCGATTGTCGCCGCAGCCGTGCCACCATGGCCGCCATGGGCAGCTCGCCGTGGCCAGCTCGTTCCGGCGCTCCTCTAGCTATCCCATTTATTGTTTTAGCTCTCCTGCAACTCCGTGATGCTCATCGGCTCCATTCTTCTACCTCTGCCGCGCAGGTCGTGGCGAAACGGTGACCTCGCCACCAGTTTGTGCCGCTACACGCGCCATCACCGCCGGCCATCTAGCTCCGCCTCGTCTCCGGTTCAACCAAGTAGCGCATCGACATCGTGGTGAGCTGCTGATGCTGCCTAAGCCCTTAGACTAACCTATACCGTGCTGTATCGGACAGAGCACCGTGACGCCGCCGCTCTGTGTTCGCCGCACCACCATTGCTGTGGTCGAGCTCGAGTCTAACTCTATCTTGTTCCTCTCTGCAGTGTACTCGATCAGGTGTGCTCCGACCGTGCTTCGCCATCTCGAGCTGCAAAGGATCGCCGGCGTGCTTAGCTCTCCTCCCTGGTCCTCCTTGCTCTCGTCTTCGGCCTCTTGTTCTCTGGCGTGTGCTTCTCTATGAACAGTGGTGAGCTTGTGTGAAATTGTGATGAAGTTGCTTGTGTGAAACTTGCAATATGAACTAAGTCTACTGAAAAAATATGATTTTTATTACTAAAGCATTGATGCATTTGCTTATATTCTTCCATTTTCACTCCAGCCATTGACAAACCAGCAACAATATATATGTAATAATATATAGATAGATGCATTTCCAGCCAAAGTATGTGACAAAGTTTGCATCACAGAGTTTTACTACTTCATCGCAGTAATTACATTATCACCAATAGTACGTCATCACAGAGTTTACATTCACATAGTTTCATCACCAAAAGTTAACACAGCATCACATCATCATTAGATGTTCGCCGGCGGCAGAGGCATGGTGCCCTGCAACTTGCTCTGGAGGTCATGCACATTATGAACCACGGACGCCAGGTGGTCACCAAGGTCATCCAGGTTCTTCTTGAGATGCTTCTCCTTCTCTTCGTTCTCAGCCTTCTCTTTCTTGAGTTCGTCAACACTCCGCTAAAGACCGCCTATGCTCTTCATGATGGGTTCAGAACCATTGCCTGCAGGGCCTTGTGCATGGTACTTAGAGGGAGCTGATAAGATCGATCCAATATGCACAAAAATAGTTATAGGAACATATATGAAAATCCAGCATAAATCTAGATACTGTGACAAAAAACCTACATATAAGTTTCATTTGCATTCATATAAATTTCATTATCCAGCATATAGCAGAATCATATAAGTTTCATATAATCAATTATAGGCTACAAAGTCCATGACCTTGTGAACACCAAAATCATAGCAAATTAGAAAAATAAAACATCTAGCTGCTGCTAACAATGCACATAAAGACTTAGAGCTGCCCCAAAGAGATGAAACCCAATCTACTCAAATCACAATGCTGAAATATTGAAGTGGCACCATCAAAATTATTGACAAGATTAAAATCATTGATCCATGATAAACATCTAGATAAAGCAACCTACTCAAATCACAATGCTGCTGCAAAATACAATATATGACAGTTTACATTGCTTGTATAAAAGCTTGAGTTGCATCTGCATTTATTCTACACTAAGTTGTTTTCTCTGCTCCATCTAGGTCCGGGATGAGAGAATGGCATGAGCCAAATTATTTAGCAACAAACTCATCCAATTCAGAGGCTACCAACAAAACTATGGATGTAAATACTTACAGGTCTGATTGCCTCCTAGTGGCTCTGAAACGGCGTGGCCTGCCAGATCCACCTTGCCCGGTGGACGAGTTACCGGTCGCCCCCAGGGTCTTCGGGTTTGTGGTCCCCCTTTCCACTAGCAGGGCTACCCGAGCAGGCTTGGGGACTTCGTCGCCGGCATCTCAGTGGCCGGCAGCCTCTTGGGCCTGCCAGCTGCTCCTCATTTCTACTCCAGTACTCCCCGCCGGCCTGGATGCCTCAGTGGTCTGAGTAGAGGCGGCCTTGCGTGCAGCCCTCTACCCGATCGCGTCTCCTCCTCCTCTTCGTCATCGTCGAGCGAAGGTGGCCTATACCTCCAGCGCACGGCGGGCTCACCGATCACGGGCCCACCTCGGGAAGGTGCTGTGGCCCCTTTCCTCCTCTTCGCGGCCGGCTCTTTGCGGACCGGCTGCTTCCCGCGCGTCGTCTCCGGGCGCTCGAGGACTGTTTCCTCTTTGTCACCTGGCCTGGATGAGTTGTCATCATCCGTGCCTGGACTAGCTGGATGCTGGAGACTGCTCAGCGGTGCGTCAATAGTGGTCGGCCAACTGTCCTTCGGCACATCGGAGAAGTATACAGCCTGGTTCTGCGCACGAATCTTCAAAAGCACGATGAGCATATTACACAACTTGGAAGAGCAATGGAAGGGCCGAGCACATTCTTACCATTGGTGGGGTGTTTGTTATGTTAAACGCCGACTGCTGGCCGGTGTTTGTAACACCCTCGGTGTTACCGTGTAAAACAACTCACTAAATCATTCATAAGCATCATGTTTATGTATTATTGCATGTGGCAAAATAAGGAATTAAATTTTGTTGCACTAAAAATGCTCAATAATAATGTAACAATGAATGGTTCTCGTGCTTGCTTAATTATTGGTTAGGCTTGGAAAAGCAATTTTTATAAAGGAAAATAATATAAAACTTATGGGTGGTGCTTAAATAAAATGTGACATACAATTCATGTAGATAAAAATGCAACAATGATTTTTAAGTGTATGTGCTGCTAGCTGGTACAATTGGAAGCTTAGAATTTGAATTGGAATTTCAAATCAGCCCTTAGTTTTAATTCTTCTAAAGTCTAAAAACAATTGATGGTGTCAATGCTACTTTGGCGATTAAATTCTAAAAGTTGGATTAAACAATGGTAGTATGTTTTTGCTTAGTGGATTGCAGCTAAGTGAGTGCTTTGCAATGGTGTGAGGGTTGGTTAGGCTACTGGGTGTTTTGGTTACTAATTAATTGTTACAAAAGGCTGAAAATTGTTGTTTGTCTAGCTAGTGCTTGTGTTGGGTTGCTGGTTGGCACTGCCATCTTGGCAAGGCCACATTTCCTTCTCTAGTCTGCTTTGGTTTGAGTGAGTTGCTCCATCCTATAGCCTTAGGTACCTTCTTGAGCCTTGCCCGGTTGGTTGAGTTTGAACTAAGTTAGATTGGTCTTGGTCGACGCTTCAAAAAGAGTGCGCGGCACGGTTCTGGCCGTTGGGGCCGAGGGGGGCGTGGTCACCGTGCGTCTGGGGCATCGCTGGCCATCTCGCCCGCGCGGCCGACACGTTGCTATTGCTGCCTCTGCCTCGCCTGGCTCCACGTTGTGGCTGCTGCTGCCGGTCTCTTCTATCCCCCGCGCGTGGGCTCGCCCTGCTACTGCGGTGGCATCACCTCACGTCGCGTCCGCGCTCTACGCCACTGATCCCCTGTCTAGCTCTACACCGCTACCGCCACCATTACTTCCGCCTGCACGTGGGTCACCTACCAGCTCGCCCAAGTCCCGCCAAGCTATGGATGGGCCGAGCCGTACCTTTTTCCCCCTCTTCCCTGCCGCCTGGACCAACCGAGCGGCGCCTAGTTAACTTGCAGCACTGGTCATCTCCAAGCAATCACATGCGCCAGGAGAGAGTTAAGGCATCTGGCTAACCGCCCAGCCCACGCACGGCCGTACCCGAGCTCTGCACAGTGCCAATTTTGGCATTTACTCGCCGCCGGTGTTGTTAAGGCCGCGAGCGGTCATGTCGGTAATCATCCCTCTCCAGAGCCTCTCATTTGCATCCAACTGCACCGGTGGTTTCGTAGCAATCCCATCCTCGCCTTGCGTGCCCCAGCCATAGCTCCACCGTTTTCTAGTCGCTGCTGACGCGGTCGCGCTGGCGCGGTTCGTCCTCGAGCTCATCGCGCACACATGGCCAGACTGCCACCAGCCTTCCCCGCTCCTAAGTTTGCAACTGTCGAGTTCACGGTAAGGTTCTAGTGCTCTTGCGCTAGTCGGTAGGTCTCTAGCCGGCACCTAGTCGCTGGAACGATTGCGCCGCCGCCACGGACAGCCGTGCACTGTGGCCACACGTTTTAGCGTGTCCTGCTGCTCCCGCACCGTCGCTTAGCGCTGTCGCGTAGGGCTAGGGTGTCAATCGGCCCACTAGTTGGGCCAGCACGTGCCCCGGGTGGCTAGCGAGGCGCCATTGCCACCGCTCGCCGCGCCGGTGCGCGCGGGGAGGCCGAGGATCTTGCCGCGATAAATAAGGGAAATTGTGAGGGCCTTGGTGCATATTTACCGACTACCGGGGAGCAGGCTTGTTATAAATGATAGGTAGTTTACTGTCTTGGTCATTAGAGCTAGCTTAGTAGCTTAGTATATGTGCTTTTATGTTAAGAGTTGCTGTTGCCTAAATTCTAAGTGTTGTATCATCAACGCATGCATATAGAGAATGACTTGGTGGAGTTCGTGGCCGCCGGGGAGCAGGAGTACGACGAGGTGATCGAAGAGTACGAGGAGGAGGTGCTCGTATAGGAGTTTCAGGAGCCACCCGTGACTGACACCACTGACACTGCACTAGCTCAAGGCAAGCCCCGGTGCATAACCTTTATTTTGATAATCCTGTGTGTGTATATATATACATGTTGTGCATCTACGTGGCAGGAATTTTATGGAAACTATATATATATATATATATATATATATCTTCCTATTAGTCTTACTAGTGCAGGTTCGAGTAGTGCTTTGCTTAGGTTTACCGGTAGCATGAGTAACTTGTCGTTACTCACAACAGGTGATTATTATTATTATTAATCTCACAATAAAATGGTGGAAAGGAAAATGGTGACTAGGCAGGGATATGGTATGGATATTGGTGGGTGTAACAGGTTGTGTCCCGCGGCCACGGGGCTTAGCTTGGTTGCACTGTTTTCCCTATCTGTGTCGATTGAGGACCATTGGTTGCATTGGATACTAGTCAAGTCACAGATTTATTATCTCGAGCACATACTTACTTATGGGAGCGAAAAGGCTTGTTACTCTCTTGTCGTGGGTTCCGGCTCTTTCCGGACCGACTGATTGGAGGCGAGAATAGGTGGAGGTCTAAGCACCACGTTGAGACCAGGTCTCAAGCGTGGGGGCTTGGAGTCCAAGTTTGGACGGGGACCTGGACCCTTCGACAGGAGTACAACGGGTTAGTCTTGCTTGTGCCTGGGATACAAGTGAGGCGTGTGTTTTTCGAGGTACCCAGCTGGGCACATTGACTCGTGAATTGCCGTTTCTACGTGATGGTACGACTTGACTACGGTCTGGCACTATAGTAAGAACTGGAATATGAAAGGTGGTAAAAGAATACCGATTGCTTAACCCTTGCTTGAAAGTAGATCAGGTGCTTACGTAGAATGTTGGATAATGAACTAATCATGACCGCTAATAATCTAAGCAAATAAGGACACACTCTTACTATTGCTTTCCGCAAACAAGAAACCCACAAGCCATAAAGCCTATCATATTCCTTGAGAGTCGGGAGATATATTCCCTAGGCGGGTAAGTCTTGCGAGTACATTGTGTACTCAGAGTTTATTTACCCTTGTTGCAGGTGCCATTTGAGAAGTTAGCTCTTGTATGGAGGATTCTTCTGGTGGGCACAGACGGATCCTTGTACCGCTTCGATAAATGTTTATTTATTCCGCTGTTTAATTATTGTAATTTGAACTCTGATATTGTAATAAAGAATTTCTAAGACATCATGTTGTATGAAATGGACTAATTATTGTAACCTCATACTTGTTGTTAGATGCTGGATGTTAAATGTGGATAGTTTCGAGTTCTCTCGTTGGGTGTGCTCGACGGAACTGCTTGAATTAGTTCGCTTTCGAGGTACTTAGTGTCTAGTGGAAAACAAGTGCCTCTGGGAGCGTGCTATTTTGGGATGTTCTGCCACAGTGTTCCTCAACACCGTCGAGGAGGAGAAGTAATCCCTGGTGCGACGGTAGATGTCTGCCCTTTTTATCACGTTGGGCGCCTCCCGAGTGGTGTCAGCCTCCCCTGCGTATTCGTACGCAGGGTGCATCCTCTCCTTGCAGGGCTGGATTCATCGACTGATGAAGTTTAGCGCCACACCAACTCCATCCAGATTGTCACGGTTTAAAATGTCCCGGAGCTCTTGCACCTAGACCATGTCGTTATGGCTCGGCTTCGCCAACCAATTCTTGGTGGCCATTGGGTAGTGGTCGATGTCACAAGGCATGTACGACTCTATGTCCCTGTTGTAGAACCACCTCGAGTTCCACTCCTTCAGCAAGCTGTTGAGTGGGACACTGATGTATTTACTCATCATCCCATCCCGAAGTTGCCGATATACACCGCAGACCACTTTGGGACCTCCGCTACCCTTGAAGGGTTTGAGGCAGAAGAAGTAGCGGAATAGATTGAAATGGGGGCGAATGCCAAGGAAGGCCTCACTGAGGTTGATGAAAATGGAGATGTGCAGAATGCTATCAGGGTTGAGATGGCACAGACTGATGCTGTAATAGTGACTCAGATCGTGAAGAAAGGGATGAATAGGCATTCCAAATCCATGTAGAAAATACACCTCGAAGACGATGAGCTCAAGGGTCAAGGGAGTCGGATACAACCCATCGGCGGTCAGGCGCCATTCAATGGTCTCCTTGTCGGAAAGGACGCATTCGAACACCAGCTTGTTGATCTTTGATTTAGAGCAGGTCAATTCAACCCACTCTCGATCACGGCGCACTTGGCCTAGAGTTTTCTTCGCCGTTTTCCCAAACTTCTTGGGGCTCACGCGTCTCCGCTTCGGTGCCATCGATCAGATCTGTTTGCGGGAGGAGTTTGCGGTTTGATTCAGCGGAGATTTTGCCTTGCCGTGTGCCATTCCGTGACAGATACAGAAAAGAAGATGTGGAGATAAAGTGGATGTAGGAAGAGAAAGAGGAGGATTGGAGAGAAGTGGTTGTTGACCACCATTGGCTAAGGGTAAAATTGTCTTTTCATCCGTCAGTTAATTACAGTTACCTCCAAGTCTAACTGTAGTGGCATAGAGGTCATAAGCAAAAAATTTAGCAATGGCACATTAGGCGCGATAAATTTTTTAATTGGCAGCTGTTTTTACTTATTTTCTTGGCTTTTTAACCTTCGCATAAAAGCTTCAAAAAAATGAGGGGCCATCGCTACACAAAGTTTCTCTTTCTGTACCGTATTCGCTGGGGCATGGCCGAGCAACATCAGGTTCAGAGTCCAGTCCTCTAGGTTGCTCCACGGGAGTCAGACAAGTCGGTTCATCCTTGACAGCCTGTTGATAGGTTCAGAGTCCAGCCTATTGATTCCCGGGCCGTGCAGGACCGGCTATATCGGTCTTCCTTAGAGGTGGAGCGGCCATTGCTGCAGAGATATCAGTGATGCAGACTTGCAGTGTAGGCAAAATTCTAACATTTATCTAGATGTTTTGGCGAGTACGAAAAACATTTGACCCATGATTTTCTTTCGTGAAGCCTATTGAGAGGTTCACTAGTGACCTGTAAGACTAGCTCCAATGTGACAAAAAATCGATGCTGAAATTAGTGAACTTTTTTCAAGCCTCGGTTCATGCCATTGTACAGAACCATGCTCACTTGAAATATATATATATATATATATATATATATATATATATATATATATATATATATATATATATATATATATATATATATATATATATATATATATATATATAGGCACCAAGTTAAGTGCATACATGTATCGATGCTGTCTTTTGAGCGATGGAAGAAAATGTCCGTGGAAAATATTTGTACTTATAGCTTTATTGAACTTGATGCTAAAATATTGAAAGTAAGGACATATGTTAGTAAGCTCTTTTGCAAAAGTTATGCTATCCAGCTTAAGCCTTGCATATCCTTGGAGCCGTTTTATTTTTCTCCTGTCGGGTAATTCTAGCTGAGTATAACTAAGTACTTAGGATTTTATCTCACCTTGTTGCAGGTGAAGCGCAATATCCTGGTGCTGTGCTTGCTGCCTCGGCCCTGCTTATTAGGGTGATGAGTTAAGTGTTGGTTGGCTCGGCTGCTCTTTATATGCTTCTCATCTATGCTTTCGTTGGAGGATGTCATCTAAGCTAGCAATGTATTTCGAACTTATGGTTTCGTAGTCGTTTCAAAGTTATGTTGTTTTAACTTATCAGATTGCAAATTGATAATGTATTACTTATTTGTGAACTCAGTTGTAATTCTATTTCCACTGCAAACTCCTTGTATGTGATGTGTATTTGCTTAATCGAGTACGATCTTAGTTATGATGTGGCTTTATCGAGGTCTTTCGTGACACTCGACAGATTACCGGGTTTATATAACCAGTAGTGCAGCAGCTTTCATTCAGTCGTTCACGGCTTGTCCAAATATCTTCCTGTTTTCTTTGACCAAAAACGCGAGTTGACAAGACAGTACTGTACTGTTAATTACTACTACTCTGATTAATTAGGTACTCATATATATTCCATTCCGATCATCTGGATCTGCACCACAGAGACAGAGCTCATCAGGAACCCTGGCCCGTTGAGCAGGCCAGCGACATACATGGCCATGGCGGCCTTCCAGCTTCGTAATAGGCCTCCATCTGCTGTGCCATGTCGTCTATCCACCGTCTTGCTCCTCTTATGCTTGCTGCTCTCTTGTTCCCACCCCATATCCTGCACCTGCCCCGGCTCCCGGGATGCATCCCGGCACCACACCATGAGCGGCGCCTTCGACCAACTGCCCGGCTACCTGTTCGTCACCAACATGAGTACCTGCAGAACAGATTATGAGAGGGTGGATTGCCGTGGCCTAGGCTCCTACATGAAGACCAACTACCCTGCTTTTGACCCGTCTCAAAAATGTTGGTTCTTTATCCGGCAACGTATTGTTCTTCGCCACCACATCTACGATGATAGACCTGCTGCGTCCTTCAGCGTCGTCTTCTCCATGAGCATCTACCAGCCAAACAACCAGATGAAGGCAGCAAATGGCGGCAGCCTGGTGTTCGCCATCGAGCATTTGTACTTCCCAATGGAGACGGGGCGCATTTTCACCCCAGCCAATTGGCTGGTACTTGGCCCCTCCAGCTCCTCCAACCCCTCGTCATCCACCGACAGTGCTGGCGACCACCTCACCGCTGAGATCGGTACGGCCCGAGATCACGGGACGTTGCTGTATCAGGGCGGCACCATCTGGGTACAAATTGGCATAGATCCGCCAGGCAATTCCTCTGCGGCAGCGGCGAGGAAGTACAGAGTGTGGATCGACTATGATCATGTCAGCCACCGCATGTCGGTCTACGCTGATGCCGGTGAAGATGCACCAAAGCCTGCAAACGCGATAGCCAGTACGAACCTCACCATCAGAGCACAATACGCAGTGCTAGGCCTTTTCTCCTCCATGGGGCAGCTCCTACAGGTTCACACGTGGAATTCGACGGTCGACAGGCTCCCTGGTTTCCAGGACACGGGAAGCATTACAGAGAAGACCGTCATACTGTCCTCTGTCCTTGGATCGGTGGCTGCGACGGCCATCACGACTGCCCTTGTGTTCTTGTACCTCAACTCCAAGTACAGGAGGTGGATGAAGGAGCGGGATGAGCTGACCAAGATCATGCAGGGCATCCCCGGGGTACCAGCCCACATTGACTTCACTGAGATAAAGAAGGCCACCAAGAACTTCCATGAGACGACCAAGCTTGGCAAGGGAGGGTTCGGAGCTGTGTACCGATGCAAGCTTCCTGCAGTGGCTTCTACAAGTAGTAGGACGGGGCGGCGAGGAGCCATGGACGTGGCAGTCAAGAAATTCACGCGTGAAGTTGAGGACCGCCGCTGTAGTGACTTCATCGCTGAGGTCAGCATCATCAACCGTCTAAGACACAAGAATATTGTCCCACTTATTGGTGAGTACTTGCCTCTACCTAGCTGCTGCCCATGCATGTTCTGTTTCTTTTGAAGACCTTAGTAGTGTACAATAAAAAGAGCATAGAACGTAGTAGTCTTATTATGTATTCTTGAATGAGTAGTGCTAGCAGTAGCAGTACTTAGTGCACAAAATTTTCAGGCTGGTCCTACAACAAAGGTGAGGCACTCCTCATCTACGAGTACATGACCAACGGCAGCCTGGACCAGCATCTCTTCCAGAACGGCAGCGCACAGCAGCAGCAAGAAGGCACATCTCTCCGGCAGTGGCACACCCGCTACGGCATCGCCAGAGATATTGCCACAGGCCTGCACTACGTCCACCACGAGCATGAGCCCATGGTGCTGCACCGCGACATCAAGGCCAGCAACATCATGCTCGACTCCGACTTCCGTGCCCGGCTCGGCGACTTCGGCATCGCCTGCACGGTCGCTGCCAACAGGAGCTCCGTCACGGGCATCGCCGGCACGTGGGGCTACATAGCGCCGGACTACGCGATGAGCTACAAGGCCACGCGCCAGACTGACATCTACGCGTTCGGGGTGCTCCTCCTCGAGATTGTCACAGGAAAGAAGAACGGGGACTTCCCACTCCCACATGACGATGATGAACACATCACTGACTGGATCTGGCGTCTTCACGGGGAGGGGAAGCTGCTCGATGCCGTCGATGACAGCGTACTTGTTGGCGCCGGTGGTGGTTGTGATCGGCAGGACGACGGGGTTACTAACGAGGCCAGATGTCTGCTGATGCTTGGACTGGCGTGTACCGACCCCAACCCGTTGGATCGTCCCAGCATGGCTCAAGTGCTGCAGGTCATCACCAAGGTTATGCCGCCACCGGAGGTGCCACCTGAGAAACCGGCGTTCGTGTGGCCGCCCCGAGACTGGCGTTCACGCAACTCTGTGTATAGCACGGCCATGAGTGACTGGGACCGGGACTGGAGCTTGGCAAGCACGGCGGAGCTGGCACAGGCCAGCGTGGAGCAGCCGTCGACAACCGTCACTGGAGGACACGCCTCCGTTCGTAGCAGAGCGACGCAGAATTGCATGGGGGAGAGGTGGAGCAGACGCCAGACGCAGCCCATGAAGGATGAGCCGGATCTTCCTCTTTTCTCCTAGCCTCCCCTTGTCTGATCCTAATCCTGCCATATACATGTTTTTAGGAAATAAATATGTATTTGTACCCTTAGCTATCTTTGGGAAGAAAACTCCTCGTGCAAAGGTGTGGACTAGGATCTGTGCCTGTGGTAATCGTCTATCTATATATAAATGGTTTTGCTACGATAACTCCAAATAATTGTAGACCGTCGATCTGGAGTGCTATAATCATATATTACCTCATAAGAGGTAATAGGAAAAATATATTTGCTTTATTTTGAGAAATAAGAAGGTAAAGCTAATTTTTAGGTAATATATATATATATATATATATATATATATATATATATATATATATATCTATAAATTAGATCGAGCATGTATTCAAACATGCAAACACGTATGGATTGTTCTCAACATAACATGTAACGTTTTTTTTAAATTAATTGATCTATATTGATGGTTCCCAACATAACATGTAACATTTTTCTTAATTAATTTTTATCTATGTACAGTTTTAATTTATCCCATGATGCTAAACTTGAGTTGTATCTTTTCTTGAATGTTTTGTCATAAGTATTTTTTTATTTTTTTTTCTATTTTAGTTATTTTATTTAAATTGAAAGATAAACGTGTTCGTAAGGAATGTCACACTTGAACGTGTTGGTATCACGCACGCCTTGCTGCAAGTGCCAGCCTCTGCCCGGCACCGCGTCGTCGATGTCGACCATCCACTACGGCACTACAACTGTCCTCTCCAGACGTGCTACAATGGTTAAGTGACGTGCTCGTCACGTTCGGAGTCTGACGATCTTCGAGTACTTCTTAGCTGTGTTTGTGGTCTAGGTATAGTTATAGATCTGTTTGTATACAGGGTGTGTGTGAGGTATGCGTGTGTGTGATGATGTGTGTATGTATCTGAACAGATACTACAGCTGTAACTAGATAAGATGACAAAATAAACTGTCCTCTCTCTGTCCTTCACCTCCAGTACGGTGGGGACCGGAGACGATGAGTGTGATATGCCGTAGGCCCGTTGCCTGTAGCTGCAGCTCTTTACGTACTACCAGACGAACAAAGCTGGCCAGTAATGCTAGACAGTAGCGGCCCCACGGGATGTAACTGTATGTCCTACAATACGTACTGGTGATCGTCTGTCCCTCTTACCAATCTTACCGTGATAGTCTTTTTAGATTAAGGAAAAAAAACATCCTTGCTAGTGGCTATACCGTGATAGTCTGACGGTGAGTGGGATTGAATGTTTGATTTTATTTGCTGTGATGGAGAAAAAGCTACTAATATTGGCTGCCAAACTCCTTCGTATCTACACCCTCTGTCCTAATTCATCTGTCGTTTTCGGTTTTCGTGTGACATGTTTGACTTGTTTTGTAAAAAATACATGTAACATTTGTATGTCTAAATAAATTTATTAAAAAACTAGATTCAAAGATCTTTCTAATAATACCAATTATGTATCATAAATATTAATATTTTTTAATATATATTTTGTCAAAGTTGTTTTTCAGGAATCAAAAGCGACAGATATTTTGGGACGTACACAAATTTGAAATTTGCATGATTGCTACGAGGAACAGATGATATGATATCAATGATTTCCGAGGCGCAACCTGAGTACATCGAGTTGTGCCTAGGAATCAGCAAATCACTAATCTAGATGCAACAATCACTGCCAGTTTAAAATTCATCATCACTACCGTATATAGATCTAGCAGAGGGCAACCGGTAGTTATGGGCCTCACCTACCACTTCAGTTCTCTGCCCGGCAGTGATTTAGGATATCACGGTCGGTTCAAGGACAGAACCGAGAGTAATAGAACAAGGATCATTGTCGATTTAAGGATAGAGCCGGCAATAATAGGATAAGGATCACTGTCGGTTCTATCTTCTAACCAACTGTGATATTGTGGTGATTACTGTTGGTTAGTGGCTTCAACCCATGGTGACCTTTATTTTTCTCATTTTTTTGTCAGCTTTATTATTAAATTTAAATTTAAATAGAGGTTGTTGTTGTCTAATATTTTTACATTCAATATTACTAATGCATCACATATATCACTACCATCACATTCCTCACAATATTTGATATATGAATACATCAAAATTAGAAAATCGTATGTACATAATAGATAGAGATGAAGCCTTTACAAACCAAAGTCTAATACTACAAAAATAAGTGGAGCACATGCATTACTACTTGTTATTATGTGCCATGGTACAGTGATTGTAATGAACATCCCTATTGTGTAACCAATCACACCATTTAAGTATATCAACTTATGAATTAGTGCACTCGTTTTTGCTTCACAAGTCCGAACATGGTCTAACAAAGTTTGAACAACAAATGGACTAGCACCCAAAGCCAATGCATATCACTATGTAAAAAAGCCACATATCCACCACCTCACCACCGACCACTAAAGCGCGTCAGCTGTAGTACAACTACAGACGCGCCTTCCTGACGCGCGTCTGTAGTGTGTCGCCGGCGGGGGTTGCCGGTCCGGCGAGGTCAACACACGTCTGTAATAAGCGCTTACTGCAGATGCGTGTTGGTAAAACACATCTAAGCTAAATCTGTAGACGTGTGTATATAAAACGCGTCTGTGTCTGCAGCAGTTATTACAGACGTGTGTTGTGATTTCCGAGTCTTGGATAACGGGATCAAACTCTACAGACGCGCGTACGTGACACGCATCTGTAAGAAAATCTCTTATTGCAGACATGTATGTTGTGCTCGAGTAATCCTACTTGTAGCAGACGCGTCCTGCTCTATACGCGTCTGTACTTTATGGCAGACGTGTGTTCCATACTGTAACACCCTCGGTGTTACCCGCGTCAAACAACTCACTAAACCACGTCATGAGCATCATGTTTATGTATTATTGCATGTGGCAAAATGCGAAATTAAATTTTGTTGCACTAATTCTCAAATTAAGCTCTAAATTATTCCTTGTCCAAGTATTCTTTCGCAGCCCAAATCACTTTCATTCATCCTGATCCAACTCTAGCTCTCGCTATTTTTCTCCTCCTTAATTCCCCAAGCAAGTACTCGACACTCGCAAGCCGCGAAGCACGCTTCAGTCATTTCATTTGCAAGACACAGTGCTTTTACTTCGTCGTGTCATGCAAGGCAAGTTTAGCAGCAGATGACCGATCGACAGCAGCATCACACACGCTACGCGCTAACTACACTCTGACTCAGCCGACTGAGCACGCCGCTCACTCACTACTCGCAACAGCAAGTTCATGCATCAGTAGTACAGCCCATGGTCATGTCACTACTGGAGCTGGCGGCTTTGCCGAGGGCTCCAGGCTCTTGGCAAAGCCTCTCAGACCCTCGGCAAAGGCTTTGCCGAGAGCAGCTCTCGGCAAAAACCCGATCGGCAAAGCCTTCTTTGCCGAGAGCCGTTTATCGGGCTCTCGGCAAAGGCTTTGCCGAGAGCCAACGCGGCTCTCGGCAAAGAAAAGGCGCCGTTAACGGGCCCGCTTTCTTTGCCGAGAGCCCATTTGGCTGGCTCTCGGCAAAGAGTTTTCTTTTTTTTTTGGAAAAATTCTTTGCCGAGAGCCAGTGTGGCCAGGCTCTCGGCAAACATTTTTCTTTTTTTTTTAAAAAATGTTTGCCGAGAGCCTGGCCAAACTGGCTCTCGGCAAAGAGTTTTCCAAAAAAAAAAGAAAATTCTTTGCCGAGAGCCAGTCTGGCCAGGCTCTCGGTAAACATTTTTTTTAAAAAAAAGAAAAATGTTTGCCGAGAGCCTGGCCACACTGGCTCTCGGCAAAGAATTTTCTTTTTTTTTTTGGAAAACTCTTTGCCAAGGGCCAGTCTAGCCAGGCTCTCGGCAAAGCCTGTCCTTTGCCGAGTGCAACGGTCATTGCCCTCGGCAAAGCTGGGAAATGGCCCAGCTTTGCCGAGGGCAATGACCGTTGCACTCGGCAAAGGCAGCCTTTGCCGAGAGCAACCCTCGGCAAAGTGGGAAATTTTGATTTTTTTCTTCTAATTTTCCATTTCATTACACATACAAATCACATTCATCACATATAAATCACATTCATCACGTATAAACACATATATCACATCTACATATCACATTCATCACATATATGTCACGTTCACATACACCACGCATATAGCACATTCATCACAATATTTGAACTAAACGAAAGTTAACCATTACAAGTTATCATCGAAACATAATAAGTTTTCATTCTAAAGTTCACAATCTACTAGAGACGACACTTTAAACACAGTCATGGCGAACTTTGCCCTGGCCACCCCGGAGAAGGAGTCCCGCCTTGACCCCCGGGCGTGTTCCATCCAGGCGCTTGCGGGTTGTTCGAACCCGCCGACGGAGGCTGCAAAAATTAGATGTCTATGTCAGACAAGCAAATGCAGAAACAAAACACTAAGGAATCGATACTCACAGGAGTAGTATCCGCGTTCTGAGACGGCGGTGGAGGAGTCATGAGCGCCGCGGGCACCAGCATGCCCTGGGAGGCCATGAACGTAATGAGATCTTGCATCTGCTTAGCTTGGGCCTCCAACCGGGCCTCCATCTGGGACCGCATCTGAGCCTCGGCGAGCTTGCGCTCCTCCCTTTCTCTTTCCAGGCGGGCCTGTGATAATACAAAGGGAATGTTAGAACAATGCAAACATTTAAACATCAATGTACGACGAGTAAAACAAAAATAACCTCGAGCTCGGCGACCCGCGACTGCGAAGGCGACGGGCGTGGGCGTATGGGGACGCTCCCGCTCGTGGTCTGTGCTCGGAGCTGGGACAGAGTGGGAGTGGAGGACGAGTCGATGACGCCGTCGCCAAGCCAATACCCGCCCGTGCTTCTTCCCTCCTCCGACCCTCATCACGAGGCTTCCGTCCAGGTCCTCGCTGGCCGGATCAAAGTCGGCCCCATGGGACCGCCCATGGCCGGATCTAATAGGTGAGGATAGGTCCTAATCCCACCTGCGGATGCATAGACGAGGCTAGTTCTCATTTTCTGCCCCAACCCAAGATAGAATTTCGGCAGCACCTCCCCGCTGTTCTCCCGATACACGTCCCTATAGGGAGAGTGTGTATCCGGAGAACAACAGGGAGGTGATGCCGAAACTCCGTCTCGAATCAAGGCAGACCATGAGAACTAGCCTCATCTACGCATCCGCGGGCTGTCCAAGTAACGTGGACAATCCGAAACAGATACAGATATCGACATGCAGAGATCTGCATACCTCCAACTATATCTCTTTCGGACGGGAGACGCCTAACTGGGTTCATGACCTACGACCCTTATCCGGGAGGAGAGGTTATTTATACCTAGGGTGGCGGTGGAGTCAGGCTAGCGGCGCAGTGATGAGTCGGTGCAGTGGTGAGGCGAAGCGGTGCAGGCAGACCCGCAGTGGACGATCCTGCAACTATTAGGTAGCTCCTAAGAAAGGAAATTGAGAAGTGGCTAAGATAACCATGGTGTGGTTCAGTTCAATTGCAGAGTCAACTTCAACTATTGCTTTTATAAAGACAGAGAATGCCTATAGCATGCAATGTCAAAAAAGCAAGCTCCAACCAAGCTGTAATTTGATGTGTTCATGTAAATATGATAAATTGAGCTGCTGAATGGTTAAAATCATGGATAATGGGAGCAGAAGGGTGCATATTGAGGGGACAAGACACTAGAACAGAAGAGGATGGGCATAGATGAAGAAAACTTTAGACAAGCGAATGCAGATGGTTAGTCATTTCATTGTTTGAACATAAAGGATACATTGTGACAGTCCTATCCTTTTTGTAGATGGTGGAAGACTTGAGTAATAAGGAACATATCGAGAAACAAAGAATACTAAACATATGCAACTTTTTTATAATAATAAAGATGCACAACTAATCATGAGTAATAACAAACTAACAGATTATGAGATAAACAAGTAATTTTCTAAGTATGCAACAGTAAGAAAACCAATGCACATCCTATGCCACCTGGCAGTGGCTGGCATTAGGCCCACATCCATGAGGCCCAACTTGTTTCATTGCTAACCAAATTCTGATTGTTGTGCTGTGCTGCAATGCATGTTTGCTAAAATGGCTGTGGAAAGCAGTCAATGTAAGATCCAGCATACTGAAGCATGCATCAGATTATAGTTTACTAAATTAATTCTCAAAAATACGCTGGAGAGCTGCATACCACTAAAGAAGAAAAATATGGTACAGAACCAGTCCAAAACATCAAAACGTAAGGACGCACCAAGCGCTAAAAAACACACCACCAAAGGAGAAACTTAAGAGCTCAAAAGTTCTGGATGCACACAACAGAGCGGAGTCCTCTGTTATTGCCCTAACAACACCACTAGCACTAGGAGGAGGCACTAGCACTAGCACTAGGAAATTGAGAAGAGGCACCGAGAAGTGTAGATTATTGTGTAGGCTCATGATGCTTCTCACTTCTACCTACTCCTTTTGAGTTTTGACAGTCCAACTTAGTTACTCGATGTGCAGGTGCAGCTAAGCCTAACGCTTCACCTAATAATTCCAGTGCTGTTGGATCAATGCACATAGATCGATAGATTTGTTTGTTGAAGATCTGTCGGGGAATCATATGCTTATTTTCTAGGTCAAGTCCTCAAACCTAGTTATGGGTGTTCACATTACTTCGGGTGTCCGGGTCGATCAACGGGAAGAAGGTACATGATACTTCACCGGGATTTGACAATCTTCTAGATGGGATAGACTCTACTTCAAGCTTTTTAGATCTCTCAAAACAGAGAGGTGAAAGTCCGACGAGCATATAAGGGTAATCCCAATGCTCTGATTAGAATAATTTCCATGACAAATTTATTAGCTTGCCATGTAAGAGAAAGAAACAGATGAAAATTACCTCTTGTAGAGGAATCGGTGCCTACCTCTTAAAATGATGCATGAAGACTTGACCGCATTGCATCCATTTAATTTTGTGGTTACCATCATGTGCCCCTGGTGCTTTTTGGGAGCACTTGGAGGTGGTCGTTATAGTAAACAAGGAAAATGAGACAAAGGAATACTCCGTTGTTTTGCCTAAAGTGGCTACAAGATGACTAGTTTGAACCTAAAGAAGAAGACCACTACTAGTTTGAATCGGAAAAGATGTTAGTAAGACACTGTACTGCATGTAGAGGTCAGAGCCATGCATTCATATGATTAGAGGTAGTCTAAACATGTTAGTAAGACACTGTGTATTGGGGGGGTAATACTTTGTTTGTGCTTTTAACACTAGACAGCCTTTTGAGCTACATCCCTCTCCTGGACCTATACAGTCGAGTAGACAAGCAGTTTCACCTTTTGAGCTACATCCCTCTCCTGGACCTATACAGTCGAGTAGAGAAGCAGTTTCACAAGAATGTCATTCATCACATCTCTAGTTAGATTCACTACTAATCTAGTCCCGGTCATGTCATTCATCACATTTCTAGTTAGATTCGCTGCTACTGCTAACACTATACCTCTCATGAACATTCTAGAAAGCTAGTAATTTGGATTTAGATGACTAATATAATGGAGGAGTGGTAAGAGGTATACAGCAAGATGTGATCAGAAAGTAAGCACAAGGGAGAGGAGGAAGTACCCGAACGCCGGCACTCCGAGACGTGGACGGCGGCAGGGGCGGGGGCGGCTCCGAGCGGCCGGGCGAGGACGCGGCCGGGCGGCGGCGGCGGCTCCCCTCCGTGGACGGCAGCGGGGGCGGGGGCGGCTCCGAGCGGCCGGGCGAGGACGCGGCCGGGCGGCGGCGGCGGCGCTGGCGCGGGGGCGGGGGCACGGGCTGGCGGGGGCGACAGGCGCGGGTGAGGGGCGCGGGTGTGGGGGCGAGAGGCGCGTTTGTGAGGGGTGAGGGGCGCGGGCGGCGGTTTTGATTCGGAGCCTCTTTGCCGAGAGCTAGATCAGGCGGCTCTCGGCAAAGAGTTTTTCTTTTTTTTTGATTTTCTTTGCCGAGAGCCCTAGCCAAGGCTCTCGGCACAGAGCCTCTTTGCCAAGAGCAACCAAGCCTAGGCTCTCGGCAAAGAAAATAAAAAAATAAAAACTCTTTGCCGAGAGCCGCCTGACCTAGCTCTCGGCAAAATATATATAATTTTTAAAAATTTCTTAACTAGGTCAGGCGGCAAAATATATATAAAAACTCTTTGCCGAGAGCTAGGTCAGGCGGCTCTCGGCAAAAAGTTTTTATTTTTTTTATTTTCTTTGCCGAGAGCCTGGGCTTGGTTGCTCTCGGCAAAGAGGCTCATTGCCGAGAGCTTTAGGAGGCTCTCGGCAAAATATATATATATTTTTTGGTTTTTTGCTCCTAGTTTTTTCCTGCAGCCTTGATATAGTACTAGGTGGCCATGTTTGAAATTTGGTGTATTTTCCATTCTTCTTCCTATATTTCGCGCATTTTCTTTATTTTCTTGATTTTTTCTGCATGACGCACATTTGAAAGGCAGGTGCATGAAATAATGAATCTCAGCGATTTAAAAAATGATATTCATTCTTCCGAGAGTATTTCAACACCATATCTAGGGACAGACGCGGAAACTCGACCATCTCGTGCACGAGACATAGCGACCAAGTTGTGTAGGATTTGATTTAAAAATATATAAAATGCGAACGGAGTCGGAAAATCATGAAAATAGACGGAAGGCCTTGACACGATACGTATAGTTTATGGAAATAATTTGGGAGTGTTTGGAGCAAGTTGTGACACAAGATGGTTGAAACCCTGAGATCTCCGCATGCGATATCTTGTTATCACATGTGGAGATCTAAGGGTTTCAACCATCTTGCAGCACAACTTGCTTCAAATATTTTCAAAATTTTTTTATTGCTTCTACATGCAATGTCAAGGCCTCCCGTTCATTTTCATGATTTTCCGACTCCGTTCACATTTTATATATTTTTAAATCAAATCTCACGCAACTTGGTCGTCATGTCGCGTGCACGAGATGGTCGAGTTTCCGCGTATGTCCCTAGATACGGTGTCGAAATACCCTCGGAAGAATGAATATAATTTTTTGAATCGCTGAGATTCATTATTTCATGCACCTGCAGTACAAATGTGCGTCTTGCGGAAAAAATCAAGAAAATGAAAAAATTACACGAAATATAGCAAGAGGGATGGAAAATACACTAAATTTCAAATCTTGGGTTCTAGTACTGTAGCAAGGCTGCACAAAAAATTTGGGACCAAAAATCCAAAAAAAAAATTTGCCGAGAGCCTTGGCTGAGGCTCTCGGCAAAGAAAATATTTTGCCGAGAGCCTAACAGCAGGCTCTCGGCAAAGATGACGGCGTAAGGGTGCCGTTTGTGGGGTTGAGGCTTTGCCGAGATTTTTTGTTTACCGAGAGTCGAGCTCTCGGCAAAGTTTGGCTTTGCCGAGAGCCAATCTTTGCCGAGAGTCGAGCTCTCGACAAAGCTTGCTTTACCGAGAGCCAGTATTTGCCGAGCGCAGGCTCTCGACAAAGGATTCTTTGCCGAGCGCCCGATATTTGGCTCTCGACAAAGAATATGACGCTCGGTAAAGATACTGTTTCCGGTAGTGTGTGCATGCCAAAAAATCCAACAAGCAACATCTACACGTTTAGCCCAAAATACACTCCTCAACTAGCCACGTGCATGCAAGTCCAAACGATTGATTAATCCAAATACTTCCCTTTCCCAAAAGAGGATTAGCATCCAACAATCAGACCACAAGTATCTCCAACCTCGCAACGCGTCGTTGTCCACGCCTTTATTTCGCCTGCTAGCCATCGCGCTCCGCAAAATCAATGCCGCCCTGCCCACACGTTGCGCTGAGCAGCACACCAGAATTCAAACCTGAAGCACTGTAGACGGCAACTGCCGGAGATCCCGAAGCCGCCACTGACTGACTTTGCTGACACCCCGCCTGCCCAAGGCAAGCCTCGGTGCATAACCCTTATTTTTTATAATCACCGTATATATAAATGTTGTGCATTTACGTTGCAGGAATTTTATGAAAACCACACACACATATATATACCTATGAGTCTTACTAGTGCAGGATCGATTAGTTGCTATGCTTAGGTTTTCCGGTAGTGTGAGCGACCTGCCGTTGCTCACAATAGGTGATTATTATTACACTCATGATAAAATAATGGAAAGAAAAATGGTGATCAGGCAGGGATATAGTATGGGTATTGGTGGGTGTAACAGGTTGTGTCCCGCGGCCATGGGGCATAGCTTGGTTGCACTATTTACCCTGTCCATGTCGATTAAGGACCGTCCGTTGTTTGGACCCTGGTCAAGTCACAGACTTATTATCCCGAGCACATACTTGCTTATAGGAGCGGGAAGGCTTGTTACTCTCTTGTCGTGGGTTTTGGCTCTTTTCAGACCGACTGATTGGAGGCGGGGATAGTTAGAGGTCTAAGCACCACATTGAGGTCAGGCCTCAAGTGTGGGAGCTTGGAGTCCATGTTTGGACGGGACCTGGAATCCATGACAGGAGTGGAACAGGTTGGTCTCGCTTGTGCCTGGGGTACAAGCGAGGCGTGTGTTTTTCGGGGTACCCAGCTGGGCATATTAATTTGTGAATCGCCGTTTCTGCGTGACGGTACGACTTGACTACGCTCTAGCACTGTTGTAAGGACTGGTATATGAAAGATGAAAAAAATAGTTCTGATTGCTCAACCCTTGCTTGATAATAGAATAGGTGCTTACATAGAATGTTGGATAATGAATTAAATATGGCTGCTAATAATCCAATGAAATAAGGACACACTCTTAGTATTGCTTTTCGCAAAACTAGGAACCCACAAGCCATAAAGCCTAGCATATCCCTTGAGAGTCGGGAAATACATTCCCAGTTGGGTAAGTCTTGTGAGTACATTGTGTACTCAGGATTTATTTACCCTTGTTGCAGGTGCGGCTTGAGAAGCTAGCTGTTGTGTGGAGGATTCTTTTGGTGGGCACAGATGGATCCTTGTATCGCTCTGCTAGATGTTTATTTCTTTCCGCTATTTAATTATCACACTCTGAACCTTAGTACTATAATAAAGAATTTCTGAGACTCTTTGTTGTAAGAAATGTACTAAGTATTATAAGCTTGTACTCATTATTGGATCCCGGGTGTAAAATTGTGGATTGTTTCGAGTTCTCCCTTGTGGTGTGCTCAACGGAACTGTCTGGTTTAGCTCACTTTCAGGGTACTCAGTGTCCAGTGGAAGACAAGTGCCTCTGAAAGTGTGTTAATTTGGACGGTTCTGCCACACATACGCGCGTCTGTAGTACTTGGCCTGCGTACTTAGTCGATGGCACGTGCTAACGGGCAGAGGGAGGTACTTGGCGCGTATGGAACACAGGGAGCAATGGCTCTTGCACGACTTTGAGGAGCGCGAGTGGAGTTGGCGGGTGGCGGGCGGCGGTTAGAGTTGTGCAGTGCGACCACAGGCGGGCGGCGGAAGGAGGGGCGTGCGACAGCTGGTGGGGTGCGTTGCTGTGGCGGGCGGCGGGCCGACGGGGCTCGCTGTTGCTGCGGACGGCGGTGGGCGGCCTTAGGGCCACGCCGCGTAGGCAGCCCAGCGTAGGTGAGCAAGTCTTAAGCTCGAGCCGCCGGCACTCCTCTCTTTCCCTCTTCTCTGCAGGAGCATTGTCGTGCCGCTCAACGGCAAAATTCGTCACCGTTGTTCCATCTTCTCCCAATTTCCCGCACTCCCAGCTCCGCCTAGTTCTTGCGGTCCTCCTCGAACCGCGGTAGCCACCTCTTGCCACCGCAATTGCCTTCGGCGTCGATTGTCGCCGCAGCCGTGCCACCATGGCCGCCATGGGCAGCTCGCCGTGGCCAGCTCGTTCCGGCGCTCCTCTAGCTATCCCATTTATTGTTTTAGCTCTCCTGCAACTCCGTGATGCTCATCGGCTCCATTCTTCTACCTCTGCCGCGCAGGTCGTGGCGAAACGGTGACCTCGCCACCAGTTTGTGCCGCTACACGCGCCATCACCGCCGGCCATCTAGCTCCGCCTCGTCTCCGGTTCAACCAAGTAGCGCATCGACATCGTGGTGAGCTGCTGATGCTGCCTAAGCCCTTAGACTAACCTATACCATGCTGTATCGGACAGAGCACCGTGACGCCGCCGCTCTGTGTTTGCCGCACCGCCATTGCTGTGGTCGAGCTCGAGTCTAACTCTATCTTGTTCCTCTCTGCAGTGTACTCGATCAGGTGTGCTCCGACCGTGCTTCGCCATCTCGAGCTGCAAAGGATCGCCGGCGTGCTTAGCTCTCCTCCCTGGTCCTCCTTGCTCTCGTCTTCGGCCTCTTGTTCTCTGGCGTGTGCTTCTCTATGAACAGTGGTGAGCTTGTGTGAAATTGTGATGAAGTTGCTTGTGTGAAACTTGCAATATGAACTAAGTCTACTGAAAAAATATGATTTTTATTACTAAAGCATTGATGCATTTGCTTATATTCTTCCATTTTCACTCCAGCCATTGACAAACCAGCAACAATATATATGTAATAATATATAGATAGATGCATTTCCAGCCAAAGTATGTGACAAAGTTTGCATCACAGAGTTTTACTACTTCATCGCAGTAATTACATTATCACCAATAGTACGTCATCACAGAGTTTACATTCACATAGTTTCATCACCAAAAGTTAACACAGCATCACATCATCATTAGATGTTCGCCGGCGGCAGAGGCATGGTGCCCTGCAACTTGCTCTGGAGGTCATGCACATTATGAACCACGGACGCCAGGTGGTCACCAAGGTCATCCAGGTTCTTCTTGAGATGCTTCTCCTTCTCTTCGTTCTCAGCCTTCTCTTTCTTGAGTTCGTCAACACTCCGCTAAAGACCGCCTATGCTCTTCATGATGGGTTCAGAACCATTGCCTGCAGGGCCTTGTGCATGGTACTTAGAGGGAGCTGATAAGATCGATCCAATATGCACAAAAATAGTTATAGGAACATATATGAAAATCCAGCATAAATCTAGATACTGTGACAAAAAACCTACATATAAGTTTCATTTGCATTCATATAAATTTCATTATCCAGCATATAGCAGAATCATATAAGTTTCATATAATCAATTATAGGCTACAAAGTCCATGACCTTGTGAACACCAAAATCATAGCAAATTAGAAAAATAAAACATCTAGCTGCTGCTAACAATGCACATAAAGACTTAGAGCTGCCCCAAAGAGATGAAACCCAATCTACTCAAATCACAATGCTGAAATATTGAAGTGGCACCATCAAAATTATTGACAAGATTAAAATCATTGATCCATGATAAACATCTAGATAAAGCAACCTACTCAAATCACAATGCTGCTGCAAAATACAATATATGACAGTTTACATTGCTTGTATAAAAGCTTGAGTTGCATCTGCATTTATTCTACACTAAGTTGTTTTCTCTGCTCCATCTAGGTCCGGGATGAGAGAATGGCATGAGCCAAATTATTTAGCAACAAACTCATCCAATTCAGAGGCTACCAACAAAACTATGGATGTAAATACTTACAGGTCTGATTGCCTCCTAGTGGCTCTGAAACGGCGTGGCCTGCCAGATCCACCTTGCCCGGTGGACGAGTTACCGGTCGCCCCCAGGGTCTTCGGGTTTGTGGTCCCCCTTTCCACTAGCAGGGCTACCCGAGCAGGCTTGGGGACTTCGTCGCCGGCATCTCAGTGGCCGGCAGCCTCTTGGGCCTGCCAGCTGCTCCTCATTTCTACTCCAGTACTCCCCGCCGGCCTGGATGCCTCAGTGGTCTGAGTAGAGGCGGCCTTGCGTGCAGCCCTCTACCCGATCGCGTCTCCTCCTCCTCTTCGTCATCGTCGAGCGAAGGTGGCCTATACCTCCAGCGCACGGCGGGCTCACCGATCACGGGCCCACCTCGGGAAGGTGCTGTGGCCCCTTTCCTCCTCTTCGCGGCCGGCTCTTTGCGGACCGGCTGCTTCCCGCGCGTCGTCTCCGGGCGCTCGAGGACTGTTTCCTCTTTGTCACCTGGCCTGGATGAGTTGTCATCATCCGTGCCTGGACTAGCTGGATGCTGGAGACTGCTCAGCGGTGCGTCAATAGTGGTCGGCCAACTGTCCTTCGGCACATCGGAGAAGTATACAGCCTGGTTCTGCGCACGAATCTTCAAAAGCACGATGAGCATATTACACAACTTGGAAGAGCAATGGAAGGGCCGAGCAGATTCTTACCATTGGTGGGGTGTTTGTTATGTTAAACGCCGACTGCTGGCCGGTGTTTGTAACACCCTCGGTGTTACCGTGTAAAACAACTCACTAAATCATTCATAAGCATCATGTTTATGTATTATTGCATGTGGCAAAATAAGGAATTAAATTTTGTTGCACTAAAAATGCTCAATAATAATGTAACAATGAATGGTTCTCGTGCTTGCTTAATTATTGGTTAGGCTTGGAAAAGCAATTTTTATAAAGGAAAATAATATAAAACTTATGGGTGGTGCTTAAATAAAATGTGACATACAATTCATGTAGATAAAAATGCAACAATGATTTTTAAGTGTATGTGCTGCTAGCTGGTACAATTGGAAGCTTAGAATTTGAATTGGAATTTCAAATCAGCCCTTAGTTTTAATTCTTCTAAAGTCTAAAAACAATTGATGGTGTCAATGCTACTTTGGCGATTAAATTCTAAAAGTTGGATTAAACAATGGTAGTATGTTTTTGCTTAGTGGATTGCAGCTAAGTGAGTGCTTTGCAATGGTGTGAGGGTTGGTTAGGCTACTGGGTGTTTTGGTTACTAATTAATTGTTACAAAAGGCTGAAAATTGTTGTTTGTCTAGCTAGTGCTTGTGTTGGGTTGCTGGTTGGCACTGCCATCTTGGCAAGGCCACATTTCCTTCTCTAGTCTGCTTTGGTTTGAGTGAGTTGCTCCATCCTATAGCCTTAGGTACCTTCTTGAGCCTTGCCCGGTTGGTTGAGTTTGAACTAAGTTAGATTGGTCTTGGTCGACGCTTCAAAAAGAGTGCGCGGCACGGTTCTGGCCGTTGGGGCCGAGGGGGGCGTGGTCACCGTGCGTCTGGGGCATCGCTGGCCATCTCGCCCGCGCGGCCGACACGTTGCTATTGCTGCCTCTGCCTCGCCTGGCTCCACGTTGTGGCTGCTGCTGCCGGTCTCTTCTGTCCCCCGCGCGTGGGCTCGCCCTGCTACTGCGGTGCCATCACCTCACGTCGCGTCCGCGCTCTACGCCACTGATCCCCTGTCTAGCTCTACACCGCTACCGCCACCATTACTTCCGCCTGCACGTGGGTCACCTACCAGCTCGCCCAAGTCCCGCCAAGCTATGGATGGGCCGAGCCGTACCTTTTTCCCCCTCTTCCCTGCCGCCTGGACCAACCGAGCGGCGCCTAGTTAACTTGCAGCACTGGTCATCTCCAAGCAATCACATGCGCCAGGAGAGAGTTAAGGCATCTGGCTAACCGCCCAGCCCACGCACGGCCGTACCCGAGCTCTGCACAGTGCTAATTTTGGCATTTACTCGCCGCCGGTGTTGTTAAGGCCGCGAGCGGTCATGTCGGTAATCATCCCTCTCCAGAGCCTCTCATTTGCATCCAACTGCACCGGTGGTTTCGTAGCAATCCCATCCTCGCCTTGCATGCCCCAGCCATAGCTCCACCGTTTTCTAGTCGCTGCTGACGCGGTCGCGCTGGCGCGGTTCGTCCTCGAGCTCATCGCGCACACATGGCCAGACTGCCACCAGCCTTCCCCGCTCCTAAGTTTGCAACTGTCGAGTTCACGGTAAGGTTCTAGTGCTCTTGCGCTAGTCGGTAGGTCTCTAGCCGGCACCTAGTCGCTGGAACGATTGCGCCGCCGCCACGGACAGCCGTGCACTGTGGCCACACGTTTTAGCGTGTCCTGCTGCTCCCGCACCGTCGCTTAGCGCTGTCGCGTAGGGCTAGGGTGTCAATCGGCCCACTAGTTGGGCCAGCACGTGCCCCGGGTGGCTAGCGAGGCGCCATTGCCACCGCTCGCCGCGCCGGTGCGCGCGGGAAGGCCGAGGATCTTGCCGCGATAAATAAGGGAAATTGTGAGGGCCTTGGTGCATATTTACCGACTACCGGGGAGCAGGCTTGTTATAAATGATAGGTAGTTTACTGTCTTGGTCATTAGAGCTAGCTTAGTAGCTTAGTATATGTGCTTTTATGTTAAGAGTTGCTGTTGCCTAAATTCTAAGTGTTGTATCATCAACGCATGCATATAGAGAATGACTTGGTGGAGTTCGTGGCCGCCGGGGAGCAGGAGTACGACGAGGTGATCGAAGAGTACGAGGAGGAGGTGCTCGTATAGGAGTTTCCGGAGCCACCCGTGACTGACACCACTGACACTGCACTAGCTCAAGGCAAGCCCCGGTGCATAACCTTTATTTTGATAATCCTGTGTGTGTATATATATACATGTTGTGCATCTACGTGGCAGGAATTTTATGGAAACTATATATATATATATCTTCCTATTAGTCTTACTAGTGCAGGTTCGAGTAGTGCTTTGCTTAGGTTTACCGGTAGCATGAGTAACTTGTCGTTACTCACAACAGGTGATTATTATTATTATTAATCTCACAATAAAATGGTGGAAAGGAAAATAGTGACTAGGCAGGGATATGGTATGGATATTGGTGGGTGTAACAGGTTGTGTCCCGCGGCCACGGGGCTTAGCTTGGTTGCACTGTTTTCCCTATCTGTGTCGATTGAGGACCATTGGTTGCATTGGATACTAGTCAAGTCACAGATTTATTATCTCGAGCACATACTTACTTATGGGAGCGAAAAGGCTTGTTACTCTCTTGTCGTGGGTTCCGGCTCTTTCCGGACCGACTGATTGGAGGCGGGAATAGGTGGAGGTCTAAGCACCACGTTGAGACCAGGTCTCAAGCGTGGGGGCTTGGAGTCCAAGTTTGGACGGGGACCTGGACCCTTCGACAGGAGTACAATGGGTTAGTCTTGCTTGTGCCTGGGATACAAGTGAGGCGTGTGTGTTTCGAGGTACCCAGCTGGGCACATTGACTCGTGAATTGCCGTTTCTACGTGATGGTATGACTTGACTACGGTCTGGCACTATAGTAAGAACTGGAATATGAAAGGTGGTAAAAGAATACCGATTGCTTAACCCTTGCTTGAAAGTAGATCAGGTGCTTACGTAGAATGTTGGATAATGAACTAATCATGACCGCTAATAATCTAAGCAAATAAGGACACACTCTTACTATTGCTTTCCGCAAACAAGAAACCCACAAGCCATAAAGCCTATCATATTCCTTGAGAGTCGGGAGATATATTCCCTAGGCGGGTAAGTCTTGCGAGTACATTGTGTACTCAGAGTTTATTTACCCTTGTTGCAGGTGCCATTTGAGAAGTTAGCTCTTGTATGGAGGATTCTTCTGGTGGGCACAGACGGATCCTTGTACCGCTTCGATAAATGTTTATTTATTCCGCTGTTTAATTATTGTACTTTGAACTCTGATATTGTAATAAAGAATTTCTAAGACATCATGTTGTATGAAATGGACTAATTATTGTAACCTCATACTTGTTGTTAGATGCTGGATGTTAAATGTGGATAGTTTCGAGTTCTCTCGTTGGGTGTGCTCGACGGAACTGCTTGAATTAGTTCGCTTTCGAGGTACTTAGTGTCTAGTGGAAAACAAGTGCCTCTGGGAGCGTGCTATTTTGGGATGTTCTGCCACAGTGTTCCTCAACACCGTTGAGGAGGTGAAGTAATCCCTGGTGCGACGGTAGATGTCTGCCCTTTTTATCACGTTGGGCGCCTCCCGAGTGGTGTCAGCCTCCCCTGCGTATTCGTATGCAGGGTGCATCCTCTCCTTGCAGGGCTGGATTCATCGACTGATGAAGTTTAGCGCCACACCAACTCCATCCAGATTGTCACGGTTTAAAATGTCCCGGAGCTCTTGCACCTAGACCATGTCGTTATGGCTCGGCTTCGCCAACCAATTCTTGGTGGCCATTGGGTAGTGGTCGATGTCACAAGGCATGTACGACTCTATGTCCCTGTTGTAGAACCACCTCGAGTTCCACTCCTTCAGCAAGCTGTTGAGTGGGACACTGATGTATTTACTCATCATCCCATCCCGAAGTTGCCGATATACACCGCAGACCACTTTGGGACCTCCGCTACCCTTGAAGGGTTTGAGGCAGAAGAAGTAGCGGAATAGATTGAAATGGGGGCGAATGCCAAGGAAGGCCTCACTGAGGTTGATGAAAATGGAGATGTGCAGAATGCTATCAGGGTTGAGATGGCACAGACTGATGCTGTAATAGTGACTCAGATCGTGAAGAAAGGGATGAATAGGCATTCCAAATCCATGTAGAAAATACACCTCGAAGACGATGAGCTCAAGGGTCAAGGGAGTCGGATACAACCCATCGGCGGTCAGGCGCCATTCAATGGTCTCCTTGTCGGAAAGGACGCATTCGAACACCAGCTTGTTGATCTTTGATTTAGAGCAGGTCAATTCAACCCACTCTCGATCACGGCGCACTTGGCCTAGAGTTTTCTTCGCCGTTTTCCCAAACTTCTTGGGGCTCACGCGTCTCCGCTTCGGTGCCATCGATCAGATCTGTTTGCGGGAGGAGTTTGCGGTTTGATTCAGCGGAGATTTTGCCTTGCCGTGTGCCATTCCGTGACAGATACAGAAAAGAAGATGTGGAGATAAAGTGGATGTAGGAAGAGAAAGAGGAGGATTGGAGAGAAGTGGTTGTTGACCACCATTGGCTAAGGGTAAAATTGTCTTTTCATCCGTCAGTTAATTACAGTTACCTCCAAGTCTAACTGTAGTGGCATAGAGGTCATAAGCAAAAAATTTAGCAATGGCACATTAGGCGCGATAAATTTTTTAATTGGCAGCTGTTTTTACTTATTTTCTTGGCTTTTTAACCTTCGCATAAAAGCTTCAAAAAAATGAGGGGCCATCGCTACACAAAGTTTCTCTTTCTGTACCGTATTCGCTGGGGCATGGCCGAGCAACATCAGGTTCAGAGTCCAGTCCTCTAGGTTGCTCCACGGGAGTCAGACAAGTCGGTTCATCCTTGACAGCCTGTTGATAGGTTCAGAGTCCAGCCTATTGATTCCCGGGCCGTGCAGGACCGGCTATATCGGTCTTCCTTAGAGGTGGAGCGGCCATTGCTGCAGAGATATCAGTGATGCAGACTTGCAGTGTAGGCAAAATTCTAACATTTATCTAGATGTTTTGGCGAGTACGAAAAACATTTGACCCATGATTTTCTTTCGTGAAGCCTATTGAGAGGTTCACTAGTGACCTGTAAGACTAGCTCCAATGTGACAAAAAATCGATGCTGAAATTAGTGAACTTTTTTCAAGCCTCGGTTCATGCCATTGTACAGAACCATGCTTACTTGAAATATATATATATATATATATATATATATATATATATATATATATATATATATATATATATATATATATATATATATATATATATATATAGGCACCAAGTTAAGTGCATACATGTATCGATGCTGTCTTTTGAGCGATGGAAGAAAATGTCCGTGGAAAATATTTGTACTTATAGCTTTATTGAACTTGATGCTAAAATATTGAAAGTAAGGACATATGTTAGTAAGCTCTTTTGCAAAAGTTATGCTATCCAGCTTAAGCCTTGCATATCCTTGGAGCCGTTTTATTTTTCTCCTGTCGGGTAATTCTAGCTGAGTATAACTAAGTACTTAGGATTTTATCTCACCTTGTTGCAGGTGAAGCGCAATATCCTGGTGCTGTGCTTGCTGCCTCGGCCCTGCTTATTAGGGTGATGAGTTAAGTGTTGGTTGGCTCGGCTGCTCTTTATATGCTTCTCATCTATGCTTTCGTTGGAGGATGTCATCTAAGCTAGCAATGTATTTCGAACTTATGGTTTCGTAGTCGTTTCAAAGTTATGTTGTTTTAACTTATCAGATTGCAAATTGATAATGTATTACTTATTTGTGAACTCAGTTGTAATTCTATTTCCACTGCAAACTCCTTGTATGTGATGTGTATTTGCTTAATCGAGTACGATCTTAGTTATGATGTGGCTTTATCGAGGTCTTTCGTGACACTCGACAGATTACCGGGTTTATATAACCAGTAGTGCAGCAGCTTTCATTCAGTCGTTCACGGCTTGTCCAAATATCTTCCTGTTTTCTTTGACCAAAAACGCGAGTTGACAAGACAGTACTGTACTGTTAATTACTACTACTCTGATTAATTAGGTACTCATATATATTCCATTCCGATCATCTGGATCTGCACCACAGAGACAGAGCTCATCAGGAACCCTGGCCCGTTGAGCAGGCCAGCGACATACATGGCCATGGCGGCCTTCCAGCTTCGTAATAGGCCTCCATCTGCTGTGCCATGTCGTCTATCCACCGTCTTGCTCCTCTTATGCTTGCTGCTCTCTTGTTCCCACCCCATATCCTGCACCTGCCCCGGCTCCCGGGATGCATCCCGGCACCACACCATGAGCGGCGCCTTCGACCAACTGCCCGGCTACCTGTTCGTCACCAACATGAGTACCTGCAGAACAGATTATGAGAGGGTGGATTGCCGTGGCCTAGGCTCCTACATGAAGACCAACTACCCTGCTTTTGACCCGTCTCAAAAATGTTGGTTCTTTATCCGGCAACGTATTGTTCTTCGCCACCACATCTACGATGATAGACCTGCTGCGTCCTTCAGCGTCGTCTTCTCCATGAGCATCTACCAGCCAAACAACCAGATGAAGGCAGCAAATGGCGGCAGCCTGGTGTTCGCCATCGAGCATTTGTACTTCCCAATGGAGACGGGGCGCATTTTCACCCCAGCCAATTGGCTGGTACTTGGCCCCTCCAGCTCCTCCAACCCCTCGTCATCCACCGACAGTGCTGGCGACCACCTCACCGCTGAGATCGGTACGGCCCGAGATCACGGGACGTTGCTGTATCAGGGCGGCACCATCTGGGTACAAATTGGCATAGATCCGCCAGGCAATTCCTCTGCGGCAGCGGCGAGGAAGTACAGAGTGTGGATCGACTATGATCATGTCAGCCACCGCATGTCGGTCTACGCTGATGCCGGTGAAGATGCACCAAAGCCTGCAAACGCGATAGCCAGTACGAACCTCACCATCAGAGCACAATACGCAGTGCTAGGCCTTTTCTCCTCCATGGGGCAGCTCCTACAGGTTCACACGTGGAATTCGACGGTCGACAGGCTCCCTGGTTTCCAGGACACGGGAAGCATTACAGAGAAGACCGTCATACTGTCCTCTGTCCTTGGATCGGTGGCTGCGACGGCCATCACGACTGCCCTTGTGTTCTTGTACCTCAACTCCAAGTACAGGAGGTGGATGAAGGAGCGGGATGAGCTGACCAAGATCATGCAGGGCATCCCCGGGGTACCAGCCCACATTGACTTCACTGAGATAAAGAAGGCCACCAAGAACTTCCATGAGACGACCAAGCTTGGCAAGGGAGGGTTCGGAGCTGTGTACCGATGCAAGCTTCCTGCAGTGGCTTCTACAAGTAGTAGGACGGGGCGGCGAGGAGCCATGGACGTGGCAGTCAAGAAATTCACGCGTGAAGTTGAGGACCGCCGCTGTAGTGACTTCATCGCTGAGGTCAGCATCATCAACCGTCTAAGACACAAGAATATTGTCCCACTTATTGGTGAGTACTTGCCTCTACCTAGCTGCTGCCCATGCATGTTCTGTTTCTTTTGAAGACCTTAGTAGTGTACAATAAAAAGAGCATAGAACGTAGTAGTCTTATTATGTATTCTTGAATGAGTAGTGCTAGCAGTAGCAGTACTTAGTGCACAAAATTTTCAGGCTGGTCCTACAACAAAGGTGAGGCACTCCTCATCTACGAGTACATGACCAACGGCAGCCTGGACCAGCATCTCTTCCAGAACGGCAGCGCACAGCAGCAGCAAGAAGGCACATCTCTCCGGCAGTGGCACACCCGCTACGGCATCGCCAGAGATATTGCCACAGGCCTGCACTACGTCCACCACGAGCATGAGCCCATGGTGCTGCACCGCGACATCAAGGCCAGCAACATCATGCTCGACTCCGACTTCCGTGCCCGGCTCGGCGACTTCGGCATCGCCTGCACGGTCGCTGCCAACAGGAGCTCCGTCACGGGCATCGCCGGCACGTGGGGCTACATAGCGCCGGACTACGCGATGAGCTACAAGGCCACGCGCCAGACTGACATCTACGCGTTCGGGGTGCTCCTCCTCGAGATTGTCACAGGAAAGAAGAACGGGGACTTCCCACTCCCACATGACGATGATGAACACATCACTGACTGGATCTGGCGTCTTCACGGGGAGGGGAAGCTGCTCGATGCCGTCGATGACAGCGTACTTGTTGGCGCCGGTGGTGGTTGTGATCGGCAGGACGACGGGGTTACTAACGAGGCCAGATGTCTGCTGATGCTTGGACTGGCGTGTACCGACCCCAACCCGTTGGATCGTCCCAGCATGGCTCAAGTGCTGCAGGTCATCACCAAGGTTATGCCGCCACCGGAGGTGCCACCTGAGAAACCGGCGTTCGTGTGGCCGCCCCGAGACTGGCGTTCACGCAACTCTGTGTATAGCACGGCCATGAGTGACTGGGACCGGGACTGGAGCTTGGCAAGCACGGCGGAGCTGGCACAGGCCAGCGTGGAGCAGCCGTCGACAACCGTCACTGGAGGACACGCCTCCGTTCGTAGCAGAGCGACGCAGAATTGCATGGGGGAGAGGTGGAGCAGACGCCAGACGCAGCCCATGAAGGATGAGCCGGATCTTCCTCTTTTCTCCTAGCCTCCCCTTGTCTGATCCTAATCCTGCCATATACATGTTTTTAGGAAATAAATATGTATTTGTACCCTTAGCTATCTTTGGGAAGAAAACTCCTCGTGCAAAGGTGTGGACTAGGATCTGTGCCTGTGGTAATCGTCTATCTATATATAAATGGTTTTGCTACGATAACTCCAAATAATTGTAGACCGTCGATCTGGAGTGCTATAATCATATATTACCTCATAAGAGGTAATAGGAAAAATATATTTGCTTTATTTTGAGAAATAAGAAGGTAAAGCTAATTTTTAGGTAATATATATATATATATATATATATATATATATATATATATATATATATATATATCTATAAATTAGATCGAGCATGTATTCAAACATGCAAACACGTATGGATTGTTCTCAACATAACATGTAACGTTTTTTTTAAATTAATTGATCTATATTGATGGTTCCCAACATAACATGTAACATTTTTCTTAATTAATTTTTATCTATGTACAGTTTTAATTTATCCCATGATGCTAAACTTGAGTTGTATCTTTTCTTGAATGTTTTGTCATAAGTATTTTTTTATTTTTTTTTCTATTTTAGTTATTTTATTTAAATTGAAAGATAAACGTGTTCGTAAGGAATGTCACACTTGAACGTGTTGGTATCACGCATGCCTTGCTGCAAGTGCCAGCCTCTGCCCGGCACCGCGTCGTCGATGTCGACCATCCACTACGGCACTACAACTGTCCTCTCCAGACGTGCTACAATGGTTAAGTGACGTGCTCGTCACGTTCGGAGTCTGACGATCTTCGAGTACTTCTTAGCTGTGTTTGTGGTCTAGGTATAGTTATAGATCTGTTTGTATACAGGGTGTGTGTGAGGTATGCGTGTGTGTGATGATGTGTGTATGTATCTGAACAGATACTACAGCTGTAACTAGATAAGATGACAAAATAAACTGTCCTCTCTCTGTCCTTCACCTCCAGTACGGTGGGGACCGGAGACGATGAGTGTGATATGCCGTAGGCCCGTTGCCTGTAGCTGCAGCTCTTTACGTACTACCAGACGAACAAAGCTGGCCAGTAATGCTAGACAGTAGCGGCCCCACGGGATGTAACTGTATGTCCTACAATACGTACTGGTGATCGTCTGTCCCTCTTACCAATCTTACCGTGATAGTCTTTTTAGATTAAGGAAAAAAAACATCCTTGCTAGTGGCTATACCGTGATAGTCTGACGGTGAGTGGGATTGAATGTTTGATTTTATTTGCTGTGATGGAGAAAAAGCTACTAATATTGGCTGCCAAACTCCTTCGTATCTACACCCTCTGTCCTAATTCATCTGTCGTTTTCGGTTTTCGTGTGACATGTTTGACTTGTTTTGTAAAAAATACATGTAACATTTGTATGTCTAAATAAATTTATTAAAAAACTAGATTCAAAGATCTTTCTAATAATACCAATTATGTATCATAAATATTAATATTTTTTAATATATATTTTGTCAAAGTTGTTTTTCAGGAATCAAAAGCGACAGATATTTTGGGACGTACACAAATTTGAAATTTGCATGATTGCTACGAGGAACAGATGATATGATATCAATGATTTCCGAGGCGCAACCTGAGTACATCGAGTTGTGCCTAGGAATCAGCAAATCACTAATCTAGATGCAACAATCACTGCCAGTTTAAAATTCATCATCACTACCGTATATAGATCTAGCAGAGGGCAACCGGTAGTTATGGGCCTCACCTACCACTTCAGTTCTCTGCCCGGCAGTGATTTAGGATATCACGGTCGGTTCAAGGACAGAACCGAGAGTAATAGAACAAGGATCATTGTCGATTTAAGGATAGAGCCGGCAATAATAGGATAAGGATCACTGTCGGTTCTATCTTCTAACCAACTGTGATATTGTGGTGATTACTGTTGGTTAGTGGCTTCAACCCATGGTGACCTTTATTTTTCTCATTTTTTTGTCAGCTTTATTATTAAATTTAAATTTAAATAGAGGTTGTTGTTGTCTAATATTTTTACATTCAATATTACTAATGCATCACATATATCACTACCATCACATTCCTCACAATATTTGATATATGAATACATCAAAATTAGAAAATCGTATGTACATAATAGATAGAGATGAAGCCTTTACAAACCAAAGTCTAATACTACAAAAATAAGTGGAGCACATGCATTACTACTTGTTATTATGTGCCATGGTACAGTGATTGTAATGAACATCCCTATTGTGTAACCAATCACACCATTTAAGTATATCAACTTATGAATTAGTGCACTCGTTTTTGCTTCACAAGTCCGAACATGGTCTAACAAAGTTTGAACAACAAATGGACTAGCACCCAAAGCCAATGCATATCACTATGTAAAAAAGCCACATATCCACCACCTCACCACCGACCACTAAAGCGCGTCAGCTGTAGTACAACTACAGACGCGCCTTCCTGACGCGCGTCTGTAGTGTGTCGCCGGCGGGGGTTGCCGGTCCGGCGAGGTCAACACACGTCTGTAATAAGCGCTTACTGCAGATGCGTGTTGGTAAAACACATCTAAGCTAAATCTGTAGACGTGTGTATATAAAACGCGTCTGTGTCTGCAGCAGTTATTACAGACGTGTGTTGTGATTTCCGAGTCTTGGATAACGGGATCAAACTCTACAGACGCGCGTACGTGACACGCATCTGTAAGAAAATCTCTTATTGCAGACATGTATGTTGTGCTCGAGTAATCCTACTTGTAGCAGACGCGTCCTGCTCTATACGCGTCTGTACTTTATGGCAGACGTGTGTTCCATACTATAACACCCTCGGTGTTACCGCGTCAAACAACTCACTAAACCACGTCATGAGCATCATGTTTATGTATTATTGCATGTGGCAAAATGCGAAATTAAATTTTGTTGCACTAATTCTCAAATTAAGCTCTAAATTATTCCTTGTCCAAGTATTCTTTCGCAGCCCAAATCACTTTCATTCATCCTGATCCAACTCTAGCTCTCGCTATTTTTCTCCTCCTTAATTCCCCAAGCAAGTACTCGACACTCGCAAGCCGCGAAGCACGCTTCAGTCATTTCATTTGCAAGACACAGTGCTTTTACTTCGTCGTGTCATGCAAGGCAAGTTTAGCAGCAGATGACCGATCGACAGCAGCATCACACACGCTACGCGCTAACTACACTCTGACTCAGCCGACTGAGCACGCCGCTCACTCACTACTCGCAACAGCAAGTTCATGCATCAGTAGTACAGCCCATGGTCATGTCACTACTGGAGCTGGCGGCTTTGCCGAGGGCTCCAGGCTCTTGGCAAAGCCTCTCAGACCCTCGGCAAAGGCTTTGCCGAGAGCAGCTCTCGGCAAAAACCCGATCGGCAAAGCCTTCTTTGCCGAGAGCCGTTTATCGGGCTCTCGGCAAAGGCTTTGCCGAGAGCCAACGCGGCTCTCGGCAAAGAAAAGGCGCCGTTAACGGGCCCGCTTTCTTTGCCGAGAGCCCATTTGGCTGGCTCTCGGCAAAGAGTTTTCTTTTTTTTTTGGAAAAATTCTTTGCCGAGAGCCAGTGTGGCCAGGCTCTCGGCAAACATTTTTCTTTTTTTTTTTTAAAAATGTTTGCCGAGAGCCTGGCCAAACTGGCTCTCGGCAAAGAGTTTTCCAAAAAAAAAAGAAAATTCTTTGCCGAGAGCCAGTCTGGCCAGGCTCTCGGTAAACATTTTTTTTTAAAAAAAGAAAAATGTTTGCCGAGAGCCTGGCCACACTGGCTCTCGGCAAAGAATTTTCTTTTTTTTTTTTGGAAAACTCTTTGCCAAGGGCCAGTCTAGCCAGGCTCTCGGCAAAGCCTGTCCTTTGCCGAGTGCAACGGTCATTGCCCTCGGCAAAGCTGGGAAATGGCCCAGCTTTGCCGAGGGCAATGACCGTTGCACTCGGCAAAGGCAGCCTTTGCCGAGAGCAACCCTCGGCAAAGTGGGAAATTTTGATTTTTTTCTTCTAATTTTCCATTTCATTACACATACAAATCACATTCATCACATATAAATCACATTCATCACGTATAAACACATATATCACATCTACATATCACATTCATCACATATATGTCACGTTCACATACACCACGCATATAGCACATTCATCACAATATTTGAACTAAACGAAAGTTAACCATTACAAGTTATCATCGAAACATAATAAGTTTTCATTCTAAAGTTCACAATCTACTAGAGACGACACTTTAAACACAGTCATGGCGAACTTTGCCCTGGCCACCCCGGAGAAGGAGTCCCGCCTTGACCCCCGGGCGTGTTCCATCCAGGCGCTTGCGGGTTGTTCGAACCCGCCGACGGAGGCTGCAAAAATTAGATGTCTATGTCAGACAAGCAAATGCAGAAACAAAACACTAAGGAATCGATACTCACAGGAGTAGTATCCGCGTTCTGAGACGGCGGTGGAGGAGTCATGAGCGCCGCGGGCACCAGCATGCCCTGGGAGGCCATGAACGTAATGAGATCTTGCATCTGCTTAGCTTGGGCCTCCAACCGGGCCTCCATCTGGGACCGCATCTGAGCCTCGGCGAGCTTGCGCTCCTCCCTTTCTCTTTCCAGGCGGGCCTGTGATAATACAAAGGGAATGTTAGAACAATGCAAACATTTAAACATCAATGTACGACGAGTAAAACAAAAATAACCTCGAGCTCGGCGACCCGCGACTGCGAAGGCGACGGGCGTGGGCGTATGGGGACGCTCCCGCTCGTGGTCTGTGCTCGGAGCTGGGACAGAGTGGGAGTGGAGGACGAGTCGATGACGCCGTCGCCAAGCCAATACCGCCCGTGCTTCTTCCCTCCTCCGACCCTCATCACGAGGCTTCCGTCCAGGTCCTCGCTGGCCGGATCAAAGTCGGCCCCATGGACCGCCCATGGCCGGATCTAATAGGTGAGGATAGGTCCTAATCCCACCTGCGGATGCATAGACGAGGCTAGTTCTCATTTTCTGCCCCAACCCAAGATAGAATTTCGGCAGCACCTCCCCGCTGTTCTCCCGATACACGTCCCTATAGGGAGAGTGTGTATCCGGAGAACAACAGGGAGGTGATGCCGAAACTCCGTCTCGAATCAAGGCAGACCATGAGAACTAGCCTCATCTACGCATCCGCGGGCTGTCCAAGTAACGTGGACAATCCGAAACAGATACAGATATCGACATGCAGAGATCTGCATACCTCCAACTATATCTCTTTCGGACGGGAGACGCCTAACTGGGTTCATGACCTACGACCCTTATCCGGGAGGAGAGGTTATTTATACCTAGGGTGGCGGTGGAGTCAGGCTAGCGGCGCAGTGATGAGTCGGTGCAGTGGTGAGGCGAAGCGGTGCAGGCAGACCCGCAGTGGACGATCCTGCAACTATTAGGTAGCTCCTAAGAAAGGAAATTGAGAAGTGGCTAAGATAACCATGGTGTGGTTCAGTTCAATTGCAGAGTCAACTTCAACTATTGCTTTTATAAAGACAGAGAATGCCTATAGCATGCAATGTCAAAAAAGCAAGCTCCAACCAAGCTGTAATTTGATGTGTTCATGTAAATATGATAAATTGAGCTGCTGAATGGTTAAAATCATGGATAATGGGAGCAGAAGGGTGCATATTGAGGGGACAAGACACTAGAACAGAAGAGGATGGGCATAGATGAAGAAAACTTTAGACAAGCGAATGCAGATGGTTAGTCATTTCATTGTTTGAACATAAAGGATACATTGTGACAGTCCTATCCTTTTTGTAGATGGTGGAAGACTTGAGTAATAAGGAACATATCGAGAAACAAAGAATACTAAACATATGCAACTTTTTTATAATAATAAAGATGCACAACTAATCATGAGTAATAACAAACTAACAGATTATGAGATAAACAAGTAATTTTCTAAGTATGCAACAGTAAGAAAACCAATGCACATCCTATGCCACCTGGCAGTGGCTGGCATTAGGCCCACATCCATGAGGCCCAACTTGTTTCATTGCTAACCAAATTCTGATTGTTGTGCTGTGCTGCAATGCATGTTTGCTAAAATGGCTGTGGAAAGCAGTCAATGTAAGATCCAGCATACTGAAGCATGCATCAGATTATAGTTTACTAAATTAATTCTCAAAAATACGCTGGAGAGCTGCATACCACTAAAGAAGAAAAATATGGTACAGAACCAGTCCAAAACATCAAAACGTAAGGACGCACCAAGCGCTAAAAAACACACCACCAAAGGAGAAACTTAAGAGCTCAAAAGTTCTGGATGCACACAACAGAGCGGAGTCCTCTGTTATTGCCCTAACAACACCACTAGACTAGGAGGAGGCACTAGCACTAGCACTAGGAAATTGAGAAGAGGCACCGAGAAGTGTAGATTATTGTGTAGGCTCATGATGCTTCTCACTTCTACCTACTCCTTTTGAGTTTTGACAGTCCAACTTAGTTACTCGATGTGCAGGTGCAGCTAAGCCTAACGCTTCACCTAATAATTCCAGTGCTGTTGGATCAATGCACATAGATCGATAGATTTGTTTGTTGAAGATCTGTCGGGGAATCATATGCTTATTTTCTAGGTCAAGTCCTCAAACCTAGTTATGGGTGTTCACATTACTTCGGGTGTCCGGGTCGATCAACGGGAAGAAGGTACATGATACTTCACCGGGATTTGACAATCTTCTAGATGGGATAGACTCTACTTCAAGCTTTTTAGATCTCTCAAAACAGAGAGGTGAAAGTCCGACGAGCATATAAGGGTAATCCCAATGCTCTGATTAGAATAATTTCCATGACAAATTTATTAGCTTGCCATGTAAGAGAAAGAAACAGATGAAAATTACCTCTTGTAGAGGAATCGGTGCCTACCTCTTAAAATGATGCATGAAGACTTGACCGCATTGCATCCATTTAATTTTGTGGTTACCATCATGTGCCCCTGGTGCTTTTTGGGAGCACTTGGAGGTGGTCGTTATAGTAAACAAGGAAAATGAGACAAAGGAATACTCCGTTGTTTTGCCTAAAGTGGCTACAAGATGACTAGTTTGAACCTAAAGAAGAAGACCACTACTAGTTTGAATCGGAAAAGATGTTAGTAAGACACTGTACTGCATGTAGAGGTCAGAGCCATGCATTCATATGATTAGAGGTAGTCTAAACATGTTAGTAAGACACTGTGTATTGGGGGGGTAATACTTTGTTTGTGCTTTTAACACTAGACAGCCTTTTGAGCTACATCCCTCTCCTGGACCTATACAGTCGAGTAGACAAGCAGTTTCACCTTTTGAGCTACATCCCTCTCCTGGACCTATACAGTCGAGTAGAGAAGCAGTTTCACAAGAATGTCATTCATCACATCTCTAGTTAGATTCACTACTAATCTAGTCCCGGTCATGTCATTCATCACATTTCTAGTTAGATTCGCTGCTACTGCTAACACTATACCTCTCATGAACATTCTAGAAAGCTAGTAATTTGGATTTAGATGA
Source organism: Saccharum hybrid cultivar R570 (assembly GCA_038087645.1). Lineage (NCBI taxonomy): Eukaryota > Viridiplantae > Streptophyta > Magnoliopsida > Poales > Poaceae > Saccharum > Saccharum hybrid cultivar. The sequence continues at coordinate 232,490 of JAQSUU010000744.1, forward strand.
CTAATATAATGGAGGAGTGGTAAGAGGTATACAGCAAGATGTGATCAGAAAGTAAGCACAAGGGAGAGGAGGAAGTACCCGAACGCCGGCACTCCGAGACGTGGACGGCGGCAGGGGCGGGGGCGGCTCCGAGCGGCCGGGCGAGGACGCGGCCGGGCGGCGGCGGCGGCTCCCCTCCGTGGACGGCAGCGGGGGCGGGGGCGGCTCCGAGCGGCCGGGCGAGGACGCGGCCGGGCGGCGGCGGCGGCGCTGGCGCGGGGGCGGGGGCACGGGCTGGCGGGGGCGACAGGCGCGGGTGAGGGGCGCGGGTGTGGGGGCGAGAGGCGCGTTTGTGAGGGGTGAGGGGCGCGGGCGGCGGTTTTGATTCGGAGCCTCTTTGCCGAGAGCTAGATCAGGCGGCTCTCGGCAAAGAGTTTTTCTTTTTTTTTGATTTTCTTTGCCGAGAGCCCTAGCCAAGGCTCTCGGCACAGAGCCTCTTTGCCAAGAGCAACCAAGCCTAGGCTCTCGGCAAAGAAAATAAAAAAATAAAAACTCTTTGCCGAGAGCCGCCTGACCTAGCTCTCGGCAAAATATATATAATTTTTAAAAATTTCTTAACTAGGTCAGGCGGCAAAATATATATAAAAACTCTTTGCCGAGAGCTAGGTCAGGCGGCTCTCGGCAAAAAGTTTTTATTTTTTTTATTTTCTTTGCCGAGAGCCTGGGCTTGGTTGCTCTCGGCAAAGAGGCTCATTGCCGAGAGCTTTAGGAGGCTCTCGGCAAAATATATATATATTTTTTGGTTTTTTGCTCCTAGTTTTTTCCTGCAGCCTTGATATAGTACTAGGTGGCCATGTTTGAAATTTGGTGTATTTTCCATTCTTCTTCCTATATTTCGCGCATTTTCTTTATTTTCTTGATTTTTTCTGCATGACGCACATTTGAAAGGCAGGTGCATGAAATAATGAATCTCAGCGATTTAAAAAATGATATTCATTCTTCCGAGAGTATTTCAACACCATATCTAGGGACAGACGCGGAAACTCGACCATCTCGTGCACGAGACATAGCGACCAAGTTGTGTAGGATTTGATTTAAAAATATATAAAATGCGAACGGAGTCGGAAAATCATGAAAATAGACGGAAGGCCTTGACACGATACGTATAGTTTATGGAAATAATTTGGGAGTGTTTGGAGCAAGTTGTGACACAAGATGGTTGAAACCCTGAGATCTCCGCATGCGATATCTTGTTATCACATGTGGAGATCTAAGGGTTTCAACCATCTTGCAGCACAACTTGCTTCAAATATTTTCAAAATTTTTTTATTGCTTCTACATGCAATGTCAAGGCCTCCCGTTCATTTTCATGATTTTCCGACTCCGTTCACATTTTATATATTTTTAAATCAAATCTCACGCAACTTGGTCGTCATGTCGCGTGCACGAGATGGTCGAGTTTCCGCGTATGTCCCTAGATACGGTGTCGAAATACCCTCGGAAGAATGAATATAATTTTTTGAATCGCTGAGATTCATTATTTCATGCACCTGCAGTACAAATGTGCGTCTTGCGGAAAAAATCAAGAAAATGAAAAAATTACACGAAATATAGCAAGAGGGATGGAAAATACACTAAATTTCAAATCTTGGGTTCTAGTACTGTAGCAAGGCTGCACAAAAAATTTGGGACCAAAAATCCAAAAAAAAAATTTGCCGAGAGCCTTGGCTGAGGCTCTCGGCAAAGAAAATATTTTGCCGAGAGCCTAACAGCAGGCTCTCGGCAAAGATGACGGCGTAAGGGTGCCGTTTGTGGGGTTGAGGCTTTGCCGAGATTTTTTGTTTACCGAGAGTCGAGCTCTCGGCAAAGTTTGGCTTTGCCGAGAGCCAATCTTTGCCGAGAGTCGAGCTCTCGACAAAGCTTGCTTTACCGAGAGCCAGTATTTGCCGAGCGCAGGCTCTCGACAAAGGATTCTTTGCTGAGCGCCCGATATTTGGCTCTCGACAAAGAATATGACGCTCGGTAAAGATACTGTTTCCGGTAGTGTGTGCATGCCAAAAAATCCAACAAGCAACATCTACACGTTTAGCCCAAAATACACTCCTCAACTAGCCACGTGCATGCAAGTCCAAACGATTGATTAATCCAAATACTTCCCTTTCCCAAAAGAGGATTAGCATCCAACAATCAGACCACAAGTATCTCCAACCTCGCAACGCGTCGTTGTCCACGCCTTTATTTCGCCTGCTAGCCATCGCGCTCCGCAAAATCAATGCCGCCCTGCCCACACGTTGCGCTGAGCAGCACACCAGAATTCAAACCTGAAGCACTGTAGACGGCAACTGCCGGAGATCCCGAAGCCGCCACTGACTGACTTTGCTGACACCCCGCCTGCCCAAGGCAAGCCTCGGTGCATAACCCTTATTTTTTATAATCACCGTATATATAAATGTTGTGCATTTACGTTGCAGGAATTTTATGAAAACCACACACACATATATATACCTATGAGTCTTACTAGTGCAGGATCGATTAGTTGCTATGCTTAGGTTTTCCGGTAGTGTGAGCGACCTGCCGTTGCTCACAATAGGTGATTATTATTACACTCATGATAAAATAATGGAAAGAAAAATGGTGATCAGGCAGGGATATAGTATGGGTATTGGTGGGTGTAACAGGTTGTGTCCCGCGGCCATGGGGCATAGCTTGGTTGCACTATTTACCCTGTCCATGTCGATTAAGGACCGTCCGTTGTTTGGACCCTGGTCAAGTCACAGACTTATTATCCCGAGCACATACTTGCTTATAGGAGCGGGAAGGCTTGTTACTCTCTTGTCGTGGGTTTTGGCTCTTTTCAGACCGACTGATTGGAGGCGGGGATAGTTAGAGGTCTAAGCACCACATTGAGGTCAGGCCTCAAGTGTGGGAGCTTGGAGTCCATGTTTGGACGGGACCTGGAATCCATGACAGGAGTGGAACAGGTTGGTCTCGCTTGTGCCTGGGGTACAAGCGAGGCGTGTGTTTTTCGGGGTACCCAGCTGGGCATATTAATTTGTGAATCGCCGTTTCTGCGTGACGGTACGACTTGACTACGCTCTAGCACTGTTGTAAGGACTGGTATATGAAAGATGAAAAAAATAGTTCTGATTGCTCAACCCTTGCTTGATAATAGAATAGGTGCTTACATAGAATGTTGGATAATGAATTAAATATGGCTGCTAATAATCCAATGAAATAAGGACACACTCTTAGTATTGCTTTTCGCAAAACTAGGAACCCACAAGCCATAAAGCCTAGCATATCCCTTGAGAGTCGGGAAATACATTCCCAGTTGGGTAAGTCTTGTGAGTACATTGTGTACTCAGGATTTATTTACCCTTGTTGCAGGTGCGGCTTGAGAAGCTAGCTGTTGTGTGGAGGATTCTTTTGGTGGGCACAGATGGATCCTTGTATCGCTCTGCTAGATGTTTATTTCTTTCCGCTATTTAATTATCACACTCTGAACCTTAGTACTATAATAAAGAATTTCTGAGACTCTTTGTTGTAAGAAATGTACTAAGTATTATAAGCTTGTACTCATTATTGGATCCCGGGTGTAAAATTGTGGATTGTTTCGAGTTCTCCCTTGTGGTGTGCTCAACGGAACTGTCTGGTTTAGCTCACTTTCAGGGTACTCAGTGTCCAGTGGAAGACAAGTGCCTCTGAAAGTGTGTTAATTTGGACGGTTCTGCCACACATACGCGCGTCTGTAGTACTTGGCCTGCGTACTTAGTCGATGGCACGTGCTAACGGGCAGAGGGAGGTACTTGGCGCGTATGGAACACAGGGAGCAATGGCTCTTGCACGACTTTGAGGAGCGCGAGTGGAGTTGGCGGGTGGCGGGCGGCGGTTAGAGTTGTGCAGTGCGACCACAGGCGGGCGGCGGAAGGAGGGGCGTGCGACAGCTGGTGGGGTGCGTTGCTGTGGCGGGCGGCGGGCCGACGGGGCTCGCTGTTGCTGCGGACGGCGGTGGGCGGCCTTAGGGCCACGCCGCGTAGGCAGCCCAGCGTAGGTGAGCAAGTCTTAAGCTCGAGCCGCCGGCACTCCTCTCTTTCCCTCTTCTCTGCAGGAGCATTGTCGTGCCGCTCAACGGCAAAATTCGTCACCGTTGTTCCATCTTCTCCCAATTTCCCGCACTCCCAGCTCCGCCTAGTTCTTGCGGTCCTCCTCGAACCGCGGTAGCCACCTCTTGCCACCGCAATTGCCTTCGGCGTCGATTGTCGCCGCAGCCGTGCCACCATGGCCGCCATGGGCAGCTCGCCGTGGCCAGCTCGTTCCGGCGCTCCTCTAGCTATCCCATTTATTGTTTTAGCTCTCCTGCAACTCCGTGATGCTCATCGGCTCCATTCTTCTACCTCTGCCGCGCAGGTCGTGGCGAAACGGTGACCTCGCCACCAGTTTGTGCCGCTACACGCGCCATCACCGCCGGCCATCTAGCTCCGCCTCGTCTCCGGTTCAACCAAGTAGCGCATCGACATCGTGGTGAGCTGCTGATGCTGCCTAAGCCCTTAGACTAACCTATACCATGCTGTATCGGACAGAGCACCGTGACGCCGCCGCTCTGTGTTTGCCGCACCGCCATTGCTGTGGTCGAGCTCGAGTCTAACTCTATCTTGTTCCTCTCTGCAGTGTACTCGATCAGGTGTGCTCCGACCGTGCTTCGCCATCTCGAGCTGCAAAGGATCGCCGGCGTGCTTAGCTCTCCTCCCTGGTCCTCCTTGCTCTCGTCTTCGGCCTCTTGTTCTCTGGCGTGTGCTTCTCTATGAACAGTGGTGAGCTTGTGTGAAATTGTGATGAAGTTGCTTGTGTGAAACTTGCAATATGAACTAAGTCTACTGAAAAAATATGATTTTTATTACTAAAGCATTGATGCATTTGCTTATATTCTTCCATTTTCACTCCAGCCATTGACAAACCAGCAACAATATATATGTAATAATATATAGATAGATGCATTTCCAGCCAAAGTATGTGACAAAGTTTGCATCACAGAGTTTTACTACTTCATCGCAGTAATTACATTATCACCAATAGTACGTCATCACAGAGTTTACATTCACATAGTTTCATCACCAAAAGTTAACACAGCATCACATCATCATTAGATGTTCGCCGGCGGCAGAGGCATGGTGCCCTGCAACTTGCTCTGGAGGTCATGCACATTATGAACCACGGACGCCAGGTGGTCACCAAGGTCATCCAGGTTCTTCTTGAGATGCTTCTCCTTCTCTTCGTTCTCAGCCTTCTCTTTCTTGAGTTCGTCAACACTCCGCTAAAGACCGCCTATGCTCTTCATGATGGGTTCAGAACCATTGCCTGCAGGGCCTTGTGCATGGTACTTAGAGGGAGCTGATAAGATCGATCCAATATGCACAAAAATAGTTATAGGAACATATATGAAAATCCAGCATAAATCTAGATACTGTGACAAAAAACCTACATATAAGTTTCATTTGCATTCATATAAATTTCATTATCCAGCATATAGCAGAATCATATAAGTTTCATATAATCAATTATAGGCTACAAAGTCCATGACCTTGTGAACACCAAAATCATAGCAAATTAGAAAAATAAAACATCTAGCTGCTGCTAACAATGCACATAAAGACTTAGAGCTGCCCCAAAGAGATGAAACCCAATCTACTCAAATCACAATGCTGAAATATTGAAGTGGCACCATCAAAATTATTGACAAGATTAAAATCATTGATCCATGATAAACATCTAGATAAAGCAACCTACTCAAATCACAATGCTGCTGCAAAATACAATATATGACAGTTTACATTGCTTGTATAAAAGCTTGAGTTGCATCTGCATTTATTCTACACTAAGTTGTTTTCTCTGCTCCATCTAGGTCCGGGATGAGAGAATGGCATGAGCCAAATTATTTAGCAACAAACTCATCCAATTCAGAGGCTACCAACAAAACTATGGATGTAAATACTTACAGGTCTGATTGCCTCCTAGTGGCTCTGAAACGGCGTGGCCTGCCAGATCCACCTTGCCCGGTGGACGAGTTTACCCGGTCGCCCCCAGGGTCTTCGGGTTTGTGGTCCCCCTTTCCACTAGCAGGGCTACCCGAGCAGGCTTGGGGACTTCGTCGCCGGCATCTCAGTGGCCGGCAGCCTCTTGGGCCTGCCAGCTGCTCCTCATTTCTACTCCAGTACTCCCCGCCGGCCTGGATGCCTCAGTGGTCTGAGTAGAGGCGGCCTTGCGTGCAGCCCTCTACCCGATCGCGTCTCCTCCTCCTCTTCGTCATCGTCGAGCGAAGGTGGCCTATACCTCCAGCGCACGGCGGGCTCACCGATCACGGGCCCACCTCGGGAAGGTGCTGTGGCCCCTTTCCTCCTCTTCGCGGCCGGCTCTTTGCGGACCGGCTGCTTCCCGCGCGTCGTCTCCGGGCGCTCGAGGACTGTTTCCTCTTTGTCACCTGGCCTGGATGAGTTGTCATCATCCGTGCCTGGACTAGCTGGATGCTGGAGACTGCTCAGCGGTGCGTCAATAGTGGTCGGCCAACTGTCCTTCGGCACATCGGAGAAGTATACAGCCTGGTTCTGCGCACGAATCTTCAAAAGCACGATGAGCATATTACACAACTTGGAAGAGCAATGGAAGGGGCCGAGCAGATTCTTACCATTGGTGGGGTGTTTGTTATGTTAAACGCCGACTGCTGGCCGGTGTTTGTAACACCCTCGGTGTTACCGTGTAAAACAACTCACTAAATCATTCATAAGCATCATGTTTATGTATTATTGCATGTGGCAAAATAAGGAATTAAATTTTGTTGCACTAAAAATGCTCAATAATAATGTAACAATGAATGGTTCTCGTGCTTGCTTAATTATTGGTTAGGCTTGGAAAAGCAATTTTTATAAAGGAAAATAATATAAAACTTATGGGTGGTGCTTAAATAAAATGTGACATACAATTCATGTAGATAAAAATGCAACAATGATTTTTAAGTGTATGTGCTGCTAGCTGGTACAATTGGAAGCTTAGAATTTGAATTGGAATTTCAAATCAGCCCTTAGTTTTAATTCTTCTAAAGTCTAAAAACAATTGATGGTGTCAATGCTACTTTGGCGATTAAATTCTAAAAGTTGGATTAAACAATGGTAGTATGTTTTTGCTTAGTGGATTGCAGCTAAGTGAGTGCTTTGCAATGGTGTGAGGGTTGGTTAGGCTACTGGGTGTTTTGGTTACTAATTAATTGTTACAAAAGGCTGAAAATTGTTGTTTGTCTAGCTAGTGCTTGTGTTGGGTTGCTGGTTGGCACTGCCATCTTGGCAAGGCCACATTTCCTTCTCTAGTCTGCTTTGGTTTGAGTGAGTTGCTCCATCCTATAGCCTTAGGTACCTTCTTGAGCCTTGCCCGGTTGGTTGAGTTTGAACTAAGTTAGATTGGTCTTGGTCGACGCTTCAAAAAGAGTGCGCGGCACGGTTCTGGCCGTTGGGGCCGAGGGGGGCGTGGTCACCGTGCGTCTGGGGCATCGCTGGCCATCTCGCCCGCGCGCGGCCGACACGTTGCTATTGCTGCCTCTGCCTCGCCTGGCTCCACGTTGTGGCTGCTGCTGCCGGTCTCTTCTGTCCCCCGCGCGTGGGCTCGCCCTGCTACTGCGGTGCCATCACCTCACGTCGCGTCCGCGCTCTACGCCACTGATCCCCTGTCTAGCTCTACACCGCTACCGCCACCATTACTTCCGCCTGCACGTGGGTCACCTACCAGCTCGCCCAAGTCCCGCCAAGCTATGGATGGGCCGAGCCGTACCTTTTTCCCCCTCTTCCCTGCCGCCTGGACCAACCGAGCGGCGCCTAGTTAACTTGCAGCACTGGTCATCTCCAAGCAATCACATGCGCCAGGAGAGAGTTAAGGCATCTGGCTAACCGCCCAGCCCACGCACGGCCGTACCCGAGCTCTGCACAGTGCCAATTTTGGCATTTACTCGCCGCCGGTGTTGTTAAGGCCGCGAGCGGTCATGTCGGTAATCATCCCTCTCCAGAGCCTCTCATTTGCATCCAACTGCACCGGTGGTTTCGTAGCAATCCCATCCTCGCCTTGCGTGCCCCAGCCATAGCTCCACCGTTTTCTAGTCGCTGCTGACGCGGTCGCGCTGGCGCGGTTCGTCCTCGAGCTCATCGCGCACACATGGCCAGACTGCCACCAGCCTTCCCCGCTCCTAAGTTTGCAACTGTCGAGTTCACGGTAAGGTTCTAGTGCTCTTGCGCTAGTCGGTAGGTCTCTAGCCGGCACCTAGTCGCTGGAACGATTGCGCCGCCGCCACGGACAGCCGTGCACTGTGGCCACACGTTTTAGCGTGTCCTGCTGCTCCCGCACCGTCGCTTAGCGCTGTCGCGTAGGGCTAGGGTGTCAATCGGCCCACTAGTTGGGCCAGCACGTGCCCCGGGTGGCTAGCGAGGCGCCATTGCCACCGCTCGCCGCGCCGGTGCGCGCGGGAAGGCCGAGGATCTTGCCGCGATAAATAAGGGAAATTGTGAGGGCCTTGGTGCATATTTACCGACTACCGGGGAGCAGGCTTGTTATAAATGATAGGTAGTTTACTGTCTTGGTCATTAGAGCTAGCTTAGTAGCTTAGTATATGTGCTTTTATGTTAAGAGTTGCTGTTGCCTAAATTCTAAGTGTTGTATCATCAACGCATGCATATAGAGAATGACTTGGTGGAGTTCGTGGCCGCCGGGGAGCAGGAGTACGACGAGGTGATCGAAGAGTACGAGGAGGAGGTGCTCGTATAGGAGTTTCCGGAGCCACCCGTGACTGACACCACTGACACTGCACTAGCTCAAGGCAAGCCCCGGTGCATAACCTTTATTTTGATAATCCTGTGTGTGTATATATATACATGTTGTGCATCTACGTGGCAGGAATTTTATGGAAACTATATATATATATCTTCCTATTAGTCTTACTAGTGCAGGTTCGAGTAGTGCTTTGCTTAGGTTTACCGGTAGCATGAGTAACTTGTCGTTACTCACAACAGGTGATTATTATTATTATTAATCTCACAATAAAATGGTGGAAAGGAAAATAGTGACTAGGCAGGGATATGGTATGGATATTGGTGGGTGTAACAGGTTGTGTCCCGCGGCCACGGGGCTTAGCTTGGTTGCACTGTTTTCCCTATCTGTGTCGATTGAGGACCATTGGTTGCATTGGATACTAGTCAAGTCACAGATTTATTATCTCGAGCACATACTTACTTATGGGAGCGAAAAGGCTTGTTACTCTCTTGTCGTGGGTTCCGGCTCTTTCCGGACCGACTGATTGGAGGCGGGAATAGGTGGAGGTCTAAGCACCACGTTGAGACCAGGTCTCAAGCGTGGGGGCTTGGAGTCCAAGTTTGGACGGGGACCTGGACCCTTCGACAGGAGTACAATGGGTTAGTCTTGCTTGTGCCTGGGATACAAGTGAGGCGTGTGTGTTTCGAGGTACCCAGCTGGGCACATTGACTCGTGAATTGCCGTTTCTACGTGATGGTATGACTTGACTACGGTCTGGCACTATAGTAAGAACTGGAATATGAAAGGTGGTAAAAGAATACCGATTGCTTAACCCTTGCTTGAAAGTAGATCAGGTGCTTACGTAGAATGTTGGATAATGAACTAATCATGACCGCTAATAATCTAAGCAAATAAGGACACACTCTTACTATTGCTTTCCGCAAACAAGAAACCCACAAGCCATAAAGCCTATCATATTCCTTGAGAGTCGGGAGATATATTCCCTAGGCGGGTAAGTCTTGCGAGTACATTGTGTACTCAGAGTTTATTTACCCTTGTTGCAGGTGCCATTTGAGAAGTTAGCTCTTGTATGGAGGATTCTTCTGGTGGGCACAGACGGATCCTTGTACCGCTTCGATAAATGTTTATTTATTCCGCTGTTTAATTATTGTACTTTGAACTCTGATATTGTAATAAAGAATTTCTAAGACATCATGTTGTATGAAATGGACTAATTATTGTAACCTCATACTTGTTGTTAGATGCTGGATGTTAAATGTGGATAGTTTCGAGTTCTCTCGTTGGGTGTGCTCGACGGAACTGCTTGAATTAGTTCGCTTTCGAGGTACTTAGTGTCTAGTGGAAAACAAGTGCCTCTGGGAGCGTGCTATTTTGGGATGTTCTGCCACAGTGTTCCTCAACACCGTTGAGGAGGTGAAGTAATCCCTGGTGCGACGGTAGATGTCTGCCCTTTTTATCACGTTGGGCGCCTCCCGAGTGGTGTCAGCCTCCCCTGCGTATTCGTATGCAGGGTGCATCCTCTCCTTGCAGGGCTGGATTCATCGACTGATGAAGTTTAGCGCCACACCAACTCCATCCAGATTGTCACGGTTTAAAATGTCCCGGAGCTCTTGCACCTAGACCATGTCGTTATGGCTCGGCTTCGCCAACCAATTCTTGGTGGCCATTGGGTAGTGGTCGATGTCACAAGGCATGTACGACTCTATGTCCCTGTTGTAGAACCACCTCGAGTTCCACTCCTTCAGCAAGCTGTTGAGTGGGACACTGATGTATTTACTCATCATCCCATCCCGAAGTTGCCGATATACACCGCAGACCACTTTGGGACCTCCGCTACCCTTGAAGGGTTTGAGGCAGAAGAAGTAGCGGAATAGATTGAAATGGGGGCGAATGCCAAGGAAGGCCTCACTGAGGTTGATGAAAATGGAGATGTGCAGAATGCTATCAGGGTTGAGATGGCACAGACTGATGCTGTAATAGTGACTCAGATCGTGAAGAAAGGGATGAATAGGCATTCCAAATCCATGTAGAAAATACACCTCGAAGACGATGAGCTCAAGGGTCAAGGGAGTCGGATACAACCCATCGGCGGTCAGGCGCCATTCAATGGTCTCCTTGTCGGAAAGGACGCATTCGAACACCAGCTTGTTGATCTTTGATTTAGAGCAGGTCAATTCAACCCACTCTCGATCACGGCGCACTTGGCCTAGAGTTTTCTTCGCCGTTTTCCCAAACTTCTTGGGGCTCACGCGTCTCCGCTTCGGTGCCATCGATCAGATCTGTTTGCGGGAGGAGTTTGCGGTTTGATTCAGCGGAGATTTTGCCTTGCCGTGTGCCATTCCGTGACAGATACAGAAAAGAAGATGTGGAGATAAAGTGGATGTAGGAAGAGAAAGAGGAGGATTGGAGAGAAGTGGTTGTTGACCACCATTGGCTAAGGGTAAAATTGTCTTTTCATCCGTCAGTTAATTACAGTTACCTCCAAGTCTAACTGTAGTGGCATAGAGGTCATAAGCAAAAAATTTAGCAATGGCACATTAGGCGCGATAAATTTTTTAATTGGCAGCTGTTTTTACTTATTTTCTTGGCTTTTTAACCTTCGCATAAAAGCTTCAAAAAAATGAGGGGCCATCGCTACACAAAGTTTCTCTTTCTGTACCGTATTCGCTGGGGCATGGCCGAGCAACATCAGGTTCAGAGTCCAGTCCTCTAGGTTGCTCCACGGGAGTCAGACAAGTCGGTTCATCCTTGACAGCCTGTTGATAGGTTCAGAGTCCAGCCTATTGATTCCCGGGCCGTGCAGGACCGGCTATATCGGTCTTCCTTAGAGGTGGAGCGGCCATTGCTGCAGAGATATCAGTGATGCAGACTTGCAGTGTAGGCAAAATTCTAACATTTATCTAGATGTTTTGGCGAGTACGAAAAACATTTGACCCATGATTTTCTTTCGTGAAGCCTATTGAGAGGTTCACTAGTGACCTGTAAGACTAGCTCCAATGTGACAAAAAATCGATGCTGAAATTAGTGAACTTTTTTCAAGCCTCGGTTCATGCCATTGTACAGAACCATGCTCACTTGAATATATATATATATATATATATATATATATATATATATATATATATATATATATATATATATATATATATATATATATATATATATATATATATATATATATATAGGCACCAAGTTAAGTGCATACATGTATCGATGCTGTCTTTTGAGCGATGGAAGAAAATGTCCGTGGAAAATATTTGTACTTATAGCTTTATTGAACTTGATGCTAAAATATTGAAAGTAAGGACATATGTTAGTAAGCTCTTTTGCAAAAGTTATGCTATCCAGCTTAAGCCTTGCATATCCTTGGAGCCGTTTTATTTTTCTCCTGTCGGGTAATTCTAGCTGAGTATAACTAAGTACTTAGGATTTTATCTCACCTTGTTGCAGGTGAAGCGCAATATCCTGGTGCTGTGCTTGCTGCCTCGGCCCTGCTTATTAGGGTGATGAGTTAAGTGTTGGTTGGCTCGGCTGCTCTTTATATGCTTCTCATCTATGCTTTCGTTGGAGGATGTCATCTAAGCTAGCAATGTATTTCGAACTTATGGTTTCGTAGTCGTTTCAAAGTTATGTTGTTTTAACTTATCAGATTGCAAATTGATAATGTATTACTTATTTGTGAACTCAGTTGTAATTCTATTTCCACTGCAAACTCCTTGTATGTGATGTGTATTTGCTTAATCGAGTACGATCTTAGTTATGATGTGGCTTTATCGAGGTCTTTCGTGACACTCGACAGATTACCGGGTTTATATAACCAGTAGTGCAGCAGCTTTCATTCAGTCGTTCACGGCTTGTCCAAATATCTTCCTGTTTTCTTTGACCAAAAACGCGAGTTGACAAGACAGTACTGTACTGTTAATTACTACTACTCTGATTAATTAGGTACTCATATATATTCCATTCCGATCATCTGGATCTGCACCACAGAGACAGAGCTCATCAGGAACCCTGGCCCGTTGAGCAGGCCAGCGACATACATGGCCATGGCGGCCTTCCAGCTTCGTAATAGGCCTCCATCTGCTGTGCCATGTCGTCTATCCACCGTCTTGCTCCTCTTATGCTTGCTGCTCTCTTGTTCCCACCCCATATCCTGCACCTGCCCCGGCTCCCGGGATGCATCCCGGCACCACACCATGAGCGGCGCCTTCGACCAACTGCCCGGCTACCTGTTCGTCACCAACATGAGTACCTGCAGAACAGATTATGAGAGGGTGGATTGCCGTGGCCTAGGCTCCTACATGAAGACCAACTACCCTGCTTTTGACCCGTCTCAAAAATGTTGGTTCTTTATCCGGCAACGTATTGTTCTTCGCCACCACATCTACGATGATAGACCTGCTGCGTCCTTCAGCGTCGTCTTCTCCATGAGCATCTACCAGCCAAACAACCAGATGAAGGCAGCAAATGGCGGCAGCCTGGTGTTCGCCATCGAGCATTTGTACTTCCCAATGGAGACGGGGCGCATTTTCACCCCAGCCAATTGGCTGGTACTTGGCCCCTCCAGCTCCTCCAACCCCTCGTCATCCACCGACAGTGCTGGCGACCACCTCACCGCTGAGATCGGTACGGCCCGAGATCACGGGACGTTGCTGTATCAGGGCGGCACCATCTGGGTACAAATTGGCATAGATCCGCCAGGCAATTCCTCTGCGGCAGCGGCGAGGAAGTACAGAGTGTGGATCGACTATGATCATGTCAGCCACCGCATGTCGGTCTACGCTGATGCCGGTGAAGATGCACCAAAGCCTGCAAACGCGATAGCCAGTACGAACCTCACCATCAGAGCACAATACGCAGTGCTAGGCCTTTTCTCCTCCATGGGGCAGCTCCTACAGGTTCACACGTGGAATTCGACGGTCGACAGGCTCCCTGGTTTCCAGGACACGGGAAGCATTACAGAGAAGACCGTCATACTGTCCTCTGTCCTTGGATCGGTGGCTGCGACGGCCATCACGACTGCCCTTGTGTTCTTGTACCTCAACTCCAAGTACAGGAGGTGGATGAAGGAGCGGGATGAGCTGACCAAGATCATGCAGGGCATCCCCGGGGTACCAGCCCACATTGACTTCACTGAGATAAAGAAGGCCACCAAGAACTTCCATGAGACGACCAAGCTTGGCAAGGGAGGGTTCGGAGCTGTGTACCGATGCAAGCTTCCTGCAGTGGCTTCTACAAGTAGTAGGACGGGGCGGCGAGGAGCCATGGACGTGGCAGTCAAGAAATTCACGCGTGAAGTTGAGGACCGCCGCTGTAGTGACTTCATCGCTGAGGTCAGCATCATCAACCGTCTAAGACACAAGAATATTGTCCCACTTATTGGTGAGTACTTGCCTCTACCTAGCTGCTGCCCATGCATGTTCTGTTTCTTTTGAAGACCTTAGTAGTGTACAATAAAAAGAGCATAGAACGTAGTAGTCTTATTATGTATTCTTGAATGAGTAGTGCTAGCAGTAGCAGTACTTAGTGCACAAAATTTTCAGGCTGGTCCTACAACAAAGGTGAGGCACTCCTCATCTACGAGTACATGACCAACGGCAGCCTGGACCAGCATCTCTTCCAGAACGGCAGCGCACAGCAGCAGCAAGAAGGCACATCTCTCCGGCAGTGGCACACCCGCTACGGCATCGCCAGAGATATTGCCACAGGCCTGCACTACGTCCACCACGAGCATGAGCCCATGGTGCTGCACCGCGACATCAAGGCCAGCAACATCATGCTCGACTCCGACTTCCGTGCCCGGCTCGGCGACTTCGGCATCGCCTGCACGGTCGCTGCCAACAGGAGCTCCGTCACGGGCATCGCCGGCACGTGGGGCTACATAGCGCCGGACTACGCGATGAGCTACAAGGCCACGCGCCAGACTGACATCTACGCGTTCGGGGTGCTCCTCCTCGAGATTGTCACAGGAAAGAAGAACGGGGACTTCCCACTCCCACATGACGATGATGAACACATCACTGACTGGATCTGGCGTCTTCACGGGGAGGGGAAGCTGCTCGATGCCGTCGATGACAGCGTACTTGTTGGCGCCGGTGGTGGTTGTGATCGGCAGGACGACGGGGTTACTAACGAGGCCAGATGTCTGCTGATGCTTGGACTGGCGTGTACCGACCCCAACCCGTTGGATCGTCCCAGCATGGCTCAAGTGCTGCAGGTCATCACCAAGGTTATGCCGCCACCGGAGGTGCCACCTGAGAAACCGGCGTTCGTGTGGCCGCCCCGAGACTGGCGTTCACGCAACTCTGTGTATAGCACGGCCATGAGTGACTGGGACCGGGACTGGAGCTTGGCAAGCACGGCGGAGCTGGCACAGGCCAGCGTGGAGCAGCCGTCGACAACCGTCACTGGAGGACACGCCTCCGTTCGTAGCAGAGCGACGCAGAATTGCATGGGGGAGAGGTGGAGCAGACGCCAGACGCAGCCCATGAAGGATGAGCCGGATCTTCCTCTTTTCTCCTAGCCTCCCCTTGTCTGATCCTAATCCTGCCATATACATGTTTTTAGGAAATAAATATGTATTTGTACCCTTAGCTATCTTTGGGAAGAAAACTCCTCGTGCAAAGGTGTGGACTAGGATCTGTGCCTGTGGTAATCGTCTATCTATATATAAATGGTTTTGCTACGATAACTCCAAATAATTGTAGACCGTCGATCTGGAGTGCTATAATCATATATTACCTCATAAGAGGTAATAGGAAAAATATATTTGCTTTATTTTGAGAAATAAGAAGGTAAAGCTAATTTTTAGGTAATATATATATATATATATATATATATATATCTATAAATTAGATCGAGCATGTATTCAAACATGCAAACACGTATGGATTGTTCTCAACATAACATGTAACGTTTTTTTTAAATTAATTGATCTATATTGATGGTTCCCAACATAACATGTAACATTTTTCTTAATTAATTTTTATCTATGTACAGTTTTAATTTATCCCATGATGCTAAACTTGAGTTGTATCTTTTCTTGAATGTTTTGTCATAAGTATTTTTTTATTTTTTTTCTATTTTAGTTATTTTATTTAAATTGAAAGATAAACGTGTTCGTAAGGAATGTCACACTTGAACGTGTTGGTATCACGCACGCCTTGCTGCAAGTGCCAGCCTCTGCCCGGCACCGCGTCGTCGATGTCGACCATCCACTACGGCACTACAACTGTCCTCTCCAGACGTGCTACAATGGTTAAGTGACGTGCTCGTCACGTTCGGAGTCTGACGATCTTCGAGTACTTCTTAGCTGTGTTTGTGGTCTAGGTATAGTTATAGATCTGTTTGTATACAGGGTGTGTGTGAGGTATGCGTGTGTGTGATGATGTGTGTATGTATCTGAACAGATACTACAGCTGTAACTAGATAAGATGACAAAATAAACTGTCCTCTCTCTGTCCTTCACCTCCAGTACGGTGGGGACCGGAGACGATGAGTGTGATATGCCGTAGGCCCGTTGCCTGTAGCTGCAGCTCTTTACGTACTACCAGACGAACAAAGCTGGCCAGTAATGCTAGACAGTAGCGGCCCCACGGGATGTAACTGTATGTCCTACAATACGTACTGGTGATCGTCTGTCCCTCTTACCAATCTTACCGTGATAGTCTTTTTAGATTAAGGAAAAAAAACATCCTTGCTAGTGGCTATACCGTGATAGTCTGACGGTGAGTGGGATTGAATGTTTGATTTTATTTGCTGTGATGGAGAAAAAGCTACTAATATTGGCTGCCAAACTCCTTCGTATCTACACCCTCTGTCCTAATTCATCTGTCGTTTTCGGTTTTCGTGTGACATGTTTGACTTGTTTTGTAAAAAATACATGTAACATTTGTATGTCTAAATAAATTTATTAAAAAACTAGATTCAAAGATCTTTCTAATAATACCAATTATGTCTCATAAATATTAATATTTTTTAATATATATTTTGTCAAAGTTGTTTTTCAGGAATCAAAAGCGACAGATATTTTGGGACGTACACAAATTTGAAATTTGCATGATTGCTACGAGGAACAGATGATATGATATCAATGATTTCCGAGGCGCAACCTGAGTACATCGAGTTGTGCCTAGGAATCAGCAAATCACTAATCTAGATGCAACAATCACTGCCAGTTTAAAATTCATCATCACTACCGTATATAGATCTAGCAGAGGGCAACCGGTAGTTATGGGCCTCACCTACCACTTCAGTTCTCTGCCCGGCAGTGATTTAGGATATCACGGTCGGTTCAAGGACAGAACCGAGAGTAATAGAACAAGGGTCATTGTCGATTTAAGGATAGAGCCGGCAATAATAGGATAAGGATCACTGTCGGTTCTATCTTCTAACCAACTGTGATATTGTGGTGATTACTGTTGGTTAGTGGCTTCAACCCATGGTGACCTTTATTTTTCTCATTTTTTTGTCAGCTTTATTATTAAATTTAAATTTAAATAGAGGTTGTTGTTGTCTAATATTTTTACATTCAATATTACTAATGCATCACATATATCACTACCATCACATTCCTCACAATATTTGATATATGAATACATCAAAATTAGAAAATCGTATGTACATAATAGATAGAGATGAAGCCTTTACAAACCAAAGTCTAATACTACAAAAATAAGTGGAGCACATGCATTACTACTTGTTATTATGTGCCATGGTACAGTGATTGTAATGAACATCCCTATTGTGTAACCAATCACACCATTTAAGTATATCAACTTATGAATTAGTGCACTCGTTTTTGCTTCACAAGTCCGAACATGGTCTAACAAAGTTTGAACAACAAATGGACTAGCACCCAAAGCCAATGCATATCACTATGTAAAAAAGCCACATATCCACCACCTCACCACCGACCACTAAAGCGCGTCAGCTGTAGTACAACTACAGACGCGCCTTCCTGACGCGCGTCTGTAGTGTGTCGCCGGCGGGGGTTGCCGGTCCGGCGAGGTCAACACACGTCTGTAATAAGCGCTTACTGCAGATGCGTGTTGGTAAAACACATCTAAGCTAAATCTGTAGACGTGTGTATATAAAACGCGTCTGTGTCTGCAGCAGTTATTACAGACGTGTGTTGTGATTTCCGAGTCTTGGATAACGGGATCAAACTCTACAGACGCGCGTACGTGACACGCATCTGTAAGAAAATCTCTTATTGCAGACATGTATGTTGTGCTCGAGTAATCCTACTTGTAGCAGACGCGTCCTGCTCTATACGCGTCTGTACTTTGTGGCAGACGTGTGTTCCATACTGTAACACCCTCGGTGTTACCGCGTCAAACAACTCACTAAACCACGTCATGAGCATCATGTTTATGTATTATTGCATGTGGCAAAATGCGAAATTAAATTTTGTTGCACTAATTCTCAAATTAAGCTCTAAATTATTCCTTGTCCAAGTATTCTTTCGCAGCCCAAATCACTTTCATTCATCCTGATCCAACTCTAGCTCTCGCTATTTTTCTCCTCCTTAATTCCCCAAGCAAGTACTCGACACTCGCAAGCCGCGAAGCACGCTTCAGTCATTTCATTTGCAAGACACAGTGCTTTTACTTCGTCGTGTCATGCAAGGCAAGTTTAGCAGCAGATGACCGATCGACAGCAGCATCACACACGCTACGCGCTAACTACACTCTGACTCAGCCGACTGAGCACGCCGCTCACTCACTACTCGCAACAGCAAGTTCATGCATCAGTAGTACAGCCCATGGTCATGTCACTACTGGAGCTGGCGGCTTTGCCGAGGGCTCCAGGCTCTTGGCAAAGCCTCTCAGACCCTCGGCAAAGGCTTTGCCGAGAGCAGCTCTCGGCAAAAACCCGATCGGCAAAGCCTTCTTTGCCGAGAGCCGTTTATCGGGCTCTCGGCAAAGGCTTTGCCGAGAGCCAACGCGGCTCTCGGCAAAGAAAAGGCGCCGTTAACGGGCCCGCTTTCTTTGCCGAGAGCCCATTTGGCTGGCTCTCGGCAAAGAGTTTTCTTTTTTTTTTTTTGGAAAAATTCTTTGCCGAGAGCCAGTGTGGCCAGGCTCTCGGCAAACATTTTTTTTTTTTTAAAATGTTTGCCGAGAGCCTGGCCAGACTGGCTCTCGGCAAAGAGTTTTCCAAAAAAAAAAAGAAAATTCTTTGCCGAGAGCCAGTCTGGCCAGGCTCTCGGCAAACATTTTTTTTAAAAAAAAAAGAAAAATGTTTGCCGAGAGCCTGGCCACACTGGCTCTCGGCAAAGAATTTTCTTTTTTTTTTGGAAAACTCTTTGCCAAGGGCCAGTCTAGCCAGGCTCTCGGCAAAGCCTGTCCTTTGCCGAGTGCAACGGTCATTGCCCTCGGCAAAGCTGGGAAATGGCCCAGCTTTGCCGAGGGCAATGACCGTTGCACTCGGCAAAGGCAGCCTTTGCCGAGAGCAACCCTCGGCAAAGTGGGAAATTTTGATATTTTTCTTCTAATTTTCCATTTCATTACACATACAAATCACATTCATCACATATAAATCACATTCATCACGTATAAACACATATATCACATCTACATATCACATTCATCACATATATGTCACGTTCACATACACCACGCATATAGCACATTCATCACAATATTTGAACTAAACGAAAGTTAACCATTACAAGTTATCATCGAAACATAATAAGTTTTCATTCTAAAGTTCACAATCTACTAGAGACGACACTTTAAACACAGTCATGGCCAACTTTGCCCTGGCCACCCCGGAGAAGGAGTCCCGCCTTGACCCCCGGGCGTGTTCCATCCAGGCGCTTGCGGGTTGTTCGAACCCGCCGATGGAGGCTGCAAAAATTAGATGTCTATGTCAGACAAGCAAATGCAGAAACAAAACACTAAGGAATCGATACTCACAGGAGTAGTATCCGCGTTCTGAGACGGCGGTGGAGGAGTCATGAGCGCCGCGGGCACCAGCATGCCCTGGGAGGCCATGAACGTAATGAGATCTTGCATCTGCTTAGCTTGGGCCTCCAACCGGGCCTCCATCTGGGACCGCATCTGGGCCTCGGCGAGCTTGCGCTCCTCCCTTTCTCTTTCCAGGCGGGCCTGTGATAATACAAAGGGAATGTTAGAACAATGCAAACATTTAAACATCAATGTACGACGAGTAAAACAAAAATAACCTCGAGCTCGGCGACCCGCGACTGCGAAGGCGACGGGCGTGGGCGTATGGGGACGCTCCCGCTCGTGGTCTGTGCTCGGAGCTGGGACAGAGTGGGAGTGGAGGACGAGTCGATGACGCCATCGCCAAGCCAATACCGCCCGTGCTTCTTCCCTCCTCCGACCCTCATCACGAGGCTTCCGTCCAGGTCCTCGCTGGCCGGATCAAAGTCGGCCCCATGGACCGCCCATGGCCGGATCTAATAGGTGAGGATAGGTCCTAATCCCACCTGCGGATGCATAGACGAGGCTAGTTCTCATTTTCTGCCCCAACCCAAGATAGAATTTCGGCAGCACCTCCCCGCTGTTCTCCCGATACACGTCCCTATAGGGAGAGTGTGTATCCGGAGAACAACAGGGAGGTGATGCCGAAACTCCGTCTCGAATCAAGGCAGACCATGAGAACTAGCCTCATCTACGCATCCGCGGGCTGTCCAAGTAACGTGGACAATCCGAAACAGATACAGATATCGACATGCAGAGATCTGCATACCTCCAACTATATCTCTTTCGGACGGGAGACGCCTAACTGGGTTCATGACCTACGACCCTTATCCGGGAGGAGAGGTTATTTATACCTAGGGTGGCGGTGGAGTCAGGCTAGCGGCGCAGTGATGAGTCGGTGCAGTGGTGAGGCGAAGCGGTGCAGGCAGACCCGCAGTGGACGATCCTGCAACTATTAGGTAGCTCCTAAGAAAGGAAATTGAGAAGTGGCTAAGATAACCATGGTGTGGTTCAGTTCAATTGCAGAGTCAACTTCAACTATTGCTTTTATAAAGACAGAGAATGCCTATAGCATGCAATGTCAAAAAAGCAAGCTCCAACCAAGCTGTAATTTGATGTGTTCATGTAAATATGATAAATTGAGCTGCTGAATGGTTAAAATCATGGATAATGGGAGCAGAAGGGTGCATATTGAGGGGACAAGACACTAGAACAGAAGAGGATGGGCATAGATGAAGAAAACTTTAGACAAGCGAATGCAGATGGTTAGTCATTTCATTGTTTGAACATAAAGGATACATTGTGACAGTCCTATCCTTTTTGTAGATGGTGGAAGACTTGAGTAATAAGGAACATATCGAGAAACAAAGAATACTAAACATATGAAACTTTTTTATAATAATAAAGATGCACAACTAATCATGAGTAATAACAAACTAACAGATTATGAGATAAACAAGTAATTTTCTAAGTATGCAACAGTAAGAAAACCAATGCACATCCTATGCCACCTGGCAGTGGCTGGCATTAGGCCCACATCCATGAGGCCCAACTTGTTTCATTGCTAACCAAATTCTGATTGTTGTGCTGTGCTGCAATGCATGTTTGCTAAAATGGCTGTGGAAAGCAGTCAATGTAAGATCCAGCATACTGAAGCATGCATCAGATTATAGTTTACTAAATTAATTCTCAAAAATACGCTGGAGAGCTGCATACCACTAAAGAAGAAAAATATGGTACAGAACCAGTCCAAAACATCAAAACGTAAGGACGCACCAAGCGCTAAAAAACACACCACCAAAGGAGAAACTTAAGAGCTCAAAAGTTCTGGATGCACACAACAGAGCGGAGTCCTCTGTTATTGCCCTAACAACACCACTAGCACTAGGAGGAGGCACTAGCACTAGCACTAGGAAATTGAGAAGAGGCACTGAGAAGTGTAGATTATTGTGTAGGCTCATGATGCTTCTCACTTCTACCTACTCCTTTTGAGTTTTGACAGTCCAACTTAGTTACTCGATGTGCAGGTGCAGCTAAGCCTAACGCTTCACCTAATAATTCCAGTGCTGTTGGATCAATGCACATAGATCGATAGATTTGTTTGTTGAAGATCTGTCGGGGAATCATATGCTTATTTTCTAGGTCAAGTCCTCAAACCTAGTTATGGGTGTTCACATTACTTCGGGTGTCCGGGTCGATCAACGGGAAGAAGGTACATGATACTTCACCGGGATTTGACAATCTTCTAGATGGGATAGACTCTACTTCAAGCTTTTTAGATCTCTCAAAACAGAGAGGTGAAAGTCCGACGAGCATATAAGGGTAATCCCAATGCTCTGATTAGAATAATTTCCATGACAAATTTATTAGCTTGCCATGTAAGAGAAAGAAACAGATGAAAATTACCTCTTGTAGAGGAATCGGTGCCTACCTCTTAAAATGATGCATGAAGACTTGACCGCATTGCATCCATTTAATTTTGTGGTTACCATCATGTGCCCCTGGTGCTTTTTGGGAGCACTTGGAGGTGGTCGTTATAGTAAACAAGGAAAATGAGACAAAGGAATACTCCGTTGTTTTGCCTAAAGTGGCTACAAGATGACTAGTTTGAACCTAAAGAAGAAGACCACTACTAGTTTGAATCGGAAAAGATGTTAGTAAGACACTGTACTGCATGTAGAGGTCAGAGCCATGCATTCATATGATTAGAGGTAGTCTAAACATGTTAGTAAGACACTGTGTATTGGGGGGGTAATACTTTGTTTGTGCTTTTAACACTAGACAGCCTTTTGAGCTACATCCCTCTCCTGGACCTATACAGTCGAGTAGACAAGCAGTTTCACCTTTTGAGCTACATCCCTCTCCTGGACCTATACAGTCGAGTAGAGAAGCAGTTTCACAAGAATGTCATTCATCACATCTCTAGTTAGATTCACTACTAATCTAGTCCCGGTCATGTCATTCATCACATTTCTAGTTAGATTCGCTGCTACTGCTAACACTATACCTCTCATGAACATTCTAGAAAGCTAGTAATTTGGATTTAGATGACTAATATAATGGAGGAGTGGTAAGAGGTATACAGCAAGATGTGATCAGAAAGTAAGCACAAGGGAGAGGAGGAAGTACCCGAACGCCGGCACTCCGAGACGTGGACGGCGGCAGGGGCGGGGGCGGCTCCGAGCGGCCGGGCGAGGACGCGGCCGGGCGGCGGCGGCGGCTCCCCTCCGTGGACGGCAGCGGGGGCGGGGGCGGCTCCGAGCGGCCGGGCGAGGACGCGGCCGGGCGGCGGCGCTGGCGCGGGGGCGGGGGCACGGGCTGGCGGGGGCGACAGGCGCGGGTGAGGGGCGCGGGTGTGGGGGCGAGAGGCGCGTTTGTGAGGGGTGAGGGGCGCGGGCGGCGGTTTTGATTCGGAGCCTCTTTGCCGAGAGCTAGATCAGGCGGCTCTCGGCAAAGAGTTTTTCTTTTTTTTGATTTTCTTTGCCGAGAGCCCTAGCCAAGGCTCTCGGCACAGAGCCTCTTTGCCAAGAGCAACCAAGCCTAGGCTCTCGGCAAAGAAAATAAAAAAATAAAAACTCTTTGCCGAGAGCCGCCTGACCTAGCTCTCGGCAAAATATATATAATTTTTAAAAATTTCTTAACTAGGTCAGGCGGCAAAATATATATAAAAACTCTTTGCCGAGAGCTAGGTCAGGCGGCTCTCGGCAAAAAGTTTTTATTTTTTTTATTTTCTTTGCCGAGAGCCTGGGCTTGGTTGCTCTCGGCAAAGAGGCTCATTGCCGAGAGCTTTAGGAGGCTCTCGGCAAAATATATATATATTTTTTGGTTTTTTGCTCCTAGTTTTTTCCTGCAGCCTTGATATAGTACTAGGTGGCCATGTTTGAAATTTGGTGTATTTTCCATTCTTCTTCCTATATTTCGCGCATTTTCTTTATTTTCTTGATTTTTTCTGCATGACGCACATTTGAAAGGCAGGTGCATGAAATAATGAATCTCAGCGATTTAAAAAATGATATTCATTCTTCCGAGAGTATTTCAACACCATATCTAGGGACAGACGCGGAAACTCGACCATCTCGTGCACGAGACATAGCGACCAAGTTGTGTAGGATTTGATTTAAAAATATATAAAATGCGAACGGAGTCGGAAAATCATGAAAATAGACGGAAGGCCTTGACACGATACGTAGAGTTTATGGAAATAATTTGGGAGTGTTTGGAGCAAGTTGTGACACAAGATGGTTGAAACCCTGAGATCTCCGCATGCGATATCTTGTTATCACATGTGGAGATCTAAGGGTTTCAACCATCTTGCAGCACAACTTGCTTCAAACATTTTCAAAAATTTTTTATTGCTTCTACATGCAATGTCAAGGCCTCCCGTTCATTTTCATGATTTTCCGACTCCGTTCACATTTTATATATTTTTAAATCAAATCTCACGCAACTTGGTCGCCATGTCGCGTGCACGAGATGGTCGAGTTTCCGCGTATGTCCCTAGATACGGTGTCGAAATACCCTCGGAAGAATGAATATAATTTTTTGAATCGCTGAGATTCATTATTTCATGCACCTGCAGTACAAATGTGCGTCTTGCGGAAAAAATCAAGAAAATGAAAAAATTACACGAAATATAGCAAGAGGGATGGAAAATACACTAAATTTCAAATCTTGGGTTCTAGTACTGTAGCAAGGCTGCACAAAAAATTTGGGACCAAAAATCCAAAAAAAAAATTTGCCGAGAGCCTTGGCTGAGGCTCTCGGCAAAGAAAATATTTTGCCGAGAGCCTAACAGCAGGCTCTCGGCAAAGATGACGGCGTAAGGGTGCCGTTTGTGGGGTTGAGGCTTTGCCGAGATTTTTTGTTTACCGAGAGTCGAGCTCTCGGCAAAGTTTGGCTTTGCCGAGAGCCAATCTTTGCCGAGAGTCGAGCTCTCGGCAAAGCTTGCTTTACCGAGAGCCAGTATTTGCCGAGCGCAGGCTCTCGGCAAAGGATTCTTTGCCGAGCGCCCGATATTTGGCTCTCGACAAAGAATATGACGCTCGGTAAAGATACTGTTTCCGGTAGTGTGTGCATGCCAAAAAATCCAACTAGCAACATCTACACGTTTAGCCCAAAATACACTCCTCAACTAGCCACGTGCATGCAAGTCCAAACGATTGATTAATCCAAATACTTCCCTTTCCCAAAAGAGGATTAGCATCCAACAATCAGACCACAAGTATCTCCAACCTCGCAACGCGTCGTTGTCCACGCCTTTATTTCGCCTGCTAGCCATCGCGCTCCGCAAAATCAATGCCGCCCTGCCCACACGTTGCCCTGAGCAGCACACTGTAGCACGAAAGAAAATCACTGTTCATCGCAGAAAACACTGTTTGCCCGCGCTGCAAGATTGATTAGCGCACGTCGCACTGCCTCCGCTGAAGTGTGTCCACCTCTATCCTTGCGTCTCCTGCCTTTAAATGGATACATCGAGCCGTCGAGTCGTCCCGCTCCACTGCTCATTTTCTTCTCCCTCCCAAATCAAGTTCCTCTGTTCTTGCCCGTAAAAGCTGCGTCTATCGATTTCTCCCCGATCTATAATCGACTGAGGTAGCTGCCTGCAATAATTCCTTCATTCTCCTTTTTCTTCTTAATTTAATTAGCATGAGTACTCTCTAATGCTCCAGCCCAGTTGACATACCAAAGACCAACTCAAGTCTCCTCCTTGACTTGCACCCCTCCTCATCACGTCAAGGACCAAAGACCCGCACTAGTGTGATCAAATATCATTTTCTAAATTCCACCTGGTCATCACGTCCAATAAGTTTTGTGAAGTCCGATTATCCCTTCAGGCAGGTCATGTCTCCACGTGAGAGCTCCGTAGCCACAAAATCAAATTATTGTCTCTCTCTCGTAATTATCAGCAGACCATTTGGCAAAATTTATATCTCCACCGTATGACCTCCGATTCCATCGTTTCTTCCTCCTAAATTCATTTAAAATCACGCTCTACCCATCCATATCATTTTCTTCATCTCTAGAGCTCATTTGAATTTATTTATTTATCATGAAATACATTTGTTAGATTCCTAAATTCATGATATATCTGTTAGTGTATTTAGTTCATACAGTTCAGTGATACCTTTAGGGTTAATTTATTTTTTAAAATTGCTTTTATTATTATGGTTATTTAGAGAATGACTTTTTTGTGATGCATTGGTAGAAGTGCTAGCCCTGAAAATTTTATAGTAGGCTCATGGTAATATTAGGTACTTTATGTAACTTTTATAGCCCTAAACAAGACTGTTAGGTATGTAGCTAAATATCGATTAACAATAAAAAGGAATAAGAGCATAGTATTGATTTATAAATAAAACACTTGTATGATAAGCTTGATCTTTGTTTGATGAGGATGATAGTTAGTGAGTAGCTTAGCCATTAGAGCTAGCTTGTTTGTGTAATTTATGTGTTCTAATTTAAGAGTTGATATTGCCTAAATGTTTAATTGTTGCATCATCATCGCATACATGTGGAGAACTAGTTGGTGGAGTTCGTCACTGCGGGAGATCAGGAGTACGAGGAGATTGTCAAGGAGTACGAGGAGGAGATTCTCGTGCCGGAGATCCCGAAGCCGCCACTGACTGACTTTGCTGACACCCCGCCTGCCCAAGGCAAGCCTCGGTGCATAACCCTTATTTTTTATAATCACCGTATATATAAATGTTGTGCATTTACGTTGCAGGAATTTTATGAAAACCACACACACATATATATACCTATGAGTCTTACTAGTGCAGGATCGATTAGTTGCTATGCTTAGGTTTTCCGGTAGTGTGAGCGACCTGCCGTTGCTCACAATAGGTGATTATTATTACACTCATGATAAAATAATGGAAAGAAAAATGGTGATCAGGCAGGGATATAGTATGGGTATTGGTGGGTGTAACAGGTTGTGTCCCGCGGCCATGGGGCATAGCTTGGTTGCACTATTTACCCTGTCCATGTCGATTAAGGACCGTCCGTTGTTTGGACCCTGGTCAAGTCACAGACTTATTATCCCGAGCACATACTTGCTTATAGGAGCGGGAAGGCTTGTTACTCTCTTGTCGTGGGTTTTGGCTCTTTTCAGACCGACTGATTGGAGGCGGGGATAGTTAGAGGTCTAAGCACCACATTGAGGTCAGGCCTCAAGTGTGGGAGCTTGGAGTCCATGTTTGGACGGGACCTGGAATCCATGACAGGAGTGGAACAGGTTGGTCTCGCTTGTGCCTGGGGTACAAGCGAGGCGTGTATTTTTCGGGGTACCCAGCTGGGCATATTAATTTGCGAATCGCCGTTTCTGCGTGACGGTACGACTTGACTACGCTCTAGCACTGTTGTAAGGACTGGTATATGAAAGATAAAAAAAATAGTTCTGATTGCTCAACCCTTGCTTGATAATAGAATAGGTGCTTACATAGAATGTTGGATAATGAATTAAATATGGCTGCTAATAATCCAATGAAATAAGGACACACTCTTAGTATTGCTTTTCGCAAAACCAGGAACCCACAAGCCATAAAGCCTAGCATATCCCTTGAGAGTCGGGAAATACATTCCCAGTTGGGTAAGTCTTGTGAGTACATTGTGTACTCAGGATTTATTTACCCTTGTTGCAGGTGCGGCTTGAGAAGCTAGCTGTTGTGTGGAGGATTCTTTTGGTGGGCACAGATGGATCCTTGTATCGCTCTGCTAGATGTTTATTTCTTTCCGCTATTTAATTATCACACTCTGAACCTTAGTACTATAATAAAGAATTTCTGAGACTCTTTGTTGTAAGAAATGTACTAAGTATTATAAGCTTGTACTCATTATTGGACCCCGGGTGTAAAATTGTGGATTGTTTCGAGTTCTCCCTTGTGGTGTGCTCAACGGAACTGTCTGGTTTAGCTCACTTTCAGGGTACTCAGTGTCCAGTGGAAGACAAGTGCCTCTGAAAGTGTGTTAATTTGGACGGTTCTGCCACACATACGCGCGTCTGTAGTACTTGGCCTGCGTACTTAGTCGATGGCACGTGCTAACGGGCAGAGGGAGGTACTTGGCGCGTATGGAACACAGGGAGCAATGGCTCTTGCACGACTTTGAGGAGCGCGAGTGGAGTTGGCGGGTGGCGGGCGGCGGTTAGAGTTGTGCAGTGCGACCACAGGCGGGCGGCGGAAGGAGGGGCGTGCGACAGCTGGTGGGGTGCGTTGCTGTGGCGGGCGGCGGGCCGACGGGGCTCGCTGTTGCTGCGGACGGCGGTGGGCGGCCTTAGGGCCACGCCGCGTAGGCAGCCCGGCGTAGGTGAGCAAGTCTTAAGCTCGAGCCGCCGGCACTCCTCTCTTTCCCTCTTCTCTGCAGGAGCATTGTCGTGCCGCTCAACGGCAAAATTCGTCACCGTTGTTCCATCTTCTCCCAATTTCCCGCACTCCCAGCTCCGCCTAGTTCTTGCGGTCCTCCTCGAACCGCGGTAGCCACCTCTTGCCACCGCAATTGCCTTCGGCGTCGATTGTCGCCGCAGCCGTGCCACCATGGCCGCCATGGGCAGCTCGCCGTGGCCAGCTCGTTCCGGCGCTCCTCTAGCTATCCCATTTATTGTTTTAGCTCTCCTGCAACTCCGTGATGCTCATCGGCTCCATTCTTCTACCTCTGCCGCGCAGGTCGTGGCGAAACGGTGACCTCGCCACCAGTTTGTGCCGCTACACGCGCCATCACCGCCGGCCATCTAGCTCCGCCTCGTCTCCGGTTCAACCAAGTAGCGCATCGACATCGTGGTGAGCTGCTGATGCTGCCTAAGCCCTTAGACTAACCTATACCGTGCTGTATCGGACAGAGCACCGTGACGCCGCCGCTCTGTGTTTGCCGCACCGCCATTGCTGTGGTCGAGCTCGAGTCTAACTCTATCTTGTTCCTCTCTGCAGTGTACTCGATCAGGTGTGCTCCGACCGTGCTTCGCCATCTCGAGCTGCAAAGGATCGCCGGCGTGCTTAGCTCTCCTCCCTGGTCCTCCTTGCTCTCGTCTTCGGCCTCTTGTTCTCTGGCGTGTGCTTCTCTATGAACAGTGGTGAGCTTGTGTGAAATTGTGATGAAGTTGCTTGTGTGAAACTTGCAATATGAACTAAGTCTACTGAAAAAATATGATTTTTATTACTAAAGCATTGATGCATTTGCTTATATTCTTCCATTTTCACTCCAGCCATTGACAAACCAGCAACAATATATATGTAATAATATATAGATAGATGCATTTCCAGCCAAAGTATGTGACAAAGTTTGCATCACAGAGTTTTACTACTTCATCGCAGTAATTACATTATCACCAATAGTACGTCATCACAGAGTTTACATTCACATAGTTTCATCACCAAAAGTTAACACAGCATCACATCATCATTAGATGTTCGCCGGCGGCAGAGGCATGGTGCCCTGCAACTTGCTCTGGAGGTCATGCACATTATGAACCACGGACGCCAGGTGGTCACCAAGGTCATCCAGGTTCTTCTTGAGATGCTTCTCCTTCTCTTCGTTCTCAGCCTTCTCTTTCTTGAGTTCGTCAACACTCCGCTAAAGACCGCCTATGCTCTTCATGATGGGTTCAGAACCATTGCCTGCAGGGCCTTGTGCATGGTACTTAGAGGGAGCTGATAAGATCGATCCAATATGCACAAAAATAGTTATAGGAACATATATGAAAATCCAGCATAAATCTAGATACTGTGACAAAAAACCTACATATAAGTTTCATTTGCATTCATATAAATTTCATTATCCAGCATATAGCAGAATCATATAAGTTTCATATAATCAATTATAGGCTACAAAGTCCATGACCTTGTGAACACCAAAATCATAGCAAATTAGAAAAATAAAACATCTAGCTGCTGCTAACAATGCACATAAAGACTTAGAGCTGCCCCAAAGAGATGAAACCCAATCTACTCAAATCACAATGCTGAAATATTGAAGTGGCACCATCAAAATTATTGACAAGATTAAAATCATTGATCCATGATAAACATCTAGATAAAGCAACCTACTCAAATCACAATGCTGCTGCAAAATACAATATATGACAGTTTACATTGCTTGTATAAAAGCTTGAGTTGCATCTGCATTTATTCTACACTAAGTTGTTTTCTCTGCTCCATCTAGGTCCGGGATGAGAGAATGGCATGAGCCAAATTATTTAGCAACAAACTCATCCAATTCAGAGGCTACCAACAAAACTATGGATGTAAATACTTACAGGTCTGATTGCCTCCTAGTGGCTCTGAAACGGCGTGGCCTGCCAGATCCACCTTGCCCGGTGGACGAGTTACCGGTCGCCCCCAGGGTCTTCGGGTTTGTGGTCCCCCTTTCCACTAGCAGGGCTACCCGAGCAGGCTTGGGGACTTCGTCGCCGGCATCTCAGTGGCCGGCAGCCTCTTGGGCCTGCCAGCTGCTCCTCATTTCTACTCCAGTACTCCCCGCCGGCCTGGATGCCTCAGTGGTCTGAGTAGAGGCGGCCTTGCGTGCAGCCCTCTACCCGATCGCGTCTCCTCCTCCTCTTCGTCATCGTCGAGCGAAGGTGGCCTATACCTCCAGCGCACGGCGGGCTCACCGATCACGGGCCCACCTCGGGAAGGTGCTGTGGCCCCTTTCCTCCTCTTCGCGGCCGGCTCTTTGCGGACCGGCTGCTTCCCGCGCGTCGTCTCCGGGCGCTCGAGGACTGTTTCCTCTTTGTCACCTGGCCTGGATGAGTTGTCATCATCCGTGCCTGGACTAGCTGGATGCTGGAGACTGCTCAGCGGTGCGTCAATAGTGGTCGGCCAACTGTCCTTCGGCACATCGGAGAAGTATACAGCCTGGTTCTGCGCACGAATCTTCAAAAGCACGATGAGCATATTACACAACTTGGAAGAGCAATGGAAGGGCCGAGCAGATTCTTACCATTGGTGGGGTGTTTGTTATGTTAAACGCCGACTGCTGGCCGGTGTTTGTAACACCCTCGGTGTTACCGTGTAAAACAACTCACTAAATCATTCATAAGCATCATGTTTATGTATTATTGCATGTGGCAAAATAAGGAATTAAATTTTGTTGCACTAAAAATGCTCAATAATAATGTAACAATGAATGGTTCTCGTGCTTGCTTAATTATTAGTTAGGCTTGGAAAAGCAATTTTTATAAAGGAAAATAATATAAAACTTATGGGTGGTGCTTAAATAAAATGTGACATACAATTCATGTAGATAAAAATGCAACAATGATTTTTAAGTGTATGTGCTGCTAGCTGGTACAATTGGAAGCTTAGAATTTGAATTGGAATTTCAAATCAGCCCTTAGTTTTAATTCTTCTAAAGTCTAAAAACAATTGATGGTGTCAATGCTACTTTGGCGATTAAATTCTAAAAGTTGGATTAAACAATGGTAGTATGTTTTTGCTTAGTGGATTGCAGCTAAGTGAGTGCTTTGCAATGGTGTGAGGGTTGGTTAGGCTACTGGGTGTTTTGGTTACTAATTAATTGTTACAAAAGGCTGAAAATTGTTGTTTGTCTAGCTAGTGCTTGTGTTGGGTTGCTGGTTGGCACTGCCATCTTGGCAAGGCCACATTTCCTTCTCTAGTCTGCTTTGGTTTGAGTGAGTTGCTCCATCCTATAGCCTTAGGTACCTTCTTGAGCCTTGCCCGGTTGGTTGAGTTTGAACTAAGTTAGATTGGTCTTGGTCGACGCTTCAAAAAGAGTGCGCGGCACGGTTCTGGCCGTTGGGGCCGAGGGGGGCGTGGTCACCGTGCGTCTGGGGCATCGCTGGCCATCTCGCCCGCGCGGCCGACACGTTGCTATTGCTGCCTCTGCCTCGCCTGGCTCCACGTTGTGGCTGCTGCTGCCGGTCTCTTCTGTCCCCCGCGCGCGTGGGCTCGCCCTGCTACTGCGGTGCCATCACCTCACGTCGCGTCCGCGCTCTACGCCACTGATCCCCTGTCTAGCTCTACACCGCTACCGCCACCATTACTTCCGCCTGCACGTGGGTCACCTACCAGCTCGCCCAAGTCCCGCCAAGCTATGGATGGGCCGAGCCGTACCTTTTTCCCCCTCTTCCCTGCCGCCTGGACCAACCGAGCGGCGCCTAGTTAACTTGCAGCACTGGTCATCTCCAAGCAATCACATGCGCCAGGAGAGAGTTAAGGCATCTGGCTAACCGCCCAGCCCACGCACGGCCGTACCCAAGCTCTGCACAGTGCCAATTTTGGCATTTACTCGCCGCCGGTGTTGTTAAGGCCGCGAGCGGTCATGTCGGTAATCATCCCTCTCCAGAGCCTCTCATTTGCATCCAACTGCACCGGTGGTTTCGTAGCAATCCCATCCTCGCCTTGCGTGCCCCAGCCATAGCTCCACCGTTTTCTAGTCGCTGCTGACGCGGTCGCGCTGGCGCGGTTCGTCCTCGAGCTCATCGCGCACACATGGCCAGACTGCCACCAGCCTTCCCCGCTCCTAAGTTTGCAACTGTCGAGTTCACGGTAAGGTTCTAGTGCTCTTGCGCTAGTCGGTAGGTCTCTAGCCGGCACCTAGTCGCTGGAACGATTGCGCCGCCGCCACGGACAGCCGTGCACTGTGGCCACACGTTTTAGCGTGTCCTGCTGCTCCCGCACCGTCGCTTAGCGCTGTCGCGTAGGGCTAGGGTGTCAATTGGCCCACTAGTTGGGCCAGCACGTGCCCCGGGTGGCTAGCGAGGCGCCATTGCCACCGCTCGCCGCGCCGGTGCGCGCGGGGAGGCCGAGGATCTTGCCGCGATAAATAAGGGAAATTGTGAGGGCCTTGGTGCATATTTACCGACTACCGGGGAGCAGGCTTGTTATAAATGATAGGTAGTTTACTGTCTTGGTCATTAGAGCTAGCTTAGTAGCTTAGTATATGTGCTTTTATGTTAAGAGTTGCTGTTGCCTAAATTCTAAGTGTTGTATCATCAACGCATGCATATAGAGAATGACTTGGTGGAGTTCGTGGCCGCCGGGGAGCAGGAGTACGACGAGGTGATCGAAGAGTACGAGGAGGAGGTGCTCGTATAGGAGTTTCCGGAGCCACCCGTGACTGACACCACTGACACTGCACTAGCTCAAGGCAAGCCCCGGTGCATAACCTTTATTTTGATAATCCTGTGTGTGTGTATATATATACATGTTGTGCATCTACGTGGCAGGAATTTTATGGAAACTATATATATATATATATATCTTCCTATTAGTCTTACTAGTGCAGGTTCGAGTAGTGCTTTGGTTAGGTTTACCGGTAGCATGAGTAACTTGTCGTTACTCACAACAGGTGATTATTATTATTATTAATCTCACAATAAAATGGTGGAAAGGAAAATGGTGACTAGGCAGGGATATGGTATGGATATTGGTGGGTGTAACAGGTTGTGTCCCACGGCCACGGGGCTTAGCTTGGTTGCACTGTTTTCCCTATCTGTGTCGATTGAGGACCATTGGTTGCATTGGATACTAGTCAAGTCACAGATTTATTATCTCGAGCACATACTTACTTATGGGAGCGAAAAGGCTTGTTGCTCTCTTGTCGTGGGTTCCGGCTCTTTCCGGACCGACTGATTGGAGGCGGGAATAGGTGGAGGTCTAAGCACCACGTTGAGACCAGGTCTCAAGCGTGGGGGCTTGGAGTCCAAGTTTGGACGGGGACCTGGACCCTTCGACAGGAGTACAACGGGTTAGTCTTGCTTGTGCCTGGGATACAAGTGAGGCGTGTGTTTTTCGAGGTACCCAGCTGGGCACATTGACTCGTGAATTGCCGTTTCTACGTGATGGTACGACTTGACTACGGTCTGGCACTATAGTAAGAACTGGAATATGAAAGGTGGTAAAAGAATACCGATTGCTTAACCCTTGCTTGAAAGTAGATCAGGTGCTTACGTAGAAGGTTGGATAATGAACTAATCATGACCGCTAATAATCTAAGCAAATAAGGACACACTCTTACTATTGCTTTCCGCAAACAAGAAACCCACAAGCCATAAAGCCTATCATATTCCTTGAGAGTCGGGAGATATATTCCCTAGGCGGGTAAGTCTTGCGAGTACATTGTGTACTCAGAGTTTATTTACCCTTGTTGCAGGTGCCATTTGAGAAGTTAGCTCTTGTATGGAGGATTCTTCTGGTGGGCACAGACGGATCCTTGTACCGCTTCGATAAATGTTTATTTATTCCGCTGTTTAATTATTGTACTTTGAACTCTGATATTGTAATAAAGAATTTCTAAGACATCATGTTGTATGAAATGGACTAATTATTGTAACCTCATACTTGTTGTTAGATGCTGGATGTTAAATGTGGATAGTTTCGAGTTCTCTCGTTGGGTGTGCTCGACGGAACTGCTTGAATTAGTTCGCTTTCGAGGTACTTAGTGTCTAGTGGAAAACAAGTGCCTCTGGGAGCGTGCTATTTTGGGATGTTCTGCCACAGTGTTCCTCAACACCGTCGAGGAGGAGAAGTAATCCCTGGTGCGACGGTAGATGTCTGCCCTTTTTATCACGTTGGGCGCCTCCCGAGTGGTGTCAGCCTCCCCTGCGTATTCGTACGCAGGGTGCATCCTCTCCTTGCAGGGCTGGATTCATCGACTGATGAAGTTTAGCGCCACACCAACTCCATCCAGATTGTCACGGTTTAAAATGTCCCGGAGCTCTTGCACCTAGACCATGTCGTTATGGCTCGGCTTCGCCAACCAATTCTTGGTGGCCATTGGGTAGTGGTCGATGTCACAAGGCATGTACGACTCTATGTCCCTGTTGTAGAACCACCTCGAGTTCCACTCCTTCAGCAAGCTGTTGAGTGGGACACTGATGTATTTACTCATCATCCCATCCCGAAGTTGCCGATATACACCGCAGACCACTTTGGGACCTCCGCTACCCTTGAAGGGTTTGAGGCAGAAGAAGTAGCGGAATAGATTGAAATGGGGGCGAATGCCAAGGAAGGCCTCACTGAGGTTGATGAAAATGGAGATGTGCAGAATGCTATCAGGGTTGAGATGGCACAGACTGATGCTGTAATAGTGACTCAGATCGTGAAGAAAGGGATGAATAGGCATTCCAAATCCATGTAGAAAATACACCTCGAAGACGATGAGCTCAAGGGTCAAGGGAGTCGGATACAACCCATCGGCGGTCAGGCGCCATTCAATGGTCTCCTTGTCGGAAAGGACGCATTCGAACACCAGCTTGTTGATCTTTGATTTAGAGCAGGTCAATTCAACCCACTCTCGATCACGGCGCACTTGGCCTAGAGTTTTCTTCGCCGTTTTCCCAAACTTCTTGGGGCTCACGCGTCTCCGCTTCGGTGCCATCGATCAGATCTGTTTGCGGGAGGAGTTTGCGGTTTGATTCGGCGGAGATTTTGCCCAAATGGCAGAGCGGTTGTAGATTTGGTTGTGAGAGCGCGAGGAAGAAGATGCAGTGGCGGAATGTGGGAAGTGTGCGCCGGTGCAGCGGCAGACTTTATAGTGGTTCGACCCCAACCTTTCGCATTCCAGGGTTTTTGGGGAAGTGCACTGTGCTACACCACACATAACTCCGAATCCTCTGTGGATAATTACTGGGCCGTTAAATGGGCATATGGAGTTACGACTGTGGGCGGTATAACCCCGGATACCCACAGGGCGATACATGGGCCACGCCACCAGGGGTGCTCCAGCCCGCAAGACCAAGGCGCGCGGTGCATGACACTGGTTGGTGTGCACCGCAAGGCTACGAGAAGGTATCTTGAAGATGAAGAAAGATCTGAACGAATATGCTAGATATCGTATTCCTTGTAAATACTTACCATGTAACTGATTAGACTTAGATCTAACCGACCTGTAACCCTACCCCAGGCTATATAAGGTGGGTAGGGACCCCCAAATTCAACTCATGATTCATCCCATGAACACAGGACTAGGGTATTACGTTGTATTAACGGTCTGAACCTGTCTAAATCTTGTGTCTCTGTTGCCATCTAGTTCTTGATCACGCGCACCTCTACCACACAATCTAGCACCGTGGGTATACCCCTTAGTGGGCTATCGGCCATATCTCGTTGACACAAAGGGTGGTCAATAAAAGGAGAACATGAGGCTAGGCTAGGGGTTACATCCTGTTCGGCCTAGAGATAATGAGCCTTTTTTCGGATTGCTCCTAGGGTTGCAACTTGAGGCGTTAAGGCGAAAGCACATTTTTTTTTGGCTTAACTAGGCTATTAGCAAAAGTTTTAACAAGGGAAGATTTTTGGTCGTGGCTATCTGCCTTGCTCCAATGTGACAAAAAATCGATGCTGAAATTAGTGAACTTTTTTCAAGCCTCGGTTCATGCCATTGTACAGAACCATGCTCACTTGAAATATATATATATATATATATATATATATATATATATATATATATATATATATATATATATATATATATATATATATATATATATATATATATATATAGGCACCAAGTTAAGTGCATACATGTATCGATGCTGTCTTTTGAGCGATGGAAGAAAATGTCCGTGGAAAATATTTGTACTTATAGCTTTATTGAACTTGATGCTAAAATATTGAAAGTAAGGACATATGTTAGTAAGCTCTTTTGCAAAAGTTATGCTATCCAGCTTAAGCCTTGCATATCCTTGGAGCCGTTTTATTTTTCTCCTGTCGGGTAATTCTAGCTGAGTATAACTAAGTACTTAGGATTTTATCTCACCTTGTTGCAGGTGAAGCGCAATATCCTGGTGCTGTGCTTGCTGCCTCGGCCCTGCTTATTAGGGTGATGAGTTAAGTGTTGGTTGGCTCGGCTGCTCTTTATATGCTTCTCATCTATGCTTTCGTTGGAGGATGTCATCTAAGCTAGCAATGTATTTCGAACTTATGGTTTCGTAGTCGTTTCAAAGTTATGTTGTTTTAACTTATCAGATTGCAAATTGATAATGTATTACTTATTTGTGAACTCAGTTGTAATTCTATTTCCACTGCAAACTCCTTGTATGTGATGTGTATTTGCTTAATCGAGTACGATCTTAGTTATGATGTGGCTTTATCGAGGTCTTTCGTGACACTCGACAGATTACCGGGTTTATATAACCAGTAGTGCAGCAGCTTTCATTCAGTCGTTCACGGCTTGTCCAAATATCTTCCTGTTTTCTTTGACCAAAAACGCGAGTTGACAAGACAGTACTGTACTGTTAATTACTACTACTCTGATTAATTAGGTACTCATATATATTCCATTCCGATCATCTGGATCTGCACCACAGAGACAGAGCTCATCAGGAACCCTGGCCCGTTGAGCAGGCCAGCGACATACATGGCCATGGCGGCCTTCCAGCTTCGTAATAGGCCTCCATCTGCTGTGCCATGTCGTCTATCCACCGTCTTGCTCCTCTTATGCTTGCTGCTCTCTTGTTCCCACCCCATATCCTGCACCTGCCCCGGCTCCCGGGATGCATCCCGGCACCACACCATGAGCGGCGCCTTCGACCAACTGCCCGGCTACCTGTTCGTCACCAACATGAGTACCTGCAGAACAGATTATGAGAGGGTGGATTGCCGTGGCCTAGGCTCCTACATGAAGACCAACTACCCTGCTTTTGACCCGTCTCAAAAATGTTGGTTCTTTATCCGGCAACGTATTGTTCTTCGCCACCACATCTACGATGATAGACCTGCTGCGTCCTTCAGCGTCGTCTTCTCCATGAGCATCTACCAGCCAAACAACCAGATGAAGGCAGCAAATGGCGGCAGCCTGGTGTTCGCCATCGAGCATTTGTACTTCCCAATGGAGACGGGGCGCATTTTCACCCCAGCCAATTGGCTGGTACTTGGCCCCTCCAGCTCCTCCAACCCCTCGTCATCCACCGACAGTGCTGGCGACCACCTCACCGCTGAGATCGGTACGGCCCGAGATCACGGGACGTTGCTGTATCAGGGCGGCACCATCTGGGTACAAATTGGCATAGATCCGCCAGGCAATTCCTCTGCGGCAGCGGCGAGGAAGTACAGAGTGTGGATCGACTATGATCATGTCAGCCACCGCATGTCGGTCTACGCTGATGCCGGTGAAGATGCACCAAAGCCTGCAAACGCGATAGCCAGTACGAACCTCACCATCAGAGCACAATACGCAGTGCTAGGCCTTTTCTCCTCCATGGGGCAGCTCCTACAGGTTCACACGTGGAATTCGACGGTCGACAGGCTCCCTGGTTTCCAGGACACGGGAAGCATTACAGAGAAGACCGTCATACTGTCCTCTGTCCTTGGATCGGTGGCTGCGACGGCCATCACGACTGCCCTTGTGTTCTTGTACCTCAACTCCAAGTACAGGAGGTGGATGAAGGAGCGGGATGAGCTGACCAAGATCATGCAGGGCATCCCCGGGGTACCAGCCCACATTGACTTCACTGAGATAAAGAAGGCCACCAAGAACTTCCATGAGACGACCAAGCTTGGCAAGGGAGGGTTCGGAGCTGTGTACCGATGCAAGCTTCCTGCAGTGGCTTCTACAAGTAGTAGGACGGGGCGGCGAGGAGCCATGGACGTGGCAGTCAAGAAATTCACGCGTGAAGTTGAGGACCGCCGCTGTAGTGACTTCATCGCTGAGGTCAGCATCATCAACCGTCTAAGACACAAGAATATTGTCCCACTTATTGGTGAGTACTTGCCTCTACCTAGCTGCTGCCCATGCATGTTCTGTTTCTTTTGAAGACCTTAGTAGTGTACAATAAAAAGAGCATAGAACGTAGTAGTCTTATTATGTATTCTTGAATGAGTAGTGCTAGCAGTAGCAGTACTTAGTGCACAAAATTTTCAGGCTGGTCCTACAACAAAGGTGAGGCACTCCTCATCTACGAGTACATGACCAACGGCAGCCTGGACCAGCATCTCTTCCAGAACGGCAGCGCACAGCAGCAGCAAGAAGGCACATCTCTCCGGCAGTGGCACACCCGCTACGGCATCGCCAGAGATATTGCCACAGGCCTGCACTACGTCCACCACGAGCATGAGCCCATGGTGCTGCACCGCGACATCAAGGCCAGCAACATCATGCTCGACTCCGACTTCCGTGCCCGGCTCGGCGACTTCGGCATCGCCTGCACGGTCGCTGCCAACAGGAGCTCCGTCACGGGCATCGCCGGCACGTGGGGCTACATAGCGCCGGACTACGCGATGAGCTACAAGGCCACGCGCCAGACTGACATCTACGCGTTCGGGGTGCTCCTCCTCGAGATTGTCACAGGAAAGAAGAACGGGGACTTCCCACTCCCACATGACGATGATGAACACATCACTGACTGGATCTGGCGTCTTCACGGGGAGGGGAAGCTGCTCGATGCCGTCGATGACAGCGTACTTGTTGGCGCCGGTGGTGGTTGTGATCGGCAGGACGACGGGGTTACTAACGAGGCCAGATGTCTGCTGATGCTTGGACTGGCGTGTACCGACCCCAACCCGTTGGATCGTCCCAGCATGGCTCAAGTGCTGCAGGTCATCACCAAGGTTATGCCGCCACCGGAGGTGCCACCTGAGAAACCGGCGTTCGTGTGGCCGCCCCGAGACTGGCGTTCACGCAACTCTGTGTATAGCACGGCCATGAGTGACTGGGACCGGGACTGGAGCTTGGCAAGCACGGCGGAGCTGGCACAGGCCAGCGTGGAGCAGCCGTCGACAACCGTCACTGGAGGACACGCCTCCGTTCGTAGCAGAGCGACGCAGAATTGCATGGGGGAGAGGTGGAGCAGACGCCAGACGCAGCCCATGAAGGATGAGCCGGATCTTCCTCTTTTCTCCTAGCCTCCCCTTGTCTGATCCTAATCCTGCCATATACATGTTTTTAGGAAATAAATATGTATTTGTACCCTTAGCTATCTTTGGGAAGAAAACTCCTCGTGCAAAGGTGTGGACTAGGATCTGTGCCTGTGGTAATCGTCTATCTATATATAAATGGTTTTGCTACGATAACTCCAAATAATTGTAGACCGTCGATCTGGAGTGCTATAATCATATATTACCTCATAAGAGGTAATAGGAAAAATATATTTGCTTTATTTTGAGAAATAAGAAGGTAAAGCTAATTTTTAGGTAATATATATATATATATATATATATATATATATATATATATATATATATATATATATATATATATTAGATCGAGCATGTATTCAAACATGCAAACACGTATGGATTGTTCTCAACATAACATGTAACGTTTTTTTTAAATTAATTGATCTATATTGATGGTTCCCAACATAACATGTAACATTTTTCTTAATTAATTTTTATCTATGTACAGTTTTAATTTATCCCATGATGCTAAACTTGAGTTGTATCTTTTCTTGAATGTTTTGTCATAAGTATTTTTTTCTTTTTTTCTATTTTAGTTATTTTATTTAAATTGAAAGATAAACGTGTTCGTAAGGAATGTCACACTTGAACGTGTTGGTATTTAAATTATTTACTTATTTGGCAATTAGTATCTAATCATGGACTAATTAGATTCGTCTCGTGATTTACAACCCAACTATGTAATTAGTTATTTTTTTTACCTATATTTAATGCTCCATGCATGCGTCCAAAGATTTGATGGGACGGAAAATCTTGTAAATTTTTTGGAACTTTAAAGGATCTAAACAGGACTATCGATCACTGTTTTCCTATGTGTAGTATCACTGGTATACTTGCTGTATATATATATATATATATATATATGAAACTAGGTGAGTACCGCACGTTGCTGCGGGAGTTTTGAAAGTGATATCATAGTTTCTCTAAAAAAAATAGGTTGAATAGATGAAACGTATATGTAGCTTGCAGAATAGCAATAATATTATATAGTTAGAAATACCCGTGCGTTTATTGCGGTATGACTAAAACAAATCACGGAGGGACTAATGGTCATCACATGCAATGGATATATATGTGTAGATCATCAAAGGAATGAGCTTCTTACCATGCCTAAACTTGAATAATAAGACAGTATACAACATGTGTATTTGAATAATCATCCAGACCACAATTCTTTCCCTAGCTTCGCATACTACTCGATCATCGATCAATAACGGACTACATATGAAACTTTTTGTCAGGAGAACCTGCATTAAGAAGAAAATTCTTAATGCCTCTTGCCACATAATCAAGGCATCCTTCCAAGCAATTGCAAAGCAGCATATTGGGCAGGTTCTGAACGTAGTTAGAGACACGGCGAATTCCGGTCGGTGACACAATGAAGCAAGTGCTGTTGGAGATGGTGATTTCCTGGGCGGTGAGCCGGTGACACAATGAAGCAAGTGCTAATGACGTCCTACTAAGCTCTCTACCCTGCGACGACGTTCACTCAAGAAAGCATATGTCGTTCCATTTTATATTGATGTAGAAGGGAGCGTCAGGACGGTCTATTGGTTGCGTCAGTTTTATATTTGTGAATGTGGCGTGGTGGATGCGGAAGTTTTAGAAGCCCAGTGGATGTCAGGTTCATGTGAAATTAAGTGTTTGGGTGGTGTCATGGGATTAATTGCAAATCGAATGGATGAACAGAGGAACGAACGGAGAAGTGATGATGCCTATTGGGCTCCTGCTGCCTAACAGAGGAGGCCGATGGAACGGATTGTTAGGTTGATCTCAAACAGTTGGCCCAACGGCCAACTGGGCCCTTGACCAGCGCCCTGATCAGGGGTGTCCAGCCCAATGCACGGCTGGTGGGCCCCTATCGCGCAACGCTATAAATAGGGAGGTGGAGGCCAGTGGCTAGGGTTACGAGGTTCACTGTCACAGTTTCACCCCCACCTCCATCCCTAGACCGATTGAGAGGGAGCGCTGAAGGCGATTGGAAGCTCCACCGGCGCCTCTCCACTGCTACTCCATTTCCTCCAACTCGTATGGTCAGTTGCCTCTACACTCCTCTCTCTCTCCCTCTCCAGTTCTTTTCCCCAACACATGTTCTAGCACGAATCACTTGTTTCCTTGAGTTGTACCCGGCTAGATCCACACCTAGTCATTCTACTAAACTCAACAAAGGAATCGGAGCTAGGTCTATGGTGTAGATCTAGATCGGGTAGAAAGAAACCACAGAAAAGAAAAGAAAATGATGGATTTCGATCCGGACAGAACGCTGAAACCCTAATATCCCTAGCATGAACAAAGAAAGGATGGTGGGGAAAGGGAACCCCACCGTCACCATCGTCGTCGCGCGGGGAGGACCCTGACGCCGCGCGGGAAGGAAGTCAGTGCCACCGTTCGCCGCCGTGCTGGAAAAGAAACAACCGAAACCCTAACCCTAAAGGGGTAAAAGAAGAAGAGGACGGCGTGAATTAGGACCTACCCGGGCCCCGTGGTCGTCACCGACGGCGGTTTTTAGACGCCGTGCGGGAAGAATGGTCGGAGCCGCCGCTCACCGGCGTTTTGCCGCGGCGCACACGCGTGCTCAGGGCGCCGTCGCCCAGACCGCTCGATGGCGGCGAGCTCAGCCTAGGGCCAGCTCGCGCGCCGGCGAGGGGTCCGGCAACGGCGCCATCTCCTTCCTCCGCCGGTTGCCATGGATGACCTCGCTGCTCACTGCTGTGGCGAAATGAGAGTGTGGGGAAGAGAGAAAAGAAGGGTGCTCGGAGCCGGATCTGCACCGGCTCTGCTTCTCGCCAGAGTTGGGCGGCCACCATGGCCACCACCGTTGCCCCTGGGCTGGACAGAGAGTAAGGCGGGGAGAGATGAGGAAAGAATGAAGCTAGGGTTTTTCGGGTGAGCAGCGGCCTGCATTTTTGATCTTGCGAAATCAACGCTGCGCCGCCGGATTGAAATGGACGGACGAAATCGCTCAGGCCGGCTTTGAGCCCAGGCAGGATAGAACTTTCCCGGCCCAGGCCCAGGTTGCGGCCTGGGTGGGAGGCAGTGCCTAGCGCGCGGCTTTGGGCTGGGCCGACGAGCGAACGAATTGGGCCGCTGCTGGGCGCCGGGCCAAAGCAAGGCGTCA
The DNA here is from genome assembly GCA_038087645.1 of Saccharum hybrid cultivar R570. Taxonomy (NCBI): domain Eukaryota; kingdom Viridiplantae; phylum Streptophyta; class Magnoliopsida; order Poales; family Poaceae; genus Saccharum; species Saccharum hybrid cultivar. The sequence continues at coordinate 275,185 of JAQSUU010000744.1, forward strand.
GCTGCTGCTGCCGCTGAGCAACGCGCATTGCGCGTATTTTTTTGGTCGCGAGTTTCCTTTTGTGCAAGCTGGGCCATGGGCCGGAGAGCGCACAGCGCGGCTGCGAGCAAGCTTTTGGGCCAAATTTCTGTAAAGAATAAAAAAGTGAAAGAACTCTGTTTTTCTATTTTTTCAGAAATAGTTTTAATGCATATTTGATCAATCTTAATTGATATTTGATGTTCAATCTCTGTACATTTTGTCCAACAATATTTTGTCTAGAGAAAAGTAAAGTATTCCAAGGATTTCTGGAAAATAGAATTATGAAATTTATTAATGTTTCCGCTGCATATTTAAAGTTGTCGTTTTTATTATTAAATTCGAACCAACGGGAGGATTTAATTTTGAAAAATAGATATGCTTACAGTTTATTTAAGTTTATTGTCTTCTCATTAAATCCGAACCAACGGGAGGATTTAATTTGAAGAGCAGTTATAGTTATAAAGTAAATGATGAAAAGTTGATCCTCCAGTTAAAATTGGAACCAACAAAAAAAAAGTAATTGGAGGAATAGTCAGTTTATAGTTAAGATAAATTATAATATTGTTATTTTCTGACCAACGTTGATGATAACAATATTATAAGTTCATTTATGAGTTTAAGTTTAAAGAAAATTATGATATTGTTATTTTCTGATGAACGTTGATGATAACAATATTATAATTCTACGAGTTTTATGTTTAAAGTTCAAATCTCTGATAAATTTTGCATCAAAGTGATCAATTTTCAGAGAATGAATAAGAAATAAGAGATGCTCCAGAGCGAGCAGAATGCAATGTATTTTCATGTTTCCGCTGCAATGATGATGATAATCTTCTAATTAAATTCGAACCAACGGAAGAATTTAATTTTGAAGATGGTTATAAGATAATTGAGTTTTCATATGTTAATTTCATTTATGCCCAACGGTGATGTGGAATTAATATAGAAGAATATTGTTTTATCCTATTTCTGCCCAACGGTGATATAGAATAGAACAAAAAGTTTTAAAAGTTTAATGAGCATTATTGTTGATTATTGATTAATGTTTTCAGACAAAGAACTTCATGCCTTTATTCTTGAAGGGTGAAAAGGAAATGAGCTGGGTACTTATGACTCGGAAGATGAAAAGTACAATTTTTTGCAGAAAGAAGACCATTGTATAAGGGACTGTGTTCTCTTTAAAGAATGACTTCAAAAGAAAAGAATTCTAGGATATTGATCCAAAAAAAGAAATAGAACAATAAGAGTTTAGTTTAAGAAACACCTTTTATGTACTCTTTATAAAAAAGTTTTTAGTTTTCAGTTTTTATTATCATGATAAGAGTTGTAATAAGTAATATAATTTTAGACTTAATCATCATGACATGAAATGTAATAAGTGACATGTATGTTTAATTTGACCAACGCCAGATTAAGCATGTGTGTTAAAGAGTATTCAGATTTATTCCTAAATTTGATGATTAAATATGAGCCAATATTGACTTTTATTTCCCTCCAAGAAAATTACCCGCATGACGGGAAAAGTTTGATAAAATACCCGCATGGCGGAGTAAAGTTGGCATAGTACTTATATTAATCAATCCTGCATGGCGGGAGAAATTTGACATAGTATTTATCCTGCATGGCGGGAGAAAGTTGTGATGACTCATGTGTTTTGAGTGTATCCCGCACAGGGAGAAAAGTTTAGGGTAGCTCTTATGCTATCCTAGTATAAGTTTAAGGAGAACAGAAAGTTATAGACGAACCTCAAGATAAGAATGACATGCAAGCGTGACTGGCGAAAGTATTAATGATAAAAGACTGTTAAGTTCTTGAAGTGAAATGAGAAAAAAGTACTCCCAACGAATTAAGAAATAATTTCATTTGCATGATGTAATCACGTGGATGAAGAAAGTAATCAAAGTTTCCTCATTCACAAGAGTTCTGAATAGTTTTCGAAATTATGGTAGAAAAGTTCGTAACACATTTTGAGGGGGAGAAAGGTGAGATCAATTAAGAAAGACAATTAAGAAAGATATTTCCCCATACTTCAGACAATGCGATGCATACTAAAGTGATCTATAAAAGATGAATGTGATCGTCGGGGGAGTAAGACGGTCATAATAATGATACCCCTATAGTAAAGAAATAGCTAAATTCATGGACTTTTTACCATTCTAATAGAAAGATAGCATAGTCAGCCAGTATTCATATTGGACGCATTCAGAATTATTAAGGCGGTGCTAAATGCACCATATGAGTTTTAGCAGATTAAACCCAAAATAAGAAAGTTTGAAGATGGGACAATCTGGGGGAGCATGTTACAAAAGTACCTAACTCCGCAAGGGGAATGAATAATATAAACAAGGATCTTATTACATAGGACCTTGTAGGATCAATTGTCTTTTGACAATAAAGGTCAAGAAATGATAGTAGCTGAGGCCCTAGAAAGTCTCAAAGAATAAGAAAATCAGATATTTCTGATGACTATAAAGTCTATATTAGTGAAATTCAAATGGAGGGTAATTCCACCTAATTTGAAGAAGCCATGAGGGGCGTTCACTCGTCTAAGTGGCAAGAAGCAAAGAAAGATTAAATGAAATCGATAATACCAATAATATTTTAGGATCTAGAATAAATTCCTAAGGAGCCAAAGCAGTAGGCTATGATGAGTCTACAAGACCAATGTGACTCCAAAGGGAATATGTAAAGATGTGGAGCCCGACTTGAATCAAAAGATTTTGCGCGAAGCGAATGAATAGATTACAATGAGTGCTAGTGGCACATCATGATCTGAGTTACATCAGATGAAAGTAAAGACAACATTTCCCAATGGAATTTGTATGAAAATTATTACGTGGCACAACCCAGAGGTTTTGCCATAGAAAGAAAAGAACGTAAGGGATGCCACATGTAGAAATCTCTGATGGACTAGAGTAAATCTCTAGACAGTGGCATTTAAAGTTGAAGAGTCAATTAAAAATTTTGGGTTAAAGAGAATGAGAGGACAATTGCTTTTGTATAAAGTTATAGAATGAGAAATTCATTTCCTAATCCTGTATATGTGGATGACATCTTCCTTATTAGTAGTAATGTCAATCTACTGCACGAAGAAGAAGCTCTTGTCCTCAAGATTCAATAAGAAAGTTCTTGGTGAAATGTCTCTTGTTATAAGAATTGAAATTCACCGAGATAGAAGAAAAGGGGTATTAAGACTATCGCATAGGCATGCTAAGAAAAGTTTCTAAAGAAATAAAGTACCTATGCGGGTAAACCTACGCCTGTTCTCATGGTCAAGGGTAATAGTTTTGGGAATTTTAGTGTTCCAAAAGGCAATGTGAGATTGTTATAGATGGACGTCCTATATGCTTCAGCTGTTGGAAGCCTAATGAGTACAAAGATAAGACCTTATCCTGACACAGTTCACGTATCCGGGTTGTTTTGGCAAAAGTCTAGTCCAGATATAGATCACTGGAATGGAGTTAAGAATATTGGCCTCATGCTAAGAAAGAAAGAACAAGTACTCTCAAGTAGTTGTGGGTACAATGTTAAATTTTGGCGAGATGTTTAGTGAAACCCACATAGTAGCTAACACTCGCAGTTGGAGTTTATTGTGGAAAAGCTCCAAAGAAACAGTTTTAGTATCACCAGTGATGCAAAATTATAGTATAGCATGATATGAGGCTGTGGGATAGGCAAAATGGTTAAGGAACTTATACCCGGAATTGATAATGGTTGTCAACAGCAATAACCATTTAAGTAGTTTGCTCCTAAGACAACGGGTCAAATGTGCTGCCAAATACATTGACATTAAAGTTATACGTTGTAAAGGAGAAAGTCCGGAATCATACTAAAAGGTATTGAACATATAAGTAACAAGAAAGTGCTTGCGGATCCGCTTACAAAAGGCTTACCACCCAGTGTGTTTAGAGAACACACAGTCGACATGGGTTTATGGTATAGCCTATGATTTCCGACAATAAAGGGCCCAAAAGTTAAAGAATCAGTTTCAGATCAGAGATGTGTATTGTAGCTGTTAAATCTATCGGCGATTGACCGTGACGATGAGGCACGCTCTATGCACTGATCTGTGGTGGAATGGTAAAAGAAATAAGCGTGAAGTAAAGTCTAAAGTTTAAAGTTAAGTTGAGATCAAGGGGGAGAATGTTAGGTTGATCTTCACCAGTTGGCCCAATGGCTAACTGGGCCCTTGACCTGCGCCCTGATCGAGGGTGTCCAGCCCAATGCACGGCTGGTGGGCCCCTATCGCGCAGCGCTATAAATAGGGAGGTGGGGGCCAGTGGCTAGGGTTACGAGGTTCACTGTCACAGTTTCACCCCCACCTCCATCCCTAGACCGATTGAGAGGGAGCGCTGAAGGCGACGGGAAGCTCCACCGGCGCCTCTCCACTGCTACTCCATTTCCTCCAACCCGTATGGTCAGTTGCCTCTACACTCCTCTCTCTCTCCCTCTCCAGTTCTTTTCCCCAACACATGTTCTAGCACGAATCACTTGTTTCCTTGAGTTGTACCCGGCTAGATCCACACCTAGTCATTCTACTAAACTCAACACAGATATGCTGCCTGTTGCCTGTTGGGCTCCTGCTACGGAACAAACGAGGCTGGCGTGAGCCAGGAGGAAACAATGACGTGGAGGGCTGTGGATTGAGAAAAATAAGCTAGTAAGGTTTAGCTTTATAAAAGTTTAAAATATTAGAGCAAGCAAAAATACAAGTTCACCGGAAGAACTTAGAGCAACTCCAACAGCTCATCTATTTTTGTTTTGGAGACTATTTTAGAATTTGTATAGGAAGAAGTAGGCTCCAATAGATGTGCTATCTGGCTTTGTAAAATAGGAAGCTGGCTATCCCTTGATTTTCGGTAGCCATAACCACGAGCACTAGCTATCTGAAGATGAGAAATAGCAAGGCTGTTGTAGACCTCTTCTTTTTTTAGGAGTTTTCTATTTTATAAAATGGCTAAATTATAGAATTTGGCTACTAATTTTAGCCAAACTGCAGGGGTTGCTCTTATGAATAAGAAGACCGTACTATCACTGGTTTGTGACCGTACTAGCTTGTCAGTGGCCACCCGGTAATCCCTCGCTTTCAAATGATATTTGTTTTATTAATGATGTACCCATGGAACCTATTTAAATGTTATCTCTATGACAAATGATTAATGACTAACGATACAAATTTAATATTCATATATAAATATCATGTTTAATTTAATATTGTTTTATTTTGTATGGATCTTATAGATTTGCTATTACGAATTGTATTTGAAGACATTTGTTTTGTATTATCAACTATTATTTTTATATACTTTAATTTGTTTATTTTTCTTATAAATATTCTTTATATATGATCGAAGAAAATTATTTATTTATAATTTTAATGATTTAAATGTTTATTGATGAATACATTATTTAATATGTACTTGCACAATGATATTGTCTTCCAAAACTAGACTTACCTAATACTAATTACAAAGGCATAGCAGCCTCAACGAAAAGAAGAGCAAGCACAAAAAGTACAGATTGTTTAACGAACTCACAACAGTAGGGTGTAAAACAACTGGGATACCGCACATTTGAAAATTACTAGGTATTTGAAGAAAATGGTGTTAATGGAAAATATATTGAAAGCATTTCGATGGTCATTACAGAGAAAATTCTTCTATCTATAACACGGTGCCATATGAAAAGGGGAGAGGTTCAAATTTCAGCTGCCCAATTTTACTCTTTCACTTCTGGAAGGGTTTGCCTATGCATATTCCTGTTATATGATGCCAAATATAGTTTGAGACTATTTTTAGTCCCTTTTGAGTTTGCACAGATTTTTCCCCAGCATCAATATCATGATTTTTATGTGTCAAACGGTTAAGATAACGATTTTTCCCCACAACAATAGCATGAACAAATGGAAATATTGAAATGTCGAAAATGCCCATTTAAAGTTATAGCAGTTGTTGATGCGAAGATCGGTCACACACCCGCTAGTGCTAGATCGCCCAGGTTGCCACGGACCGAAGAACACAGCGGCTAACCAACACGCTTTCGCGGTGAGGAGCGGCGAGGTTTACGAGCAACCAGCAAAGGATAACCAACACTCTTTCGCAGTGAAGAACGGCGAGGTTTACGTGCAAACCACCAAAGGATAGCCAATCGCATTTACGTGATGAAGAGCGACTAATTTCTGGACAAGCTAGCAAAGGAACCATCGAAGCTCTTGCTAGGGAGGGACACCGTCGGGGAAAGGACTTCGCCGGGTTGCCCTAGGCTGGCCGGTGAGCTTAGGGTGCCATCCTTGGTCGTCGGATCAAGAGATGAACAACAACACTGGGTTAGAAGAGATTAGGGCAAAAAGGAGTAATAGATGTAAAAAGATCGATTGGTTGTTGGATTCCTCAATCGCCATGATCCTCTAAAATATATAGGGGAGATGGTCTTATCCCAGCAGGAAACCTTTATTTTCCTTGTTTTCCACGAGTTTGGAGCAATTAGGATTGGAATCCAAATGGCCAGATCCGAACAGGGTCATGTTTTAGGCTTGTTGGAAGTTTCCACGTGGGGATGGCCCCGGGCACCCGAGCGGGTATTTTTTAGGTTTCTCGGAAGTTTTGACGTCTGTCGGAACCTCTGACCCTTGGAACTTCCGACAGGGGTCACAACTTCCGATGTTGAAGCATCTTCCCGAAGGCATAACTTCTTATATATATTTTTTGACCATGTCGACGAGAGGAACACAATGGTGAGGTTCATTTCACATTTTTGATAAATTCACAAAATGAACAATTTTGGTTGTCTATAAGTGCCTAATTTTCAGGCTTATATTTCTTGAAGCAAAGGCATCCCTACCATGTATTGAACTTAGTTTTTTTACGCAGACTATAGCATTTAGTGGAGAGATTTGCTTAGCCACTATAGCTTGTTATTTAGTATAATGTTTCTGTGTCAGTAGCTTGCTTCGGTCGCTATTGCCTCTCTCTATTTCAAACTGTAAGTCATTTCGGGCTCTCTCGATACATAAATTTTACTATATATCTAAACGTGCAGTAAATCTATATAATTTAAAAACTAGAGCGCCATATAATTCCAAAGCGGGGGAGTACCATGTGCTCCTGGTGAGCAAGTACTTTGAGCTCATGTTGCCCACTTGTCGTGAAAAGTTTAGGCTGTAGTTTTATTGTCATTTTAACTAATGCAAAATTAGTATATATAATATTGGTTTGGTATGGAAACACGATGGCAAAGATAAAATATTGAGCCTGCCGCGTTCGTAAGTTCACGGATTGAAATTAGGGGGTGTTTGGTTCCCTTAGGAGCTCCTAATTTTAGTCTCATTTAGTCCACTTTAGTAGATTTGTAGCCAAACACCCCTCCTAAATGAAACTAAAAGCCCATCTGACAACTAGTAGCCCAACCCCCTCCTAAAAGTGACTAAAAGCCCACCTGGACACAGATACCCCCAACCCTGGCGCCCCCAACCCTTGCGTCACATCCGTCTATCCCCGACGCCGCCGCCACATCCTGAGTCACGCCCAACCACCCACTCCGTCCCCGATGCCGCTGCCACATCCACTCCCTCCCCGACGCCACCGCCACCTCCACTCCCTCCCCCCGCCACAACCGGAGCCGGCTGCTTTGCCGAGCGCCCCAGGCTCTCGGCAAAGCCTCTAAGACCCTCGGCAAAGCCTTTGCCGAGCGCAGCTCTCGGCAAAGCGCCCTCGGCAAAAATCCGATCGGCAAAGGCTTCTTTGCCGAGAGCCGTTTATCGGGCACTCGGCAAAGCCTTTGCCGAGAGCCCGACGCTCGGCAAAGCACGAAATAAAAAAATGCGAAAAAAACCTGGAAAAAAATTTTTCAATCGGGGGAGGGGGCCCACTGGCCAGCGCCCGCCCGTCTCCGGCAAGTCGCGGCATTTTTCGCGCAAAATTCGCGGCTACGCGGTCGGTGGGATTCGAACTCGTGACCTCTCCCTCACGCGATACCTCCTCTGCCACCTGCACTACACACTCACATGCGTCTATATGCCATTTCAGTTACTCAAATATTATACTAAACCAATTGAAAATTGATTGTTTGAGCCCCTAAACGAATTCAAATCAAAAAGTTGTCAACCACAAAGTTTCATAACTTTTCGAGCACTACATTTTTCATATAGAAAGTTTTTCCATCCGAGGTCTTTTGAAAAATTCAAATTTTAAAATTTTGAATTTCAAACGTAGTTTTGCATGACAAGATGAATTCAAATGAAAAAGTTGTCAACCACAAAGTTTCATAACTTTTCGAGCACTACATTTTTCATATAGAAAGTTTTTCCATCCGAGGTCTTTTGAAAAATTCAAATTTTAAAATTTTGAATTTCAAACGTAGTTTTGCATGACAAGATGAATTGAAATGAAAAAGTGGTCAACTACAATGTTTCATAACTTTTTGAGATCTACAAATTTCATTTAGGAAGTTTTTCCATCCGAGGTCTTTTGAAAAATTCGAATTTTAAAATTTTAAAATTTTGAATTTCAAACGTAGTTTTCCATGACAAGATAAATTCAAATTAAAAAGTGGTCAACTACAATGTTTCAATACCTTTCGAGATCTACAAACTTCATTTAGGAAGTTTTTCCATCCGAAATTGTGGTGCTAACATTGTTCACAAATCTTATATATCTCTCTTGTAGTTTCATGGAATTACATGAGAGACATATAGATTTTGTGAACAACGTAATTATTACTTTGTCGAATAAAGAAATGACCAATATAAAGTTTGTAGATCATGAAAAGTTATGAAACTTTGTAGTTGAAAACTTTTTTATTTGAATTCGTTTAGGGCACCAAAATGTGGTTTGAAAAATTGCTTTGCCGAGTGTTTTACTTTGGCACTCGGCAAAGAAGCCTTTGCCGAGTGCTTTTTTTTGGCTCTCGGCAAAGAAGTTTCTTTGCCGAGTGTTTTTTTTGGCTCTCGGCAAAGAAACTTCTTTGCCGAGAGCCGTTTATCGGACGCTCGGCAAAGGCTTCTTTGCCGAGTGCAGAGACTTTGCCGAGTGTTTTTTATTTGGCTCTCGGCAAAGCCTTCTTTGCCGAGCGCCCGAAAAAAAACGCTCGGCAAAGCCTCCGGCGCTCGGCAAAGAAGTGGATTCCGGTAGTGCCCGCCGCCGCATCAGCCATGGACGGCCACGAATCGGAGTATCCTGACTTTTTCTCACAGTCCTCTTCTCCGGTTACTCCCAGGAGCTCGGTTCCGTCATTTCCCCCCAATGGCGGCCGCATCTTAGGGCTCTTCTCACAGCAGCCGTCGTATGGAGCTGGGTCCTCTGCTAGGGCCGGCTTGGCGGGTCTCAATCTGAACAACATGGACGACCCCTTCTAGTTGTACCAGGAGCTTCTCGAAGGTGGCGGCAATGGTGCACGAGGGCTTCCGCCTATTCGCATAGGCGCAAGATCCAGCGGCGGGGCCTTCGTTCCTCCTCAGGCGAATGGTGGAGGGAGTGGTTCTAGTAAACACCCGCCGGCTCGCTCCAATGGGCGCCGCACAATGGCTGGCTCCGCCGTTCCTCGTGGCGGATTTATGGCGAAGCGCATGCCGGCACCTGAGATGCATGGTTCCGCGGCTTCTAGTACCTCCTTTGGCGCATCTGATGCAGTGGAAGGAGGTGACAATGCCTTCCAGGTCCCGGATGTGGTATCCTGTTTGCAGTACGATCTGATTTGTTTGACCTACAAGTAATGATGGTTGGATGCAAATATATGTGTTTGATCTATTAGGTTATAATTGTCTGATGTATTAGCTTTCATGCAAATGTATTAGCTTCCCAGAAATAACATACTTGATCTGTTATTTGTTCCAATTTGTAGTGTTTGTTCTGTAGTATGTATTTTTCAAGCTTTTGATCGAGGCACTAACACTCTAACAGCCTGACAAGGCAAATTGGTCAGATATGAATACATTTGTCTTCGCTAGTCTTGCTGTTGATGAAATGAAAAAGGGCAACACAAGTAATGGTACAATGACTAGGAGAGGTTATGATTCTATTCAAGTCCTCTATTACAGAAAGGTTGGCCTCTACCATGACTTAAAACAAATGAAGAACAGATATTGCCAGCTCAAGCAAATGTACACTTTCTATAAGTGGGCTATGAACCAGACTGGGGTCGACCGCCTTGCAAATGGTGGGATAGATGCACCTCAAAGCTAGTGGGAAAAGCACTCCAAGGTAATTTATCTGAATTTGCTTGTAAGAGGCTCATTAGAGTCTTTGTGTCTCATAACAGTATTCCTTTGTGTTTGCAGAAGAAGCCAGAGTGCAAGAAATTCATGTTTGGTCTGCCTCAATTTTTCCCACAAATGGCTAAGCTCTTCCACACAACCGTTGTTGATGGCTCCACAGCATGCATCCCAGGGCTGTCTACTTTTGACAAGGACGATGAAGAAGAAGATGAACCTGAAACTCCAACAGATTCTGGCTTCCAGAGTGCACCAAGTACCACCAGTAGCCGCAAGAGGGGTAATAGCACTCTTGACACTGCATCAAGTCCACACAAGGGCAAAAAGGCGGCCAAAATTGATGCCAAGCTTCCAGTCAATTTTATTATGCAGGGGCTGGTCACTCAGCTGGAAATTGCTTCCGACAATGAAATGAAGACTTTAAAGAAATTCATGAAAGCAAGAAAGCTCAAGCTTGCACAACATTCTTATTGAGAGGTATGGTTTGAAGTCCACCAAAAAAATGACATCTGTAGAGGCTCTGGCTATGTTTTTGTGGATGTGCGGTGCCCCATAGTTGATGAGACAAGCTGATAATAGGTTTGTGAGGTCACTATGGACATGTAGTGTCAAATTTGATAAGTTTTTGGATTGTGTGATGAAGCTTGCTGTTGATATCATTAAGCCTAAGGATCCATAATTTCAAACTGTGCATACAAGGTTACAATCTGCTCGGTTTGCTCCATACTTTGATAATTGCATTAGAGCCATAGATGGAACCCATGTACCTGTCACTGTCCCTACTGATAAGGTAGTCCAGTACACAGGTAGAAAATGTTGCACCACTCAGAAGTATTGGCCTCATGTGACTTTGATATGAGATTCACCTTTGTTGTGGCGGGATGGCCTGGTTCGGTTCATGATATGAGGGTGTTCAATGATGCAATTAACAAGTTTGGTAACAAATTTCCACATCCACCTGAGGGTATGTATGCAACAGTAGATTTTTTTCTTTGTGTTTCTTATTATGTTACTAACACTAGTTTGATCTATGTAGGAAAAATTTATCTAGTTGATTTAGGGTACCCTAACCAACCAGGTTATCTTTCGCCATACAAGGGTACAAAATATCATGTACCGGAATGGAGAAATGGCCCTGCGCCAAGAGGTAAAAAAAGAGTTGTTCAACTATACACAATTTCATTAGCTATCCTGTGAAAAAACAAGCCAAAATTATCATGGCATGCATGGCATTACACAATTTCATTAGACAGAGTGGTATGATGGATGATCTCTTTGACTTATGTGATGAAGATGAAAACTATAACCCAATGGAGGAAGAAACTGAAAATAGGAGAGATTCACATCATGGCAATGAAGATCCAAATATGAATGAGTTTCGTGATTGGATATCTAATGCTTTGTTTGCCAGGTCATAGATTATTCATGGTTTGTAATAATGAAGATTGTTGTAAACTATTTGCACTTTGTTTGAGTGAGATTTTTTTTAAAAAAAATGGTGTTTCAGTGATACTGAATACGGCAACCCAGCCGTGTGGGAAGCCAGCAGCGCGGGAACAGTGTAGCAGCCCAGGGGCATCAGGTTAGGGATAGTTTGGTCTTTCAAAAATGATGATGTCAGATTTAGTCCAATTTAGTAGGCCTAACCAAGCAGTGTGGACTAAACTTTAGGAGGTCCAATTTAGCTAACTAGTTTTAGGAGCTTCCAACCAAACAGGTTGAAATTAATGCTGCAAAGAACCCAGGACCAAGAGCTGAAGCAGCGGACTATGTTCCATAGTTGTAAATTCCATTCCGGTACCGGCCGGAATGGCCGGAATGCCCCGTACTGGTGCCTAAACCGGCATAGAAGAGCCGCAATCCCGTACCGGGTCAAATACCGGTCAATACTGGTAAATTCCGGTCATTCCGGGCAATTCCGGCCGAAACGCCTGTTCTGCCTATTTCGGTACCGGGCCAAAACCAAGTGACACCTCATTCAGTACTGGGCTGGCTGAATCGGCCCGCTATGCTGGCCAGTGGAACCCTAGGCTAGTCAATCGTGCGAGAGGGCAAGGGTGTGAGGCTCTCGGCGACTGGGCGGCGGCTGCGGCGACTCGGCGGCGGTGCAGCGTCTCGGCGGCATCGGCGGTGACTTGGCGGCTGCTGCAGGCTAGCTTCCTCCGTTCCCCGATGAGTCACGGGCTGGCGGCAGCTGCAACTGCAGGTCTTCGCTCGTCGCGGCATCTGCAGCCTGTGGTTCTCTTCCATTTTTGCCGTCGTCAACAATTGTAGGGTCAGCTGCAGCAAGTGTTCAAGTTCAAATAGGTACCGATCCGCCTAGAATCCATTTATTATTCCATTAGCTTCTCCTATTTTCAAGTTCGTAGTACTCTGAAAGTCTGAATCAACAAAAATAATTTATAGCTAGCATCTTTTTTTCAATCAGATTGGTCAAAGAACAGCACAATTTGTTTGCATTGTGACAAGAAAATTGGAGGTGGTGGTATCACTCGGTTGAAGTACCACCTTGCAGGGAAGAAAGGTCAAGTTGAAGCATGCAAGAAGGCACCAGAGGATGCCAAATGGCAAATGAAACAATTGATTGCTGAGATCGAGTTGAATAATGAGAGAAGAAAGAGGACAAGAAATGAAATTGGATCCATTGGATGTGCTGATCCTGATTCACAAGAAGGATCAACTAGTGTTTCTGAAAGCAGAGCAAGGCCTCCTACTCCTACAGTTTAGTCTTCTCCATCAACTAGTTATCTGAAAGTAAGAGAAGTTGGACCAGAAAATGTTGTTCAGTTTCTGAAAGTAAGAGAAGTTGGACCAGAAAGTGTTTCTGAAAGCAGATAACATTGATCTGTTATCAGAATGGGTTAGTGAAGAACCAGCCCTTCTAAGTGAGGACGACTTCAACTAGGAGAGCATCAATGCTCCCTTTGCTACAATGTCACTTGCAGAAGAAGAAGAATTGGCTAGTGTAGCTGATGCCGATGTGGTACCTGGACTAGTGCAACCAACAGCTCATCAAGAATTTGGAGATGACCATCTACCTGATGATGATCCTTACTATTATGTCAATGATGCAGCAGCAGACTAGTTCCCTCGAGTGAATTGGAAAGTGTTTGTGTTTGAACTTTGAACAATCAACCTATGAATTGTGTTTTTATTTTTCCATGTATGAGCTATGGAGTTTGAAATAAGGTCTTGTGAACTTAATGAATCATATGTGAGTTTGGTAAAAATGTTATTGTGGTGAACCATAATTACGCCATAAGTATATATTTATATGAATATTTATGTATACGTATATTCATATATTTTTAATATAATAAAGTCCGGAACGGTACGCCGGTATCAGCCGGTATCGGAATGTTCCGTTCTAATAGCAAAAATAGAATAGGCTCCGGAATGGAATTTATAAGTTAGCTGTGTTCTCACCGGTACCGGCCATTCATTCTAGTACTGTAGTATCTTCTTCGGCCTCGCGGCTTCGTTTAGTTTTAGCACGTAAAGTCCTAGGACGTTACATCAGGTGTCATATGAGGACGTTGCATGGGGTGTTTGAATGCTAATAAAAAAACAAATTACAAAAATCTGTCAATAAACCGCGAGACGAATTTATTAAGCCTAATTAATCCATCATTAGCGCATGTGTTACTGTATTATTTTATTATCAAATCATATACTATTTAGGTTTAAAAGATTCTGTCTCGTAAAGTACTCGCAATCTGTGTAATTAGTTATTTTTAATCTATATTTAATACTCTATACTTATGTTAAATATTCGATGTGATATAGCGTAAAGTTTTAACGTCGGGACTAAATTTTTATCGTTCTCCGAGAGAGACAGTCAGAGTGTAGGCGTGTACTATCACACTGTGCAGTGCTGTGCAGTTTGCTGAGAGGACGGGCCGGGTCCCTCCACCAACCTATTGGTCTTTCGGTGCATTGTCATCGTTCCTTCACTTCGCTGCAATAGTTGACCTTGGTCGTCTTTTTTTTTTTACACCTCTCGTCTAGATATAACCCTAGAATCTATTCATACACATACATGCACGCTTACCCTACACACGTATATTCCGCTCACATACTATACCTTAGAACGGAACAGGACTCCGTAGATAACGGCCACGTCCACGAATGACAATGGATTATTCGAAAAACACTGTTACCGATGAGAAACACCGGCACGCGCACGCTCGCTGCAAGTGCCTGCCTCTGCCTTGGGTAGTGGGATGGCCGCACCCGGCACCGAGTCGTCGATGTCAACCACCATCCACTACGGCACTACAACCTACTAGTAGGTCTGTCGTCTATAGTACGGTGCGGACTGGAGACGATGAGTGTGATGTGCCGTAGGCCCGTTGCCTGTAGCTACAGATCTTTACGTACAAATCTTACCGTGATAGTCTTTTTAGATTAAGGAAAAAAACATCCTTGCTTGTGGCAATACCGTGATAGTCTGACGGTGAGTGGGATTGAATGTTTGATTTTATTTGCTGTGATGGAGAAACAAACTCCTTCGTATCTACACCCTCTGTCCCAATTCATTCACTACCGGAATCCACTTCTTTGCCGAGCGCCGGAGGCTTTGCCGAGCGTTTTTTTTCGGGCGCTCGGCAAAGAAGGCTTTGCCGAGAGCCAAATAAAAAACACTCGGCAAAGCCTCTGCACTCGGCAAAGAAGCCTTTGCCGAGCGTCCGATAAACGGCTCTCGGCAAAGAAGTTTCTTTGCCGAGAGCAAAAAAACACTCGGCAAAGAAACTTCTTTGCCGAGAGCCAAAAAAAAGCACTCGGCAAAGGCTTCTTTGCCGAGTGCCAAAGTAAAACACTCGGCAAAGCAATTTTTCAAACCACATTTTGGTGCCCTAAATGAATTCAAATAAAAAAGTTTTCAACTATAAAGTTTCATAACTTTTCATGATCTACAAACTTTATATTGGTCATTTCTTTATTCGACAAAGTAATAATTACGTTGTTCACAAAATCTATATGTCTCTCATGTAGTTCCATGAAACTACAAGAGAGATATATAAGATTTGTGAACAATGTTAGCACCACAATTTCGGATGGAAAAACTTCCTAAATGAAGTTTGTAGATCTCGAAAGGTATTGAAACATTGTAGTTGACCACTTTTTAATTTGAATTTATCTTGTCATGGAAAACTATGTTTGAAATTTAAAATTTTAAAATTTTAAAATTTGAATTTTTCAAAAGACCTCGGATGGAAAAACTTCCTAAATGAAATTTGTAGATCTCGAAAAGTTATGAAACATTGTAGTTGACCACTTTTTCAGTTGAATTCATCTTGTCATGCAAAACTACGTTTGAAATTCAAAATTTTAAAATTTGAATTTTTCAAAAGACCTCGGATGGAAAAACTTTCTATATGAAAAATGTAGTGCTCGAAAAGTTATGAAACTTTGTGGTTGACAACTTTTTGATTTGAATTCGTTTAGGGGCTCAATCAATCAATTTTCAATTGGTTTAGTATAATATTTGAGTAACTGAAATGGCATATAGACGCATGTGAGTGTGTAGTGCAGGTGGCAGAGGAGGTATCGCGTGAGGGAGAGGTCACGAGTTCGAATCCCACCGACCGCGTAGCCGCGAATTTTGCGCGAAAAATGCCGCGACTTGCCGGAGACGGGCGAGCGCTGGCCAGTGGGCCCCCTCCCCCGATTGAAAATTTTTTTTCCAGGTTTTTTTCGCATTTTTTTATTTCGCGCTTTGCCGAGCGTCGGGCTCTCGGCAAAGGCTTTGCCGAGTGCCCGATAAACGGCTCTCGGCAAAGAAGCCTTTGCCGATCGGATTTTTGCCGAGGGCGCTTTGCCGAGAGCTGCGCTCGGCAAAGGCTTTGCCGAGGGTCTTAGAGGCTTTGCCGAGAGCCTGGGGCCCTCGGCAAAGCAGCCGGCTCCGGTTGTGATTTGTCGGTTTCCGTTTTCGTGTCACAAGTTTAACTCGATTTGTTGAAAATACGTGCAACATTTGTATTTCCAAATAAATTTATTAAAAAATTAGATTCAAAGATCTTTACAATAATACCAATTATGTATTGTAAATATTAATATGTTTTAATATATATTTTATTAAAGTTATTTCTCGAAAAGCGAAAGCGATAGATATTTTAGGATGGAGGGAGAGCACCTACTGCACAAATTTGCATGATTGCTAAAGGGACAGATGATACGATGATATCAATGATTTCCGAGGCGCAACCTGAGTACATCGAGTTGTACCTAGGAATCAACAAATCACTAATCTAGAAGCAACAGTCACTGCCAGTTTAAATTCATCATCACTACCGTAAATAGATCTAGCAGAGGGCAACCGGTAGTTATGGGCCTCACCTACCTCTTCGGTTCTCTGCCCGGCAGTGATTTAGGATATCACGGTCGGTTAAGGACAGAACCGAGAGTAATAGAGCAAGGATCATTGTCGATTTAAGGATAGAGCCAGCAATAATAGGACAAGGATAACTGTCGGTTCTATCTTCTAACCAACTGTGATATTGTGGTGATTACTGTTGGTTAGTAGCTTCAACCCATGGTGACCTTTATTTTTCTCATTTTTTGTCAGATTTATTATTAAATTTAAATTTAAATAGAGGTTGTTGTTGTCTAATATTTTTACATTCAATATTACTAATGCATCACATATGTCACTGCCATCACATTCCTCACAATATTTGATATATGAATACATCAAAATTAGAAATTCGTATGTACTCTCTCCGTCCAAAAATCGGCATCATGTGAGCAAAATTGGGGTTTTCAAAAATCGGCTTCGTTTTAGGTGGTCCTCACGTTTTTCTCTCGAGATCTTCCGCATGCGCGACGCCTCGGATGCATTGCCTAATGAATATGACGCCTTGTACTGCTGCAGCCGTGCATGCGCTCCAACCTGATGCCATGCATGCGCTACTGCAACCGTGCTTGCCAGCGGTACTTGAGCACAGGGGAAGTGAAACGGACGCCCGAAGAAAGAGCAGCGTGGTGATTAATTGAAAATCTGCACGGCTTTGGTGCTCCTTGGTTGTGCGAGAGGCTAAAACGATGCCGATTTTTGGATCGAGGGAGTACATATTTAATAGGTAGAGATGAAGATTTTAGGGCAGTCTCAATGAATGAAAACATGGACAGTTTCTGAGAAAACCACGTCAACGAAAATTGTCGATGGAAACTATCTCACACAATAGAGGGTGTCTTCACGTAATAAATACTAATCATTTTTATCTTCTCCTTTATCCCTTGCTCCGTCTGATACTCTCTCTCCTCTCGTTCTCTCTCAACCACACACGATGCAGAGGACAAATGCATGCTCTCGTTCTCTCTCAACCGCACACGATTTAGAGGAGAATGCATGCACGGCGGCGGCAGCCGCATACTCTCTCATCTCGTTCGTTCCTGAACTGACTAGATGCATACTTGTGCGGCGATGCAGGCAAGGGCTTGCGGCGACCGGCGAGCGGCGTCTTTGGCCAAGCGCACGCGATGCCAGGCGGAGGGAGCAAGCCAACGCAGTGGCAGCAGCCGGCGAGCGCGGTGGCCTGGGCGAGCGCACGCGGCAGCACGGGCGAGCGGACATGGCTGCTCTGGTGAGAGAACGCGCGGGCGAGTGCGCATGGCTGCTCCGGCGGGCGAGCGCAGTGGCTCCGGCGCGCGCACGGCAGCCGGCACGCGACGCCGGCGGACGAGCGCGGCAGCACCGGCAGGCGAGAGCGGTGGCTCCGGTGAGCACACGCGGCGGACGGCACGCAAGCACATGGCGTGGGCGAGCATCGACGACGAGCTCTTGCGGTCCTATGGCGGGCCTCACTTAGGTAGAAATCACCGGTTTCTTCCCAACGCCGGAAATGTCGTTTCTTGCTGCCTCGGTTCAAGAGTAGATGTGGTTTCCCTGTGAAGAAATTGTTTCCTCAGTTCGTCATCTCTCTCTTCGTAAGTTAGGCTGCCATGTCAGCATTTTTGCTGAATTGGCAAGTTATTTAATTGAGATAGAAACCATCATTAATACCTATTGGGACTGCCCTTACAAACCAAAGTCTAATACTACAAAAATAAGTGGAGCACACGCATTACTACTGGTTATTATGTGCCATGGTACAGTCATTGTAATGAACATCCCTATTGTGTAACCAATCACACTATTTAAGTATATCAACGTATGAATTAGTGCACTCGTGTTCGCTTCACAAGTCCGAACATGATCTAACAAAGTTTGAACAACAAATGGACTAGCACTCAAAAAGCCACATATCCACCATCTCATCACAGAATCGACCACTAAAGCGCTCTGCTGTAGTACAACTACAGACGCGCCTTCCTGACGCGCGTCTGTAGTAAGTCGCCGGCGGGGGTCGCCAGTCCGGCGAGGTCAACACGTGTTTGATAAGCGCTTACTGCATACGCGTGTTGGTAAAACACGTCTGAGCTAAATCTACATACGCGTCTATATAAAACGCGTCTGTATCTACAGCAGTTATTACAGACGCGTGTTGTGATTTCCGAGTCTTAGATAACAGGATCAAACTCTACGGACGCGCGTACGTGACACGCGTATGTAGTAAGATCTCTTATTGCAAACGCGTATGTTGTTGCAGACACGTGTTTCCACCACGTGTCTCGAGTAATCCTACTTGTAGCAGACGCGTCCTGCTCTATACGCGTCTGTACTTTGTGGCTGACGTGTGTTCCATCCATGCGTCTGTAGTACTTGGCCTGCGTACTTAGCCGTTAGCACGTGCTAACGGGCAGAGGGAGGTACTTGACGCGTACAGAACACAGCGGGCAGTGGCTCTTGCACGGCTTTGAGGAGCGCGGGCGGAGTTGTGCTGTGTGACCGCAGGCAAGCGGCGGGCGGACTTGCACTCCGCGTGCGTAGGCGGGCTGCGGGCGGCGGAAGGAGGGGTGCGCGGTAGCTGGCGAGACGCGTTGCTGTGGCGGGCGGCAGGACGGAGGGGCTCGCTGCTGCATCGAGCGGCGGTTGGTGGCCTTAGGGCCACGCCGCGTACGCGGCTAGGCATAGGTGAGCAAGTCTTAAGCTCGAGCCGCTGGCACTCTTCTCTTTCGCTCTTCTCTGCCGGAGCACCGCCGCACCGCTCGACGGCGAAATTCATCGCTGTTGTTCCATCTTCTCCCAATTTCCCGCGCTCCCAGCTCCGCCTAGTTCTTGCGGTCCTCCTCGAACCGCTGTAGTCATCTCTCGCCGCCGCAATCGCCTTCGGCGTCGGTTGCCGCCACGGCCGTGCCACCATGGCCGCCATGGGCAACTCGCCATGGCCAGCTCGTTCCGGTGCTCCTCTGGTGATCCCGTTTATTGTTTTAGCTCTCCTGCAACTCCGTGATGCTCATCGGCTCCATTCTTTTGCCTCTACCATGCAGGTCGTGGAAGAACGGTCACCTCCCCACCAGTTCGTGCCGCTACACGCGCCATCACCGCTGGTCATCTAGCTCCGCCTCGTCCCCGGTTCAACCAAGTAGCGCATTGACATCGCGGTGAGCTGCTAATGCTGCCTGAGCCCTTAGACTTACCTATAACGTGCTGTATCGGCCGGAGCACCGCCACGCTGCCGTTCTGTGTGCGCCACACCACCATGGCTATGGTCGAGCTCGAGTCTAACTCTAACTCATTCCTCTCTGCAGTGTACTCGATCAGGTGTGCTCCGACCGTGCTTCGCCATCTCGAGCTGCAGGGGATCATCGGCGTGCTCAGCTCTCCTCCCTGGTCCTCCCTGCTCTCATCTTCGGCCTCCTGTTCTCTGGCCTGTGCTTTATAAATAGTGGTGAGCTTGTGTGAAACCATGACGAAATTGCTTGTGTGAAACTTGCAATGTGAACTAAGTCTACTGAAAAAATATGATTTTTATTACTAAAGCATTGATGCATTTGCTTATATTCTTCCATTTTCACTCCAGCCATTGACAAACCAGCAACAATATATATGTAATAATATATAGATAGATGCATTTCCAGCCAAAGTATGTGACAAAGTTTGCATCACAGAGTTTTACTACTTCATCGCAGTAATTACATTATCACCAATAGTACGTCATCACAGAGTTTACATTCACATAGTTTCATCACCAAAAGTTAACACAGCATCACATCATCATTAGATGTTCGCCGGCGGCAGAGGCATGGTGCCCTGCAACTTGCTCTGGAGGTCATGCACATTATGAACCACGGACGCCAGGTGGTCACCAAGGTCATCCAGGTTCTTCTTGAGATGCTTCTCCTTCTCTTCGTTCTCAGCCTTCTCTTTCTTGAGTTCGTCAACACTCCGCTAAAGACCGCCTATGCTCTTCATGATGGGTTCAGAACCATTGCCTGCAGGGCCTTGTGCATGGTACTTAGAGGGAGCTGATAAGATCGATCCTATATGCACAAAAATAGTTATAGGAACATATATGAAAATCCAGCATAAATCTAGATACTGTGACAAAAAACCTACATATAAGTTTCATTTGCATTCATATAAATTTCATTATCCAGCATATAGCAGAATCATATAAGTTTCATATAATCAATTATAGGCTACAAAGTCCATGACCTTGTGAACACCAAAATCATAGCAAATTAGAAAAATAAAACATCTAGCTGCTGCTAACAATGCACATAAAGACTTAGAGCTGCCCCAAAGAGATGAAACCCAATCTACTCAAATCACAATGCTGAAATATTGAAGTGGCACCATCAAAATTATTGACAAGATTAAAATCATTGATCCATGATAAACATCTAGATAAAGCAACCTACTCAAATCACAATGCTGCTGCAAAATACAATATATGACAGTTTACATTGCTTGTATAAAAGCTTGAGTTGCATCTGCATTTATTCTACACTAAGTTGTTTTCTCTGCTCCATCTAGGTCCGGGATGAGAGAATGGCATGTGCCAAATTATTTAGCAACAAACTCATCCAATTCAGAGGCTACCAACAAAACTATGGATGTAAATACTTACAGGTCTGATTGCCTCCTAGTGGCTCTGAAACGGCGTGGCCTGCCAGATCCACCTTGCCCGGTGGACGAGTTACCGGTCGCCCCCAGGGTCTTCGGGTTTGTGGTCCCCCTTTCCACTAGCAGGGCTACCCGAGCAGGCTTGGGGACTTCGTCGCCGGCATCTCAGTGGCCGGCAGCCACTTGGGCCTGCCAGCTGCTCCTCATTTCTACTCCAGTACTCCCCGCCGGCCTGGATGCCTCAGTGGTCTGAGTAGAGGCGGCCTTGCGTGCAGCCCTCTACCCGATCGCGTCTCCTCCTCCTCTTCGTCATCGTCGAGCGAAGGTGGCCTATACCTCCAGCGCACGGCGGGCTCACCGATCACGGGCCCACCTCGGGAAGGTGCTGTGGCCCCTTTCCTCCTCTTCGCGGCCGGCTCTTTGCGGACCGGCTGCTTCCCGCGCGTCGTCTCCGGGCGCTCGAGGACTGTTTCCTCTTTGTCACCTGGCCTGGATGAGTTGTCATCATCCGTGCCTGGACTAGCTGGATGCTGGAGACTGCTCAGCGGTGCGTCAATAGTGGTCGGCCAACTGTCCTTCGGCACATCGGAGAAGTATACAGCCTGGTTCTGCGCACGAATCTTCAAAAGCACGATGAGCATATTACACAACTTGGAAGAGCAATGGAAGGGCCGAGCAGATTCTTACCATTGGTGGGGTGTTTGTTATGTTAAACGCCGACTGCTGGCCGGTGTTTGTAACACCCTCGGTGTTACCGTGTAAAACAACTCACTAAATCATTCATAAGCATCATGTTTATGTATTATTGCATGTGGCAAAATAAGGAATTAAATTTTGTTGCACTAAAAATGCTCAATAATAATGTAACAATGAATGGTTCTCGTGCTTGCTTAATTATTGGTTAGGCTTGGAAAAGCAATTTTTATAAAGGAAAATAATATAAAACTTATGGGTGGTGCTTAAATAAAATGTGACATACAATTCATGTAGATAAAAATGCAACAATGATTTTTAAGTGTATGTGCTGCTAGCTGGTACAATTGGAAGCTTAGAATTTGAATTGGAATTTCAAATCAGCCCTTAGTTTTAATTCTTCTAAAGTCTAAAAACAATTGATGGTGTCAATGCTACTTTGGCGATTAAATTCTAAAAGTTGGATTAAACAATGGTAGTATGTTTTTGCTTAGTGGATTGCAGCTAAGTGAGTGCTTTGCAATGGTGTGAGGGTTGGTTAGGCTACTGGGTGTTTTGGTTACTAATTAATTGTTACAAAAGGCTGAAAATTGTTGTTTGTCTAGCTAGTGCTTGTGTTGGGTTGCTGGTTGGCACTGCCATCTTGGCAAGGCCACATTTCCTTCTCTAGTCTGCTTTGGTTTGAGTGAGTTGCTCCATCCTATAGCCTTAGGTACCTTCTTGAGCCTTGCCCGGTTGGTTGAGTTTGAACTAAGTTAGATTGGTCTTGGTCGACGCTTCAAAAAGAGTGCGCGGCACGGTTCTGGCCGTTGGGGCCGAGGGGGGCGTGGTCACCGTGCGTCTGGGGCATCGCTGGCCATCTCGCCCGCGCGGCCGACACGTTGCTATTGCTGCCTCTGCCTCGCCTGGCTCCACGTTGTGGCTGCTGCTGCCGGTCTCTTCTGTCCCCCGCGCGCGTGGGCTCGCCCTGCTACTGCGGTGCCATCACCTCACGTCGCGTCCGCGCTCTACGCCACTGATCCCCTGTCTAGCTCTACACCGCTACCGCCACCATTACTTCCGCCTGCACGTGGGTCACCTACCAGCTCGCCCAAGTCCCGCCAAGCTATGGATGGGCCGAGCCGTACCTTTTTCCCCCTCTTCCCTGCCGCCTGGACCAACCGAGCGGCGCCTAGTTAACTTGCAGCACTGGTCATCTCCAAGCAATCACATGCGCCAGGAGAGAGTTAAGGCATCTGGCTAACCGCCCAGCCCACGCACGGCCGTACCCAAGCTCTGCACAGTGCCAATTTTGGCATTTACTCGCCGCCGGTGTTGTTAAGGCCGCGAGCGGTCATGTCGGTAATCATCCCTCTCCAGAGCCTCTCATTTGCATCCAACTGCACCGGTGGTTTCGTAGCAATCCCATCCTCGCCTTGCGTGCCCCAGCCATAGCTCCACCGTTTTCTAGTCGCTGCTGACGCGGTCGCGCTGGCGCGGTTCGTCCTCGAGCTCATCGCGCACACATGGCCAGACTGCCACCAGCCTTCCCCGCTCCTAAGTTTGCAACTGTCGAGTTCACGGTAAGGTTCTAGTGCTCTTGCGCTAGTCGGTAGGTCTCTAGCCGGCACCTAGTCGCTGGAACGATTGCGCCGCCGCCACGGACAGCCGTGCACTGTGGCCACACGTTTTAGCGTGTCCTGCTGCTCCCGCACCGTCGCTTAGCGCTGTCGCGTAGGGCTAGGGTGTCAATTGGCCCACTAGTTGGGCCAGCACGTGCCCCGGGTGGCTAGCGAGGCGCCATTGCCACCGCTCGCCGCGCCGGTGCGCGCGGGGAGGCCGATGATCTTGCCGCGATAAATAAGGGAAATTGTGAGGGCCTTGGTGCATATTTACCGACTACCGGGGAGCAGGCTTGTTATAAATGATAGGTAGTTTACTGTCTTGGTCATTAGAGCTAGCTTAGTAGCTTAGTATATGTGCTTTTATGTTAAGAGTTGCTGTTGCCTAAATTCTAAGTGTTGTATCATCAACGCATGCATATAGAGAATGACTTGGTGGAGTTCGTGGCCGCCGGGGAGCAGGAGTACGACGAGGTGATCGAAGAGTACGAGGAGGAGGTGCTCGTATAGGAGTTTCCGGAGCCACCCGTGACTGACACCACTGACACTGCACTAGCTCAAGGCAAGCCCCGGTGCATAACCTTTATTTTGATAATCCTGTGTGTGTGTATATATATACATGTTGTGCATCTACGTGGCAGGAATTTTATGGAAACTATATATATATATATATATATATATCTTCCTATTAGTCTTACTAGTGCAGGTTCGAGTAGTGCTTTGGTTAGGTTTACCGGTAGCATGAGTAACTTGTCGTTACTCACAACAGGTGATTATTATTATTATTAATCTCACAATAAAATGGTGGAAAGGAAAATGGTGACTAGGCAGGGATATGGTATGGATATTGGTGGGTGTAACAGGTTGTGTCCCACGGCCACGGGGCTTAGCTTGGTTGCACTGTTTTCCCTATCTGTGTCGATTGAGGACCATTGGTTGCATTGGATACTAGTCAAGTCACAGATTTATTATCTCGAGCACATACTTACTTATGGGAGCGAAAAGGCTTGTTGCTCTCTTGTCGTGGGTTCCGGCTCTTTCCGGACCGACTGATTGGAGGCGGGAATAGGTGGAGGTCTAAGCACCACGTTGAGACCAGGTCTCAAGCGTGGGGGCTTGGAGTCCAAGTTTGGACGGGGACCTGGACCCTTCGACAGGAGTACAACGGGTTAGTCTTGCTTGTGCCTGGGATACAAGTGAGGCGTGTGTTTTTCGAGGTACCCAGCTGGGCACATTGACTCGTGAATTGCCGTTTCTACGTGATGGTACGACTTGACTACGGTCTGGCACTATAGTAAGAACTGGAATATGAAAGGTGGTAAAAGAATACCGATTGCTTAACCCTTGCTTGAAAGTAGATCAGGTGCTTACGTAGAAGGTTGGATAATGAACTAATCATGACCGCTAATAATCTAAGCAAATAAGGACACACTCTTACTATTGCTTTCCGCAAATAAGAAACCCACAAGCCATAAAGCCTATCATATTCCTTGAGAGTCGGGAGATATATTCCCTAGGCGGGTAAGTCTTGCGAGTACATTGTGTACTCAGAGTTTATTTACCCTTGTTGCAGGTGCCATTTGAGAAGTTAGCTCTTGTATGGAGGATTCTTCTGGTGGGCACAGACGGATCCTTGTACCGCTTCGATAAATGTTTATTTATTCCGCTGTTTAATTATTGTACTTTGAACTATGATATTGTAATAAAGAATTTCTAAGACATCATGTTGTATGAAATGGACTAATTATTGTAACCTCATACTTGTTGTTAGATGCTGGATGTTAAATGTGGATAGTTTCGAGTTCTCTCGTTGGGTGTGCTCGACGGAACTGCTTGAATTAGTTCGCTTTCGAGGTACTTAGTGTCTAGTGGAAAACAAGTGCCTCTGGGAGCGTGCTATTTTGGGATGTTCTGCCACAGTGTTCCTCAACACCGTCGAGGAGGAGAAGTAATCCCTGGTGCGACGGTAGATGTCTGCCCTTTTTATCACGTTGGGCGCCTCCCGAGTGGTGTCAGCCTCCCCTGCGTATTCGTACGCAGGGTGCATCCTCTCCTTGCAGGGCTGGATTCATCGACTGATGAAGTTTAGCGCCACACCAACTCCATCCAGATTGTCACGGTTTAAAATGTCCCGGAGCTCTTGCACCTAGACCATGTCGTTATGGCTCGGCTTCGCCAACCAATTCTTGGTGGCCATTGGGTAGTGGTCGATGTCACAAGGCATGTACGACTCTATGTCCCTGTTGTAGAACCACCTCGAGTTCCACTCCTTCAGCAAGCTGTTGAGTGGGACACTGATGTATTTACTCATCATCCCATCCCGAAGTTGCCGATATACACCGCAGACCACTTTGGGACCTCCGCTACCCTTGAAGGGTTTGAGGCAGAAGAAGTAGCGGAATAGATTGAAATGGGGGCGAATGCCAAGGAAGGCCTCACTGAGGTTGATGAAAATGGAGATGTGCAGAATGCTATCAGGGTTGAGATGGCACAGACTGATGCTGTAATAGTGACTCAGATCGTGAAGAAAGGGATGAATAGGCATTCCAAATCCATGTAGAAAATACACCTCGAAGACGATGAGCTCAAGGGTCAAGGGAGTCGGATACAACCCATCGGCGGTCAGGCGCCATTCAATGGTCTCCTTGTCGGAAAGGACGCATTCGAACACCAGCTTGTTGATCTTTGATTTAGAGCAGGTCAATTCAACCCACTCTCGATCACGGCGCACTTGGCCTAGAGTTTTCTTCGCCGTTTTCCCAAACTTCTTGGGGCTCACGCGTCTCCGCTTCGGTGCCATCGATCAGATCTGTTTGCGGGAGGAGTTTGCGGTTTGATTCGGCGGAGATTTTGCCCAAATGGCAGAGCGGTTGTAGATTTGGTTGTGAGAGCGCGAGGAAGAAGATGCAGTGGCGGAATGTGGGAAGTGTGCGCCGGTGCAGCGGCAGACTTTATAGTGGTTCGACCCCAACCTTTCGCATTCCAGGGTTTTTGGGGAAGTGCACTGTGCTACACCACACATAACTCCGAATCCTCTGTGGATAATTACTGGGCCGTTAAATGGGCATATGGAGTTACGACTGTGGGCGGTATAACCCCGGATACCCACAGGGCGATACATGGGCCACGCCACCAGGGGTGCTCCAGCCCGCAAGACCAAGGCGCGCGGTGCATGACACTGGTTGGTGTGCACCGCAAGGCTACGAGAAGGTATCTTGAAGATGAAGAAAGATCTGAACGAATATGCTAGATATCGTATTCCTCGTAAATACTTACCATGTAACTGATTAGACTTAGATCTAACCGACCTGTAACCCTACCCCAGGCTATATAAGGTGGGTAGGGACCCCCAAATTCAACTCATGATTCATCCCATGAACACAGGACTAGGGTATTACGTTGTATTAACGGTCTGAACCTGTCTAAATCTTGTGTCTCTGTTGCCATCTAGTTCTTGATCACGCGCACCTCTACCACACAATCTAGCACCGTGGGTATACCCCTTAGTGGGCTATCGGCCATATCTCGTTGACACAAAGGGTGGTCAATAAAAGGAGAACATGAGGCTAGGCTAGGGGTTACATCCTGTTCGGCCTAGAGATAATGAGCCTTTTTTCGGATTGCTCCTAGGGTTGCAACTTGAGGCGTTAAGGCGAAAGCACATTTTTTTTTGGCTTAACTAGGCTATTAGCAAAAGTTTTAACAAGGGAAGATTTTTGGTCGTGGCTATCTGCCTTGCCGTGTGCCATGCCGTGACAGATACAGAAAAGAAGATGTGGAGATAAAGTGGATGTAGGAAGAGAAAGAGGAGGATTGGAGAGAAGTGGTTGTTGACCACCATTGGCTAAGGGTAAAATTGTCTTTTCGTCCGTCAGTTAATTACAGTTACCTCCAAGTCTAACTGTAGTGGCATAGAGGTCATAAGCAAAAAATTTAGCAATGGCACATTAGGCGCGATAAATTTTTTAATTGGCAGCTGTTTTTACTTATTTTCTTGGCTTTTTAACCTTCGCATAAAAGCTTCAAAAAAAATGAGGGGCCATCGCTACACAAAGTTTCTCTTTCTGTACCGTATTCGCTGGGGCATGGCCGAGCAACATCAGGTTCAGAGTCCAGTCCTCTAGGTTGCTCCACGGGAGTCAGACAAGTCGGTTCATCCTTGACAGCCTGTTGATAGGTTCAGAGTCCAGCCTATTGATTCCCGGGCCGTGCAGGACCGGCTATATCGGTCTTCCTTAGAGGTGGAGCGGCCATTGCTGCAGAGATATCAGTGATGCAGACTTGCAGTGTAGGCAAAATTCTAACATTTATCTAGATGTTTTGGCGAGTACGAAAAACATTTGACCCATGATTTTCTTTCGTGAAGCCTATTGAGAGGTTCACTAGTGACCTGTAAGACTAGCTCCAATGTGACAAAAAATCGATGCTGAAATTAGTGAACTTTTTTCAAGCCTCGGTTCATGCCATTGTACAGAACCATGCTCACTTGAAAATATATATATATATATATATATATATATATATATATATATATATATATATATATATATATATATATATATATATATTATAGGCACCAAGTTAAGTGCATACATGTATCGATGCTGTCTTTTGAGCGATGGAAGAAAATGTCCGTGGAAAATATTTGTACTTATAGCTTTATTGAACTTGATGCTAAAATATTGAAAGTAAGGACATATGTTAGTAAGATCTTTTGCAAAAGTTATGCTATCCAGCTTAAGTCTTGCATATCCTTGGAGTCGTTTCATTTTTCTCCTGTCGGGTAAGTCTAGCTAGCTGAGTATAACTAAGTACTCAGGATTTTATCTCACCTTGTTGCAGGTGAAGTGCAATATCCTGGTGCTGTGCTCGCTGCCTTGGCCCTGCTTATTAGGGTGATGAGTTAAGTGTTGGTTGGCTCGGCTGCTCTTTATATGCTTCTCATCTATGCTTTCGTGGGAGGATGTCATCTAAGCTAGCAATGTATTTTGAACTTATGGTTTTGTAGTCATTTCAAAGTTATGTTGTTTTAACTTATCAGATTGCAAATTGATAATGTATTACTTATTTGTGAACTCGGTTGTAATTCTATTTCCACTGCAAACTCCTTATATGTGATGTGTATTTGCTTAATCGAGTACGATCTTAGTTATGATGTGGCTTTATCAAGGTCTTTCGTGACACTCGACAGATTACCGGGTTTATATAACCAGTAGTGCAGCAGCTTTCGTTCAGTCGTTCACGGCTTGTCCAAATATCTTCCTGTTTTCTTTGACCAAAAACGCGAGTTGACAAGACAGTACTGTACTGTTAATTACTACTACTCTGATTAATTAGGTACTCATATATATTCCATTCCGATCATCTGGATCTGCACCACAGAGACAGAGCTCATCAGGAACCCTGGCCCGTTGAGCAGGCCAGCGACATACATGGCCATGGCGGCCTTCCAGCTTCGTAATAGGCCTCCATCTGCTGTGCCATGTCGTCTATCCACCGTCTTGCTCCTCTTATGCTTGCTGCTCTCTTGTTCCCACCCCATATCCTGCACCTGCCCCGGCTCCCGGGATGCATCCCGGCACCACACCATGAGCGGCGCCTTCGACCAACTGCCCGGCTACCTGTTCGTCACCAACATGAGTACCTGCAGAACAGATTATGAGAGGGTGGATTGCCGTGGCCTAGGCTCCTACATGAAGACCAACTACCCTGCTTTTGACCCGTCTCAAAAATGTTGGTTCTTTATCCGGCAACGTATTGTTCTTCGCCACCACATCTACGATGATAGACCTGCTGCGTCCTTCAGCGTCGTCTTCTCCATGAGCATCTACCAGCCAAACAACCAGATGAAGGCAGCAAATGGCGGCAGCCTGGTGTTCGCCATCGAGCATTTGTACTTCCCAATGGAGACGGGGCGCATTTTCACCCCAGCCAATTGGCTGGTACTTGGCCCCTCCAGCCAGGGTTAAAAAAACCGCTCGGTAAACCGCGGTTTACCGCGGTTACCGGGCTAACCGGGCCGGACCGGTTTCGGTCCGGTCCGGTTAGGTATTCTCCAAATTCAAATTTAAAATTTAAAAAAAAAATGCTGAAAAAATTTCTAAAAATAGTTCATGATTTATAGAAGCCAATGGTGTAAAAATTTTTCAAATTCGAGTTCGTTTAGTATTTATTTATACGTATAGAAGTTTGAAAAAAAAAGAAAAAAAAAACCCGGTCCCGGCCCGTTAAGGCCCATGAGGCCCATTAGGCCGCCACGGGCACAAAACGCGCCGGGAGCCCGGGGGGGGGGTCAGCGCGCCCAGCACCTTATCCACTCCCGTCCGGCCCCCGTCCGCCCCCGCCCGCTCCGTCCGCCCGCCGCCGCCGCTCGACCGCCCCGGAGCTCCGGCTTACCGCCCGGTCCGGGCGGTTTACCGCGCGCCGCCCGCGCCGTCGGTTAGCCGGCCCGGATCCGCGGCTAACCGCCCGGGAGGAGCGGTTTACCACGCGGTTCGCCGGGCGACCGCCAGGTAAGTTTTTTTTGTTTTTTTTTCTTTAGAGTAGTATTAGGATTTAGGTACAATTTGTGTTAGGATTTAGGATAGGTTTTTGGTTAGGTTTTAGGTAGGATTTACTTTAGGATGTTTTTTTTAGGATTTAGGATTAGAGGTAGGATTTGTGGTAGGATGTATATTTTAGGTATATATTGTGTGACTTTGTGTGACTTTGTGTATATATTGTGACTTTGTGTATTTTAGGTATATATTTTAGGTATATTTTAGGTATATTTTAGGTATATATTGTGGTAGGATTTGTGGTAGGATTTAGGATACATTTTATTTAGGTGTGACTTTGTGTTGTCCGTTTATGCAGGTAGACAATGTCAGGCAGAAACAGAGACGTTGTATGGGAGCATGGTGAAAATCTTGCTCCTGGATGGAGATGCAATTATTGTCATGTGACGAAAGCAGGCGGTGGTTGCACTAGATTTAAACATCATTTGGCTGGGCACGGGGCGGACACCTTGCATTGCGGCCGTGTACCACCAGATGTGCGTGCGTACTTTCGGCGAGATCTTGACAGAGCTAAGAAGACGACTGTTGACCGGGCTCGACAAAGGTTGGCACGAGAAAAAGCTGCAGCGGAGGGAAACCATCCCCTCGGTGATGATGAATATGAGGCTCAGATGAAGGAAGCACTAAACCAGTCGAGAGCAGAATATGACTACGAGCAGAGGGTGCAACAGAGAGGAGGTAATTACGACCGTGGAGGGGGTAGTGGTGGTGGTGGTGGTTCGCATGGTGGGAATCCTATTGAGAGGTTGTTTAGAAGAGCAGGATCATGGAGGGAGACTCTAGTGGAGGTGGAGGACTATCATGTGGTAGCCGGTGGGAGGAGAGGAATGCACCAACAAAGGATTGATACAGGGTCTTGGACGCAGAAGGGGAAAAATGCAAAGGAAGCTATTGGTAAAGCTTGGAAAAAGTTTTCCATTATGTAGGAATCCCAGGACGAAATGCCGACAATCCGTACTTTGTCAGTGCGGTCCGAGAGACACAGAAGTGGGGTAAGTACCTATACTTGGAGACCTATGGCCTTATGTATCTTTCCATATTCTCATTC
Organism: Saccharum hybrid cultivar R570; assembly: GCA_038087645.1. Classification (NCBI taxonomy): domain Eukaryota; kingdom Viridiplantae; phylum Streptophyta; class Magnoliopsida; order Poales; family Poaceae; genus Saccharum; species Saccharum hybrid cultivar. Next base: position 306,263 of record JAQSUU010000744.1, read on the forward strand.
TTTGCTTATGGTTTCAGGTGAAGGCATCGCGTCACCCACTGGAAGGAATATTGATGGCAAGTACCTAGATCAGAATGAGAAAGACTTGAAGGATAGGTATGCAAAGTTTCAGAAGGAGTGGCCCAACTTTGGCGTCACGTTGATGTGTGATTCATGGACTGGCCCCACTAAAATGAGTGTCATAAACTTTCTGATTTATTGCAATGGGGTCACATGGTTTCACAAATCTATTGATGCATCTGGAAAAAGTCAAGATGCTAACTATTTGTACAGGGTACCTCCTAAACATAGTTGTCATGTGGTTCTTTTTATTGCAAGAAGGTCGATATGCTCATGTAAGATTGTCAAATATTCAGTGGTGGGAGGGATTGAAATACATCATGAACACAGTTCAACCAATTTACAAGTTCCTTCGTTTCGCTGATCAAGACAAGCGGCCCAACATGTGTGACGTGGTGTACGAGTACCAAAATTGCAAATAGGAGTTGGAGTCGTTCTTTGGAAGGAATGCGCAAACATGGAATGAGTATAGACAGATTATGGACGCAAGGATTCATGACGTGTACATAGGGACGTATGTGGGTGCAGGTACGATAATGACTTATGTTGATTTAGCAAGCTCTATATATTGAATATGTACCGTATGCTTATTTGAATCATATGTTGCAGCTGCTGTTCTAAATCCAAAGCTTACATATAGTTTGGATCCAACTCCAACAATGTTCGGTGGCCTGAAGGAGACATTTCAACAAATGACGGATGTGCAGTGCGTCGTGCAGGCATTGCAGGAGGCTGAGATTTTTCGACAGAAGCTTGGTGAGTTTGACTCCGAACTGGCGATGAAAATGGCGACGGATCCAAGGACAACCCCATGTAAGAGTACTTTCTACACCCATTTGGTTTCCTATATTGGAACATATAGCTAACATAATGTGTTCCACTTGCAGCGGCCTGGTGGATGATATTTGGTAGAGATTGTCACGGAACCGCCCAAATTATAAGAACAAAAGTACAAAAACAATCGCCGGAGCAATTAAATTCCCGTACTTAAGCTCCTATAACCCCGGTAGTCCAATAAAATCCTGAGGGATTTCAAACCAACCAACATACAAGCCAAGATCGTAGTGGTCCAACATAACAGGTCATATGTTACATCTATTTCATAAGTAATTCAACATATATCGGAGTTCAGTAGAGTTATTACCACTCAAGTTCAAAAGTAGCGGAAGCAAAGTAGTTTGAAAACTAATATCACCTTAATTCAAATACATGCCAGTACCAAGGTCAAATTCCCATAAAAGCATGAAAGACAAGATAGCTCAGACGGATCATGCCCATGATCACACTCCGCCACTACAGCCGGAGTCTTCCAATTCTTGCAGTAGCTATGTTATATCACAACCTGCAACAAGTGGGAATAAACCCTGAGTACGAGAAGGTACTCAGCTATACTTACCCGTCATAAACCAGAAATAATATGACACCAAGGAGTATGCAAGGCTTTCTTTCAGTGGGCTAGCTTGACTCATTTGCGAAAAGCATAAGTTATCATGAATAAACTAATTTAAGTCCTTTTGCAGCATATTTATTATAACCTATTCAATCTAGGTAAGCACCTATGCTAAAGCAATCACTTGATTAAGCATTAACATCAAAGGTTACCATTTCAGGTTCAACATTTCCAACATCATCCACATAACCATCCGTGTTCCATCATCATTACTACGATGCAGTAACTCGAGTCAAGTGCTCACTATCCAGGAGCGATGGCGATTCGAATCGATTATTAACCAGCTGGTAATTTATTCCTCACACAAACCTCACTCACCCGCTAAAGTGAGGTATTGGTCACCGAGTCAACTATTCAGGTAAAGTCGCGAGTTTGCCAGGAACCACATGTACCCGGGGGCCGTCCGACTGCTCTTTGGCCTTATCATCGCGCCCCCGTTTCCTGCCACTACTGCTCCGGTACAGTGCGTTGCGGGCAATCCACTCGGCCCGAATAATCTCCCAGCTTCGCGGTCGAAAGGTACCTTATTCGGCCAGCTAAATGTGAGGCATGCGTTCAACATGACCCGAGGCCCAACAACGGTCGGTCCTTAATCGACACAGGCGGAAACTACAAGCACCCCAGAACCCTGTCTGGTTGCCCCATACTTATTCCGCCCGGTCTCCAATTATTCATCAACACTTGGTTATTTCCAGGATATCATCCATTCTATAGCTAAAGTTTTCCAGTAACCACCTATAATTGCCGGTGACAGAAAATCACCGATCGCTACCGGTCTAAGCAGGGCTAAGCAATATTTTCGATTCTGAACCAAAATAGGATTCCAGGCATATTTACGGAACAAGGAAAGGATATATATGCAACAAGTGTTTTCAATCAACTCCTATAACTTAATGCAACAATACATATATAACATATATATATATACTCAATTGCTTTTGTAAAGTAGGAGGCTTAGAATGCTCCGGGGCTTGCCTGGGATCGAACACTAGGTTAGTGATTGACAGATGACACTCGCTTGACGAGCATCTCCCATCCCGATACTTGTTTAGTCCTTCCATCTTCGGGATAGGTCCACCAAACACCGTCTTCAGGTTTGGCTTCAATATCTCATCCTTCATGTGGTGCATCTAGCGAACCTAAATGAGATGCAAGATACATGCGTATGAATATGATGAATGGTAACACAAGATGCATCACATAATCATGCAAATAAACACATGATTAAGACATAGACACCAAAAGCTAATTAACTAACATCACACCACCAATTAAAGAGGGCAAGCACATCAAGCATAACTCAGGTTTAACAAGATCACAAGTATCTTAACTTGACCATCATCAAGGGTATAAGCCACACTTAGCAACACATAGAGTAAACAACCATAACTAGCATTTGACAATTTCTGGACTGCAAACAACATCTACATGTTTGGATCATAACTGGAGTTATACAAATCCAATAGCCATGCAACAAGACATTCTGGAAAGCTTATAAAATTGTCTATAATTCATCTTTAATCATCTTAGCATGATTCTTAAGTTAACCAAGTCAAACATGCGTAATTACAGAATCTGGTCCAGAGATTCCAGAGAACAACTAATTCTGGAACCCAACTTGAAACAGTCATTACTCACAAACTATAAGGCCAAATGCCACTAAAATTTAACACAAGCTAGATTAATGAGTTATCTACAACTTTGTTATAAGCATATTTCTCAGCAAACATCATTTTCATGGTGCAATTACCAAAGTCCCAGAAACTGTCCAGGAAAGCATCAATTGCAAGAATAAATATTAACTTACATTCCAAACATACATTTGGTCACAACCAATGTAACCATCATAAAGTTCATGTTAAATGATAACCAAAAAGTATAGTGCTCATCATTAAATAATTTCTTTTAATGCATTTCTTAATTTATTTAAATAACAAGGTGAAATAATAAACATATACCAAAAGTCCATAATAAAATCTATAAAAATTACAGTAGATCTTACATACACCCAATAGTCTACTGTATAAATTTTAAGTCATTTGGACATGTATATCAACATCTATGAAAAAGACAAATTGCTATTGCAAGAATTCATGTGAGAGCAAGATACACTAATAACTCACTCAAATGATAACCAAAATTCATGAAATTTTTACCACACATTAAACATCATATGAGTAGCATGCCACAAAAATTTCACTTCATTTGGAGCCCTAGATCTACAGTTATGAAAATGACAAATACATCTAGCATTAAAAACCTAGCTGCACAAATCTATTTTTACAGAGAAAACTTTAAACTAAAACATGCCATATTATAGATCTACTGCATAGATAATTTCACAAGGATTCCAAAAAGTCCTCATTTGCTATTTTACGATTTTTTTACAATTTACTATGAATTTCCAAAGTTCCTGCAAAATAATTACAATTCAGTCCCGAGAGCACTATTCATATGAGTCTATGACAGTGCAGAAAACCCCCTGGATTTGTTTCTCTCTTACACGTGGGTCCTTCTTCTTCTTCCTCGCAGAGAGCACCGGAGGGAGACAGAGGCCGTTGGGGGAGGGCCGGTTCCGGCGAGGGAGGCCACGCCGGCGGCCGGGGAGTGGCGGGGAAGCACCGGGAGGCCTGTGCGAACTCGTTGGTGGCCGCGGCTCACCCCGAGGTGGGCCGACGAGGTCTGGCTGCGGACGTCGGCGGCGGCGACGGGAACGCTCCCATGGCCGGCTGCTCCCGCGGTCGTCTTGCTTGACCAAGTGGCGCCGGTCGGAGAGGAGGAAGCAGCGAGGGCTGTTGAGCACGCGACCGCGACTGCGGTGGAGAGGAGAGGCGGGAACGCGACGGCCATGAAGCTCAGCTCGCGGCCATGGTGGCGGACACAAGCAGCAGCGCAAGGGAGGGAGCTGAGAGCGAGGGAGAGAGCAGGGAATGAGTGAGGGAGACCAGGAGCGGCTCAGGCGCTCCAAATTGATGCGAGGCGTGGGCAGGACACGTGGCGAGGAGGACGACGCGCGGCAACAATGGCGAGTCATGCTCTGTGCATGGGCGCCACGGCGGCATTTGATCGAACACGTGGTGCGCGGCAGAGTGGCAAAGGTGGAACGCGATTTGGGCCAGATCCGAGCCGATTTTGGACATGGGCCCAAAACCAAAGTTGTAGCCCATGCCACACTCTATCATTTTCGTTAAGACCACTCTGTCAATAGAGCTATGGATTAAGAGATAATTGGCCTCTAAGATGACAATGTCAACACATTGACGACCGACAATGGAACTCAAAATTGACAATCAAAACATGGTCAAACTCAAGCCAACTTTTTGTATGCTCTTCTCGAGAAAGTGTGCTCCAACTTTTACATTTGGCTCAACTTGTGTTGCTTAGCAAAATCACGAGAACGCGATGTGCCAACCGTATTGTGTTGCCGGTCCAACTCCATGAATCACGACGAAACTAGCAGTTTTGTGAATTGATTTTGAAGGTCCAAACAAGCTCCAAATCTGATGAGACTTGATCTATTCTTTCCTTCACAAGGCGTACTCCAACTCGTATTAAGGACTCCAATTGAGCTTCCATATGAATTTGGAAGATAAAAGGTCACAAACATAGCAACTCACTGCTGTCAATCCATGACTTAGAATTATTTCTAGGGCTGAAAAACAGCAGCTGATCCAAACTTCGAGCCTCTGTTTAACAAGCTTACAAGCTGATCTAGCTCTTGGTCCAAAAACAAAGTTTCTTCTACACAACATGAACTACAACTTTCATTGAATGTCCAACATCAAAACTGGTATAGAAACTATATTTCTACTTTGACCAAAGTGGCATCGCAATAAAGCTTGAATTGTCCGTTTTGATCCAGCGGAGCATTTTCTGGGCATTTGCTCAACACGAACCTTTCACGACTTTTGTTGTAGAGTTCATCTAGAGTCATTTGGGCAAGGTTGCAAGGTTTGGTTGATGACCTATATTTCCATCCACTTAATAATGCAATTCCAACACTTAGTAAAGTCATTCCAACAAGGATATAACTTATCATTTCATGTAACTTTTTGATTCCAAACGTCATGAAACTTTTCCAGTGACCAATATAGATAGGTACTAAGGTGAGACACATGAAGATATTGAAATAACACCACCCAAGCATATATCTTAAAAATAGACTATATGTAAAGCAAGGGTGCAACATCCAAGTTTAGGTTGGGGCTCGCTTCCATAGGTTTGACCTTGACATCTTCATCACCACTTAAACTATCATGGTTGAGCTCAAACCCACTGCTTAACTGGTGGCAAACACCTCGGGTGTTACAGCCCTCCTCTAAATTTGCAGCGCCTTACTTTGCGGCTTGTTTCACAATGTATCTCCTCCAGTGGATGCGAGCGGAACTGGAGTACTTTTGCCTTGCTGCATACGAAGGTTCGCAATCGGTTGTCGCACAAGAAACTAAACAGGTTTGTTTATGTCAATTACAACCTTCGGCTGTGACTTGCGGATGTGAACCCACCAAAGCATGATGAAGAAGATTTTATCGACCGGTTCGCCGAAGTCTCATTCTATGACCGGAGCAATCTGGTTAGGGAATGGATGGAGTACGGTAGATCTAACCTGCCTCCAGTTCTTGATGAGGATTCTGACGAAGTGGACGTCCCTCTGCCATCACATCTTGTCAGGTACATTATATTTATATATATACAAATGTGTGTGCATGTCTCACCCTGTATTATGTGATTGATTTTATTTATGTGATTCATTTGTTTGTGTTGGCAGTGACCAAATAGACCCCGAGGATCTACGTCAGGCTACGGGGCATGATTGCATCAGTGATTGGGCCCGTAGAAATGTGGGTGAAAGTCACCTCGGGAAGAGGAAGATGCAGATGGTGCCTCCGAAGGGTCACGACAAGCGTCACCGAGGAAAAGGAAAAACAGTGACCAGCGACACAGAGACTGAGGATGAGGAATACCAGTCCCAGGATAGTGGTGACGATAACTGTAGTGACGATGACAGTGACAATGACGGTGCTGGTGGGAGTGACGGTGGCGGTGGTGGTGGGACAGACGGTGGTGGTGGTGGGAGTGGGGCTGGTACTATTGGTGCTTGTGGTAGTAGTTATGTAGGTCTTCATTTCACAGGTATCCATTGCACCTACATACACACAATTGTTTCTGTCTATGCCTACTAATTATGGTTGATTGCAGGCGCGACCCAATTCACACATGCTACTCAAGACCGTGACCATGGACAACCGACATCGCAGAGGAGAGCATATGCACCGACGGACTACGACACTCCACAGTACTCTTCTTCCTCCTACAGCGATACCTCACAGCCTACTTATAGCTATCACATTTCTGACATGATCATGCAGACTCAGACTAGATGGGTGTATGAATGGGAAGACCCCAGTTTTTACAATATGTTAGTTCAAGAATGGGAGACAACAGCAGCATGGACAGGTCAAACTTGGCAAGATTACAAGGCTGCCCTGCTTAGACAGCAAGGTATCTCTCTTATGTGCACCGCCGAATATGAAATGTCGTGCCAACAAGGGGTCTTCCCATACATCCTACGTAGTTGACCATGCGAGCGGAAACTATATATTTGTTTGTGTAAGCGAATATGTATTTGTATGCGACTATATATTGTTGCTTTAGTGACTAATGTTATTTATTACCACATTGTGTGATCTTTTTACATAAATTTGTGCAAAGGAAGTACCAAAAATTCTTTTTATTCATGCAAAAAAAAATCTAAACGGTTTGTAGCGGTTACCGCTCAAACCGAGCGGTAACCGCTCCAAACCGCCCGGTAAACCGGTCACAAACCGAACCAAAGGCGCGTTTGAATTCAAATTCAAATTCGACCGGTTACCGACCGGTTACCGTCAAACCAGACCGGTAAACCAGAACCGGAGGCCGGCGGTTTGAGGTGTCCGGTCGATAAAAAAAACCCTGCCTCCGGCTCCTCCAACCCCTCGTCATCCACCGACAGTGCTGGCGACCACCTCACCGCTGAGATCGGTACGGCCCGAGATCACGGGACGTTGCTGTATCAGGGCGGCACCATCTGGGTACAAATTGGCATAGATCCGCCAGGCAATTCCTCTGCGGCAGCGGCGAGGAAGTACAGAGTGTGGATCGACTATGATCATGTCAGCCACCGCATGTCGGTCTACGCTGATGCCGGTGAAGATGCACCAAAGCCTGCAAACGCAATAGCCAGTACGAACCTCACCATCAGAGCACAATACGCAGTGCTAGGCCTTTTCTCCTCCATGGGGCAGCTCCTACAGGTTCACACGTGGAATTCGACGGTCGACAGGCTCCCTGGTTTCCAGGACACGGGAAGCATTACAGAGAAGACCGTCATACTGTCCTCTGTCCTTGGATCGGTGGCTGCGACGGCCATCACGACTGCCCTTGTGTTCTTGTACCTCAACTCCAAGTACAGGAGGTGGATGAAGGAGCGGGATGAGCTGACCAAGATCATGCAGGGCATCCCCGGGGTACCAGCCCACATTGACTTCACTGAGATAAAGAAGGCCACCAAGAACTTCCATGAGACGACCAAGCTTGGCAAGGGAGGGTTCGGAGCTGTGTACCGATGCAAGCTTCCTGCTGTGGCTTCTACGAGTAGTAGGACGGGGCGGCGAGGAGCCATGGACGTGGCAGTCAAGAAATTCACGCGTGAAGTTGAGGACCGCCGCTGCAGTGACTTCATCGCTGAGGTCAGCATCATCAACCGTCTAAGACACAAGAATATTGTCCCACTTATTGGTGAGTACTTGCCTCTACCTAGCTGCTGCCCATGCATGTTCTGTTTCTTTTGAAGACCTTAGTAGTGTACAATAAAAAGAGCATAGTACGTAGTAGTATTATTATGTATTCTTGAATGAGTAGTACTAGCAGTAGCAGTACTAAGTGCACAAAATTTTCAGGCTGGTCCTACAACAAAGGTGAGGCACTCCTCATCTACGAGTACATGACCAACGGCAGCCTGGACCAGCATCTCTTCCAGAACGGCAGCGCACAGCAGCAGCAAGAAGGCACATCTCTCCGGCAGTGGCACACCCGCTACGGCATCGCCAGAGACATTGCCACAGGCCTGCACTACGTCCACCACGAGCATGAGCCCATGGTGCTGCACCGCGACATCAAGGCCAGCAACATCATGCTCGACTCCGACTTCCGTGCCCGGCTCGGTGACTTCGGCATCGCCTGCACTGTCGCTGCCAACAGGAGCTCCGTCACGGGCATCGCCGGCACGTGGGGCTACATAGCGCCGGACTACGCGATGAGCTACAAGGCCGCGCCAGACTACAAGTGCTGCAGGTCATCACCAAGGTTATGCCGCCACCGGACGTGCCACCTGAGAAACCGGCGTTCGTGTGGCCGCCCCAAGACTGGCGTTCACGCAACTCTGTATATAGCACGGCCATGAGTGACTGGGACCGGGACGGGAGCTTGGCCAGCACGGCGGAGCTGGCACAGGTCAGCGTGGAGCAGCCGTCGACAACCGTCGCTGGAGGACACGCCTCCGTTCGTAGCAGAGCGATGCAGACTTGCATGGGGGAGAGGGGGAGCAGACGCAGCCCATGAAGGATGAGCCGGATCTTCCTCTTTTCTCCTAGCCTCCCCTTGTCTGATCCTAATCCTACCATATACATGTTTTTAGGAAATAAATATGTATTTGTACCCTTAGCTATCTTTGGGAAGAAAACTCCTCGTGCAAAGGTTTGGACTAGTATCTGTGCCTGTGGTAATCGTCTATCTATATATAAACCGTGCTCTGCTTTGTGCTTCCAGCACTGCAGCAGCCCTGTTGTACAAAGCCACAGACAGCTGAGCTATGTGCTCTGTCTCTAATCAATCAATGGCTATCTTCGGGAAGAAAACTCCTCGTGCTAAGGTGTGGACTAGGATCTGTGCCTGTGACAATCGTCTATCTATATATAAACCGTGCTCTGCTCTGTGCTTCCAGCACCAAGGACAGGATCTAGACTGCAGCAGCCCTGTTGTACAACTAGTGATTTACGAGCGCCCATGCGCGCGTAGAGCCACCTTCATTCGTTTTGGTTTTCTAACGAAGCATGAGAATATTAGCGATATGCATCAAATACTGCATCAAATACTGTGACCAGGTTTATAGAGAAACTGGCAATAAGAGTAGGACCATTTTCTAGCACAAGCAACAAAAAAACATCGGGGCAAACTATTAGCCACCTCAACATCGACAAATTGGTTGATGAAGTTCATATGCCAATTGGTTCACAGAATTTCAGATGCTATCAAGCTCATATATTACATGCATAAACATGGCCATTACAACGATTATTGTTTGGCAAGTCCATATCCTAGCAAGTACAGATCTTACATCACATAAAGGACGTTCCTCGATTAGCAGTACGTGGAATGTGATTGTCCAAAGCAATGATGTTGCAATTCCTAAACCAGACTATGACACTACCTCATCTAGCTACTCGCCAAGCTCACTAGCTACACACCTGAACTGGAGATTGGAACCGCCAAACTTGCTTGGATCATCAGACAACCGTTGAATTAATATCACAGTTCACTCAAACCTAATAAATTTTGGTATAAGTAACATAGGTGAGCTCACCATCTCATGCAGATCTCAACAGCCACACTACAAAAGGCGCGGCTGAAAGCCCAGAAGCATTTTCGGTGAACCATTGCAGGGCTGGATTCATCATACTCTTCCTTGGATATCCACATCTGCAACAGGAAGATGACTGGGGTAAGAAGCCTATACTATGAAAAACAATAATACTTCAAAATTGAACAGATATCTATGGCGACAATCAAAATCGCTGGAACACTGCCATTCACAATTTACCGATTTAGATGTGTTCACATGCACTTGTCAATTTGGTTGATTGTTGGTTCCACTTTAAAAAGGAACATGGCAAAAAAAAAGGCACCTAAGATACCATCTCCATGATAAGATCATAAATGCTATGACAACAGGAACGGACCATGTTAAAAGTACCTGCTGGAATGTGCTGACTGAGGCAAAGATTGAACCACCAATCCAAACAGACTTTTCTCTCAGGAGGCGCCACTGCCACATTTTCATACTGCTCGGTGCAAGGGCAGTAATCTCCTTGCTCATCCTATCAGCAATGCCAGGGAACATGGTTGTTCCACCACTGAGAACGTACAATGTTGCCACAGTGATCCTCCCTGATATCAACATCACATTTCATGATAGAGTTGTAGGTGGTCTCATGGATGCCAGGAGCTTCCATCCTAATCAGCGATGGCTGGAAAAGCACTTCTGGGCAACTGAACCTTTCTACACCAACTGTGATGACATCAGGCAACTCATAGCTCTTCTCGATAGAGGAGCTGCTCTTAGCAGTCTCGAGCTCAAATATTTAATTATCTCAAATGAATATGCATGATTTTGCAGGTTTGTTAGTTTGATTATGATAGATGTTCATGTAACATGGAGGGGCGGTATGCATCAGCCAGGTGTATGCTTTTGACTTACAGAAACTAACGTGTGCATAAATACTTGCCTTTTCAGCGTGTGGCACAAAGGCAACTAAAATAGAAGCATAAAACAGACAGTGTATATGAGTAAGCAACAATATACGAGCGATGGAGCTTCACTCAAGCAAAAAATAACATTGCAGGAACATACTGCCCCTTAGGTATTTATCTTAGTCTTCTGAAAATTCCCAGATAGGAACCCATTTGGTTGCCACCACTATATATAGTCATAGAGAAACATTCTCACATGTACAAACTATTTCAATGAATCTAGAGATTACCTGATCCTTCATATCAGATTCTTCAGAAAATGCCAATGACTCCATCTACATTGCCCTTGCCATTCTATAGCTATAAGTCCTTGAAGGTAATCTTCAGGTTGCTTCTGTGTTTGTTGTTGCTTCTTTTGCTGCTGCTTTTTCTTCTGCTGTTGCTCTAGTTTTTGTTGCAGCTTCTGAAAGTATAAAAGGCGTCATATCAAACACATAATCGAAATAAAAGGATAGTGCCAGATAAAATTCCTAAAAATTCAATCGTCTGAACATGGTAGCACAAGAAACAGTACCATCATACCTTCAAATCATTCAAATTGCTGTTAATGGCCTTCAGCAGATCCATGAAGCCATCCTCACCATCTAAACTCTTATTCTTAATCTGACACCACCCTGAAAGAAGCATCAGATGTCACCTATACAGTTTCAGCGTGGAACAGCGAAGGAAATTTAGAGCACAGCCTTAACAGGCATGAACAGGTATTGATGAACTATTGAATTCAAATATATACTTTCAAGAGTTTATCTATAGATTACTGAAGCTATCAGCTTCCAAACTTAGACATTTTCTTTTATTTTATATGTAGCAAAAGGGAGAGCCTAAGGGATGCAGAGTTGCTAGGAGTACAACGTAGAGTTTTTTGGAGTACAGCCTTATGGACCACATCACAGCAAAACGGAAGGAAAATCAGTATGCATAGTCCTCTAAAAAAAATCCAGAAGCATTATCTGAAAATTTTAGGGACACCATTCAGATGGGAGTCTTGGAGGGATTGACAGGCTCATCTTCTCTAGCCTTGCCCCAAGCTGCTAACACGCTGCTTCCTGTTGTCTGCTTCAACTTTGAAAAGGAGTATGGTTTCCTGTAGTAAAATAAAAAGGCGTGTTCATATAGTGATAAATTATAGGAAAATGATAATTCATAATAGATATGCCTTCCTGTGTACCCATTTGAGCAAGGTCATTGGTAACATCCATGGCAAAAACTGTTAGCCTTAGAATGCAAACAGGAATCAGATTATCAGTTTAGCCTCTCATCTGGAATAAAATAGCTGTATGTGCAGTTCACTATAGTATTACCTCTGGTTTCAGTCAGATCCATTAGTGACAAATTTAGCATCGCAAATGTGTAACTCTCATCCAAAATAAAATTGTAGCATGTGAGGTTGTCTATAATTTTACCTCCTGTTTCATGTTTCAGCGAGATCCATTGGTGTGAGATTTAGCATCACGAATGTGTACATGCTGATTCAAATATGTGCGTGGGCTGATTCAAATACTTTTGTCTCTGTTGCATGCTCTAAATAACATTAGAGGAGGGTGCAAGCACACACCTGAACCTCATATTAACTGGCCATGCCCCGCCGAGTGCACCAAATCAAGTACCTAAACAAATTGAGCTCAGTTCCATAAAAAATTAAAATACACACTCGAACAGACATCTGATTCAAGAAGTGACACTATGAAGAGTTGAAGAGACATGATAGCATAAACTTATATTTTGTTTTCTAAAAAATGAGCAAAGCAAAATAAGATACCCCAGTGGATGAACAAAGAAGCACCTTCTATAGCATGAAAATGCAAAACAACATTGGAAACTGGATGCCATGGGAGGGCAGGACCTTTGGGGGCCAACGCCAACAGTAGTAGGAACTCAAAAGGGGAAAAGCCATGGAGGCTAACGCAACCAGCAGGAGGATGTGGGAAATCTCAGCAGGGAAAAGGCAAGGGAGACCCAACACACGGACACACCACCCACGTATGAGCGGCCGCGACGAAGAGCCGCCGGATTTAAATGAAGAAAAAATCCCCAAAATGTCAGAACCACACATAGCAGAACCAACGCGGCAAGCTAAGTGCCTAAGAAGCATACCAACGCAGATGCAGAGGACGACGAGCGAGGTGAAGTCCCCACTTCAGTTCCAGCGAGCTCCGCCGAGGCCGCCCGCCGCCGCACCCAAACTCGACACCAGATCTGGATCTCCTCCAGACCCCAGCTCCTGCAAAGAACATGCGCCGTGCCATTAAGCAAGTTGCGTCGCGGAGAAGCAGACGGTGAGCCGCGGTAGCCGGAAGGTGGAACGAAAGGAAATGGAGGAAGCGGGGAGCCGGGGCAGCGTACCTCGCGCAGCCGTCAGAACCGGGACCGGGAGACGGGAGGAACGCACGGTCGGCCCTTTTATCCACGCCTTCTTCCGCGCGGCCACCCGCCGCAGGTAGCAGGCAACGATACTGGCTGACCCGTGGCCCCCTCTAGCAACCGAACCCACGTGACCCCACCCGCAGCGTCCCATGGCTGCAGGCCTGCGTCGTCGCGAGCGCGAACGCGACCTCGGAGGAGAAACCAGCAAGCGAGCCCTTTTGCGAAAAGCAGCTGACCAATTATAATATGTGACCCAACATGATTTTGTAAAATTTATTTGATTTGTTGGAACGTGACGAATGCACGGGAAATTTAAATTCGTTTCATTTTCAACATGAAAAAAATAAAGCTTATTCAATTCATAGTGTGATTGTATTGTAACATTTTTTTTTGTTGTAACGTGGCCATGGCCAATTAATTAAGAAACATAAAATAGCATGTCTTGGAAAGTTGATTTTTTTATATATGATCGAAGAAAATATGTCCCGGTGGGGTGGGAAGAAGAGATAGAAGGGTGGAAATATTAAAATCTATTGTATTGGCAGGTTTTGGGTAATTTAGATGCATATTAGTGCATTAGTGGTTCATCCGGTGGGTTTTCCGCGTCACTGATTATGCTTAATCCACGTCAATGATGTGGTTTTCCAGGGTGGCCATATATGCCTGAAACGTCTGCAGATGTACCCTCGCGGTGATGCAGTGTGGAGCTAGGAGACCCCATGCATCGTCTGATCTCATGAGTCGTCGCGCCGAGGCGTACGACGTTTGATTATGATTGGACCGTCCAAACTGCAACACAGGTGTGTGGGCCGGGACCGCTTGGGCTCTGCCGGCCGTGTGGCAGACGCCCTTCCTTGTAGCCGGAAAGGTAGACGAGGCAGTGCTATAGTACGTACACAAGCACATGCACCGTCCTGTAGAGCCTGCCGTTGCCGGACAAGCAGGCCCAAGTACACAGATACATTAGTATCGATCACGGTTTTCCTATTTGTAGTATCACTGGTATACTTGCTGTATGAAACTAGGTGAATACCCCACGTGCTACTACGGGAGTTTAGAAAGTGATATCATAGTTTCTCTAAGAAAAAAAAATAGGTAGAATAGATGAAACATATATATATGTAGCTTGCACAATAGCAATAATATTATATATAGTTGGAAATACCCATGCGTTTATTGCGGTATGATTAAAACAAATCACGGAGGGACTAAAGGTCATCACATGCAATGGATATATATGTGTAGATCATCAAAGGAATGAGCTTCTTACCATGCCTAAGCTTGAATAATAAGACAGTATACAACATGTGTATTTGAATTATCATCCAGAAAACAATTCTTTCTCTCCCTAGCTTCGCATACTACTCGATCATCGATCAATAACGGACCACATATAAAACTTTTTGTCAGGAGAACCTGCATTCAGAACCCAAGAAGAAAATTCTTAATGCCTCTTGCCGCATAATCATGGCATCCTTCCAAGCAATTTCAAAGCAGCATATTGGGCAGGTTCTGAACGTAGTTAGGGACACGGCGATTTCCGGTCGATGACACAATGAAGCAAGTGCTGTTGGAGATGGTGATTTCCTGGGCGGTGAGCCGGTGACACAATGAGCAAGTGCTAATGACGTCCTACTAAGCTCTCTACCCTGCGACAACGTTAACTCAAGAAAGCATATGTCGTTCCATTTTATATTGATGTAGAAGGGAGCGTCAGGACGGTCTATTGGTTGCGTCAGTTTTATATTTGTGAATGAGGCGTGGTGGATGCGGAAGTTTTAGAAGCCCAGTGGATGTCAGGTTCATGTGAAATTAAGTGTTTGGGTGGTGTCGTGGGATTAATTGCAAATCGAATGGATGAACAGAGGAACGAACGGAGAAGTGATGATGCCTGTTGGGCTCCTGCTGCCGAACAGAGGAGGCCGATGGAACGGATATGCTGCCTGTGGCCTGTTGGGCTCCTACTACCGAACAGTGGAGGCTGGCGTGGGCCAGGTGGGAACGATGACGTAAAGGGCTGTGGATTGAGAAAAATAAGCTAGTGAGGTTTAGTTTTATAAAAGTTAAAGATATTAGAGCAAGCAAAAATACAAGTTCACTGGAAGAACTCATGAATAAGAAGACCGTACTATCACTGGTTTGTGACCGTACTAGCTTGTCAGTGGCCACCCGGTAATCCCTCGCTTTCAAATGATATTTGTTTTATTAATGATGTACCCTTGGAACCGATTTAAATGTTATCTCTACGACAAATGATTAATGACTAACGATACAAATTTAATATTCATATATAAATATCATGTTTAATTTAATATTGTTTTATTTAGTATGGATTAGATTTGCTATTACGAATTGTATTTGAAGACATTTGTTTTGTATTATCAACTATTATTTTTATCTACTTTAATTTATTTATTTTTCTTATAAACATTCTTTATATATGATCAAAGAAAATCATTTATTTATAATTTTAATGATTTAAATATTTATTGATGAATACATTATTTAATATGTACTTGCACAATGATATTGTCTTCCAAAACTAGCGATAAAAGTATAGAAACTTACCTAATACTAATTACAAAGGCATAGCAGCCTCAACAAAAAGAAGAGCAAGCAAAAAAAAGTACAGATTGTTTAACGAACTCACAACAGTAGGGTGTGAAACAACTGGGATACCGCACAAAGAGTAGAAACGCATAAAAGGTTCAAATTTCGGCTGCCCAATTTTACTCCACTTCTGGAAGGGTTTGCCTATGCATATTCCTGTTATATGATATAGTTTGAGACTATTTTTAGTCCCTTTTGAGTTTGCACAGATTTTTCCCCAGCATCAATATCATGATTTTTATGTGTCAAACGGTTAAGATAACGATTTTTCCCGCAACAATAGCATGAACATATGGAAATACTGAAATATTGAAAATGCCCATTTAAAGTTATAGCAGTTGTTGATGCGAAGATCAGTCACACACCCGCTAGTGCTAGATTGCCCGGGTTGCCACGGACCAAAGAACACAGCGGGTAACCAACACACTTTCGCGGTGAGGAGCGGCGAGGTTTACAAGCAACCAGCAAAGGATATCCAACACTCTTTCGTGGTGAAGAACGGCGAGGTTTACGTGCAAACCACCAAAGGATAGCCAATCGCATTTACATGACGAAGAACGACTAATTTATGAGCAAACTAGCAAAGGAACCGTCGAAGCTCTTACCGAGGAGGGACACCGTCGGGGAAAGGACATCGCCAGGTTGCCCTAGGTCGGTCGGTGAGCTTAGGGCGCCATCCTTGGTCGTCGGATCAAGCGATGAACAACAGTACGGGGGTTGGAAGAGATTAGGGCAAAAAGGAGTAATAGATGTAAAAAGATCAATTGGTTGTTGGATTCCTCAATTGGCCATGATCCTCTAATATATATAGGGGAGATGGTCTTATCCCAGCAGGAAACCTTTATTTTCCTTGTTTTCTCCGAGTTTGGAGCAGTTCAGATAGGAATCCAAATGGCCAGATCCGAATAGGGTCATGTTTTAGGTCTGTTGGAAGTTTCCACATGGGGATGACCCCGGGCACCCGAGCGGGTTTTTTCAGGTTTCTCAGAAGTTTTGACATCTGTCGGAACCTCTGACCCTCGGAACTTCCGACAGGGGTCACAACTTCCGACGTTGAAGCATCTTCCCGAAGGCATAACACCTTTTATATGTTTTTCGACCATGTCGTTGAGAGGAACACAATGGCGAGGTCCATTTCACATTTTTGATAAATTCACGAAATGAACAATTTTGATTGTCTATAGCGGCTTAATTTTCAGGCTTATATTTCTTGAAGCAAAGGCATTCCTACCGTGTAATGAACTTAGCAAAGGCTTACATTTCACATTATAAGTACAACCACATTTCTAGTATCATGTTAGGGATGACAACTGAACTCAAGTGATGCTAAGAAATGTCAACAAGCTCATAACAGGAGTAGCATAAGAATAGCTCAAGCAACAGCAGATACAACAGGGAAGATTTTTATTCATCCAGTACGCAGACTGGGCATAGGAGCTAAACTACTAACAAAAGGTTGCACTGCCAAGGGGACCAATGCAATAGGTTCTCCACACATGGACTTAATCATCTATGTTTTCGTCTCCAAGGAGAGCAGCCAAGACACTCTCGGGCTATATATGCAAGAAGCATGCAGCAATCCCCTCTATGATTTCCTTGGAGAGGTGGGGAGCAAGCCTTGGTATGATTGCAAGGGGCATGGGTTCGTTAACAGAAGCAGCAGGTTCTTTAGCATTCTTGGCCCTTTTCAGCATCTTTGAAACCCTGGAGCTTGTTGGAGATTCTTTTGCTGCGTCTCAGGAAGCTGTCATCCAGCTTCTCTTTGACCTTCAGAGCTCTCTTCTTGCAAAGGGTCAAGAACATAGCTGGGGGGCCATCCAGCACTTGCAGATCGGCATCATCATCGGTTTCTTCAAGTTCATCAGCAGGTTCAGCAGCACCTTCATCAGCTACCTCCTCATTGACATCCTCGTCATTATCATCCTGGTAATCTATGGCAATCTTCTCAAGGGAATGATCAGCTAACTGTGGATGCAGTAAGAAAACCAAATGGACCAGGATATGAGAATCATTGAAAAAAGATGGGATCATAGTATTATGGTCGATGTCAATTAGAGATAGATTTCTGAGGAAGTTAGAAGAAGGGGAAACTGAGATGAAATTGAGTACCTTCTGAAGGAGGAAGGGGACAACTGTGACCAATGGATCTTCTGGGATAGAAGGCCCATAGATGACTGATCTGAGAGCAGGTTCTTTGGCATTGCAACTGCATCCAAAATAGGGAAAGCAGTCTGTCTTCCAGGTGGGATTGCCGGTGGGGCTTCTTCAGGCTGGACCATCTGTGCCTGTGCCGTACCAGTTTCAACATCCATCATCACAGTATTGTCATCTGCATGAACAACATCATCAGGTGCAACATGTTCCACCCAACGGCCCTGGCCACCAACATCCACATTCATCGCAGAGCTAGCATTGGAACCAGCGGGTGTAGCATTGGACCGGGCTGGTGGAACAGGCCCTTCCCATCGTGGGGGCTGTGGACGAACAGGGTGCAGAGGACCTTCAATCACAAAAGGTTCTTCATCTTGGGGAATGCTGACATTCTGTTTCTTCAACACGTAGCATGGAACTGTCCAAGATCTATCTTTGTGGGGGAGACCTGCATTCACTTTGACAGAGTCTAGGATTCTAGCATCATCATTCAGGTACACCTTTGCAACTACACGAGCTAAGTTTTCAGAGTCATGCCAGTGAACAAGTATACCAAAACCTGAGACAGCCTTAGCAACTACAACTGCATTCTTCAGATCCTCAGGAAAACCTACTAGCATAACCCAAGCCTCCCGTTCTAGATCAAACGAACGAGCATTCTCTGCCTCATCATGCTTGATTACTGACATTGCATAATTTCCAAAACGAAACACAGGCCCTAGAAAGCTCTCTCTTTCTAACGGATTCTTGAAACGAACATAAGCATCACCAAGTGCACAGGGGTGAATCTCACTGAGGCGAACCTGATGCACTTCTTGAAAGAAAGTGCGGAGAGCAGTTTTCAGGCTGTCAGAAGTCCTCCGTCGGATACGCTCTGCTCTTTTTTGACCGTGACTGAGCGTGTGGCCTTTGAGATTCTCCGGTCCAACTCAGCGCACGTTTTTTTTTCTGCAGAAGTAGTATATGCCTGTTCGTCTTCAATATGTGTAACTTACAGGTCGGCCTATGTAACACCCAAAAATTTCAAATTTTAGAATTAATGAGTTTTAAATAATTTAGATAATAATTAATGGGAAATTAAAATTTTAAAAACTATTAGGTGTTGCATTCATGCTGCTGCATTTATTTTATTTTGTGTAGTGGATTTATTCTGTTTTGTTTTGGCTTGAAACTTTTATTTGGAATAGTTTGTTAAATAAGCAAATAAAGAAAAGAAAGAAAAAAAAACAACTTACTTGCTTACCTGGCAGCCGGCGGCCTGCTCTTCCCTGCGCCCGACAACGGGTGGGCCGGCCCAGCAGTGACGAGCGGCCCAGCTTCGGTGAGGAGACGCGCGCCTCCCTGTTCCACTGACCGGTGGGGTCGGCTTGTCAGCCGGTTCTTCCACCTCCAGCCGTAGCCGGGTAGGACTCGAGCTTCGTTGTTCAACCGACTCAATCTTCAATCTCCGATTTCCTAACCAAAATAGGAGAGGTGACCTTATAAAAGAGTAGCCGGGTATCTACCCTTTCCGTTTTTCATCTAAAACGATAGACTAGCCATGGGCAATAGAGCTCTAGGGTTTAGGAGGTGTTGAAGGGTGCGGTTGAGCGCGGGTGAAGTTTTCGGGTGAATTCGAGGCCGTTTTCATCGCATTGGTGAGACCGCGCTTTCCTCCTCTATCGTTTTGTACTTTTTTTTGGGTAGAGACGGTTCAAATCGTGTTTTTGAAGATCACCGTTGGTGCGGTAATGGCGCCGCCGCCCCCTTGTTGCCGCGCGTCGGATACGGTTTGTCGTAGCTAGTTTTTATTGCTTGGGTGAGTTCGCACGGAGCATCTCGTTCGGTTGGTTCAAGTTTGGGCTCGAATGGTGGTCTAGGTGAGGAGATCCATCATCTCCGGCGAGGAGGAGCCGCCGGCCATGGGGGAGCCACCGGCCGGACTTGAGGGGGGTGACCGGAATAAGCACTGTAGGGTTGAGGATGAATACGAGCCGTCCGATTTGAAATCAAGGGCTGAGATTAGAAGGTACCCCTTCGCGGGGTAAACTTCTTAAAGAGCCCCTGGACTTTTTAATAATTGAACCCGCCGTCCATAGCGTATAGTTGGAAATACGTTTTCGTGTTTTGAAAGCGTATTTTCTCCCGGTTTAATCAAAAATACGTTTTCAGGTATTTACAGTTTTGCCACTAGAATTGTTTTGGTCATAAAATCTTCGTTTTAACTCCGATTTGATCCGTTCAAGTTGCGTTAGGTTCGTATTTACGAGCTCTACATGTTAGTAGGAACTTTTAACATGTCTCACATCTCTAAATTTTGTAAGTTAAATATTAATTAGATTAATGATTACGCAAACTGGTTTCCAAGTAAAAGCAACATAGGAGAATATGTATTTTTTTATAATTATTTGCCAACTTAAACATGATTCAGATAAAGCCAGTTTAGATGCAATTTCATTAATATTTATTCAATGCCTTTTTGAATTACAACTTAGGTTTATAATTTTTGTCTTACATAAATAAATGTTAACTTGATTAATATCAACCTGAATATCTTTTGAATTATAAGATGATTATTTCAACCTTGAAACATAAGTGCTTTTGTTTAGTTGCCATATGCTTTTCTATATATGGTTAAATAAATTGGTGAATACACTTGCATCTAGTTTTATAATTAAAATCAATATAGATTTTACTTTGTGTGTTTTTGTATACAAATATCCATATGACTAATTTGCTCAGTGTTAAATTCAAATATGATTTGTCTAATCGATCTGAACTAATAACTTTTCCATGATCTTGTCGGCTAAAATAAATCCAGCGTGTAGTTGTTTATTTTATATAATATAAATATAATTTGATTAATTCAACTTTAGGATAATTCTCTGAAATATCTTTCACCTTAATTCATTAACCAAAATAGATCAAGTGTATAGTTTGTCTTCTTTAGTTATGTTGTCAATCTTGATAGACGTGTCCTCAGTAATGATAGCTCCGTCCTTAGTCGTTCCTGCGTTCTCGTAACCGTAGCAACAAGCCGTGATGTTTAATGCGCTTCCTTTTAAAGTGTCTCCTTTGTATGATGTTTGTTCTTAGGTGTGTTTGTTGTTTGTTTGTTGTGCTTGGTTGCTGCGAGTAGAAGCGTGGTTCATCAGCGCTGAAGACTAGGAGCTGAGGACCGACAGTCGAAGCAAAAGTTGGAGACCGAAAGATAGCAACTGAAGATTTTAAGCAGCTAACTTTGGGAAAAGGCAAGTATAACATGGGACCATCCTTGTTGTTCTATTCACAGAAAATATTATTCATATGCATGTGTCCTCCTTGACAACCTTAGAGATTATAACTTAGCTATTGATATCTTGTTTCCTTGTCACCTATGGATTATGCATTTGGGTAGCTATTGCTAGTGCTTAATTATGAACAATGATCTTATAATTTGATTAATGGATTAAGAAACCAACCATTAAGATGATTTTATTACTGTTGAAAAGGGGGCTAGAGCAAGGGGTTATATTGTTGCTCTGGTTTCTCTCCATAAGGACTTATCTGTACGTGATCATCCGGGACATACAGTACAGCTGTGAGGGCTATATGGCTCTAGCTCTAGTTGTTCAAGAGACCTTTTCTAGCTTGTTAGTGGTTACCTTAAATGGCGTAAGAATGGCTTGCCACGTTGGGTGTAGGGCGAGCCCCTGTCCTTAGTGTGTATAGGCTGCGGTTGTTGTGCCACTGGGAAGGGGGTTCTACATCTGCCTGCCGAGTGAATCTAATGGCCCTAACTTGTTAGACGAACTTTTGAGTGGCTTTATATGGTTCTCGGGTGTTTGGGCTTGATCTCCCCACTCATTTGGAAATCATGACTCACAGTGAAAGTGTACACCTCTGCGCAGAGTTAAAAACTGGTATACTAGCCGTGCTCACGAATACGAGCGGCCTTGGAACATTTACAGATAGATGATCACTATTGCTATATCATGTTTTAATTACTGTAGATATTATTATGCCATGATAATGCTATTTCATTATTCTTATTACAATTGATCATTGATTCATTAATGGAATTTGGATTACCTTGATGCTTCTCAATTGCCAATTATATAATGAATAAAAGCTAAACGCAATTAAACAGTGTCTAGCCTTTTTGAGCCTCATGAACCCTGTGTTATACTTGTTGAGTTCGACATTGACTCATTCTTGCTATTTCCCCAACACCCTAGTGTGTAGTAAGGTGCTGCTTAGAAGAAGGATAAAGAGGTAGTGGAGTTTCCAGAAGTCTTTCAGAAGTGTTTGGCATACGGAGCCACCAGTCAGCCGTCCCTGAGAAGAATGGAGCCTGAAGTTTAGTCACCGTTCCGCGATACTCTGATGTAAGTGTTAATATAGCTATGTATACGTTATATAATAACATTGTTTCTGATACTTTTTCATTCTAGCATATGTGTGGACTTCCTGGGCACACATATGATTAGCCTGGTTTTGTTCTTTAGAAAACCGGGTGTGACAGAGTGGTATCAGAGCGGTGTTGACTGTAGGACGTATGCCGAGTAGCACTGGACGTATTCTAAAACTTATTTTACTGTAAAACTATTTTGTCATCCCTTGACTCATTGATTTTGACTATTTCCTCTTCCTTGTCTTGTTGTATCCCATCCTTGATAGCTTCCTTTGAGCTATTATTTCTTACTCCCTTGATTTTTGTCTTATGTTATTTTTACTAAAAGTTTTATGATCTCACCTTTTTCAAAAGCTCGATGGCCTTTTATCATCCATACTCTTCCTTTAGGATGACCACCATGGTTGAATAAACACGTGTAGTACCAATGATGTGATGTGTGCTTGTTGTGCTTGATGTGTTGCTTGTGTGTTGTCCTTGTTCTCATGTTTTGAAAGTGGCCCGGAAGGTATAAGTCTTGAGAAGTAGCTCGATCTATGTTAAGTGAGATAGTGACATCTTGTATCTTACTTATCTTTCAATCGATCCTAATTCTTGCCATTTTCTCTTACACCGATCCTGTCTACCCTTGGTTGTCATGCTACCTTCTTTAACTCATCTTAATGGAGGATCAACATATGAAGGACTCATCAATAGCAGCAAGCCTTAGAGAAAGTGTTTCCTTAAATGACATCGCCAGGTGGAATAAGATCTTTGTTAAGTGGGGTAGCATCTGCTCTCAACAACAGCAAGTCCTGAATATCTCAAGTGACGAGGCATGAAGAGGCATGAAGAACTAAAGATCAAACTTTATCTTTCTTGTCATCTTTTGGCTATCCTTGATCCATGTCTTGTATCTCATCAACACAAATGCAAAGAAGCATGAAGACTTGAAGATTAGTGTCATCTATCTCTCTAATCTCTCTGAATCTCGTTTCTACCTTATCATGTCTTTTTAGAGCAGTCTGTCTTCCTTAGGTTATACCTCTATTTTTGGATGCCCAAAAATCATGAATAAATTCTGGACAATAGTAGACTTAAATATTTTTCTCTGACCATAAGAACCACCCTGATAGCTATTATGGTTTGGGATTTATGAAAATCACAAGGCGACGCATCTGTGCTGTCAGCAACCTGGAATAGTTTCTGTTGTGCATAGTTTTCGACTACCTTAACTGCAGAATCTGGAGAAGTGTTCTATAAGAAAGTTGTAGTAAATTTTATAAGCTTTCCAACAATATAAGCTACAATATCATAGGATTCACAGAACTCGAGTTATAATTGTATTTCTGCTCTGCTATTTTTCTGCTCGCGAGAAAGTGCAAATTACTTGTTCTTGCATATGCTCATGAGTCTCTTTGAGATGATAGAAGGACATGATGGTAGTCATCACTCAGAAACAAATGCAAGCTATCCATTGGTGTTCTCCAGTTGATCTCTTCTTAAGAGGGGTTGTCGAACTAAAGACGATACAAGATGGAGGTTTTATACGTTCTATTTCTTCACCTGGAAGCATCAACTATCTACATGGTTGTAAATTCACTATCGAGCGCAAGTATCTTTTCTCAGAGTGGTAACATGTTAGAACCATCTACAAGAATTATAAGGATCGTAAGTGCCTAAAGGATACCTTTACAAAGTTGGTTTTGAGCTTGTGGCATCATCATTGGATAAGAGTTGATGAAGGAAGAGTGAAGACTTGCAAATCAACTTTATCTTTCTCCCTAGTCTCTCTAAATCTCGGGACGAGATTCTTTTAAGGGGGTAGAATTTATAACACCCAAAAATTTCAAATTTTAGAATTAATGAGTTTTAAATAATTTAGATAACAATTAATGGGAAATTAAAATTTTAAAAACTATTAGGTGTTGCATTCATGCTGCTGCATTTATTTTATTCTGTGTAGTGGATTTATTTTGTTTTGTTTTGGCTTGAAACTTTTATTTGGAATAGTTTGTTAAATAAGCAAATAAAGAAAAGAAAGAAAAAAAAACAACTTACTTGCTTACCTGGCAGCCGGCGGCCTGCTCTTCCCTGCGCCCGACAACGGGTGGGCCGGCCCAGCAGTGACGAGCGGCCCAGCTTCGGTGAGGAGCCGCGCGCCTCCCTGTTCCACTGACCGGTGGGGTCGGCTTGTCAGCCGGTTCTTCCACCTCCAGCCGTAGCCGGGTAGGACTCGAGCTTCGTTGTTCAACCGACTCAATCTTCAATCTCCGATTTTCTAACCAAAATAGGAGAGGTGACCTTATAAAAGAGTAGTCGGGTATCTACCCTTTCCGTTTTTCATCTAAAACGATAGACTAGCCACGGGCAATAGAGCTCTAGGGTTTAGGAGGTGTTGAAGGGTGCGGTTGAGCGCGGGTGAAGTTTTCGGGTGAATTCGAGGCCGTTTTCATCGCATTGGTGAGACCGCGCTTTCCTCCTCTATCGTTTTGTACTTTTTTTGGGTAGAGACGGTTCAAATCGTGTTTTTGAAGATCACCGTTGGTGCGGTAATGGCGCCGCCGCCCCCTTGTTGCCGCGCGTCGGATACGGTTTGTCGTAGCTAGTTTTTATTGCTTGGGTGAGTTCGCGCGGAGCATCTCGTTCGGTTGGTTCAAGTTTGGGCTCGAATGGTGGTCTAGGTGAGGAGATCCATCATCTCCGGCGAGGAGGAGCCGCCGGCCATGGGGGAGCCACCGACCGGACTTGAGGGGGGTGACCGGAATAAGCACCGTAGGGTTGAGGATGAATACGAGCCGTCCTATTTGAAATCAAGGGCTGAGATTAGAAGGTACCCCTTCGCAGGGTAAACTTCTTAAAGAGCCCCTGGACTTTTTAATAATTGAACCCGCCGTCCATAGCGTATAGTTGGAAATACGTTTTCGTGTTTTGAAAGCGTATTTTCTCCCGGTTTAATCAAAAATACGTTTTCAGGTATTTACAGTTTTGCCACTAGAATTGTTTTGGTCATAAAATCTTCGTTTTAACTCCGATTTGATCCGTTCAAGTTGCGTTAGGTTCGTATTTACGAGCTCTACATGTTAGTAGGAACTTTTAACATGTCTCACATCTCTAAATTTTGTAAGTTAAATATTAATTAGATTAATGATTACGCAAACTGGTTTCCAAGTAAAAGCAACATAGGAGAATATGTATTTTTTTATAATGATTTGCCAACTTAAACATGATTCAGATAAAGCCAGTTTAGATGCAATTTCATTAATATTTATTCAATGCCTTTTTGAATTACAACTTAGGTTTATAATTTTTGTCTTACATAAATAAATGTTAACTTGATTAATATCAACCTGAATATCTTTTGAATTATAAGATGATTATTTCAACCTTGAAACATAAGTCCTTTTGTTTAGTTGCCATATGCTTTTCTATATATGGTTAAATAAATTGGTGAATACACTTGCATCTAGTTTTATAATTAAAATCAATATAGATTTTACTTTGTGTGTTTTTGTATACAAATATCCATATGACTAATTTGCTCAGTGTTAAATTCAAATATGATTTGTCTAATCGATCTGAACTAATAACTTTTCCATGATCTTGTCGGCTAAAATAAATTCAGCGTGTAGTTGTTTATTTTATATAATATAAATATAATTTGATTAATTCAACTTTAGGATAATTCTCTGAAATATCTTTCACCTTAATTCATTAACCAAAATAGATCAAGTGTATAGTTTGTCTTCTTTAGTTATGTTGTCAATCTTGATAGACGTGTCCTCAGTAACGATAGCTCCGTCCTTAGTCGTTCCTGCGTTCTCGTAACCGTAGCAACAAGCCGTGATGTTTAATGCGCTTCCTTTTAAAGTGTCTCCTTTGTATGATGTTTGTTCTTAGGTGTGTTTGTTGTTTGTTTGTTGTGCTTGGTTGCTGCGAGTAGAAGCGTGGTTCATCAGCGCTGAAGACTAGGAGCTGAGGACCGACAGTCGAAGCAAAAGTTGGAGACCGAAAGATAGCAACTGAAGATTTTAAGCAGCTAACTTTGGGAAAAGGCAAGTATAACATGGGACCATCCTTGTTGTCCTATTCACAGAAAATATTATTCATATGCATGTGTCCTCCTTGACAACCTTAGAGATTATAACTTAGCTATTGATATCTTGTTTCCTTATCACCTATGGGTTATGCATTTGGGTAGCTATTGCTAGTGCTTAATTATGAACAATGATCTTGTAATTTGATTAATGGATTAAGAAACTAACCATTAAGATGATTTTATTACTGTTGAAAAGGGGGCTAGAGCAAGGGGTTATATTGTTGCTCTGGTTTCTCTCCATAAGGACTTATCTGTACGTGATCATCCGGGACATATAGTACAGCTGTGAGGGCTATATGGCTCTGGCTCTAGTTGTCAGCTGTGAGCAAGGGGTTATATTTACATACAGTACAGCTGTGAGGGCTGTAAGGGCTATATGAACAAATTGCAGGCGTCTTCGAAGATGGGTACGTGCTGGACGTGGAGCCCGGCAAGACATACCTGCTGCGAATAATCAACGCGGCGCTCTTCTCCGAGTACTTCATCAAGATCGCCGGGCACAAGTTCACGGTGGTCGCCGCCGACGCCAACTACGTCACGCCCTACACCACGGACGTCATCGTCATCGCGCCGGGCGAGACGATGGACGCCCTGGTCGTCGCCGACGCGGCACCCGGCAGGTACTACATCGCCGCCCAGCCGATCCAGGCGCCTCCGCCGGACACGCAGACGCCGGAGTTCGCCACCAGAGGCACGGTGCAGTACCAGCACAGCGGCGGCGCCACGAACTCGAGCCGTGACAACATCGTGGCGGTGGCGCCGGAGATGCCGCACCAGCACGACACCATCAAGTCCTTCTACTTCCACGGCAACCTGACGGGCCTGCGTCACCGGTAGCGTGCGCGGGTGCCGGCGCACGCCGACGAGCAGCTCTACGTCACGCTCGGGCTGGGCTCCATCTGCCGGCACGGCCGCAAATCGTGCAAGAGAGGGGACGGATCGGAGAGTATTCAGGTGATTGCGAACATGAACAACGTCTCCTTCCACGACGCTACGGTGACGCCGATCCTGGAGGCGCACTACTACCGCCGGGGCGGCAACGGCGAGGTGGGCACGGCGGGGCTCCCCGACCATCCGCCGAGCGCGTTCAACTACACCGACCCGGCCCTGATCCCGTCCGGGCCCGAGGAGATGCGGCTGGAGCCGACGTCCAGGGCCACGGTGGTGCGGCGGTTCAGGCACGGCGCCGTGGTGGACATCGTGTTCCAGAGCACGGCCATGCTGCAGGGTGACTCTAACCCGATGCACCTCCATGGACACGACATGTTCGTGCTCGCGCAGGGGATCGGCAACTACGATGCGGCAAAGGATGAGGCCAAGTAAAACCTGGTGAACCCGGCGAGGAAGAACACCGTCCTCGTCCCCAATCTTGGTTGGGTGGCCATCCGATTTGTCGCCGACAATCCAGGTTAGTACGTGTTTGATTTGCGTGTGCGTTCGTTCAATCACTGGATCAAAATTTGTGGCATTTACCATGGCATCGACATATAGTCTACAAAATGATACTTTGACCAACTATAAATTCACTATTTTGATGTTTACAAATAATCCACTAAACTTTTATAACGTAATTTTTGGTTTCATTTAAATATGCTCCCTCCAACGTCCAAAAATAAATAAATCTCGCTTTCTAAAGAGTCATGCATTCTTAAGTTTAACCAATTATGTAAAAAATCACTAATATTACGACTTAAGAACATTTGACTTCACCGGAAACAAGATTTACATTTTTTTTTGGAAAGATGGAATCCTGTCATAATTGTTTTTAAACTGGACAGGAAAGTTGAACTCCAAGGAGATCTAAATCATAGTTTGTTTTGTATGACACATATACAGGGGCATGGTTCATACACTGCCACTTCGAGTTCCATTTGGCGATGGGCATGGCTGCAGTGTTCATTATAGAGGATGGGCCAACGCCCAATACATCCCTGCCTCCACCACCACCAAATTTCATGGAAGGAAGGCCATGACGATAATCTCCCGTGCCAAATTAATTCAACCTCGTCCAAATTAAGAAAAGTGAAGTTTCGGGAGACACCACTGTCAGTAGTTTTCGAATAAACCATTAATTTATGAATTAATAATGTATGTATATTCTAAGAGACAAAAAAAACGTATCCGTGTCATTTTCATGTAGCTTGCTCAAAATATTCATTATGGTGCTTTAATGTGTAAGCTTCTGTGTCTGTAGTGTGTTCATACATAAGAAAAGAAAGACGTACATATTTGCTACGATGTTATCTGAAATAGCTCTACTTTATCACACCAGCTGTGAGCCTGTGACGTTACAGATGGTGTCTTGCAAACACGCCCCACGAGAACACACAAACCACTTTGCAGCTACGCCGCTTCTGCCAACGTGTTGAAGAAAACTAGCTAGCTAGCTCCATTGCTTAAACAAATATACTCACATTGACCTCATCAACAATGTTTACCTTGAACTGCTAGGCAGGCACTGCACCTAGCAGTATTATCTCCATCCAAGGAGGGCAGTTCTTCTAATCCCTCCACACCTCAGCTAGTTTTTGATGCCAATAAATACTTTATGTGAATTAGATAAAAAACTAATGTGACTAGAGTTATTGAGGAGAGATGAAGAAATGGTTTCTCAGTGAGGAAACGGTGGTGCCCGAATGGGCTTGCTAAAGGACCCAAGACAGCATGAGTTTGCATTGGGGGTTCTGTTTGTTTGGACTAGGTAGTTCGTCAATCTTAGCTTTCAAGAACACGAGCTCATGTGATCACTAATCGTCAGTGATAACTCTTCACCACCGAGCTTTCAAGAACACGAGCTAACTAACCGTCAGTGATGAAATTGATTGAAGTCCCCAAAAACCGACAGTGAAGATCACACTATCATTGTCATCTTAAGCCACGAACTAGTAGTGAGCCGGTATTGATGTTGAACTATCACTTTTCATATGCATTGTTCGTGGAATAAACTGGGGTGCCAGGTCTCATGCCTGTATATCTAATACATAGGGACCTATTTCTCTTCCCACATATTAGGTTTTGCACATGTTGACATTAGGGAACAGGCCACAGAAGTAGTATTGCTCAAGCTGGCAATTTTAAGATATTTAATTTCTTTATTTTTTAGTTTTTTTCTTCTTTTCTATAATAGTAGAGTTTTTTCATGTCGTGGCCATTGGACTAATTGGGCTTAACCGATAACTAGTCCAGCAATTAACTAAATAATTTTAAAGACTCACAATTAGTGCTATGTGGGAGTCACATGGCTAACCATGATGAAGGAGCTCAACTTAAATAGGAAGATAGTGTATGTGCTCCTGTTGACAAGTTGAGAATGAGACTTAAGGAGTAAAGATGGTAACAGGCAATAACTGCGTGGATAGTGGCGCACCCGCACTTACCACCCGTGACGGGCAACATCCTGAGCCCATGCCCGCTATCCTGTAACACACTAAAATTTGCTTCTTTGGAAATAGAGCTAAAATGATTTAATTGTGTATTTTTGTGCTCAAGAAACATAGTTAAATATTTTTTTATTTTAAATCCCATCATAAGCTATAGCAACATTTTATTGCATTCATGCTGATAGCATCTAATGTTTGTATGTGCAAAATGTGTTAAAATACATTTAGGAGACGAACAACTATCCCTTGGAATATTTCCAACCTTTTTATGGAATTTAATCCCTTCTTCATTTACCTTGATAATTTTGTTCCAAGCTCCCAACATGCTTTTGCTAAGCTCCAAATATTTAATCTGAGTTCCTCATCTTTCAGTTTATCTCCAGAACTTTTCCAAGGATTTTTCTAAGCTTTGGAGCATTTTTCGTGATATAAATAGTATTTCTAGACTCTCTAGGATTATGTTTATTTCAAGAATCAATTAATTTCGAAAATAGAAAAAAAAATCCGAGCACAAGTTTCCATCGACTTCCAAAGCCCATGTGCAACAATTCTTATTATAAATCTCCAGGGCCATTTATTTGCTAATGGGTTTTAAATGTTTATTTAAGCCAATAGTGGGAGGATGAAGTCTTCGTTCCCCTTCCTATCTAGCTTTGCATCTTATCCTCATCAACAGCCCTGTCGTATTCGTGACCTAGGCAATACCGCCGCTGTCGACCTGCGACTTCGATCTGAGCACCCCCGTCATGCTATGTTGCCATCGTTAGCTGTGGCCGGGTTTTGCCGATTGTCTTCTAATCATCTACCTTCAGTCAATGGTAATTTAGCCATTTAATTATTCAAATATATATTCTTTCGTTTGGTCTCCAACTCAACGTCTATTAAAATTCTGTAACCAGTTCCTTCAAAAATCACCCAGGGTGCACGTGATGGCTATATACTGTATGCAAGGAGAAGCTTCATCAACTTGCTTGTGATCTGTTCCATGCTTCATCTTCATTTACTTGCAGCGTCACCTCTGCCGAGCGCCGCACCTGAGCTCGCGAAACTCTGCATCGATGTGCCGCCGTCCAAGCCTTAGCTTGAGCTGCTTCCCGGTTGAATCGCGCACGCCGACGAGCCGAGCTGTCCGCTGTACGTAGCTGCCGACTTGCCGTCTGGAGCCTCGCTGAGGTTCGCGAGGACACGTTGCCAGACCCTGCCAAACCGGCTGTCAGCTAGTTCAGGATTTAAGTAGTCGCCCTTTCTCCGTTTTGCTTCGTTCATGTTACGTTAGTTTCATGTCGACATGATCTAAGTGGTAGTATTGACGTTGACGATGTCATATGTTTTTTTTCTAATTTTCTAATTTAAAAACAATATAAGAGTTACACTTGGATATTTTTATATGTAGATATTAAAATTGTTTAATTGCTAATATCCATGTGTTCTAAAATTATAATTTCTTTAGCTAAACCCACGTCATATGTAGTTCGACCAGTTCATGTAGATGCTCTCGGATTTTATTTTCTTTGGCAAGCTATAGTTTGAATGGACTTAAGTAAATATAAGGAATATTTATAGAAATAAATCATGACTAGATTTAGCTTGGTTTCTAATAAACTATATAGCGAGTAATCTAAATCAATGTATTCCACACGATCTTGTTTAATTAAAACGAATCAAGCATGTAGTCTTTTCTTTTATGTTATAATACATAAAACTATCGGCAGTCGTTTCTTTTCAATCGCAGTTCCGTTATCGACGTTTCTTGCGTTCTCGTGACCGTAGCTAGTAACTCTCTTTTAGTACATTGTTTTCTCTTGTGTGATGTATTGTTTTTAATTGCTTTTATTAGCTACTTGTATGTTTTGCCTGTGTGTGGTGCTTTCTACAGGTAGAACGAGAACCATACGTAAGAGCTGCCGCAGCTGAGTGCCAGAAGTTGCGAATGGAAGATAAAGTTGTGACTTTTCTGAGCAAGTTTCTTTGGGCGTAAAGCAAGTTCAAGGTAAGTATAGCTTGGGACCATTCTTAATTACCTATTCATATACACACTAAATTTCATATGCATATGTCTCTTGTTACCTATCTAAGGATTTCCTAGCAATTGAATATCTGATACCTTGTCACCTGAGATATATGCATGTGGGTTGTGTTTTGCTAGTGCTAAACCATTAACCATGATCTTATGACTTAATTAATGTAAGAGCTATGGTGGTTAAGAAATGAATTTTTAGTAACATAAAATCTTGTCTGTACGTAAACCTCTGGGATTTACAGTACAACTGTGAGAGCTATATGACTCTGGCTTTAGTCAAGTATGAGGACCTTTTCTAGCTTGTTAGTGGTTACCGGAAGGCGCAAGAGGGGTCATGCCTTGTGTGATCTTGGCCTGCCAAGGTGGGTGCAGTCTTTTCTAAGTCGCCCCTTGGAGGAGGGTTCATGCTTTTTGATTGGGAATCCTTAGCGGCCCTAACTTGTTAGACGAACCTTTAAAACACTTTGTAGTGAACCCTGCCTCCTCACCTCGATAGTGTTTTGGGGATTGGCCGCCCCGGGCATATGGCTGAGAGTTAGGAATACCCCCTCAGCTGAGTTAGAATTCGATTCGAGTCGCCGTCTCTCACCGATTAGTGAGAACTTGACAGAGCAGCGGCAACGTAGGCTTCACTAAATGAATTTGATGGTTCAGGAATGATGATGATATAATGATGGCCTTTCTATACCTACCATGGTTAATATTGTTTGCTCCTATTGAGTGAGTGCTCTAGTACAGGTGCTAATATAGTTGACAGGTTAATGATGATAAACTTGATGCTTAAGCTAAATGGTTACTTATGATTCATAAGCTCTTTTATGCAAATGTGTCAAGCTAACTCCACTTATAAAGCCTTGCATACTTCTTAGTGTCTTTTATTTTTGGTTCTATGTCGGGTAAGTCTAGCTGAGTACACTCTCGTACTCGGGGTTTATTCCCACCTTGTTGCAGGTAACAGATTCTTATTTGTTACTGCAAGTATCGCCTTCGCCTTCTGGCGTGAAGACCAGACCGATGGACGTGGTCTCTACTAGTTCTCTCTTCTAGGATGCTTTTGTTGGAATGACTACTCATGGCAATATATCTGAACTTATTAAGTTATGTATGAAACTTATGTTGCTTCCGCTACTTATATTCAAACTTATGTTGCTTCCGCTACTTATGTTGCTTCCGCTACTTATATCCCAATACCTGATTTAGAAGAGGAGCAGTATCTTTCAATGTTCATGCACTATGCCCTGGAAGTCAGTCAAGTCACTAGTACTGATTATGGAAGATATAAAGCAATAGGAAGAAAAATTACCAAAAAGCTTCGTGGATCACCCATTGCAGCAAGGACAGTGGCAGCACGGCTTAAGAGCAATAACAGTATTGGTTTCTGGGAGACAACAGCAGACCTTGATGTTGTATGAAACAATGGGAGCTCTGTGGTGGAGCTATCAGCAGCTTGGTGTTGACATCGGGCGATGCTTTACATACTGCAGCATTTTTCCCCAAAGGATATGAAATAAAACGGGATGAGTTGGTCCGCATCTGGATAGCACAAGGGTTTGTAAACACCAGGTGTAACACAACAGAGGAACTGGAAGATATAGGCCAGAGCTACTTTGATCAACTACAAAGTTTTATAACTAAAGATATAATAAATTTTTAGAACTGAGACTGTACTTCGGCAAGGACTCGCAGAGGTCGTTTGGTCCAGATGTGGAAGCAGAGGTACTTGAGGGCCTTTGCCCCCCAGAGGACCTTCAAGAGCTCCGTATCTACAACTACAGGGGTTCAAGGTATCCTAGCTTTTTTTAGATAAAGGATAAGTTATATCCGGCTTCATCTATCAAGTGATAGATTTAGGTCACTTATTACAAAGTTCAGCCCGTAGACTAGCACACACGCTGTAAATAGTTCCAACTTACAATCAAACACATGGATCAATTGGAACCATCCATTGGAACCAAAGAAATGCAAGGCTGACGTCTCTAGATGTTGCCCAGCCAAGATCAACTGAGCCTGTAGGTCATCATGCCGCTGCAATCTTGCCCCCTGCCGTAGCCAATGAGTTTCCCTGAAAAGTACCTGCAAAAAAGATTTTGGTCTACATTTATCAAAAACCACCTCGTTTCTTGTTATCCAAATTGCCCAGCAAAGTGCCGACGCTGTTGTCAATAACAATGCATTATGTTTGTTACTAGCTTTTTGACCATCTACTAAAAAGGTCATCTATGCTTTGGGGAGGTGTTAACCCGAAAAATAAATGCACAGCCCGCCACGAGAACTTGGCATAAAGACAATCCAAAAAAAGATGGTGAATGGTTTCTGGAGAGTGATAGAAACAGCACTTCGTGTCCCCGTTCCAGTGTCGCCTCACAAGGTTGTCCTTAGTTAAAATCACACCCTTTTTTAGATACCACAAAAATATTTTTATTTTTGAAGGAACTTTAATTTGCCATATATCTTGTGACACCCTCACCCCATTGTTAATCAACGTAGCATACATGGAATTGACAGAAAAATTTCCTGATGAATGTAACGCCCATACAAAAACATCCCTTTCATCATGTAAGTTCACATCCTGTAAAGAGGTTACAATTCTGTGTCAATCCCTTAGATTCATACCCACTAAATTTCGGCGAAATGAAATATTTAGAGGGTATGAGCTAAGTATATGTGCCACAGAGTCTTGTTTCCTTCTTACAATATTGAACAACGATGGGAATCTATCTTTAAGTGGTTTGTTTCCCAAGTGTCTACCCAGAAATGGGTTTGCGAACCATCTTTCACTTTGAATGAGCCAAAGCCCATGAAGGTGTCTTTGACATTCATCAAGCTTTTTCAGAAGTGAGAGTCTGTTTGTTTTTTAACATAACTCCCTAAAGTCTTATATTTTATGTATTTGTTCCTCAAAATTTCCTGCCACATGCCATCCTCATTTAACAATTTAAATAGCCATTTACTCAATAAGCATTTGTTTTGTATGTCCAAATTCTGTATACCTAAACCACCCTGAATTTTTGGTTGGCACAAAATTTCCCATTTGGCTAGTCTATATTTACGCTTGTGCTGGTCACTTTGCCAGAAAAATCTTGATCTAAAATAGTCTATTTTTTTCCAACACTCCTCTTGGAAGTTCGAAAAAAGACATCATGAACATCGGTAAACTAGAAAGCACCGAGTTTATTAAGACCAAGCGACCTCCAACCAAAAGCATTTTACCTTTCCATCCACTGAGCCTCTTTTCAATTCTGATCTCAATCATTTGCCAATCCTTATTGTTTAGTTTCTTAGTATTCATAGGTAAACCAAGATAACGGAAAGGGTACTTCCCAACTTTACATCCAAACAGCTGCGAATAGTACACTTCACATTCTTTTGCTTGACCAAAGCAGAAGATTTCACTTTTGTGAAAGTTTATTTTGAGTCCCGATATTTGTTCAAAAGTACTAAGTATTAATTTCATATTTACCGCTTTCTCAACATCATGACTCATAAAAATCACTGTGTCATCCGCATACTGGAGAATAGATAGGCCATCTTGAATGAGGTGGGGAATAACCCCTTCAACTTGCCCTGCTTCCTTTGCTCTGGCAATCAGTATGGCAGCATGTCAGCCACTATATTAAATAGTATTGGCGACATGGGGTCACCCTGCCGTAAGTCTTTTCTTGTTTGGAAGTAGGAACCTAGCTGGTCATTAACTTTAATATTAACATTTCCCCCTTGCGTGAACTGCTCCACCCATTTGCACCATTTTTGTGAAAACCCTTTCATCCTTAAGGTTTGTTGTAAAAAACTCCATTTTACCTTATCATATGCCTTTTCAAAATCAATTTTGAAAATAACTCCATCCTGTTTCTTCGAGTGAAGTTCATGAATAGTCTCATGGAGTATTACTGCCCCTTCCATAATATTTCTACTCGGGAGAAAGGCCGTTTGTGTTGGTCTAATAATCTTTTGGGCTACAGTAGATAATCTATTTGTTGCAACTTTGGTGAAGATTTTGAAAGAGACATTCAACAAACATATTGCCCTGTATTGTTGAATCACTTTCGCATCCTTCTATTTCGGAAGCTAAACTAGAGTTCCGAAATTAAGACTATTTAGTGGCAAGGAGCCATGATGAAAATCCTTGAACAAAGCCATCAGATCATCTTTAATTAAAGTCCAGAAGACCTGATAAAACTCTGGTGGGAAACCATCCGGTCCAGGTGCCTTATTATGTTCCATTTGGAAAATTGCAACCCTCACTTCCTCTTCTGAAAAGTCATCAGTTAAAAACTCATTTTCCAGTGTCGAAACCTGGGGAATATCCTCAGTTTGTAGCTCATCCAAAGTAATGGTAGAGTTCTCCGATGGGCCAAAAAGTGACTTATAATACTTGGTAATATGCTTTTTAAGTTGAGCATCACCACTTATTATGTCATTCCCATCTCGTAGCTGGAAAATACGAGTTTTTCTAAGTCTACCATTTGCCAACAAATGATAGTACTTCGTATTTGCATCACCCTCTAATAGATGCTTCACTTTAGCCCTTTGGTACCATTTAAGTTCCTCTTCACGAAGTAATTCAGCAAGCCTTTCATTTAACACATGTTTTAAATTCAAATCCATTTCGTTAAGCATAAAGCTCTCTGCCTTTTTATCCAATTCGTCTAGTTTATTTAACAGTGTCATTTTTTCTTTCTTATAGGCACCACTTACATTTTTTGCCCATCCTCTGAGATATTGGCGTAGCCTTCTGATCTTAGCTTGCCACCTCTCAAGGGGAGTGCCTTCAGCAAGCACGCTCTGCCACACATCTCTTACCATGTCATAAAAACCATCTCTCAGCAACCATCCCAGTTCAAATTTAAATTGGGGTTGATAAGATGAGGATGGGTTGTTTGTGCAACATAACAGTGGAGTGTGGTCAGAAATCTCTCTTGACAGAGCAATTACAGTGGTAAGTGGATACTTGGACTCAAAATCCGTATAAACCAGAATTCTGTCTAACTTTTCGAAAGTCTGATTCTGTAAATGATTGGCCCAAGTAAACTTTTTACCTAACATTTCTACCTCTCTGAGGTTCAAAGTGTCAATTACTGCATTAAACATGAAAGGCCATCTATCATTAAAAATGTCGTTATTTTTCTCATCAGGTCTACGAATAATGTTAAAATCGCTACCTATAACAATAGGTAAAGCTTCTTTTGAACATACTCGCACTACTTCTGATAGGAAATTTGATTTGTGCTCAACTTGAGCCGGCCCGTAAACTGAAATCAAGTTAAATTTAAAATCATCCTCCTTTTGACGAACTTTGAACCTAATAGAAAAATCTCCTTCTTCAGTCTCACCAATGTCAAAAGTTAACAAGTTTATTCCTAAGATCATGCCACCAGACCGACCCCGTGGAGCCAAGCAATGCCAAAGAAAATCTCTGCCCGCACAAATATTATTCAAAGTAGATTGCGGAAAATTGGCTCTACAGTCTCTGATAAGGCAATAAAATCTAGGTTCTTTTCTTTTGTTAGATCAGAAAGGAATCTATATTTTTTAGATCAGCGAAACCGTTGCAATTCTAAAAAATACCTTTCATCTAAACTAATAAATTGGTTTTTTCTTATGCCTAGAATGTGACCTTTTGTTTTGTGATAAAGGAGTCTGTAGACACAAAGGGTCACAACCCCCATCACCAAGGTCTTCAGAGATTTCTGAACAAATTAGGTTTAAAGCTTCTAGGTCTATATTATCTTCAAAGGAACAATCAGTTGAGACATCGTACATCAAAATTTTCTTTTCCTCGTCTACCCTATCAGTCCCATTCAATCTAATAGCTTCAAGATCTCTTAAAGAACTTAAGAAAAGCGACAAATCTTGTTCATTATCCCCAAGAACAATCCCTAGTGATTTAGTTCTAGCTAACAGAATGGAATCATCAAGCTGATGAAAAGAGCTTGGAATAGTTCCTTTACCTTTGCTTGAAGCGGAGTCCAAATTTTTGCGAGCTTTCAATTTCGTCGCCTTCTCCAGAGAGTCCTGGTCTGAAGTTGTCGCATTTCTTTTGCTGGATCTCATTGGAGATACTGTCCCACCATTATGCACTCTCATTTTATTGGAAATGCCAGAGTCATTCTGAGAAGTCAAAAGACTAGCCTTCCATTGGCCAGTACCAACTGTTGTTATCCCACACTGAGAAAGCACTGCCACCAGCTTGTTATTTGCTTTGACACCTACTCGTACAGAGTCCACACCTTGCTCCGTAATCTGCTGTAACCCAGGACTAGCACCTGTCTCCTCTTGCTGGACAGCACCATTGTCGGCTTTGTGCTGACCGGAGGCAGGTAACTGGTTACTAGGTGTAGTATTATCTGCGGGCTCCTCCCCTTTTTTTCCATCCTCATCCATTTTATCGCTCTTTTTCCCCATTTGGTTTATCTTCATCCATGGTAGAGTCCATGTCAATGACCTGCGGCTCACCATTGGACATATCTTGTTCAACACGGAATTGTAGCTCATAAACATAATCCCCGATCGCGACATCCACAAGACCAGGGATGAGATTGGGATCTAGCACAGCTACCTTCATTCTTGCACGACCAAACTTGTTTGTGAATTTTGTGTCAACAGCTCGAGGAACACCTAAAATGGAGCCAACCGCCCAAATAATAGGAAATTCCCGAAATTCTTTTGGTAAACCACGGAACTGAACCCAAACTTTATCAATTTCATATTTGTAAACCTCATTCTCAACTCCTTTCTCAAAACGAATTTTACCTTTAACTGTCTTTGTGTCCATAGGACCCCAGTTCACCATGTAATCTAGCAGTTCAGAGGATGGGAAATTAGTGGTAAAGGCCCCAGTATCTTTCTCCTCAATCACCCACTTATTTTTACCAGGCAGTAGTTTTTCAAGTTCCACTGCTAACTGATCAGCAGTAAGAGAACCCTCCAAAACACGTACCACAGCTGACTTTTCCTCTAAATTTAACTTGGGATTCTCAGCGACCGGAATAAAATAAAAGCCCAACCCTTCGACCGCATAACCACATGGAATAGCAGTAGTATGCATTTTCTTCATATTTGGGCAAATTTTTGTGACATGATCTCCATAACAAATTTCACAACAAAGCGACACAGTGCAAACTGCCAAGGTGTGGTCCTTAGTGTGACAACGATAACAAAACAGTTTACCCTTGCTTTTTTGATTTCCTTGATGAGATGACTCTGGCACACCACTTGTCACGACTGAAGCATTGGCGTTTGGTGGGACAGTGATCTTGGGAGCCTCGGGTGCAACTGGTGTCGTCGAAGTCGTGAGTGTTGGCACTTGGGTAGTCGTAGTCCCTTGCGGTACAGCCCCCATGACTGGTGTCGAGGTGACAACAGTGCCATGGGAGGTCTGTAACGCCATCACCTCCGCCTCCTTGCGCCCATCCTCGGCAGCAGCAGCGTGCGACCCCCAGCCATGGGGTTTGCAATCGCAGGAGCCACATGTCCACCACCCGCTTGGAACGCTCCGCCGGCGGCAGCCGCGTGCGGCCCCCCTATCATGGGGTTTGCGGCTTCAGCAGCCGCGTGGCCACCACCCATCTGGAGCGCCCCTGAGATCGCATGAGCATGGCCTCCTTGCCCCGGTGCCGTGGATGGATGATAGTACGGCCGCCCATGGTTCGGCCAGTTGCCGAGTCCACGACCTCCACCGTAATTCCCACCATGGGGTCGTGCACCACGACCGAACCCATGGTAGCCACTGTTGTATCCGTTGAAGCCCGAGCCGCCATGTCCACCATGGCCACATCCGCGACCGCGCGACGGGAAGAAGTTGCGGCCTCTACCTCTTCCTCCAAACCCTGGGTTAAAACCAGGATGGAAGCCAGGGTTGAAACCTGTCAGTCTTCCCCCTCCACTGCGGCCACAGTTGCCATTGTCAGATCCTTGAGATGCCATCTCCACCCCTTCACGCACCACGTCCGCGAAGGACCTGGCTCGCGTTTGAGAAACGGTGGATAACGAAGGAGGCGGCAAGGATAGGGTTTTCTTAAACTTTCTGGTGCCAGTCTTCGTGAAAAGCGCACACAACCCTTGTGTGGGCCTAAAGAACTTTCCCGGCCCGAGAACAATCTTCTTTGGAAACTTCAGAACATCTCGATCCGCTTTCTCTGTTTCCACACGCGCGGTACACTCGGTCAATTTTACCGGAAGTCTCGCAGGGGACAACGGAGGAAAAGCCGGCTCTAGCGATTGGGAATTCAAAGTTTCGAATTTTTTTGAACTCAAGTTTTTCTTCCTTACCGGAGTCGACCTCGCCAGGGATCCAGGTTGTCTAAGCGACAAAGCCCGATCACCACAGACTCCGGCTTTGAAGAATGTTGCCTTGACAACACAGTCTCGAAGAGTTCTCGGAGGAGAAACTCGAGGAGGAGGCAAAGGCCCTTGCCATGGCGCTCCAACGAGCTTCCTTTGAACCAGCTTTGCAACTACTGAGGAAGGAAGATGACGATCACCGGAAGATGAACTGTTACCTGACGCTAGGGCCTTTTCCGCTCTAGCGAGTTTGAAAGGATCAAGATGCCCAAGAGGGGGGGTGAATTGGGCTTCTCTAAAAATTAGATGCAAGAAATAAATCCTACAAGCCGGAATTCACCCCTAGTGTCTACTTGTGTTCCTAGAGAGTCTACCGATACAAAGTTTTGCACCCTAGTTTCCAATCCTAGTCTAGCATGGCAAGTCTAGGAATGTAAACAAGCAATGAAAGTAAATACGAGAATGTAAATGCTTGAATGTAAAGGGGCAAGTAACACGGCGATGTTTTTCCGAGGTATCGGAGAGTCGCCACTCCCCACTAGTCCTCGTTGGAGCACCCGCGCAAGGGTGTAGCTCCCCCTTGATCCGCGCAAGGATCAAGTGCTCTCTACGGGTTGATTCTTTGACACTCCGTCGCGGTGAATCACCCACAACCGCTCACAAGATGAGTTGGGTCATCCACAAGCTCCGTCGGATGATCACCGAACTCCCAATCACCACCAAACCGTCTAGGTGATGGCGATCACCAAGAGTAACAAGCTAGAACTCTCACTTGACCACTACGAGCCCAAAAGAGAAAGTGGATGCACACTTGCTACTCTCTAATCGCTAGTGAGGAACTCTCAAGCTTTGATTCTCAAATCTCTATCCTCACTAGTGCTCTTGCACTCCCTTGCACTCCAAAGGTGTTTATCAGCTGATCAAATGAGCAAGAGACCTCTAAAAGAGGTGGTGGGGATGTATTTATACACCCCACAAACAAAACGAACCGTTACCTGCTGACTCAGCAAAACACGAGCTGACCGGACGCGCCGGTCGAACTGACCGGACGCGCCGGTCGCTCGTAACGGTCGAAATCCGAAAAACAGCTGAGTGACCGGACGCACCGGTCAGAGGTGACCGGACGCGTCCGATCGTGCAGGGAGCATACTGTACTCGCACCGGACGCGCGACCGCGTCCGATCGGTGATGACCGGACGCGTCCGGTCGTCTCTGGACCTTACTGGACTATGACCGGACGCGCCGATCATACCCAGGTCGCGTCCGATCGGGTGTTTCCCTCAAGTGACACGTGTTGACTTCTGACCACCGCGTCCGGTCCTCGCGAGGACCGCGTCCGGTGTTCAGAGCTGAAACCCTAGCCGCGGAACTGTACTGACCGGACGCGTCCGGTCATGCCGAGGACCGCGTCCGGTCAAGGGAAAACAACCCGAAACACTCCGAAACGCGTCACAACTTGAACCAAGTTGCTTCCAACTGAACTTTGAGCTAATCTAGAGCTGCCTAGCGCCAAGTTTAACAAGTGTGCACCACACCTAAACATAGGACTCGCCTAGGTCAAGCTACCCGCTCATGCCCCCCTTTATAGTACGGCCAAAAGAGTAAAACGAAGATCCTAACGACTATTCCAAATGTCTCTCAGCACCTCGACATCCGGAACTAACCGTCCTTAATCTTGACGTCACTCTTTTGAAAACCGAAA
Source organism: Saccharum hybrid cultivar R570 (assembly GCA_038087645.1). Lineage (NCBI taxonomy): Eukaryota > Viridiplantae > Streptophyta > Magnoliopsida > Poales > Poaceae > Saccharum > Saccharum hybrid cultivar. The sequence continues at coordinate 348,297 of JAQSUU010000744.1, forward strand.
CGATTTCCATCAAGGGGCATGAATACCATGGTGCCCAAAGCAGTTAAAATCTCCATGACCTAACTTACCAAAGTTTCTGCAAAACACACGTTAGTCATGATAATAAAGCGTTGTCATCAATTGCCGAAACCAAACCTCGGGGCCTAGATGCTTTCAATCTCCCCCTTTTTGGTGATTGATGACAACACTAAGATATGAAAGATTGGAGTTGAGGTTTTCGAACGTGCATGGTTCACATAAGCAAAAAGCAATAAGCATAGAAGGGTTAGGAATTGCTTATGTGTCCCAAGCCAAAAGAGTGTACTCATAAGATAAGACAAAAAGCATTAGTACACAAACAGATATAGCTCATAAGTAATCGGAGTAAGGCACGGAAGCACAACCTTGGAGCTATAATTAACAACGGTGACAAGAGATAACAATATGACAGGATAAAACATTAAGACTCAAGGTTTTATCTCACAGCGACATGTCACACGAATGCAATGACTGAAAAGTAAACATGATGCATGAAAGTAGCACACAGGAGAAAAAACGAAAACCCTCTCTCAAAACTCCCCCTGAAACTACTCTCTCTCCCCCTTTGGCATCAAGCGCCAAAAAAAACTAATCTAAGGATCTGATGGGGGGACAGACGGAGTCGTGTCGGGTGCCGAGGTGCGCGGAGTAATCATGAAGTGTAGAGAATCGCCCTCGGAATCTGAACTATCTGGCTGACCCTCTGAAGAAGCATGTGGCTGTGTAACTGTCTGGGTCTGAACGGCAGGAACAGGTACTGTCGTAGTAGTAATAATAGGATCCGTCTGAGTAACCTGAGCCTGTAGCGAGCCAATAGCAAGAGGATCTGTGGATGCAACTGACGAAGGTAGAGTCTCTGTAGTCCCAGTCCCTGTCACTGGAGGAATAGCTGCCTCTGAAGCTGACAACCCTGACGAAGTAGCAAAGGTAGTGTGCGAGGGCGTCGGCTGACCAGTCAACTCGCTGTAGGTAGCACTGAAATCACCGAAGGGTGTGCCTGTTAGGAGGTGAGGGCGAGGCTGGTCTGAAGGTGTAAACCCCGTGTGAATAGGCGTGAAGCTCGGGGACTGGAATGACTGGGGAACCTGCTGCTGTGGAGATGTGAACTGGAAACCCGACAGTCCCTGACTCGATGGATCACTAGATTGCAAAGCAGAAGTCAGGACGGAAGCAGGCGGAGGAACCCCAACAGTGACTAGGTGGCGCAGGAGGTCCAAGTACTGCTGCTGACTAGCTGCAGTCTGTCGCTGAATCTCGTACTGCTGTCGCTGCATTTCGACTTGCTGCCTCTGGATCTCAAGCTGCTGACGCTGAAACTCGTCTTGATGAGCCTGAATCTGTGCAAGTGCTGCAGCTGTGTCCTGAGCCTGTCGCTGTATCTGCTGTTGCTGCTGCTCCTGTGCCTGGGTCAACCTCTCAAGTATTGCCACCATGGCTGGGTCTGTGCGGGAGGCTGAACCAGAGCCACCGGCTTCGTGGTCATGGGACCGAGGAGACCGGTACCTGGGGATGGGCTGGTAGTCCTCATCAGTGCTGTCAGATGTCCCATCCTCAGGAAGATCAGCAGGCTGAGCGTCAAGATCTGCAAGCTCTGCCTCTGCAAGCTCATCAACTGTGGCATCCTGCTCAGCTGCTGTCTCAGGAACCTCAGGTCGCACACGCTGTCCTGGCACTGGGGCCTGATCTCTGGTGACTGATGCCCAAAGCTGACGGATATCATACTCAGGGAAAGCAGTAGTCGTATCTGATATCTCAGCTCGGATCTCTGCAGGCAACTGAATGGATGATCTAATGATGAAGCAGATCCAGTGTGCATAAGGCAGCTGACGATTACCCTTGAAGCCCTCAGCTATGGTGTCCTCCATCTCACTAAGTATGAGATCCCATATATCAAACTGTGTCTATGAGAGGAGGTGGTGAACCACCCATAGCTGCATCCGAGTCAGTCCCTCTCTATAGCCAAGTCTAGGAAGTAAAGTGCGTCTGACTATAGCATCCAGAACTCTGGCAAGTGGTGTCAAACTAGCAGGCGTGCGACGAGACCCTTCGCCAAAAGGCTCACGGAAGCAGGGTCGAACCAAGTCTGTAGGTGGCACTGTCCCGCCGTGAGGGCGTCTCGGTGGAGGAGTCTGACCATAACACAACTGATGTATCTTTGTGTCAGAAGCTGGGAGTCTGAGAATCTCCCGCACTCTGGTGCTGTATAGACGGTGATCGCGGCCTCGGAATGCAAAGTGAATGAAATCATGGGCAGGATCAATCCATAGTGAAGCATAAAACTCTCTGACCCATGTGCCGCAGTATGCACCTGTCCGTCCAAGAAGATCTGACAAGCCTAGCAGAAAGGACAGGTGCGGACGTAGCTGCTCTCCCACAACCTCAACTAGTGACTCAAGTCGACAGACCCTCTGTGGTCGGAAAGCAATGCCGCTGTCAACTAGAGCTCTGTAGAAATCCTCCTGAAGTGGGGTATAGAATCCTTCTGAAGCTCTGGGATCCCTCACAGGTGGAAACCACCGACTGACCTCCACGAACCTCAACCCCTGCACCTGACGTGCTGTAGCACCCCTCAAGTCAAAGTGCTCGACCGGGGGTGAACCTCTAGCTCTGGGAGGAGGACGTGCTCCACGTCGCTGGCCCTCTGGCCTAGGAGATACCTGAGTACGGGCGCGTGTGGAGCGGCGACGTACTGGAGACTGAGCTGGCTGCTCCTCTGTATCTGCTGTAGCCTCTGGAGCCTCTGTGGCCTCTGTGGGTGGATCAACTGACATATCCTCTGTAGCTCTAGTATCCTCAGTGCCCTCAGTGGCCTCTGTGCCGAGCTGTCGACCTTCAAGATGAAAGCGACGCTCGCCTATGCGTATGCCACTGCTCCTGCCACCTCTCTCTACCTGCTCTGCTGCATCTGCCACGGCCTGAGCAATCTCTGCCTCTGTGAGTGTCTTCTTCTTCTTTCTGGCCAAGACCTTGACACGCTTCCCACGTGCAATCTTAGACCGACGAGGAGGACTGTCGTCCCCGTCACCAGGAGCACCACCGGCGTTCTTGCAACGCACCATGCTGAACAACTGACTGAACGCCTCTGAAAGATGGTGAACTGTCACTCGAGAGGCTTGGCCTCAGTCCGTATCTGCAGGCTTGGCCCCGGATTTAGCAAACTGATCTCACCCTGACACACAACAGACTCGCTGCAAAGACGGAATAGAGAGATCTACTATAAACATATATATAACTTAAAGGTACGAATCCTAGAGATAGCAAGCATATGAGATACGAAGTGAATCGAAATGCGAAGCTACCTCGGATCGACAAGATGACTGTGACAAGATGAGGTGACCAAGATCGCGAGATTCCCCGAAATCGACGAACGAGCTCTCGAGATCGGGTTAGGGCAAAACCCTAGGCAGGGGAGAGGGCAAACCCTAGAAGAGGAAAGCGGCCGAAGGATGAATGACGAGCTAGGGTTGGCACGGGGGAGCTGCGGCTGCTGCTGGCAAGGTGCACGGCAAGGCTGGACGGCTTGCCGGCGGCGGTGGCGCGCGGCGCAGCAGCGGCGGGCGAGGGTGCGGCTGCGGGTGGCGCGGGAGCGGCCGGTACGGCAGCGAGCAGCACGCGAGCGGCGAGCGCGTGCGGGCGAGGAAGGTGTGGCGCAGGCACGGCAAGAGGTCGCCGGCGGCAGGGAAGACGGTGAGGGGGCGGCGGAAACGGCGAGACGGCGACTAGGGCAAGGCGGCGGCGGAAACGCGTGCGGGTGAAAGAAAACCGGCCGAGGACGAACGGTTTTATGAAGGGGTTAGATCCGCGCGACACGTGATGACCGGACGCGGTCAGAGTCCGGTCGAGGGGAGCTCGGGAAATTATCGCGAATGACCGGACGCGGTGGTGGTAACCGGGACCGGACGCTGTGGTCAACAGAGGTGCGTCCGGTGCAGCGTCCGATCACTAGATCTGGAGTTGGTCTTCTGGATGACCGGACGCGCTGCTGGACGCCGGGACCGGACGCGGTGGTGAAACATCACTGCGTCCGGTGCAGCGTCCGGTGCAGCGTCCGGTGACTGTTCTTCGCCCTTCTTTGTTCCGAACAACGACGCGACTTCTCCCAATCAGGTTCCAATTCAAAGAGACACAAATAAACACCAATTGGAACACGATATGAGAGACCTCACTCAAACCCTCAAATTTTTTCAAAATAGATTGCCTTAGGCTAGTATTATTTTTAAGAAAATAGGCAATAAACACCCAAGGAGCAACGTATGGCCACGCAATAGAGTTTTTGAACCTTTAGGAGCGTCAAAATGCTCTCTCTATCCATGGGCGAACACAGAGGTTGCTCAAAGCTTAACCGAAAAGAAACGACAAAAACAACAACCATGCATATGCAATGCAATACAAGAAGGTAAAACTAGAAAGCTTGTCAAGTTTGATCCACGGTTAGGCTTTTTCACTCCTCCAAAGAAGGGTTATCGTAATCGTGTTAGCCAAGCCCTAGAGACATTGCGATAAAAATAAACATGGCATATTATACAATGCAATGCAAGAGGCAACACACGCTCATCTTTTAAAGTTACTAGAATCAAGCACATTGAGTTCACTTCTTAACCTACAAAAGGTTGCCTCATCCAAAGGTTTTGTGAAGATATCCGCTAATTGATTTTCACTTCTTACACCTTCTAGTGATATGTCATTTTTAGCAACGTGATCTCTTAGAAAGTGATGGCGGATATCAATGTGCTTGCTGCGAGAGTGTTGTACCGGATTGTTAGTAATTTTAACGGCGCTTTCATTATCACATAAAAGTGGCACCTTTTCAAGAACAATTCCATAGTCTAGGAGGGTTTGTTTCATATATAATATTTGTGCACAACAAGCCCCCGCGGCAATGTATTCCGCCTCGGCGGTGGACAAAGCCACACTATTTTGCTTTTTAGATGACCAAGATACTAAAGATCTTCCAAGCAAATGGCACCCTCCGGATGTGCTTTTTCTATCAATTTTGCAACCGGCATAGTCCGAATCGGAATAGCCAACTAGTTGGAATCTAGCTCCTTTGGGATACCAAAGACCAATGCTTGGGGTGAGCTTAAGATATCTTAGGATTCTTTTTACGGTACTTAGGTGAGGTTCTTTAGGGCACGCTTGAAAGCGGGCACACATGCACACACTAAACATGATATCGGGCCTAGATGCGGTAAGGTACAATAAGCTACCAATCATAGAACGGTAGAGAGTTTGATCAACCGGTTTACCTCCCTCATCTAGGTCGAGATGTCCATTTGATGGCATTGGGGTCTTGATTGGTTTGCATTCTTCCATCTTGAATCTTTTGAGAAGATCCTTGGTATACTTTTCTTGAGAGATGAAAATCCCTTCTCTCATTTGCTTTACTTGAAAACCAAGGAAGAATGTGAGCTCACCAATCATTGACATCTCGAATTCCTTTGACATCAATTCACCAAATTCCTTGCAATAATCTTCATTTGTTGATCCGAAGATAATATCATCAACATATACTTGACAAATGAAGATCTCCCCATTAAACTTCTTGGTGAATAGTGTGGTGTCGACCTTCCCAATGGTGAAGCCTTTCTCAATGAGGAAGTCCCGGAGGCGTTCATACCACGCTCTAGGGGCTTGCTTGAGCCCATATAACGCCTTGGACAACCTATAAACATGATTAGGATATCTAGGGTCTTCAAACCCAGGAGGTTGATTAACATAGACTAGTTCATTTATAAAGCCATTTAAGAAAGCACTTTTCACATCCATTTGATATAGTTTCATATCATGATGTGATGCATATGCAAGGAGGATACGGATGGCTTCAAGTCTTGCAACGGGTGCAAAGGTCTCTCCAAAATCAAGACCTTCAACTTGAGAGAACCCCTTTGCAACTAGTCTTGCCTTGTTCCTCACCACTATGCCTTGGTCATCTTGCTTATTTCGGAACACCCACTTGGTTCCAATGACTCTTGCACCTTTGGGATGCTCTTCAAGTGTCCATACTTGATTGCGGGTGAAGTTGTTCAATTCTTCATGCATTGCAATCACCCAATCCGGATCTTGAAGAGCTTCTTCTACATTTTTAGGTTCAACGCAAGAGACAAAAGAGTGATGTTCAACAAAAGAAGCTAGCTTTTGGGATCGAGTCATTACTCCCTTTGTAGGACTCCCTATGATGAGATCTTGTGGATGTGCTTGAAGTAGAGGTGAATTTCTTCTATCAACCACTTGAGGAGGTAGATGGGGAGCATCAACATCTTGAACTTGTGCCTCGGCTTGTTCATGAGAGACATAAGTGTCTTCATTTTCAACTCTCTCATTCTTGTCATCATCTTGAGGCACACGTGATGAAGATGGTGGATCAACAATTTGTACATCGTCATCATCATCTTTTGGCTTGATGTCTCCCACCGGCATGTTCTTCATGGCCACCCTCAAGGGTTCACCACCTACATCATCACAATTCTCAATTGCTCCTTGGGAGCCGTTAGATTCATCAAATTCCACATCATATGTTTCTTCAACCAAACCGGTGGCATGGTTAAATACTCTATATGCTTTGGACTTTGATGAGTAACCAACAAGAAAACCAATGTCACAACGTCTTTGAAACTTCCCTAGGTGTTTACACTTCTTGTAGATGTAACATTTGCAACCAAACACCCGGAAGAAAGAGACGTCCGGCTTCTTCCCATTAAGCAACTCATAGGGAGTCTTGCCAAGAAACTTTTGTAGGAAGAGGCGATTTGAAGCATAGCATGCGGTGTTGATTGCCTCGGCCCACAACTTCTCCGGAGTGTTGTACTCATCTAGCATTGTTCTTGCAAGGGTGATCAATGTTCGGTTCTTTCTCTCAACTACACCATTTTGTTGAGGAGTGTAGGTTGAAGAGACCTCATGCTTGATTCTAATTTCATCACAATAAGCTTCAATGTTGGTGTTGTCAAACTCTTTCCCATTGTCACTTCTAATCTTCTTTATCTTGACTTCAAATTCATTTTGAGCTCTCTTTGCAAACTTCTTGAAGCAATTTGCCACTTCGGATTTGTCATGAAGGAAGAAAGTCCAAGTATACCTTGAGTAGTCGTCCACTATTACAAGACAATAGAGATTACCACCCAAGCTCTTGTATGTTGTAGGCCCAAACAAATCCATGTGTAGAAGTTCTAGCACTCTTGAAGTTGACATGAAAGTTTTGGTTGGATGAGTGTTTGCAACTTGTTTGCCCGCTTGACATGCACTACAAGGTTTGTCCTTTTCAAACTTCACATCCTTCAATCCTCTCACTAGTTCTTTCTTCAATAGCTTGTTGAGAGTGTTCATTCCAACATGAGCAAGCCTCCTATGCCAAAGCCAACCAAGTGAGGTCTTGGTGAACAAACATGTCATCAAATTTGCATCTTCGGAGGTGAAGTCAACAAGATAAAGATTATTGAATCTAAAGCCTTTGAATATCACTTGCTTGTCATCTATCTTTGAAACTTCCACTTCATTTGGTGTGAACAAGCATTGGAAGCCAAGGTCACAAAGTTGCCCAACGGATAACAAGTTGAAACTCAATGAAGCAACATAGAGCACATTTGAGAGTGAGTGATCATGTGATATTGCAATCTTGCCTATACCCTTGACTTTGCTCTTTGAATTATCCCCAAATGTAATCTTCTCTTGACATATTCCATTCTCTTCAATGGTGGTGAACATACGAGGATCACCGGTCATATGTTGAGTGCAACCACTATCAATAACCCAATGAGATCCACCGGTCTTGTAGTTCACCTACACACAAGAGATCAAGCTTTTTGTTTAGGGACCCAAACTTGAGAGGGGCCCTTGACTTTATCCACTAGTGACTTGGCAACCCATATTTTCTTTGGCCTATTCTTGTTTGGGGGACCCAAAAACATGACTTTCATCTTTTCATTTGAATCTTTTCTTAGCATATAATGAGCATTGAAAGCGAAAGGTCTAGCATGCTTGGGCAAGGGTTGTGGTGGTGGAGTTTTGCATTCATGAGCAAAGTGACCTTCTTGACCACACTCAACACATCTCTTTGGCTTGGGCTTTGACTTGCTTTGTTGTTGTTGAGCTTTTGCTTTCTTCTCTTGATTTGCCAAGTACCCAATACCACTTCTATCCATCTTCACTACGGTGTTCATGAGGAGCTCACTTTGCAAATGTTGGCCTCTTGTGAACTTGCTTAGGCCAGTCTTGAGATGCTCTTTTTCTTGCTTGAGCTTTTTGTTCTCTTCAATGAGTGACTCATTTGTTGGTTGCTTCTCAAGAGCCATCAAACCTTTTAGCTTCTTGTTCTCATTTGCAAGCTTCTCATTCTCACTCTTAATCTTGGCATAATCATCATGGTTGCTTGACTCAACCACACTCTTGCCTTTGCTACTAGAACCTTGCTCAATGCTTTCAATGATCAAGTCATCACATGATGTAGCTATATCACACTTAACAACATGGTTAGTAGCATCATGTGTCTCAAGAGCAAGTTCATTAGCAACCACAAGACTATCATAGTCAATTTTTAATGTGGTGTATTTGTCCTTTAGAGAATTATATCTAGTGATGAGCTCATCATGCTTCTTCTCAAGTTTATCATGTTGATCTTTAAGCTCTTTATTAGAGGTTTTGAGCTCCTTGAGAGTGGAAGACATCACTTCATTTTGAACTTTAAGCTCACCACTAGTCTTTTGAATATTTTCAAGCTTGGATGAGAGTGATTCATTTTCATTTTGAAGATCATCATTTTCACTTCTAGTCCTTCTTATGATTTTAGTGTATTTGTTTAGCAATTTTACAAGTTCATCATAAGAAGATGAGTCATATTCATCATCACTATCACTATCATCATCATCATCACTATCATGATTTTGTACCTTTCGTTCACCCTTGGCCATAAGGCATAGGTGAGTAGTGGACGATGATGGTGAAGGAGGCGGTGAAGGTGGTGATGAAGATGTTGGTGAAGATGATGGCCCCATCACAAATGCGGCAACCTTCTCTTTCTCATCATCGCTCTCATCTTCGGAGGACTCACAAGATGATTCAATGTCGGTGAGCCAATCACCAACAATGTATGCCTTTCCTCCCTTCTTCTTCTTGTGGAACTCCTTCTTCTTGCCATCCTTCTTCTTGTATGGCTTGTTCTTCTTCTTCTCTTCTTCTTCATCACTTGAATCATTTTTCTTGCCCTTGTTCTTGTTCTTGTACTTGTCTTTTGGTGGTCTAGGGCATTGATGAGCTAGGTGGCCAAGTTCACCACAATTGTAGCAATCCATCTCCGAGATTGGCTTTCTCTTGCTACTTGTGAAGAATTTCTTCTTCTTGCCATCGAACTTGATGCCACTCTTGTTGAGCTTCTTTAGCATCTTGGTGGTCTTTCTCACCATGAGTGCAAGTGATTCATCATCAACATCACTTTCACTTGAGCTTTCTTGCACCATCATGGCTTGGCCCTTCTTCTTCTTCTTGTCATGACTAGCTTTGAAGGCCAAGTCTTTCTTCTTGGAAGATGAAGAGCCCTCTTCCGGAGTGATATGCATGTACATCTCATGAGCATTGATTTTCCCTAAAACTTGAGTCGGTGTTGCGGTGGAAAGATCACTTTGGTGAAGCACGGTGACAATGTGTCCATACTTCTCAACGGGAAGCACACTCAAGATTTTCCTTGCAACATCCGATTGGCTCATTTTGGTGAGCCCAAGAGCATTGAGGTCCTCTACAAGAACATTCAAGCGAGTGTATATGTCATTAGCACTTTCTTTGGGAAGCATCTCAAAAGAATTAATTTTCTTTAAGGCTATGTGATAGCGTTCCTCACGCTCACTCTTAGTTCCCTCATGGAGAGCACAAAGATTTTCCCACAATTCATGAGCGTTCTTTGCATTACGCACGCGATTGAAGATATCTTTGCCTAAGCCCCGGTAGAGTGCATTTTTGGCTTTTATATTCCACCGGTCGTACTTCTCCTCGTCACCACTTGGGTTAGCGGGATCCCTTATGGGGGGAAGCCCTTCGGTTGCGGCTCTAAGGCACCCAACATCTATGGCTTCGAGGTACGCCTCCATACGAATTTTCCAATATGGAAAATCGTCTCCCTCAAAAGTGGGAGGTGGTCCTTCCCCACTAGACATCTTGCTCTAGGCGGTAAAGCCTAAAAATAGAGCAACACGGCTCCGATACCAATTGAAAGGATCAAGATGCCCAAGAGGGGGGGTGAATTGGGCTTCTCTAAAAATTAGATGCAAGAAATAAATCCTACAAGCCGGAATTCACCCCTAGTGTCTACTTGTGTTCCTAGAGAGTCTACCAATACAAAGTTTTGCACCCTAGTTTCCAATCCTAGTCTAGCATGGCAAGTCTAGGAATGTAAACAAGCAATGAAAGTAAATACGAGAATGTAAATGCTTGAATGTAAAGGGGCAAGGAACACGGCGATGTTTTTCCGAGGTATCGGAGAGTCGCCACTCCCCACTAGTCCTCGTTGGAGCACCCGCGCAAGGGTGTAGCTCCCCCTTGATCCGCGCAAGGATCAAGTGCTCTCTACGGGTTGATTCTTTGACACTCCGTCGTGGTGAATCACCCACAACCGCTCACAAGATGAGTTGGGTCATCCACAAGCTCCGCCGGATGATCACCGAACTCCCAATCACCACCAAACCGTCTAGGTGATGGCGATCACCAAGAGTAACAAGCTAGAACTCTCACTTGACCACTACGAGCCCAAAAGAGAAAGTGGATGCACACTTGCTACTCTCTAATCGCTAGTGAGGAACTCTCAAGCTTTGATTCTCAAATCTCTATCCTCACTAGTGCTCTTGCACTCCCTTGCACTCCAAAGGTGTTTATCAGCTGATCAAATGAGCAAGAGACCTCTAAAAGAGGTGGTGGGGATGTATTTATACACCCCACAAACAAAACGAACCGTTACCTGCTGACTCAGCAAAACACGAGCTGACCGGACGCGCCGGTCGAACTGACCGGACGCGCCGGTCGCTCGTAACGGTCGAAATCCAAAAAACAGCTGAGTGACCGGACGCACCGGTCAGAGGTGACCGGACGCGTCCGATCGTGCAGGGAGCATACTGTACTCGCACCGGACGCGCGACCGCGTCCGATCGGTGATGACCGGACGCGTCCGGTCGTCTCTGGACCTTACTGGACTATAACCGGACGCGCCGATCATACCCAGGTCGCGTCCGATCGGGTGTTTCCCTCAAGTGACACGTGTTGACTTCTGACCACCGCGTCCGGTCCTCGCGAGGACCGCGTCCGGTGTTCAGAGCTGAAACCCTAGCCACGGAACTGTACTGACCGGACGCGTCCGGTCATGCCGAGGACCGCGTCCGGTCAAGGGAAAACAACCCGAAACACTCTGAAACGCGTCACAACTTGAACCAAGTTGCTTCCAACTGAACTTTGAGCTAATCTAGAGCTGCCTAGCGCCAAGTTTAACAAGTGTGCACCACACCTAAACATAGGACTCGCCTAGGTCAAGCTACCCGCTCATGCCCCCCTTTATAGTACAGCCAAAAGAGTAAAACGAAGATCCTAACGACTATTCCAAATGTCTCTCAGCACCTCGACATCCGGAACTAACCGTCCTTAATCTTGACGTCACTCTTTTGAAAACCGAAACGATTTCCATCAAGGGGCATGAATACCATGGTGCCCAAAGCAGTTAAAATCTCCATGACCTAACTTACCAAAGTTTCTGCAAAACACACGTTAGTCATGGTAATAAAGCGTTGTCATCAATTGCCGAAACTAAACCTCGGGGCCTAGATGCTTTCAGAGTTGATCGATCGTGAAACCCGCATCCAGAGCCTCCCCGATGAACTCCGGCGTTGATGGGCTCTGCGTCATCTCCAGATCTTCTTCTTCGGAATCGTCAAAACCGTCTTGCGCCCAGAACTTGGATGGGATAGCTTGTGCCGGTGAGGAAAGCTCGACGGCGCACTGGTTCCCATGAACCGGCTTCGGCCGTCGGCAAGCCTCCGTGGCCAAAGCCACGGCCCTCGACAAAGCCTCACGTCCTTCCTTGCATCGACGGTCCTCATCTCCCTCTGTGTCTCCGTCACCACCGTCAAGCTCGGCAGACCTTGGCGACCCAAGAGCCGGCCGGACCGACGGGGCGAGAGTCAGTCGCCTCCTTCTCATAAACCTCGGCCCATGAGCACGTCGCGGTGGTCCTTGTTCCTAGAGGCGGCTGCCGTCGGGGCCTGTTCGTGCGGACGCGTCGCACACCTGGAGCGCCGCCGGCCTGACCGCCCGCGGAGGCGGCCGCGTGTTGGGCCTCCGGCTGGTGGGCGCTCTTCGCCGGCGAAGGCCTCGGGGCACCTGGCGTAGAGCGGCGGCGGCGGCGAGAGCTCCCTTCGAACTATCACAGCTGGTCTGTGATGCTTGTGGCCTTTTTCAACCAGACTGAAAAAAAATCAAGTAGTGACTTCAGTACCCACTATCTGGACTCCCCAAAGCAACTCCAGACTTGTACTCTATAGTTGCAGCCAGCTAGCATCTATTCCTGAAGATAGTGAATTCTTCATTGGTCTGCGTGAGCTTGGCATTTATCGTTGTGACTGGGACAGGTTACCAGAAAATATGGAGCGCCTCGTGTCGCTCCAGGAATTGAGTATTTCGGACTGCCATAAGATAGAGAATCTTCGGACGCTGCCCCACCAGTCTCTTGAAATGATCAGTATCAGTGGGTGCGGCGTGCTCAATAGAACCTGCAGCCAAGAGGGACACGAAAATTGGCGTACGATCCAGCACATTCCTAAGAAATACATAATCGTAAGCAAAGATGAAGCCGCTGGTCTCTGTGCCAGCGACAGTTCAGACGAGGATGCATGGTAAGTCTCTTGGCCGTTTTCCTTTTCTAATCAAACAAGAGGATGCTGCATTCAGAACCATTATTTAATAAAGACATGGCTGACCCTTCGATCTTATGCGTGTGAATCGATCCATCTGTGAACAGACATCTGCAGGCAAGACAGTGGTGGGAACCTGCAGCCAAGAAAGGCGTTCAGATTCATAACCCAAACTACAGGTCGCATGGTGTGGCGTGTGTGTGTTGTCATCCCTGATAGATTGTGTGTTTGTGCTTTTCTTCCTACCTTCATTCCATCCTTAATTTCTTTGAAACAAGACAATGTAGTCTATATATAGTTTGTCTACTACGATCCATGGGTAGGACAGACGATAATGTTGTACTCGTGTGTTCCAACCTGTTGAGTTAGTAAAGCTGGCTGCTGAGCCTTGTGAACTGTACGATGATTCAAAAGGGCATACATTTGGCTTCTGGAATGGTGCTTCCAAGACAAAGTTTGGTTTGTCCGATATATGAGTATTAGCCTCGGGGACTGGGTACAGCCTGCACAACAGATCGCTGAGATTCTTCAGTTACGCTTTGCTACAAAATGTGCATCCTCTTTATTTTTAAGACCATACATCTATCTGCTGGTCTATTCTTCTTGATAAGGTTGGATACGCTCTGATCTTTTTTGCCGTTCACTGAGCTTGTGTGGCCTTTGAGCTTCGTCCAACTCAGCACACGTTTTTTTTTCCTGCAGAAGTAGTATATGCCTGTTTGTTTTCAGCAGGTCCGCCTAGCCCCATGAAACGTTGCGCCAGTTTCGACTGCCAAACGTGGTTTTTTTGCACAAAGTAGCCCAGGCAGCCATGAGTATCTAACACCCGAACAGGCCCGTAAATGATAGTTGCCACACGATTGGGCCCCAGATAATCCTGGTCCTGTGTTCTTGTCGACTTCTTGTCAATACGCATGTCAACAGGCGGCTGGAGGAGTGGTAGCACCGGGATGACACCGATCCATTGAGCTACACGTCCATGCCCAGTGAGTGGCCGGAGTAGAAAGGGGTGGTAGCACTGCAGCAGCATGGATCGCCGGCGAGCGGCGAGTCCCATCCGGATCTCGTCCAACAGAATCAAAACTGCTCTTCATCATCAGCCATCAGGTAAGTGCATGCCCGGTCCTGGATTTTGGGGACTATTGGTTTTCTGGCATTGGCACGACTAACTAGCAGTAACTAGCACCTGCCTGCGTTGTTCTTGAGATGAAGTCACTGTGACTTGGCATGCAGTGGCTGACAGTCATATAGATAACCATTAAGGCTATCCGCATTCATGACCTCTATATTCATCCTCTATACGTCCTAGTCAGCAAGATTCTCTCCTCTATACTTAATTCTCCCGCACCCATCCATCCTCTATATCATCCTCTATCCACTCTATCCACTGTGGGACCCATTTGTTACTTTATCTAAATATATCCAAGTGTGATCTAGTTTTGAAGGATTTATTAGGACAAATTTAATGGTGCAATCGAAAATTTAATTTGGATTTTTGATTTGTAAGTTATAGCATTTTTTTCCTTTGTTTAGCTAGTGGGGCCCGCCACTGCCCACTATAGAGTAAACACTGTACCACTCTAAATATAGAGTGAGAGAAAGGATAGAGTATCGTTTTAGAGTACCAAGTGCAGCAGTTTTTACTCTATATTCATACTCTAAAGCTTTAGAGTATCCCATTACAGTACCCACTGCAGCTAGTCTAACCTTCTGGAAATTGTTTCATTTGCCTCAAGTTATTTGCGATCGTCTTCTTTCCATATATATATGCAATAGGTCCAGTAAGTTGTACTCCTATCGTATCCTATCCATCTAAGCCAGCTCGTTGACTGTCCACTAGCATATATATTCAATGGTCTTATTGTGAAGTTGTATATTGCGCATTTGCGCCGTATCGTTGGCTGCCTACATGTGCCTAATGATCTAGCCAAATGTAGCCATGCATGCATGGATCGGTGCCATCACTTGCATGCTAGCTAGCCAGTACCCTACCTACTAGTGCTGATTACCATATGAATACAGATGAAGAAGAAACAATAAAGAAAAAAAGAGCGGAACTACAGAGGGCAGCAGCAATTAAAACTAAACCTTAAAAAGAGCGGAACTACAGAGGGCAGCAGCAATTAAAACTAAACCTTCTCTAGTATCATCAATTATGTTCACGTTTATTTACAACTTGCCATGTACATGCACTTTTTCTTCTTCTCTTGTATTCATAAATTATGTACGACCTTTTATACACAACTTGTCATGTACATGGATTTTTTTTCCCTTCCTCTACTCTATTCATGAATAATATACATCTTTTGTATACAACTTGCCATGTACATGCACTTTTTTTTCTTCTCTTGTATTCATAAATTATGTACGACTTTTTATACACAACTTGTCATGTACATGGATTTTTTCCCTTCCTCTATTCTATTCATGAATAATATACATCTTTTGTATACAACTTGCCATGTACATGGATTTTTTTTCTTTCTCTTGTGTTCGTGAATTAAGTACATCTTTTATATACAAATTGCCATTTTCATGGACTTTTTCTTTTCTTTTTCTATTCATGAATTATGACACGCATGGTCATCCAACGGGAGCACGTACAAGATAAGGCAGGGTTACGAGGAAAGACTTGAACAACAAAAAAACCCCGGGAGGATAAACCATAGAGGGCCATATTGTGATAGCTCATATAGCAAATGTCTTGGCGAGCACTAACCCCCTAGATGGTGGAGCTAGGGTCAATTGCTGCGCTAGGCTAGTGTGGTGCTAGAAAAACAGCCGACCCATGGGCAGGTCACGATGTCAGCTGGAGTACAGAGATTCCCAGTCAATGAGATATAGTCGCCGATACGTCGTGGTCATGGGTTATCCCAATCGGTAGGAACATGAGCTGGATGATGGAGGTAGCCACGATGATGGCAATGAGAGGCTGCATGTTTCACTGTTTTTTTTAGGAAACAGGATGGATGAGAGAGGCTGATCCCTACTGAAATATATTAACCAAAACCAACAGTACAAGAACAGAAAAACAGAGAAAATTCACTGTAATCCCATTCCGGCCGACTATGCAAAGGTCATGGTGCTCGAAGTCCACCCCGACCATCTCATGCATGACCTCGACTTCCCCACTAAGGATTGCATCAACTATCTGGGAGTAGGCAAGGCAATGGGTCGGGTAAGGTGTGGTGGAGTCAAAACCCACCCTCGATGACGCCCATGATATTTGGCTACGCCCACCCTCAATGAGACCTGCAGGTGCAATGCCACACCCGCATACACGGGTGACCCATGGAATTGGCATGACATTGTCCTTAGGACGACTGCACAACTCTCACCACTACCCATGCATCATAAGAACGACAATAATTCTTTGGCAAATTATAATACCAGTAAACAAACTAACGGTTAAAATCTAACTTGTTGGAGTTTTACATCATCTGAATATAATTATCATTCCAGAATGGAGAGTTCATAATTCTTGGATACAACAAATTTTATTAAAAAAATGGAAATGGAAATTTTGAATAGAAGATATTATAAACACTAATTAAATGTTTAAAGCTAATATGTGTGTGTCTATATATATATATAGCTGGCTACAGAATACACTAGTACAGAGACGGGCTTTACTCCCGGTGGGGAACCCCCTCTAGTCCCGGTTCCCCACCCGGGAGCAAGCATCCGGGACTAAAGGGGGGTCCTTTAGTCCCGGGTGAGGAACCGGGACTAAAGGAGGACCTTTAGTCCCGGTGGGTAACACCAACCGGGACTAAAGGTGCCTCCTGACATGCCACGATGGCCAGCACCTTTAGTCCCGGTTGGTAATACGAACCGGGACTAAAGGTTTTTTTTTTCTTTTCTTTTCATTTTTTTGTTTTCTTTTCAAAATAGGTTTTCGAAGTCGTATTGTACGCTGCTAATTATACATTTATACGCGCATATAGTATGTTTCGGTTCAAGCACAATGAACGTATTAAATCACACAATTCAAGCATAGAAATATATATATATATATATATATATATATATATATATATATATATATATATATATATATATATATATATATATATATATATATATATATATATATATATATGCATGCATCATATATATATTTACATGCATGCATGCATATGTGTATTTTACATTATATTATTTCATGTGCATATATTACAAAAGATTGCATTATAGTTGTTGTGACATAACGAGTTTCTTCTCATCCTCTAGCTTGGCTTCAATGGCAGTGTTGGGTCGAAGTAGAACTCGCCCTTGGAATCGATGACCTGCTCATTAAAAAATCCGGCTATAGACTCTTGAATTGCTTTGATTTGGTCTTGCCGTATGACCTTTTCCTCCAACCATCGAGTCTACAGGTTTGAATTAAAGGAAAATAAATTAATATATGTACATATATATATAAAGACATAGTAACACAATCAATAATAATAATTAAATGAATATATAGTGTATTTTTAACGTACTTTGAGTCTCTCTGTAGGAGTTCTTTGGGAGACCACCTTGATAAACTTGCAAACATAGTAACCACAGTAGTTGTTCCCCTGTTCCTGCCTCAGACACCACTTTACGAGAAAAAGATTTGTCATCCAATCTGGTGATCCGGTGAAAGCTATATGTTTAATTAATAAAGATGATGCGATTCAGGGGACTTACTTTCAATGGGATTACATTCAGTGGCGCTTTGCATTTTTCCATGTGTTGCTTCTCAATAAAGGTTTTCCAAACACTGCCCAATAAAAAATTTGCCACATCATTAGATATAGTTAATCATCATGTTTGTGTGTATATATAGTTGCTAGAGATCCCGAAATTACCTCTGGATAATATCTATCATATCTTGGTAGTCTTGTTGTGGTTTTCTCATCGAGTCATAGATTATCAAGTGACTTTTCACCAGATCGATGTCCATCAATATCCAATGATTGCTGCATATGTTTATAGGATATAACGCATAACACTCGTTAATTAACTAGAATCAACATATGAGCCATTAAGGCTATGATCGACATGATTAACACTCACTTGAAGTTATAGGGAAAGAGTATATCCTTCTTGTGGCGTTGGTTCACTAAGAAGTTCATGAGGTTACTCTCTGACTCAGACTTCCAATTAGTCATTGGAGTAATTGGGTCTTTGAATACTATATGGGGATCAACAAAACCAATTTCATTGCATCCTTCCTTTTTGAGCTCTGTCATTGTAAATCTGCATATATATAGTACTTGTTAGGATAATTTATATGCATATACACACATATGATGAGTTTAATAATAGATCGAAAGAATTATTACTTACAGGCAATAGCAGCTAATGATAACTTTGTCCAGAGAGGTCAGGTGGCATAGTTGATGAAATTCTGCAAAGTCAACATACATAACATCATCGCCACGAAACCAATGTTCGTCTCTAATTCTGACACCAACGCAGAAGTCTCCACTGGTAGACGCCTGCATGTACCACTTGTTTAGCAGGTACATTTGCGTCCCCAGATCAGATAAGGCTTGAGGGTTGTATAGACTCTGGCCTAGTACAAATTTTTTCTTCCAAATATCAACCTCCGCCGCACTCTCAATGTTTCCATCACCAAACATCTGGTAAAGGTCGAGACCAGTCTCATCAAGAAATTCACCAAGGTGATCCAAATCGACATCCGGAGGTATGTTTGCCTGATGCATTAATCCTAAATTCGAACCATATTCATTACCAACAACTAGCGGGGGGATTGATTGGTGCGCTTGTTGTCCGAGTTGGGCAACTCCTTTCCCTGCCCGCTTCTTTTTCTGTGCCGCCTCAATTGACTTGGTGAGAGTGCGGTCATAGTCTGATAACGTTGATTTGGACGGCTTACGAGATTCCCGCTGTTGATGCTGGTAAGAAGTCACCTTTTTTCTTAAAATATCCGGAGCTACGAAGAAGTACAGTTTCTCTGGGTTTCTCCTTGCTTCTTGATTCATTTTAAGTTTGTCATAGAATCTAGACATGTCTTTTTTATATGCATCAGCTCCTTCTTCCTTCTCTTCAGATATTATTTTGGGAATAGCCCTTGGTTTCACGGTGGCTTTCTTTGCAGGCGGGGACTGGTTCTTCGTTTGAGGGGCTGGCCTCTTGCTAGGCTTCTTGGTAGGCGGGGGCGGGGGAGGCGTTGGAGACCTCCTTGGAGGTGTTGGCAGCGGCGTTGGAGACCTCCTTGGAGGTGGCGGCTGCGGCGTTGGAGACCTCCTTGTAGAGGGTGTGGATGCAGCCTCGTCTTCCAACATAATGTCATCGTACAGAGCACTATGATGATCTGGCGATTGAACAATTGGATTTAGGTTGGGGGAGGATCTGCTACAAAAAAAAGGAATGACATATTATTATGAGCAGATTGTTAATTATTTAAGCCAATACAAATTAATGATGTAGTGTTTTCATCCGCACGTACCTATGGTGAGGTAGTTCAGGAGGAGGTGGAGCCGACATCCCTGGAATGATGATGTAGCGCTTGCGCCATAGAATGAATGTCTTCTCCGCTTCTCCTAGAGTCTTCTCACCATCACCTCCAGGAATATCAAGAGGCAAATCACTAAAACCTTTTTCAGCTTTATCTACCGAGATGGTGGCATATCCTTCTTGGATTATATTCCCATGAATCCTCGGTGTCTTGGTTCGGTCGATAGGATTAACAAGACCGATAGCCACCTTGATTGTGGAATTCTCCTTCGGAATGTGTAGCTCACACGTTGTACAAGGTTCAGTGACGTCATCCACAGGGAAGTGCAGTCCTGTGTCCCCTTGATTTGGTATCTCCGTGGAAGCGCAGCTGCTTTTCAACTGAACAGATTGGCTAATGTTGATTCCTGGCTCTGATGCCTGTTTGCTTGCACTCACTGCTATTTGCACTTGCCTTTTGATTTCCTCCTGCATTCTCGCTTCAAGGTTTTTTTCCCGCTCCTGTGCTTCACGCACCGCTTCCTCCAACCTCTGGAGCCGTTGTGCCTCTTCTTCCTTCTTTCTCTGGCGACTTCTGTAGGAAGGTCTGTCCTGAGGGAATCCATGCTCCCACGAGACACTTCCTTTGCCTCTAGTTCGGCCACCATGTTCAATAGTCCCGATGGCGTATGTCAGCTCATCCTTATCTCTGTTGGGCCTGAACGCACCACTAGCAGTAGCTCTCTGAGCATAAAACAATCTTTCTGCTGCTTCTTGCAGTCTTGCGCCATAAACGCACTTCCCTGTCTCCTGGTCTAGTGTTCCCCCATGAGCGAAAAACCAATTCTTTGCACGTTCTCCCCACTCGAGTGATTCTGGTCTGATACCCTTGGCAAGAAGGTCTGCTTCCATTTTGTTCCACTTCTTAATGGCAGTCGGGTAGCCACCTGATCCCAAGGTATGGTGGTATGTCTTCTGTTGGGCATTACGTTGGTTCTTTATCACTCGACTCACACCCTCTTCCGAAGTCTTGTACTGTACAAACTCATCCCAATAGGGCCTCTGCTTTGAGATCGGGCCTGGGACAGTAAAATCTGGTGCTATGTTCTTCTTGACATACGTCGTGTATAGGTGTTTCTTCCAAGTCTGAAACTGGGTGGCCATCTTCTTCATTGCCCAATCCCTAACTCGCTCCTTCAATTCATCACCATCTATTATATCATCATAATCATCTGTTTGGAGCGTGAAATGTACCAAGACATCATTCCAAATTAACGCCTTGTCACGATCGGAGACAAAACTGATATGAGGAGCATTGGTCTTCTTCTTCCATTCACGGGTACTAATCGGGAGCCGGTCCCGTACAAGGTAACCACAGTGGTGCACAAATTTCATTTTATTCGGCCCCCCCGGTTCTCCTGTATCCACATTGAACTCCGAGATGATGAAGCGACCCTCCAATGGCTTTTTGGGACCTCGAACATTTTTACTCTTCGTTGTAGTTGTTGATGTCGATCCAGAGGGCTACAAAACATAAACATTATTTTTAATGTCATGAGCACACATAAGACATATGATAATATATATATATAGCTAATAATAAAAAATATATACTTGGCCAATATGTTGTTGCTCATTTTGTTCAAGAGCTAAGTACTGACTCCCGTCATCTACATCCTCTTGCACGTTATTTTTAGCACCATCATCGCCGGCAACTTGAGTGCCAGTGTTGATCAAATTCATCATCAACTCCTCCTCATCCATATTTCTCGGGTCGGCCATCTAGCTTCAAAAAACAAAACCAATATATAGTACGTCAACCATGTAGTCATTCATCATATGAGAAAAGTCTATGTTAATAATATAAGTATAAGTCATTATGAAATGTAAGTATATGTGTCTTATTGCTCATATAGCCATTACTATTTCCGAAATGATAAGAATTTATTTTCTTCTTCTACAGGCGATCTCTGATGCTATGATATAAAGTTTGAAGATAGTCTTCCCGGAAAAAAATATGTAATGCTCATATTACTTTAGCAACATTAATATATTATATCTGTATATTCAAAGTTCACAAATGAAGAAACATGTGATATTTTTGATAAACTAAAAAACGCTTAGTTTACAAACTGGGTATCAAAATTGAGTTCCTATTTGACCATTATATATCCTACAACAAATCCTTCAAAAAAAACCCTACATGAATATATTTGGATAAAATTTCGTTAACAAACATTGATCTATGTCCTCGGTGGAGGGCCTCGGGCGCGGAGGAGGGCGCGGTGGAGGGCCTCGGGCGCGGAGGAGGGCGAGGGCGCGGTGGAGGGCCTCGGGCGCGGAGGAGGGCGCGGTGGAGAGCCACGGGCGCGGAGGAGGGGCACGGGCGCGCGCGGTGGAGGCCGCACGAGGAAGAAGACGGCGGCGCCGGTGTCATGGAAGACGAACGGACGCGGTGCGAGGAGAAGAGGGCGGCGGTGTTCGACGAGGAAGAAGACGAGCGGATCGATCTGCCAGGCGCCGGAGGTTATATAGCAGAGGAGAATTACTCCCGGTTCCAGCCACCAACCGGGAGTAAAAACCCTTTACTCCCGGTGCGTATTACCAACCGGGAGTAAAGGTACCTTTACTCCCGGTGCGTGTTACCAACCGGGAGTAAAGGTATACCTTTACTCCCGGTGCGTGTTACCAACCGGGAGTAAAGGTATACCTTTACTCCCGGTTGGTAACACGCACCGGGAGTAAAGGCTTTTTTTGGCGGGCCACGAAACTGCAGCCCACCTTTACTCCCGGGTGGGCTTCCCACCCGGGAGTAAAGGTGGCCTGCAGTTTCGTTTCCCGCCTGTTTTAAGGAATAGTCTTGTTAAATACAATAGAAATGCAATAGTTTTTATTAAATACATAGTAAATTAAATAAAAGGCATAAAATTATTTTGTTAAAAATATGAATTTTATTTTTGTTTATTGCACATAGGAAAAATCGATAACCTAACTTTTTTTATTTTTTGTTAGAATTATGAAACATAATGTAACTAATATTTATTATTTCGTTAATGCAAAATGTATTGTTTAATTAAAATTATTAAAATTATTGGTTTTGGACAGGAAATTTGTTTTCACATCATTTTAACGTTAATATTTTAATATTTCATCACTCAGTAACCAAATCAAACATTGATTTAATTTGAAACATGACATAATAAACATCTGAATTCACAATTATTACATAATATCTCAAACACACACTATATTAAATCACTATATCATCAAGTGGGCACAGCAGTGAACTTCTTCTTTACGTATGTCCCTTGGTTATGATCGCTTCGTAACCATGGAGTGTCCTCATCATTTACCAAGATGCTAGGGTGAAACAAATATAGTTTGGCATGAAACCCGACTTGAACAAGTGTGAATGAAGAGTCCTTGAGCAAGGATATTCCACTGTATTCTTACATATGGCACGTGGGCAGCACATGAAACCGTCGCGTTTGTTTGTCTCGGCCGCACGTAATAAAGAATGCACGCCGTCAATGAACTCTTGTGAGCGGCGATCAGCATTATACATCCAATGACGGCTCATCTGCATTACATGACATAAATATCATATTAAAACCTAGATCATAATTAATTATTTATACAACATGCGTGCCACCACAAAAGATACAAATTTATGAAAGCATCGCTACAATGTAGACAATCTCAACTACCACTAAAAGAACTAAAGCTAAAATACATTTCAGGAGCACAAGGATTTCGCGACCAATCTCAACTAAAACAGACAGATCCCCCGATTGTGCAACATCTTTGGGCTTCTTCGGCTGGATCACTGCCTCATTAGCCGCCGTATCTGCCTGTTGTGCAAGATATTTTTGCACGAGTTCAACATACTCTTCCTCCCAGTAGAAGCCTGAACATCGTCCACTGCCATCCCACTGAAATTAAAACAAAAAATTAGAACTTTAATCACAACCATCATGAAAATAGGTATAAACTAACCATAATCATTAAATACGATAAAATAACTCACATTGCGATCCGGACACTTGTAGAAGATACGATCCTTGTTGGGACCCTCCTTCTTCACTCGGTACTCCATCACAATCTTCGTCTCATCATGACACTTGCCACATGGAATGAGAGGAAGGCCCGGCCTAAGTCGCTTTGAAAACCCATGAGAGGCCGAGGACCCGGAAGCAGTTGCCATCTACTCTCTATACTCATTTTTTAATACACTATAAATTTCTTCTTTTATAAACAAATAAAATTAACAAACTATAAAATTATCTACATCTCTAAACAATGATATTTTTAACCTTCTTTCATGTAAATATGCAAGCTTAAAGTGATTTTGAGCTCAAATTGCTTACAAATGAAAAAAAACCACAATAAAGAACCATAAATATATATAGTGAATAAAATGGCATAAGAAAATGGTAAAAAATGAGAGTATGAGATTGGTAACCTTTACAACTGAAGAATCGACGGAGGAATCGAAGAATGGATGGAGGAACAATGGAGGGAGGGAGGAAGCAAGAACACCAGTGAGCTTCAAAATGTGCTGAGCTCGGGCTCGGGGAGGAAGGAGGAGACGGCCGATTTATAAAGGGAGAACATTTAGTCCCGGTTGATAGATCCAACCGGGACTAAAGGTAACTTTCCAACCCCGGGCGCAGCCACGGCCCGGGAGTAGACCTTTACTCCCGGTTGGAGCCACCAACCGGGAGTAAAAGTATACCTTTAGTCCCGGTTGGTGGCTCCAACCGGGACTAAAGGTCCCTGCCACCTCTGTCTGGCGCAGTAGCCGTTGGGTAGGGACCTTTAGTCCCGGTTGGAGCCACCAACCGGGACTAAAGGTATTTCTAGTCCCGGGGGCAAAAAATTCCGGGACTAGAGCCCATTTTGACCGAGGATCAAAGGTCTGTTCTCTACTTGTGATATCTTATTCTGTAGCCAGGTCGACCCACTGCACCACTCGTGCTCATGGAATCAACGCGGTCTCATTTACTGCAGTGAATGCTTGTTGACCTGACGCCCGCTGCATGCTGCATGAGCTGTGGTTCGGTAGACAACGCAGGAGCATTAATAACTCTTACCATAATTACGACATGCAAATGTTTACGATAATAGTAGAATATACCTTGTCCACAAAAGGTAGTATAGTAGAAACTATATTCTAGTTACTGTAATCAGTATGCAAATTTTCCAGGCGCACGCAAAGATAGTAGAAAATATATTCTAGTTAGTAGTTACTATAATTAGCATCATATATTCACGGCGCACGCAAAAATAAAGTAGAATTATATTCTAGTTACTATAATTAGGACGCAAATACCAAGCGCACGCAAATGATTTCGAAATATATGCATGCAGGTCGTAGTTACTGTGATTACGGTGATTTCAGATCTGCCGGTGTGTGTGCATGCAAGTTAGCGGAACGAGTGGTTACGAGAATATGTGAGAATTAGCGTATGCATGCACCTGAACGGCGAACGCAACAAGGGTAAGTGACGACAATGTGGCTAGTGATTTACCAAAAAAACAAAAATCGTAATTGGACAATAATGATTTACGACAATCCACATTATCATTTACCATAGTCGAGTTACCATTCGGTTTACTACACGGAGAAGAAGAATGATTTACGCTAATCCACGTCGCCGAAACCTTCTACTGTTCTACTCCGGCGGCGGAGCACAAAAGCAGCGCCGGCACAATGCCGCGGGAAGAAGGTGGGAGATTGGCAGCCAGAGCGTCGGCTCCGGTCAGCAAGGACAGGAACACCGACCACGACGCCCTCAACTCCTCCGGGATGTTCGTGCAGGCGCATGGGAGATTGAACCTATTGGCGATGCATGACAGCAGGACGACATGGAGAGCTCGGTCCCGGTGGTGGCCAGAGGCGACCTGTGGCGCGCGGCGCGCGGAGGCGTCGCACAGCAGCAACAGCGCCGCCGCCAGTCCCTCTGCTCTGACAGGCGTCGACGCCGGCGCCGGCTATGGTGCGAGGTCCGGCGATGCGTCGCGGCCGACGCACGAGTGGCTCGCGAGGTCCGGCGGCCTGGCGAAGCGGCACGGCCGACGAGTGGGATGCTCGCACGGTCCAGCGTCGGACGAGTGGGATGCTCGCACGGTCCAACGTCATCGTGTGGAGCAGTGGGGACGTCCGCCATGGCCGGCCACCGGAGCTCTCAAGACCTCCGCTGGATCTCGCCGGAATCCCGCTTGAGCCCCCGCCGGCGCCCCACCGGCCATCGCTGCGTGCTCCAGCCGCGAGTCCGCGAGCGCCCCGCGTGAGGTTGCCGGGGCAACTACGGCACGCCGCCGGTCGCGGGGGAGCAGGGCAGCCACGGGTCCGTCTGCAAATGTACTACGCTTCCGTCTGCCTTCATCAGGACCAAATGAGTCTCAAATCCACAACTCCAATCATCTGCTTGCAATAGGAAACTATGGGTCTAGGAAGAATAAGAAATCACTCGAGCCTGCTTCTACCAGCAACAGCAAGATCGACTTCGCAACTCATAAGATACACACATGCATGCCTTCGGAACTCACATGAAATCGGGCGTGCATCCTCCAGCGGCGCATGGCCGGAGCCCAGAGTGGTGGACGGACTCGTCTTCTCCAACGATGTGCAGCAGGGAGGTGCGGTATCCCACCAGAGGAGGTGAGTTCCGCACTCACGATGGCCATGGCGGCCGAACAGCAATGCGATCCGATCCACCACGTGGGTGCCCGGTTGAAAGTCGTTAGTCGCGATGAAGGTGCTGGCCTGCTGGATCGTTGCCGGCTACGCAGCATCAATCGAGGCATGCACATCGGCGGCAGAATCGGGAGGGCGGCTCCGGGTGCCCGGCACTGGGTCTCACGAGGGATTGAGGGTGAGGTTTATTCTGCACGAGAAAAAAGAAGTAATAGCCAAGTCGTAAATACGTGCATGTGTGTCGGGTGCATTCAATGGCGTAAATACAGTTGACGGAGTGCATGTGTGTGCGGGGTCTAGTCCGGACGCGCATGTTGGGTCTGGCTGCAGTTATTCTGTAGCTAGTTATAGACTAATAGTTCTATATATATA
The DNA here is from genome assembly GCA_038087645.1 of Saccharum hybrid cultivar R570. NCBI lineage: Eukaryota > Viridiplantae > Streptophyta > Magnoliopsida > Poales > Poaceae > Saccharum > Saccharum hybrid cultivar. The sequence goes on from JAQSUU010000744.1 coordinate 374,694, forward strand.
TATATATATATATATATATATATATATATATATATATATATATATATATATATATATATGTCACATAAAGGGATGCAAGAAGAGCTTACGTAACTTTAGCTTATGTGTTAACTAAATACATATAGTGCAAAAAACTGAAATTATAGAAATTCAAACCAGAGGTCCCAATGGGGCTTTCCATTGAACTCTCCCTAGACTTGCCTGAAAAAAATAACATCTTTGAAATTCTCACAAAAATAAAAATACATTTGTCCTTCAGTTCAGTAAATTCCATTCACCGTTGATCTTAATCGACGTGGTGCAAGATCTAAACGATTGTTTGTGCCATTGTACTGTAGTACTTAAGAGTGTAGTCTACAATCTAAAATCCTTACTATAAAAGGTATGCAAGAAAAATTAATAAAAGATACAGTAAGCACAATAGGTTCAATTTACTTGAGGATAGAAAAAATCACTAGTAGAGAAATGACCTTTTTCATCCACGTCCAAAAAGTATTTAGTCCCGGTTTAAAAATTGCAACCGTGACTAAATGGAGAACTGGACCTTTAGTCTTGGTTTGTAATACAAACGTCAAACTAGGACTAAATCTACCCTTTAGTCCCGGTTGCAATGGCGAAGCTAGAACAAATAAGATGGTGAAAAATTGATTTACTTAGTGGTGTTTAATTTTTTCGTGAGTGCATGTGCACCCTCTGCCTTGTATATAGCTTCGCCAATGCCTAGTTATAACGGTTACTGAGGTGTGTGAGAGGTATGTCAGTGCGAAAATCTTTAGTCCCGGTTTGGGACATGAACCTAGACTAAAAGTTCGGCTTTTAGTTTCGGTTTGAGACACGAACCCGAACTAAAGGTACCTTTAGTCTAAGTTTGTGTCTCAAACCTGAACTAAAGGTGTCTCCAGACTAAATTTAAAAGAAAAGTGTATCTAATTTAAGTTAGACGTGTGGTGATAGGTGAGATAGTAATGCATGCAAGAGCTGAAATGGGAAGTTTTGGGTTTGAATCCACATAGGTACAATTTTTTTACCCAATAAACACCGCTAGTCCCGGTTGAAGGAACCATAACTAAAAATCAAGACCTTTAGTCCCGATTGTATAATCCTGATTCCCAAAACCAGGATTAAAAGGGGTTAATAAACACCTCTAATCCGGGTTGAAGGAACCAGAATAAAAATCAAGACCTTAGTCCCGATTGCATAGTCCCGGTTCCCAAAACCGGGATTAAACGAGGTTAATAAACACCTCTGGTCCCGGTTGAAGGAACCAGAAATAAATATCAAGACCTTTAGTCCCGATTCCCAAAATCAGGATTAAACGGGGTTGAGAACCGGGACTACAAGTGGGTTCTCTACTAGTGAATGGACCATCTAATAAGGTCAAAATCTGAAAATTAAAATTTAGGTTCATGATATCGTCATAAGATATGCGTTGCCACAAGGGCTATCATAGTTTAACCTAAAGTTTCAACTAAATATATATGTAAGATACACAGAGATGTGCATGCAAAGGCAAAAAGACCATGAACATGCATGGAAAAACATATCAATTTTAAAAATAAACAAATATAAAACATAAATTTAATATCAAACATTTTTTTGTTAGTTAGTTGTATTTAATAGTAATAACTATGCTTATGTCTCATAAGGTTCTAGACCCCCGTACAAGAGCACACACTACGGGAAACAGAGCCTTTGCCGAGAGGGATTATCTTTGCCGAGGGCAAAAACACGGGCACTCGGCAAAGAGGCGCTCTAGGCAAAGATCTCTTTGTCGAGAGCCGGGCTCTCGGCAAAGAACGCCCGTCGGCAAATTTGTTCTTTGCCGAGAGCCAGACCCTCGGCAAAGGTCAGCTCTCGGCAAAGGTGTCCTTTGCCGAGGGCCCAGCTCTCGACAAATAAGGCCCTCGGCAAAGGACTGACGAGCCTAACCGCCGTCAGTCTTTGCCGAGGGTCCTCAGTTAGGCTCTCGGCAAAGAGCTCTTTGCCGAGAGGCCTTCGCCGGCTCTCGGTAAAGAAATTTCTTTGCCAAGGGCTATTTCTAGGCTCTCGGCAAAGAATTTAATTTTTTTTATTTTCGCGTTCATTTTTTTGATAGCATGTTACAATACTAATATTTTAATTTTAAAATTTGACACTTTTTTAATACTTTTTACTATATATTTTGAGTTTAGTTCATTTATTTACATTTCTCCGAAAAATGCAAGTTTGAACTGCAGGTGCATACATAGTGAAACTTAGCGATTCAAAAAATGATATTGATGATATTGATTGTATTTTGAGACCAAATTCAGGAGCACTCATGAAATTTCAAACATCTCGCGCACGGAACATGGTGGCAAACTTTGCGATGAAGTGTATTTTAATTATATAAAATACAAACAACTTTCGAAAATCAAGAAACTTGACGGCACGTATTGAAATCACATGTGGAGTCTAGGATAAAAATTTGAAAACGTTTCGCGCATGTTGCAAACTAAGCTGGTTATAAACCTAGACATCTCACATGCAATAACAGTGATCAACAAAGGAGATGTCTAGGTTTCCGACCAGCTCTCAATTGTTGAAAACCAAACTTTTCAAAAACCGAATAAACTGAACCGAATTTTTGGTTTTAACCGAATGCCCAGGCTGATTTGCACAGGCTCTTACAAGTTACAAGTAGTCCCTAAGATGTTTTATAGCCTTTTCCACCAAACTGTTCAAAAAGGAGGGGCTCCTTGCCTGGAGCTGCCGAAAATACGCTGAGAGCGCAGGCATGCCAAAGAGGAGGAAAGGCCATGGTTGGACCAGCATGGCTGCGGAGGAGAAAGGGTCATACGGGAAGAAGGGGGCGGCAAGGCTAGGAGGAACATGAAGGGGCACCGGCTCCTGGTAGAGCAGTCGGGGAGCTGGCTTCTCTGGGCGATAGAGAGAGGAGTCGAAAATAAAACAAAGGAAGAAAATAGAAAAGGAAAATAAAGAGAACTGTATTGGGACATTTAGACCCATCCTTTTATCTACCAGGAGGACGTTTTACCAAAACATCTTTAGCTTCTTAGAGAGCCTGAGGCAAAAATACCTTCACTAGTGAAATAGAGCTATACCAAACGGGCGCCAGAGTATGTGAGACCATCTACAACTTAGTAACCGAATCTTATAAAAAGCTCAACCAATCCACAACTAATAATACATACATATGCAATTAGTTGTGGATCCAAAAAAGATGGCATGCTCCAAAATGCGAAAACTTTTAACATGGAGGGGTCATTATTTCTAGAATGCCATGCCTTGCGGGATGGATGAATAAATATGAAATCTAAATGGAGCAATTGATTTAGAGCTACTCAATTTTTGTGGAACTACTATATCAAGCTTATATTCAACACAATATTGTTCTAAACTTGCTTTACAAAAATATGAACTAGTATTAAGTTAAATACTTCCTTGCTTTATATCAAGCATGCGTTGTGGCCTAGTGGTTGAGACACTATTTGGTATTGAAGAGGTACCCTCTTCGATCCCACGATGTAGCATTTTCTAACGAGGTGGAGCTTTTAATATTTTTATTTTGCCTTCTCCCGCTGGGACTCGTCGCTGCAAAATAAGAGATGCGAAAAAGCATTACGGGAAAACAAAAAAGCATCGTGGGAAACAAAAATATCGCTGGAAAAATAACAGATGAGAAAAGGATCGGGGAAAAAAATCTGGAGAAACAATCGCGGGAAATCTGGAGAAAACAATCGCGGGAAAAAAATTCTGGAGATAGCGACCACATTCTAATCCTGGAGAAGGACCAACAAGATTGTGGTCGTCGGACATCTATGAGCGTTGGAAAGCCAGCTAATGGCATCCGACGACCACAAATTGTATGTGGTTGTTAGAATCTGGTCGTTGATGTCCGGATTTCTCGTAGTGCAAGGTTCAGTCAGCTAGCTAAATATCTAGCTGTTGGGATGACCTTATATTAATTTCATCTCAATGAGAGTTTTATAGTTAAATAAGCTAATGACATTATATTAAGGAAGAGAGATCATAAAAATTTCTGTAATAAAATAAGTTTTATACAGACGAAACTTGTTTATACACAAAGACAGAAAGGCACACACAGCATGCATTCACCTCAATTAAGAAAGAACGTACAGTTCCCAAGACATCCATATATATAGGAACGACAGTTGTCAGCTGAAAAATCCAACGCCAGTATATCCTATACGATTTGCCATTAATTTAGACCTCGATCTGCAAGGACGTGAATTCATGTACGTCGTGGTGCACCGCCTGCTTACAGTTGCGCATCTTTATGTTGTGGTGGTGGTCGTCCTCGTCTGCAGCTTCAGGTTCCGCTTCCGGCAGCCGCCCGTATACCTCTCGAGCCTCAGATGGGTACATTTTGCACACGTAGACATAAAGCCCGAGCACGAACACCGTCACGAGGACGAAGCACCATCCGAACTGCAGGTTGACAACAGCCACAGCATGTCGCAGGCTGTCCTCGCCGTGGCAGCGCATGTTGACGCCGCCGTCCTCGAGGGAGCAACCCTTGGGAGCCATCCCGGGGATCCACGCGACGCCGATGACGACGCCCCACAGCCCCTGGAACGCGAGCGACGCGGACCGGACGAGGCTCACCGCGAACTGAAGCACCGCGGGAAGGCCGCCGCCGGCGGCGCCGAGGAGCGTGGTGGCGAGGCACGCCGCCGCGGCGGCCTGCAGCAACCAGTGCAGCCGGCCCTTGACGCCCAAGTGGTCCGTGGAGTGCACGTGGAACACGAACAGCTCCTGCGCGAAGAGCGCCGCCAGGAGGAGCATGCAGAGCGTCGTATGGCGGCGGCGGTGGGGGGAGCTGCGGTCGAGGTAGATGGCGGAGCCCGCGTAGACGAGGAGCGAGGCGTACATGATGGCGTGCTCGTGGTTGGGCAGGCGTTCAGGAGGGATGGAGCCGTCGGCGTTGAACGGCATCGGCGAGTAGGCGAGCATCTGGGTGGCGAACCCGTAGACGCCGCCGGCGAGCATGATGATGAGCTCGAGGTGGCGGACCCGTGGCGCCGGGAACCACGCCGGCGCGACGTAGGATGAGGGTGGTGGTGTTGGGGGAAGGGAGACGAAGAGCCTGATGTGGTTGAAGAGATGCCACAGGCCGAGGCCTGAGAGCATCACCCCGCCCAGGATGTGGCTGATGCTTTTATCAATGGCGCCGCGGGGCCCCATCGTGGTAGCTCGGTCTCAGCAGCTTAACTGTGCTCGTTGAAGGAGGCGGTTATTGTTTTCTTGGTGCTAATAGTTTCTTTGTTGGTTAAGGTGATGAACTGATGATCATATATATGGATGGCAGGAGAGTACACATGCATGGACGAAGCCAGCGGGGGGCTGGGGGGGCTCCAGCCCCCCCTACTGCTGCTAAGCTAGTGGAACTTCTAGTGCTATTCTTCCAATTTTAGACGCAGATGTATAAGGTAGGGTGGGCTAAGACATTTATTTTTTAGATGTATTTTGTGAATTTCATTGTTAATTGATGTTTTAAATATAAGACTACTTCAAGCTATTATACTTTTTCTATTACGAGGGATTAAAGTAGAGCTAAGTCACTGTAGCACTTTTGTTTAGCCCCTCCTAAATTTTTTTCTGGCTTCGTCCCTAACACATGCATGTAGGAGTTGCTTGCATGGCTTTGTTTGATCCCCTTGCAAAGTCAAATGTGAAGATACGGTTAGCTGTTGGTGATTGTCACATCAAAGAAGTCGTTGCAAGCTGAATAACTATTATATTTCTTACTAGATAATGCAAAGGATTATATATTACTATTTTGGTCTAAAAAGATACAATTCTAGATGTATTTTTATTAAAGTGATTAAAGGTTGATCAAATGTACAGATAAAACCATTAATGTTTAGAGCTTTGTTACAGTGCTTGGGAGGAACCAGTGGTTCCTCCCTTGAAAATTATCTAGAGCAGGAAAGATAATTAAGGATAGTTACAGGTCGAGGGAGGAGTGGTGGCAGGTGCCCCGCTGGGCCTTGCCTGCAAGTTCCCGTCGTCCTATGCTGAGAAGCTCGACTCTTGTTCAGAGTACGTGTATTTATGTTGTATTTGGATGTATGTTTTCTAAAGGAAAACAGACGTATATTGCCTAGGCATGACAACATGGTGACATCACCATGCTAGCAACGGCCGCAGCAAAACAGAGCACGCATCCAGCAAGCCACACGGGAGGACGCGCTTGGACGTTCGCGAATTGCCTCGTGTTCGTCGGAGCTGGCAGCAGCGGCGCGAATTGCGGCGTATGGCCGGATTTCAGGGAGAGGCTCTGTTTCGAAGCTATGGAACGTGATTGAGGAGATGGGGAGGTCACAGGGGCACGGGAATGCTCACCGAGGCTTACCAAGGGCAGCATCGACACTGCTCCGCACGGCAAGGGCAGCTAGGCGCAGTTCGCCGGCTCCGAGGAAGAAAGAGTGGAGGTGGGGACGGTGGCTGGGTGCGAAGGGCCCGAGGACTCAGCTGCTGGCTCTACCTGGGAAAAAAACACACGGATAAAAGATGAGAAATAGCTTCTGAGATGAGAAGTGGCTTCTTAGACCTAAAAATACTGTTATACCCGTGAAATTTAATAAGAAACCAGGCCCACGTATTTTTAGTTCCAGCCCACAATTTAAGTTCTTCCACTTGGTTCCTCCTATTTCTATACCTTTAGATCCAACAAAACGGAGGGCTCCTATTATTTCCAAGTGCCGTAAAATTTCACTAATGTTTATATTTCAAATAAGTATATTATAAAAATATATCTCATAATAAATTCAAAGATACAGATTTTATATTATCACTATTTATATTCTTTATATATATTTAGTTAAATTTAAGACATTTTAACTTAGTATTGTACTTGAATTGTATTCTTTGATGGGCGGAATGAGTAACACCACAAGAAAAGCTCAATTAAGTAGCTGAGGTTCGTTTACACGCAACGAACATAACTAATGTAGCACATGCTGCATACACGTGTTACAAGCTCAATTAAGTAGCTTACGTTCGTTTACACGGAACGAACTCAACTACAGCCACACACACGCGTGATTGTTATTGTTATCCAATCCTCTGCCTGTGCACGCAAGGGCCAAGTCAAAAACGGTCTCGATCGTCCTTTGAATTGATGTTATGTAGTCTATATCGCTCTATGTTTTTGTCAGCTGCCTGACGAATGAGTCTCAATTTTGTGATGGTGAACTTCACTGTTCATCACGTTTTGCGAGTGCCCGACAAAAAGCACTCGGCAAATCTCACTTTGCCGTTAGTTTTTTCACCGTGAGCGATTTGCCGAGTGTTACACTCGGCAAAACGTTTGCCAAGTGTTTTTTGAAGTTTGCCGAGTGCTGCGAACACTCGGCAAATCGCTTGCTTCTAGTAGTGAACAACACTACTACTGCCGTACCTGTGAAGGTCGTGAACTGTAATGGGCAGAGGATTGATGCTGTAGGCCTATGCTAAGCCTGCACGGCGGCAGTGCCGGCGGCCGGAGAAGAATGACGGGGTGCGATATGGCGCCAGTGCATACGGCGACTATTAGTGTATTAGGACATTCCTAGCTCGAAAACTAACTTTTATTTTTTAGTTAGCGCCCTAATTAGGACGCTAACTAAAAAATAAGGGTAAGGCACACCCGGACGTCCGGTCCTAGGCCCGCGTTTGGATACAGTTCCCGCGCATGTGCCAAATTCACATCTCGCGCCCCATCCCGTTCCCATCCAACACCGGTGCTCGGAACCACACCCTAAGCCCATCCCATGCTTGCACCGCGGAACCGAGCCCCGCGCCCATCCCATGCCCGCACGGCAGACCTATGGCCAGCGCCCATTCCGTGCTGGCATGGCGGAACTGCGACCCCGCACCCACCTGCCTAGCCTACAGACGCACGCGGCGTGGAGGCGCACCTCAGGAGTAGCAGTAGGCGGACGGTGGCCTACAACACTCGATATGCTTTTGAAATATCTAGATGAAACATTTGCAACATAAGTCTGAAATACATGAAACACTTAAAAGATGTGCATGAAACATTCGTGCGTAGCCATTGCAACAAGTACACCATCAAGATCTACTTTTAAAACATCCAGATGAAACATTTGCAACATACGTCTAAAACAAGTGAAACACATGAAACATAGACTTGCAACATGCTTATTATGTCATTGCAACATATGCAACATCCGAGATCTACTTTTGCAACATCAGAAAAAACACTTGAAAGAAAAAGTCTGAAACGCCTGAAACATAGCGTTCGCCCGTGTGGCCACGGCCTACCTGGTGGAGAACTGTGGTACCGACGGCGACTTCCTTCTAGTGTCACTAGGGTAGTGGTGGCGCGGTGCACGCCATGGCCGCAACGGGCAAGGTGGATGGGGGCGCGGCGGGGATGCCCCGCATAGCGCGGCACGGAATTAGGGTGGGCTTGATCCATGCCTCTTCCTGCGATCTGCTGTCCAAAGTCGACCGTAAAGCGCCAAGCAGAAGAATAGCTTACAGTGTGTTTAAATTACAGGCCCGCCTAGGCCCACGAAACTTTGGGTCTGTTTCGATCGCCAAGCATGTTTGTTGCAAGCCCAGCCAGCCCATGAATACCTAGAAGCAAACAGGCCCGTAAATGATTGTTACCACACGATTAGACCTGGATAATCGGGTCCTATGTCTTCACGATTGCTCTTGGGCATGTCAATAGGCGCAGCGCCAGTATAAAAAAAAAGGCGCAGCGCCACTACAGGGTTAGTTACTCTTTCTTTATCCTGTGAGCATTTTATCTTGGAGACAAGTGAAAAACAATCTATATTTTTGGATTTATTGTGCCTATACCCAAAAAATGTGCTGGTTTCTACTGCTGCTACCTTGAGATTTTATCTCGTTGAATCCGAATAGCGAGGTGCCTACTAATTGGGCTCGCCAGGTAAGGGATTATTTTGTTCATAGAGGTGCACCATTCATCACCTTCTTGTCTGTATTGCTCTGCTTTGTCTTTTTAACTGAGTTCATTTCTCTTCTTTATTCATGTAAAAACTAGCTTTCATATTTATTTTCTAGTTTTCTGTCGTTTCTGAATATTACACCCACTTGCATAGTGCATAGCTTATACAACATTATTAAACCCCAGAATGCCGACATATTCAACATTTGCCCTCATTTCACCAAGTTAATTCGTGATTCATGAATGGTATTTGGGTCCATTTTTCAATAATACCAATCTGCAATGCATCTCTGTTTTCTCTAGATCGAAACAGAGCATAGCATCGTAATGAACAGCTGTGCTGAAGAAGGGTTCCCCTACATTTCACATTCAAAATTTATGAAAAAACCTTACACCTTAGGCATAACCAATCAGTTATTTGCTAAGCTGTTCAAAACATGCGAAATTTCCACCTTACTAGGAAAGTTTGTAGCATAATGTGAAATTCTTGACACCCTCATCTTAAGTTCCTGCGATCAAAGTAGGCCACAAGGTTGTGTTATGGATGCTATCTCAGGAATATATGGTCATTGTGGCAAGCTATATGATGTAGGGGACCCAGAAAAGCTTTAGAGGCAAATCTTAGTATGATGAGTATTTGCCATAGAAAAATACATTATCAACCCTTCAGATAGCATGATGACTTCATTATGTTTCCTTACGTATTTGTTGAGGAGCCCGGCGGCTGGCAGGGATCGCCGGGTGGTGAGTCCGCCCCTGGCTATATGTTTATCTTATGAACCAACTATAATTTTCAGTTGTTTTTTCAAATAATTTTCACCAATGGTATCTGCAGATCAACATTCTTCAAATTCAAGAAGTTTTACATTATAAAAAATATATTTTACAATGAATTTAGTTACATAAATCTTGTGTTGTCAATCAAGAAAAACTTCTATCTATTGATGGTCAACTTTATAGACGCTTGACTTATTAGTACAATCCTAATGGACAATCGGTATAGAAGCGGTATGGAATATGATGAGTTAACATCCAATATCCCATTGGACCGTCGTACAGGCTACGTATATATGTGACACAATATTTGACAAGGTGACATATCAAAATGAACCGGCACCAGATGATGGTCCTGCCTGCCGTTTACAATAATATAATCAACCTACCATATCATTAATCTGAACCTACAAAAATTTTCCAAGATTATACCCTTCCAATCTATGCATTTCCTGTTATCCATGTAAGCCACAAAGTTGTCAAAATGATCTTTACAGTAAACAACAGCTATGCATTTCCTGTTATCCATGTAAGCCACAAAGTTGTGTTATGGATCCTATCTCAGCAATATATAGTCATTGTGGCAAGCTGTATGTTTATCATACCAACTATATTTATCAGTTGTTCTTTTTTCTTAATAAAATCACCAATGATTTAGTTACAAAATTCTTGTGTTGTCAATAATCAACACAAAATTCTAGCCATTGATGGTCAATTTTATAGGTGTTGTTTGAAAAAGGACAATCCTAATGGACTTATATCCGTATAGAGAGGAGTATGGAATATGACAAGTTAACATGCAATTTCCATATTGGACCGTCATAGAGGCTACATGTATTTGCCACAATATTTGACCAGGTGACATGTCAAAATGAATTGGCCCAATAATTAATCAACCTATCATCTCATTAATCTGAACCTACAAAAAGTTTCCAAGATTCTACCCCATGCAATCTACCCAAAAAAGGTTATAAACTAGTCAAAATGATCTTTACAGTAAAACTGCCAGGCATTGCATTCCTGCATCTAACTACATGTTTTCAAGTATAATAAACCAAACATGCATGTCCAATTAAAATTAATACTTAGAATAGTGTCACACTCCATTTTAAGGACAAAATAGAGTGCATAAACCTTATGTGCGCCCCAGGGACCATCGCACACATAAGTCGATAAATTACAGAAAGTATCATCACAGTGTATCTTACATCACATTTAATACATCACTTAGTTTTATACAACACAAGCGGAAAATAAAAGATAACTCTCGAACGTGGTACCTCCAACACAGGGACAAACCAACTGGTTGACTCAAACCTAGAAATCTTCTGGGTAGTCCTCATACCAACTGTCATCTGATACCCATCCGAGATTTTTATCCATAAACGAAAAAATGAACAAACGTGAGTACATTTCGTACTCCACAAGTATAACATGGGGATTCATGAAGCTCAAAAAGGTAGACACGGTTTACTGCATTTAGCATTTAAATTGGTCAACATTTTATCATTGGTTAACATCAAATTATGCTTAAGCTCCCAAATCAACCCACATGATCATATACTATAAATAAATAGTCATTGAACAACATTATAACATCATCATCATCATGAATTAACAACATAACATGTAACCATTTATTCTGTGAGTTTTCCGGGCCGCTCGTGACCGTGAGCACGACTATTATAATAGTTTTTAACACTCTGCAGAGGTTGTGCATCTTTACCCGTGAGTCATGTTGCCCAAATGCCCGGGGCCCGTCAACCCCCTAACACTCCCAAGTTGAGTAGGCAGGGTACACTGTGAAGCCTTCCATAGGTCTCTCTAACATGTTAGGGCCGCGATGTTTCCTCGGCAAGCAGATGTAGGAACGCCCCTTTCTATAGCACAAATCCTTCGCGGCTATACACATAAGAACAGGGGCAGTCCTATACCCAAAGTGGCAAGCCCCTCTTGCGCCCTTTCGGGTAACCTCTAACAAGCTAGAAAAGATCCTATTATTGAGCTAAAGCTAGAGCCATGTGACTCTCACGGCTACACTGTCAATCCCAGCTTTTGCCGATAGATAAGTCCTTACGGAGGGTTTAGGGCAACATGATCCACGTCATTTGCACCTTCACCCTATAGTTCAACTGTTACCATTATCTTTATCCATTGGTCCCATTGGTCATAGTGTAGATCATGTTTATTTAGAGCACTAGCATTCTACCCATGTGCAATAAAACCCATAGGGATCAAGGTACAAGTCATCCATGTCTAGGATGTCCTTATAGTCGAGCAATATTAGACACATACATAATGAGTAGATTATATAATGAATAGGACATCAAGGTGAACCCATGCTATACTTTCCTTGGTTTAGAAACTCCTGCTGGTCCTACTGGTCTTCGAAGTACTCCTAGTTCCCAACGTACTCCTCACCGTCTGAACTCGACCAAGACGGCAACATACACATTTCAGGAGAAATTCATGCATGGCAAACAAACCTATAATTAGAATAGTACACTAGCAGCATAAAAATAAGATAAAAATTTTATGAAAATATTCTACGTCTCGCTACGATCACATCGACGCGAAGTTCATGAAATTCGGAGCTATAACATGAAAGTTACGAATTAAACAAGATTCCTATAGCGAGTTAATTAACTTAACCTAATCAAGAAATTTAAAAGGTGCTAATGGGTTTAACAGTAGCATCATCACGTAGATTACGAAATTACGAAACTAACGTAAGTTGAACGGGTCAAATCAGAGCTAAAATGACGATTTTATAAGCAAAATAGTGCGTGGCATTCCTGTAAATACTGCTAAGTTTAAATGAATTAAAATAAATAAAAGAAAATCCATATTTTGAATCGGCCGTAGACTGCGGGTTTGATTTGCCAAGAGCCGAGGGGCTCTTAAGCAAAAAAGACATGCGAAAGGGTATCCTTCTTTTCCGGCCGTCGGATTCGGAATGGATGGGCTAGATTAGATGAGAGGGGGAGAAAAGGGGCGCGGCCGACGGAGTTGGAGAGGGACGCGGCGGCGTCACCATTGCCGATGGCGGAGAGCTCGCTAGCGTTGCCCAATCGGATGCTATAGTGCATGGGGAGAAAGAGGAGAGAGAGGCGACCTCGAAGGGCGCATTTCACGGCCAGAGAAGACCCCGCGTGGGCTCGCCATGGCCGACAACGGAGGGGGCTCGCCGAAGCTCGTGGGGATGGCCCTAGTGACCATCATTCAAGACGATGGAGGCATGGGAAGAAAGAGGGGAGCGAGGCGAAGCTCACCGAGCGAAAAAAACGGGGCGGAGGCGGCTCGGGGACGACGGCCGACGCGGTGGGGCAGACGAGCTCTCCGGTGGATCACTGCCGCGCGGTGGGTGCGGTTCCGCGAGCGAAAATGGAGAAGGGAGGGGCAGTAGGGGAGTAGCGTCGGGTGTGGGTCCCCTTTTGAAGGCTGGGCGCGGGGTGGGACGCTCCCACGATGCGAGGAACAGATGTGGGGCAGCGGCGGTTTCACCACGGCCACGTGCGTCTGAGTCCAGTGTGAGGTGAGCGACGGCACTGCCAAGCAGGCCCGGGTGGTCAGCGGCAGCGGGAAGGAGAGCGGTGCGGTGGCGGTTGCTGAGCCGGACTAGACCGGCCCACGCAGGAGAAGAAGGGGAGGAGTGAGCATCAATGTGTAACTAACCTTATGATTAATTTTAATTTCATAACAATTATTATTTCTTATATTTGAATGCACACATAATTTACCTAAATAAACCAATTTAACTATTTTGAAATAATGCAAAAATTTTGGGTGTTACAAATAGGCAAATATATACGACATATACATACAGATACGATCGAAACACCTTGTGTTGTACGGCGTCGATAAAGTCACAGGGAGGACATGTTACCCGAGTTGGTAGAGGTTGGTAATGAGATAGAAGAGTCCACGCCCAGCCTAGTGAAACAAAAGAGGAGCTGGAAATCATCTAAAGTCTTTGCCATTTATTTGTAGCCAATAGTGATGCTGACGATCGAGAAGCATTCAAGTAGAATCAAGAATAATGCAGACATGTTTCGTCAATAGTGTTGGTTTACTGCTGGCTAGATTATTAAGGAGCTAAGTTGACAACCAAAAAGACTTTTTTTTTACATCCAAAAAGTGATCACGCAGATAACAATGACTTTGACCGTTTCGCGTCACCTTCTGACTTGTCCCACATATTTTATTTGTTTGTATTAATCAGTACACTGCTTTCTGCAGCCGCTATTGGCTTGTGATTGGTACATACATCCATTGGAGGTCTTGACGGCATGACGTTGACCTGCCGCAGTTGACATCTCGAAACATAAACAATTTTGTTAATCGAACTGATTCAAAAAAAAAAATTTGTTAATTGCACGAACCGTACGTGCCAGCCAGCCAGCCTTGTCTGGACTGGACGTGCTCAATAACCTGGCAACCGCGTATGCATGCATGGTCAACTGGCGGCACCTGGTCTTTGCATCCACCGTCTCAGTAACTCCATGCATCCCATTTTTTTTTCTTTCTCTGATGAATCGATGGAGACTGTTCTATGAATGGAACAGTAATAATAGATTAAAGCGCCGTGGTGAACACGGTTGACATTTTTTAAGAAATCCATTCACCTTAGGCATGATAAACATAAAATTTTTCACTCTTACATCCAAACACAGATAAAAGGCAGTTGTAAAATTACTGCCCATGGATTCTGCCACAAAGTTTGTCAATGCAAGGTCTGGATGTCATCCACAAGATGGCAAGCATTGTGGATATGAAAGTATTAGTATATAGAGCAAATACTAGTCCATTGGAAAAGCTAGCACAAATACTAGTCAAGATGATGTTTAGAAGAAATTTTAGTCTTTTTAGGCGCGTTTGGCTAAGGTTAGGCTAGTGATTAGGCGAGGCTAAAAATTAGCCTGATGATTGGCTAAAAAATTAGCCTTACTTTTAGCTCCCTGTTTGGATGAACCAGCACTAAAAATTAAATGGCACACAATTAGCCCTATGCATCCAAACAAACTCTTTTCGGGTCTGCTATCCCAATAAATTGTGTGGGTCCTTTAGTAAGACACCATTAGGTCACCGTCTCAGTAACTCCATGCATCCCATTTTTTTTCTTTCTCTGATGAATCGATGCAGACTGTTCTAAGCATGGTACAGTAATAACCAGTGGCGGATCCAGGATGAGGACAAAGGGGGGCTAAACAATGAAGGTTTTATGACTAGAGCTAAAGATTAGTGATGAATTTGAGGCTTGCTAACAGTAATTTAGTGGAGAAATCAGGCTCAAGGGGGGCTGCAGCCCCTAGCCTCCCCTTTGGATCCGCCCCTGGTAATAACAGATTAAAGGGCTGTGGTGAACACGGTTGACATTTTTTAAGAAATCCATTCGCCTTAGGCATGAAAAATATAAATTTTTTCACTCTTATTACTTCCAAACGGGTAAAAGGCAGTTGTAAAATTACTGCCCATGGATTCCACCGCAAAGTTTGCCAATGCAAGGTCTGGAAGCCATCCACAAGCGGGCAAGCATTGTGGAGATGAAGGTTTTAGTATATAGAGCAAATACTAGTCCATCGGAAAAGCTAGCACAAATACCAGTCAACTAGCAGGAGAGCCCGTGCTTACGCGGGCAGTACTGTTTGCTTAACGGTGTTACTGTTTCATAAAGGGTTTACTGTTTTATTAACGGGTTACACTGTTTAAACAGGTTTACTGTTTATTAGCGGGTTTACTGTTTATTAACGGATTTGTACTGTTCATGAGACCCGGTACTGTATTAGCGGGTCTACTGTTGCAAGACACTGTTGCGAGAACAGTAACCTATGTCTGTGACGAACCTGGTCGGGAGCCTCGACTTTAAGTGTTATGTATAGATATGATGTTTACAAGAAAATTTAGTTTTTTTAGGCACGTTTGGATAAGGTTAGGCTAGTGATTAGGTAGGGCAAAAAATTCACTACCGGATTCAGCTACTTTGTCATCTGCCACGGACACTCGGTAAAGGCTTTGCCGAGTGCCATCCTTAGCATAAGACACTCGCCTAAAGTTTAGTCGGCAAAGAGGTGTTTGCCGAGTGTTTTTTGTCGGGTACTCGGCAAAGGCTCTCCTGAGTGCTAAAAAACACTCGGCAAAAAATAAATCGAAAAAATCCCGAAAAAATAGCAATTTTTTTACCTAATCCCACTAGCCCGTGCCCGCTCGTCTCCGTCGAAGTCGCAAATTACGACATTTTTCGTGCAAAATTCACGGCTACGCGGCCGGCGGGATTCTAACCCGTGACCTCTCCCTCGAGTGTAACCTCCTCTACCACTGCAGCACATTGTCACTTGTGTCTATATTCTATTTTGGTTCTATACATTTAATACTAAACCAATTGTAAATTGCTTATTTGAGGCTCTAAATGAATTTAAATAAAAAAGTTGTCAACTACAAAGTTTCATAACTTTTCGAGATCTACAACTTTTGTTTTGATAGTTTATTCATCCGATAGTTTGTTTTCGTTGATAAAATGACTTCAAATCAAAAAGTTGTCAACTACAAAGTTTCATAATTTTTTGAGATCTACAAATTTCATTCTGGCCGTTTCTCCATCTGAGGTTGTTTGAAAAATTCAAATTTCAAACTTTTTAAAATTTATACGTACTTTTCGCTGGCAAAATTAATTCAGATTAAAATGTGTTCAACTACGAAGTTGTATAACTTCTCAAGATCTATAACTTTTATTTTGGTCATTTATTCATCCGACATGATGGTAGCAACATTGTATACAAAACTTAGAGATCTCTCTTCTAGTTTGCATGAAACTATATATAGAGATATAGATTTTATGAACAACGTTAATATCGCTTTGTTGAATGAAGAAATGACCAATACAAAAGTTGTGGATCTTGAGAAGTTATACAACTTTGTAGTTGAACACTTTTTAATTTAAAGTTGTTTAAAGTCTCAAAATGTGCTTTGTAATTCTTGTTTACCGAGTGTAAAACAAAAAACACTCGGCAAATAGGCTCTTTGCCGAGTGTCAAAAAAACACTCGGCAAATAGCTTGTTTGCCGAGTGTTTTTTTACACTCGACAAAGAGCCTATTTGCCGAGTGTTTTTTTTCGCTGAGTGTTTTTTTGCACTCGACAAAGAGCTTCTTTTTCCGAGTGCTCGAAAAATTGCACTTGGCAAACAAGGGTTGTCCGGTAGTGATTAGACTGACAATTGGCTAAAAAATTACCCTAACTTTTAGCCCCCTGTTTGGATGGGCCAGAACTAAAACTTAATTGGCAAACAATTAGCCCTATGCATCGAAATAAACTCTTTTTGGGTCTGCTATCCCAATAAATTGTCAAAGGCCTTTAGTAAGACACCATTAGACGCTAGTAAAAAAGACTTTTGAAGACAAACCTCTTGATTATCACAAAAGGGTGTGTTTGGGTGCCATATGTAGAATTAGTAAGGCAGGTCCTAGACAAAAGCCACAAGCCACTATTTTATAGAGGTCGCCCTGTGTCATTCATAGAAGTTGGCATCCTAAGGAGGCTTCCATTGTAAATAGTTTATTAACAAAAAAAAATATCAGGTTAAGACATCATAAGAAAACATGGATCTCAAAGTAGTACATCAAATCATGAAAGAATCGGTGTGTCAGCACCAAAACCCCTAGTTGAAGAAGATGGTAAAGACAACTACCTCCCCCGTGTTGGGCATGGGGAGCAACTCCCCCTACAAAGGATCTCCTTGGCGACAGGAACCATCTGCCACTAGCTTGAAGAAGCGGGTCCTCGACACCATTATTGGGTCTAGTTGTCATCAGATTGGTTACTTCAACACCAGATGACGACACTTCCACTAGTACACTGAACATTACTACTAGCAGTTCCAGACCTATTTTTATTGGTGTTTTTGGCTTCTGCTAGTGTAAAAACCTAGTGAAAATCGCGAACTTCATAGGTGTCCTTAAGATCCGCCTACACTGGCGGTTCATTTAAGCCAACTGTCAGTGTAAATAGGTTTACTCTAGCGGTTCACTTAAGGAAACCACCGGTATAAATACATTTCCAACGGAGGTTTATGTAAAAAATCTACAAGATCTCGGTACTCTCATTGTGCTAACTCAGAGGCATCATCACAATATTTCCCTTTGAAGTGAATAATTTTGCGCATGATCAATGAACCGGCACATGTCCTCACATATGTTCATGATGTCTTTATCTTGGAGGCATGTATCCATTGGTTGGCAATGATATACCTGCAAAGAAAGTTTATAGTCATCATATATTTACAAGTTACCAATGCATTTGCAACACTAACGAAAAAACTTCACATATGACTAGTACTTACTTCGCCAGGGTTCATGATGTATCGCCTGTTTTGTCTGAGAAACTCGCACATGTAGTACCCATAGAGGACCGATCCTAATGGTTGCTTTTCAACTATATAACAAGTGGCTAGTGGCACATGTAGTACCCTTGTATTTTGCAATTTTTGGACCTCAAAGTTTGCCACCAATGGATGGTGGCCGACTGTAAAGTTCTGGTTGGAGGAGGAAGAAGCAATATTTCTTGCGGTTTTTGTTACAGGTGGTTCATTAGGTGACCGCTGGTGTAAACAAGTATACTAGTGGTTCACTTAAGACAATCGCCAGTTTACTTAAGCTTATAATGGCGGTTTTCTTTACTCAAACGCCAATGTAATTACAATATTTATACTAGCATTTTACACTAGTGATGTATTCTCCTTATGCACTGCCAATGAAAAAACGCTGGCATCAAGAAAAATCATTTTTGTACTAGTGTTCGCTCTTCATGATGGATTGCTTCCCCCTTGATGCCATCGATGAGATTTGGTGGAGAGGGAGCAAGAGGGCTACACCGAAGGGCATGGGAGATGGCGGCAATCTAGGGATCATAACCGCGTTGAGTAAGAAGAGGAAGATGAAGCTGCAGAGTGTGGGATCGGCACTAGGCCCCACTCCTAGGGAGCTAATGGAGTGGGCTTTGATGGTTTGGCTCCAGGCCGTGTAAGCGATCGGGTTCATATTCACTCTGAATGGATATGTACTAAACCATGATCACCCAGAGTGATCTACAATCAAGGCATACACTACCAAGGAGATAGTTGATGTTTGCACAAAATACATAAGAGAGAAGATTTCCATATGGTGTGACAAACTCATCATATCATCCTTCAACAAGTGATGGTCATGGAATTGTACATGGAGCAACCCATGAATGGGATTCACACCGATAGTGATAGAGTTGAGGATGCCTAAGAATACAACCATTGCCATGACAACTCATTCTTTATGAATCATCCCCACAAGATGAAACATGTAGAAGCCTGCTTCGATAATACCAAGATGATGCATTGGGTCCACAATGATGGAGATGAAAAGATCAAAGTCAGAAATACTGCATAAATCCATACAATGTAATGATACATTTTATGTAAGATATTATAATTGTAAAGTATTATATTCTGAAGATGCATGCACTTGAGAGCCGTATATATTTCATTGTGACACTTAGGCCTTGTTTGGATGCACATGTAGCCACTTAGTTTAATTTCCACTAGAATATTCACTCAAAAAATTTCCACCACAATCCACCTCAACACATGTGCATTGAGATGAATAGATATGTATCCATACAAGCCCTTAATATTTCAGTAGGTCTAGTGCCCGGACATCCGGATGGGGGGCTAGCGACTGGATGCTCGAGCCTACTGCGTCTGCCCGCACCCCCGCATAGCCATGCTTCACATGGGGCCCCGTGCCACGCCGTTTCCCATGCTTGTGCACGCCCACATGGGTGTCACATCTCGATTTGTGCCCACACCATTTCCCATGCCTATCACTCACGCCCCTCCACACCCACGCATGTAGGCGGCTAGGACAGATGGGTCCCACTACAACATGTGCAACATAGGTCTAAAACAATTGGAACACTTGCAACATACGTCTGAAACACCAGAAAACACATGTGTGTAGCCATTGAAAAACATATGCAACATCCAGATGAAACACATGCAATATACGTGTAACATATGCAACATTCAGATGAAACTCTTGCAACATATGTGTGAAACATATGCAACATCTAGATAAAAACACTTGCAACATACGTCTGAAAACACAGATGAAACATTAGGAACAAACCTTTATAACATACTTGTACAATCATTGCAACATATGCAACATCCCAATCTACTTTTGCAACATCCATCTGAAACACATGCAACATATCTCTGAAACATTTGAAACACTTGAAACATACGCTTGCAATATGTGCTTTCAGCGCAATATCACCTTGCTGCTCGGATGAATAGACCTCGTCATTGTGGAGCTTGACGACAGTGCAGAGGTCGGCGGTGGCGCATCGAGTTGGTCGATGCGCAGCAGAGTGATGAGCACTGCGCAGGAGAGCATCTGCTCGGCGAGAACCACGAAGCCGCGAGCACCCATAGTGAGCAGGAGGGCAGGGGTGAGCACATACGGCTAGCACGGCGAGGACCCGCGCGGGCAGGGCGAGCATGCACTATGCAGGGCGCGAGACTGTAGCTGTACCGTGAGGCCGTGTGATTGGGAGGAAGGCGTGGGCCCGCCTGCGGCAGCGTGAAGTGCGCGCGTGGGCAAGGATGCTGAGCAATGTGCTACTAGCCATGGAACGAGTGGAGAGGATGACCTTGGGTGGGGAGTGGGGGAGATATTTTTAAGAGAGAGAGGAGCTGTGAATGAGTGGAGTCGAAAGGATGACCCTTAGTGGGAAGTGGAGAGATATTTTTGAGGGAGATAGAGGAGCTGTAGAGAGATGGTGCCGTTGGACCGTAGTGCACAGGCCCGGGAAGCGCCGCGTCTGTCCTTCCGAACACCTTGCGGGTACAATTATCGTTAATGTTTGTGACGATATGACCTAGTTTGATATACTCATTATAATATTTACATAGTTTTTTTCAGAAATAGAAGGATAGTATGTTTATATTACTTAAAAGTATCTGGAGGAGAGAATTAATATGCTAAATATTTGAGTATTAATGTGCTACAAATCCATCTTGGGAACCAGTTAAATCGCTAAATCTGTCTGGTATTGATAGTTTTGTAGTTAAATCTTTTTGGTTTGAGAGTTTCATGGTCAAAAACAAACTCAAGCAATTGTTGTTGTATCGCTAAAAAAGACTTCTTCCTTAGTATTTTTTATAATAATATGCAAGGACGATTTGTGGGACAAGGCAGTGATTGGTTGCGCCGTAAAGCCTCAGTTAGGACTGACTACAAAGCCACGTTAAGCAGACTTCTGAAATCAACTGTGATTACGCAGGTAACTACGTAGTAGTTTCATCTTGACCGGCCGGATCAGGTTTCTATTTATTTTATTCGTAGATCATGCTGCTTCCTGAGGACGCGACCATGTCTGCGCTGCTATATATTCAGCTCAAACATACATCCTGCTACATATCAACACACACCACATATAGAAGTAGCTAGACTGCATGCTCACACGCTACGTAGAGATATAGACGTGCAGCAAACAACACAATGAAACCATTTCTCTCGTCGTCGTCGTCGCTGCTGTCCCCGATGGCAGCTGCTGTCGCCGTTGTTGCTGTCTCCATCATCCTCTCCGCCACGCCGCCGGTGGCGGCCGCGGCCGTCGAGCACACGTTCGTGGTACGAGCACTGAGATGTGCTGCTAGCTCGTAGTATTATTATTTGCTGGTGAAGTGTTGCTGAAGAATATTGTGGGCATGCATGCAATCGTGGAATGGATGATGAGCAGGTGAGCCAGGTGAACATGACGCACATGTGCAACGAGATACCAGTGACTGTGGTGAACGGTCAGCTGCCGGGGCCGACGATAGAGGTCACCGAGGGAGACGCGGTGATCGTGCATGTTGTCAACAAGTCGCCCTACAACCTGACAATCCATTGGTATGTATCCCAAATACTCCCTCTACGAACCCGGCTTATATTTTGTGATTTTTGTTCATTTCATAATCTTATTCCTACGTTATAACTAAACAATTCCTTGAAATACTTTCATTACATATAACTCAAACTTAACGTCGATATATATGTATATTCGTAGATATTCAAAGTGCTATACATATAATTGAGCCTGTTCTTTTATCCATAGGCATGGAGTGTTTCAGAAGCGAAACTGTTGGAACGACGGGGTGCCGATGGTCACCCAGCGCCCTATCCGGCCCAATGGCAACTTCACCTACCGGTTCGACGTCGCCGGGCAGGAAGGCACCTTGTGGTGGCACGCCCACGACGCCTTCCTCCGGGGAAGCATCTACGGAGCTCTCATCATACGGCCCCGGAACAGCGCCGCCGCCTATCCGTTTCCCAAGCCTCACAAGGAGATCCCCATTCTCATAGGTTTGTTCTTCACCGATGAATAAATGACTAAACGAACGAATACATGAACAATATCAGCAAGCATATATATGCATTCGATGATGTTCTTAAGATATATGTGAGCACATGTATTTAGCAGAGTTTCTGAGCTGAGCTTCTGTGATATGCATGGCAGGGGAATGGTGGGAGAAGGACCTTGCTGCGGTGGACAGGAATTTTTCAAGAGGTCTATATGACGAATTCTCCAGTGGGTCCACAATCAACGGCAAGCTTGGAGATCTCTTCAATTGCTCTGGTACCTACTAGTCAAGTTTTATTTTGTATACGATGTTGTTATCAAAACACATCATTTAATTTGTTTTGAAATAATGGAAGCAGGATACTACTATACCTAACATGCGGCTTTGTGTTACTAAATTTTACTTCTACTAATGAACAACGTGCTTCGGCACGATCGCAAAAAAAAAAAAAAGTCCATGCAGATCCAAAAGCATACTTGTTAGACTTCATTGAATGGAGTGGTTCGTTATTGTTAACCTTTGTATTATACTGCTCTGGATATAACTGAAAATCATATGAACACATTATCATGAAGGGAGAATAATATGCCTGCATATACGTACGCATATATATGAACACATATATATGAACAAATTGCAGGCGTCTTCGAAGATGGGTACGTGCTGGACGTGGAGCCCGGCAAGACATACCTGCTGCGAATAATCAACGCGGCGCTCTTCTCCGAGTACTTCATCAAGATCGCCGGGCACAAGTTCACGGTGGTCGCCGCCGACGCCAACTACGTCACGCCCTACACCACGGACGTCATCGTCATCGCGCCGGGCGAGACGATGGACGCCCTGGTCGTCGCCGACGCGGCACCCGGCAGGTACTACATCGCCGCCCAGCCGATCCAGGCGCCTCCGCCGGACACGCAGACGCCGGAGTTCGCCACCAGAGGCACGGTGCAGTACCAGCACAGCGGCGGCGCCACGAACTCGAGCCGTGACAACATCGTGGCGGTGGCGCCGGAGATGCCGCACCAGCACGACACCATCAAGTCCTTCTACTTCCACGGCAACCTGACGGGCCTGCGTCACCGGCAGCGTGCGCGGGTGCCGGCGCACGCCGACGAGCAGCTCTACGTCACGCTCGGGCTGGGCTCCATCTGCCGGCACGGCCGCAAATCGTGCAAGAGAGGGGACGGATCGGAGAGCATTCAGGTGATTGCGAACATGAACAACGTCTCCTTCCACGACGCTACGGTGACGCCGATCCTGGAGGCGCACTACTACCGCCGGGGCGGCAACGGCGAGGTGGGCACGGCGGGGCTCCCCGACCATCCGCCGAGCGCGTTCAACTACACCGACCCGGCCCTGATCCCGTCCGGGCCCGAGGAGATGCGGCTGGAGCCGACGTCCAGGGCCACGGTGGTGCGGCGGTTCAGGCATGGCGCCACGGTGGACATCGTGTTCCAGAGCACGGCCATGCTGCAGAGCGACTCTAACCCGATGCACCTCCATGGACACGACATGTTCGTGCTCGCGCAGGGGATCGGCAACTACGACGCTGCTACGGATGAGGCCAAGTACAACCTGGTGAACCCAGTGAGGAAGAACACCGTCCTCGTCCCCAATCTTGGCTGGGCGGCCATCCGATTTGTCGCCGACAATCCAGGTTAGTACGTGTTTGATTTGCGTGTGCGCCAGTTCAATCACTGGATCAAAATTTGTGGCATTTAGAATGGCATCGACACGACATATAGTCTACAAAATGATACTTTGACCAACTATATATTCACTATTTTGATGTTTAAAAATAAACCACTAAAATGTTATAACGTAATTTTTGGTTTTATTTAAATATTCTCCCTCCAACGTCCAAAAATAAATAAATCTCGCTTTCTAAAGAGTCATGCATTCTTAAGTTTAACCAATTATGTAAAAAATCACTAATATTACGACTTAAGAACATTTGACTTCACCGGAAACAAGATTTACATTTTTTTTGGAAAGATGGAATCCTATCATAATTGTTTTTAAACTGGACAGGAAAGTTGAACTCCAAGGAGATCTAAATCATAGTTTGTTTTGTATGACACATATACAGGGGCATGGTTCATACACTGCCACTTCGAGTTCCATTTGGCGATGGGCATGGCTGCAGTGTTCATTATAGAGGATGGGCCAACACCCAATACATCCCTGCCTCCACCACCACCAAATTTCATGGAAGGAAGGCCATGACGATAATCTCCCGTGCCAAATTAATTCAACCTCGTCCAAATTAAGAAAAGTGAAGTTTCGGGAGACACCACTGTCAGTTGTTTTCGAATAAACCATTAATTTATGAATTAATAATGTATGTATATTCTAAGAGACAAAAAAAACGTATCCGTGTCATTTTCATGTAGCTTGCTCAAAATATTCATTATGGTGCTTTAATGTGTAAGCATCTGTGTCTGTAGTGTGTTCATACATAAGAAAAGAAAGACGACGTACATATTTGCTACGATGTTATCTGAAATAGCTCTACTTTATCACACCAGCTGTGAGCCTGTGACGTTACAGATGGTGTCTTGCAAACACGCCCCACGAGAACACACAAACCACTTTGCAGCTACGCCGCTTCTGCCAACGTGTTGAAGAAAACTAGCTAGCTATAGCTCCATTGCTTAAACAAATATACTCACATTGACCTCATCAACAATGTTTACCTTGAACTGCTAGGCAGGCACTGCACCTAGCAGTATTATCTCCATCCAAGGAGGGCAGTTCTTCTAATCCCTCCACACCTCAGCTAGTTTTTGATGCCAATAAATACTTTATGTGAATTAGATAAAAAACTAATGTGACTAGAGTTATTGAGGAGAGATGAAGAAATGGTTTCTCAGTGAGGAAACGGTGGTGCCCGAATGGGCTTGCTAAAGGACCCAAGACAGCATGAGTTTGCATTGGGGGTTCTGTTTGTTTGGACTAGGTAGTTCGTCAATCTTAGCTTTCAAGAACACGAGCTCATGTGATCACTAATCGTCAGTGATAACTCTTCACCACCGAGCTTTCAAGAACACGAGCTAACTAACCGTCAGTGATGAAATTGATTGAAGTCCCCAAAAACCGACAGTGAAGATCACACTGTCCACTACAGGAAACAACTAATTTGCCGGGTGTAAAATAATTTGCCGGGTGTTTTTTATCGGGCACCCGGCAAAGTCATTCTTTGCCGGGTGCCAGACCTGGCGACACCCGGCAAAGAAAGGCCTCCGGCAAACCAGCCTTTGCCGGGTGCTAGGCACCCGGCAAATTACAGCCGTCGGCAAAAATTGGTCTTTGCCGGGTGCCGGGAACCCGGCAAAATATGGCCGCCGGCAAAGGTGGCCGGCGTGACGGTGCCCACCTGCCGTCAGCCTTTGCCGGGTGCCACGCCATTAGGCACCCGGCAAAGATTTTTTTTATTTTTTTAAAAAAATTTCTTTGCCGGGTGCCTCCTGAGATGGCACCCGGCAAAGGCTTCTTTGCCGGGGGCCAGGTTTGGCACCCGGCAAATTATAATTTTTTTTTGTGTTTTTGGCCTCATTTTTTTTCTGCGACCTTGGTACATTAATTATAACTCCATATCAAAATTTGAGACATTTTTTACTTTTTATACTATATTTCTTTAATTATTTTCATTCACTTGAATTTTTTCGACTACTATAAATTTGAACTGCAGGTACATGAAATAATGAAATTCGGTCATTCTAAAAATGATATTCATGATGTTTGGCGTATGATGACGCCGTATCTAGAAACTCGCATTAAATTACGACCATCATGTTGTCGTAACATGATGAGGTAATTGCGGGAAAGTTTATTTAAATTATATAAAATCCAAATGAAGTCCGAAAATCACGAACCTTGTCGAGGTTTCTTGTTATTGCATTTGGAGGCCGTGGTAAAAAATTGAGAAAGTTTTGAGCAAGTTGCGACGTCGGATGCCTAAAACCCAGACATCATCCACTTGCAATAACATGTGATCACACGTGGAGATGTCTGAGTTTTAGGTATCCGAGGTCACAACTTGCTAGAAACTTTTTGAATTTTTTACCACGGCCTCCACATGCAACAACAAGACACATCGACAAGTTTCGTGATTTTCAGACTTCGTTTGGATTTTATATAATTTAAATACACTTTTCCCATGAGTACATCGTCGTGTTACGACAACATGATGCGCGAAAATTCATGCCACTTCCTGCATACAGCCTCGACATACCCTAAATATCATGAATACCATTTTTTGAATAACCAAATTCCATTATTTCATGTACCCGCAATTCAAATTTAGAATAGTCGCAAAAATTCAATGAAACGAAAAAAATTAAGAAAATATAGTTAAAAAACTCAAAATTGTCTCAAATTTTAAAATAGGGATTTATTTACTGTAGCAAGGCCCCACAAAAAATGGGGCCAAAAAAACAAAAAAAATAAATAATAATTTGCCGGGTGTCAGACTGGGCCCCCGGCAAAGAAGCCTTTGCCGGGTGCCAGGTCAGGAGGCACCCGGCAAAGAAATTTTTAAAAAAAAATAAAAAAATCTTTGCCGGGTGCCAGGTTAGGCGGCACCCGGCAAAGAAATTTTTTAAAAAAAATAAAAAAATCTTTGCCGGGTGCCAGGTCAGGGACACCCGGCAAAGAAAATTAAAAAATAAAAAAAATCTTTGCCGGGTGCCAGGTCAGGGACACCGGGCAAAGAAAATTAAAAAAATAAAAAAAATCTTTGCCGGGTGCCTTTGGGCCCGGCACCCGGCAAAGGTTCTAACCTAAAAGCCCAAATAGCCGGCCCAACACCCCATCCTCACTCAGTCACTCTCCCTGCCCGCCCCGTCCCCGGCAGCCGCCCGCGCACCGGCGCTCGCCCACGCGCTGCCGCCCGCCGCAGATCAGACACGAGCGGTCGCAGATCTGAGTGGAGACATCGACGGAGGTTTGTTTCTCGTCCCTGCTTGCTTGACCCTTTTTGATTGTGCCTTCGATTCCACTAGAAACACTGGCTTCTGCGAGCCCTTCTTGCTCGGTGCTCGGTCCGCGTCGGCGAGGCGGTACTCGTGCATGATCCAGTCTGTCTTGACGCCCCTGGGCGCCTTGCCGGAGTAGAACACAAGCGCCTTCTTGATCCCCGCCACCCTGCCGCTGCCCTTGGGCGCGATCGGCTTGTCAGCCCCCGTGGCCTTCCAGTACCCCCTCCCGGCGGCGCGGTTGGGGCGCGAGCCGTTCGGGTACTTGCGGTCCCGCGGCGTGAAGAAGTACCACTCCTTGCGGCCGAACAGCGCCTTCTCTGAAGGATCAGAGCAGCACAGAACCGAGGTCAAAAATGACATCCAGGATTTGGATTTGGATGAATGGATCCACGACAGAATTAAAGATTGTCTTTTTAGTAAAAACGAGAAGATATTTTGTTGATAAATAAAGAAAAAGGGAAAGAACAGAGGAAAGCAGAGCAAGAAAAAGACGCCGGAACAGGGGAAGAAGAGCACGCACCGGGCAGATCCCACGGATCGAACTTGTAAAGATCGACCTCGGCGATGATGGGCACGGGCAGCTGCTGCCGCGCCACCTTCCTGCAGAGGTAGTACACCACGAGCTCCTCGTCGGTGGGGTGGAACCGGAACCCCGGCGGCAGGTTGAGCTCCGCCTCGGCGTCCCTCCGGCTCCGCCCGCTCCCCTCCGCCGCAGCCACCATTGCCATCCCCCTCCTCTTCACAGAAATTCCCAACGGCTGGATAGATGGGGTTGCTCGCTCGTCGTACCAGGTTCCCGAGACCGCGTCTGCTCCCTCGTGCTCGGTTTGGTTTCGAAAGGCGGCTGGCTTGCCTGGCAGCCGCTAGATAAATAATCCGCTCGGTTCAGTTCAAATAGCATACTCTTCTTTTCAGAATCCATGAGTTACTTTTCTGATATGTTAATTGGCACATGTAGCTACTGGTGTACTTTCACTTTTGTAGCCCCTAATAATTTTTTCGATTAACTAAATAGGTAAATTCTTCACCTAGTGGATGATGGAGTTGATACTTGGTAGGCCACGGGAAGAGTGTTTAGTAGTAAATCTAAAAATGCATATGAGTATAGCTACTATACTTGGCCGGCATAGGGTGAATGTTTGTATCATTATCAGTGAATTCGATTCACATATATGTTGGCCTTCGTGCCATGTTTGATATATATGTGGTTGTTGGCCTTCGTGCCATGTTTTTTGCAGGTTTTGGGAACCTCCTCGTGCAGGGGAGGTGCTGCCGAAATTTTGAGTCGACACTAACCATTTTTGCCCTTTTTTGCAGGAGGAGGACCTGTGGGAGGGACTCGGCGACCCCGATCGACTTTGTCGGCGCTACGGGTCTTCCTGCACCGCGTCGGCTCGCCACTGCACCGACTCTGCACTGCCCCGCTACCCGGACCTCACCGTCACCCTAGGTATAACCCCTCTATCCGTATGTGGTCTTTGGTCGCGTAACCTAGTTAGGTGTCTCCCGTTCGAAAGAGATACGGTCGGAGATATGCGGATCTTTGCATATCTGCGACCGTATCTCTTTCGGATTGTCCACGTTTTTTGGACAGCCCGTGGATGCATAGTTGAGGTTAGTTTTCATGCTCCGCTCTATTTCGCGATGGTGTTTCGGCATCACCTGTCCGTTGTTCTCCAGATACACACTCTCCCTTGCAGGACGTGTATCGGGAGAACGGCGGGGAGGTGCTGCTGAAATTCCGTCTCGGATAGGAGCGGAGCATGGAAACCAACCTCATCTACGCATCCACGGGTGGGATTAGGACCTATCCTCACCTATTAGAGAGTAGGGACACCGCGTAGATGCAATTGATGGCCACCTATGGTGATATTTTATATGCTAGAGGATGGATGACCGTCAGTGGATGTACACGGGCCGGACAAGTCAGGGTGATGCCAGCTATGAATGGATGCAGAAGACTGATCGTTTCTTGAATCGTGCATTCGGCAAGGCCGCAAAATTTCCGAAAATGGCTTTGTGTCCCTGCAGCAAGTGTGGTAACAGGAGAATGCTAGACAAGGAACTCATGGGTACACATCTGCACAAGAATGGGTTTACACCAAACTTGTGCAAATGGCCCAAACCGATGCAACTATGAGGCAGGAGTTGAGACAGGTTGCAAATGGCTTCGACAGTAAGGTGAAAGCTTATTCAGGTTATGATGTGAATGGATATCGTTTTCACACAAGTAGCTACGAGCGAGCTCGGCCTCATCG
Organism: Saccharum hybrid cultivar R570; assembly: GCA_038087645.1. Classification (NCBI taxonomy): domain Eukaryota; kingdom Viridiplantae; phylum Streptophyta; class Magnoliopsida; order Poales; family Poaceae; genus Saccharum; species Saccharum hybrid cultivar. The sequence goes on from JAQSUU010000744.1 coordinate 404,003, forward strand.
AAAAACCACAAACAGCGGAGTTTGTACTCCCGGCACTGATGGCCTCGAGTATCATGGCATAATTGAAGATATCTATGAACTTTCATTTTATGGTTTGAAACCTCTTCGTCTTGTCATGTTCAAATGCCACTGGTTCAATCCTCGACTAACGAAACGGAGCCCTAATATTGGTCAAGTCGAGATTCGACACGATTCCGTCTATCAAGGAAATGATGTCTTCATTGTGGCAGATCAGGCCATGCAGGTTTATTATTTGCCATACGCATGCCAAGGCAACAAGGCTCTTCAGGGTTGGTCTATTGTGCACCAGGTATCGCCAAATGGTAGATGTCCTGTCCCAAACGATGAAGATTACAACTTCAACCCAAACACATATGATGGAGAGTTCTATCAAGAAGATGGGCTACAAGGGAGGTTGGTGATAGACTTAACCGAGGCGATCGGAATGGAAGTAGACAATGAAAGGGTTGATGACGAGGAAGGAGATGAGGTGCAAAATGCCAAGGACATAGAAATGCTTGAGCGATTACATTTAGACCATGACGATGAAGGCAACATTGAACCTTCGGACAGTCTTGTTTATTTGGACAATTTTGATAGTGATGACGAGACATATGATCCAGATAATCCCAATAATGATGATTACTTCTAATACATGTAATACAATGTTATTTTGTAATCATGTTTTGTTTATTTACTTAGCATCTATTTCTAATACATGTAATAATATGTCTTGTTTGTTTTTTTAATTGCAGGTGATTGAACAAAGATGGCGGGCGGTAGTGGGCCAAGGAACGTGAACTCGAGGTACCAGAGGGCACGTGAGGATGCAGATGCCGGAGAGAACTCGTCGGACGGGAGGAGGCAGAGGGCCAGGAGCAGCGACAGTGGTAGCGGCACCGGCAGCAGGAGGGGCCGGCTTCCTCTAGGCAGGCCGCGTGACGTGCCGGAGGAGGAGCGCCGTACCTCGGACTCCTCGGAGGACGAGCAGGTTCGGGCGACGGACGATGAGGGAGACACACAGGAGGGCGGCGAGGCAGGAGGTAGTTCCACTGCTGCGGCCAGGCCCTACTTGCGAGGTCCCTCAAAACTCCCTGGGCCTCCGCTTCCTCCCCTACGTCCAGTGATCCGCCCCCAGGGGGACAGGTAACTAACTTTAGATTTTATCACAGCTACTTCATATAACCTGTTGAAAATTGTCAGAGAAACTAATATTGTTTGTTAATGACTTGTGCAGGCATTGGCAGGTTGTGTCACCTGGTGACTCACGGAACCCCAACCACATCTTGGGGCTTGTGTGCAGGCACTATTACCCCGGCATTGTCACGCACAAAGGGACTGTGGGGCCGGCCAAATCGTGGGACCACTACAAATCTGCCCCCGACGCAGATTATGAAGACAAGCAAGAGCGGGTCAGGAGAGAGTTCTGGGTAAGTCTCGTTCGCACAACTTTGATCAATATATCGCATTCATTTGACTTTTTTTGACATAATTAATTGATACATTGTGTCTGTCTGCAGACTTTTTTCAGATGTGAAGAGGGACAGGAGGAGAGGGCGGAGAAGAACTTGGTGAAAAGTGCCAGGAACCGCATCTCCAACATGCACTATGAGGAGCGCCTCATTTGCATCATCAAGTACTACGCCACGCGACTTGGTCAGAAAATCACCAAGACACAGGCAAGACAAATGTCTCTGACCCGGGAACAGTTCCTTGAGGTAAATGAAGAAGAAAAATACTGATTCGTTTTGAGATTAAGTAGCTTTAATTTGGTCGTCTTATATCTCAAATTATTTGTGACATGTAGATGATTCCATGGTGGTGCGAGTCGTATCGGGACTGCTGGGAGATGATTGTGGACAAGTGGTTCACAGAGGTTTATATCCAGGAACACGAAGCCCACCGGGAGCGGGCTTTGCAGGCGACAGGCCCCACACACCACCAAGGCAGCCGCAGCCTTGCCGCGTACAAGCAAGCATGGGTACGTGAATTCATTTTTAGTATTCTGACGCTCCATTCTGCATGTTTCTTCTAATCATCTTGTTGTCTTTCTCGCAGTCGGCGTCGCATGCTGGCCAGTCTTTGTCCACGTTCATGGCGTATGGACTGGCCCGCAAGGGAAAGGCGACTTCCGATGTCACCTTCAGCCCAGATGACCCGCCCGAGTCGTACAGCAACTCGAGCGTCTACACCCGCATCAGCTCCTACGCGTTGGAGGCAAGGTCGGTCCAGGGGCCAGAGTGGGATCCGAACGCCGACGACATTGATGGGCCGACTGTCATGAGGATCGGACAGGGCAAGAAGCATGGGCGGTACTGGCTTGGCGATGGCACCCTCGACTCCGGCTCTGTTCCAACCCTCTCCCAGATCCGAGTAGAGACCCCGACCGGAGGCCCGGTCATACGCCAACGGCCGTCCCCTTCACAGCAGCGGGTCGATGCACTCCAGGTTTGTCTCGTTTAACTCTTCGTACATTGATCTTTACATAACTTAGTTGTCTTTGCATCACTGAAACAGATGGGTTGAAATGTTGCAGGCCGAGAACGAGAGGATGGCTCAGGAGCTGCGGGACCTGGTGGCAAGGACCGAGCAGGCCGAGCGGGAACGAGAGGCCGAGCGGGCCGAGCGGGAAAGACAGGCCAAGCAGCTGGCGGAGATTACGGCGTTCCTACAGAACTTTGGGCAAGTCAACGGTGTACCTGTGCCGCAATTCGCTCCACCGCCGCCAGTTCTAGCTAGTCCTGTGAGTATGAAACCAAATTGCTTCGACTAGTGCTTTCATTAGATTATTACTCTAACACATGCAATCTCTTGTCCTTTATGCAGCCTCCGTCGGCGGGTTCGAATAACCCATCTCAGGGGCAAGCAGGCGACGGCGCTTTTCCTTCACCAGGCACTCAGTTTTCCCCCCACCTCTAGTTTGTATCTCTTTTTCACCGCTTGATGGACATGTGATGCACTGTGAACGACTATCGACTTGTGACGATGGATATTGGACCTATTATGTTTGCGATGTCGTGTATGTGGGATATTGTGTTGGCGATGTGATATATATATGTGGGATTGAGTTTGTGATGCGATGGATGTGCTATATTGTGTTTGTGATGTTTCAGATGTGATATATATCTTTTATATGTTGTGTTTGTAATTATAGAATAAAAAAATAAAAATACAAAAAATTAGAGGCTTTGCCGGGTGCCCTGGCCCTGGCACTCGGCAAAGCTGGAAATTTCTCATGTTCAGGATTCCCAGCTTTGCCGGGTGCCAGGGCCAGGGCACCCGGCAAAGATTTTTTTATTTTTTTAAAAAAATCTTTGCCGGGTGCCGCCCTGACAGGGCACTCGGCAAAGAAAATACTAAAAAAATAAAAAAAAAACTCTTTGCCGGGTGTCCCGGCGGTTCGACACCCGGCAAAGAAATTATAAAAAAAAATAAAAAAAATCTTTGCCGGGTGCCTTCCCGGTAGCGCACTCGGCAAAGAAAATTTGAAAAAAAAAATTAAAAAATCTTTGCCGGGTGCCTCTGACATGGCACCCGGCAAACCAAGGGCTGACGGAGTTAACACCGTGACGGCCACTTTTCTTTGCCGGGTGCCGAGTTTGCACTCGGCAAATTCTTTGCCGGGTGCCCAATAAAAAGCACCCGGCAAAGAAATCTTTGCCGGCTGATTTTTTGCCGGCGGCTCTTTGCCGGGTGCTGCACCCGGCAAAGGCTTTGCCGAGTGCAAAGTAGCCTTTGCCGGGTGTTTTCGGCACCAGGCAAAGCGCCTGAATCCTGTAGTGGTCATTGTCGTCTTAAGCCACGAACTAGTAGTGAGCCGGTATTGATGTTGAACTATCACTTTTCATATGCATTGTTCGTGGAATAAACTGGGGTGCCAGGTCTCATGCCTGTATATCTAATACATAGGGACCTATTTCTCTTCCCACATATTAGGTTTTGCGCATGTTGACATTAGGGAACAGGCCACAGAAGTAGTATTGCTCAAGCTGGCAATTTTAAGATATTTAATTTCTTTATTTTTTAGTTTTTTTCTTCTTTTCTATAATAGTAGAGTTTTTTCATGTCGTGGCCATTGGACTAATTGGGCTTAACCGATAACTAGTCCAGCAATTAACTAAATAATTTTAAAGACTCACAATTAGTGCTATGTGGGAGTCACATGGCTAACCATGATGAAGGAGCTCAACTTAAATAGGAAGATAGTGTATGTGCTCCTGTTGACAAGTTGAGAATGAGACTTAAGGAGTAAAGATGGTAACAGGCAATAACTGCGTGGATAGTGGCGCACCCGCACTTACCACCCGTGACGGGCAACATCCTGAGCCCATGCCCGCTATCCTGTAACACACTAAAATTTGCTTCTTTGGAAATAGAGCTAAAATGATTTAATTGTGTATTTTTGTGCTCAAGAAACATAGTTAAATATTTTTTTTATTTTAAATCCCATCATAAGCTATAGCAACATTTTATTGCATTCATGCTGATAGCATCTAATGTTTGTATGTGCAAAATGTGTTAAAATACATTTAGGAGACGAACAACTATCCCTTGGAATCTTTCCAACCTTTTTATGGAATTTAATCCCTTCTTCATTTACCTTGATAATTTTGTTCCAAGCTCCCAACATGCTTTTGCTAAGCTCCAAATATTTAATCTGAGTTCCTCATCTTTCAGTTTATCTCCAGAACTTTTCCAGGGATTTTTCTAAGCTTTGGAGCATTTTTCGTGATATAAATAGTATTTCTAGACTCTCTAGGATTATGTTTATTTCAAGAATCAATTAATTTCGAAAATAGAAAAAAAAATCCGAGCACAAGTTTCCATCGACTCCCAAAGCCCATGTGCAACAATTCTTATTATAAATCTCCAGGGCCATTTATTTGCTAATGGGTTTTAAATGTTTATTTAAGCCAATAGTGGGAGGATGAAGTCTTCGTTCCCCTTCCTATCTAGCTTTGCATCTTATCCTCATCAACAGCCCTGTCGTCTTCGTGACCTAGGCAATACCGCCGCTGTCGACCTGCGACTTCGATCTGAGCACCCCCGTCATGCTATGTTGCCGTCGTTAGCTGTGGCCGGGTTTTGCCGATTGTCTTCTAATCATCTACCTTCAGTCAATGGTAATTTAGCCATTTAATTATTCAAATATATATTCTTTCGTTTGGTCTCCAACTCAACGTCTATTAAAATTCTGTAACCAGTTCCTTCAAAAATCACCCAGGGTGCACGTGATGGCTATATACTGTATGCAAGGAGAAGCTTCATCAACTTGCTTGTGATCTGTTCCATGCTTCATCTTCATTTACTTGCAGCGTCACCTCTGCCGAGCGCCGCACCTGAGCTCGCGAAACTCTGCATCGATGTGCCGCCGTCCAAGCCTTAGCTTGAGCTGCTTCCCGGTTGAATCGCGCACGCCGACGAGCCGAGCTGTCCGCTGTAGCTGCCGACTTGCCGTCTGGAGCCTCGCTGAGGTTCGCGAGGACACGTTGCCAGACCCTGCCAAACCGGCTGTCAGCTAGTTCAGGATTTAAGTAGTCGCCCTTTCTCCGTTTTGCTTCGTTCATGTTACGTTAGTTTCATGTCGACACGATCTAAGTGGTAGTATTGACGTTCACGATGTCATATGTTTTTTCTAATTTTCTAATTTAAAAACAATATAAGAGTTACACTTGGATATTTTTATATGTAGATATTAAAATTGTTTAATTGCTAATATCCATGTGTTCTAAAATTATAATTTCTTTAGCTAAACCCACGTCATATGTAGTTCGACCAGTTCATGTAGATGCTCTCGGATTTTATTTTCTTTGGCAAGCTATAGTTTGAATGGAGTTAAGTAAATATAAGGAATATTTATAGAAATAAATCATGACTAGATTTAGCTTGGTTTCTGAATAAACTATATAGCGACTAATCTAAATCAATGTATTCCACATGATCTTGTTTAATTAAAACGAATCAAGCATGTAGTCTTTTCTTTTATGTTATAATACATAAAACTATCGGCAGTCGTTTCTTTTCAATCGCAGTTCCGTTATCGACGTTTCTTGCGCTCTCGTGACCGTAGCTGGTAACTCTCTTTTAGTACATTGTTTTCTCTTGTGTGATGTATTGTTTTTAATTGCTTTTATTTGCTACTTGTATGTTTTGCCTGTGTGTGGTGCTTTCTACGGGTAGAACGAGAACCATACGTAAGAGTTGCCGCAACTGAGTGCCAGAAGTTGCGAATGGAAGATAAAGTTGAGGCTTTTCTGAGCAAGTTTCTTTGGGCGTAAAGCAAGTTTAAGGCAAGTATAGCTTGGGACCATTCTTAATTACCTATTCATATACACACTAAATTTCATATGCATGTGTCTCTTGTTACCTATCTAAGGATTTCCTAGCAATTGAATACCTGATACCTTGTCACCTGAGATATATGCATGTGGGTAGTGTTTTGCTAGTGCTAAACCATTAACCATGATCTTGTGACTTAATTAATGTAAGAGCTATGGTGGTTAAGAAATGAATTTTTAGTAACATAAAATCTTGTCTGTACGTGAACCTCCGGGATTTATAGTACAACTGTGAGAGCTATATGGCTCTGGCTTTAGTCAAGTATGAGGACATTTTCTAGCTTGTTAGTGGTTACCGGAAGGCGCAAGAGGGGTCATGCCTTGTGTGATCTTGGCCTGCAAAGGTGGGTGCAGTCTTTTGTAAGTCGCCCCTTGGAGGAGAGTTCATGCTTTTTGATTGGGAATCCTTAGCGGCCCTAACTTGTTAGACGAACCTTTAAAACACTTTGTAGTGAACCCTGCTTGCTCACCTCGATAGTGTTTTGGGGATTGGCCGCCCCGGGCATATGGGTGAGAGTTAGGAATACCCCCTCAGCTGAGTTAGAATTCGATTCGAGTCGCCGTCTCTCACCGATTAGTGAGAACTTGACAGAGCAGCGGCAACGTAGGCTTCACTAAATGAATTTGATGGTTCAGGAATGATGATGATATAATGATGGCCTTTCTATACCTACCATGGTTAATATTGTTTGCTCCTATTAAGTGAGTGCTCTAGTACAGGTGCTAATATAGTTGACAGGTTAATGATGATAAACTTGATGCTTAAGCTAAATGGTTACTTATGATTCATAAGCTCTTTTATGCAAATGTGTCAAGCTAACTCCACTTATAAAGCCTTGCATACTCCTTGGTCTCTTTTATTTTTGGTTCTATGTCGGGTAAGTCTAGCTGAGTACATTCTCGTACTCGGGGTTTATTCCCATCTTGTTGCAGGTAACAGATTCTTACTTGTTACTGCAAGTATCGTCTTCGCCTTCTGGCGTGAAGACTAGACCGATGGACGCGGTCTCTACTAGTTCTCTCTTCTAGGATGCTTTTGTTGGAATGACTACTCATGGCAATGTATCTGAACTTATTAAGTTATGTATGAAACTTATGTTGCTTCTGCTACTTATATTCAAACTTGTTTTTGTAATATATTTTATTTGAACTCCGATGGTTGTAGTAACTATGCCACTTGTGAACGGATGTAACGAATGATGTGTTATGTCGAATGATTCTGGTTGTGATGTAAAGTTGTTTGAAATCCTTTGAGATTTCGTTGGACTACCGGAATTATATGGGCTCAAGTGTGAAGTTTAATTGCTTCGGCGATCGAATTTTGTACTTGTGCTCTTATAATTTGAACGGTTCCGTGATAGCTGACATCGGAGCTAAGTTCAACATTAAACATGTTATTTGTGTATTTAAAACAAAAGTATTTGTAAAAACTCTAATTTAATACTAAGTATTGCCGGTGGTCATTCCTTTATGCCCAATATAAGGACTCTTAGGTGGCTTATTATTGCCAGATGATTCGCAACTTAGAATCATTAATGGAAATTAACTTTTTGAAATATATCTTGGAACTATTAGGTATCTGGATCCAGTGATTCCAAATGAAAAAAAATCAACTATAAAGTTGTATATCTTATCGAGCTGAATAATTTTTCATCTAACTTCATATGAAGTGTTTTTCAATTTTCAATACGTGTTATTTGAATCGGACTTCCACTGGTGGTCTCATATAACCTAGGGATACTTAAACCGGTGGCTGACTTAACCTACAGCTGATAAGAATATCTATTTCTAGTGGAAATATCTAAAGTTAATTAATAGTAAAAATAGTAGCATTTCGACCGGACGTTGTGTTATATAGGTTACTGTTGAAAATGATGTTTCAGTAGCAGTTCTTGAGCATGGGCCCAAAAGAGCTCTGCACTGGCCTCTTTTTTTGAATTACATAAGCACAGAAGCAAATGCTCATGCATAGTCATCCCTGTGCTAACACATGCACACAAACTCTACACCTGTGAATATACCGCTAGTAAAAAAGTACTCCCTCTGTCCCACTAATATTTGTACATCTAGGTTCTGGCGCGGAAACCAAGGAAGAGGTAAAATTACAAAATTGCCCCTACGAAATATCTTCCACCGCCGTCTTGTTCTAGCAGTCGAGCTTCGCCCCACACCCAATCAGGTCCATCTACCTCCCCTTCTCACTGCGCGCACCGCATCGCCGCGCACCTCTCCACCCATCTCCTCAGTCGCGTCGATGTCGCCCTTCCCGGGTCTCCAGTCACGCCGTTGCCCATCTCCGCCTCCTCTTCCACAGTGCGGCGAGTGTGGGGAGTGGACCGAGCTGCCTGGACGACGACATCAGAGAGGTGATGCAGGGGTTCGACGGCGGCAGCGTGGTAGTGGGCAGCTCCAACGACAAGACCATCGGGCCGACGCGGGTGCTTGCCGGTTGCATGCGCTCCCCCCACGCAGCCAACGTGCTCGACGGCCTCTGTAGTCTGGGTGGAGGCCGTCCGGAGAAGGGGAAGGAATCATGGAGTCTGCAATGGCACTAGTACAGAAAAATTCTTTGGAGGCGGTCACTTTAGGTTAATGGAGGCGGGCAGGGGCAACCGCCTCCAATGGAAGGCCTCGGTTAATCATTGGATAACCGAGGCGGTTAACCTGCCCACCTCCATTAATATCATTAATGGAGGTGGGTGCCATAAGACAACTGCCTCTACTAATGAAACTTAATGGAGACGGGCGTTGTTACATGCCGGCCTCTACTAAAGGTTTAATGGAGCACTTTAACGGAGGCGGTCAGCTTTATAACGCCCGCCTCCAATCTAATTTCAGCATTTTAAAAAAAGCTTCTGAATTTTCTTTTGGATTTGAATTTAAATTATATTTTCACACACAAACACATATATAAAAGAAGAAAGACATATATAAACGAATATTACACAACACAAGCATATCACATTATTTGATGTTCTCCATTGTTTGTGAACCATGCAACATGAGTCTAAAGTTAGATTACACAAGCATATAAGGCAGAAGTTCACACTTGTGTTACTAAGATCAACAACACCAACACCCTGTGCTATCATTTCTTCTTGGAGAAGGGGTCCAGCAACATGTAATCAGTGAGTTTTATCCCCTTCTCACGGTCGCTCCATTTTCTGATTCTCACGAACTTCGGATCCGTAGCTAGGTCGCACCCCGGGTGGAAGAACGGTCGCCCTTCAAGTGCGGCTTCTGTGACTGTTTAAGCAAGCAGGGAATAATATATGTCAGCGACTGTTAGTAGGGAATAATATTCAGCCAGAGCTTTGTCCATAGTAGTAGGCACTAAAGTAGTAGACAACCTCTCTTCTCTTGTAAAACCATCGCATACAAAACCGTCAGATTTCAAAACCCATCAGCCAAGTAGTAGTAGAGAGTGGTAGCTCAGATAAAAAAAGAACAGCAAGCAGGCACTTGCACAAATAAAAAATAGCTAACTTGACATCGTAGGCATCATATAGCCAGAGAAAATGACATATGCTCAATTGCAACAACATAGAGGCATCATAGGCAGTAAAATTCAGAGAAAATGGCATATGCTCAAAGCTAAGTTAAAAAATGCATCATAGGCGGTGGGACATGCTTGGCATCACAGGCAGTGACATATGCTCAGTTGTAACAAGTTAGTGGCATTATCGCCAGGTATAGTGATACATATAGAGGCCTTTTCCAAACCATCTAGCAGAAAACATAGAGCATATGAGGAAACAGTGACGCAAAATGTAAGGCACAAACTGCAGTGACAGCCAGCTCGATATGCATACCCTTGGCAGGTCATTAAAAAAAGCATTATGTCAACAGAAGTAATCATGTCAGAAATGCATTATATCTGAAAGTGCACACTATGTCAGCAAATTATGCCCAGAATATATAGCAATAATGTCGCAATTATATGTTACTATATCAACAGAAGTAATTATGTCAGAAATACAAGTCAGCAATTTGAATTCACACACAAGTTAATACTCAAGCTAGCAGTTCAGCACTAGTTATTCGACACAAATTACTGCTAAAACTGCTATGTTCTGATCTGCTATGTAAGTTGTGCCATGACTGAAAGCTAAAATTGCTATGTAAACTTTTATACAAAGAAGCTCTATTTATTCCGCACAAAACTAACCGTAACTGACAGCAAGCTATGAAAGCCAACACCATCCTTCCTCTTGCACACATGGGCAACATTCAGTTAACAAAAAAAAAAACATTACTAATTATTTACCATACTGAACTATTTAGCACATGGGCAACATTCAGTCTACTGTCTAGCATCTAGTTAACATTATGCTCTACATTCAGTAAGGTCACATTCAATTAACACATTCAGTCCACTGTTTCAACATAGTAGTCCAACACATTCAGTTAACATTCAGTTAACAAAGAACGATCTCACTAGTGAGCAACATTCAGTTAATAAAAAAATATAGCATATATCTAGTAAGGACATTGGGAAACATTCAGTTAACAAACAATATAGCATCTATCAACACATTCAGTTGACAATGATAGAGCATCAATCAACACATTCAGTTAACAACGAATGGTCTCACCAGTGCTGCGACGGTGTGCGAGCGCGTGGGGAAGATCCTGGTGTTGCGTGCGTTGTTGGGGTCGAAGACAAGCTGTCGATGAGGGCTCGGCACAGGGAGCGGGTGCAGCCGGGGAAGAAGGTGCGGGGAAGAGGGAGCGGGCTTGACGGAGAAGATGCCGGGGCACAGGTTGACGCCGCCGTCCTCGAGGGAGCAACCCTTGGGAGCCATCCCGGGGATCCACGCGACGCCGATGACGACGCCCCACAGCCCCTGGAACGCGAGCGACGCGGACCGGACGAGGCTCACCGCGAACTGAAGCTCCGCGGGAAGGCCGCCGGCGGCGGCGCCGAGGAGCGCGGTGGCGAGGCACGCCGCCGCGGCGGCCTGCAGGAACCAGTGCAGCCGGCCCTCGATGCCCGCGTGGTCCGTGGAGTGCACGTGGAACACGAACAGGTCCTGCGCGAAGAGCGCCGCCAGGAGGAGCATGCAGAGCGGCGTGTGGTGGCGGCGGTGGAGGGAGCGGCGGTCGAGGTAGATGGCGGAGCCCGTGTAGACGAGGAGCGAGGCGTACATGATGGCGTGCTCGTGGTTCGGCAGGCGTTCAGGAGGGATGGAGCCGTCGGCGTTGAACGGCATCGGCGAGTAGGCGAGCATCTGGGTGGCGAACCCGTAGACGCCGCCGGCGAGCATGATGATGAGCTCGAGGTGGCGGACCCGTGGGGCCGGGAACCACGCCGGCGCGGCGTAGGATGAGGGTTGTGGTGTTGGGGGAAGGGAGACGAAGAGCCTGATGTGGTTAAAGAGCATCACCCCGACTGGATACGCGTTCTTTGGCGAGTGTTTGAAACACTCGGCAAAGCCCTATTTGCACTCGGTCCAAAGGCTTTACCGAGTGTTGCTATCAGCAAAGGACATACGGTAAAAAAACTGGAGATAATTTGTTGAATGCCATTGAAATCTATACTCTTCCCTTATATGCCATTGAAAATTACCAAGGTTTTAAATCTCCGGCTATAGCTACCGCTATAGCCCGCTATAGCTGTTTAAGAAAGATCAAGCTATTTATGTCTATGTACAACTTAGCCGCTATAGCCCGCTATATCTCCATTTAGCTCCGCTATAGCTGTTTTTGAGGTCATCCGCTAAAATGTCTTAGCCGGAGATTTAAAACACTGAAAATTACGCATTCCCTTCACTGCCATTGGTTTGTAGTTTTGGTTCCGTATATGCCACTATCGTTGGTTTTCTGTTATGTCCCGTGTGCACACCGTTAAGTTGCACTTAGGCAATACAACAAACACTTTGTCTGTGAAGGACCGAAAACGGCGACCAGAGGGGGTGAATGGGAGCCGTAAAATTTCTCGTGAAATATTCGACCGCTGTCCCAAAGTCACCACTAAACACAAGCGAATCGCTGACACTAAGATACCCAAGTCAACTAGTGATAAGAGCACCTAGAACGAGTACTCGGAATGGTAGCAAAACAACGCAACAACCTGTATGCAGATCGGATCACAAAACATGCAGACAAGGACCAGCAATGTTGGGAGCAAAATTCAATCACACGCACATCACTGAAATGAAGGCCTTGTTTAGTTGCCAAAATTTTTGGCAAAATGCAACTGTAGCATTTTCGTTGTTATTTGGCAATTAGTGTCCAATTATGGTCTAATTAGGCTTAAAAGATTCGTCTCGTCCATTTCGTCTAAACTGTGTAATTAGTTTTATTTTTTATCTATATTTAATGCTTCATGCATGCGTCCAAAGATTCGATGTGACGGGGAATCTACTGTTCTTTTGCAAAATTTTCTGGATCTAAACTGGGCCGAAATTGATGAACATGTACTGAAAGCCTCCTGTAGCAAGAAAAGACAACTCAAGTAATTGGAAATCAATCCACGATCAACAAATGCACTAGCTTCTAGATGGGCGTGCTGCTGCTCTTGACGGGACTGCTTGCCTGCTGCCAGCCTGCTGGTGCAGGACTGCTCCACTCAGTCAAACATGCACAGAGAGAAAGAGATGAACACGCTGCTGCTTGGCTTTTGACCGAAGGTGCACAAACTGCATAGGACACCGCCGGTGGTGGGGCGGCACACCACGGCGAGCTGACGAGTACCTGAGATCCTTCTGACGAGCACCGCTGGGCGCTGAGAGAGCACGGAGCTAGAGGAATCCGACCGGCTCCAGACAACGGAACGAGCAGAGGCAGATCTGCTCACAACCGCAGAGACCGAAGAAAGAAGAAGCCGCGTCGGTGGGGCTGCTCACCGCGCGGTCGACGATCTGCATGGAAAACAGCAAGGGAACGGGGCTGGAGCTGCTCGGTACTGCACCGATGGCCACCGGTCCAAACACCAGTAGGAGTTGCTGCCTGCTCTGCAGCTCTTGGCTTCCTCGCAAGAACAGACAGCGAAGAACACTGGGAGCAGACAGAAAACACAGCAACATCAAGGGGATCTCAGGAGCCTGTTTAGATCCCAAATATTTCCCCAAATTCCACTATGCAAAAAGAAGATTCCCCATCACATCAAAATATCGGCGCATGCATGGAGTACTAAATGTAGATGAAATCAAAAACTAATTACACAGTTTTGTTGTACTTTGCGAGACGAACATTTTGAACCTAATTAGTCAATATTTGAACAATTTTTACCAAATAAAAACAAAATACTACAGTGCGCTACAGCAGATAATAGTGAATCCGCCGGTCCCAAATCGGGGCAACTAAACACGGCCCAGGTCTAGGGACCAATACTGCTCATGGGAGCTAGCATAACACAGAGTGCTCAGCGTTTGTAGTACTGCTTCCAAGTCCCATCAATCAACGTTCAGAGCTGCTGCTAAGAACAGAACGAATAGAAAAAGGAGCGGCCCGAGAAACAGTGAAATCTAAATCAAATCAAAAGGAAACGAGCTCAAACTTTGCACAGACCAAATTCACCTTGCCATGAGTCTATCCCTAAGAAATCATTGCCTGGGATTAACCCAATCTCCAGGAAAATCAAATCATGGCCAAGAACAAAAATGGGAACAAAAAGAGAACGAAAATCATAGCTTCAAAATAGGAACCCCAGAGGGTAAGAGGAGGATTTGGGCCTCCATTCCTACCAAAAAACATAGAAAAAATACAACCACGAATTTTCTGATTTTTAGACCTCTCTCATGAACTAGAAAATGAAACCCTAGGTAGAAGGGGGGAATGAAAGAGTGGGAGAGAGGTGAAGATGGCTTGGGGCTGCCATCCCCTATTTATCAGGGCTATTACACATTCCCCTAATTGCCCCTAGATATATAAGAGCTAAACCATCAAGCCCAAGGGCGTAGAGGTCCAACTCGGTCTCCATGTTGATCCGACGGCCACCGCGCCTCCTCACTGGTAGCTTCGCCTCGACGCGAACTCCCCGATGCCGCCACGTGCCGTCCGTTCCACCTCGGAACCTCCGCCCGGGTTTTGAGGCCCAAACCCGTAAACCCGTAAACCCTCCTCCGATGGTTTTGAGGCCCAAACCATCAAACCGCTCCGCGAGTAGCATACTCCATACGTGTCCCCCGCCATCCGACGCGTGTCACCTCCACGGTCAACACAGTCACTCCCATGTCTTCTCGCGCTTGTCGATGTCCCAAGTGTCAGCCACCACGGCTAGCCACCCCGCCTTCGGGTCCCTCGGTCCAAGCCTCACGTTCGTCCTTCACCCCTCTGGTCCATCAGCACGGCACGTCCTCCTTGACCTTCACCTCGCCGTCGGCTACCGCCTCCGTGCTCCACACCTGCACAACACAAGCCAAGAGACATGTCGCACACAAGGCTTTCACCAAGGTAGGGTTAGTCACCACTCAACCTACTTCGTGGATCACATTGACAATCACTCATCATAAAACGAACACACAAGGGTACTTGTCAACCTTGTGTTCGCAATCTCCCCCTTGATGAGTGCATTGTCAACACCAATACACGAACAGCTTGAGCAAAAGAAAAAGAAGAAGAATAGAAAAACAAGAAGCTCAACCAAATAACCAAAAAACCAAAGAAAAGTCAAAACCAGGTCATTTGAAATGAGCAAAAAAAACTTGGTCCCCAAAGACATGGGCAACGGCTCGACACAACCAAGTAAAACAAGGCTAGCCCTCAAGATGAGGCAACGGGCTCAACACCACTAGCAACAATCGAAAAGCCAAAAAAACTGCTAGACCCTCCAGAAGAGGCAAAAGTTCAACACATCTAGCAAAAGCAACTCAAGTGCAGCTCCCCCTGAACAAATGCAATTTCACTCAAATGAATGCATATCTTGTGATATTGTGAGTGTGGAAACTTCTCCCCCTTTTTGACATATGCACTTATCAAGTTAGAGCCCAAGGAATGCAACTCCCCCTCAAAACATGCTATAAATGCATAAATGCACAAATGCAGAAGCTTCAAAATTATAGCAAGTAGATTGAAAAGATGCTCTAGCTGATGCTGTCATGTATATATAGCAACAAATACAAGTGCTAGCAAATGCTCAAAATGACCAAATGAGATGAAATATGGCATTTTAGCAAGTTTGATCAAGTTTGAGCAATTTAAAAGAGGGTCCACCACCGAATGAGCACATAGCAAATATAGACAGGAGATCAACCTTGTGCTACACATATATGCAAAGTGAACTACCCCAAACAAAGTTCACACATCATGTCATGAGACAAACTTGTGATTTGATCAAATTTTCAATCAATTGAATTTTATTGGAGTTATGCAGCTTATCACCAATGTTTGTCAAACAAATGTGTGCGGGAGGTTATCGATAACATCAAAACCTGACTTATCGATCATGTCAAGCCTATGCCAAAAGCAATCATAAGCTTAAGACAGTGATCTCGGTATCCATTACAGAGCTCAAGTTCACCCTTAAGTGCAATAGGGAGCTGTCTCGATACTCTGACATGGGACAACAAAGACCCATCCCGATCTTTTCATACCTTGCTTTTTTAAGTTTTAGCACAAATTCAAGTTTCTCAAGCAAGTGTGTAACTCAAGGTATGAGCCATAGCAACTAAGCATATATACGAAGCAAAAAGGGTTCTCGACACACCTATATATGCCAGTTGCTACAAGTAGTGGTGAACATGTTTCAAGTTTCATCAAGTGTTATTCAAGTTCACAATTGAAAAAAAAACATTTTTAGCTCATATCAATAGATCAAAGTGAGCCTAAGCAAAGCACATCATGTATATCCATAACATCCCCAACAAGAGCATAGTATCAATCTAGCTACTATAAGGATGAAGCTCAAGATGCAATATGATACATGATGATATGATATGCAAATATGATACAAAAGCGAAAACAAAAGCTAAACTAAAAACAAAACCAAAAACTAATGTACAAGAACCATAAACTTCCCTCTTCTAAAAAGGATAACAAACCCCAAGCTCTCCTCGCAAGCGAGCAAACTGGGTTTGGTCAAGGGGTTTAGTGAAGATATCTGCGAGCTGGTTGTGGGTGTCAACACGAATAAGGTCAATGTCCCCTTTCTCATAGTGGTCTCGCAAGAAGTGAAAATGGACCTCTATGTGCTTGATTTTGGAGTGAAGAACGGGGTTTTTGGCTACACATATGGCACTGGTGCTATCACAGAACAAAGGCACTCGCCTAAACTCTAAGCCATAGTCTCGCAAAGTAGCAACCATCCAAAGCAACTAGGAACAGCAAGCAGCAGCAGCAACATACTCAGCTTCTGTGGTGGATTGGGCTACAGTGGACTGCTTGCGAGAAGACCAAGACACAAGAGAAGACCCAAGAAACTGACAAGTCCCAGAAGTGGACTTCCTCTCAGTACGACAGCCAGCATAATCCGCATCAGAGTAACCGCAAAGAGAAAGAGAGGAGGAAGCCAAAAACCAAAGACCAAATTCGGGTGTGAACCGAAGGTACCTCATGATCCGCTTGACGGCTTGACGATGCGATGTGCGCGGTGAAGACTAAAAGCGCACGCACAAGCAGACCACGAACTGGATGTCCGGTCTCATTGCCGTCAGGTACAGCAACGATCTGATCATGCTTCGGTACTCCATCTGGTCCACAGCTTCTCCTTCCTTGTCCTCGTCCAGGGCCATCGTGGTCGACATGGGTGTCGAAAGAGGCTTGGCCTCGCCCATATCAAACTTCCTCAGAAGATCCTTGGTGTACTTGCCTTAGTGCATGAATGTTCCTTCACGTGTTTGCTTGATTTGCAGCCCGAGGAAGAATGTCAACTCGCCCATCATGCTCATCTCGAATTCCTTGCTCATAGTCTCAGAAAACTTTGCAACAAGAGCGTGAGAGGAACCACCAAAAATGATATCATCCACGTAAATCTGAACCAAAAGTGTGTCATTGCCTTGCTTGAGGAGAAACAAAGTTTTATCTACGGAACCCATCTTAAAGCTCTTAGCAAGCAAGAAGGCTTTCAAATGCTCATACCAAGCTCTCGGGGCTTGTTTCAAACCATACAATGCTTTGTGGAGTTTGTAAACATGGTTGGGATACTTGGGATTTTTAAAGCCAGGGGGTTGTCTCACATACACCTCTTCCTCTATGTACCCGTTCAAAAAGGCGCTCTTCACATCCATTTGATACAGCTTGAACCCTTTCGAAACTGCATAAGCTAAGAGCATCCTTATAGCCTCGATACGGGCCACAGGAGCAAAGGTTTCTTCAAAGTCTACTCCCTCTTTCTGACAAAACCCCTGAGCCACTAGCCTAGCCTTATTCCTCACCACCACTCCATCCTCACTTTGCTTGTTCTTGAAAACTCATTTTGTACCTATAGGGTGACACTCAGGTAGAGGTGGAACTAAGACCCAGACTTCATTCCTCTCAAAGTTTTGTAACTCCTCGTGCATAGCATTGACCCAATCGGGATCAGAAAGTGCATGTCCAACATTTTGTGGCTCAAAATTAGCGACAAAAGCGGAATGAGCGAAATGTGAGATTTCATATGACCTTGAGTGTGTAACACGCTGACTGATGTCGCCGATCATGGTTTGAGGCGGGTGGCGACGCTGGATGTGCCGAGGGGCTTCCCTCAAAGATGTCGCCTCCTCCTCAACAGATGCTGGGGCCTCCTCAGGTGCAGCCGACGTAGGCTGAGGAGGTTGCTCGTGCGGACCCCATGTAGTGGAAGAAGATGGATCTGGTCTGTGAGCCGAAGTAGTTGTCGTAGACTCGACTAGAACAGCCGAAGAGGTCGGCTCTGCATCTCCCCAATCAGCATCTTCCTTATTCTCCTCAACAAAGATGCTCTCACCAATCTCCTGATCACCTGCACTTTCAAAGACAGGAATAGTACAAGGCATGGTCTCGTCGAAAGTGACTTCACAAGTCTCTACGACTCGGTTAGTTTCAAGATTAAGTACTCGATATGCATGAGAATGTAAAGCATAACCAAGAAAGACACCATCCGAGGATCGAGACTCAAATTTATCTGAATTACCTTGTTTCAGAATGAAACACCTGCATCCAAACACTCGAAAGTGGCTCAACTTGGGTAGTCGACCGAATCGTAGCTCATAAGAAGTTTTCTTCATGAAGGCTCGAAGAAAGATGCGATTAGAAACATGACACACGGTGTTGATCGCTTCGGCCCAATATTTCCTAGGAGTCCTATGCTCATCGAGCATCGTCCTGGCCATCTCAACAAGGGTCCAATTCTTGCGCTCAACAACACCATTTTGCTGAGGGACATAGGGAGAGGAAAACTGATGCTCAAGGCCCAAAGAAGCACAAAAGGTTTCAAAGTGAGTATTCTTGAATTCTATGCCATTGTCACTGCGAATCGCTCTCATGGCATTTTTAGGGAACTCATTTTGCAACCGAAGAATCAAATCTCGAGCATGTGAAAAAGCCTCATCCTTACCCTCCATGAAAAACACCTAAGAGTAGCGAGAAAAATCGTCCACGATCACTAGAACGTACCACATTCCACCCTCTGACCGAACCCAAGCTGGACCAACTATGTCCATGTGAAGTAGCTCACCGGGTTCCTTGGTCATGACTTGATTCACAGGTGAGTGAGAAGCGGCAACCATCTTCCCGTGACGACAAGGGTGACACACCAAATCTTTCTCAAATTTCAACTTGGGCAATCCTCGGATTAGATCAAGTGAGCTCAACCTAGCTAGTAAGTCAAAGCTCAAGTGACCAAGTCTCCTATGCCACTTCCAAAGCTCAGAGGAAGATCCGGCCACCAAACATTGAGAAGAGCCAAAGGAATGAGAAAAATTAGCTCGAAAGACACGGCCAAAAGGAACAATCTGGCAAACAAGATTTCCCTAAGAGTCAAGAACTCGAGACAAGCCGGTCTTAAAGCGCACTTCAAAGCCATCTTGAAGGAGTTGCGAAACAGAAAGCAAGTTGAAATGCAAGTTCGAAACCAAAGCAACATCCTTCAAGATAAAACTCTCATTGACCCGAATTATCCCACGAGAAAGCACTTTACCTTTGCTATTATCCCTGAATGTGATGTACTCCTTACATTGCACGGGGTCGAGGCTGGAGAACCATTTGGAACTTCCGGTCATGTGGCGCGAGCATCTGGAATCAATGAGCCATGTGTTCTCCAGACCTCCGTCCTGCATCAATAGAAAGACATAGGATGAGCAAATAGCGCAACACTGGGGTTAGTAAACTGTGAAGGATACCAGTGTTGGCTCATTTGCCCTGAAAAAGTGTTAGGAAAAACACCAAACATGTCATGTCCCATTTGAGGAAAGCGGGCACCACGTGGGGGAAAACATGGTCCGCTAGAGCTATAGGACTGAAAGCCACTGTCATGAGGTCCAAAGTCATATTGATCATGATCTGAACCACACGCGTGGGCACGACCACCATGACCACCGCGTGGTCTAGCAACCTGAGGCCTAGCACCTTGAGGCATTGCACCTCTTGGCCTAGCATTGCATCTCTGAACAGGAGGCACATGTACGCCATGGGGTGGACGATACATGTTCCGGTTGTTCAACTCATACTCCCGCCACTCATCTCTCTTCCTCCTGAAGCAAAACTCAATAAGATGATCATCCCTATGGCAATAGTCACAGTGATACCTCACCTCTCTCTTAGGTGGTTGTTGGCTCACTCTCTTGTGGGTATGGTTCACTCTTGGTAGCTTTTTGGCTTTAGGAAGGGGATCCTCAGAGATGTTCGGTAGAGTGTCAAGTGGGTTTCTGAGATGGTTCGGTTTTGGAACCCAAACTTGTTTCTAGGGTGGAGCTCTTGGAGGTTCTTCAAACACTCCATCTTTCACAGTGGGTTCGGTAGGCTTAGGTGGATTGATCTTGATCAATTTGGGAGTAGTGGAAGGTTTCTCACTTGGGCTTAAACCACTGAACTCACTAACTTTGCCATAGATATTTTCACCCTTCCCACCTAGAACAAAGCCTACTCCCGATGTCCTAGTTCCCCGTCTGAACTAGCTCATCATCATGCCCAACTGCGGTTCACTACAAAACACCCAATTCAAGATGGACCGAAGGTATGTGTTGTCTTCCTCGGATCTCATCTTGTCATGCCTGCAAGACTCAAGCTCCAACACCAAACTCTCACAACGTGCACACTCAACAACAGTGCTATCTGAACTAGCCTTTTCAAGAGCATGGATCTTGGCATTCTTCTCTGCCAGCTCAGATTGCAAGCCTGAACAAGACTTGCATGCACCCAACAAGCTAGACCTAGCCTTCAGCTCATCGTTCTCATCTAACAAGGCAGCATACTTAGATTGCAACTCAGAAAAGTTAGTCATATGAACAGCACATTCATCGCACTCAACCTCATCAGACACATGAACAACAAGCTTCTTAGCTTCCTCAAGCTCTTTCTCCACAACTTCTAGCTTGTCCTTAAACTCTTTTCTCTCACGAGCAGCACGTTTCAGCAGCTTATCTTGACTCATCAAAGTATCGGTCATGATATCAAGCTCGGCAATAAGAGCGTCGACGGAGGGTTTTACCTCAGTAGAGTCGTCGTCACCGGGAAGTACGTCCTTGTTGGGCTTCACACCTTCATCCACGGCCATGGTGCAGTAGCCTCCGTGGATGGACTTGGCGATGAAGCAAAGCCCGGTCAACTTGTCCTCACGCCTCTTCTCGGACTCATCATCGCTCGAGGGAGAAGAAGACCGGTCATCGTCGGTGTCGTTGTCGAGGTCGCTGAGAGAGGCGAGGAAGGCGTGCTCTTGAGCCTTGGCCTTCTTGAAGTACTTCTTCTTCAGCGCCTCCTTATCGAATCCTCCCTTCGACTTGTGCTTGGAGGCGTACTCGCTGAAAGGTCTTGATGGCTAGAGGGGGGGTGAATAGCCTATTAAAATTTTCTACAAAGATAAGCTAAACAAGTTTATCAATAAAACAAATAGCGAGATGCGAGTTTTGCTTAGCCTACGGGGTGTTTGCAAGCCACCTAACCAATTCACAATTCTAGTAATTGCACTCAACCGCACAAGTCAAACCGAGAAGGAAACTACAACTAGCAAGCTACACAAAGAAGCTACTCTAGCAAAGCTAACTCGCTAGCAAAGATAACTAAGAAATTAATACATGAGAGAGTTAGGAGGGTATCACCGAGGGGCGAAGTATTGAGCCAACCAATCAATATGATCAAGAGATGAATACCACAATATACAACCACTGGGATCGATCAAACACAATAAGAATGATGGCACGAAGATTTATCCCGAGGTTCACGTGCTTGCCGGCACGCTAGTCCCCGTTGTGTCCCTCTTCACCACGTGGTTCGGTGGCTAATCGGTCACACACCGAGCCTCTCAAAAGGCGCCATAAGAACCTACCAAATGGCAAAAGGTTGCAATGACACGAAGCAATTTACTAATGTTGCCTTTGGCGCTTCGCCGAGGTAGGCACAAACCCCTCACAATCACCGGAGGTGGCTAAGAACAATCACCAACTCTTGCCAACGCCTCCAAGCTGCTCCAAGCCGTCTAGGTGGCGGCAACCACCAAGAGAAACAAGAATCCCGCAGCAAATCAACCACCAAGTGCCAACTAGATGCAATCTCACAATGCAAATGCACTTGGATCACTCAATCTCACTTCGAATATGCAAAGAAGCAAGAGAGATGAGTGGGAGGGGAGTTGCTTAGCTCAAAGTGCTCACAAGTATGTCAAATGTTCGAGAGAGGGAGCCTTGAGCCGGCCAACGAGTATTTATAGATGTACCCCTTCGAATATAGCCGTTAGAAACTTAAACAGCCAAAATCGGGCTAACCGGACGCGCTGGTCCAACTGACCGGACGCGCCGGTCGCCCAACGGCTAACTCGTGAAGTACTGACCGGACGCGCTGGTCCAAACGACCGGACGCGCTGGTCGCCCAACGGCTAACTGCGAAGCAATGACCGGACGCGCTGGTCCAACTGACCGGACGCGCCGGGAACGACCGGACGCACTGGTCCCGTGAAGGACCGGACGCGCTGGTCGCCTAAGCAGCGCTCAACGAAATAGTGACCGAACACACTGAAGAAAATGACCGGACGCGACAGTGCCAGCGTCCAGTTACAGTCCAGTAAGCTCCCTGAACGACCGAACGCGTCCGATCATCAGTGACCGGACATGCCTCGTGTCCGATCATCGAACTGCAAAACGCGCAGACACTGAACACTGACCGGACGCGTCCAGTCATGCAAGGACCGCGTCCGGTTCAGCGTCCGGTCACCTCTGTGACCTCCGTTCGCCTCTGTTTCTTTTCCGGACTTCCGGCGTAGTGGAAAATAATCGTTTCAACTTCTCGAAAACGCCACCGCTCAAACTCTCTCTACCGCTCAAACTCCACCGCTGTCGCAAACGTGCCAACATCACCAAGTGATCTCGTCATGTGTGAGTGTGTTAGCATTTTCACAATCATTTTTCGAGGCGATATTAGTTCTATCCAAATGCATATGATCATGAAATGCACATCTAGAGGCACTTAGGAGTTCAATAGCCGCGTCATTCCCCTCTTTATAGTACGACTATCTATCCTAAAATGTAACCACACCCACTAGGTGTCTTGGTTACTAAAACACAACCCTTAAGCATATACCTTTGGCTTGATCACGTAGGGTTGCGTCCAAATCCAAGTGTGGCCATCATGATCACCATGTCCATCTTGCCACCAACCTTGGAATGTACTAATCCTCATATGCTACATACAACTTAGGCATAGGATTAGTACTTAGGCATTGTCACTAATTACCAACACCAAACATAGGACTTTCAATCTCCCCCTTGTTGGTAATTGGTGACAAACCTTTCACAAAGATATTATGATAAAATTTTGATTGAACCCATGTCACATTGTCCAAGTATATTACCATGTGTAAGAATTATGGACATGTGATCATGAATTCAAATTGATAGCAATGGCTCCCCCTACATGTATGCTATATGTTTGGATTTTGGAAGCATACATGTTAGATAGGAAAGATTAGGAGCATTGTCTACCAATAGGTGCTAAGTGTTTTAGATTATAGACCTTTGAAGCGTGATACCATCGGAGTAGCGATAAACACCATCTTAGCACCTTGTGTAGTTAGATTCCACTTGTAAAAGCACAAACATAACTAGAAACCTCGTGAGATCAACATTTATAAGCAAGGTTCTAGTACCACTTTGAAAAACATGAAGCAACAAAAATCTAACTACTTCCTATTCATGCTAGTACCACAATGCATCATTCAAATTATACTAGCAAGTCACCACACAAGCAATGTATCAGAGAAAACGAAATGCATAACTATGCATCATACATATGAAGTGCACATAGAAATGCAACATTCATGTTTAAGAGCTTGCTCCCCCTACTTGTGTGCTTCTTTTATCAATTCTCCCCCTTTAGGATTTAACTTTGTGAACAACATTTTCTCCCCCATAACATTTTTTTGAGTTCTATCTTTGTGAACAACATTTTCTCCCCCTTTGGCACCAATTGACCACAAGGAGCAAACTTTAGATAGATTATCATGTTGAAATATGGGGTGAGGATCAAGTTTATGATTCAACCTAGATTGCTTGCATAAATAAAATACTTCGGTTTGATCCAAGGGCAAGCTTCTTCACACCTCACTAGAAGGGTTATCATGCACCATGTTGAAGCAAATATTTAGACAAGTTTTCTAGATTAAAACACTTAGGATCACAAGCTACTTAAACAAGTTATATGCTACCACTAGATCATACAAGTCATGGAAACAATAGTGGCACCATATAAACTTCAAATTCATTTAATTTTCATGAATGATCCTAGAACATAAGAAATCATGACTAGATGCACTAAACAAGTCCTTAGCATAGAATGTATGACATGTCAACCAATTGTACCTTGGGGCTCGAAGGAGAGGCATGTCATATATGGGGTGCATCAACTCATGTTGGAGAAGTCAAGTATGTTCAACTCATTCTTTAGCTTGTGAAATCTCTTCTCATCAAGTGGCTTGGTGAATAGATCAGCTAATTGATCTTCGGTGCCAACACTCTCAATAGCAATGTCACCCTTTTGTTGATGATCTCTAATAAAGTGATGGCGAACATCAATATGCTTTGTTCTTTGATGTTGAATCGGATTGTTAGTTAGCTTCACGGCACTTTCATTGTCACATAGCAATGGTACATTCTTGAAATTGATTCCAAAATCCTTCAATGTTGCCTTCATCCACAAGATTTGTGCACAACAACTACCCGCGGCGATGTATTCGGCTTCGGCGGTAGATAGTGCAATACTATTTTGCTTCTTGGATGACCATGAGACAAGTGATCTTCCCAATAATTGACATGTCCCGGAAGTGCTCTTTCTCTCCACTTTATCACCGGCATAGTCGGAATCCGAATATCCAACTAGCTCAAAACTTGCACCTTTGTGATACCACAATCCAACATCTTTGTGTATGCTTTAAGTACCTCAATATTCTCTTTGTTGCCTTCAAATGACTTTCTCTTGGTGAGGCTTGAAATCTTGCACACATACATACACTAAACATCACATCGGGCCTTGATGCCGTCACATAGAGTAGGCTACCAATCATTGATCTATATAGCTTTTGATCCACCATGTTGCCACTCTTGTCACTATCCAAACTTCCACTAGTGCCCATTGGGGTTGTAATACTCTTTGCATCTTCCATGCCAAACTTCTTGAGCATATCTTTGATGTACTTGGTTTGGCTTACAAATGTTCCTTCCTTCATTTGTTTGATTTGAAGTCCAAGAAAAAACTAAGTTCACCAATCATTGACATTTCAAATTCCTTTGCCATCATTTTCCCAAACTCATCACAATAATCTTGATTGGTTGAACCGAATATGATATCATCAACATATATTTGCAACACAAACAAGTCTTTCTCAATCTTCTTGGTGAATAGTGTTGTATCAACTTTGCCCATGACAAATCCTTTGGATACCAAGAAGTCCCTCAATCTTTCATACCATGCTCTAGGTGCTTGCTTTAATCCATACAAAGCCTTCCTTAACTTGTATACATGATTGGGTTTCTTGTCATCTTCAAAACCGGGAGGTTGCTCCACATACACCTCCTCTTGAATGTATCCATTGAGAAATACACTCTTTACATCCATTTGATATAGCTTGATATTGTGAGCACAAGCATAGGCAAGTAAGATCCTAATTGCTTCCAATCTTGCAACCGGGGCATATGTTTCACCAAAGTCAAGACCCTCAATTTGTGTGTAACCTTGAGCTACTAGTCTTGCTTTGTTCCTTACTACTATCCCATCTTGATCTTGCTTGTTGCGAAAGACCCATCTTGTTCCAATGACATTGTGATCCTTAGGCCTTTCAACTAGTTCCCATACTTCATTTCTCTTGAAGTTGTTGAGCTCTTCATGCATTGCATTTACCCAATCCGGATCTCTCAATGCTCTATCAATGTCCTTGGGTTCTTCCATTGACATAAAAGAAGAGTGACCACAAAATGATGCCAATCTTGATCTAGTTTGAACTCCTCTTTGTATGTCACCAATGATGGAATCCAATGGATGGTCTCTTGCAATGTTAGTTGGTTGAAGCACTTGGACTTGATTGCTTGGATGTTGATGTTGATCATGAGTTGGAGATGATGAACTAGCCACTTGTTGATCTTGTTGCACTTGAGATGATGTACTAGCTTGATTTTGCATTAGAGAACCACTAGCTTGTGTAATTGGACTTTGGAGCACTTGATCTTTGTCATCCACATCAATCACTTGCTTTGGCCTAATATCACCAATATCCATTTCTTTCATAGCATTGGTCAATTGAGTTCCTCTCACATCATCTAAGTTATCTTCTTCATCTTGAGAGCCATTTGTTTCATCAAATTCAACATCATGCACTTCTTCAAGTTGTCCACTAGCTAGGTTCCATACTCTATAAGCTTTGCTAGTAGTTGAGTAACCAAGTAGGAAGCCTTCATCACATTTCTTCTTAAACTTGCTCAATCTAGTGCCCTTCTTCAAGATATAGCATTTGCAACCAAATACCCGAAAGTATGCAATATTGGGCTTTCTTCCATTTAAGATCTCATATGGTGTCTTCTCAAGGAACTTGTGGCAATAGAGACGGTTGCTATAAAAGCAAGCCGTGTTGATTGCTTCGGCCCAAAATGAATGACTCACATTATACTCATTCAACATTGATCTTACCATATCAATTAAGGTTCTATTCTTCCTTTCAACTAGGCCATTTGATTGAGGTGTATACTTGGCCGAGAATTGATGCTTGATTCCAAGCTCCTCACATAGCTCATCAACTCTTGTGTTTCTAAACTCACTTCCATTGTCACTTCTTACTTTCTTGATTGTGGTCTCAAACTCATTTTGCACTCTCTTGATGAACTTCTTGAATATGTCAAATACATCACTCTTGTCCACAAGAAAGAATACCCATGTGTATCTAGTGAAATCATCCACAATCACAAAACCATACTTGTTGCCACCAATGCTTGTGTATGTAGTTGGCCCAAATAGATCCATATGCAACAACTCAAATGCCTTGGAAGTACTCATAATGCTTTTCAATGGATGAGTGTTGCCTACTTGCTTTCCGGCTTGACATGCACTACATAGCTTATCTTTCTCAAATGTGACATCCTTCAAGCCTCTAACTAAGTCATGCTTCACTAACTTGTTCAATTGCTTCATGCCAATATGACCAAGTCTTCTGTGCCATAACCAACCCATACTTGATTTGGTGAGCAAGCATGTTGAAAGTTGAGTGTCACTAGCATTGAAATCAATCAAGTATAGATTCTCATATCTAAAACCTTTGAAGATCAAATTTGAGCCATCAACACTAACTATCTCCACATCATCAACACCAAATATGCACTTAAAACCGAGATCACACAATTGAGCAACCGAGAGAAGATTGAAGTTCAACTTTTCAACTAAGAGCACATTGGAAATGCTATGATCATTTGAGATTGCAATCCTTCCAAGAGCCTTTACATCACCCTTGCTATTGTCACCAAACGTGATGCTATCAATGCCACTATCATTTTATTTGAGAGAGTTGAACATTCTTGAATCACCGGTCATATGTTGAGAGCACCCACTATCAAGCACCCAATGCCTTCCTCCGGCCTTGTAATTTACCTACAAAATAATTTAATGTCTTTTAGGTACCCATACTTGCTTGGGTCCTTGGAGGTTAGTCACTAAGCTCTTTGGTACCCAAATGGCCTTCTTCTTTGGGCCCATAATTGGTGTACCAACAAACCTAGCATGCACACCTTTCTCACCCTTGGTAAGCACATAACAAGAATCAAAAGGAATATAAGGTACATTAGCATTTTTCTTGTTCTTGTTCATTTTATTGCAATTAATCTCTAGATGCCCAACTTGCTTGCATCTATTGCAATAACGACCATTGCTCTTCACAAAGCGAGACTTTGGAGTAGCAAAGGCCGCCTTGCCATTCTTGGGAGTATAGCCCAATCCCTCTTTGTTAAGAGAGAACCTTTGGCTACCCAAACATTTTAGCAAGCGGGCATCCCCACCATAGGCGTTGCCTAATGCGCGGGTGAGATCATCCACCTCTCTCTTGAGAGTCTCAACCACAAGTGATGAATCACTAGTAGTAGAGGTAGAGTTGGTTGTGGTGGATGATGATGAGCTACATGAAGCATTAGTAGGACTAACAAATAAAGAATCATCAATAATATCACATGTTAGTCCAATATCACAAGTGACAATCACTTGCTCCTCCTTAGCTTCCTTCATGAACTTCTCCAACTTAAGGTCCTTTTCCTTGATGAGCTCAAGTAGAGTGGAGTGGGCTTCCTTAAGCCTAGTGTGAGCAATTTCAAGATCCTCGTGGTCTTCCTTTAGACACTCACGAGAAGCCTCTAGCTCATCAAAGGATTTCCTAAGAGCTTTGAGCTCTTGTTCAATTCCTTTGCACTCCTTACTCTTTTTGAGAGCAACAAGCTCCTCCATCAAGGCATCATTTTCATTGCTCTTGGCAATGAGCTCTTGTTTTAAGATTTTGTATTTCTTGGTTGTCCTCTTGTAGCCCTTGCTCATTTGATCTATTATGCCTAATAGATCATCCTTGGAGTAGTCCTCATCCTCCTCATCATCACTCCACAATCATCACTAGCACAAGAATCATCATCACTATCATCATGTTTTACCTTGGTAGGCTTGGCCATAAGGCATGTTGATGTAGTGTCGAAGATGGATGGCTTGTTGGAGAGGGCGATGTTTGCAATGGCTCGCCGAGTCATCCTCTCATCATCACTAGAGCTTTCATCATCATCACTATCGGAGTTGTCACTATCCCAAGTGACTACATAACCACCACCCTTCTTCTTGTTGAAAGTGAAGCTCTTCTTTGCTTTCTTCTCATTCTCTTTCTTATCCTTCTTGTTCTTCTTGAGCTTCAAGTCCCCATTATGAAATCTCTTATCTTCATAGGGGCAATCCGCCACTATGTGATCGGGGCTATTGCAATTGTAGCAAAGGGTCTTTGCCTTTATAGTGTCTCTCCTCTTCCTTGCCCCATATCCTCTCTTCTTCATGAACCTTCCCATCTTATGCACAAGGAGGGCCATGGTCTCATCATCGAATGGATCATCATCATCACTCTCCACCTTGCTCTTGCCCTTAGAGGATGAAGCCTTGAATGCAATGGGCTTCTCTTGCTTGACCTTGGTCTCCTTCTCTTCTACTTCATCTTCATCATCATTGTATTGGGCATCGGTCATTATATCTCCAAGCACATTGGTTGGTTTGACCTTGTCCAATCCCTCTCTAAAGATCATTCTTCTCAAGGTGGCAAACTTCTTGGGTAAGCACATCAAGAACTTGTGTGAGAAGTCCTTGTCCTCAACCTTCTCCCCAAGCCCCTTGAGATCATTGACAATGACTTGGAGCCTATAGAACATCTCCGGGATGGATTCATCATCCTTCATCTTGAATGTGGAGAACTTGTCCTTGAGCATATATAGTTTGGCACTTTTTACCGTTGAAGTGCCTTCATATGTTTCTTCAATCCTTATCCAAAGCTCATTTGCCTTTTCAAGATCTTTGCTTTGCTCAAATACTTTATCATCAATGGCACGATAGATTGTGTCAAGTGCCGCCGTATTGCATTGTTTGTTGATGCGGTCATTGGGAGTGAGGTTTTCCTCATCAAGAATGACGTATCCTTCTTTGGTCACATCCCAAACCTTCTCATGTATATTGCCTAGATATTGCTTCATCTTCCTTTTCCAATGATCAAAGGAAGAGACGTCATCAAAGAATGGAGGCTTGCCATTAACATGATTGAACATAACTTGAGCCATCTTACACCGAGGTTGTTAAGCCTTACAAACGGTGACCACTGCTCTGATACCACTTGAAAGGTCTTGATGGCTAGAGGGGGGGTGAATAGCCTATTAAAATTTTCTACAAAGATAAGCTAAACAAGTTTATCAATAAAACAAATAGCGAGATGCGAGTTTTGCTTAGCCTATGGGGTGTTTGCAAGCCACCTAACCAATTCACAATTCTAGTAATTGCACTCAATCGCACAAGTCAAACCAAGAAGGAAACTACAACTAGCAAGCTACACAAAGAAGCTACTCTAGCAAAGCTAACTCGCTAGCAAAGATAACTAAGAAATTAATACATGAGAGAGTTAGGAGGGTATCACCGAGGGGCGAAGTATTGAGCCAACCAATCAATATGATCAAGAGATGAATACCACAATATACAACCACCGGGATCGATCAAACACAATAAGAATGATGGCACGAAGATTTATCCCGAGGTTCACGTGCTTGCCGGCACGCTAGTCCCCGTTGTGTCCCTCTTCACCACGTGGTTCGGTGGCTAATCGGTCACACACCGAGCCTCTCAAAAGGCGCCACAAGAACCTACCAAATGGCAAAAGGTTGCAATGACACGAAGCAATTTACTAATGTTGCCTTTGGCGCTTCACCGAGGTAGGCACAAACCCCTCACAATCACCGGAGGTGGCTAAGAACAATCACCAACTCTTGCCAACGCCTCCAAGCTGCTCCAAGCCGTCTAGGTGGCGGCAACCACCAAGAGAAATAAGAATCCGGTAGCAAATCAACCACCAAGTGCCAACTAGATGCAATCTCACAATGCAAATGCACTTGGATCACTCAATCTCACTTCGAATATGCAAAGAAGCAAGAGAGATGAGTGGGAGGGGAGTTGCTTAGCTCAAAGTGCTCACAAGTATGTCAAATGTTCGAGAGAGGGAGCCTTGAGCCGGCCAACGAGTATTTATAGACGTACCCCTTCGAATATAGCCGTTAGAAACTTAAACAACCGAAATCGTGCTGACCGGACGCGCTGGTCCAACTGACCGGACGCGCCGATCGCCCAACGGCTAACTCGTGAAGTACTGACCGGACGCGCTGGTCCAAACGACCGGACGCGCTGGTCGCCTAACGGCTAACTGCGAAGCAACGACCGGACGCGCTGGTCCAACTGACCGAACGCGCCGGGAATGACCGGACGCGCTGGTCCCGTGAAGGACCGGACGCGCTGGTCGCCTGAGCAGCGCTCAACGAAATAGTGACCGGACGCGCTGAAGAAAATGACCGGACATGACAGTGCCAGCGTCCGGTTACAGTCCAGTAAGCTCCCTAAACGACCGGACGCGTCCGATCATCAGTGACCAGACGCGCCTCGCGTCCGATCATCGAACTGCAAAATGCGCAGACACTGAACACTGACCGGACACGTCCGGTCATGCAAGGACCACGTCCAGTTCAGCGTCCGGTCACCTCTGTGACCTCCGTTCGCCTCTGTTTCTTTTTCGGACTTCCGGCATAGTGGAAAATAATCGTTTCAACTTCTCAAAAACGCCTGAATCCCGCCGAGCAAGCTCGGCGGGAGGGAGAGAGGAACCCAAACCCTCTCTACCGCTCAAACTCCACCGCCGTCGCAAACGTGCCAACATCACCAAGTGATCTCGTCATGTGTGAGTGTGTTATCATTTTCACAATCATTTTTCGAGGCGATATTAGTTCTATCCAAATGCATATGATCATGAAATGCACATCTAGAGGCACTTAGGAATTCAATAGCCGCGTCATTCCCCTCTTTATAGTACGGCTATCTATCCTAAAATGTAACCACACCCACTAGGTGTCTTGGTTACTAAAACACAACCCTTAAGCATATACCTTTGGCTTGATCACGTAGGGTTGCGTCCAAATCCAAGTGTGGCCATCATGATCACCATGTCCATCTTGCCACCAACCTTGGAATGTACTAATCCTCATATGCTACATACAACTTAGGCATAGGATTAGTACTTAGGCATTGTCACTAATTACCAACACCAAACATAGGACTTTCACTCGCGCTTGTCCTTGCGCTTGCTGGAGTCATACTTGTTGAAGGAGTGCTTGCTCTTCTTGGGGCAGTGGGCGACGAAGTGGTCGGAATCTCCATAGCCGTAGCATCCTTCCTTCGGACCACCACCACGCCGGTGATTCAAGCGGTTATTGTGAAACCGCGAGAACCGGCTGATCATCAACGCCAGCTCGTCGTCCCCAAGACTCTCCATCTGCTCCTCTGTGACAGACACCAAAGAAGACAAGGCAAAATACACATGTGAAGGGTTAGCCAAAGAACTTGAGCTATTACCTGAGACCAAGGCCATAGTTGGTGCAGAGGGATTCTTGAGCTTGGCTTGGGTCTGGTAGTCGATCTCGGTGGACTTGAGCTTGCTGAAAAGCTCATCCACGGTGAGGGTCTCATACCCCGAATACTCAATAATGGCGGTCACCTTCACATCCCATACCTTCCGATCTAGGGCATATAGAAGCTTGAGTGCCCTCTCATCATCGTCATAAGGTAATTGTGCCTTGTTTGCTCGCATCTTGTTGACGATGGTTTGAAAGCGAGAAAAACATGGCATCGATGGACTCGCCATCAAGCTAAGTGAAGTTTTCGTACTCCCTCTTGTACGTCTCGTAGAGTCTGGTTTTGACCTGTGCGGTCCCCTCGTGATAGCTTTGAAGCCTCACCTAGATCTCCCGAGCAGTAGTACAATCGGAGACTCTTTCGAACTCCTGAAGAGAAAGACTCGAGAAAAGAACTGCGCGAGCTCTGCTATTAGCGTTGTGCCGATCTTTTTGATCTTGCGTGACACGAGCACGGGGTTCAAGCACAACGTAAGTAGCATCCTCGCAAATCTCCCAAACAAGCCAATCAATACCCTGGAGATGCACGGACATGCGGATCTTCCAATAGGGATAATTTGTTCCATCGAAGAACGGTGGTTTACCGGAACCACGCTCCATGTTGCCTTCGTGGATCACGGACCGATTAAGGTGGAATGATCCTTAACCGGCTCCGATACTAATTGAAGGACCGAAAACGGCGACCAGAGGGGGGTGAATGGGAGCCGTAAAATTTCTCGTGAAATATTCGACCGCTGTCCCAAAATCACCACTAAACACAAGCGAATCACTGACACTAAGATACCCAAGTCAACTAGTGATAAGAGCACCTAGAACGAGTACTCGGAATGGTAGTAAAACAACGCAACAACCTGTATGCAGATCGGATCACAAAACATGCAGACAAGGACCAGCAATGTTGGGAGCAAAATTCAATCACACGCACATCAGTGAAATGAAATTGATGAACATGTACTGAAAGCCTCCTGTAGCAAGAAAAGATAACTCAAGTAATTGGAAATCAATCCACGATCAACAAATGCACTAGCTTCTAGATGGGCGTGCTGCTGCTCTTGACGGGACTGCTTGCCTGCTGCCTGCCTGCTGGTGTAGGACTGCTCCACTCAGTCAAACATGCACAGAGAGAAAGAGATGAACACGTTGTTGCTTGGCTTTTGACCGGAGGTGCACAAACTGCACAGGACACCGCCGGTGGTGGGGCGGCACACCACGGTGAGCTGACGAGTACCTGAGATCCTTTTGACGAGCACCGCTGGGCGCTGAGAGAGCACGGAGCTAGAGGAATCTGACCGGCTTCAGACAACGGAACGAGCAGAGGCAGATCTGCTCACAACCGCAGAGACCGAAGAAAGAAGAAGTCGCGTCGGTGGGGCTGCTCACCGCGCGGTCGACGATCTGCAGGGAAAACAGCAAGGGAACAGGGCTGGAGCTGCTCGGTACTGCACCGATGGCCACCGGTCCAAACACCAGTAGGAGTTGCTGCCTGCTCTGCAGCTCTTGGCTTCCTCGCAAGAACAGACAGCGAAGAACACTGGGAGCAGACAGAAAACACAGCAGCAGCAAGGGGATCTCAGGTCTAGGGACCAATATTGCTCATGGGAGCTAGCATAACACAGAGTGCTCAGCGTTTGTAGTACTGCTTCCAAGTCCCATCAATCAACGTTCAGAGCTGCTGCTAAGAACAGAACGAACAAAAAAAGGAGCAGCCCGAGAAACAGTGAAATATGAATCAAATCAAAAGGAAACGAGCTCAAACTTTGCACAGACCAAATTCACCTTGCCATGAGTCTATCCCTAAGAAATCATTGCCTGGGATTAACCCAATCTCCAGGAAAATCAAATCATGGCCAAGAACAAAAATGGGAACAAAAAGAGAACAAAAATCACAGCTTCAAAATAGGAACCCCAGAGGGCAAGAGGAGGATTTGGGCCTCCATTCCCACCAAAAAACATAGAAAAAATACAACCATGAATTTTCTGATTTTTAGACCTCTCTCATGAACTAGAAAATGAAACCCTAGGTAGAAGGAGGGAATGAAAGAGTGGGAGAGAGGTGAAGATGGCTTGGGGCTGCCATCCCCTATTTATCAGGGCTATTACACATTCCCCTAATTGCCCCTAGATACATAAGAGCTAAACCATCAAGCCTAAGGGCGTAGAGGTCCAACTCGGTCTCCATGTTGATCCGACGGCCACCGCGCCTCCTCACTGGTAGCTTCGCCTCGACGCGAACTCCCCGATGCCGCCACGTGCCGTCCGTTCCACCTCGGAACCTCCGCCCGGGTTTTGAGGCCCAAACCCGTAAACCGGTAAACCCGCCTCCGATGGTTTTGAGGCCCAAACCATCAAACCGCTCCGTGAGTAGCGTACTCCATACGCGTCCCCCGCCATCCGACGCGTGTCACCTCCACGGTCAACACAGTCACTCCCATGTTTTCTCGCGCTTGTCGATGTCCCAAGTGTCAGCCACCACGGCTAGCCACCCCGCCTTCGGGTCCCTCGGTCCAAGCCTCACGTCCGTCCTTCACCCCTCTGGTCCATTAGCACGGCACGTCCTCCTTGACTTTCACCTCGCCGTCGGCTACCGTCTCCGTGCTCCACACCTGCACAACACAAGCCAAGAGACATGTCGCACACAAGGCTTTCACCAAGGTAGGGTTAGTCACCACTCAACCTACTTCGTGGATCACATTGACAATCACTCGTCATAAAACGAACACACAAGGGTACTTGTCAACCTTGTGTTCGCAGTGTGCACTAAAAACACTACTATGTCACTCTGGTGCGCTGTGGCATGTTCCGCCCTTGCCTGCCCGAGTCGGGCGAGCAGCGTACGCGGGCGAAGCAAGGTAGTCGGCGGTGGTTTGCTTGCGCGGGGCTAGGGGTGGCTACAGAGCGGGTGGTGATCAGGTCGTGAAGGAGACGCGACGGCAGAGGTGCCTCAAACGCTGATGAGGACAAGGCAGCATGGACTCAGGGCACATCAAGCATGTGCGTAATGGTGGCACGAGCCCAGACGGGAAGCACGCAGGGAGAAGAGGCGACCGGCAGGGGTGCGCGATGGCACGAGGCTGCGATGGCACACGAGGCTGCGGTCCATGCGGGAGCGGCGAGCACACGAGGCTGCGATGGCACGAGGGTGCGCGAGCGTACAGCGACAGCGAGCACGAGGCCAACTGAGGCGGTCCACGCGATGGCGCGCATACGGCTGACCATGGCACGATGGCGAGCTGCGAGCGCACGGAGGAGGAGAGGACTGGCACCGGTGGAACGCGCGGCATGCATGCGCATACGGTGAGCGTACGCCGATGGCGAGCACGCGAGACCGGCGCTGGTGGAACGCGCGGCATGCGTGCGCACACGGCAAGCGTACGCCGATGGCGAGCACGCGAGACCGGCGCAGGTGCGGTCCACGTGGTGTTGAGCGCTCGGTGGTGTAGATCCAAGGTGCGGCTGACACGGGAGGTGCAGGCGTGCAGCGGTTCGACGACCAGCAGGGCAGCAGGTACGCAGTCGAGGTTAAGGCGGCGGCGCGAAGCAGCCAGCACGCGGCGAGGACTAAGACTACCCGCAGTGGGTACTCTAAAACGATACTCTAAAGCTTTAGAGTATGAATATAGAGTAAAAACTGCTGCACTGGATACTCTAAAACGATACTCTATTCTTTCTCTCACTCTATATTTAGAGTAGTACTGTGCTTACTCTATACTCTATAGTGGCGGATCCCACTAGCTAAACAAAGGAAAAAAAATGTTATAACTCACAAACCAAAAATCCAAATTAAATTTCGATTTTACCATTAAATTCGTCCCAACAAATCCTTCAAAACTAGATCACACATGGATATATTTAGATAAAGTAACAAGTGGGTTCCATAGTGAATAGAGTGGATAGAGAATGATATAGAGAATGAATGGGTGCGGGAGATTTGAATATAGAGGAGAGAATCTTACTGACTATGATATATAGAGGATGAATATAAAGATCAATAAGTGCGGGTAGTCTAAGGCAGGCTGGCGCGCCCTATACGCAGCTCTCAGCACTGACCGGTTGCAGGGCAGCAGCACGTGGGTGAACGGCGGGCAACAGGCGTCCTGCTGCAAGGCTTGCCTGCATGCAGTATTGCAGTGTTCGGCCACGTCCTGGCCTAGCATGCCGTCGGCACCGTGGGTAACGGAGTTTTCTGGAGATGTAACGGCAATGGCATTCAAGGAACAAAAATTACAAACCGATGGCAACGAAGAGAATGCGTAACTTTCAATGGCAAATAAGGGAAGAGTATAGATTTCAATGGCATTCAACAAAATTTCTCAAAATACTGTCAGTAAAGCCTTCTTTACCGAGTGCGTGACACTCGGCAAAGTTTGAACCGAAAAAAACCCAAAAAAAATAATTTTTTTTTCGGGAGGGACCTCAGTCTGCGAGGCAGATGCACCTATCAACATCACGCATTTTTTGCTTGAAAATCACAAAACATGTGGCCAACAAGATTCGATCCTGCAACCTGCGCCCCGAGAATTACCACCGCCTCTGCTGACCACTTACCCATTTGATTTTCATGTACAGATATGATATTTGCTCTTGTTATCTTATCTATCTCCGATACTAAAGTGATTATTTGATACACTAAACGATCTCAAATCAAAAAGTTGTCAACTACAAAGTTTCATAACTTTTCGAGATCTACAACTTTTATTTAGGGTGTTTTTCCATCCAAGGTCGGTTGAAAATTTTGAATTTCAAATTTCAGAAATTCAAACATACTTTTGCATGACAAAATGATTTCAAATTAAAAAGTTGTCAACAACAAAGTTTCATAACTTCTCGAGATCTACAACTTTCATTAAGGGTGTTTTCCCATCTGATGTCATTTGAAAAATTCGAATTTTAAAATTTTGAAATTCAAAATGAACTCACGAGAAGGTAGTTTCGCATGACAAAATGAACTCAAATGAAAAGGTTGTCAACTACAAACTTTCATAACTTTTTGAGATCTACAACTTTTGTGTTAGGTTGTTTTTTCCATCCGAGGTCATTTGAAAAATTCAAATTTCAAAATTTTGAAATTCAGATACAGTTTTGCATGACAGGATAATTTCAAATTAAAAAGTTTTCAACTACAAAGTTTCTTAACTTCTCGAAATCTACAAAGTTTATTTTGGTTATTTAATTTATATACAAATTTACTTTCACTTTCTCGAGATCTACAAAGTTTATTTTGGTTGTTTTATTTTTATAAACTACAAGAGAGAGATCTAAAATTTATGTACAAATTTACTTTCACTTTCTCGTATGAAGAAATGGCCTAAACAAAAAAATATTCATCTTGATGAGTTCTACAACTTTGTAGTTGAAAACTTTTTCATTTGAATTAATTTACTGCTTCAAATTTTGATTTGAAATTTATCTTTGCCGAGTGCTTAAAAATAACACTCTGCAAAGACCTTCTTTGCCGAGTGCCACTACAAGAAATGCGTGGTTTTTTGACGTTTTTCATATGACAATAGGTCATAATGTCATTATATCATCCGATTTATGACATTATGTTTTAGGCACTTCAACTTAGTGACAATAAAAGTTTGTATGTCACAAAATACGTCATACGGGTAGTCCAATTCCATCTAGTGACGATATTTGCTACGTCACAGAGGCATTTTCTATGTCACAAAAACCTCTTATCCCTCTTCCTAGGCGGAGTTTCCAAACTTAGTTTAATTAAAGTAAGATAGTCATTTATCTAACCGGTTCCACAAGTTTTCGTGCTCTCAAATTGTGTTTGTAGGATATGCTAAAAATGTGTGTAAAAATATATTGCACGGTATATATATACCTAGGCAGAAATCAGACATAAAAAGATATTTAAATATTTATTTTTGCAAACTATCTCAAATAATCATTTGGTTTGCACAATTGTAAAAATATCATCGAAACAATAGCATTGCCATCATGCAAATTCCTCAAAGTGAACGTACGGAAGTGCAGGCATGCCACCAGCACCATGCAAATTCCACAAGTTCCTAGCTTTTTCGTTTTACGCAAAGAGCAGGCATGTACGGAAGTGCAACATATGCAGGAACAGCCAGCAGAGCACCCCCACTAGCAGCAGCAATCGCTCCAGGCGAAAGGAGTGCGCCCAACTCCGTGAAAATGAATTTGTTTTGGCTTTGGATGAAAAGAAAAAAAAATATTTGAAACTCCATCTCACTGTGTTTCTGGTCCAGCCATAAAAGCCCTCTTTTTTTCATCTCGGAGCTGAAACCTGGAACCAGCCTAGTAGCACGCATCCTCTTTAGGCTGTGTTTAGTTGAGAAGAATGGGGTGAAAAGTTACTGTAGCGTTTTTCGTTGTTATTTGATAAAATTTGTCCAACTATGGATTAATTAGACTTAAAAGATTCGTCTCGAACTTTACAGACAAACTATGCAATTAGTTAGTTTTTTTACCTATATTTAATGCTCCATGCATGCATTTAAAGATTTGATGTGATGGGTGGAAGATAAAATATTTTGGGTTTGCATGGGAAGTAAAGAGGGCCTTACTTTTCATGAGGCCCGCAGCCCAAGCCGCAAAGGCCCAGCGCGTTCCTACCTCCCTGTCTCTGCCAGTGGAACCCATGGTCAGTGACCCAACGAAATATATGGCAAAAAAATTACTAGCACAGCATTTACCAAGACAGGAATCTGTCTTCAACAGGAACGTTTGAAAGCACTGGAATAATCGGACCTCATCCGTGTTTTGCATAAAAGTATGTCATCTATATACTAACGAGATGAATAAATCAAATATACCACAAATAGTAAAAATTTAAACTAAAATTTGAATTTTTTAAACGATCTCGAATGAAGAAATGATCAAAATAAAAGTTGTAGATCTCAAAAAGTTATAAATTTTTGTTGTTTACAACTTTTTTATTTGAAATCATTTACTGCATGAAAATGTTGTTTGAAATTTAATTTTAAAATTGTTGAAGAACTTCGATTTCTCTTTTTAATCTCTGGCTAAAACTTGTAACTAGTCTTTCTCCTTCATACTAACTTCAAATTTGATGATTCTTTTTCCTAAAAATTTCTAAAATTATGCTCTACCAATGTATTGTGTTCTTACAACTATTATTTTGACCATCTTTTCATGTGACTATGATTTATCTATTTGAATTTTAAATTTTAAAAAATAGTAACTTCAAAGAACATTTTGGTCTACTAAAAAAGTCATGAACATAAAGTTTTAGAACTGACCAAGATCTAAAACTTTTATTTTGGTTATTTCTTTATCCGACAAAGTGTTAGTAACATTGTTCACAAAATTTACATATCTCTCTTATAGTTTTATAAAACCATACGAGAGAGATGTAAAATTTGTGAACAATATTTATATCACTTTGTCAAATGAAAAAATGACCAAAATAAAAGTTATACATATTGACGCTTTATTGTTGATCACTTTTTCAGCGAAAATCATTTGATGTTTCAAAATCTTATTTGAAGTTGTTATTTTTTGAAATTCAAAATTTGAATTGTCCAAATCAAGTCAAGTGAAAAGATGACCAAAATTAAAATTATAGATCTTGATGATTTCTAGAATTTTGTAGTTGATAAGTTTTTTATTTGAAATCATTTTATAGAACATGTAGTTGGATTTACTTTTAAAAGCATACAAACAAATATATTTTATATAGAAAACTCAAATTGTAGCCTGGAGTAGAAGACCTCCCAAGCTAGATCGAATTTAGCCTGGCCCGTTTAAATGATCCGCGTTCCTAACTGGGCTCTAGGCCCATGATGTTGCCTGCTGTGTGCGCCATTGGATGGTGATCCATCGGCCCTCGTCACGCGTCGTCTGGTACAAAACGGCGGCGGCGGCCGCAGCCCCGTAAACCCTAGCTCCTTTTGATCCCCTCCCACCCTCTCTGCAGTAGCGACGGGTGAGCGCCGCCTCCCTCTCCGATGCGCGCACGCCACCGCATCCCTGTTGGATGCGCGCACCCAGCAGTCGTCTGCTCCCTCTATGTTTCTCAGTCTCCCTCGTAGATCTCCTGGCTCGAGCAGACGGCAGTAGATCCAACTCGCCCCCTCCCTCTCCTAGATGTAGGCAAGATCTAGATCTAGATCGGCGGAATCAACGGTGAGTTTGTACCCCAAACTTGTTCTTCATGTTCGATTGGTTGGGTTCATGAATGATGAATTCTTAGTCCTATTGTACATTTAGGTTCTCATTTATCAATGAAAAGTTTCCTGCTCCCTTTTAAAAGATAAAAAGCATGACATGCTCACATCAAACTATATACATATGCTAGTATAAATCCAACTGAATAGATATCGCCCCATTGCCAGCCTCTAACCAGTAATTATTTCCACAGTAATTGTTTCCACAGTCACGGCAAGGACAAGGTATCCTATTCTGTTGGGCTGATGTGGCAAAGGCAAATTCTATAAAGTTGCAAAGGCCTTCATCATACTCGACTGACCACCTAAGATGCAACGATGAAAATTCAGCTTGCTAAGGACTTGTACTTAACACAGGAAAAAAAACAGGAGCAATTTCTAACTAGTATTACCTAGGCGCTCTCATACACTGCATGTCCATGATGGCTGCAACAATCTAAATCTCTCTACAGCTATTAGGTTGCCTAGTGCTGAAAAGGTGAAGACAAGGACACCTATTATAACTGAACAAATTTGTATAACTAAAGAGAGATTATATATGCAGCCACAGAATTTGAGGTCCTATAGAACATATACAGCACATTGTATGGTTTTCCATTCATACTACTCAGTGGAGGTTCATAAATCACAGCTAAAACTACTAAGCCG
Organism: Saccharum hybrid cultivar R570; assembly: GCA_038087645.1. NCBI lineage: Eukaryota > Viridiplantae > Streptophyta > Magnoliopsida > Poales > Poaceae > Saccharum > Saccharum hybrid cultivar. Next base: position 444,902 of record JAQSUU010000744.1, read on the forward strand.
CCGCAATTAGTAGTTGTTTTATCCACCTTTTAGGTAGCATCAGAAAGGCCCTAAGTTGACTACCTTCTATCCGATCAAGTTTAGGCGACAGATTACCAAACAAGTAACAGGAATGACCCGCAACACAGACTACAGGAATTGTCTTGTTCAAATTGATAAAGCCTGGGGGCATACCGCTGATCTTCAAATTGATGAAGCCTAACACAGACAAACAAACGACTATTCTTGTCAAAAGAAATACATGTGTAACAAAACAGTGCATTTTCTTAGGCAATTTAAGTGTCATCCACTAGACAACATGTATTCCTAATAGGCAATTTATGTATTCTGAAAAAGCAAAAAAGTGTGTTGTCTGTTTTCATTTGTTTATGAATAGCATCTATGTTTGTAATGGGCCAGAAATGTATTCAAGCAGAGCCAAGGTGTGGTGTGCTAAAATAAAAAAACAACTGTATGCATCACTGCTGGAAGATTTAGTGCCCTTTGATTTCTTTCGCTTAATGGCGCCTGCAAGGATGGATAGGCATAATTATATGGATGTAGTAACACAATGGCTGCAGGGAGTCCATGGGAAAAGTAATATTACAGAGCAGCGAGTAATACAATTGCATCATAGCATAACAAAAAATCAGTGTTGCAGCGTGCAGAGGGATCAAAATATTACCAAGAAGACCTCTGATTATCAGGAACTTTTCACCCAACTGCTTGGCTTTTCCTTGAATATCTCCAAACAAGGTTGTCTGATTGGAAGGGGCTACCCTTGTGCTTTGAGTTTGGCCAGTTACCTCATCAATCTGGAATCGAGCAAAGAGAAAATGGTAGCTTAGTTCCTTGCACCAGAGATAGAGCTCTCCACAAATGTATGTTGACAGACATTGGCACGGTGCAAAGTGTTATTGAGTTGTAAACGGTCCTAGACTCCTAGTGGCCTATTCCTTTACACTCGATTGCAGAATGAGTGAAATGGGATTTGCCGCGGCAGTGGCTAGGGAAAGTCTGAAAGATACATTTGCTTCCACAAGTTTCTATCATACAGTTCCGCACATGACATCATTCATATCAGCTTAGGATGAACATTTGATTTCTTAAACTAAATTCTTCCAGGGAGCAACTGTGGCATACTGAAACTACAATAAACAAAATGTAAACCAACGCAAGCCTTGTCTAACTCTAGGAATACCTGGTTGATGCTGCCATGAATGGAAGCTCGCCTCCTGAACAAATGCCATCTCGGCGACATGCCATCGGTGGCCTGGCCAGGATTCCACAGAAGTGTGTTCAGATAGGCAGGCAAGGATCCTGATGCCTAATTCTGCAAGACCCTACTACTCCCCATCTCCCATCCCTAATTAGGAGACTGACAACAGTGTAAACACCAAAAGTATAAGGGTTTACCCATGAGCACGCGGCGCACCATGGAGAAGGCCTGAGATGGCCGGGCTGTAGCTTGCACGCCGGGATTCAGCCGCCTGCACGCCGTGAACCAGCCGCTGCCGCGGGCCGCGCGCCACGAACCAGCCACTGCCCCGGAATCCCACTGGCGTCGCGGCCCGCGTGCCCGGATCCAGCCGCCGCAGCCAACTGCGCGCCGGAATCCCGCAGCCGAGATCAGGGAGGCGCAGATCTGGCGCAGATAGCTTACATTAGGGTTGGGGAGCTCGGTTTCGCGCAGCGGGAAAGGGAAGGAAGGCAGGGGCGGACGAACCTGGTGGATGATCATCGCGAGATGTCGCTTGTCGCCGGTGGGCGGCCTCTCAGCACCTGGCGTCGGGTGGGGGCGGTGGTCACCAGTCTCGCGTGGCGAAAGTGAGAGAGCGCACGGGGGCTGAACGGCAAGGAACGGGAATAGGTTTTGTCTCAATCAGCGGCACGGTAGTAGTCTGGTGGGGTGAATCCAGTCCTTCGGATCGTCAACTGCGTGCCAAGTGATAAAAATACGGCCGGTTGGAATATAGTTTACCTTTTATTTTTAGGGACCTTATCGTAACAGGTGAGAAGCTGCTGGAAGGCGCCTACATGAGCTGGGCCGAGACCGAGAGACATGCCGTTTGCCGTGTGAGCAGTAGGAGGTGCCGATCAGAAAAGTTATTAAATAGGCATTGCCGTGCTCTGTTAGCGTAGGATAGGAAGGCGTTTTGGAAAACGCCTTAAAAAGTTGTAGGCAATTGAGGCATTTTTTATAAAACGCCTTAAAATGTTGTACCTATTTAAGGCATTTTATTTTATTTTTTTGCCTTTAAAAAATTATTTTTAGAGGCATTTTTAGATAAATGCCTATATAGAATAAGAAATTAAGGCACTTCAGAAAAAAAAATGCCTTTAACAAAATGCCTTCTATTAAGAGACATGTTGTAGTGTCAGCTTCTCTTGCTGTTGTTCCTTGATTGGAGAGGTGAGTTCTGCTGAAGCTAAGCGCAGCTTCAAATGACATGTTTTCCTTTATATGAATGTTGTGCGATAATCGAACTGTGTGGTGGAAATCGAAATTCGTTCCAAATTCATTTGTGCTGCTTTAAATACATTGCAATCACTCTGCAATCATCTGGAAGCGTTAAACGGAAGTAGATAATGGAATATAATAGGACTCTAGAACGGATGCTAAACTGGCAACGATAAATACATGAAGATTTCAGTTTTCTCTCTATGGAATATTGTAGATCATATTTTTGTGCCATTTCGTGTTTGTGTGATCGATTAGTTGATGTGTTACTCAAAACTAGTGAGTAATTATTGAAGTTCTCTATTTGTGCAGGTATTTTTAGCTGCCTGGGGAATAAGTGCATCTTCTGGACGGAAGCTGGCTACGTGGGTGGCCTCCCCTCACAACAGAAACTTGCTGCTGATAAACCTGCTACTGGTGGTCCTTATAAATCTTTTGCTGTTGATATCTCTTATCTGCTAGTCTAGATGGCCAAGTGCAATTAGGTCGGCACTGATTAAGCTATCTCCTGACAGATTTACTCCTAGTGCTGAGAATGTTTGTACGTGTACAAATATATGTAAATTACCATGTGAAATGTGACAGGATATATAAATTATGTATCTGAATCAATTATGGTGATTTGAATTTGATTCTTTGTTAATCTGTGATTGGTTTATGGGCTGTCCGAAGCAAAAAAAAAAAGAATTGCTGCCGGGCTGAAATCTAAATGGGCTGACAGAAATGGGCCAAAAAAATCATCTGGGCATAATAGGGGCTGATAAAAAAATTAAAAGCTAAATGGACCAAAAAGTACAGAACAAGTGGGCTGTTGTGGCCCACTATAAGCCTGCCGACCACATGGGCCTTAATAGGCCGAATTTTAATTTTATGACATTTGTTTACATGCCATGTCAGCGCCACGTCAATGCTTACATGGCATGGTGCAAGTAATTGTGACAAAAAAACAATGTCATATACTTATGACGTTAAATATACAAACGTCACATAATTAATTTGTGACGGTGGTTTTTTGACGTTTGTATTTTCGTCAACTGGATGTCACAAATCTTATTTTTTTGACATAAATTCTATATATTATGACATAATATAACATCAAAAAGCCACACATTTGTTGTAGTGTGTGTAAAAAAACACTCGGCAAAGAAGCTCTTTGCCAAGTGCCAAAAAAACACTTTTTTGGCATTCGGCAAAGAGCTTCTTTGCCGAGTGCCCGAAAAAAAACACTCGGCAAACCATTTAGCACTCGGCAAAGTTCCGTTCTCCGGTAGGATGTGGCTGATGCTTTTATCAATGGCACCGCGGGGCACCATCGTAGTAGCTCCGTCTCAGCAGCTTAACTGTGCTCGTTGAAGGAGGCGGTTAATGTTTTCTTGGTGCTAATAGTAGTTTCTTTGTTGGTTAGGGAGATGAACTGATGATCATATATATGGATGGCAGGAGAGTACACATGCATGTAGGAGTTGCTTGCATGGCTTGTTGTTTGATCCCCTTGCAAAGTCAAATGTGAAGATACGGTTAGCTGTTGGTGATTGTCACATCAAAGAAGTCGTTGCAAGCTGAATAACTATTATATTACTTACTAGATAATGCAAAGGATTATATATTACTATTTTGGTCTAAAATGATACAATTCTAGATGTATTTTTATTAAAGTGATTAAAGGTTGATCAAATTTATAAATAAAACCGTTAATGTTTAGAGCTTTGTTACGGTGCTTGGGAGGAACCGGTGGTTCCTCCTTTGAAAATTATCTAGAGCCGGAAAGATAATTAAGGATAGTTTAGTATTTTTTCTGTACGTAATAACTTTTGAGGCAGCCCAACAGCCAGTACTGTGCTGTGCTAGGGACCAGGAAACGAAAGGACTTCGCGTGCATGATCGTGTCCATTCCACGAAACGAAAGGACGTGCACGGCGCAGCGCTATCCAGAACAGAGGGCCTGGTTCGGTGGGTAATGTGGCGACTTGATTCGTGCCGACACTTAGCTCGTGATTTTATTTCGTGAAGCAAGCGCCACACGCGACGCAACCACCGTGTACATCTTTGCAAAAGTGTGTGTTCCATTTTGTTTGCGAAATTAAAGATGATCCAAACCGAGACTCAACAACAAGTTGCGCACGGCAAACCGAGACTTCATTATGTTTCCTTACGTATTTGTTGAGTTACATAAATCTTGTGTTGTCAATCAAGAAAAAACTTCTATCTATTGATGGTCAACTTTATAGACGCTTGACTTATTAGTACAATCCTAATGGACAATCGGTATAGAAGCGGTATGGAATATGATGAGTTAACATACAATATCCCATTGGACCGTCGTACGGGCTACGTATATATGTGACACAATATTTGACAAGGTGACATATCAAAATGAACCGGCACCAGATGATGGTCCTGCCTGCCGTTTACAATAATATAATCAACCCACCATATCATTAATCTGAACCTACAAAAACTTTCCAAGACTCTACCTCTTCCGATCTATGCATTTCCTGTTATCCATGTAAGCCACAAAGTTGTCAAAATGATCTTTACAGTAAACAACAGCTATGCATTTCCTGTTATCCATGTAAGCCACAAAGTTGTGTTATGGATGCTATCTCAGCAATATATTGTCATTGTGACAAGCTGTATGTTTATCATACCAACTATATTTATCAGTTGTTCTTTTTCTTAATAAAATCACCAATGATTTAGTTACAAAATTCTTGTGTTGTCAATAATCAACACAAAATTCTAGCCATTGATGGTCAATTTTATAGGTGTTGTTTGAAAAAGGACAATCCTAATGGACTTATATCCGTATAGAGAGGAGTATGGAATATGACAAGTTAGCATGCAATTTCCATATTGGACCGTCATAGAGGCTACATGTATTTGCCACAATATTTGACCAGGTGACATGTCAAAATGAATTGGCCCAATAATTAATCAACCTATCATCTCTTTAATCTGAACCTACAAAAAGTTTCCAAGATTCTACCCCATGCAATCTACCCGAAAAAGGTTATAAACTAGTCAAAATGATCTTTACAGTAAAACTGCCAGGCATTGCATTCCTGCATCTAACTACATGTTTTCAAGTAGAATAAACCAAACATACATGTCCAATTAAAATTAATACTTAGAATAGGCAAATATATACGACATATACATACAGATACGATCGAAACACCTTGTGTTGTACGGCGTCGATAAAGTCACAGGGAGGACATGCTACCCGAGTTGGTAGAGGTTGGTAATGAGATAGAAGAGTCCACGCCCAGCCTAGTGAAACAAAAGAGGAGCTGGAAGTCATCTAAAGTCTTTGCCATTTATTTGTAGCCAATAGTTTTGGTTTACTGCTGGCTAGACTATTAAGGAGCTAAGTTGACAACCAAAAAGACTTTTTTTTTACATCCAAAAAGTCATCACGCAGATAACAATGACTTTGACCGTTTCGCGTCACCTTCTGACTTGTCCCATATATTTTATTTGTTTGTATTAAATCAGTACACTGCTTTCTGCAGCCGCTATTGGCTTGTGATTGGTACATATATCCATTGGAAGTCTTGACAGCATGATGTTGACCTGCCGCAGTTGACATCTCGAAACATAAACAATTTTGTTAATTGAACGAACCGTGCCAGCCAGCCAGCCTTATCTGGACGAGCTCCGTAACGTGGCAACCGCGGATGCATGCATGGTCAACTGGCGGCACCTGGTCTTTGCATCCACCGTCTCAGTAACTCCATGCATCCCATTTTTTTTTCTTTCTCTGATGAATCGATGCAGACTGTTCTAAGAATGGTAAAGGGCCGTGGTGAACGCGGTTGACATTTTTTAAGAAATCCATTCGCCTTAGGCATGACAAATATAAAATTTTTCACTCTTATTACTTCCAAACGGGTAAAAGGCAGTTGTAAAATTACTGCCCATGGATTCCGCCGCAAAGTTTGTCAATGCAAATTCTGGATGTCATCCACAAGCTGGCAAGCATTGTGGAGATGAAGGTTTAGTATATAGAGCAAATACTAGTCCATCGGAAAAGCTAGCACAAATACTAGTCAATATGATGTTTAGAAGAAAATTTAGTCTTTTTAGGCACGTTTGGATAAGGTTAGGCTAGTGTTTAGGGTGGGCTAAAATTTCACTACCGGATTCAGCTACTTTGCCGTGTGCCAGGAGCATTTGGCAAAGCCCAAATTTCACTCGGCAAAGGCTTTGACGAGTGCCACCCTCGGCATAAGACACTCGCCTAAAGTTTAGTCGGCAAAGAGGTGTTTGCCGAGTGTTTTTTATCGGATACTCGGCAAAGGCTTTACTGAGTGCTAAAAAAACACTCGACAAAGAACAAATCAAAAAAATCCTGAAAAATAGCAAAAAAAAAAATTTACCTAATCCCACCGACCAACGCCCGCCCGTCTCGGTCGAAGTTGCAAGTTATGGTATTTTTCGCGCAAAATTCGCGGCTACGCGGCCGGCGGGATTCGAACCCGCGACCTCTCTCGCGTAACCTCCTCTACCACTGCACCATACTATGACTTGTTTATATATATATATCCTGTTTTGGTTCTATACATTTAATACTAAACCGAGTGTAAATTGCTTATTTGAGGCCCTAAACGGATTCAAATCAAAAAGTTATCAACTACAAAGTTTCATAACTTTTTGAGATCTACAACTTTTGTTTTGGTAGTTTCTTCATCCGAGGTCGTTTATAAAAAATTGAATTTTAAATTTGAGAAACTCAAACGTAGTTTTTGTTGACAAAATGATTTCAAATCAAAAAGTTGTCAACTACAAAGTTTCATAACTTTTCGAGATCTACAACTTTTATTTTGGTTGTTTCTCCATCAGAGGTCGTTTAAAAAATTCAAATATCAAATTTTTTAAAATTCGGACGTACTTTTTGCTGGCAAAATTAATTTAGATTAAAAAGTGTTCAACTACAAAGTTGTATAACTTCTCAAGATCTACAACTTTTATTTTGGTCATTTATTCATCCAACGTAGTGGTAGCAACATTATTTACAAAACTTAGAGATCTCTCTTCTAGTTTGCACGAAACTATATATGGAGATGTAGATTTTATGAACAACGTTAATATCGCTTTGTTGAATGAAGAAATGACTAATACAAAAGTTATAGATCTTGAGAAGTTATACAACTTTGTAGTTGAACACTTTTTAATTTAAAGTCGTTTAGGGCTTCAAAATGTTCTTTGTAATTCTTGTTTGCCGAGTGTAAAACAAAAAACACTCAGCAAACAGGCTCTTTGCCGAGTGTAAAAAAAACACTCGACAAACAGGCTCTTTGTTGCATGTAAAAAAAACACTCAACAAATATCTTGTTTGTTGAGTGTTTTTTTTTACACTTGGCAAAGAGTCTGTTTGCTGAGTGTTTTTTTTCACCGTGTGTTTTTTTTTGCACTCGACAAAAAGCTTCTTTACCGAGTGCCCAAAAAATTGCACTCGGCAAATAAGTTGGCACTCGGCAAACAAGGGTTGTCCGGTAGTGATTAGAGTGACGATTGGCTAAAAAATTAGCCTAACTTTTAGCCCCCTGTTTGGATGAGCCAGCACTAAAAATTAATTGCAAACAATTAGCCCTATGCATCCAAATAAACTCTTTTTGGGTCTGCTATCCCAATAAATTGTCTGAGTCCTTTAGTAAGACACCATTAGACGCTAGTAAAAAAGACTTTTGAAGACAAACCTCTTGATTATCACAAAAGGGTGTGTTTGGATGCCATATGTAGAATTAGTAAGGCAGGTCCTAGACAAAAGCCACAAGCCACTATTTTATAGAGGTCGCCATGTGTCATTCATAGAAGTTGGCGTCCTAAGGTGACTTCCATTGTAAATAGTTTATTGACAAAAAAAAGATCAGGTTAAGACATCATAAGAAAACATGGATCTCAAAGTAGTACAGCAAATCATGACAGAATCGGTGTGCCAGCACCAAAACCCCTAGTCAAAGAACATGGTAAAGACGACTACCTCCCCCGTGTTGGGCATGGGGAGCAACCCCCCCTACACAGGAGCTCCTTGGCGACAGGAACCATCTGCCACTAGCTTGAAGAAGCGGGTCCTCGACACCATTATCGGGTCTAGTTGTCATCAGATTGGTTACTTCAACACCAGATGACGACACTTCCACTAGTACACAGAACATTACTACTAGCAGTTCCAGACCTATTTTTATTGATGTTTTTGGCTTCTGCTAGTGTAAAAACCCAGTGAAAATCGCGAACTTCACAGGTGTCCTTCTTGAGATCCGCCTACACTGGCGGTTCATTTAAGCCAACTGCCAGTGTAAATAGGTTTACTCTAGCGGTTCACTTAAGGAAACCGCCAGTATAAATACATTTCCAAAGGAGGTTTATGTACAAAAATCTACAAGATCTCGGTACTCTTGCTGTGCAAACTCAGAGGCATCATCACAATATTTCCCTTTGAAGTGAATAAATTCGTGCATGATCAAGGAACCGGCACATGTCCTCACATATGTTCATGATGTCTTTATCTTGGAGGCACATATCCATTGGTTGGCAATGATATACCTGCAAAGAAAGTTTATAGTCATCATATATTTACAAGTTACCAATGCATTTGCAACACTAACGAAAAAACTTCACATATGACTAGTACTTACTTCGCTAGGGTTCATGGTGTATCGCCTATTTTGTCTGAGAAACTCGCACATGTAGTACCCACAGAGGACCGATCCTAATGGTTGCTTTTCAACCATATAACAAGTGGCTAGTGGCACATGTAGTACCCTTGTATTTTGCAATTTTTGGACCTCAAAGTTTGCCACCAATGGATGGTGGCTCGGCTGTAAAGTTCTGGTTGGAGGAGGAAGAAGCAATATTTCTTACGGTTTTTCTTACAAGTGGTTCATTAAGTGACCGCTGGTGTAAAACAAGTATACTAGTGGTTCACTTAAGACAATTGCCAGTTCACTTAAGCTTACAATGGCGGTTTTCTTTACTCAACCGCCAATGTAAATACAATATTTATACTAGCATTTTATGCTAGCATTAATTAACCTGTGCCCACATATTTTACACTAGTGATGTATGCTCCTTATGCACCGCCAATGAAAAAACGCTGGCATCAAGAAAAATCGATTCTGTACTAGTGTTCGCTCTTCATGATGGATTGCTTCCCCCTTGATGCCATCAATGAGATTTGGTGGAGAGGGAGCAAGAGGGCTACACCGAAGGGCAAGGGAGATGGCGGCAATCTAGGGATCATAACCGCTTCAAGTAAGAAGAGGAAGATGATGCTGCAGAGTGTGGGATCGACACTAGGACCCACTCCTGGGGAGCTAATGGAGTGGGCTTTGATGGTTTGGCTCCGGCCCGTGTAAGTGATCGGGTTCATATTCACTCTGAATGGATATGTACTAAACCATGATCACCCAGAGTGATCTACAATCGAGGCATACACTACCAAGGAGATAGTTGATGTTTGCACAAAATACATAAGAGAGAAGATTTCTAAATGGTGTGACAAACTCATCACATCATCCTTCAATAAGTGATGGTCATGGAATTGTACATCGAGCAACCCATGAATGGGATTCACACCGATAGTGATAGAGTTGAGGATGCCTAAGAATACAACCATTTCCATGAGACCTCATTCTTTACGAATCATCCCCACAAGATGAAACATGTAGAAGCCTGCTTCGATAATACCAAGATGATGCATTGGGTCCACAATGATGGAGATGAAAAGATCTTAGTCAGAAATACTGCATAAATCCATACAATGTAATGATACATTTTATGTAAGATATTATAATTGTAACGTATTATATTCTGAAGATGCATGCACTTGAGAGCCATATATATTTCATTGTGTCACTTAGGCCTTGTTTGGATGCACACGTAGCCACTTAGTTTAATTTCCACCAGAATATCCACTCAAAAAAATTTCCACCACAATCCACCTCAACACATGTGGATTGAGATGAATAGATATGTATCCATACAAGCCCTTAATATTTCAGTTGGTCTAGTGCCCGGACGTCCAGACGGTTTACGAATCATCCCCACAAGATGAAACATGTAGAAGCCTGCTTCGATAATACCAAGATGATGCATTGGGTCCAAATGATGGAGATGAAAAGATCATAGTCAGAAATACTGCATAAATCCATACAATGTAATGATACATTTTATGTAAGATATTATAATTGTAACATATTATATTCTGAAGATGCATGCACTTGAGAGCCATATATATTTCAATGTGACACTTAGGCCTTGTTTGGATGCACACGTAGCCACTTAGTTTAATTTCCACCAGAATATCCACTCAAAAAAATTTCCACCACAATCCACCTCAACACATGTGGATTGAGATGAATAGATATGTATCCATACAAGCCCTTAATATTTCAGTTGGTCTAGTGCCCGGACGTCCAGACGGGGAGCTAGCGACTAGATGCTCGGGCCTGCTGTGTCTGCCCACACCCCTGCATAGCCATGCTACTATGCGCGCCCCGCACGCCTGTGCCTGCTTCAAATGTGGCCCCGTGTCATGCCATTTCCCATGCCTGTCGCGCCTCGATTTGCACCCACACCATTTCCCATGCCTATCGCTCGCGCCCCCTCCACACCCACACATGTAGGCGGCTATGATAAATGGGTCCCACTGCAACATGTGCAATACCAGATCTACTATTGCAACATTTAGATGAAACGTGCAACATAGCTGTAAACCAATTGGAACACTTGCAATATACGTCTGAAACACCAGAAAAACATGTGTGTAGCCATTGGAAAACATATGCAACATCCAGATAAAACACATGCAACATACGTGTAACATATGCAACATCCAGATGAAACTCTTGCAACATATGTGTGAAACATATGCAACATCTAGATAAAAATACTTACAACATGTGTCTGAAAACATAGATGAAACATTAGGAACAGACCTTTGTAACATACTTGTACAACCATTGCAACATATGCAACATCCCAATCTACTTTTATAACATCCATCTGAAACACATGCAACATATATCTCTAAAACATCTAAAACACTTGAAACATACGCTTGCAATATGTGCTTTCAGCGCAATATCACCTTGCTGCTCGGATGAATAGAGCTCGTCGTTGTTGAGCTCGACGACAGTGTAGAGGTCGGTGGTGGCGCATCAAGCTCGTCGATGCGCAGCGGAGTGACGAACACTGCGCAGGCGAGCATCTGCTCGGCGAGAACCACGAAGCCGCGAGCACCCCTAGTGAGCAGGAGGGCAGGGGTGAGCAGTACGGCTAGCACGGCGAGGACTCGCGCGGGCAGGGCGAGCATGCACTGTGCAGGGCATGAGACTGTAGCTGTACCGTGAGGCCGTGTGATTGGGAGGATGGCGTGGGCCTGCCTGCGGCAGTGTGAAGTGCGCGCGTGGGCAAGGATGCTGAGCAATGTGCTACTAGCCATGGAACGAGTGGAGAGGATGACCTTGGGTGGGGAGTGGGGGAGATATTTTTAAGAGAGAGAGGAGTTGTGAATGAGTGGAGTCCAAAGGATGACCCTCGGTGGGAAGTGGAGAGATATTTTTGAGGGAGATAGAGGAGCTGTAGAGAGATGGTGCCATTGGACCGTAGCGCACAGGCCCGGGAAGCGCCGCGTCCGTCCTTCTGAACACCGTGAGGGTACCATTATCGTTAATGTTTGTGACGATATGACCTAGTTTGATATACTCATTATAATATTTACATAGTTTTTTTTCAGAAATAGAAGGATAGTATGTTTATATTACTTAAAAGTATCTGGAGGAGAGAATTAATATGCTAAATATTTGAGTATTAATGTGCTACATTTTTTTCATAAACAATTGTGTAGTTGCTCTCCACGTTTACCACATGGTAATGTGCTACATTATTTGTGCGTTCTGAATTGTGAGATTCAATTGTGACTATTTATTTATGTTACTAGTTTTAGATTTTACTTGTGAAAGTATTGTGATTAAATTTGGTAAATGATCAATAGAGGCGGGAGACATAATATGGTTGCCTCTCTGAATCTTTTCTATATTACCCGTTCCAAGTTCTCCGCACATCTTCAGTCTTCGCCCCGAAGGGCAGCCCAATTTTTTGGCGCTAACTCTGGCCTTTGGAACCAGTTAGATGGCCAAATCCAGGGAATAAATTATTTTCAGAAAATTAAAAAAAATTGTTTTGAGGAAAATACAAATCCATCTTTGGAACCAGTTAGATCGCTAAATCTGTCTGGTATTGATAGTTTTGTAGTTAAATCTTTTTGGTTTGAGAGTTTCATGGTCAAAAACAAACTCAAGCAATTGTTGTTGTATCGCTAAAAAAGACTTCTTCCTTAGTATTTTTTATAATAAAATATGCAAGGACGATTTGTGGGACAAGGCAGTGATTGGTTGCGCCGCAAAGCCTCAGTTAGGACTGACTACAAAGCCACGTTAAGCAGACTTCTGAAATCAACTGTGATTACGCAGGTAACTATTTATTGACCGGCCGGATCAGGTTTCTATTTATTTTATTCGTAGATCATGCTGCTTCCTGAGGACGCTACCATGTCTGCGCTGCTATATATTCAGCTCAAACATACATCCTGCTACATATCAACACACACCACATATAGAAGTAGACTGCATGCTCACACGCTACGTAGAGATATAGACGTGCAGCAAACAACACAATGAAACCATTTCTCTCGTCGTCGTCGTCGCTGCTGTCCCCGATGGCAGCTGCTGTCGCCGTTGTTGCTGTCTCCATCATCCTCTCCGCCACGCCGCCGGTGGCGGCCGCGGCCGTCGAGCACACGTTCGTGGTACGAGCACTGAGATGTGCTGCTAGCTCGTAGTATTATTATTTTCTGGTGAAGTGTTGCTGAAGAATATTGTGGGCATGCATGCAATCGTGGAATTGATGATGAGCAGGTGAGCCAGGTGAACATGACGCACATGTGCAACGAGATACCAGTGACTGTGGTGAACGGTCAGCTGCCGGGGCCGACGATAGAGGTCACCGAGGGAGACGCGGTGATCGTGCATGTTGTCAACAAGTCGCCCTACAACCTGACAATCCATTGGTATGTATCCCAAATACTCCCTCTACGAACCCGGCTTATATTTTGTGATTTTTGTTCATTTCATAATCTTATTCCTACGTTATAACTAAACAATTCCTTGAAATACTTTCATTACATATAACTCAAACTTAACGTCTATATATATGTATATTCGTAGATATTCAAAGTGCTATACATATAATTGAGCCTGTTCTTTTATCCATAGGCATGGAGTGTTTCAGAAGCGAAACTGTTGGAACGACGGGGTGCCGATGGTCACCCAGCGCCCTATCCGGCCCAATGGCAACTTCACCTACCGGTTCCACGTCGCCGGGCAGGAAGGCACCCTGTGGTGGCACGCCCACGACGCCTTCCTCCGGGGAAGCATCTACGGAGCTCTCATCATACGGCCCCGGAACGGCGCCGCCGCCTATCCGTTTCCCAAGCCTCACAAGGAGATCCCCATTCTCATTGGTTTGTTCTTCACCGATGAATAAATGACTAAACGAACGAATACATGAACAATATCAGCAAGCATATATATGCATTCGATGATGTTCTTAAGATATATGTGAGCACATGTATTTAGCAGAGTTTCTGAGCTGAGCTGCTGTGATGTGCATGGCAGGGGAATGGTGGGAGAAGGACCTTGCAGCGGTGGACAGGAATTTTTCAAGAGGTCTATATGACGAATTCTCCAGTGGGTCCACAATCAACGGCAAGCTTGGAGATCTCTTCAACTGCTCCGGTACCTACTAGTCAACTCTTTAAGTTTTATTTTGTATACGATGTTGTTATCAAAACACATCATTTGTTTTGAAATAATGGAAGCAGTATACTACTATACCTAACATGCGGCTTTGTGTTAGTAAACTTTTCTACTTAATGAACAACGTGCTTCGGCACGATCGAAAAAAAAAATCCATGCAGATCCAAAAGCATACTTGCTAGACTTCATTGAATGGAGTGGTTCGTTATTGTTGACCTCTGTATTAGACTGCTCTGGATATAACTGAAAATCATATGAACACATTATCATGAAGGGAGAATAATATGCCTGCATATACGTACACATATATATGAACAAATTTACTGAAAAGGTGCTGAATTGCAGGAGTCTTCGAAGACGGCTACGTGCTGGACGTGGAGCCGGGCAAAACATACCTGCTTCGAATAATCAACGCAGCGCTCTTTTCCGAGTACTTCATCAAGATCGCCGGGCACAAGTTCACGGTGGTCGCAGCCGACGCCAACTACGTCACGCCCTACACCACGGACGTCATCGTCATCGCGCCGGGCGAGACAATGGACGCCCTAGTCGTCGCCGACGCGGCACCAGGCAGGTACTACATCGCCGCCCAGCCGATCCAGGCACGGTGCAGTACCAGCACAGCGGCGGCGCAACGAACTCGAGCCGTGACAACGTCGTGGCGGTGGCGCCGGAGATGCCGCACCAGCACGACACCATCAAGTCCTTCTACTTCCACGGCAACCTGACAGGCCTGCGCCACCGGCAGCGTGCGCGGGTGCCGGCGCGCGCCGACGAGCGGCTCTACGTCACGCTCGGGCTGGGCTCCATCTGCCGGCACGGCCGTAAGTCGTGCAAGAGAGGGGACGAACCGGAGAGCAATCAGGTGATTGCGAACATGAACAACGTCTCCTTCCACGACGCTACGGTGACGCCGATCCTGGAGGCGCACTACTACCGCCGGGGCGGCAACGGCGAGGTGGGCACGGCGGGGCTCCCCGACCATCCGCCGAGCGCGTTCAACTACACCGACCCGGCCCTGATCCCGTTCGGGCCCGAGGAGATGCGGCTGGAGCCGACGTCCAGGGCCACGGTGGTGCGGCGGTTCAGGCATGGCGCCACGGTGGACATCGTGTTCCAGAGCACGGCCATGCTGCAGGGCGACTCTAACCCGATGCACCTCCATGGACACGACATGTTCGTGCTCGCGCAGGGGATCGGCAACTACGACGCTGCCACGGATGAGGCCAAGTACAACCTGGTGAACCCGGCGAGGAAGAACACCGTCCTCGTCCCCAATCTTGGCTGGGCGGCCATCCGATTTGTCGCCGACAATCCAGGTTAGTACGTGTTTGATTTGCGTGTGCGCCCGTTCAATCACTGGATCAAAATTTGTGGCATTTAGCATGGCATCGACACGACATATAGTCTACAAAATGATACTTTGACCAACTATATATTCACTATTTTGATGTTTAAAAATAAACCACTAAAATGTTATAACGTAATTTATGGTTTTCTTTAAATATACTCCCTCCAACGTCCCAAAAAAATTAAATCTCGCTTTCTAAAGAGTCAAGCATTCTTAAGTTTAACCAATTATATAAAAGAATCACTAATATTTGTGACTTGAGAACATTTGACTTCTCGGGAAACAAGATTTACATTTTTTCTTTGGAAAGATGGAATCCTGTCATAATTTTTTTTAACTGGACACGAAAGATGAAAGTTGAACTCCAAGGAGATCTAATTCATCGTTTGTTTTGTTTGGCACATACAGGGGCATGGTTCATACATTGCCACTTCGAGTTCCATTTGGCGATGGGCATGGCTGCAGTGTTCATTGTAGAGGATGGGCCAACACCCAATACATCCCTCCCTCCACCACCACCAAATTTCAATGAAGGAAGGCCATGACGATAATCTCGTGTGCCAAGTTAATTCAACCTCGTCCACACTAAGAAAAGTGAAGTTTCAGGAGACACCACTGTCAGTAGTTTTCGAATAAACCAATTAATTTATGAAATAATGATGTATGTATTCTAAGAGACAAATAAACGTATCCGTGTCATTTTCATGCACTGCTACAGAATTGGACATCATTGCCAGTCTTATCACTGCCGGATTTTGAGAAACTGATAGTGATAGCTCATCGGTGTCGGTTTTTGGCTAAAATCGACAATGATAGGACCAACCGACACTGATATTCGGGTCTTTAATGTCGGTTCATATCGCTGTCGGTTTTAGCCAAGAACCGGCAGTGATATTGGGCCATCACTGCCGGTTTTAGCTAAGAACCGACAGTGATATGCTACAAGAAAACTTCATAAGTTTCTCATATGATGTCCGATGAAGACGAACTTTATATCAAAGTTGTAGTATTCGACGAGATCTACCACTTTGTAGTTTAAACTTTTTAAAATTTGAGATCGTTTGGATGTTCAAATATTTTCATTTGAAATCATGTGTCTAACGAAAATTATGTTTGATTTCTAAAAGTTAAAATTTGAATTTTTCAAATGACCTCGGATGGAGAAATATCCAAAACAAAAGTTGTTGATCTCGAAAAGCTATGCAACTTTGTAGTTGACAACTTTTTCATTTGAAATCATTTACTACTTCAAAATATCGTTTGAAATTAAATTTTGAAATTGTTGAAGAACTCTGATTTCTCTTTTTAATCTCTGGCTAAAACTTGTAACTAGTTTTTCTTCCTCATACTAACTTCAAAATTGATGATTTTTTTCTAACAACAACAAGAAGAACAACATAGTCTTTTGTTCCAAGCAAGTTGGGGTAGGCTAGAGATGAAACCCAAAAGAGACGAGAAACAGGGAGACACATAAAGGGACATAAAGGGCACAAGACAAAAAGAGGTCACGGTTCAGGCACGTTGATTGCCAATCTCCAAGCGCTCCTGTCCATAGCTAAATCCTTAGAGATATTCCACTCCTTAAGATCTCTCTTAACGGACTCGTCCCAAGTTAGTTTAGGTCGACCTCTACCGCTCTTTACATTATCGGCCCGCTTTATAACTCCACTACGCACCGGCGCCTCAGGAGGCCTCCGTTGGACATGTCCAAACCATCTCAACCGATGTTGAATCAATTTCTCCTCAATTGGTGCCACCCCAACCCTATCCCGAATATCGTCGTTCCGGACTCTATCCCTCCTTGTGTGCCCACAACACCAACGCAACATACGCATCTCTGCTACACTCAATTGCTGGACATGTCGCCTTTTTGTAGGCCAACACTCAGCACCGTATAACATCGCCGGACAAATCGCCGTCCTATATAACTTACCTTTCACCTTCTGAGGCACCCTTTTGTCACAGAGAACGCCAGAAGCTTGACGCCATTTCAACTAGCCGGCTAAAATTCTATGCCTAACATCTTCATCAATGTCTCCATCCTTTTGTAGCATCGACCTTAAATACCGAAAAGTATCCTTCTTGGCCACCACTTTCCCATTGAGGCTAACGTCTCCCTCCTCTTGCCTAGTCACGCTGAAATCGCACCTCATGTACTCGGTCTTAATCCTACTAAGTCTGAACCCTTTCGACTCTAACGTGTGTCTCCATAGTTCTAACTTCCTATTAACCCCCGCCCTAGTGTCATCAACTAGCACCACATCATCAGCAAAGAGCATACACCAAGGGATATCACCTTGTATGTCCCTTGTGACCTCATCCATCACCAAAGCAAATAAATAAGGGCTCAAAGCTGACCCCTGATGCAGTCCTATTTTAATTGAAAAGTCACTGGTGTCGCCATCACATGTTTGGACAAACGTCACCACATCCCTGTACATATCCTTGATGAGGGTAACGTACTTAGTTGGGACTTTGTGCTTTTTCAAGGCCCACCACATGACATTTCTCGGTACTTTGTCATATGCCTTCTCGAGGTCAATAAAGACCATGTGCAAGTCCTTCTTCTGCTCTCTATATCTCTCCATCAATTATCGTAATAAGAAAATCGCCTCCATGGTCAACCTACCAGGCATAAACCCAAACTGATTTTGGGTCACATGTGTCACTCTCCTTAGGCGATGCTCGATAACCCTCTCCCAGAGCTTTATTGTATGGCTCATCAACTTAATCCCACGGTAGTTAGTACAACTTTGAACATCTCTGTTGTTCTTGAAGATAGATACTAATATACTTCTTCTTCATTCTTCAGACATCTTGTTAGACTAAAAAATAAGGTTAAAAAGCTTAGTTAACCATACTATCGTTCTGGCGCCTAGGTATCTACACACCTCAATGGGGATACCATCAGGGCCCATCGCTTTACCTCCCTTTATCCTCTTCAAAGCCTCTCCGATCTCTGCCTCTTGAATTCTCCTCACAAAGCGTCTGTTGGTATCGTCAAATGAGTCATCCAACTCAAGGGTAAGACCCTCATTCTCCCCATTAAACAGCTTGTCAAAGTACTTTCTCCATCTGTCCTTGATCTCCTCATCCTTCACCAGAAGTCGATCTGTCTCATTCTTGATGCATTTTATTTGGTTGATGTCCCTTGTCTTCCTCTCGTGGATTCTAGCCATCCTATAAATGTCCTTCTCCCCTTCCTTTGTGTCTAGCCGCTGATAAAGGCCATCACATGCCTGACCTTTTGCTACACTCACAGCTCGCTTTGCAACCCTCTTCGCTATTTTATAGCCCTCGATGTTGGCTACACTCTTGTCATGGTGGAGACGCTTGAAACACTCCTTCTCCCTAATAGCCCTTTGTACCTCGTCATTCCACCACCATGTGTCTTTCGCTTCCCGTTTGCCTCCCCTACTCACGTCAAACACTTCTGAAGCCACCTTCAGGACACATGTTGCCATCTTTAGCCTAAAATCATGCTTTATCAGTTTATTGTTTTCTTATAGCTATTATTTTATCTATCTTTTCATGTGACTGTGTTTTATCTATTTAAATTTTGATACCTTGAACAGCTAGGCAGCCACACCACTGCAGCTAGTAGTATTATCTCCATCCAATAAGGCAGTTCTAGCCCCTCCACACCTCTGCTAGTTTTCATACCAACAAATACTTTGTCATGTGAATTAGGTAAAACAAACTAATGTGACAAGAGTTATTGAGGAGACATGAAGATATCGTTTCTCAACCAGAAAATGGTGGTGCCTAGATGGGCATGCTCTGCTTACAATTGGGCTTTTGTTTGTTTCCACTAGCTAGTTCATCAACCTGTGCTCTTGCATGTGTTAGTGTAACACCCCTGGGTGTGAAGCATGCATTAACATCCCAAAACATGAGCATTAGCATCACATACATGTTCATCATCACATGCAATATAAGTTGAAATTAAATTAAAGTGTGAAAAACATCTGTTTGAACCCTAAATTATTGTATTTGCTTGCTAAGAGTGGTAAAATTTGTTTGGCTATAACTTTAAGTGACTTAGAATTAATTAGCATGATTTTTGGAGCAACTTTTGTACTCAAAATCTCCCCAAATTTTGCTTTTAAAAATATTCTAGAAAAATGAGTTTTTATTTAAAAATTGGACTTTAAATCACTAATTTAAAATCTGTTTAGAATTTTGAAAAGTGCCCTAAATGAAAGTTGTAGAGAATTAAATTTTGAACAACTCTTGTTTTGGGGACAACTTGTGAAAATGCCTTTTTCATCTTCAAATTTTGAATTTGAATCAATTTAAAAAATATAGAAATTTATTTATAAAAGAAAATGAATTTCTCAGCCTTAACGGGCCACCGCCTCCGCTTTGGCCCAGCTCGGCAGGCCGGCCCGGCCCGCGTCAGCGCTCGCGCGCTCGCCCGCGCGTGCCCCGCGCCAGCGCACGACCGTGCTTAGACCGCGGCCGCCGCGTGGAAGCCGCTCGCCGTCGCCGGCGTACGGGTGGCACGCCGTGGCCCCCACCGCCTCGCCACGCCTCCAAGTCGACTGAACCGCGCGGTCGCTCCTCGTCCATCCCATTTCGCTTTCCCCGCGTGCAAGCAGCAGCCGCAGTGGAGCCAGCGGCCACCACGCCATTGCCGCCGCCCTCCGAGCTTCGCCACCGCCTATCGCCGCCGCTGCTGCGCTCGCGTCCGATTCCTCGCGGTCATTGCTCTGCCTCCCTCCGCTCCACCCCTTGCTCCCTCTAGCTATCGCCATCGTCAAGGTGAGGGGGGCAATTTTGGCTGGCCGTTCTTCACCGCCACTCGTCAGAGCTCGGCTCCGCGCGGGTGGGTTGTTTACGTCGTCTTCCTTCCCTTCTTTCGCACGCGTCAGCTTCGTCTGGTGATGTTGGAGCTCTAGCGCTCCTCGAACCACCATGCCATGCACTTGTGAGATAGCGCGCCGTGTGCCATGCGCGCCGGCGAGCTTGCTTCGGTAAGCCGTCCGGCCAAGTCCGGGCACCTGTCGGTGCGGTTTGGTGCCCCGAGCACGCTCGCACCGACCGCCTCGCCGTTTGGCTCACCGGCGGCGAGATCTGCGCGGTCAACGGCGAGCCGCCTCGGCTCCTGCTGACCGGTGGGGTCAGTTGACCGCGGGGGGCCGCCTGTCTGTCTCCTCTCGCGCGCGCGTGTACGTTGCACCGGGTGCACTTAGCATTTTCAGCGGCCGATGTTTAAAAAGGAATTTGAAAATGATTTTCAAAAAAGATGAAAATGGTTTAGAAATTCATAACTTGCTCATTTTAGCTTCAAAAATTATGAAACAAATTTTGTAGTGTTTCTCATAAGTAGATCTACGATCTAAAAATATTGCATGTCAAGTTTGAAATACTTTTCTAGACGGTTTTTATTTAATCACTAAAATTGATGTTTTCTTGATAAATATGTAATAAATCATAGAAAGCTCAGAAAAATATGGTTCCACTTGCAATAATTTTCTTTTGTGATGTACTTTATAGGAAAAATATGTTCCATGCATGTTCTGTAGAAAAAGTTTATGTGTAGTACAAGTGCTTTTGTTTGATGGTTTTTGTTATTTTTAATAGAGAGCAAAAATTATATAAAATAGGCATCTGATATTTTTTATATAGTGATTGTTTACTGTGTAGAATGTAGGAAAAATACTAAATCTGTTGTTTGATACTTTTCATAGTATAAAGTATTTTTATGCTCATTTTTAGGCCCTAGCTTGTTATTTTTGTGGAGTCAGTTCTAGTAATCCAAATGCAATGAATTTTTTGTGGCATGCTAGATTAGATGATAGTAAGCTACTGTAATTTTCTCAGATTTTTCTGTGCTACCAAAATAGGTGTTGCTTTTCAAACCTAATTGCAATTATGATTTAATTAACATTGTTAATACATGACTAATTAATAAGATTTGCTTTGGTGTATCTTTGAAGCATCTTAGATTTCTGTGGTGACTTGGCATGGTAGAGAATGATTGTAGTAGTAGCATACTAGTACATGTTTTTGGGTGATGTGGACTACCTTGTACAAGAGTTGTATTTCCACTTTATGCAATAAAGTAAATCTGTTCATCTACATTTCATTCATCATGATCATTACATGTCATCTCTGCAATGCACCTAGGCATGAGCACTTATACATTTGCATCATACAGGATCGCAAGAAGTAACTCCGGTAGCAGTTTTCGAGGAGTCGGAAGAGCAGCCCGAGGTGCAAGAGCAGGAGGTGCCCGAAGCCGACGAGGAGGTCGGTGAGGATCTTTCAGAGTGCCCCGACCACCGCCCGAGCTCTTTCGAAAGAGGCAAGCCCCGGAGCATTTTCTCTCCCGGTTTGCAAATATTTGATTAATGCTTTACTTTAACTGATGCATTACGTTTAGGAGTTGGTTGCAACCGTTGCTGCATTATACCTTATTTACCCTGTTCTACCATATCCTTGTTACCTTGGTATTCGCGGTCAAGAAATGCTTAGCTTGCTTAGACCGGACGGAGACTTGTAGGGTGATTACCTGCGAGCTATAGGTGATTACCTGGATCTGCTTGAATTAGTATGTCATCGTAGAATAACTAAGTGTTAATTGAGACCGGACAGAGACTTGCAGGGTTTCAGACTGTAGTGTTTTCCATCTATGTCGATTAAGGACCGACCGTTGTTGGGCCTCGAGTCATGTAGAACGCATGCCTTACATTTAGCTGGCCGAATAATGTACCTTTCGACCGCGAAGCTGGGAGATTATTCAGGCCGAGTGGATTGCCCGCAACGCACTGTATCGGAGCAGGTGTGGTAGGACACAGGGGCGCGATGATAAGGCCAAAGAGCAGTCGTGCGGCCCCCGGGTACATGTGGTTCCTGGCAAACTCGAGACTTTACCTGAATGGTTGACTCGGTGACTAATATCTCACTTTAGCGGGTGAGTGAGGTTTGTGTGAGGAATAAATTATCAGCTGATTAATAATCGATTCGAATTGTCATCGTTCACTTAATAGTGAACACTTGACTTGAGTTACTTCATCATAGTAATATTGATGGAACACTTGGACAGTTATATGGAACATGACATGATGGAAGTTGATCATTGGTTATCCTTACCTATTTAATTACATGCTACTCTAGTACAGGTGCAAATGTAGTTGACAGGTTAATAAAGATTTAACTTGATATAAAAGCTTCTGGAAAAGATTCTTTAAATACTAAAAATGTCTTTTTGCAAATGAGTCAGCTACCCTACCATAAAGCCTATCATGATCCTTGGTGTCAATTTTTTTTCGGTTATGTCGGGTAAGTCTAGCTAAGTACCTTCTCGTACTTAGGTCTTTGTTCACACTTGTTGTAGATGGGCAGATGTATTATGGCTACTGTATCAACTGCCTTTATCCTGCGATGGGTGAAGCTTAAGACCATGGGCAGTGGTCATTCGCTACGTCTCGTCTGATGCTTTTGTTGGAGATGATCCTGAGCTGGCACTTTATTTCGAACTCGGTGTGAGTGTGTGTGGTTTGAACTAATGTTTCCGCTACTTTTATTTAAACTTGGTTTGTAATAACTATATTTAAAACTTCGATGTATTTGCGACATGAACTTTTATGTAACTTGTGATGGTGACCGCTAAACTTATTACGATCTTGGCTGGTATGTAAGTTGGTTTGAAATCTGTCGTGATTTCACGGAGTATCGGGTTATACGGGCTTAAGTTTGTTAAATCGTCTGCTTGGTGGATGATTTTCTTACTTAATTTCGTATAATTGGTCGGTTCTGTTACAGCTAGTATCAGAGCATGGTTTAGCGTTTTTACTGTTCACAAGTGTATTTAAAACAAAATTATGTTTGAAAAACATGATTTCCAAACTAAAAGTGTGCCAGTGGTCATATCCTTTATGCCCAGTTAAGGACTCTAGGTGGCTTATTTAAGTACTGACTTGGGGTTCTTGCACTATATTTCTCTTTCGTTGCTCATACGGCGTGCTATTGTATGAGTGCCACTTAATTGAGTGGTAATGTATGGATTAGCTGCCTCTACGCCTCGGTAAGTGTGAGATGTGAGAGTATGATCAGATACACCGCCGATCTAGGGAGAGTGCTTATATGATACTGGAGTAATTACATGTTCCACGCATGTTTTTACAAAAGTGTCGCATGTGTGGTTGTTCCATCCGTTGAGGCGATGCCGTCAATAGGGCGATGTCTTGGGTAGTTACTACCATTGTACGCGTATCTGGGGATTCATGTAGAGTGTGTAGGTAAATTTACTGCTTTCATGCATTCATGGGGAATTGGGCTGAAATGAATTTTCTGCAGGTACATAACAACGTTTCTCGTGTAGGACGTATTAGTTACGTATATGAGAGATCGTCTGTATGCCACCGAATTCATCGTTAGATATTATTTATTTCATAAGTTTGTGAGAACGTAAGACAAGTACATACATTATATTGCTTGTGCATTTCATTCATGTCATGCATTCCTCCCCTTATAAATTGATTATCCCCTTTTGATAAAAATTGTACCAACTTAAAATATGTTCTCACCGGGTAATCAAAATTTTTGCTACAGATGGCCCGCACGAAGCAGATTGCCCGTAAGTCCACAGGCGGAAGAGCACCCTGACACCAGTTGGCCCCGTGGGAGCGCCGCAGCACGGACACCTTTCTGAGCAAGTTTGGCATGCCAACCTTACTTTGGAGAGTGCTCCATGATATGGGGCACCCAGAGGGTCAGGAGCCAGTGTACTCTTGGAGTGAGAGCTAGTCAGCCGAGGATGGACTTGCAGTAGTGGAGATCACAGTCCCTGCTCTTGGTGATGCTCCAGAGTGGGATGGTTGGCACTTGGAGTTTGAGGGACGCACTCCGGTTGAGAGTGTAGAGGGAGCAGCTTTCCGTGTTATCAGGGACATAATGAGCAGATTTCCCAACGAGCTGGCAGCAACCTTGGCTGGCACTTTTCCTAGAGATGATCCTCGCGATGCCATTTGGGTGCATCCGCAAGGAAGTGCCTTGGTCAGAGGCCCAAACGAAGGACAGGCTAGCAACAACCACGCTATGAGTGTGATGTATGCAGCTATCAGAGCATACCAGGATCTTGAGTGTACCTATTAGAGTTGACTGGTTTGTGTGGTGATGATCGGCTCGAAGCAAGAAAACAGAAGAAGAAGCAGGCACGTGCTATAGCTAGTTTGCAGGAGCAGTTGGCTGACATGAGCTTGCAGCGAGACCAGGCTCTAGAGAGAGGTGATAGTGCTTTGCAGCGGGTGCATACATTGACTCAGGCCAACAACAATGCAGACCACATGATTGGACAGTTGGTTCAGGAGAGGAATGAAGCCTGAAACGAGAGGGACCTTCTGAGGCAGAGGGTCGAGGAGCTAGAGGAGTATAACGTCAACTTGCATGAGTTTCACGCGCTCTACAACAGGATTGACCCGTATGCTCCTCCAGACGCCGCCGGTATGGACGTCGATGAGGACGAGGATGAGCCTGCAGTTGCACCTGCCGACAACGATGACGTCGCTACTGATGGTAGCGATGGTGACGTCTCTGACCCCGATGATGGCCCCGAGGAGTAGGCTAGTTGCTTTGCGTTAGCTACTAGACCCTGTCACGATGACCTTTCTTTTGGTTTCATGTATCTTGATGTATCTCGTTTCGAACCTTGAGACTTGGTAGTATGTTGGAACTTGGTTGGTCATGCGATACCTGAGCGCATAAAAGTCCGGTGTATGTATACTGGCAACATGGTTGTATGGACGCGATGTTTGCATTCGAAGTAATTTAATTAGTGGTGTTGTTTTAATTGGAATGCGATTATTGTGCCTCTGTTTTATTGTATGACTTGTTCTCTCCAATGAATTCAGTATGGCATAATTTTTCATTCACTCACGATTACTATAGCTTCACTTAATCATTACTTGTTGCTGAAATATGCAGATGGCAAACACTCGCCGCGCCACGTATGAGGCTGCTAAAACTGGTGGTAATGGTGCGGGGGCAGGTGGGAGTGGTGAAAACAACGTCAACCATAACGAGCCACACCTAGAACCACATTTGCTGCCTCCTCCACCACTCACTGCAGAGGTATTCTTTGCACAGTTTCTTGAAAGTCGGCGTAATGCCGAGCAATCACAGAAGAACATGGAAGATTTTCTGCGTACCATTGCCAACAATGTTCAACGCGGTAACAACCAAGGTGGTGGCAATGGGGTGAATCAGTACAGCAACTTCAAGGATTTCATAGACACTAGGCCACCAATTTTCAAGGAAGCAATAGAGCCACTTGACGCCGAAGAATGGATCAACACCATGGAAGATAAGTTCTGTGTGTTGAGGCTGACTGAAGTACTGAAGACAGAATATGCTGCACAGCAGTTATAAGGACTAGCAGGGATGTGGTGGAAGCATCATCGCACCACCTTCCCTCTAAATGCTCAGATCTCATGGAGAGAGTTCACTGAAGACTTCCGTGGAGTTTATATTCCACCAGGGCTGGTTGAGATGAAGTTGGGAGAGTTCTTGGCTTTAAATCAGGGCACCAAAACCATGACACAGTATTTGCATGCCTTCAATAACTTGTGTCGTTATGCTCCCGACATGGTTGACACAGATGCTAAGAGAATCGCTAGTTTCAAGAGAGGGTTAAGTCCAAAGATGATGAAGCATGTGGGTACCAATACCCGTGCCAGATTCAATGACTTCATCAGTGATTGTCTGAAACAAGAGAAGAATAACAACGTGTACACTACATCCAAGACTCGCAAGAGGGCCTTTGAGTCAGGACCATCACAACCAAGAGTTCTCACTGCTAATCGTTCTGCCTATTGTCCGTCTGCACCAGGTGCAAGGTTTAGGCACCACAGCACAAAACCTAGAACTACAAGGGACTGCAGAAGCCACACAAGATGGTCGTGCCGCCAGCAAAGACAACAGCAGCTACGGGACAGGGCAACTCTAAGGGATCTATAGGATCTGCTGGTATAGTGAGGGGACCCTGCTACAATTGTGATCAGCCAGGCCACTTTTCAAAGTTCTGTCCTTACCCGCCCAGAAAGAAGCAACAGACCTATACTGCTCGGGTACACCACACCACCGTGGATGAGATTCCTAAGGGAGAGCCCGTAACCGCTGGTAAGTTTCCTGTTAACCAAAACCCTACAGTTGTTCTATTTGATTCTGGATCATCGTATTCTTTCATGAGTCAAGCATTTGCACGGAAACATGAACAACTATACACAGATTTGAGTTATGGTTACCGCATAAGTTCGGCGGGGGCTGATGTTTTAACCAATCAGATGGTTAGAGGGGCAACACTTGAATTAGGTAGTTGAAAGTTTCGAGTGAACTTGATAGTTATGTCTGGACTAGTTCTGGATGTCATCATAGGGATGAATTGAATGAAGGATTGGGGAACAGTTATAGATACAGGAAGCCAGGTACTTACCCTTAAGGATCCCTAGGGTGAGGGTACTTTTCAGGTACCATTGCCCAGAAGAACAGACCTTGTGAGTGTGACATGTGCTATGGAAGTCATTCCTATTCATCAGATTCCGATAGTGTGTGATTTTTCGGATGTGTTCCCAGATGAGTTACCTAGTCTTTCGCCAGATAGGGATGTTGAGTTTGGAATTGAGTTGATCCCCGGGACAGCTCTAATTTCAAGGAGACCTTATCGGATGCCTCCGGATGAGTTAGCTGAGCTGAAGAAGCAACTAGAGGAATTGTTGAAAAAGGGGTTTATCCGGCCAAGTAAGTCTGAATGGGGATGTCCTGCCTTGTTTGTGAAGAAAAAGAAATAGGGTACTTTGAGAATGTGTGTGGATTATAGGTCTCTTAATGCTGTAACTATTAAGAATAAGTATCCCTTACCTCATATTGATATTTTGTTCGATTAGTTAGCCAAAGCTAGAGTGTTCTCCAAGATAGATTTAAGATTAGGTTACCATCAGATAAAAGATTAGGCCACAAGATATACCGAAAACCGCCTTTTCCACCAGATACAGGTTGTACGAGTATCTTGTTATGTCTTTTGGCTTAACAAATGCTCCTGTATACTTTATGTATATGATGAATACGGTTTTCATGCCAGAATTGGACAAGTTTGTGGTTGTGTTCATTGATGACATTCTAGTATACTCTGAGAACGAGAATGATCATGAAGAGCATCTGAGAATTGTCTTGACTAGACTTAGAGATCATAAGTTGTATGCTAAGTTCAGCAAGTGTGAATTTTGGTTGAAGAAAGTTCCTTTCCTTGGTCATATTCTGTCAGAAAATGGAGTTTCAGTAGATCCGAGTAAAGTGCAAGAGGTTTTGGATTGGAAGACACCAACCACAGTTTCGAAAGTTAGAAGTTTCTTAGGATTAGCTGGTTACTATCACCGTTTTATACTAGATTTCTCAAAGATTGCCAAGCCAATGATAAGTCTGCTACAGAAAGATCACAAGTTTGTGTGGACAGAGGAGTGTGAGATAGCTTTCCACACCTTGCGGAAACTGTTGACCACTGCTCCAGTTCTAGCACAACCGGACATTGAGAAACCATTTGATGTGTTTTGCGACGCATCAAAAACAGGATTAGGTTGTGTTCTTATGCAAGAAGGAAGAGTCATTGCTTATGCCTCCCGCCAGTTGAGAAAGCATGAGATCAACTATCCGACACATGATCTTGAACTTGCTGTCGTAGTGCATGCATTAAAAATTTGGAGACATTACTTACTTGGTAATGTGTGCAATATTTTCACCGACCACAAGAGTCTCAAGTACATTTTCACCCAACCAGAGTTGAACATGAGACAGCAAAGATGGTTAGAATTGATCAAAGATTACAACTTGAATGTGCAGTATCATCCTGGAAAGGCCAATGTAGTGGCAGATGCTTTGAGTAGAAAGTCACATTGCCTGAATGCGCAACCTTTGCTCGAAGATGGTTTTGATCTGATGCACCCTGCCGTGTTACATAGTATTCAGGTTAGTTGCTCTTTGGAGAGTAAGATAATAGAAGGCCAGAAAACCGACAAGGGGATATTCCACATCAAAGAGAAAATTAAAGAAGAACCATCTAAGCACTTTAGAGTGGATGAACAGGACGTATTATGGTTTGACGACCGTCTTGTTGTTCCCAAGGATCGGGAGCTTAAGAATAAACTTATGGATGAGGCTCACCTTTCGAAGTTATCTATCTATCCCGGAAGTAGCAAGATGTACCAAGAACTAAGACCTCATTATTGGTGGACAAAAATGAAGAAAGAGATTGCAGCATATGTGGCCAGATGTGACACATGTTGTAGTGTAAAAGCCATTCATATGAGACCTGCCAGATTGTTGCAATCTTTATCCGTACCTAGTTGGAAGTGGGATGATATAAGTATGGATTTCATCATAGGTTTGCCCACTACTCATAAAGGACATGATTTGATTTGGGTAATCGTGGATCGTCTTACAAAGACAGCTCACTTTTTACCTGTCAAGACAGATTATAGACCACCTCAATATGCCGAGAAGTATATTGCTAAGATTGTGAGATTGCATGGCATACCGAAGACTATAGTGTCTGACAGAGGGTCACAATTCACTGCTCACTTTTGGGAACACTTGCACAAAGGATTGGAAACTAGTTTGATCCGTAGTACTGCCTATCATCCTGAGACAGATGGTCAGACCGAAAGAGTTAATGCTGTTCTGGAGGATATGTTGAGAGCCTGTGTGTTGTCTTCTAGGGGTTCATGGGAGTCATGGATACCCTTAGCAGAGTTTGCTTATAATAATAGTTATCAAGAAAGTATCAAAATGGCTCCATTCGAAGCTTTGTATGGCAGAAAGTGTAGAACACCACTAAACTGGATCGAGCCAGGAGAAAGAAGATATTATGATATTGACTTCGTAGAAGAAGCCAAGAAAAAAGTTCATATCATTCAGCAAAATATGAAAGTCTCTCAATCACGTTAGAAAAGCTATGCGGATAGAAGCAGGAGACCGCTTGTATTCGAAGTTGGTGACTATGTTTATCTGAAAGTCACGCCAATGAAGAAGAAACAGTTTGGAGTACGCAGAAAGCTCGCAGCCAGATTTGTGGGACCATACAAGATCTTGGAAAGAAAAGGTCCAGTAGCTTATAAGTTAGAGTTACCTGAGACAATGGGTGCTATATTCTCAGTTTTTCATGTATCGCATCTCAAGAAGTGTTTGCACGTTCCAGAGGAAAGAATCGAACCCCGAGGCATAAAGCTCAAGTCAGATTTGGTATATCGTGAGCAACCAGTTCGAGTTTTGGACCCTAAAGAGAGGGCTACTCGAAATAGTGTGGTGAAAACATATAAGATACAGTGAAGCCATCATGACGAATGGGATGTAACTTGGAAAACGGGTGAATATCTACAAAAAGCTTATGAGGATTTTTATAACAAATGGTTCGTAACCCAAATCTCGGGACGAGATTTTTATAAGGGGGGAGGGTTGTAACACCTCTAGGTGTTAAGCATGCATTAACATCCCAAAGCATGAGCATTAGCATCACATACATGTTCATCATCACATGCAATATAAGTTGAAATTAAATTGAAGTGTGAAAAACATCTGTTTGAACCCTAAATTATTGCATTTGCTTGCTAAGAGTGGTAAAACTTATTTGGCTATAACTTTAAGTGACTTAGAATTAATTAGCATGATTTTTGGAGTAACTTTTGTATTCAAAATCTCCCTCAAATTTTGCTTTTAAAAATATTCTAGAAAAATAAGTTTTTATTTAAAAATTGGACTTTAAATCACTAATTCAAAATCTGTTTAGAATTTTGAAAAGTGCCCTAAATGAAAGTTATAGAGAATTAAATTTTAAACAACTTTTGTTTTGGGGACAACTTGTGAAAATACCTTTTTCATCTTCAAAATTTGAATTTGAATCAATTTAGAAAATCTAAAAATTTATTTATAAAAGAAAACGAATTTCTCAGCCTTAACGGGTCGCTGCCTCCGCTCTGGCCCAGCTCAGTAGGCCGGCCCGGCCCGCGTCAGCCCCAGCGCGCTCACCCGCGCGCGCCCCGTGCTAGCGCACGATCATGCTCAGACCGCGGCCACGTGGAAGCCTCTCGCCATCGCCGGCGTACGGGTGGCACGCCGTGGCCCCCACCGCCTCGCCATGCCTCCAAGTCAACTGAACCGCGCAGTCGCTCCTCGTCCATCCCATTTCACTTTCCCCACGCACAAGCAGCAGCCACAGCGGAGCCAGCGGTCACCACGCCATTGCCGCCGCCCTCTGAGCTCCGCCACCGCCTATCGCCGCCGCTGCTGCGCCCGCGTCTGATTCCTCGCGGTCATTGCTCCGCCTCCCTCCGCTCCACCCCTTCCTCCCTCCAGTTGTCACGGTGAGGGGGCCAATTTTGGCCGGCCATTCTTCACCGCCGCTCGTCGGAGCTCGGCTCCGCGCGGGTGGGCCGTTTCCGTCGCCTTCCTTCCCTTTTTTCGCGCGCGTCACCTTCGCCTGGTGATGCTGGAGCTCTAGCGCTCCTCGAACCGCCATGCCATGCACCGGTGAGGTGTGGCAGCGGTGAGGTAGCACCGCCGTGTGCCATGCGCGCCAGCAAGCTTGCTCCGGTAAGCTGTCCGACCAAGTCCGGGCACCTGTCGGTGCGGTTTGGCTCACCGACCGCCTCGCTGTTTGGCTCACCGGCGGCGAGATCTGCGCGGTCAACGGCGAGCCGCCTCGGCTCCGGCTGACCGGTGGGGTCAGTTGACCGCGGGGGCCCGCCGTCTGTCTCCTCTCGCGTGCGCGTGTACGCTGCACCGGGTGCACTTAGCATTTTCAGCGGCTGATGTTTAAAAAGGAATTTGAAAATGATTTTCAGAACAGATGAAAATGGTTTAGAAATTCATAACTTGCTCATTTTAGCTTCAAAAATTGAGAAAAAAATTTTGTAGTGTTTCTCATAAGTAGATCTATGATCTAAAAATATTGCATGTCAAGTTTGAAATACTTTTTTGTAGGGTTTTTATTTAATCACTGAAATTGCTGTTTTCTTGATAAATATGTAATAAATCATAGAAAGCTCAGAAAATATGGTTCCACTTGCAATAATTTTCTTTTATGATGTACTTTCTAGGAAAAATATGTTCCATGCATGTTCTGTAGAAAAATTTTTATGTGTAGTACAAGTGCTTTTATTTGATGGTTTTTGTTATTTTTGATAGAGAGCAAAAATTATATAAAACATGCATCTAATAATTTTTATATAGTGATTGTTTACTGTATAGAATGTAGAAAAAATACCAAATCTATTGTTTGATACTTTTCATAGTATAAAGTATTTTTATGCTCATTTGTAGGCCCTAGTTTGATATTTGTGTGTAGTCAGTTCTAGTAATCTAAATGCAATGAAATTTTTGTGGCATGCTAGATTAGATGATAGTAAGCTACTGTAATTATTGCTGCATTATACCTTGTTTACCATGTTCTACCATATCCTTGTTAGCTTGGTATTCACAGTCAAGAAATGCTTAGCTTGTTTAGACCGGTTGAAATCGGGTGATTTCCTGTCACCTGCGAGCTATAGGTGGTTACCTGGATCTGCTTGAATAAGTATGTCATCGTAGAATAACTAAGTGTTAATGTGAAATTGAGACCGGACGGAGACTTGCAGGGTTTCGAACTGTAGTATTTTCCGTCTGTGTCGATTAAAGACCGACCGTTGTTCGGACTCGAGTCATGTTGAACGCATGCCTTACATTTAGCTGGCCGAATAATGTACCTTTCGACCGCGAAGCTGGGAGATTATTCGGACCGAGTGGATTGCCCGCAACGCACTGTACGGGAGCAGGTGTGGTAGGACACGGGGGCACGATGATAAGGCCAAAGAGCAGTTGGGCGGCCCCCGGGTACATGTAGTTCCTGGCAAACTCGAGACTTTACCTGAATGGTTGACTCGGTGACCAATATCTCACTTTAGCGGGTGAGTGAGGTTCGTGTGAGGAATAAATTACCAGCTGGTTAATAATCGATTCGAATCGTCATCGTTCACTGGATAGTGAACACTTGACTTGAGTTACTTCATCGTAGTAATATTGATGAAACACTTGGACAGTTATATGGAATATGACATGATGGAAGTTGTTAATTATCATTGGTTATCCTTACCTGTTTAATTACATGCTACTCTAGTACAGGTGCAAATGTAGTTGACAGGTTAATAAAGATTTAACTTGATATAAAAGCTTCTGAAAAAGATTCTTTAAATACTAAAAATATCTTTTTGCAAATGAGTCAGCTACCCTACCATAAAGCCTGTCATGATCCTTGGTGTCAATTGATTTTCGGTTATATCGGGTAAGTCTAGCTGAGTACCTTCTCGTACTCAAGGCTTTGTTCCCACTTGTTACAGATGGGCAAATGTATTACGGCTACTATATCAACTACCTTTATCCTGCGATAGGTGAAGCTTAGGATCATAGGCAGTGGTCATTCGCTACGTCTCGTCTGATGCTTTTGTTGGAGATGATCCTGAGCTGGCACTTTATTTTGAACTCGGTGTGAGTGTGTGTGGTTTGAACTAATGCTTCCGCTACTTTTATTTGAACTTGGTTTGTAATAACTATGTTTAAAACTCTGATGTATTTGCGACATGAACTTTTATATAACTTGTGATGGTGACCGCTAAACTTATTACGATCCTGGCTGGTATGTAAGTTGGTTTGAAATCCGTCATGATTTTACGGACTACCGGGTTATACGGGCTTAAGTTTGTTAAATCGTCTGCTTGGTAGATGATTTTCTTACTTAATTTCATATAATTGGTCGGTTCTGTTACAGTTAGACTGTCTCCAACAATGGAGACCCAAATAAGTCACTTTTGGGTCCTGTACAGTAAAAACATCACCACCCAAAATTTACCCTTCTCCAACAACTGAGAACGCAAATCTTTTCCCTGCTCCTCCCCTCCACCTCGTTGTCCTCCCCTGCTCCTCTACCTCAGCCTCACCGTCGTCCTCCCCTGCTACTCCCCTCCGCCTCGCCGTCCTCCCCTGCTTCTACCCCTCTGCCTCGTCGTCATCCTCGCCACAGGGAAGCACCGCGGAGCCGCCTTGCCCTGCCGTGGACCCAACTCGCCGCACCGGTAGGAGCGCCGGCGGAGGACCCGGCCTCCCCTGCTGCTCCACCTCCACTTCGTTGTCGTCCTCACCGCAGGGAAGGCACCGGGGAGCCGCCTCGCCTCGCCGTGGACCCGGCTCGCCGCGCCGGTGGGAGCGCCGGCGGAGGCCCCGGCCACCCCTACTCCTCTCCCATTGCCTCGCCATCATCCTCGCCGCAGGGAGGCACCTCAGAGCCGCCTCGCTCTGCCTCGGACCCAGCTCGCTGCGCTGGCGGGAGTGGGAGCACCGACAGAGATCTGAGATGGTTGTGGGGGCGCGGTGCGGATCTGTGGCGGTGAGGCAGAGTCCCGTCGATGCTGGCCGGAGCAGCTGCGCGACTGTCGGCTCCGGTCATGGTGGTGGGCCCCGCGCTGCAAGGACGACTCAAAGAGACGGACGTGCGACGTATTTTTGCCTCGTGCGTTGCCTCTAACCCAAAATGCGTGCTGCATTTGCCTACGTTGATGGAGGCCGATTTTACACTGTGCATCACCCATTTTGGGTATGGGTCTTTGAAAGGTCTTGATGGCTAGAGGGGTGTGAATAGCCTTTTGAAATTTTCTACAAAGACAAGCTAAACAAGTTTATCAATATAACAAATAGCGAGATACGAGTTTTTCTTAGCCTACGAGGTGTTTGCAAGCCACCTAACCAATTCACAATTCTAGTATATTTGCATTCAACCGCACAAGTCAAACCTCACAACTTAGCTACAACTAAAGCTAACTAGCTACACAAGCTAAGAGCTACACTAACAAGCTAGTAAGGTAACTAAGAAATTAATACAAGAGAGAGTTAGGAGGGTATCACCGAGGGGCGAAGTATTGAGCCAACCAATCAATATGATCAAGAGACGAATTCCATAATACACAATCACCGGGATCGATTAGTCATAATAAGAAAGTGATGACACAAGATTTATTCCGAGGTTCACGTGCTTGCCGGCACGCTAGTCCCCGTTGTGTCCCTCTTCACCATGTGGTTCGGTGGCTAATCGGTCTCACACCGAGCCTCTCAAAAGGCGCTGCACTACAAGAAATATGTCGGTTTATGACATTTATGGCATGACGTTAGGTCAAAGAGTCACTGAATCAACTAGTTTATGACGATTTTTCTAGAGGCATCCGAACTTAGTGACATAAGTAGATGTATGTCATAAAAAATGTCTTAATGCTAGTCAAATTGTATGTTATGACAATATT
Organism: Saccharum hybrid cultivar R570; assembly: GCA_038087645.1. Taxonomy (NCBI): domain Eukaryota; kingdom Viridiplantae; phylum Streptophyta; class Magnoliopsida; order Poales; family Poaceae; genus Saccharum; species Saccharum hybrid cultivar. Next base: position 479,825 of record JAQSUU010000744.1, read on the forward strand.
TCCCATGTCATAAAGTGTACTTTGCAAGGATGTTGTGTCACAAACTATTTTATTGATTTTATTAACATTGTTGTCCAAGGTGGCATGCGGGTCCAACTATCAAGACGGGTCTAGTAACACCGTAGGTGTTGATCAATGTCGTTAATCCTGTCCATAATCATATATCATTATAGTAATTGACAAGTCAAAGAAATCAAGATGTATATAAAATATATAAATATTGTTTATTGTTAGTTATTTCAAATAGTAGATAAAAGTATACACTTGTACGTATATATGAATAACAATAAATAAATGTTGTAATATATATGTGTGGCTGAGTTGGGTATTAAAATAATAATTAAATAAAAATGCATTTATATATAGACACATATCTTTATTTTTAGTGTGGAAACTCAATTCGTGCCAAATGTATTTGTGTATATATGCATATGTACATATATTTGTATATCTCTGCTTATATGTATATAATTGTTTATATACTTAACAATTTGTTAATTAAATGAAGATTTAGTTAACAAAAAAATAAAAAGAATATGACACGCATACAACACAACGAGACCCACACAAGCACACGCGGGAGCAGCCCTGCACCCTGTGGCCTCTCTCTGTTTTTTTTACAACAGTGGTCCCTCGCTGTTGGTCTGGTTCGCTGAGCAGCCCAGCCCAATCCGAACTGGAAAATATAATTAAAAAATATTGCCCTCGCGTGGAGGCCGGCCCAGGCGAGCAGTTAGAAATGGTGTCCAAACAGTCGCAAAAAATCACAAAAAAGACGAGTCTTGGGGGATCGAAGCTGGGCCGCTAACACCTCTGGAAGCCGATACGACCACTGAGTTAAGAACGTGACTGGTGTTAGCTGTACTAGTTCTTCCTTATATAAATACTCTAGTGTTGGTGTAATTAATTCCAAACAAAAAAGGAGCCCGAACCTTAGATAGCTCACACAAGAAGCAACCGCCTCAAACTTTTTCTCAAATGTACGTGCCACAAGTTATGGAAACGAAGTTTCACATTTTTCGGAGGTGGTTTAAAAACAGACGCCGAATATTAAAAATTAAGTACTAAAATTTAAATTTTTCGAACCTCTGATGGAGAAATGACCAAAATAAAAGTTGTAGATCTTGAGAAGTTATAAAACTTTGTTGTTTACAACATTTCTATTTGAATTCATTTGATATTTCAAAATGTCATTTAAAATTTAATTTTTAAATTGTTGAAGAACTTTGATTTCTCTTTTTAATCTTTAGATAAAACTTGTAACTAGTCTTTCTCCTTCATACTAACTTCAAATTACTTGATTTTTTTCTTAAAATTTTCTAAAATCATGCTCTATCAATTATTGTGTTCTTACATCTATTATATTGGTCATCTTTTCTTGTGAACATTTCAAAATCTAAATTTCAAAAAGTGACAACTTAAAACAGGATTTTGAAACATCAAATGATTTCAGCTAAAGAAGTCATGAACATAAAAGTTGTAGAACTGATCAAGATCTACAACTTTTTTTTGATCATTTCTTTATCCGACAAAATGATAGTAACATTATTCATAAAATTTACATCTCTCTTATAGTTTTATGAAACCATATGAGGGATATGTAAAATTTATGAACAATGTTACTATCACTTTGTCAGATGAAGAAATGATAAAAATATAAGTTATACATATTGATGAGCTCTACCACTTTGTTCTTGATGATTTCTTCAGCTGAAATCATTTGATGTTTCAAAATCTTGTTTGAAGTTGTCATTTTTTAAAATTCATAATTTGAATTGTCCAAACCAAGTCAAATGAAAAAGATAACCAAAATAAAAATTGTAGATCTCGATGAGTTCTAGAACTTTGTAGTTGATAACTTTTTCATTTGAAATCGTTTTTGACATGGAAAACTACATTTAAAGTTCTCAAATTTGAAATTTAAATTTTTTAAACGACCTCAGATGGAGAAAGAACTGAAACAAAAGTTGTAGATCCCAAACAGTTATATAACTTTGTAGTTTAATTCATGTCAAAATTATATTCAAAGGGATCATGTAAGGCATTAGGTATTATGATTTGTATTTTAAAAATATAAATGTATTTCTGACAAGTAAAGGAAAAGAAAGCAATAAAAGGGTCGATGTAACATCAATTCAGCCCAAAATCGGAAACTGGCCTGCTAAGACCTGGAGGCCCAATATCTTCTGCATCTCCTCGACCGTCCGATCAGATCGATGGACGAGATACATTCTGATGCGTATAAAAGCTCCAAACCCTAGCTTTCTCCTCTTCGCAGTCTCCAGCCTCCCCAACGCACTAAGCGGGCATCCTCCACTCGATCCTCCTGCTCTTATTCGGCGCCAGCATCCACAGGTGGTGAGAGGCAGCCGGCGGCACGGTCTGCCTAGAGGGTGGCGAGCACTTGCAGTCAGCGTCGCCCTGCCCACCTCTTCCACTCGCGGGCGATGAGGCGGCCGGCGGTGCGGTTTGTCCGGAGGGCAGTGAGCACTCGCGTTCAGCGTCGACCCCTCCCCCCACCCCCGCCCCCCCTCAGATCTGCTTCCACGAAGGGCGCTAAGCGCAGGCGGCCGGCGAAGTCGACGGCGTGACCAGCGCAAAGGGCGCTGAGCGCAAGCAGCCACTTGCGGTCATGCGTGCCTCCGGCTGCTGCTGCTGCTGCCGGCGCCTGGTCATCCTTTCCTCCGGTGGCTCGCTAGAATCCTCCTCTCCTAGCGCGGCCGCGAGCCCTCCACTCCTCTCAAGGTCGGCAGAAAATTCCCCATCCATGAGGTAGGCAGTGGATTCCCTGTCTTCCTCCTTGTCGTCTCTTCCTCCCCCTCACTCTCCCTCTTCGCAGGCCAGATTTGAGAAGCCCATGCGTGGGGGCTGCTGCTGGTGGCAGATCGACGCGGAGGACGGAGTGGTGGTGCCTAGATCGATGCCGACGCCAACTTTGATGCGGTTCCTGTTCGGTCCTGTGCTTGCTGGTCTACTTCTCGACGGGGGCTACTGCAGGTTGACTACTAGCATTGTTACTCTCAATTCTGAGCACAGACTTGTACTAATTAATTGTTCTCATAGAGGTATGTTTTTTTCTGAATTAATTGCCCTGATGGAATAGGCTTAGCTCTTAATAACATGTATTAACATTTTCCGACATAGCAAGTGTCTCCCTGTTTCTCGTCTCTTTTGGGTTTCATCTCTAGCCTACCCCAACTTGCTTGGGACAAAAGGCTATGTTGTTGTTGTTGTTGTTGCAAGTGTCTGTGAGCCCATACAGAAGTATGCCTTCGTTGCTTTCTTATGAACACATTCTGCAGAGTACTCTAGTTCTTTTAGTGAGCAAATCAGTCATACCCCAACTATTCCATGCCTTCCATGCCATGCCAGGACTCTAGTTGATCTGAAATGGCTGCAATATCTCTCTTTTCTTTGGATCAGATATATTATTACTGCTGTAGTATATGAGAAAAATAGCATATGTGGGCATAAGTACCTTCCTTTTGAATAATCTCGTGTTGACGTGATGCACTGTGAACTTAAAGATTTTTCTTTCATGTTAGAGAAAATAGCAGATGATAGCAACAAGACAACAACATCAGTCTCCCATTATTGAACTCCAGAAGTGCATTGTAGAAATGGCATGTTTCTCATGGACTAAATAAACTTTTGAACGAGTTGTCACATTAATATCTTGATGAGGTGATGTTTGTTCTGAAACTGTAAAGCTAAATCTAATCTAAAGCTGATTTTTTTGCCTGTTAAGTTTGTTCAAATCTTGGCTCTAAATGAATGTCTACTTAAGAATGACTAAGGATTACCTAGTTTGCTGTTTTTAAGAGGCATATTTGCATCTGATAGCTGCATATCATTCAGTCTACTAACTTGTAGCTGTGTATTCTACTAACTGGTAGCCGTGTATCATGCACATGCAGAAAGCAAACAACCACTAATATTTATGTTTTCATGGGTGTGCAGAGTGATGAAGTTCTGCAACATTGCTTAAGAAGTGCAGTGGTGTGGAACTTGATGGTAAGCCCATGAACAAAGAGCAAGTTGGGTCAATACTCCTACATCCTGTACTTAAGATGTGGAACGTTATGGTTGTCTCTTCTACTTTGGATTTGAATCTGGTTGATATGAATTTAGCACTGAATGTAATAATATGTAAGACCATGTACATGATATGATTTTATAATTCATATGTTATTGGGCCTTTTTTATTTTGTAATTGGATTGCCTGTGTTTGTTGGTTCGAGAAAAATGTGCCTAGAGGCTCGGAATATATGTTGCGTGGGCTGGCCCAACAAAAATCCAACGTGGGCTGGCCCAGGAAATTGTTACATGGGCTGAGTGTAAAAGTGTGGGCTGAATTGAATAAAAAATTGGCGAAAATCTTTACAAAGCAACATGGGCCTCGCCAAAAATGGGGCCTTACAATGGGCTGGGCCATTTTAAGCCTATCAGCTATGCGGGCTTAAAAAATTGAATTTACATCCAAAAACTTATGACATAAAACCAAATGTCATACTTTGTGACATGAACACATAAATGTCACAAATCACGATTTAAGGCGCGTGGTTTTTAACATTGCGTTTTTCGTCAACCAGATGTCATAAATGTTGACTTGTGATATGTTTTCCAAGTATTATGACACATTTCTTGTAGTGGCCACAAGAACCTACCAAATAGCAAAAGGTTACAAATGAAACGAGCAATCCACTAATGTTGCCTTTGGCACTTCGCCGAGGTAGGCACAAACCCCTTACAATCACCGGAGGTGGCCAAGAACAATCACCAACTCTTGCTAAGGCCTCCAAGCTATTCCAAGCCGTCTAGGTGGCAGCAACCACCAAGAGAAACAAGAATCCCATAGCAAATCAACCACCAAGTGCCAATTAGATGTAATCTCACAATGCAAATGCACTTGGATCACTCAATCTCATTTCGAATATGCAAAGAAGTAAGAGAGATCACTCAATCTTACAATGCAAATGCACTTAGATCACTTGGATGCAAATGCCCTTGGATCACTAAATCTCATAATGCAAATGCACTTGGATCACTCAATCTCACTTCGAATATGCAAATGCACTTGGATCACTCAATCTCACTTCGAATATGCAAAGAGTGGGAGGGGAGTTGCTTAGCTCAAAGCGCTCACAAGTTTGTCAAAGAATGCAAGAGTAAGATCCTTGAGCCGGCCAACGAGTATTTATAGACGTACCCCTTCGAATAGAGCCGTTAGGCACTTGAAACAGCTGCAGTCGCGCTGACCGGACGCGCTGGTCGTGCGGACCGGATCCGCAAAGTTTGATCGGACGCGCTAGTCCCGTAACGGACCGGACGCGCTGGTCAAGCCTAAGTATCGCTCCAACGAAACAGCGACCGGACGCACTGCAGAACTGACCGGACGCCACAGTGCCAGCGTCCGGTTGGAGTCCAATAAGCACCCTCAACGACCGGACGCGTCCGGTCGATCGTGACCGGACGCGCCACCGCGTCCGATCAAAAAACTGAGACACACGCAGACGCTGAACACTGACTGGACGCATCCGGTCAAACAGAGACCGCGTCCGGTCACCACTGTGACCTCTGTTCGCCTCCGTTTGATTCACCCTTTCATATATGAGCTAGACTAAGTATGTGTGACACTTTAGCACATGTTTTAGCTCGTGAAACAACATGTGACAACGCCTCCAAAACTCAACATTGGCGTAAAGAAAAATAGGCATTTCAATTCCTCGAAAACGCCTGAATAGGGAGAGAGGACCCCAAACCCTCTCTACCACTCAAACTCAACCGCCTTCGCAAACCTAGAGGCGTTGTCACATGTTGTTTCCTCGAAATGCACACCAAGAGGCACTTAGGAGTTCAATAGCCGCGTCATTCCCCTTTTTATAGTACGACTATCTATCCTATAATGTAACTACACCCACTAGGTGTCTTGGTTACTAAAACACAACCCTTAAGCATATACCTTTGCCTTGATCACGTAGGGTTGCGTCTAAATCCAAGTGTGGCCATCATGATCACTATGTCCATCTTGCCACCAATCTTGGAATGTACTAATCCTAATATGTTATATACAACTTAGGCATAGGATTAGTATTTAGGCATTGTCACTAATTACCAACAACAAATATAGAGCTTTTCAGTCTTCAAATGCGACTCTATTGGAGATAGTCTTAGGACCTCACATGGACAAATGATGAGAACAATAGTTGTAGCAGTCGACGAGATCTAAATCCTTCCAGTTGATACTTTTTCCATTTAGATTAGATTCGTTTAGAGCCTCAAATATCAATTATAATATCCAATAAGTGAATACAAAAGAAAAGTATCAAACCTGTAGTCCCAAATAACTTTAGGGTGGAGTGGTTAGGATGCTAGAGGTGCCAGGATTGAACGCCTCTACAAGAGGCAGCCTGTAGGTTTCAGCCCTCCTCACACACCGCATCTAGAAACTGATTCTCATCTGCAAAACTACTCCCTGTTTGTTATAGTAGTGATGCAAGGTTACCCGAAGCATCATTTGGTGCCTTGTCAGGCAGAAATCCAGTGATTTGTGTGCACCTTTCAGCACGCATGAGCTAGGGATGTGATATATGTTTTAATTCCATTACTGTCATGCCAAGTTTTATGTAGGTTTACCGGTGTTTGTGAGGGCCTTCATTGGCCTCTCCAAATGAGATGCCACACAATGCATTGTTCAAAAAAGTGGGGTGCCAGGTACCAGCCATGTAGATCTAATATTTGGGGAGCTAGCTAATTCTGTTCCCACATATTCGGCTTTGCTATTGCCTTTTATAGTTTGTCGTTTTTAGTTTATTTCCTTTTATAGTTTGTCGTTTTTCTTTGGTACTACATTATTAGTGTTTTTCGTGGCCGTTAGATTAATTGGGCTTGGCTCATAACTAGTCAAACAATTAATCAAAGAATTCTAAAGACCCATAATTAGTGCTAATTAAGTGAGAGTGGAATTAGTATTACAACATGGGAAATCGACTATGAAGGTGCTTAACTTAAATAGAAAGCTAGTATGTGCTCCTATAGTTAAGTTCGGAAGGATAGTTAGAGGTTGCACATGCGCGCCGTCGTGCAGATCCCGTGGCCTTGGCCCTATGTGATGGGCACCTTTTGAGCACATCAATGAGTATTATATACTCCCTCTCTCTAGAAAAGAATGTAATTATGAAATACGTGCGGGTCAGACAAGCTTAAGTTTTACCGAGTTTATATCAAATAGTATTAGTATTTATGTCTCTAAATAAATTTATTATGAAAATATGTTTTATAACTAAATTAATGATGTTTATTTTGGCCTTGTTTAGATCCCAAAAATCTTGGGAAAAAAAATTCATGCAGCACTTTCGTTGTTATTTGGGGCCTGTTTGGTTAGAGGTGTTAAAGTTTAACAAACACTGTAGCACTTTCGTCTTATTTGATAAAAAGTTTCCAATTTTGCACTAATTAGGATTAATAGATTCGTCTCGTAAATTACTCCTAATCTGTGCCGACATGCATGCAATTAGTCTACATTTAGTACTCTATGCATTTGAGGGAACATTGATGTGATGTGAGTTAAACTGAATGATTCATGAACCAAACCGACCCTTGGCAAAATTTGTCCAACTATGAACTAACTAGGCTCAAAAGATTCGTCTCGACATTTACAGATAAACTGTGCAATTAGTTATTTTTTACCTACATTTAATGCTCCATGCATACGTCCAAAGATTCGATGTGACGGGTACTGTGCAAAATTTTTTAGGTGTTTTTGGAAACTAAACAGGGCTTTTGTATCATAAATGTTTATGTTTTTTATATAAATTTAGTCAAAATTTAAATTTTTTTGACTTTTCAAAAAAACGAGAATTACATAATGCTGGTAGGCTGTGTTTAGATGGGGGTGTAAAATTTTTAAAAGTACAGTAACTCTTTCGTTTTTATTTGGCAATTAGTGTCCAATCATGGGCTAATTAGGTTCGAAAGATTCATCTCGTAATTTACAACAAAATTATATAATTAGTTATTTTTTTACTTATATTTAATGCTCCATGTATGCGTAAGATTCGATGGGACGAAAAATCTTGTAAAATTTTTGGAACTTTGAAGCAACTAAACACCTCTGTCAAAGAAGGATTTTTTCATGCCAGAAACCCATTTGCTGCAGGGCTGCACGTGGGTGGCTCTCTGTCCAAGGACTCGTGTTCAAACGCCCCGTGACCTCCCCGTCTGTGTCCTGTCGGAATGATTTTTTTTTTGGATGAAATGTCGGAATGATTGATGTGCAGCATCTGGTGCGTATGGACATAGGGTGCGTTTAGTTGAGAAATTTTGGGTGAAAAGTTACTGTAACATTTTTTGTTGTTATTTGGTAAAATTTATTTAACCATGGATTAATTAGACTCAAAAGATTTGTCTCGAACTTTACAGATAAACTATGCAATTAGTTATTTTTTGTACCTACATTTAATGCTTCATACATACGTCTAAAGATTCGATGTGATGGGTGGAAGAGGAAATATTTTGGGTATGCATGGCAAGTGAACGCGGCCATAAAAAAATGTTTTGGCAAGTGAGCCTGCCTAGCAACACATCGCATGAAGTTGTGGGCAACACAAGAAGGTAACCAAGATATTGTCACGACTCGATACGACAGCATCTGCAAAGGGAACAAAAAATCAAAGGACCTCACGGACTACAGCTAGCTGGTAAACGAAAACCAACACCAACAGTGCTAGCATGCATCATGCATATGGCTAGCTCTTTATTCGGTAAACACTAAAACACTGATGACGAGCAAGAGAAGCACGGAGCCGATCGAGCGGCGACGTTTATTTATTCCTTCTCCGACGAAGCTCGAGAGAAGCAAACTCGACTTGGCATGCATGCCCGCTTGCAGCAGACCGACGGCGTCCCATGCCATCAGAAGACCTCACCCAGGAACGCAGCAGCCGGAGCCTTCGTGCAGCGGCGCTCGCAGAAGTTTGTGATCATGTCCGCGCAGCGGAAGGCGTCGACGGGGCCGACGCCATCACCGGCGGCGGTGAGCGTGTTCCTGACGCACTTCTTGCACTCCGGGTGGCACCCGTTCGCCGAAACGTCGTTGCACCGGCACTTCGGCGGGAACATCCTGTTGCAAATACCGCAGTCGTCGCAGCACGGCCACGCGCCTGGTGTGCCCACACACATGCATGTTTAGTCAAGAATGTCTATTAATGTGCATCCGTGCATCGTAGCAAGTGATGTATATATCCAGATGAAAATAAAACTAATAAACGGCAAAAGGATTCTGACTGGTCACCTTCGCCGATCGGCAGAGCTGCGAGGACGCCGAGAACAGCCACAGTGACTACGAGTATCACCTGAGGCCTCATCTTTCTTTCTCCAGCCAACAACGGGCCACAATGCTATTTTTTCCTTCCTACTGGTTACTGACGATGCGGCTATCTGTAAGAGAGGCTAGGCCAGAGGTCTTCTTATAGGAGGAGGGAAGGCTTCCTGCGTCACAGATGCCCAGAGGAGTCCAGACACTGCTAGTACTCAAATCATTTTTTTACTGATGATATAAAACAATTTTACAGATGCCCAGATGCCCTGAGAGGTGAGTACTTACAGAGAAATCATTAGCTTCAAAATCAAAGCGCCATGGACTGCGTTTTTTTTTTTGACAAGTAACCAGAATATATTACTAGTACCAAGAAGCCGCGATGGTGTTTACATCAGGCAAGTCCACATTGAGTAGAGTTTGCAGCAGAGTATATATGGTGCCACAGGATGATCTAAGCAATGGCTTTGAAAATCAAGGCTAGAAGCGGTGCGAGCCTGCCGTGGCAACTGGTCCGCTGTAGATACCTGCTGATGTTATGGAGAGTGGACTGTGTATGAGCCACATTATTACTAAACAGCTGTGTGAAAGGCTTGCTTCTCCAATCAGGGGGATTAGTGATGTCCCTGCTACATAGAAAAGACACCAGTTGTCCTCAATCTGAAAGAAAGTGGCAGTGCTGTAGGTTCATGGCCTTAGTGATTTTAGAGGCCAGATCCAAAGGAGCTGCTTCCGCCATGAGCACCCAAGAGGACTGATGCAAAGTAGCCTGAATGTATATGATCTGTGTGGGCTGAACCTGAAAATTGAGAACAAAAATACCCAAAGCCGCTGCAGTGGGTTGCCCTCCATGTTGGTCAGGGGCAGTGGAGGCGTCCACATAATACCTGCTCCCAGGTAGTAGAGCTGGAATGGTAATAGGAGGCTCCTGTACCTGTGAATATGGCAAATTGGTGCCTGAGGTGTGTTGCAGTGCAGTTGGTGTCGAATCATTCTCCTGTTGAGCCAGGGATTGCGTTTGTTGGAGGCCAAATCCCCAATAGATACACCCAATGTGAAGGGTATTTTTCACACGGGTTGTAGTTTTCCACCACCAGTGTAAAGGAAATTTTCACCGGCTGTAGTTTTTAACCACCAGTGTAAAGGGATGTAAGTGATGGTCATCTTCACAAACCACCAGTACAAATTAATCCAAAAAACAGGGCGAAAACAAAGGAATTTTTTTTCTTCTGCATGGGATGGTACACTACCGAATAATCCCACATGGCCATACCTTTTTTTTGAATCCCCACACGGCCATGCCTTTCTAGGATTGAAACCCTGAACCTCACAATACACAACTACTATTGTCGATAACAACACGAGAACTGTTGAGAAATCGCGTTCTTTGCACACAATGTCACAGGTACGCATGAATAGAGAGCAAAAACAAGAACACATAGAGATGTTAGGGAGAGCTCTTCTTTATTTACCTCTGGTAACCAGTGGTACAAAGGGTGGCGACAGCCCCCTTATTTATATAACTGATAACGGGTTAGCGGGTTGACGGATTAACGGGTCGATGGGCTAACAGACAAGCAGCGCTGCCCATTTGTATTCTCCCTCCAATAGTGATTCACCCACATAATGAAGTTTCATAACACTCCCCCTTGGGTGAATCAAGCTTATATGTATGCCTCATCAAAAACTCCGCCCAAAAACCCAATGGGAAAAAAGGGTAGGAAAAAAGAGTGCATCACTTACGCTAGCTATGTTACACCTGTTGCCTCGTTAAAAACCTTGCATGAGAAAACCCAGTGGGAAAAACTCATCAAGAAAAAAAGAGTACAATAGTTGATGTCCTGGTCAAGTCTTCAGGACTTGACCCGTGATCTTCAGGATCATGAGCCCCTTTGGTGAATTGCGCGGTGTTAGATGCCTCGTCAAAAACTCCCCCCCCCAAAAACCCAGTGGGAAAAAGGGTAGGAGAAAAGAGTACATCACATCCGCTAGCCATGGTGCACCCATTGCCTCATTAAAAACCTTGCATGAGAAAACCCAGTGGGAAAAACTCATCAAGGGAAAAAGAGTACAACAGTTTCGATTTTCAGGATCTAGTCTCCAGGACCAACATGCGATCTTCAAGTCTTTAGGACCTACTGATCTTCAGGATCAGTTTGTGATCTTCAGGATCACGGGCTATGGTTTCAGGGAGCCTTCTCGCCCTGAACCCTACAACTCAATGTCTCGTGCCCTTTCCATAGACACATTCGTGGAAGCTAGAGGCTGGCAGAGACTTCATGAACAAATCTGCTAGATTTGCATCAGACTGAATTTGCAAGACTTCTATTTCCCCGCTCTTCTAGAGCTCATGGGGACAACATAACCTTTTAGCAATACTATAACAGAACCGACCAATTATACGAAATTAAGTAAGAAAATCACCTACCGGAGCAGACAATTTAGCAAACTTAAGCCCGTATAACCCGGTAGTCCGTAAAACCACGAAGGATTTCAAACCAACTCGCAACTGAACCAAGATCGTAATAAGTTTAGCGGTCACCATCACATATTACATAAAAGTTTGCAACACAAATACATCAAAGTTTAAACATAAGTTATTACAAGCCGAGTTCAAATATAAAGTAGCGGAAGCAAATAGTTTAAGTCCCTCACACACGCACTTAGTTCGAAATATAGTACCAGGTACCGATCACATCCACAAAAGCATTGAGTTGAGTACGAGAGTTGACCACGCCCATGGTCTATACATCTCTCATAGCTGGGTACAGGCAGTTGATGCAATAACCGTAATACATCTGTCCATCTGCAACAAGTGGAAATAAAACCCTAAGTACGAGAAGGTACTCAGCTAAACTTACCCGACATAACTAAAAATAAAGTGACACCAAGGGTTATGATGGGCTTTATAGTGGGGTAGCTGACTCATTTGCAAAAGGCATTTTTCGTATTTTACGAACCTTTTTTCCAAAAGCATTACCAAGTTAATTATCATTAACCTTTCATCTACATTTGCAACTACACTAAAGCAATTATATGATTAAACCATGAATGATAACTAAGTGATCATTAGCATTTCAACAACATCATGTCCATTATAGCTGTAACAGAACCGTCCAAATTATAAGAGCACAAGTACAAAAACAATCACCGAAATGATCAAATTCTCGCACTTGAGCCCATATAACTCCGGTAGTCCAATGAAATCACGAGGGAATTCAAACCAACCAACATACAAGCCAAGATCGTAGTGATTCAACATAACAAGTCACATGTTATAACCATTTCATAAGTAATTCAATATACATCGGAGTTCAACATAGTTATTACAAATTAAGTTCAAAAGTAGCGGAAGCAAAGTAATTTAAAACTAACATAAATCTTATTTCAAATACATGCCAGTACCAAGGTCGACTTCCAACAAAAGCATTAGAGATAAGGTAGCTCAGAAGGATCATGCCCATGATCACACTCCGCCACTAAGGCAGGAGCCAACCAACTCTTGCAGTCGCCGTGATACATCACAACCTGCAACAAGTGGGGATAAAACCCTGAGTACAAGAAGGTACTCAGCTAGACTTACCCGTCAGAAACCAGAAATAAGGTGACACCAAGGATTATGCAAGGCTGATATGAAGTGGGCTAGCTTGACAACTTTTTGCATAAAAGCTTAATATAGATGATCAATCATTAATGCTTAAGCATCAAGTTAATTATCATTAACCTATCATCTATATTAGAACCTGTACTCGAGCACTCACTTTATTAGGAGCAAACAATATTAACCATAGCAGGTATAAATTGAGGCAACCTTTCCATCGTGATCCAATTAACCATCAGTTCAATTTAATTGAATCTACGTTGCCGCTGCTCAAGTCAAGTGCTCACTAACCGGGAGCGACGGCGATTCGAATCGAATTCCTATCCAGCTGAAGGGGTATTTCTAACACTCACTGAGTCACGCCTGGCGAGGGCTGCTCAGGTCACCTTTGGTACAGTTCAGGAGCCGCGGGTCTGAATGATGTCGCGACCCCAAGGGCGACACTCTGCTAGGTGATAGGGACTCTAACCCCCCTTGGTCTCACGCCAATGTCCCCAAGCACATCCTTTCTCTCCTCCAAGAAGCAACCTACCAGTCGATTCCCGGCCTGAACTGTATTACTCGGCTTCGCGGTCGGAACGGCTTATCCGGCCAACTAAGTGTTAGACTGCGTTCAACATGACTCAAGGACGTACAGCGAATCGGTCCTTAAACGACTCAGACGGGGATAGATCCACACCCAAGACCTCCATGCCTTGTTGCTTCACTATCGTCATCCCGCCCGGTCTCATTTCATTTTATTAACACATGGTTCCTTTCCACGATAGCAAATATAGCCAACCGTGCCATATATGAATATCCCTATATCTTGCAGGTGACAGGAAATCACCTGACTTCTACCGCTTAAAGCAGGGCTAAGCATCTACTCGATCCTAGTCTATGTAGGATTCAAGGATTCATATATCTGGACAAGGAATGATATAATGCAGCAAGGTTTTCAACCAACTCCTACCACTTAATGCAACAATACTTATAACATATATAGAATTAATTGCTTTGAAGGTAGGAGGCTTATAATGCTCCGGGGCTTGCCTGGGATCCGACTCAAGTTAGAGTATGTCAGATGAATCTCGCTGAGTACATCCATCTTCGGGATAGTTTCACCAAACACCGTCGTCGGGTTTGGCTCCACGTCAGGTCCTTCACGTGCTTCAACTAACGTATCTAAATGAGGTGCAACAATATATATGTATGAATGCAAAGAAGTGCAATAAACAAAGTAATCATGCAAGCATACCAAAGTTCACCTAAACCCTAGAGCTAATTAATTTAATCCTCAAGAAGACATAACAAGAAGAGGGCAAGCACATTAATCAAGAAACAAGTCTCACAAGATTACAGGGTACCACTCAAGTATCATCAAAGATATGAGTCACATTTCAATACCCAAGCATGACAAATTTAATCAAAGTACTAGAACTAGAAATTGCTACCTTCTGGACATCAAACCAACAGTTGAGTAATTTAATCATAACTGGAGATCTACAACTCCAAATGACTTGCAAGAAGACATTATGGAAAGCTTATGAAATTATCTAAATTTCATTTATAAACATCACAGCATGATTCCAAAGTTTAACATGTCGAATTTACACAAATACCGAAACTGGTCTAACAAGACAGAGAGCAAGCAATTCTGTAACCTAACTTTAAACAGCTGTAGTTTGTAAACCATATGGCCAAATGACACCAAATTTTAACAGCAGCTAGATAATGAAATTCACAACAACTTTGTTATAGCACACAAGACATGAAAACATCATTTGCATAGGGTAATTAACAATATCCTCAAATCTGATCAGAAACCTCATTTGCAAGAAATAATTATTAACTTATGTTGCAAACATATAATTAGATAAAACCAACTTTACCAACATGTCACCCATGACCAATGAACACCATAAAACATAGTGTCCATTCCTAAATAAATTCTTTTAATGCATTTTCTTAATTTATTTAGATAATTAGGTGGAATTATGAACACCTATCAAAAGTGCACAATAAATTCTACCAAAATTACAGTGGTCTACATATGCTCCCAAAAGTCTACTGTCCAAATTTGAAACCATTTGGACATGTATAACAACCTCTATGAAAAAGACAAATGGCTATAGCAATAAATCATATGAGAGCAAGTTAATTCTAAAACTCCATATTTTCTGTGAACACAAGGCCATATTATGAATCAATATGATAGAGAAACATCATACTAAGGTAATGAAACAATATTTTCTATTTTATCATTTATATATTATTTATAAGCTATTTAGTAAGCCATAAACAAGTTAACTCAATAACTTGAGCATACAGTAGGCAATGACCATGAAATTTATACCCCAGTACATCCATATCATGACAAATCTACTATAAAAATTTCACGTCATTTGGAGTATCACAACTCAAGATATAAAATGACAAGTAATAAAAATGCAATTTTCCTTATTTAACAAGGTCAAATCAAAACCCTAAGAAAACAGTGAACAACTAGGGTGTTTAATATTTTTCCTAGCAAGTACATGTCATCACAAAAATAACAAAACAAGAATCACTATTTTTGGATGTCTAAAACTCCAGATCTTGCTCTGGTTAGGTTTAAAGGCATTTTTAGAGCATTTTTAAAGTTTAAATAATGACGTTAGAAAACATCTACAAACATATAACATATTATGACTCCACTGCATAGATCTCTTCTCAAGGTTTCCAAAAAGTCCATTTTTGCTATTTTTGGAATTACCTAGTATGAGATATGAATTTTAGAAGATTTACATGAAAATGAAATTCAAAAACCGAATTAAAACAACCCTAACGAATTTTGCTAGGTGCACCCGGACATGCAACCAAATCAGTCACCGCATAACCGACGGGTGGGACCCACTGTCCGATTGGACCCACCTGTCATATACACAGAGAGACAGAGGGAGCCGGTCTTCTTCTTCTTTCCCCGGTGGAAGCAAAGAGGGGGGAAGATGACCGCCGGGGCGGTTCCGCCGGCCGGCTGCCGGCGACCCGGTGGCGGTGGAGCAGCGCGGGAGCTGCACGGTGGTGAGGCGCACCCGTGGCCACTCGCAGCGCGGCCTGCGGCCGTCCGTGGCCCTCTGGCCACGCGAGCCCGGACGCACGGCGGCGGCTTCGCCGCGGCGGCAGTGCGGAGGCGCGGCCCGGCGAGCACCGACGACGGCCGAGGGACGGGGAAGCGCAAGGGGGTCCGCGCGAACTCAAAGGTGATTGCAGCTCGGCCGGTTATGGCTCATGGCCTCTTGGCCGCGCACACCGGCGTCCGCGACGGCCACGGCACCGGTGGCTGCGCGCCACAGCGGTGATGCGAGGCCGGGGAGGGGCGCATCGGGGTCGGCGTGTGGCAGGGAAGTCGATGCCGCGCTTGGCTGAGGGAAGGGAGGAGGGACGGTGTGGGCAGGAAGCTCGAGCTAGAGCTCAAACCGGCCATGGCGGCTCGCTTCTGTGCTCGGCTCAGAACGAGGAGGGACGCGAGCAGAGGCAAGGGCGAGCGCCAGGAGCGTGGAGAGGTGAGCAGAGGGGCTTTGGGTGTCTGCTACCGAGGGCATAGGGACGCAACCACGCGGCAAGGAGAGGCGCTCGCCGCTGCGCATGGCGGGCACGTCCATGCCACGTGTCCTTCTCTCGGTCAATTCCCCGAGCACGTGGCGGGCAGCGTTTTGGGTACAGTGGAACACGATTTTGGGCTGGATCTGGGCCGAATTGGACTATGGGCCAATTGTCAAAGTTGTTCACCTCCGTAAACTCTACAAATTTCATTTAAGCACTATGGTCATAAGACCCACAGATTAGGAGATAATTAGGCGTCAAACTGGTATTGTCAAAGCATTCCAAGTGATTAACAAAACTCCAAAAATGATGGTCCAAATGAAGTCAAACTGATTCCATCTTTTCACATGCTCTACTTCATAATGTCTACTCCAACTCTTGTATTTGCCTCAACTTGAGTTGCTTAACAAAAATTGGAGAACGCGGAATGCCAACGGTTCGACGTAAAAAGGTAACAAAGTAAACTTTTGTTGTTTAGGGGACTGTTTTCGAAGATCCAAATGAACTCCAAACTTGATGAGACCTGATTCATTGGATCCATCATGAAAAGTACTTCAACTCCTAGTAAGGAACCTAATTGAGCCACTATATGAAATTGGAGGATAAAATGTTACCAACTTGTCAACTTTCTGTTGTCCACTCGAGGACTTAGAATATTTTTCTAAGTGCTGAAAACAGCAGCTGATTCCACATTGTGATCTCTATTTGACTAGGTTAGCGGCCAAACTAGCTCTTGACCATTAAATAAAGTTTGTTCTACACAAGATGAACTACAACTTTTGTTTAAGGTCAAACCTCATAACTGGTACAGAAGTCAAACTTTCACTTTGGTCAAAGTATCCACTCGATAAAGCCGAAACTAGGGTTTTAGGCCAATCGGGGCAATTTCTTGACATTTGCTCAACATGAACCCTTCATAACTTTTGTTGTAGAGTTCATCTAGAGTCATTTGGGTAAAGTTGCAAAGCTTGGTTGATGATCTATAGTTCCATTAACTTAATGGGGCAGATTCCAATAGGAATGGAACTTATCATTTCATGTGACTTTTTGATTCCAAACTTCATGAAACTTTTCTAGGGATCAATATAGATAGTTATTGATGTGAGACATGTGAAGATACTTTGATAGCAACACCCAAGCATATATCTCTTAATTGAGCCTATATGTAAGCAAGGGTGCAATATCTAAGTTAGGTTAGGGTTTATTTCCATAGGTTTGACTTTGGCATCGTCATCTCCACTAATTTATCATGTTTGATCTTAAACCCACTACTTAATTGGTGATCAATACCTGGGGTGTTACAATAACCATCAAGTGTTCCATCAACATTACTACGATGTCGTAACTCAAGTCAAATGTTCACTATCCAGTGAACGATGGCTATTCGAATCGATTATTAACCGGCTAGTAATTTATTTCTCACACAAACCTCATTCACCCGCTAAAGTGAGATATTGGTCACCGAGTCAACTATCCAGGTAAAGTCTCGAGTTTGCTAGGAACCACATGTACTCGAGGGCTGACCGACTGCCCTACGGTCTAATCATCGTGCCCCCGTGTCCTACCACACCTTCTCCGGTACAGTGCGTTGTGGGCAATCCACTCGGTCCGAATAATCTCCTAGTTTCACTGTTGGAAGGTATTTTATCCGACCAGCTAAATGTAAGACATGCGTTCAACATGACCCGAGGCTAAACAACGGTCAGTCCTTAATCCACACAGACGGAAATCACTGCAGTCTGAAACCCTACAAGTTTCCGTCCGGTCTCAACTTCACATTAACACTTCGTTATATCTCATGATGACACATTTAGCCAAACAAGATCCAGGTAACCACCTATAGCTCGCAGGTGACAGGAAATCATCCAACTTCTACCGGTCTAAGCCAGCTAAGCATTGACTCAACTGTGAATACCAGGGTAACAAGGATATGGTAAAGTAAGGGTAGACAAGGTAACATGCAACAATAGTTGCAAACAACTCCTAAACTTAATGCATCACTTTAAAATAAAAGCATAATTTAAGATTTGCAAACCGAGGGAGAAATGCTCCGGGGCTTGCCTCTCTCGAAGGAACTTGGGCGGTGATCCGGACACTCTTGAAGATCCTCATTGACCTCCTCGCTTGCCTCGGGCACCTCCTGCTCTTGCACCTCGAGCTGCTCTTCTTCTGCCTGCTCTTCGGGAGCTGCTATCGGAATCCCTTCCTGCGATCATGTATGATGCATATGTATAAGTGCTCATGCATAGGTGCATCAAATAGATGACATGCAATGATCATGATGCATGAAATGTGGATGAACATGGTTAACTTTATTGGACAGAGTAGAAGTAAAGCTCTTCTACAAGGTAGTCAACATCATCCAAGAACATGTACCATAAGTACTTCTACACTACTACTACAACCACTTTGCTAACATGCCAAACCACCACAGCAATTTAAGGTGCTACAAAGATACACCAAAGCAAACATTATTAACTAAACATGCATTAAAAATGTTAATTAAACCCTAATTGAAACTAGGTTTGAATAGCAACACCTATTTCAAGATCATAGAAAATTCCAAGAAAATTGCAGTAGACTAAACATGGCATAGCTAGACTACCACATCAATTTCACTGTATTTGGATAAGTAGAACCACCTACACAAAAAATGGTAAAAAGCATGACATAAAAGCACTTGAAAATACTTAGTACTATGAAAAGTATCAAGCAATAGATTTAGTATTTTTTCCATGTCCTACACAGTAAATAATCACTATAAAAAATTATCGTATGCATGTTTTATACATATTTTGCTCTCTAGCAAAAATAACAAATATAAGCAATAAATAGCACTTGAACTAAACATCACTATTTTTCTATGGAACATGCATGACATATATTTTTCATATAAATTACATAACTAAAGAAGATTAAAAAAACTAGAACCATATTTTTCTGAGTTTCCTATGATTTATTATGCATTTCTTAAGAAAACAACAATTTCAAGAATTAAATAGGGCTCCACAGAAAAGTATCACAAATTCAACATGCAATATTTTTAAACTATAGATCTACTCCTAAGAAGTCTACAAAAATTTGTTTCACAATTTTTGGAGCCATAAATCTCAAGATATGATTTTTGGAATCATTTTCACATTTTCTGGAAAAACATTTTCGAAATCATTTTCAAAACCCGACCGCTTAAATGCCACACGCACCCCAGATCTGTACCCAGTGAACACACACGAGACAGACAGGCAGGCCCTCATGTTAGACAGGTCCCACCTGGCAGCCAAACAGGACAGGGGAGTGCGGACCGCCGAGATCTCGCCGACGGCGAGGTCTCCGGCCAAACGGTGACCACCACCATGCTCTATGGCTCCAGGCGGACCTAGTGGTGCCTCGAGCATGGTCAGATGTGCACCAAGGCAAGCTCGTCGGCGTGCATGGCGGCACGGTGGCTCGGCTCACCGGCAGGAGCATGCCTCCGGCCACGGTGTGGCGCAGGGAGCAGCGTCCGAGCACCGGGAGATCGAGAGGGTTCGGATGTGTGCGAAAACGGGGTGAGAGGGGGAGGGGAAGGGCGAGGTTCATGGAGCGGAGTCCTCCGGTGAGGAGCGCTCAATTCCAGCGAGCCATTCCGGTGCGGTGGACGCCTACCAAGGCGAGCGGATGCGAGCACGTGTTGCATGATGGCAAGGCGAAGTCGTAGGGGTGGCGTAGTGGTCAGTGGCGAGCTACGGTAGTCGGGAGACCAACTCTTGCGAGGCGGCTCGGCGCGCGGTGGCGGTGAGCAGCGCGCGCGATGCTGCTGCGAGAGTGCAAGGCAGGGGGACAAGAGAGTGAGAAGTGGGTCGCCAGGTTGCGGTTGGTCGGCTCTTGAAGGCCGCGCGGCTGGTCGGGACAGCCACCGCCCCTCATCGCCGGTGTACGGTCGCCACGTGGCGGCCGGGCAGGTGGGGAAGGCGGGTGCGGCGCGTCCGCGCGCTGGCGAGCAGGAGGAGCGCGGCGTGGGCCTGGGCCAACGAATCGGCTTGGGCCGAGAAGGGAGGGGCGTAGCCCAGTTACCAACTCAAAAGCTTTTTCTTTTCTATTTTCAAATTCAGATTTTTCCAATAGTTCAAATTTCAAATTTTGAAGTAGAAAATGACATTTTCAAAACTTGACCGCAAAACAAAAGTTGTTCAAAATTTAATTCTCTACAACATTGCTTTAGATCACATTTTGAAATTCCAAACATATTTTGAAATGGAGATTCAAAATCCATTTTAAATCAAATTTCAAATTTTCTAGAACATTTTTAAAAGCAAAATTTTTAAGGAAATTTTGAATATCAAACTTGCTTCAAACTTCATGCTAAATATTCCTAAAAGATTTGCATTAATTACCAAACATGTTTTATTGGCCTAGCAAGCATAATCAGGGCAAAAACTATATTAACAAGCACATGCAACATTCATGTTTCAAAGTAATGTTTCAATCATTATTTCATGCAATGCTAATGAATGCATGATAATGCTTATGCTCATGGTTTGCAAGTGCTAAATGCATGCGTAACACCGGGGTGTTACAAATACATTTTATGATATTGCCCTTCTCATAGCCCATATGCATTTTACAACACAAGCAACATTATCTTCATAGATAACTGTGGGGGAGCTATCAAAGCTCAGGCCACATTACTTCTAGATGTAG
The DNA here is from genome assembly GCA_038087645.1 of Saccharum hybrid cultivar R570. Taxonomy (NCBI): domain Eukaryota; kingdom Viridiplantae; phylum Streptophyta; class Magnoliopsida; order Poales; family Poaceae; genus Saccharum; species Saccharum hybrid cultivar. The sequence goes on from JAQSUU010000744.1 coordinate 500,986, forward strand.
CCGATCATCCATTTGAGCCAAGCACATTCTCATGTGGCTTCATATAGGGCAATCATCTCTGAGTGGCTGGACGATGTGGCAACCATGGTCTGCTTCATAGACCACCATAAAATGGTTGTACCACCACAGAGAACCAAATACATATAGCCAGCATCCACATATCCTACCATGGTTGAGACTTGGTTCTGCAGGAACTATAGACCAAGGTCTTAGGTACCAAAGGTGAACACAATATCAAGCCTTTGTGTAGTTGAACAAATACATTGGTACTTAAGTAGGGAACTTCAGGTCCCAATATTTTCTCATTATTATCCTTGGGTCTAAATGGGACTTATCCACTTTCGGGGATTTGCCTACCATTGGGATTTTTAGAGGGTGGCATTTGCCCCAACAAATTTCTAAGTACCCTCTTTATAGATTGTTGTATAAACACTCCTTCAGGGAGGTGCTAGAGCTGCTGGCAAGCAGGATTTGGTTTATCCAAGTCCTTCATCATTAATTTGTGTAATACCTCTTCAGGAGGAAATTACTGAAATGGTTGAACCACATCCTTTCAGATTGTTTCAACCCATACAACAACCGCTTCAGGCGGATACTACACACATGTTGTGGTTTTGATTCGGTCTAGGGATTTTGAGTCCTTCAGGGACTCATGTGGATCTTTGAATCAAGTGACCCATATATTGATGCCGTCACAAACATTTACCAATTGCATTTTAGATTCAAGTTAGCTGCCATAGATATCAGATATTGGAATGTTATGCCACTTATATTTGGAGAGTATGTTTCATCATAATTGATGACGGGTCTCTGCGGGAACCCTTGTGCCACTAGCCTCGCTTTGTGCCATATTCCTCTTCAGGAGGAAGACCCATCTGCATCCTTCAGGGATGACATTTGGAGGTGATGGGATTGTCTGCCCAAAGACCTCTCTTTCATAAAGTGAGCGCAACACGACCCCTATTGTTGCTTTCCATTTGTCCCATTCTAAGTGCTTGTGGCACTCTTGCCATGGACTCTGGTTCTGGATCCAGATCCACTGAGTCAGCAATTTTGAGGAAAAATATTTTATCGACAATAGTGGTCTTTCAATCATACTACTCTCATGATTCCACATAGTTGGTGGCGATCTCATCATACATATCCACTAGCTCATCGTGATTTCCCATAACTACCGAGCTACGACATTCCGATCTTCCCACGCAATATTATACGCGCAATGCAATGGGATTTCCATCTTTAGGATGGGTGTCCTTCTGGGACCATCTCAACTTTAGGTTGAGTTACCACTTCAGGGGCATTCTCGACTTTAGGTCGAGCTTCCTCAGCTCATTCTTGAAGTGATGCAAGTGGCTCAAGACCTTGTCTCTGCGGACGTCTCCGCGTGACCCTGTCTGAGCACTTGGGGGTCTCCTCCTCAACCTAGGATCGGGTTGAGACAATAGAGTTAGTAACCTTCTGGGCTACTAGCACTCTCTCCGGCGCACTTACTATAGGTAAATGTGACCTTGTCACTTTTTCTAATCAGTGAAGGTATTTGGCTGCTCATTTGCAACAACTTGCAAATGCATAATCCTCTGAACTTCTGGTTCAGATTAACTAGTGCGTGGTTCTAAGGAATGTGTTCTACCATTCCATTTCTTGCAATTTCTCAGCATTCTTCTGGATGCCTATCTCCCCCTAATGCTAGGAAATGCAATCAGTGTACTGAACCTTATGAAGATCCCCAGTCATAGGCTCATATATCCCAACTTCCGATGGGGTTTCTTGGTGTACGCTGATGTGGCGATATTGGCACATATACGGCACAACACAGATGGGAAATACTTCATTCATTCCCACACACTTAGTTATTAAGGGGGTTTTGCAGTTGGCCTGAGTTGGATTAGTGTTGCAACATGCAACATTGCATGGCCCCAACTGCTGGTTGGCAACCTACAATTCTGCTGCAATCGGCCATGTAATCACTTGATCCTCTTGATCAGCTAGACCATTTTATGTGGCTCATCCCTAATCTTCAGGAGGGATGGCCTAGTGAGTAGCTTCCCTTTTGCACATGCAGTGCAAATGAAAATCTTCAGGATTAGGGAAGTCTTCATGGCTAGCAGAATTATTAATGGTTCTTCTCATCATACCCAACTCAGGATGACCCAATTGGTCATGCCATATTTTCTAAATATGACTTTCATCGCAACATGTCCCTCAGTGGGATTATGTACATGTAGTACAAGCCCGATGGCGATGAAGGGAGTATATCCACCACAAGTTCTGATTACTTATGGGGAGAACCAGTGGGACACTTCTGGTGTCCATAATATTAGCATTGCTTGAGGCAATGGTCATAATATTTCCAACCTTTTGAAAATATCTGGTTTCCATTAATATTTTATTGGTGGCGCCACTGTCTATAGGAAAGGTCTCCGCTTTAGTCATTTGGGTCCCACTAGGTATGAGAATTTTGGGGATTTGGTATATACTGCAAACAGGAGAAACCAACATTCATACCCTTAGGGCAATAAATGCTCTCTAGGAGCATGCCTGGTCAATCAGCATGTTATAATGCTCTTCAGGAGCCTGTACGGTTGGAATTGTGTGGACATTGTATTATGACTAACATGATATTTTAGGGATTCCTACAAGTCCCTAAATATATTGAAGTCATCGACAAGGGGTTCACCCTCACTCTCATCCATTTGGATGTTTTTACCATTAGGCACAATCCATTGAGTTCGATCTCAATGTCAATAGCCCAAGTGAGGTGATTGTTGCCATCCACGGCAAGCTTAGCAAATTCCCCCTTCGCAATGTCTGACATACCCACACAATTAATATACAACACCAACTAATGTCGGTTACGCGTAATCTTCAGGATTACGACAACCCAAATATCTCATGCATATAATCTTCAGGATTATATGTTGTTCACATAAATAGAGGCTTGCATAAAATAAATATGTGGAAATCAAAATATTGCAAGAAAGTAAATTGCAGTAAATAGAATATAACTTATAATAATATAGAGCTTGCAATAAAATAGTCAGCCATGCCATGTAAGGACTTCAGGCCTCAATGGTCCTACGGGCTTCTAGCCACGTAGTGGTATGACATAGGGAACTGGTTCACCATTGAACGCTAACGTCATCCGGCCGCATATGCATGATCCTTGATTGTGTAGTGACTTTTTGTCACTTTGGCTCATTGCATAACGCACATGGATCAAAAATGTCTTTGACCCTAATCTTTAGGATTACGATGCATTAATATAAATGCCATACACACCGATTTTAAATACATCGCGAAAGTAAATACTCGTGGAATTTAAATGCATAGCGGAAAGTAAATACTCGCGGAATTTAAATCCATCATGGAAAGTAAATACTCACAGTATATATATATATATATATATATATATATATATATATATATATATATATATATATATATATATATATATATATATATATATATATATATATTTGATGCCTGGCTTTTGAATAATACACGTCGCCCCGACGGAGCGCCACCCATCTCCGGCGACCAGTCCTGGACACGAAGAATTAATATCACCAGCATTTATTAGTGACCACCGGGTGCATGCAGCAGTGTTCACAACAAATCGCTACTACTAGTACTCTCGTCCATGATGACAGCAGTGGACCCCGCCTTGATGGTACCTCTCTCTCTGTATACTCCGTATACTACTCCGTCCCTTAATGTTAGTCGTCCGGAAAATATGTCTATGAGGGAAATACGGTTTTCTATAAACAAACATTTAGGGACAGACCAAGTATATCCCAAATCCACAATCCATGGACACGGCACCCACCAGTCACCACGCCGCCACCTCGTAGTCGTAGGCACCCCATCTCCTCTCCCAACGCCGGCGCCCCTACTCTCCGGCACTACTACGGAGCATCCGGCCGGCATGAGCACGCTAGGCGACGAGTCCGCTGGGAGGTGGCGGCAGCTCTTCATCCCGTGGCGGATCGGGACGGTCACGACGACCCTCCCCTGCCTCCGGTGGCCACGACGGCAGCAGCCCCCACGCCTTTCCTCCTTGCATCCGGCCCCGGCGGCGGCCCCCTCCTCCTTCATCGGCGGTGTCGGTGTCGGTGCTCGGTGGTCGCCCGAACTTCTCTCAATCGGCTCCGTATATATATATATATAGTGGGCTTTAGGTCACTATTATTTTCCACGAGCTTCTGGTCGTGTTATCTGTATATGACTTCTGGTCGCAAATATGCAAACTAAATGGCTTCAGGCCACCGTTATTATATCGGCTTCAGGCCGCATACGTGACTTCTGGTCACAGATACATAGGTCAAATGGCTTCATGCCATTGTTTCATACTATACGTGCATGCATGTGTATACGTGCCTTCAGGTTACGAATTCTTCATACGGCACTCAGTGCACGCACATGGGGAGAGGTGCCGTGCAGCATGCATGCGTGGCTTCTCGCAACTCCTGGAGAAAAGGCATCACACACAATCATAATCAAGGCTTGAGGCCTTGTCATGTACTCCGGGAGTTGAAAAAGGCAGCAACACGCACATCACCCGAAGGCACTAGTGTCTTTCAGGCTACAGGAAAATTTACCGAACTTGGCAGCTGGTGTCACTTACGTCCTGAACTTTAAACAGTGTATTTCTAGGTCTCTGAACTTGGCTTCAGGTGTCATCTAGGTCCCTGAACTTGGTTTTGGGTGTCACTTAGGTCCCCGAACTTTGAACAGTGTATTCTAGGTCCCTGAACTTGGCTTTAGGTGTCATCTAGGTCCCTGAACTTGGCTCGGGTGTCATCTAGGTCCCAATGCTGACGTGGCGCAGTCCTACATGTGGGGCCCACATGTCAGTCGGTTATATTTATATTTCGGGGGTACTGTAGTTGCAATTTCTAAAATATTTCAAAAATTGTATCTTTTTCATATGATCTCGGATGAAGATGATTTTTATATGAAAAATGTAGCTCTCGACGAGATCTACAACTTTCTAGTTTTGAGTTTTTTTAATTTGAGATCATTAAAATGCTTAAAAAATTAAACAAATTTTCAGCAGTATATTAATCGCGTACAAGCGCTCGTTGCCTTGGAAAAATTATATCTTTTTTATATGCTGTCAAATGGAGATGATTTCTATATGAAAGTTGTAGCTCTCGATGAGATCTACGACTTTCTAGTTTTGATTTTTTTTTAATTTGAGGTCGCTAAAATACTCAAAAAAATTAAACAAATTTTCAATAGTATATTAGCGACCTCAAATTAAAAAATTGTTTAATTCCTGAATTTTTTTTTTAATTTTTTGAGCATTTTAGCGACCTTAAATTAAAAAACTCAAAACTAGAAAGTCGCAGATCTCATCGAGAGCTACAACTTTCATGCTGTAAATTTTGATCTATTTTTTTTTCTGTAATTAATTTGAATAATTCATACAACAAAAACTTTGTACTAAAGCATACTATATTATATATTTAATGTATAGATATACTAATGTGGAGTCCAACAAAATTGGATTTTCCATTTTATGATTTTTTTGTGATTTACTATGATTTTTCAAAGATTCAGACGAAATAAATAAAAAAGAAAAGGACAAAACCACTGTACTGTAGCAAAACCATTGTTACTGTAGCAAAACCACCATCCAAAACCGCTCGAGGGGGTGATTTGGCCGGTTTTGCAAAGTTCAGGGGGTAAATTAGACCGTTTCATAGTTGAGGGGTAAACTAGACCACCCCAATAGTTGGGGGGTCAATTAGACTTTTTCCTTTTTTGGTACTGGTCCCACCTATTTTGGTATTATCCCTCACCTATTTAGTACCTCCAGTTATTTTTAGTTAGGTAACTCCGATTTTTCTACCGTTGGATCATGTCTGATGGAGGGTCTATGTTTTTTCAACTATCGTAAAATTCCTCTTAAACTAATGGAGAAAGTACATGAGCACTTTTCAACACATAACACACCTAATGTAATAAATTAAATTAAATAAACAAAAAGAACAGACTAGTCAAAATGCTCCCTAACCCCTTCCAATCCCCCTGAAATCACCTTGTAGTGGGGAATAACCGAATAAGGCCTCAGTTAGAATTCAGACATGGCCTAGTTAACCTGCTACAGATACACAAAGAGACCAATAATCTGCCACTATCAGAAAGCTGAGATTTCGTGAGGGCCAAAATACTGTTACGAAATATTGTTTTACCCTCATGAAAATGATTCGTGAGGAAGAACCATCACGCATTACATCTCACGGTAATGAGATCACGAAAATACACTTTTCATGAGAGTTAACCCTCATGATTTATTTTCGTGGCGACTGAGACCTCTAGGAAAATTACACCGTCGTCAGGTTTGCAACCACCTTTTCATGACGGTATTTCGTGGAGGTCACCATCATGAAAATAATTTGTGAGAGTCCCAAAACTCACAGGAAAATAGTATTTCATGAGAGAAAGGTGTCACCACGAAATAAGGTTGAACCGTCACGAAATATAAATTTAATGAGAGCGAGACACCACCACGAAAACATGTTCAACCCTCATGGAATATAGTTTCCATGGGAGTCACACCACCAGGAAAACATGTTCAAAACCCTCATGAAAATTACCGAATATCAGAAAAGCATGTTTTCATGAGAGTCAAAACCGTCAAGAAAAATACCCAACAGGAGCATCTCAAACCAAATTCCAAATGCATATATATGACCCAAATGCTAATCCAACACATATAAAATAGACTCCAAATCTCAATAAATTCCAAAATTCATCCAAGTTTCCAACCATTACACTAAACACTAAAAGACAGTATTGGCTCATAGTCTAGCCATTCAACATGACAAGTTCAATTAGTACATACACATATACAGCACATATAGATACTTATGTCGTCATCCTCTTCATGGCTCTCTCTCTCTCTCTCTGTTGTATCACATTTGGATTCAAACTTCGTTACAGCATATACGTTCAAAGTGCTAGCCTTCTCGGAGCCAAACTTATATTGCTACATGACCACAAAATGAATCAAGTTATAGAATATGCTAAGAACATGGCTGCAAGCTAACTTAACTTACAATGATGGCGAAAGTTATCTTGAAACAAAATAGGTTCAAATTATCATGCTAATGCCAACTAAAGAACATACTGATGTGAAGGTACTAATAGGCATAGAAAAATAAGAAAAAACATTTGTCTGAAAGAGTAGGATGCATAGAGAACGGACCTTCTTGATAAGTAGAAACACAATGCAGCTCGGTGAGGATAACAGAAATCTGCACATAGTCACAGTCATAGATGAAAATTAGTGGGAATAGACCATGACTCACTAATCAGCCGTAAGTATTCTGTTCACTAGAAACAAGACCATCCGAGTTCCAATCAGGCATATACACAATACATATAGAAAGAAGACAATCTGAGTACCCATAGTACTATTAGCACGCATCAGCTCTAAAAAAAGACAGCATGCAACCTATAGTACTAGTACCATGCATCAGATCTGAAATTCATGCTCGCAGCATTCAGACATCTAAAAATGAATCTGGAATGATGAGAACACTATGGAAGCCGAATTCTCAGAATTAAACCCAGTTTCCCAAATAAAAAGAGGGGGAAAGGACCCCATTTATGCATTCATGATTAGGCACAAATGACTGTTAATTCTTCATTATGCAAGGTAGTTAATCAGATATTTACGAAGTAAAACATTAACTAAGGTTGGTTAGCTTGGCTCTATTCAGCACTAGTATAAACTAATTATTACCAAGTTCCGGGACCATTCTGTTCAATTAACTCTCTGAAAAATGTCAAATTCAAAGCTATTTGAACAGGCTATTGTTGGACAAAACAAAAAACTATCTGAACACGCATGCTAGTAGCTTCAAATCATTCAAGGATCTAAACTAATAAATAAACTATCATCCATGCAAACATTGGAGCAGCAGCGCACTCTGCATATAGGTTTTAGTAAAGACAACAGAAAAACATGTTGAAGAAAAACAAGTTCAGATTATACACTACCACTCTGTAAGTCTGTTTACATAGCACGAGCATGTTAACCCTGGCATAGCACTCTATATACATGTATACATGTAAGATATCCTGTCGATTCTCAATGTAAATAGAAACATGTAGGTTTCAGCATCCTACCATGACTAACTACGAGGTTTCAACATCCTACTATGAATAACTCGACTAACTAAGATGTATGACAAATATATTCTATAGCAAAAATTTCTATGCATGTACTGCATATTTGCACAGGGCAGGGAGAGATTCCTCACCCAACTATCTACAATTATTAGGGATGAAAACGGATTGGATATGAACGGATATGACCGATATCATATTTGTTTTTATATTTCTGGTCGGATTCAGATTCGAATACGGATAGTGTTAGCCTAACACGATTTCATCCCATGCCGGATATGATACGATTTGTTGTCGGCATCATAAATATGTGATTTGAGTTTTCGGATACGAATACGGTATCAGATGTTAAATATCCGGATTTGGATACAGACAGATCTGAACCCCTCTAAACGAATTCGGTCTCGAATACGGTCGGAAAATATCCGTACCGTTTTCATCCCTAACAATTATTAATAGATTAACGAATCAAGATGCATCAGTACACACATACCTCCAGAGACGAAGTGCACAGATGAGCAGTCAACGGGTCGGGATCTCTCGAAACAAAGTGCAGATGCGGCACCTCCTCCTGGGCCCGAGCCTGTGTGGCTGCCACCGCCTCCTGGACTGAGTCAGCACGGCCGCCGCCACCTACCGCCATGAGCTAGCGCGGCGGTGCTACTGCATCCTGCCAGGCTAGATCCGCGCAGTAGCCACCGCGTGCGGCCTCCTGCTAGCCTTTGGCCTGCGCGTTCGCTGCCCCGGCAGCTGCCTCCCATGCACAGCCGTCCAATGCGCCCCAGGGAAGGGAGGGCGAGTGCGGAAGGCCGGCGGCGAGGGTCAGATAGGGGTCATGCTCTATTTCCATCCAGGTTATAGGCCTAACGCCGCCGCCGGAGGTGCCGCGCCCCCGCGCTCGATCCGCGCATGAGAGAGAGATGACTTTCAAGAAGTCCTGATTGTAACATGGCTTGCACCCAGGACTCTTGATGCAGTACTTCTCACCAGCGACTATGTACTTGTAGCCTTCCATGGTCGCTGGGTCGAATGACCCTGGTAGGTCGTTGTCCTTGACAGCGGTGGATCCAGGATTTAGCTAAGACTAGGGCCAATTTTAGCGGCGAAACGTTGGTAACTATACTATAGCCTTTAGATCAAGCACATGATTGGAACCACTCTCCACAAAATTAGCATTTTTGTTACTAGTTTGTTCTGCAAGAGGTTGGCTCAACTCACAGTTCACTTTTTGTCGGCTGCTCGGGCTATGGGATTATGGTAATGATGTATCAGGACACAGGCGCGGGGTGGCGGGCGGCGTCCAGCAAGCTGGGAGGTGGGATGAGAGATGCGATAGGGCAGAGCCACGAGCAGCGCGTCCGCCCATGGTCCTTGTCCTTTTTATGCTCATGCTGCATGTAAATTGCGATCACCCTCATATTTGGAAGCCATCCGAACATACCACTTGAGGATGCCAACGACCAGGATGGCCAAGAGTGGCCACAGGTAGGGGAAGTGGTCATTTTGCCGCAAGGTAATATCCACAACGATGTACACCACCAAGACTGCCTCGAAGAGGTGTCTCACGTAGATGCTCTTCTAGTTGTCGATGTCGTCGAGGCGGCAGGCCCTGAGATTGTCCGTGCTTCCCAGTAGTAGAAGCATGAACACGGCCCACACGGCGAAGTCGTCAAGGTAGCAATAGTAGTCAGATTTCATCCGCCCAATGGTGTAGCTCACCAGAGGGTAGGACAGTGTGTTGATTCCCATCACGATAGCGTGGACGAGGCCCTGGCTCGAAAGCCGACGTAATGAATCAATTGTGTGCAGGAGGAACATGGCGACAACGGCCATGACGACCAAAACTATTACTAACATTATATGAAGAAAATCCTCATAACCACAATCTGAGGGGGGACTTGGACAGGGACTTGGTGCCAAATACACCATGTTGGCAGCAGGGAATGGTTTCCTCCCAAGAATGTGATAAGAGTGGGATGGGTATATGTTGACACCCAAAATTGTCCAGAGAGCATAATGGACATTATCATCATGTTTCTGTCATCAAGATGGCTACAGAGCATACTCGGATCAATACATTTGGCGCATGGATGAGGAAAACCATGTTTTGGGTGCTGAGGCAGCCAGAGTCGGCTTAGCCGACTCCCTAAGTCGGCTAAGCCAACTTGATAAAGTTTCTCAAATGCACAAACGAACTTCACCATTGCATTCCCCTCGTCGCGCTGATTTGGAGTCTGGATGAATTAATTATGAATTTCGGAAGATTATCACCTGGCATTTACTCTGCCAAGTTGGCTTAGCCGGCTCCTCCTATCGGCTAAGCTGACTCCGCCTATTTTCAGCCTAAAAATAGTGTTCCCAGGACCCATGTAAGTCAGCTAAGCCGATTTGGAGAGGCGGCTAAGCCGACTCCTGCCTGGAAACCAACCCAAACTTCATCTTTGGTCGGTTTTAGGTAAATTTTGATGTGGGAAACTTGGAGATTATGATCTGGAGTTGTTTCCTACTGGGATAAGACCACCCCCTCTATATATACGAGAGGATCACGGACGATTGAGTGCCCAACTATCCAATCGACAAATAAACCAATCTACTCCAATCCTTTTACTCCTTTTCTCCTCTCCTTCAACCTCTATTTTCTCCTCTCCTTCAACCTCCATGTTGTTCATCCCTTGATCCACGACCAAGGATGGCGGCTTAGGCTTGCCAGCCGACCTAGGGCAACCCGGCGACATCCTTGCCCTGACGGGGTCCCTCCTGGGCGAGAGCTTCGATGGTTTCTTTGCTAGTTTGCCTAGAAACTAGCCGGTTCTTCGTCACGCAAGCACGTTGGTTATCCTTGGATGGTTTGCTTGTAAACCTCTCCGTGCTTCACCATGTAAGAGTGATATCCTCACTACGTTCTTCGGTCTGTGGCGGCCCCGGCATCCAATGCCCATTTGGTATGTGATTCGGACCACATCCGACGTCAACTTTTTAGCGACTCCGCTAGGGACGAATTTGCTTCGGCTCTACCTTGTAGCTGATTCTTCTTGCCCTAGCCCTATTCCTCACTAATCTATCTTCTTGAGCTCGCCATTACCATTGCATCTAGCCCAAAAGGCCGATCGCATCTGGTTTTGACCACTTGTGATCTTGTTTGCTATTTTGCAACGTCTTGCGCTGCATATTGGAAAATTCAGCAAGGCGGTCAAGCTCGAAATCATGGAGTATTAAGGTGACTCATCAGAAAATTACTACAATTAGCCCTGGGTACAACTTGCAAATGCATCATATGATCCCAATGATTATTTTGCAAGTTCCATGAGCTCTCATGTTGGTGTTGCCAGCAAGGCTCGCCCGAGCCTTCCCGCCACCACCACCACACCCACTCCCACCTCTCTATCACCTGCACCCCTCTGCCCTTTCTATTGGAGCCCTAGAGAGCCCCGCAACCCCAGCCACTCCGCCGTTAGCTACCCTAGGCGCTGCGGAATGCCGCACTGAGAACCGTCCACCGCTCGACGACAAACTCCAGTCACCGTGGGCACCTGTGGCGAGAACTCTGGCAGGCCTTCAGCCCTCCCCTATCTCCGCCGCCGTGTTGGACACCATCATCTCTCCGCCGCCCCTCCATTGTCCCTCTTCTCCCTCTGTCATGCAGGCCCAAGGCCAAACAGTGCTGGCATTCGTTAAGAGAGAGTGGAGCTAGGCCAAGCCCACGTGTCAGCCGCACCACCCCCTTCTCTTCCCTTCGTGCACCCGGTCCACGTGAACGCAGAAAGGAGAGGAGGTGGCTGTCCATAGCACAGTGAGCCACTTGGTGCACCGCTAGCGTCACCTGCTGACGTCATCGCCTGGCCCCGCGCGTCAGCGATACAGAGCGAGGAGAAAACACTGTGTACACCCAGGAAGTGTACGTAGGAAGTTATAAAACCCTCTCCATTAAGTTTCACCTCATTTGCATTTAGGGAATTTCCATAGAAAATAAACAAAAAATAATATGGATAGGATTCTAGTATTAAAACTTTAGAAATTCGTAACTAGTTCATTTGAACTCCGAATTGAACGATTCTTCCTCCATAAATCACCTAAAATAAAACACCACCTAATAACCCACCGAAACATACCCAATGGTGTCCAATTAAATTCTAGAATTGATTGCTTTTCTTTTATTTTATCCGTAGTCGCATGGAATAATTAATTAACTAAATAATAAAACCCGTAGTAGTAACCTCCATGATAGCCACCGCCCTAGTAGTAGTTGACCATATTTTTGCGTATGTGCATATACCATGCGACGTACTGAAATATATTCACATGAAATAATAAAACCTATGCATACATGACTATGCCCGATACCTGGGCATATATCCATGCATGGCTAACCCTAGCCCTAACCCTAACCTAACCCTAACCCCGCTAACCCTAGGCACATACATATGCATGTGCGTATGTGTCGCTAACCTCGGCGGACCTGTAAGGAAACTGACCCGATCATCTGTGATGATTTGGTCAGGCTTCCTCTTTCAGGTTTACATAATAGTAAAATAGGATAATGTGGTCTGGTTTCTGCCAAACCAACCACCCACCTTAACCCAACTTGTAGGAGCCCTTGTCGGATGGAATACCTAGTGATAGGATAGGATATATAATAATCAACCACACGTAGGAACGATTGTTTGCCATGCTTGTTTTTCTTTTGTTTACTTGTTGGTCATTTCTTGTTTTTGTCCATCAACGTTAGAATGTGTATCCTAGTAAACGATGAAGAACCCCAAAGGAGTACAACTACACCAACACCAGAAGACCGATGAATCGAAATCCTTGGATATACCGACAGTGACCTGAGGCAAGTTCTAACACCCACTCTTTAACTTAATGACCGGATATAATAATGAAACTATGGATAAATGGAATATGGTGACATGATAATGGTATAATAATGGATAACAGTTATGACAAGCACGAGCTAGTAGGACCACCCTAACGACAGGGGGCGAATAGGGGTAAGCCTATGAGGGGATAGGTTACCTTGGTAGGATCTCGGAGTGGATTGCTGCACGAGATATTCGCTCAGCTAAAGAAAGACAGGCCTTCTGTTTCTCCCCTTCTAGTATTATTGTTGACGTTTCTTAGCGCAATCACTAAAGATAGGGTTTTAGGCTATCCATAGCAACGGCGCTAGAAATGCCTTGTTGGCATTCCCTAGAATCCCCGCTAGGATTGGTGTATCCTAGTGACAATACTAAGGAGTGTCAACCGATAGGCCTTTATGTTTATAGAAAATATCCGCAAGCGCATGGATCTATCGTTGTAGCATTTCACTAGAAAGTATTCAGGGTATCGTTATTTATATTCTGCTAAAGAAGGCTTGATAACAGAACCATCTAACAAGTATATGAACAGAGCAGTCATGTATGCAATGATATCCAAATGTTCAATACAGGGGTAAGTTTATAATCATGTTTTAAGATAGTGGACACACACGGGTACACCTACTCCTAATCTAGTCAAGGGTTCCCATCTCTCAAGAATAAGAATAAAAGAATATCCTATGAGTAGTGGAGGGTTCTAATATAGTTAGATTGCTATGAGCTAAGCTAACATACATGTGCACAAGATAGAACTAAGTATGTGTGTGTTGGATCGGGAGACTACCGAGTACTGGTCTGCCAGCAACCTCAAATAGCATCTTTAGACACATACACCCTAGCCGAACGTGGGGCAATGCAAGGGATGGACAGGGCTTTCACCACTTGCCCACCTATCCCTCGACCATGGACTAGGAAATGTAATCACCCATCACTATATACCCGGGCACCTCGCCCACATATATACTGACTACCCTAGTCCCCCCGGGTCCTCGACCCTTTGGATCGACAGGTAAGAGACTAGGGCATACCCGAAAGCATGATGAACCACCTTCCCACACACAAGTAATTCTACTCATAACATATATGTGAGTGTTGCACATTGGTTATCTTAGCATATGAAAGACATGTAGACTATAGACTAATCTATACATATCAAATACACTAATTAACATTATTCTAATCATATATGAAATATTCATAACACATACACTATAGACTAGTATACATGTTATGAACATGTCAATATGACGATACTCTAATTCATAGCAACTACTATATGAATATAAGAACAAGACAGTATGGAAGAACATGATGATCATAAGGTAGAAGGAATTCAACTTTATTCTCAACAAATTCCACCAAGGAGTCAAGCTCTCCTTGTAACTTCACCACACTCTTCTACTTTCCTAATCTAACCTAGCTAAGTGAGAGTGAGGTTGAGGGAGAGAGGGAGCTCCTTGAGCTAGAGGAAGGAAGAGAGAATGAGAGGAGTGGAGGTGTGTTGTGTAGTGTGTGTGTGTTGAGGGGGAGGTGTGCCCCTCCTTATATAGGGAAAGGAGGTGGTGGAAGGGCGTCCAAGTGCCCAGAACTGGCCAGCGCACCCCCGCACCGCCCTCCCCTCATTAAACATTGTCAGCACATGGAGGCTGGGCCCACCTGGCGGTGGTGAGGGCGCGGCTGCGCCCCTGGCGCACGCGCGCCAGGGCCGGCGCCTCCCGGGCCCGCCTTCATCCGGTTCCTTCCCTACTGGGCCTGGGCCATGGTGCTGATGTGTGATTGGCCTGGTTTGGCTCTGAAGTGGCTTGCTCCCTCTCTTCTCCAAATACGCTTTCCAGAAAAGCGTATTTCCCTCTCTGCTCTGCCTATTTCCCTCCCTGTTTCTGCATTTCTGATAATTCGAGGGCACAACAGGAAATAAGGCATTATTACATGTATATGTGTGTATTAATATTAGTTCCTTCGTTTTTAGTGGCATGTTGGCGGTAATTATTTGGATTTAATGACCGCCAAAAATTAGGTCGTACAGCCACATGCCTGTATGGGTGGGCATGGTTCCACACCTCGTTAGGTCTTAGCATAAGTATTACCTGGAGGCTGGGCAGCAGCGGAATATCAGGAGCCAGTCACGGACGATGCGTCGGACGGGGACCCGGTTGGCGTGGATGGCTAGGTTGCATCTCCCACGTTTAGCAAGGTGATTTTAGGCCGCGTTCGAGCCAGTTATTATTAGGGGTTAAGTTTACTCCCGCTTTTATTAGGGATACGTCCCTGGGTTGAGGATGGATTTCCTCGGTTTCCAACCCCTGATACGCTGGGGTAAGAATTATGTGAACCCTAAGATCGCGTCTCTCGGGTATGGGCCATGTTAGGGCCATTTGATCTACCTTACACGGAAAGGATGTCTCTATCTTGTGGGAAAATTTGTACCCCTCTGCAGAGTTTCTAAATCTATTTGAATAGCCACGGTCCTTGGCATGGAACCTTGCTAGGAGAAGTGCACATGAGCAATATTAACCTTTTGTTTATCATACCCGTTGGATAAGATGGATTTAAGGAACATGACAACCCGGTAAGATCTGAACATGATTTGATAAGTAACTCGGAACTGATGAGGATGAGTAATACCCTCACAGGGCCAAACCTATATTGTAACTAACCACCATAACCCTACACCCAAGGTTTAGGACTTGCTGAGTACGTAAGTACTCACCCCTCTTTTCTTTTCCACCTCTGTAGATAGGAAGCTGTGAACGTATATCCGAGGATAAGGCTACGAAGGATAGACCACCAGGAGGACACTTGAAGACGGAGATACACAACCAGAAGAGTCACAATAGGATCACAATGCTAGGATATAGGAATACGCCATAGGAATACGCCTTTAGTAATAGGACAGGGATCGTCCGCACTCCAAGAATGTCTGTAGGATAGGAACCACGTTAGTATAAGAACCGTTGTTGTAAATCTCTGATGAGCTATATAAGGTTTGTGGCTGAGCTCTAAAACCCAAACCCTGTTCTTGGTTTTCCTTCAGTAATAAAAGTATAGCCTTTTTGATAATTACTTTGTTGATTTGTGCGTATCACCTACTGATCCAGGGAGTGATACAGATGCACAGTGCACCCTACAAATAGGGGGCCGACATTACTGAAGATTCTTTTCTTTTCTATATCTCTACTACATATAATACACCAAAAAAATATCCCTAAAGCCACACAACAAACCATCCCCAGCAGTCATTATCTCTCCTAATCTCTCCTAAGTACACCCAAACAAATACACCCATAACAAACTAATCATTCAAAATAAAAGGTCTAGATTGAATTTACCCACCCCTTTCTCTAACTCACTCACATCCAACAATCCAAATTATTTGGATCAGACCTCATTACTCATGCATCTCCCCCATCCCGCACCCACCCAGGCACCAAGCGCGAAGCACCCTCTCCCATCCCGCACACAACAGGCGCGAAGCACGAGGCACCACACCCTCCCTCTCCCTGAAGACGCAAACTCTTCAGCTACCCGGCGTCCAGGGTCGCCCGCTCGCACGCCGCACGCCAGGCCGCCCGCCACCACGCCGCAAGCCGCCAGTGCCTGGCCGCCCACCGCGAGGTTGCCTGCCGACACGCCGCGAGGCCGCACAACGCCGACGCACGACGGGACGCCACCAAGATGCAAGCCGTTGCCGCTGGCCGCACTCCTGCCACATCGCAGTGGTGGCGGCGTCCAGATGTAGGATCCCAGCCGCGACGTCAGCAAGATCCCAACGGCCGTGAATCATGGTTCGTAGTTTCTGCCGCATTCGTTTTGCGAGGAGCGTGCAATTTTTTGAATTGGAAGCGTGGCAATGCTAGGCGAGGGCGAGCGTGCCGGTCAGCCAAGGACGCCAGCCCGCTCGCCACCGGTGCCCGCCTGGGCGGCCGACCCCTGCTTGAGCTCACGCTCGCGACGACCAGCCACCAGGTACGTCCGCCCCTTGGCCAGCCAGGCCAGCTAGATCCACGCGCACGACTCCTCTCTCCCACGCGCATTATTCCTCATCTCCCACGCGTGAGCTCGGCGAGATCTAAAGCAGCAGCGGAGATGGGAAACGGGGCTCCGTAGGGGCCTCGGGCTTCTCGGTGGCAAAGGTTCGTGTGCTCATCTGGTCTCCGATTTTTTTTTTCCAGTGGGCTGTGGAAGTGAAGGAAGTTCCGTGGAGATTCAGCCGCCATCGCCCTGCCCCTGTTCCGTTCACTCGGTGCCTGGCTGCCTGCTGCTTTCTGCGCTGCCGTGGTTATTCAAGCTGTTGTCCAGTGGTGAGTTCTCCTACTGGATTCTGTTGGTACGTGCTTCTGCTGCTAGCTGTGTCGATGAGTTAGTTGTTGATGTCGCCACGTGCTGTTGACTGCCGAGCTACTGCAGGTGCGGCGAGGCTCACGGCCTCCCTCGCGTCCAGGGGCCAACCATGCTGACGGTTGCCGACCCCGTGGACATGCTTCCCCTCACCCTCGCTGTGGAGCCGCATTGCCACCGAAGAACATCGCTGCCACCAGTCAACTTGGGAAGGAAGACCTGTCACCTTGACAAACATCGGGTACAAATACGAAAGGTGCTGCCTTCTGCCCTTCTTTCCTTAGATCTAACCCCACCAGAGACTTGATGTGGGGTAATTTAATCCTCCTGCCTGCTATGTACTTGATGTGGGATAATTTAATCCTCGTGCCTACTATGTGATTTGCAGTTTTGTTTCCCTGGATGTGGGTTAATTTAATCCTCCGGCCTGTTAATTTAATCCAAAGACTGCAAAATATATCTCTGAATCTACACTACACATGTATCTTTCAATATACTTGGATTGAGGATTTGAGGAGGCAAATGAATGTGTGGATTGAAAAGGTGTGAATGGTGTTTTACTTGAACTCTCTGTAATTATAGGCATCACCGACATGGAAGATGCCAAGCACAGATTAGATGAGTTGCAGAGAACAAGGATATCTACTTGGGCACCTTCAGTAAGTAGCAAAGATGTTTTTTCACTGTATATATATTCACCACACACAAGCATATTCATAGTATAGCACATGGTTAAAATATTTTATATTGATTTAGTGTATGCAAATGCAGTCGAGATCCCTCAGTTTATCCTTCACTGTAGGAAGTACTTATATATTTGGAAGTACATATTCACCACAGTTTTAGTCCATCCTTTAATTCGATGCTTCATTTGCCATAGCCTTGTGATGTCCAAGTGTATTCAAATTGATCTTTGGTCAACTTAATGTATAGTAGGTGTTGGGAACTCTTGATATTGTTCGTCAAGGTGCTGATGTTATGCCAAAGGGAGCAGCTAAAATGCTAAATTCAGTCCTTGATGCCGAGCGTGGTCCTAACTCCTGACTGGTCCTCCAAGTTGAGGACTTTCAACTATGAGCCGCTAGCTTCAGCTAGCATCGGTCAGGTTGGTTCAGCAGAGAAAGTTGCCTTATGTATGCTAAAAAGTTCACCAATTGTGAAATTTGAGCATTAACCTCAGCACTCTATTATATGTACTACATATGTTGTTGGATGCTGCTCTTACTGTTCAGCCATATCCTTTGCTTAAATATCATTTTCTTTCTTTCAACCAGGTCCATCGAGCGGTTTTGAAGGATGGATCAGATGTTGTCATGAAAATACAATAACCTGGGGTTGCAGATAGTATAGAAAATGATATTGAGAATGCTAGGCTACTTCTAACTGATTACACAAATCTCACTCATAAAGGCCTTTCTTGATAGAGCTATGAAGGTAAATCTTTTTCTTCATTATTTTGATAGACATATGGATCATTCACTATTTTTATTTCCCATCCTATTATTTTCTTCATTTTTTTTGTTCTTTCTGTTAATTTATATTTTTTTGTGCAAACATGGACTAGATTTTGATGTGAAGTGGTGCATATATGAGTATGTTATAAGCTCTGTATTTTCTGTTTGACAGGAACAAATGTTTGCCTTCACTGAACATACAAATACTTTTTTCTGAAGAAAATGTTTATGCTTGCATTTTATTGCACAGTGATTTTTTCAGTTGCATCTTTGTCGTATTCTTGAAATTCGTTAAGGGGGCGTTTGGTTTGGGGTGTTAAACTTTAGCATGCTAAACTTTAGCACCTTTTAGTTTTTTTTATCCAAATACATAGATTAAAAGGTGCTAAAAGGGGGTGTTAAAGTTTAGCAACCATGGAGGTGCTAAATGGTTGCAGCAGCTTATATACATATCACATGTTCAGGAATGGTTACAGCAGCTTATCTCTGCGTGATTTATGCAAATAATATACTTGTGTCATTCTGCTTTTGCCCAAATGGCCAAACTAGATTATCAGGGAACAGTTTATTGGAAAAGACTTCTCAACTTTGATGCATAGTTTGCTGGATAATACATGGAGAGGATAAATTTGATAAGCACCCTGCAAAGTTTTTGTCATTTTTTTAATGTCCCAGACCCAGTTTAACTTTACATTGTTCCTCTTAAGACAGTCTCTTGTGGTAAAATTACTGTTTCTTTAAGGTGTGCCTTGAATGATGGGATATTTTGAAGAATAAAAAAACAACATTTTAGCATCATTGATCAAGTTGCTTTAATACAAGTGCTTTGTGATTCCTTTCAGTAATTTACTCAAATTGTAATAGATGGTTTGCTTAGGATGTGTTAAATGAATCTTGTTTCTTGCAGGAGTACTACACTTTGTCCATCATCTTCGCGCCAACGGAATACCAATGGCTGTTGCAACAGGGTAGGTTTCATTACATCTGATCATCCATTTAACGTAGCGTTAACACAGGTATCCAACAATGTATGAACCAGATCCATGTTTTTGCCATTGTGATTAATTATATTGGTTCACATTATAATTTAATATAAATATAATGTTTTTTCAGTGTCGCCATAGCGTTTGTACGGGCCATTATAATAGTTTGGTTTTCACGTGTATCCCTGAAATTAAGCCATAGCGTTAGCATGTGCACTATACTATAACATATAATATTTTTCATCTTTCTTATCAAATAGTCATTTCATTTAGCTACAACAAATAAACACTTGCTCTTCTCTAAGAAATTATCAGGATTTCTTGTATAATTACTTAAAGAAGTGGGAGGGGAAAATTGCTAATCAACATTGTGAGCATATATATTCTCTATGTATATTTGAAGAATGCATAGCAAATTAATAAGTTAACTTACTCTCTGTCATTCACAAATACCACATACACTAAGGATGAAATTTTTGGTGGCCATTATGCAGAGTTTATGCAAATGAATGTAGTACGGGCAATTCCCTGAAGAGACATGTCTTTAGCAATACTACAAATAAAGACATGTCTCGCATACCACATACATTCATCACGAGAGTTATGCAAAATGAATGTGAAAACTTTCCTGAAGAACTCAAAGATTTACTTAAGCAATTCAGAACTTATTTGTAGTATGTGAGACATGTCTTTATTATGCCTTGTTATGCATGAATGTATTCCGGATTATATTTATGGTCATATACAACTGCGTGAGACAAAATTATGGAAAAATCTTATCGTGTGGTTGTTTTTAAGTACATCCCTTAAATGAAACCGTAGCAACGCACGGGCACTATACTAGTTATGGTTAAGATGAGATGTCAAACTGATTAGTTAGAGGAACCAATCTATGGTACTCCTAATACTACTTCACTTCATGAGAGGCCGTTTTACTATTACTTTGACCAGCATGGCAAGGTGATTTCAAAGAGTCAATCCAAATTGGCCTCTTTGGCGTCTAAAACCGATAGGGCCAATTCTGGAGGGGCTACTACTATACCTCCTGGCTAGAGGCCGATCACATCTAAGTCGTCAGCTATGAGTATAAGAAAAGAAGCTATCCCTTCTGAATCAATCACATCTCGAGAAGCAAGTCTTGCTATAGAAAAACATGAGAAGAGTCAGAAAACAGCTAGATTTGACTTTTCAGGAGCCAAAGGGGTTACACTTTAATCTAGTGATTACGGCATCATTGATGGAGATCAAGCCCCTATAAGCAACAAAGGAGGGTTGCCTTCCAGCTCAGAATCGACTGAGCCAACTTTGAAGTCGACTGATCCGATTGCTGCTGCACTGAGTCGGCTAGGCTGACTTCCCAGTCAGCCAGTCCGACTGTCTCCGATGCCTGGCCTGAGTTGGCTAAGCCAACCGCTCAGTCGGCCAGGCTGACTGCCTCTACCGCCTGCCCTGAGTTGGCTAGGCTGGCTTTACAGTCGGCCAAGCCGACTACCCCTGCTAGTGCCCAAATCAGCGTAGCCGACTCCTAGTTGGCTAAGCCGACTTTCTCGGTTCCAGCAGCCGCTAATGCATCTTCGGATGACTTGGCATTTATCATTGATCATTCTATGGAGATGAAGATCAACATCATGCAAATCAAGGATATGCACTTCTCCAACATGATCAACAAGATAGAAAACACAAATATTTTTTCTCAAATTCCAATCTGGAAATGCAATTTTAGTTTCTGCATCTATTAGAGATATTCTTGCTAAAAGTTGTCATAGACCGATTGAGAATAGCAATTTATTTGTAAATGATAAAACAAATTCAGATTCTATCGGCCAACATATTGTACCATATGGCAAGACCGATAGTACTAGTTTGTTAAAGCTAAAGCTTCTCAAAAGCAATTGCAAAGGTGTGGCTAAATGGGTTGATGCAAAATCTGATCCATTTGTTTGCATAGCTCTAAAGCCAACTCCACAAAAGAATCGGCTAAGAAAATCAAAGTACACCTTTGACTTTACTTTTTGTGATCATGTCTTTGATATCTTACTCAAGAATAATTTTATTAGAATCATTGATCACAATGCTTTGCTATCTACTCAAAACTTAGAAGAGCTTAAATATTGCAAGTGGCATAATTCATTTGATCATAATACTTCTGGTTGCAACGTGTTTCGTCGAGTGATCCAATCGGCCATTGATATAGGCCGATTGAGATTTTCTAAAGCTCAACAAATGGACCAATTAGATTCAATTGGTCTCGATGGCAAACAGGTTTCAAATCGGCTTGCATTAGCCGATTCACTCAAAACTCAAGGCTCCAATGCCCAAGAGAGAGATATAGAGCCCTCAAGTGGAGACAAGGTTGTTGTACAAGAATTGCAAGTTGAAGATACATAAGAGGACATCAATGTTATCACAATTTCAGAAGCCCTGGGCAGGTGAAATCTCTCCAATTAAAGCAAAGGTCGATTGATCCCGTTGAGCAAGGGGAATCCGCTAAGGATCCTCCTCTAGAGCATGTCTGTCAAGATGGAGAGAAGAAGGAGGATGCTCATAAAGCTGGTGGAGTTAAAGGTCGTGACAAGCTAAAGAATAAAAGGCTGAAGCTTAGCTTCAAGAAACTTCTAGCTAAATATGAGAAGATAGCAGAAGCAAATGTCACCAATTGATCAAAAAAAGTCCAACAATCAAAATTGCCTCCAAAGCACAAGTCTCAAGAGTGGAATTGACAAGGAGATAGATCTCACGCAGCAGCATCAAATTCTCCTTTTGAGCAGCCAATTCCTATATCATATGGACCACAGCCCAGGTATTTTTATCCTTATTCATCTTGGGACTGGTTTAATCAAGAGGCATATGTTCCATCATATTTTAGGCCACAATATGTAGAGTATGTAGCTTCAAGACATTCAGAGAGATCATCATCCTGTAAAGTCTGTTTTGATCAAAATCGGTCTGGAGCTCAACTAAACAAGAAAGTGGTAAAACAAGCTTACCGTGTGAAGTATGATGGCCGAAAGAAGAATAGTTCAGATTTGAATTCAACTATTGAAAAGCCGATTACATTGCTGAAAATCTGGCTACTGATGGCAAAGAAGTGGGGAAATCATCTATTGATATTTTAGGTGCCAAATCTGAACAAAAGAAGATGAGAGTGCCCAAAATCAAGAATGATTTGCCACTGTCCAAAATAGAAATAAAACCGATATGCTCAATCGGTTTACCAAAGTGACAAGAAAATAAGTTGCAAAAGCTTAGTGCAGAGAAGCTAAAAGAAAAGGGCTTAGCATGGGTTCCTAAAGGAAATATTCAAGCTTAAAAGGATGGTGATCAAGCAAGTAGTGCAAAAAAAAAGGAGAGAAGAAGATTCAAGAAACAATTGCCAAATTGGAGGTTTGCACCAAATAATCAAAAATCATTGGCCATGGCATCATCCATACTCTCTGCCTATGCTTATGTGGAATTCATCCCCTGGTATGCATTGTTATCCCTCAGGTCCTTATTTTGATGTGTGGTATGGGTCTTTATGTTTTGGAGGGTTGCCAAATTATTTTGCTTATCGATGATCAAGAGCCAAAATATTTATTTCATCTATGCATGCTCTTGTGGATGATTTCATATGGACGATATTTCAATATCACCCTTAATATAAAATATAGTCGTTGAATGTTTGCAACCATCGTGCTATTAGAAAAGCCCCCATGAAACTCATTTTGATAGTTTTCAGGCCCGAGGGGCATGATATATGCATTTTGATTTACTTCATAGATGTGACAATTTGATTAATCGGCTTGCAAATAAGGCCAAGGTGTTGGCATGATAATTATTTCTCACAATGGTACTGTTAGAGACATCAAACCAATTAAAATTGCATTTGCACCAAAATCCACGCCGAATGTGAAGTTTTCTTATTCGGCTTAGTCATTTGGCAATCCATGAGGTATGACATGTTGAAGCCTGTGGTGATTCTTTGCTGGTGGAACAAGTTGCTGGTGAATTTCAATGCTTAAAAGGGTCACTAAGAGTTTATCTTGATGCTTGCCTTAATATCATTGGATATTTTGCCGAATTACATATTCGGCATATTCTAAGGCATGAAAATCAAAAGGCCAACATGTTAGCGCAACAAGTATCTGGCTATGACATCGGTTGGCATAATTTTCATGTTCAAGAACAACCGATCCATAAAAATTTAGAATTTTCCCATGCAGGTGCAGACTAGTCGGCCAAGCCGACTGACCAAGTCGGCTTAGCCGACTGCTTCCTTGCTTCAGCCAGGCCGACTCTCCCTAGTCGGCTAAGCCGACTGCCCTTGTCGGCTCAGCCGATTCCCTTGTGGCCAGCCCAGCCAATGTGCATGAAAAGCTCCTACATTGGCCTGACTAAACTTATAGTGATGTTGGAGCTGATTTATTTGATTAGAAGACTCCCATATTATGGTATTCACATGATCTAAACACTGAAGTCGATAAATTTTTGATAGAGTGTAGAGTTTGCTTTTGCACCATGAGCTATACTAGAAAAATGGTGTAGACCTATCGCTAAGGTGTTTTGGATTTGATCGAGCAAGGATGGTTATGGGAGAAGTCTATAAACTTTGATCAAGCTCATTGAGAGAGACACTGAGGATATCCCAAAGAGGTGGCATGAGACCGGAAGCAATAATAATGGTTTCTCCAGGATATGAAGAAAGATAAAGTTCAAGTTGCCAAGGTATATAACAAGAGGATACATCGCCCTTAGAACAAATATGGCCAATGTATACATCGCCCTTAGAAACTAGACAGCCGATGAGTTGGGTATCGTTGCTATTGAGTGCTTTATTATGCATATATGAGAAGATAATGGAAAAGCTGAGGATGTTACTCTGAATAAGTTCAAGACAGTAAACAACACACATTGGTGATTTTTTTGTAGAAACAACATCAATGGGACAGATTTGGAATTATAAGTGCTTTTTAGTATGCAAAGCTTTGCTAAAAAGCAGGGGGGCATATGTTGACACCCAAAATTGTCCAAAGAGCATAATGGACATTATTACCATGTTTATCTCATCAAGATGGCTACAGAGCATACTCGGATCATATACATTTGGCGCATGGACGAGGAAAACCATGCTTTGGTTGCTGAGGCAGCCAGAGTCGACTTGACAAAGTTTCTCAAATACACAAACGGACTTCACCATTATGTTCCCCTCATCGCGCTGATCAAAAAACATATATGGTTTGCCTGATTTGGAGTCCAGATGAATTAATTATGAATTTCAGAAGATTATCACCCGAAATTTACTGAATCGGCTAAGTCGACTCTAGCTGTTTTCAGCCCGAAAATAGCGTTCCCAGGCCCGTGGAAGTCGGCTAAGCTGACTTGGGGAGTCGGCTAAGATGACTCTTGCCTAGAAACCGACCCAAACTCTATCTTTGGTCGGTTTTAGGTAAATTTTGATGTGGGAATTTTGGAGATTACGATCTGGAGTTGTTTCCCACTGGGATAAGACCACCTCCATCTATATATACGAGAGGATCATGGCCGATTGAGCGCCCAACTATCCAATCAGCAAATAAACCAATCTAGTCCAATCCTTTTACCCCTTTTCTCCACTCCTTCAACCTCCATGTTGTTCATCCCTTGATCCACGACCAAGTATGGCGCCTTAGGCTCACCGGCCGACCTAGGGCAACCCGGCGACGTCCTTGCCCTGACGGGGTCCCTCCCGGGCGAGAGCTTCAACGGTTTTTTTTGCTAGTTTGCCTGAAAACTAGTCGGTTCTTCATTATGCAAGCACATTAGTTATCCTTTGGTGGTTTGCTTGTAAACCTCTCCATGCTTCATCACGTAAGAGTGATATCCTCGCTGCGTTCTTTGGTCCGTGGTGGCCCGGACGTCCAATGCCCTTTTGATGTGTGATTCGGACCACATCCGACCTCAATAGTATAGTTATCTACCTCACTCCAAGGAAGCGAGAATAACAGTTGGAGAGTGATGGAGAGCTCTCTGTGGTCGCATGTATATATAGAGAGAAAATCATCACATGGTAGTTGTGGGTGGAAGAGCAAAAGCATCCAATGGTAGTATGGTGTACAAAATGAAGGCCATCCTGCAAAATCATGGTAGACCACTCAAATGGAAGCCATCAAGTAAAACCACGGTTTCTCCGAGTACAAACAATGAAGAAACAAACAAATGCAACCAACACCACTTGGGCCTCACAATCCAACTTAGCGTGTTAGAATAATCACACGCCACACGTCAGTATTCCTTGGCAGTGACGGGTTCATGAACCTAAAGTAGTAGCGTCGGTCTTGCTGCTACAGCAAGTGGACTTACAAGTGGAGCATCAACCAAACTAAGTTATTCCTTCTTCTGTACCTGCTACTCCTAATAACAAACTAGGTTTGCGCATGAACACGAGAGATCACATGCCAATATAATGTTTATCAAGATATAAAAGAATATGTAGCTGCAATATGTCCACTAGATACAAATAATGATTTGAAAGATGCTAAAAGAGAGATTTGGATGATTGCCATGATTTCACGTCTGTCTTGTTAGCAACTCATACATTATTGTTTGCTAGTGCACATGCTGGTATAGTACCATGGAAACGTGTAGTAGTGCACTAATGTTTTGCCTTGAAAACATTGGTCGTGATAGAGCAAGTACAAATGTGATGATCTTGGCACCATGAAACTAAAGGTGTATGTAGGGGAGGTAGTTGAAGCTTACACGCGTGTATTATTCCATTTCAGTACTACTCTACAATTGAAAAATGTGGCATCACTAATTAAGCTTATGCCTATTAAATTTCATCTGTTCTTATGGTAGACTTGTGAAGGGAGACCTTGCAAGTCTCCCCAATTTGTTTTTTATTTGAGAAAAGGTGGCTGAGTTGTTATCAACAAAACCAAGGAAAAGTTCCTGGTATCACCTTCCTCAGCCCTTATTTTAAGCTCTAGATTCTCATGCCGGCATTGGAAGATTCATATATCAGCACACCTATCATACGCGCGGGATGATGTCGTTATCAAAGGAAGTTTCGTAACTTGTGTCACATGTCAGTTTCCAAGTTCTACAAAGGTGGAGGTCCATGGAAATTGTAATACCCCCTCTATTACGAAATAGGTTATTTATGGAGTTGTCCTAACTGAAATTATGTTATGCATGTTTGATCAACAACTTTATATGCAAGACTACATATCTATTATAAAAATTCTCATAAGTATAATATGAAGATATATCCCGCCGAATGATAAGATGCAGTATCAAGGACGACACAGTGGATTATCTGGCCATGCACAATTTTCTGGTAGACATTTTCCAATGGCCTTTTGAGGGGGATAGTGCTATAAATATGAGGTTCTTTACATTCTTTTGAGTGTGCTGGAGTGCTCAAATCTGTTACAAGGTAAACCAAGTGTTTCTATACTCCATATCCATCCTCTCAGGTCATTCAATGACAGGATGGTGGAGAGCTCTCTGAGGTCGTATATAAATATATAGAGAGTCTGCATCGTAGGGTGGTTGTACCTAGGTCTTTGGATAAGATAACCACCCAACGGGGTATAGAATGAAGCCTTCCAGTAAAATCACGGTAGACCACTCAAATTAAGTGATACACATTTCTTCTTGCGTGAGTTTTTTTTTGTTACCATGTAGTATATATACTTTGGTTGGTTGGTTGTGTTGATGGACCGGGGACAATGCTAGCGACTCATCAGCCAAGGACACACAGCAGCAAGCTGATTGGTTGTCAAGGATGAGGTGGCACACAGGCTGGAGGAGTGGAGGAGGTGACGGATTATGAGGACGCGAAGAGTTGTGGACAGCCAGCTGAAAAGAACAGATGGCCAAGCAAAAAGCTCGGAGAGGTAGGAGCATATATGTGTAGGTGTTGGTTTTTGTTTTTAATAATTGGCTAGGATCGTATCCATACATAGCAATGGAAAAAAATTAATTCCACAGTAATTTGAGTTGAATGTATGTTGTATTTTTATCAATATGATACTTTAAGTGTGTTATATGCAACATTCTGTTTGTAGCCGATTATCAATGTTACATGAGTTTTCACCAAGCATGAATCACTTGAATATAATTCATATTTTGATATGAACAAATGTGAATGTCAGATTTTGATTAGTATAATGAAATTATAATACAGAGAATCATTAGACATAGTTAGACCACCGTTGCCAAGTAGCACCGCCGTTCTACAATAATAAACTGATTGACACAATTGACACCCATAGCTCATTTGATCAGCTTCTGTTATATGTCTAATGATTCTCCGGAATTGTTGTCATGATTTTTAATATTGAAAACCATGACACTCACGTAAAATTCACTTGTAGTACGGTGAGTTGGATAGATCCAGAAAATATGATGTATCCAAACATTTGTTGATATTAATTTAAAACAGTTATTCATTTAGTCCCTTGTAGTCTTGTGTTCTCAGACCACATAAAGACGTAATATGAGCAACATACTAATTTGTAACATGTTTTTTTTTAATAATGACATGTTTAAGGACCAGATTTTAGTTCAGACTAAAGAAACATGTCATTGCACTTCACATGTTATTGCTGGGTATGATCAATATTTAGTCAAAAGAGACAGTGTCTTACTGACTTAATTGTATATGGAGATTTCATGTTGAATTAAAGCGGCACTTCACAAAATTTTACTCTGTAGTATAATTGATTGTGAAAAAGACTTCGCAAAATTGTATATGGAGAGCACAGACGTTACTTTCGGCAGCCGCTCAGCACGGGAGCAGAGACAGAGCTGCGTGCTCTGTTTGCCTACCCGCTCATCACCAGCCGGCCTTGGTCTGTTGGGCCTCGTTCTCATATCTTGGACAGGATCAGAGGCATCCAATTTGACATGTACACCACCACGGTCACCAAGCCAATGCCGAGCTTCACCGGGCAGGGCACACCGATGTCATTGGGGATTCAGTGTGCGACTGAGCGTTTAGAGTAATTAGCCCTTTCAAGCTGACATTCCCAGCAACCTTGTTGAAGCCGAGGCCTAAGCAGCTAGGCTGAGGTTGTGCCTCTTCCAGGTGTGGTTGAGGATCTTGGCGGTGGTGATGTACCGCGGCGCAGCGCAATAAGTCTCCAACAGTAGTGACAGTGTCAGTGGCGGAACCAGCAAAATGGGAAAGCGGGGCCAGTCTTGCCGGACAAAATATGAGGACCGGCAAAATGTGTGTGTGTCTATGTATGTATGTGTGTGTGTCTATATATATTCATATAATGATAATGTTTGTTGTAACAAGACATAGAAGTAACTTTTTTTAGAAAAGGGATAAAAAGCCTACTTATTTTTCATTTCAGCCTCATTTTGCGCGTCTCCATGACATAGAAATAATCTATAATAACATATGTTGTAAATTGTACTGCAAGTTCTTTCTCAATATAGATTACCAAACAATCTCAAAGAATCAATTGTCCTTTTACTTGGTGGCATTATTTCCTACATGTAGGGATGAAAACGAAAATGATAATCTCCGATTTCCCAAAATCGTTTTCGAGTTTTTTCCGATTTTTATGCCTAAATGAAAATGATAGCGGTAACCGAAAAAACGAAAATGATAACGGTAAAAATAATCGGAAACGAAAGCGAAAATGATTTTCCCCTCTTCCGATCGTTTTCGAAGATTCCCGTATTTAACCGGTAATTTACCGTCGGTAATTACCGATTCAAAGGCCTTTAATTAATGAATCCTTATTTATTTATAGATATACAATGCATTACACACGCAAGCACAAAAGGCAATTTTTTTTGGAAAGGATCACATCTGTACACACAAGCTGCAAGCACACAAGGCAATTTTTTTTTGGAAAGGATCACATCTGCACACAAGGCAAATAATTTTTGGAAAGGAACTATCTAACGGAAGTATTTCATGTATATAACAAGGAGGCAATCAACACTCGAGATTCTTTTTTCTAGCCTTTACCTTGTATATGATGTGTTGGCTGCTACCTGCGACACATACCTATATTGTGTTTGCTTCTTATTAGCTATGTATTTCTCAGATTTTTATTTCTTATTAGCACTATTGCGCTAATACATCTATTGCTACGAGCCTTACATATCTCCGTACATTAATATGATGCTTGTTACTAACTCATCTACAGTTGCCTTGTATGAGAACTAACATATGTATGTATCCATCACAAACTATGTAGGATAAATACTCAGAATATGGATGGGAAGATGTGGCCGGGGACGACGATGACATGCATGACGTTCATCTTTAAGAAACCTACAGGCTACAGCCTCCACTGAAAAAGGAACTCTAATAATTCATGTTTTGATCACTATTTATGTCGAGTCAACTTAGAACATGATCGTTTATTTGTATCTTTGTCAAGAATTGTCATACTGTTGCGTGGTTTGCCACTATTTGAGACCTAAGATTGTATGAATTGTGTGGTTTCAGCTTGTGATCGTGTCAATTGTGGCTTTATTTACTATTATCATGTGAGATAGGTCGAGTTATATGGATCTTCTCATGTTCTACAGTTTGGCGTGTTTATCGTTTTTTAGATACCGTTTTCATGGATTCCGATCGTTATCGATGTATTTTCCGATTGACTAATATCGTTTTCGAAATTACTGGAATATCGGCGCTGTATTCGTTTCCGACAATATCGTATCGATTTCATTTTCGAGAAAAAGATGTGAAAACAAAAGTGATTTGGCCTTCTATCGATCGTTTCCGATCGTTTTCATCCCTACCTACATGAATTA
The DNA here is from genome assembly GCA_038087645.1 of Saccharum hybrid cultivar R570. Taxonomy (NCBI): domain Eukaryota; kingdom Viridiplantae; phylum Streptophyta; class Magnoliopsida; order Poales; family Poaceae; genus Saccharum; species Saccharum hybrid cultivar. The sequence continues at coordinate 531,505 of JAQSUU010000744.1, forward strand.
GGATACGCATACAATACAAACTGAATAAAAAATATGCAAGGAACTAGCACGGATGACCATGCAAATTAGCGATTAAAAAAATACTAATCGCAATCATATAATTTGTGGGGTCACTCCTAGCCCTCCGCTTCGCCGAGACGGGCAGAGAGGGCCGAGGCTTTCCCACCGTCAGAGGGTTGTGAAGGTAGATGGAATACAAAAGGGATTTGAATGGAACTTTTTTGGATTAATAGCCTGTAAAGACGGTCAGGGTGACTTTTTGGAGGCAAATCTTGGCTCTACCCATTCCAAGATTTTGGCGATCAGTGCTAGATGGCAGTAAAGTGCTTCAGCTCGGTTTGATCAGGAGAATAGGCATATATGGGTTCAACCACTTCTATTTGGAGTATGGACTGGCTTCCATCAGACAGCATGCGGCGCCGGTACCCAGCGCAGCTCCACATCTGCCACAGCTTGTGAGTGAGCTGATTGATCATACGTTGGCAGCTTGGGACCAGGCAAAACTCCAACAATTCTTCATGCAAGCTGATATAGATGTGATACTTAATATCTCTCTGTGCAATCGGAGCCAACCAGACTTCTGGGCTTGGCACCATGACAAGAAGGGAGTTTTCACAGTTCATTCTGCATATAGGATGTTTATAATGAGGCGTGCTTTATTAGAAAATGGTGCAATATCAAATAGAAAAGAAGAGGAAAAGGAGTGGACATCTTTGTGGCACGTCATGGTGCCTTCAAAGGTGCGGGTGTTCACTCTTCTCTCCCAACTTCGTACGCCTCCTCTCCCCACCAGCTCTCTCTGTCGCGGCCCCAGTTCCGCCCCCCTCGCTCTTCTTCTCCGGCGTCCTTGCCGGCGGAGAGAGTGGGATGGGCCGGCCTCTAGTCTCTGGAGTCTAGTACAGTAGTTTAGTAAGTTTAGCCGAGTGCTTCGAGTTGAGCCGTATGGCTGCTATCTGCTCCCTTGCAGTCCTTGTCGCGGCCATACTCTTTGGCTGCCATGGTTTCAAGGTGAGTCTCAATAAAATAAACTCCCCTCTCTGCTGAGCAAATCAGCCACATCTCGCCACCACTCACATCTGCTTGGATCTACTTGGTTCCATCTTCGATTTGGTCATGGTTGTTGTGGTTCCGTTTGTCTACGATGCAGATCCGATTGCCCCTAGGGTGGAATTGTGTATCCATGTTGTGGATTCATCGGTTCCTATCTCAACTTCGATCGTCTTCTCCGCCTCCATCGCTACGTCTGTTCATCTTACAAGTAGTCTGGAACTTTTTCTCATCATGCCGTCATCGCCTCTCCGTAGGTCGTCTTGTAGTGTGCCATCCACCGCGGGTTCTGAGGTTGCCTTCTTCGTAGCCTCCGTTAACAGATTTAATTTTATCCTCGGTTCGTCGGACATGGTCTCCACTGCTGGCAGCCTCAAGCCTTCTAAACCTTCGCTTCGCATCCTTCCACCCCGGTTCTATGCACCTGTGTCGCCTCTGGAACCTCCCTTTGGCGATCTGCTCGATGATGTTGCAGGTGAGGTCGTCCGCTGCTCGACTCCATGCCACGCGTTCTTCAGCGGCGCCATGTTAGTGACGCGTGGGTGCGTGTGTCAAAATTTCATCTTGTCATGCAGAATTTCATCTCAATGTCAAAATTTCAAAATTCAAATTTTTTAAAAGACCTCGGATGGAAAAAAAACCTAAACGAAAGTTTTAGATCTCAAAAAGTTATGAAAGTTTGTAGTTGACAACTTTTTCATTTGAGTTCATTTTGTCACGCAAAACTACCTTCCCGTGAGTTCATTTTGAATTTCAAAATTTTAAAATTCGAATTTTTTAAACGACATCGGATAGAAAAACACCCTTAATGAAAGTTGTAGATCTCGAGAATTTATGAAACATTGTAGTTGACAACTTTTTAATTTGAAATCATTTTATCATGCAAAAGTACGTTTGAATTTCTCAAATTTGAAATTCAAAATTTTCAAACGACCTCGGATGGAAAAACACCCTAAATGAATGTTGTATATCTCAAAAAGTTATGAAACTTTATAGTTGACAAATTTTTTATTTGAATCTGTTTAAAGCTTCAAACAAGCAATTTATACTCGTTTTAGTATAATATATGAGGAATAAAAACGGAATCTAAACCCAAGTGATAGTGTGGTGCAGTGGTAGAGAGGGGTATGCATGAGGGAGAGGTCGTGAATTCGAATCCCGCTGGCCGTGTAGCGCGCGGATTTTGCGCGAAAAATGCGCGACTTGCGGCTTCGACGGAGGCGCCGTCGGGCGGGCGCTGACCGGTGGTGCCTGCCCCGGTAAAAATTTTTTTGCTATTTTTTCGAATTTTTTTCTTTTCCAACTTTGCCGAGTGCCCGACAGACACTCGGCAAAGCCTTTACCTCGACAAATGGCACTCAGCAAAGACGGCTTTTCCGGTAGAATTTTTACCGAGTGTTCTTTGCCGAGTGTGGCACTCGGCAAAGCCTTTGCTGAGTGTATTATAGCAAAGAACGTGTTTCCAGTAGTGATTTCATGACCGTGACTCTCATGAAATGCTAAACTCTCACGAAATAACTTCATGACGTTGAGCTCTCACGAAATAACCTCATCATGGTGAGCTCTCATGAAATACATAAACTCTCATGAAATCCGTTCCCGAAGGTGAATTCTTACGAAATACCATACTCTCACGAAATAACTTCATAACGGTGAGCTCTCATGAAATACCCAAAAAAAACCGTCATGAAAATACCGATGCAAACCTGGCGGAACATTATTTTCATGAGTGTGACCGTCATGATGAACTCTCATGAAAATAATTCATGGCGGTAAACTCTCACGAAATGTGTATTCCGTGAGTCTATATCCGTGAGAGGTGATGCGTGACGGTGTACTCTCACGCATTATTTTCGTGAGAGTAAAACTATTTTTCATGACTATTCTTCCCTCTCACGAAATATCAGGATTCTGGAAGTGTTATGGCATTTCTAATCTGCGATCTAAATAAACATGCTTATTGTTCGAGAGTATCGGATAACTTATGAAAACAATGTTCTGCTATGACAGCTAATAAGCGTTGCCAGGCTATTTCTAACACCATACATTCAGTTCTGGTATATACAGTACAAAGCATTCAAGCATCATTCAGGTAGCACCTCAAAACATATTTCACTGCATAGTAGCGGTAACGAGAACTCTGGCATCTATCATTTTATACTTTCTGTATCAGTAAGAAAATGTCATCATCCTTACCTTCTTTAACCATTCATAGAATAAGCAAAATTGGTCGTGTTCAGAATGGATCAAAGAACAGAGCTAAGAACAAAGAAATCTTGTTCAGAACTAAGTTCAAATAAAGTTCAGAGCGAAGTTTAGGGATCAATAACTTTCTGAATGTCACTGTTCACATATCTATTAGTCTGAATATGCTCTAGTCAAGTATAGATGCACCCATAATTTCCTCTAGCAAGCTTTTCATAGATGCCATCTCCCTATGGTTTCATCCTTGTCACTGAGAAGAATCAAGGCACCTCTTTCAGCCAAGAACCTGCAATGGTTTCATCAGACAATAAGCCTTCATCGGCAAACTTGAGTACCCTTGAAAACTAAAGTCAATGGCAAGCAATCCATGCATAATACATCAGTAGAAAATGGCTTCACAGATTCACGCAGTGCAGCATTTGCGCTGGTCTGCTGGATGCACAGCACACCATGACTGCACAGATACGACATTTCATCAAATAGTTGGCATACCGGATCTCCTAAACGATGTAGTACAGCTTGACAGCCAAAGTGACATTTAGAATCAGCACACTTAGAAAGATTAAAATTTGTCCGCTATATCTCAAAATTCACTGACATGAAGTCATTTCCTTGTCACCACTATTTATAAAATCCTAGAGGAACAAGGTCACATGGACAAACTATTTTTCAGCAAATCTAGAGTAAGCAACGAGGTATGAGTAAGCAACACATTATCAACAATGGAGCTTCACTCATGTAAAAATAACACTGCAGGAACATACTGTCTCCTATTTACATGTTTGTCTTCTCAAATTTCACTGATTGGAAGTCACTTTAATCCATTGTACATAATAGCATAGATTCATATCTGTTTCTCTTATCCATACATTTTACAATTCCAATTTGATACCCTCTATTAAAAATTGATATCCGTTGACAGCCTAAAGGCGAGAACCATGTTTTCTATGTAATTTTTCGAGCAACCAATGATGAAATAATTGAACTCCTATATTGTCAATAAACCTTGGTGCATTGAATTAAACTCCTATATTGTCAACAAAACAAACCCTGGTAATTTAAAACCCTGTTCTCTATATTGTCAACAAAACAAACCCTTGTAATTGAAAACACTGTTGTACAACAACATTATGAGCCGACAGAACTAGGGTGTTTGATGACCACAATTGAACTAGCATTGAATTGAATATTAGTGGGCAAGTGAGGATAGGAGGCACCATTGGGGGAGAATAGAGCAGCAAGCAAGCAGTACTGGATTGAACGAATTGAATCAATAAACTCACACGGTACTGGATTGAATGAATGAAATCAACAAATTCACATATGCAGATAGGTGGTAGATTAGGCAGAACGAGAGGTGAGGACGGACCATTCGGTGGCGAAGTGTGGCGGGGCGTCAACCATCCACTCAGGAAGCATGATCTCACGTGCGAACCACCGACGCGCATCGGAGCCTCAGAACCTGGATGCGGTGACCGCCGCCGCCGCTGCGACACCAGCAACCGTGAGCTCGTGCTCGTATTCCTCCTCCTCGTGCTCGTCATACTCTTCCTCCTCATACAGACTGCTGGCTGCGGCAGGGGCCTGGGTGGTGAGGAGGGAAGTCGCGAGGGCGCGGGCGCGCACCGGGCAGACTACGCCTAGAGAGCGAGTTCCAGCGGCTCTGCAGGTCAGAGATGATGGCTGGTATTTTGTAGGGGCGGTGGCTCCCTGCCCTCAAGGCAGCCTCCGCATCGCCCATTCGCGGCGGGCGTGGGTGTGCTGATGGATCCACAGCAGCGCGCGGATTGAGGAGGCGGGACCGACGAACAAACCCTAACGCTAGGAGTTGAACCTAAGAAAATAGAGGATGCGGTGGCCAAGATGAACCCTAGAAATAAAATGTTAATCTAACCATGTTACTTCTATTATTCATCCTAACTATACTACTCCTTTTGCAATTATGCATTTACCCTTTTGCCCTCCACTAAAAAAAAATTACAAAAAAGGAATTACCACTCCTCTATTTGAGGATCCAATCCCCTCAATTACGGACGCGATTGGGATATAACATGACGCATATGGCCCACTGACCATCGACACACCAATCGCGTCACGTCGCGTTGCTCCCATCGCGTCCTATCGCTTCTCATGGTCTGGGCCCATCGCCCATAGACACACCAATCGCGTCCCATCGCGTCTCCAACCATTGTAAAAATTCTCATAAAATAGCAGAACAAATCAGCGAAATAAAACTAATTATTGTTATCATTAACCAAAAAATAATCTAGAAGAGTAAAGATTTGTCCTGGCTATAAGTTGTCTGCATTATTGATTTTTAATAAAGAATGAGAAGTTGTACGGCACAAAGGTTTATACAGTCTTTTGTCAGTTATTACAATGCAAAGAACACTGGTTGAGGTTTATACAATCTTGGAGAAGTACCAGCCGACGGATAGGGCGTGCGCACGCATACCGTTCTGAGAAACCCTGGTTGATTATTCAAACACTGCTTTGAGCATAGCATGCATCATGCATGGTTCTTCTTTCCAGAAACAGTACTAATACACTGACGAAGTACATCAGCAAGCATCACAGCGGCGACTTTTATTTTATTTCTTCTCTGACGAATCTCGAGAGAAGCAAACTTGACTTGGCATGCATGCTAGCAGCGCAGGTCGACGGCGTCCCATGCCATCAGAAGACACCACCCACGAACGCCGCCGGAGGCGGCGGCGCCGGCGTGCAGGGGCGCTCGCAGAAGTTTGTGAGAATGTCCGCGCAGCGGTAGGTGACGACGGGGCCGGGGCCGCCGCCGGGAGGAATCCCTGCATCTTGCTTGACGCAGTTCTTGCACTCCGGGTGGCACCCGCGCACCGAGATGTCCTGGCAGTGGCACTCCGGCGGGAACTTCTTGTTGCAAGCACCACAGTTGTCGCAGTCGCCGCACGGCCACGAGCCTGGTGTGCGGTGTGCCCACGCATGTTTAGAGTGTTCATATGCATACATCCTATAACAAGTGATTCTACATATCCTGATGAAAATTAAACTAAACGGCAAAAGGATTCGTCGTCACCTTCACCGAGCGGCAGAGCTGCGAGGACGCCGAGAACAGCCACAGTGACGACGAATATCACCTGAGGCCTCATCTTCCTTTCTCCTAGCAAGAACAGGCCAGAATGCCAAGTTTGTTGCTTGGATTTCCTCCCTACGGAGGCTGAAGGTGTTCTTATAGGAGGGGAGGGAGGCTTCCAGTGTCACAGATGCCCCGGGAAAATTAGGCGGGCGATGGATTCATTTGACCACCACCGATGCACCCCTACAGGCTTCAGACGACTGGCAACGTGTGGCAGAGGAAAAGATCGAGCACTCTCAGCACAGTCAGCGGCTCGGCTCCAAGCGCAAAGAACCATCCGGCACAAAATCATCTGGTAGAAAAGGAAAAGAAAAAAAACAAGAATACAGAAATGATAGGTAGGAAAAGGAAAAAGAAAAAAAGAGAAAAGGATATGGAACAGATTACTGGCAGTCTACTCTGACTCAGGATGATTATTAGGTTGGACGAAACAAAAATTATGCAAGAAACTTTGCTTCATTAGTATTAGGTACAGATACAGTGAGAGATTTATAAGAGAGAAGGAGATATTCTAGAAATGGAAAAAAGACCCATTCAAAAAGGAAGTGGACATGCAGGAGTTTCTCTATCTCTACAACTAAAAATTACGGAAGAGAAACCTTCACCGGGCGTGAGAACAAATTAGGGAGAGCATCCCACCGATTCAGTCACCGTGCAATCTGCGTGAGCTCCTTCAGTACCCCGCAGAACAAATTTCGGAAGCAAATTGGATCGTTCAATCACGGCACAATCACCGCAGCACAACCATTGTCCGCGCCTGCACTAATACCCCGCCCCGCACCTGCTCCGACCCCGCTGAGTGCCCGTTGCAGTTCCACGAGGAGCCACGCCTGTCGCTCCTTCAACCTCCGAGCGTTGCCGTGCCTCGTCGTCGCCAGACGCCGCCATACCGAGGTCGCGACCAGGAGCGCCCTGCTCGCGACGTCGTGCCACGGCGCCACGTACCTCAACGACGACTGCAGCCGACACTATATATCTTTGACGCCCTCAAACGCAACCGGCGGAGTCCCTGCAGCCAGTTCCTCCCCGACATCCACCTGCTCCACTTCATCGACAGGTGTGCCACGCCCAAGTCCACACCACCGCCTGCAAGAACGGCCGACAACCGGTCGATCTCCCCACGCCGGTAAGTCGCTTGGCATTGGATTTCTGATCCATTCTTTTCAATGCAGTCGCCTGACAACCGTCGACCTCCCCACCCCGGTAAGCCAGTAAGCTGCAGTTTCAAAATGCTGCTGTGTTTTTCTGAATGGTTTAATTCACTACAAGAGAATGTCTGTAGCTAGGGTCTTGCCTAGCGAAACTAGCCGATCTGTGCTAGACCATTGCACTACTGCTAAAGCGGAAAACTGCTCAATGAACAGAAATGATGATTGACTAGAGACACCGCAATAATTAAACAGACCAAGGTCTATTCTTTCAGTAGTAGAAGTAGATTCACTTGGATTGTGCCTAGATAGAGTGCGCATTTTGGGTTTGAATTATCTTTTTCCTAATCCTTTAGGATGATGCCTTAGAAATTCTAATATTCTAGGATGATGCCTTAGAAATTCTAGCCAATAACATTATTACCAACGGATGCAGAAAAGACAACCCTACAAGCACCCAGTCACAACTGAAAGACCACAAAAAAATTTAAAAGGCACGGCACAGCCAGCAGATTTTCACAGATTTGCTGCAAACTGATGGGATCCAAACAAACCTATCAAGATAATCATTGGCACAACTCGACAAAGAAAACATGGCCTCTCAATCTCCAGGATACAAAGCACAAACCAGACAATGATATACTGATTAGCTTCCTACATTTAGACAATTTCACTTTGAACAGGTTGACAAGGTCACACCAGATTTGACTCCCTTCTATTTATTTACATTTAGCTTCCTACAGGCACGATGAAAATTAGTTTGATACAATTGTTATGCTTGAGATCTGAGAACACATAAATAAATCTTATCTTCTAATTCTCTTTAGTGTTTCAGTCAGTGGCAGATCCAATGAAAAATTTAAGGTAGGGCAGAAAAGTAAAGAAGCTTTTTAAATATGTGTATATAACCATTAAATTGAATTCACTGATCAGTCGAACTCCAGGCAGGGCGGCGGGACTTGGGGTAGCGGCAGGGAACCTCCGGTGTCCTTTGGGATCAGGAAGGGTTCGGGGGTGGTGGCTGTACAGTAGTGATGCATTTCTCTTTCACTTGTCTAATATGTGGAGTTTTGCAGTAATGTCAAACAAACAACTAATGACATAACTAATGGCAGCGCTGCTTGTGTGTATCTTGTTAGTTTTGATCTCCTCTCCAATTGGCATGGACGACGAAGTTCACCGCCGCCACTTTCCCCACCTACAGTTCCTAACCCTAGTCCGATCTAAGTGAGGGAGTGCAGTAGTAACGGGAAGCACCTCCACGCCGTCACCGCCACTGCACTGTGCCACCACGGTCTTCACTGCATCGCTTTCTTCCCCAACCGTCGCTGCCCATGCGCAGCCGCCACCAACACTCGTGATGGTGACCGGATCGAGCTCCAACACCGCCGTTCCCGCACTTCCCTCAGATGGTCCGCGCTCCTCACTTCACCCTCTCATCTTCTACCCTTTCTATCTCTCTCGGTTAGTAGATCATGTATTAGGATCTTCATGTATACTCGAAATACAAAAGTACCCCACTGGATCTATGTCCTAACGATGTTTATATACTAACAATGGTATCGGAGGACTGGATCTAGGTGTAGATCTAGTTTGGGGAAAAGAAAAGAAGAACACAAACACCGGTTTGGATTTCGGATCGGAAATAACTCGAACAACCCTAACCCTAACTGTGAAACCCTAGAAGGGTCAAAGAAGAGAAAGGAAGACAGAGGTGGGAGTGACCTACCTGGACCCCACCTTTGTCCCGACCTGCGATGTCAAGGACGCTGTGTGCGAAAGAACAGTGGAGCCACCGCTCGCCGGCGGGACGCCGCCGTGCGCGCGCGCGAGCCGATGGCACCACCGCGAGGCCACGTGAGTGAGCCAACTGGGTTGCTGTTGCGCATCGCGTGCTGTGCGCGAGGATGGGCCTTGGGCCAGCGCGAGTGTGCACAGAGTGTATTGGGCCACGTGTTGGTTTTGAGCAGCTGGGCCGAAATGACGATGTACACTGTAAATAATCAGATTCCATTTTAATTTTTTTCAGAAGCTGAATTCAATGCCTTTTCATGCATTTCGAGTTAAATTTTGATAAAATTTCTGTACAAATTTATCTAACGATATTTTTGTTTAGTAAATAGTAAAGTTGCTTCTAGAAAATATTATTATGAGAATTTTACAATTGTTTCCGCTGCGTATTTACAGTTGATGCTTTCATTATTAAATTCGAACCAACGGGAGAATTTAATTTTGAAAAATTGATAAATACTGAAATAATTATAATATTGATATTATTCTGACCAACGTTGATTAATAGCAGTATTATGATGTTTTATGGTTTCTGTCATGCATTAATTCTATTTCTGCCCAATGGTGATGTAGAATTAGTGTAAAAGGATAAATTATATGTTTTACTTTTTGACCAACGTTGAAACTAAAGCATGCAATTATTTTGTAATTATGTTCTCACTAAACATGAATTGTGTTTTCAGGAGGTTACTCTTTGATGGGGTTTATCAAAGATATACTACCCCTCAAAGGTGACAACTACATCGAATAGAAGAAGAAAATTGACCTCGTCTTTGTCTTGATTGAGGTGGACTTGGTAGTCACCACACCGTGCCCCACTGAGCCTGTGGCACCGGTGAGGGAGACTAATGAGTCTGATGATGATTGGCAAAAGAAAGAGAGGGACCATGCTCCCATACAGATGGCATATGACTTGTAAAAGCAAAAGTGGGTCAATGCCAACAAAAAGTGTGTTGTTGTCATAAAGAACACGATTGAGCCTGCTATAATGGGCTCAATCTAAGAGTGTGACACTGTCATAGAATACCTGGAAAGAATAAAGAGTCAGTTCTATGGCTCTTTAAAGACATATGCTGATAAAGCAGCTGGTGACAGAGAAGTACACTGGAGGTGGCAATGGCAATGGCATTAGAGAGCACATATCAAAGATAAATCATTTGAACAACAAGCTCAAACCAATAGATCTGAATCTTAAGGAAGAGTTTCTTGTCCATCTGATTTTTGCATCTCTACCAAAAGAGATTGACACATTTGTTGTCAATTACAATATCCAGCCCGAAAAATAGGATCTAGAACGTTGTATGACAATGTGTGTGCAAGAGGAAGAGAGGATAAAGGCCACCAATGGTGGTACTCTCAGCTTTGTCAAAGATAATATGAAAAAGAATGTGAATGTCAATGCCAACTCTCCCTCAAAGCCAAAGGGCAAGGGTCCCATGCAGCATCAGGCTCAGCCCAACAGGTTCGTAGTGAACAAAGATCAGTGTCTCCACTAGAAGGAGGGACATTACAAGAAAGATTGTCCTGACTTCTTAAAGATGATCATGACAAAGAGAGGTGAGAACATTATTACATTCATAAATGAATTCATGCATGTACAATATTGTAAATCTATTTGGTGGATTGACTCAGGTGCAACTGTTCATGTTGCTAATTCTTTACAGGGATTCCGTTCGACGAGGACTACGCAAAGAAGCGAAAGACACGTTAAAGTCGTGAATGGAGTCCAAGCAGATGTCGAAGCTGTTGGTGATGTTCCTCTAGAGCTTGCTAATGGCTTCATTCTTTTGCTTGGAGATGTTTTATTTGTTCCTTCATTACAAAGAAACTTGATTAGTGTGTCTTGTTTGGATAATGATGGATTTGATTGCTATTTTGGAGATGGCAAATGTGAAATACAATGTAATAATGAATGTGTTGGCCTTGCTTTTCAAAAGCAAGATCTTTATTTGTTATCACTTCGTGAAAATGTGAATTTCGTATGTGATATGAATGTGAACGTAACCTCGTCTGTATATGCAAATAGAAAACGAAAGAGAACTCTAGATGCATCGTCGAAATTATGGCACTGTCGTTTATGCCATATTTCGAGGAGGAGAATAGAGAGACTAGTTAAGAATGATATTCTTCCTCCACTAGAGTTCTCAGACTTTGAACATTGTAGAGAATGTATTAAAGGAAAATACACAAAGCAAATTAAAAAGGATGTTAAACGAAGCACAGGAATTCTACAGATAATTCACACAGACATCTGTAGTCCTTTTCCTGTGAAAAGCATGGATGGTTATGACTCGTTCATAACATTCACAGATGATTACTCCTGTTATGGCTATATTTATCCAATTAAAGAAAGAACAAAAGCGTTGGATAAATTTAAAATAATTAAGACTGAAGTTGAAAATTAGCATAATTTAAAGATTAAAGTGGTCCAGTTTGATCGTGGTGGGGAGTACTACGGTAGGCATACCCCATATGGCCAAGTTCATAGACCTTTTGTAAGGTTTCTATAGGAGAATGGCATAGTTGCCCAGTATTCAACACCGAGCGAACCTGAGCAGAATGGAGTAGCTGAAAGGCATAACCGTACCCTGATGGATATGGTGCGTAGCATGATGAGTTACTTTGACTTGCCATTGAGTCTATAGATGGAGGCATTAAAAACCGCCATTCATATTCTAAATAGAGTACCAAGTAAAGCGGTGCCCAAAACACCGTATGAGATGTGGACAGAAAGAGTACCCTCACTGAAATACTTGCGTGTGGGGGGGGGGAGTCCTGCTGAGGCAAAAGTGTTTAACCCAAATATTGGAAAACTAGATCCCAAAACAGTAAGTTGCTATTTTGTTGGCTATCCTGAAAAATCAAAAGGTTTTCGTTTCTACTGTTCAGACAGATATACAAAATTTGTAAAAACGAGACACGCTATTTTCTTAGAGGATGAAATGACGAGGGGGAGCACAGTAACTCGGAAGATTGATCTTGAGGAGAAGCGGGTATGTGTGCCCACTCCAATGACTCAGGAACCATATTTTGAATTACCTGTTCTTGTTGTACCAATAGTGCCTAACACTGTAGTGCATACACCTGTTGTTAGCTCTCCTGTGGCAATAATGGATAATGATGAGGAACCTGTTCCTTAGGATCCTACAGAAAATGATGCCACTAATGAGGGGGAGCAACAACAGCCCCAAACAGAAGATGTGCCACATGTGGAGGCCCCGAGAAGATCTCAAAGAGTTAGAAGATCAGCGATACCTGATGATTATGAGGTGTATAACACTAAAGAATTTCAAATGGAGGGTGATCCCACTTCATTTGATGAAGCCATGAAAAGCGATAATTCATCAAAGTGGTTTGAGGCCATGGAAGATGAAATAAAGTCGATGAGTACCAATAAAGTATAGGACTTAGAACCTATTCCTAAAGGAGCCAAAACAGTAGGCTGTAAATAGGTCTACAAGACTAAACATAACTCCCAAGGGAACATCGAAAGGTTTAAAGCGCGACTTGTGGCAAAAGGTTTCACGCAAAGAGAAGGGATTCATTACAATGAGACGTTTTCTCCAGTCTCATGTAAAGATTCCTTCAGAATTATAAAGACGGCGTTCCTAAATGGGGATCTGGAGGAAAATGTTTACATGGCACAACTTGAAGGAAAGAAAAAGATGAGGTGCCGTCTAAAGAAATCAATTTATGGGTTAAAGCAAGCTTCAAGACAGTGGTACTTGAAGTTTGACAGAACAATAAGGAATTTTGGGTTTAAAGAAAATATTGAGGATAATTGTGTTTATGCAAAGTTTAAAAATGGAAAGTATATCTTCCTAATCCTGTATGTGGATGACATCTTACTTGCCAGTAGTGATGTCAGTCTACTACTGGAGACAAAGAAGTTTTTATCCTCAAAATTTGACATGAAAGATCTTGGTGAAGCATCTTTTGTTTTGGGTATAGAAATTCACCGAGATAGAAGTAAAGGGGTATTAGGACTGTCTCAAAAGGCATACATAGAAAAAGTTTTAAAGAAATTCAATATGCATAAATGCAGTGCCTCACCTGCACCCATAGTCAAGGGAGACAGATATGGGGATTTTCAATGCCCCAGGAACCAATTCGAGCTCGATCAAATGAAATCGGTTCCATATGCTTCTGCTGTCGGAAGCCTGCAGTATGCTCAAGTATGCACGCGCCCTTACTTAGCATTTGTTACCGGGTTGCTTGGCAGATTTCAATGTAATCTAGGGATTGAACACTAGAAATTGGTAAAGAAGTCTTGCGATATTTGCAAGGCACGAAAGGCCTCATGTTGACATATAGAAAATCAGATTCTCTCCAGATAGTGGGGTATTCGAACTCTAATTATGCGGGAGATGATAGAAAATCTACGTCAGGATATGTGTTCACTCTCGCTGGAGGAGCTATTTCATGGAAAAGCTCAAAACAAACCGTCACTACATCGTCCACAATGTATGCCGAGTTTGTAGCATGTTATGAGGCAACGGGGCAGGTGAACTGGCCAAAGAAGTTCATACTCGGTCTAAAGGTGGTCGACAGCATTAATAAGCCACTAAAGTTGTACTGTGATAATAGTGTACAGTACGCTCACAACAATAGGTCAAGTGGTGCTGCTAAACACATTGACATAAAGTATTATGTTGTGAAGGATAAAGTCCGGGATCAAATTATAAACCTTGAGCATATAAGAACTGAAAAGATGCTCGCGGATCCGCTTACAAAAGGCTTACCACCCAACGTGTTCAGAGAACATGTAGCCGGCATGGGTTTAAGGGAAAGCCTATGACTCGTGGACTATAATAAAGGGCCCAAAGTCAAAGTAACTGTTTCAGATCAGATATGTGTATTATAGCTGTCAAATCTATCGGTGATTGACCGTGACGATGAAACATGCTCTATGCGCCTATCTGTAATGGAACGAGTAAAGTGAAAAGTATTGAAGTTAAATTTTAAAGGTTAGAGTATAAGGTGAGATCAAGGGGGAGAATGTTAGTTTTGATCTCCTCTCTAATAGGCCCAATGGCCTATTGGGCTTGATCCCGCGCCCTGATCGGGGGCGCCCAACCCAACTATGGTTGGAGGGCCCCTGTCACACTGCGCTATAAAAAGGAGAGGTGGGGGGCCAGGGCACGGACGATGAAGTTTGCCGCCACCACTTTCCCCACCTACAGTTCCTAACCCTAGTCCGATCTAAGTGAGGGAGCGCAGTAGTGATGGGAAGCACCTCCACGCCGTCACCGCCATTGCAGTGCGCCGTCACGGTCTTCACTGCATCGCTTTCTTCCCCAACCGTCGCTGCCCGTGCGCAGCCACCACCAACACTCGTGATGGCGACCGGATCGAGCTCCAACACCGCCGCTCCCGCACTTCCCTCGGATGGTCCGCGATCCTCACTTTACCCTCTCATCTTCTACCCTCACTTTCTCTCTTGGTTAGTAGATCATGTATTAGGATCTTCATGTATACTCGAAATACAAAAGTACCCCACTGGATCTATGTCCTAACGATGTTTATATACTAACATATCTGTGGTCATATATAGTTCAAGTAGTATATTGAAGCTTACCCAAATTGCATTATTTTTGTGTTGAGAGTTATATATTAAAGTTCAGAAAATTCAGAGGTATACCTGAGGTCAGAGTACGAGGAGTGGTATATTGAAGCTTACCCAAATTGCATTACTTTGCTTTGCAAATATTGCAGTTGTCGGGACTCGTTCAGAGTTTAAACTTTCAACAATATTAAAGCTAGCTTCCATTGCGTTGATCAGTTCTCACATTTTGGGTTTTGAGATATCACTCCCACTACACAAATGGTTACAATGAGATGATTCACTGCAGGCTTTGGACAATGCTAACCAGGTTGCAAATAGTAATAGGGCAATACTAGAACACATTTAAGCTTAAAAGGCTATTATCCAATATAAGTGTTCATTAAAGTTGTACATACCAGATGCAATTTTGACCACAGAATGCAATTACAGTAGCCTAAAGCATGCTGACGAATGATTGCATTTAAATATGCCCTATCTTTATTGCTTTGTCAATGTTCAGCAAATCTGCATGAATCTTGTTATTGCAGCAATAGAGAGGGCTAGATATAAAAACGAAACTTTCTTACAGTGCTAGGCATATCGCAAATAGACCCACGAAAGGATGCAACGAGACGGGCGAGATGATCGTTTTGGGATTACCTCCGCCCCAAACACGGCAGTTCCACGAAAGGAGTCATGGCGCGCCTTAAAGGTTGGCGCCAAAGGCTTTTGGTTTCCAAAATTTTTCAAGATTCTCCGTCGCATCGAATCTTTAGATGTATGCATGGAGCATTAAATGTAGACGAAAAAAACTAATTACACAGTTTGGTAGAAAATCCGTGAGACGAATCTTCTGAGCTTAATTAGTCCTTGATTGGACACTAATTGTCAAATACAATCGAAAGTGCTATAGTAGCCAAAGCCAAAAATTTTCGTGATTTAAACACAAGATGTTCAGAAGAGGAACACAGGTGGGCCGTGGTGAATAGCTTTGCCTTTTCTTTGACCAGTCAAATCAGAAGGGGTCACAAATTAAGGCCGTGCGGTCAGCTTGAATAGTCTTCTACTCGGGCAGATCGTGCGAATCTGTGTTGGACTGAACCCTCTCCCGTAGCATGGCCTTGTTAGTTACCAATTCCTCCCCAAATTCTACTGTACAAAAAGAAGATTCCCTATCACATAAAAAAATGCCGGTAAATACATGGAGTACTAAATGTAGATAAAATCAAAAACTAATAGCACAGTTTTGTTGTACTTTACGAGACGAACATTTTAAATCTAATTTATCAATATTTGAATAATTTTTTACACTAAAAAACAAAACGTGCTACAGTGTTCTGACAGAAACACTGTAGCGCGCAGGCGCCGAATCGGCGCCCCAACTCGGCATCTAAACACGGCCCATATTGGGCCGCGTTTCTACACAGCCGTCAAATCGACTGATCGGGCAGAGCAGAATCATGCGCTGCTGATAGCAAATTGGGTTCGTGCATGGGGACTATTCTTTGGTTGCTGGGCGGCAAGAAGCGGTGTACTAGTTTGCTATAGCAGGCCATCCCCTTTGCGAGTTTGCGGCCCATTAAAATCTGGTGGGAACAGGGGGGCTTCACAGTCAACATGCATCGGCGGTAGGCTGTGGCTGCATCAGTCTACCATGTTCACTTACGCTGAAATTTAACTTATTCTAATATTTATTATATTGATTTGTTGTAAGAGAAAAATATTATCCTGGCCCCGCTGCCCCTGGCCGAGATGCATGGGGCCATGAGTGTTGTGTTGGAAAGCAGTGCTGCTAGGGTTCGCAATTGCCTGGTGCTGAGATGGAGTGCTGATTGTTGACCAGGACGGCAAGGATCAGGCGTGTGTTTGGCGCTGATTCTGGACTGAGTTAGCTGTGATCTGGCGTGTTTGACGCTGAGTTGTGCCAGTGGATAGGGTAGCAAAGTCCGTTTTTAAGTTGGCCAAGTAAGGCTGAGGTGGAGCTGCTGTTGCGCTTGATGTCGTACTCCAAGCGAGCAGTTTGAAGCAGGAGGTGTCACTGCGATTGAATCTGGAGGGGCTACGAGAGTTAGGGGATTGGAGGCGTGGCAGATTTGGATTGAGGTTGAAAGTCAGGGAGGAAGGCAGGAGAGTATGAGAGAGCCGGCAGTCAGCCCAAAGTTCGCACAAAGCTTAGAGTTGTCCAACAATGGTCGATATTCATATATATAATCCTTATTAGAATAAAAAAATAGCCATTTCGTGCATCACATTTAGAGCAAAAGCAGGTGATGGATTATACATCATTGGTATCTTTGTTATGTCTTTTTAAACTCACATATGCTTGGCTTAAAAACATGAGACCATGTTAATAGCCAAATATGATCGGTTTAGTTAAAGACAAACAGAGGTAACCAAAAGATATTGTCATGACTCGACACGATAGCAGTGCTTTGAGCATGGCATCATGCCATCATGCAGCATGATGACGTACACTGACTCTTGAGCGTAGCATGTATCATGCATGGCGACGTAGGCGGTGTTTCCAACAGTGCTTTGAGCGTAGCATGCATCATGCATGGCTCTTTATTCCAGAAACAGTACGAATACACTGACGACGACGTACAAGAGCAAGCTCGAGCAGAGCGGCAACATTTATTTTATTTCTTACATTTATTTTATTTCTTCTCTCACGAAGCTCGAGAGAAGCAAACTCGACTTGGCACGCATGCTTGCAGCAGATCGTCGGCGTCCCATGCCATCAGAAGACACCACCCACGAACGCCGCCTCCGGCGCCGGCGCCGGCGCCGGCGTGCACCGCTCCTTGCAGAAGTTTGTGAGATAGTCATCGCAGCGGTAGGTGACGATGGGGCCGATGCCACCGTGGGGAGGAATCCCTGCACCTTGCTTGACGCAGTTCTTGCACTCCGGGTGGCACCCGTCCACGGAGATGTCATTGCAGTGGCACTCCGGCGGGAACTTCCTGTTGCAATCACCGCAGTCGTCGCAGCACGGCCACGAGCCTGGTGTGCCGACGCGCATGCATGTTTAGCAAAAAATGTCAGTGTGTTTGTATGCATCGTAGCAAATGATATGATGGATATATCCAGATGAAAATAATAAAACTAAACGGCAAAAGGATTCTCGTCGTCACCTTCGCCGAGCGGCAGAGCTGCGAGGACGCCGAGAACAGCCAGAGTGACGACGAGTATCACCTGAGGCCTCATCTTTGTTTCTCCTGGCAAGAACAGGCCACAATGCCAAGTTTGTTGCTTGGATTTGAGGATTTCCTTCCTACGTACGTACGTATACGGCTATCAGTATGGTCGAGGCTCTGGAGGTCTTCTTATAGCAGGGGAGGGCGGCTTCCAGCGTAGATGCCCAGGCCCCTCGCGAATAAAATTCTAGGCGGCAGTGCCACAACTTGCATCCCGTGCGACACCGTCTGGACGAGCTCCAAGCGCACGTTCCACCAAACAACTGCATGTGGTATTTTCTCATGAGATCACGCAAATGCATGCCACGTGCGAGGGCGACTCGTCACCGGAGTCAACAAGTGGGGGAAAAAAATAGGAGTGCGAGCGCGACGGCGCCTCTCAGGGTGGGCACATTTTAGCCGAACACCGAAAACCGAACCGAAATGTTGGTTTTTCGGTTTCTCGGTTCGTCTTCGGTTTCCGATTTTGTGCAGTTCGGTGTTCGGTGGCGTAGACGGTTTCCAGGCCATGCAAAACCAAAGCACCGTATAAACCGAAATTTGTAGCACTCTCGTATATGTAACTCATGAGTGTATCAAGCAAGGCCTTGACCCTTCGCTTGCGTCGGCCCACAATTAAGCTACCCACAAGCCCACGACACCAAACCTCCCTCGTCCAATCATACAATGACTAGCCCATCACGCAAGTCACAGGCACGCACACTCCAAACCCTAACTAACGTACCTATTGCAACCTGGTTGGGCGGCGGCGGCACAAGGTGAGCCTACGGGCGGGGGCGGCGTAGCCGGCTGTGCGAGCACCGAGCGAGGGTGGCATAGCAGTGAGCGGCCACCGAGCGGCGTCAAGCGGGGGCAGCGCCACCAAGTGGTGTCACGGCGAGCGGAGGCCGCACGACCGAGCGGCGTCGTCGCGAGCGAGGCCGGCGCAGCAGGGCGTGCGAGCTACGGGTGGGACGGGCGCGCAGTGGGTGCGGGCGGCGTAGCTGCCAAGCCACGCGTGCGAGCACTACTGGGCAACGTGGACTGCGAGCAGCCTTTGCTAGTAGGAGAATTCGGTTGAAACCAAACACCGAATCAATGAAGCCAAAACCGAAATCATTGGTTTCTCTATCTTCCTGCAACCGATCGGTTCCATCCTCTGTGCAAACCGAATTTTTCTAAAACCGATGAAACCGAACCGAAGTGTTGGTTCTAACCGATTGCCCAGTCTGAGGCGCCTCCCTGCTGGATGGATGCCACATGGACCTGGCAGGTCGTCGAATAAGCAAGTCGCCGGTACGGGCGATAGTGGCATCGGAGGAGGATTGGGATGGGAACGAGTGAATGTGCACTACGACAGAAAATCTAGTTTGAGACGGTTTGTGATGTCAATTAGTGACGGTTAACACAAGCGTCTGGGATTTTTCGTCCGTGATGTGGCCAGTACTAGTGACGGTCAAGAACCATCTCAGATAAGAACGTAAAAGAGACAGCTCTAGAAAAAAAGTTCTCTCATATGTAACATATTACAGATGGATTCTTAAGGAACAACCGTCTCACAGTCTACAAAACAGCGTCTCCAATTAAAACAAAACAGACAAATGTTTAACGTAAGCCGTCTCCGTTATGAACATTTTTTATGCCTATAAAGAGCTGCCCGTCACGAACCAGTGTAAAAGTTAGACAAGTAAAAATATGTTATCATTAAGTTTATAAAATATTATACCTACTCTACAAGGATTGTATCAAAACATATTTGTGCAAAGTAATCCAAGGACATTAAAGTAATTAAAATAAAGATTATACCTAATGGTCAATAAGTACCATATCATGCACTCCCTCCGTCCCAAATTGTAAGTCATTCCAAGAATCTTGGAAAAAGTCAAAGCATCTCAAGTTTGACCAAAATTATAGAGAAAATCACAAAGATTTGTGACATCAAATAGGTATACTATGAAAATATAATTAATAATTAATCTAATGATACTTAGTTGGCATCATGAATGTTATTATCTTGTCATATAAATTTGATCAAACTTGAGATGCTTTGACTCTCCAAGATTTTTGGAATGACTTACAATTCAGGATGGAGGGAGTACGTCATAGGAGACATAAGTGATCAAAATAAATAACAGTTCAAACATTCATTCATGGTGATCACTACGGCCCTACGGGTCACAATAAGCACCCTCAAACATTCATTGATGTTGTATTACTCTGAACCTATAAGTCCCCTCATCAGGACAGTACAATTTCATTATGCAAGCAAGTGATACAGTGAATGTAGAGTCGCCTGACACTTGGATCGCACGTCGCGGCCAAGTAGCCGTGAAGCAACCAATGGGAAACCGTGCGGCGAGCGTGGTCCTGGTGCTGGTACAGACGTCGAGCGCCTCGCAGTGGAAGGAGTCGGCGCACGGGCGTAGAGTTTGGGCTTGTTGGCTTCCTCCTGGGCACCGCGGTGCTGCGTGCAGCCGTCTTGAGGCGGCACCTTCGAGGCTGTTTAGTTCGGGAAAATTTTTAAAAAATGCCACTGCAGCACTTTCGTTATTATTCGATAATTATTGTCCGATTATGGACTAACTAGACTTAAAAAATCTGTCTCATGATTTACAGCTAAACTGTGTAATTAGTTTATTTTTTATTTATATTTAATGCTTCGTCTATGTGTCCAAAGATTCGATGTAAAAGGAATCTCAAAAATTTTTGAAAACTAAACAGGCGACCCAGGTCAATCACGATGATCCCTTCCGCACGTGGTAGGGAAAATAATTTATTTATCTTCTTCTTTCTTGCTTGCTATACGTAGATTTTAAAGTATATTATATTTTCCCTTCTTTCAACATTTAATAATGGCAAATGTGGGTAATTTTAAAGAAAATAAAGTAGACCCAATGATTACTTATTGCTAGAGTCTATAGATTCGATGGCTAGATATTTCTGATTCATACGAGAACTTTAAGCATTTATCTTTTTTTTTGAGGCGTATGATCAGATTTAACGTGGAGATAAGATCATAAGATGCTGGGGGAGTAGTGTGCTGAGCGAGGGCGCTTGCATATACTTGCCTGAGGGCGTCCGCAATGTTAATAGCTAGTATTAGCTACGTAGTCAACTGATGTGGAGGTGAGAGAAAAGAAAAAAGACTATTTAACATTGCTGGACCCACATGCTCTTCTCACATGTTATTGGGCTACGTAAAATAGATCAGTTATTTGCTCGTAGCTAGTGACTACTCTCTCTAGCTAACTAAATAGCTGGTTGTTGGGGACGCCCTGATGCTGAAGAAGTGTCGCAGTCTTAACTTTGGCCTTGTTTAGTTCGCGATTTTTTTTGAGAAATGGTACCGTAGCACTTTCGTTGTTATTTGGTAATTAGTGTCTAATCATGATCTAATTAGGTTTAAAAGATTCATCTCGTGAATTATGGCTAAACTGTGTAATTAGTTTTATTTTTTATCTATATTTAATACTTCATGTATGCGTTTAAATATTCGATGTGACAGGAAATCTTGAAAAATTTTGCAAAATTTTGAGATTAATTGATGTCGGCACCTTGGTGGACCGTGTCATCACATCACCGGCGTGGGGAGTGGCATCCTCACGAGGCCCTATGCCGTGCACGGCATGGGCATTCCCATTGGCCAGTTTGCCATCTGGTTCTTGTGCGTGGAGCAATTGTTGACCATGGAAGAAGGTCAATGCTTCCGGACAAGACAACAGAGTCTGGTGGCATTGCATGCGCACGACTGAGCACAGGCGATCGCTAGCAAGGAGGAAGGACAGTCGTGCAGGCAAACAGCCGTGACAGGATGCGTGCATTCCGTGCTTCAGAAACGTGCGCCCTATAGGTGGACGCGAACGCGGCCACGTTGGACGCCGTGTGCATGCACAACTAATCATGTGGGGCCCGCTGTCGGCATGCTCTCGCTAGTGGACGGGAGGCGCTGCATGCCGTGCTGTTGCCTTTTGCGTGTACGTGGGCATCTGGTTTGTTGACCGAGTGCTCTGGGCGCAACTCGTTTGCCTGAATGCGTGCCTGCACCAGGGTAGAGAAGTAGACTACGGTAACACAGCGGCAGTCAGCGTTTTTCTCTCACACCAAATCAGCTTCAGTCTAGTTTATCACTCGCACAAGCCGAACAGCTCCATGCAAGTGATCCTTCCGGGATGACCTTCTCTCTATTTTGCCTTGTCTTTTTCGGGTGGGAACGTGAGCCCAGCACGGTCAGCCTCGCCCTGTAGCACGGCGCACGCTCTGATGGTTGACCGTGGAGGCACGGAGCTGGCGTCCGTGACTCTAAGCAGCACTAGTGGAGAGGACAGCAAAGTCTACATAGGAGAGCAGAGGTGTTTGGGCGATTGGTCGCTGTGGAATTGCAACTCCACGATGGCATGCGTCCACACTCGCTATCTGCCGCCGTTCGTTTTCGCTTTTTCAATTTTTTATGTCAGGCGCCGTTCATCAATCATTTCGTCGCAGACTATTGCTATTTGAAACCATTCCCCTCACGTACACTGTCTTGCAAGAAACTTGAGGAGAATTTCAGATCAAGGAGTGAAAATATGGAGTATAAAAGTCTGTCCAGATAATGTTTTAGAAAGGGTAAAAATTTGTTCTAGAGTATGTGAAGGCCACTCCATTTTCTCAGCATTTGTTCTAGAGTATGGGTCGTTGTGAGTTTTCTCATGCATACTCACATACCAACCATGGTCATCAGTTCCCAACAACCTTATCTTAGCTGGGCACCCACATCTTGTAGTTCCGGTAGTGATACAAGAGTCAGAACCCTGTTTAAGACAAGTACAAGCACATAAACTTTGTAGTTACCTGAATCAAAAGGTCAAAAAAATGTAATATTACTGGAATCTTGAAATTCCAAATGTTGTAGTTAATTACCGATTTGTGACAAACAATTTCCTGCATGCTCAAGTACGGCTCTTCGCCGTTCTCTCTTTGCTTCGCTACATTTCTGCTTCCTGGCCTGTTGCTGTTATATTTCACACCAGAACCCGCCTCCCAAGAATACATGTTGTAAAATTCTTTTGCCTCTTGCCCTGAATCAAATACCATTCCCATGATAGGCTCAAATATGTATTCTGTATCCTTTGTTGAAGCTCCCCTCAGAGTCCTCTCTATCGATCCCATCATCCTTGGTTTCCTACAATTTGGTCTCTTGTCATTCTTTGGAGCCCATTTCCTTCACAGAATATGCACGATGCTTAAATCTACAGTTGGTATTTAAAATACGTCAATCAAAAATGAGAGAGCTAGTACATACCTCTTTTTGTATGGAACCCCAACCTGTGACTTGTCGACGTAGATCTCTTGGCTCAGATCTACCTCAATAGTTATGTCATCCTCATCATCGCTTTCAGCTGAATCAGTATCTTCAGCGGGACACTCCTCATCCTGGCTGCCTATATTATCTTCAGCTGTCATGCAACCAGTCACCCAGATGTACAGCAGCATTTTTTTGGGTGTTACAACCATCACTCCTTATTCCTTCATCAATATCTTCTCCGTCATGAGTCCCCCAACCTGCACAATCATATACTGGACTACCAATACCACCACTTTCCTCATCCCCCTCTTGACCACCCAAGTATCCTTCATCATCTTCATCCTGCACACTAGCCTCACCAGTGACAAACTTATCCTCACCATCCAAGTATGCTTCATCATTTGCACAACGTTCTGGAACTGATTTTCCAAACTCTTCCTGACCACCCAAGCATTCTTCATCTGAATTTCCCTCATGTTGACTATCCAAGTTATCCCCTACTCCACGCCATGGGACTGAATTTCCATCGTGTTGACTGAAGTTCCCATATGGATCGAAATGAAGCGCACCAGAAGTAGCATTCCTTAGAAGTTCTTGGAAGGATCCAAATCCTGCTAAGGGTAGTACTTCACAAATGAGATAAGCAAACGGTAGTAGTTCACAAATGAGATAAGCGAATAAAGGAAACAGAACAACGAGCCAACCGGGCCTGATGATAAATAAATGAATATTGCGTCAGTAATTCATCTATCAGTTAAATTGAATTTAACTACTAGGACCCAAAAGCTTTTATGAAGAACCATTCGTAATATAGTTCCACTGAAGATCAATTCAGAGTAAGTATTCAACGAATTATGAAAATAAAACCATTTGGAAGATCTTTTTTTTTTGGTAATTTTACTTATATGTTACTAGATAAACTTCATTATTACAATTTCTTCTCATACCAAGCCCCATAAATAAAATAAATCATTTGAAGGAAACTGCTAAATGAGAAGGAGGCCAATAAATATCAATACTGATGTTTTTTTTCTAATAATGCCGTTTTCTCTAATCTACACATTCGATCTTTTATAACCCAACAGTACTGATCATTGCCAGATCAAGCTGCTTAATTGCAAATGCCAGACGCTAAAGGCTACCTGCTAAGCTCAAGGTGAAGGGAAACTGCTAAATCCGAAATAACTATTTAGATGCATATCCAGGTTTTGTAACCTGATAAATGATCAAATATAATTGGCACCTGCTAAAAGCCAGTTTTAGATGCATATCAAGTTTCTGTCCTTCCAAATCTTATTATAATCTTCCAAAAACTAAATAATGCAGCGGAACTACAAATCCAACCAGTTATAATCACCTTGACCACTGTAGACATTTGCAGCAAATGCATTGTAGTTTCCAGGCCCATATGACCAATAAGGATTGCAACCGCTCTGATTCAATCCTGCTTTGATCAACACACATTATTAAGTAGAACAGACGAACTTTATTTTTGGCACAGTTTTAATAACTTTTTTTTTTGCGAAACGGCACAGTTTTAATAACAATAAGTACTCAGACTGAAATAGGATCGGCACAGAATATTTCAACAATAATATGTACAAATTGGACTTTGGTCTTTTTGAAAGGTAAGAAATAGGCAATTAGGGAGTCCAAAAGGCACAGAACATTAATATGGCACAATTCAATATATACTGATGAAACTAAAATTGGATGATCAGACTTCAGCAACCAGCCTCGCAAGACTTGAAAAAGATTAATTTGTTAAATTAAACTTGGGCAAGTCAGTAAAAAAGATTAAACTTTTTCTTAATTAAATAGATAACTTACAGACAATATGGTTTCATAAAGATTGATAATAATGTGAGGTATATATACTAACGAAATGACCATAAGAAACATGTATACACATACAAAGCATTGTGTATGTATCTAATAACAGAACAAACCGATGATATAAAACTAATTATATTTATCATTAACAAGTAATAGACTACGGCGCTAGTTTAAGATGCATATCCCTTTTATGAGCTTTGAAAATCTCACTAATAGTTTCCGAAAACTAAATAATGTAGTGGAACTAGTAATTTATTGTGGCAGAACCACCATAGTCATATGGCCCACATGTGCTTATCCTTGTCTTACAAACTTCAGATAGCAGCACATGCAAGTTAACAACTCAGATAGTCTGTCAAGTGTCCTCGGGAAACCCAAATCGTCCACTTTTCTTTCCGAGCAGGATCCATTACAGAGACATTGCAATATTACAACAGTGATAAGAATTTAGAAATGTATTACATCAGAATAAATATAGCAGAAGAGTTATAACCATAATTTACAAAGCCTGAATTAATTTACTACAACATAAACTTTAGCGAACTCTAGGCAGTAGGGTAGCATGACAGGTACCACTAGCGCACACAAGAGAGATTCACCCTGCCCAAGGGTTCACAACAAACTCATCCACTGCCGGCTCTCATCTGCAACATGGGTTAACAAACCCTGGGTACAAAGGTACTCAACAAGACTTAACCGACAAAAGGGAAAGATTCCAAGGATATGCAGGCTAAAGGGAAATCAAAGTAAGTCTGTAACAAGAATCACTATAACTTTTGCAAAAAAAAGTTTTATTAACAGTTGATCCTTACTTTCAGTATTATAGCTTAAGCTATATAGAGATAAGTATCATATAAGCACCTAATCTTATCCAAGCACTTCTTTAAACCATCTCATCAGTGATCATGAGCACCAGTGTTGAAGTTGTTAACTACGATGTAGATAAGAGAATCGAGTCTTCTTCTCCGAGAACCAACGGCGATTCGAATCGATTTGGCCCAGCTGGGGTTTCCTTGCCACACGACATATGCAGGTCTTACGCACGGACCCAAACCTACATATATCAACCCTTACCTTGATCCTCCAAAACCTGAACTGGTCCAGCGCTTCTCAAAGAGCACAGTACTCCACTGTTCCATGCCACAAAGGTGGACAACACCGCATGGGTACACATTACTCTCACCATCTCCACACTTCCAGTGCGCGGTTGTCGTTTCAACTTAAATATAAATCGGAGCTTGGGCTTACTAGAGTATGTGGCCAGTACTCGCAAAGTCTCGACTCACACAGGGCTACAACGGTACGGTCCTCAATCAGCACAGGCGGGGTCACTATGTTAGGCCTCAAACCATAACGCAAGCCAAATTCCGCCTGGTCTAAGCTTAGAAAGTTTGATCATCATTTATCAGGTTTAACCAAGTTTTAGGATATCAACATTAATTAACCTCAACATCTAAGCATGGCTAAGCATAACTTTTTATTAAAAATTGTGTAACATGGGATAGGTATTTTTGTAGACAAGGAAGATATGCAACAATGGTATATCACTCAACTCCTATACATCTAATGCAATTGGCATACACTTAACTATAAAACATTTTATAAAATTCAAGGAGATGGGTTATCCTCCGGGGCTTGCCTAAGGTGTTGATGTAGACAGGCACAACAGAAAACCACTAGAAAGATAACCAACTCCTAAGAGAGAATTCCACGCCAGGGACTGATCAACTAAAGAATTCCACTCTCTTGTTCTATACCAAAGGATTAATATGCATGTATCAGGTAAATGAATGATTACTTAATTAACAAGAAGGGTAATTGCCTAGGAATTGTTGGGGTAAAACATTCCCAGGTCTACACTCAATCCAAAAGTCACATTCTATTCATTTTAAGAATTATTAAGCTCAATTAACAATTATTTAATGAATTTAATTTAAAGGAATAATTAAGCATATGATCCAACATTATCAAAACCGTACTAGGAATTTTGTGAAGGTAAATTTAAGCATCAGAAACCTACTCATCAAGTTTCATAATTTTTGGACATTTATTTTTGTCTACAAAATCCATACAAGTTGCATTTCTTAATTAAATAAGCTAATTTTATCTCATAGTAAAACTATTGAAACTGACTAACATATATTTTTTCTAAGCAGAGTATAACAAACTAAGCTTACACAATTAATTTCATAATTTTATCAGGTCCCTAGATTTTTCTATGAATTAAATAGTAATCAGCTCAAAAGCATTTTCCCAGAAAAAGAAAAATTATTTTCCTTTCCTTTCTAGTCCACGACCCCTCTGCCCGTCCTGTTCGCCGCGGCAGAGGCACTTAGCCTTTCGGCCTGGCCGTGACTCTGGCGTGCACCGTTGCTCGCCGGCGTAACCACGCCAACGGTGAGGTTCATGGCGGTGAGTACCCTAACACGACCACCGAACCCACGCGGATGCCACCAAGGCACAACATGATCAAACGGAGCTAGGGTTACAGCCCGTCCGCGGCTATGGCGGACCGATGGTGAGCTTCACCGAGCGGCAGAGCTGCGAGGACGCCGAGAACAGCCACAGTGACGACTAGTATCACCTGGGGCCTCATCTTCCTTTCTACTGGCAAGAACAGGCCAGAATGCCAAGATTGTTGCTTGGATTTCCTCCCTACGGAGGCTGAAGGTGTTCTTATAGGAGCGGAGGGAGGCTTCCAGTGTCACAGATGCCCCGGGAAAATTATGCAGGCGATGGATTCATTTGACCACCGATGCACCCCTACAGGCTACAGTCGATTGGCAACGTGTGGCAGAGGAAAAGATCGAGCACTCACGGGAGGGTGGCTCGTCCAACACATCTCTCAGCGCTGTCAACAGCTCGGCTCCATACTTGAGATAATGTGATGCATACTATGCATTGAAGGCAAGAGTGATCTATAAAAGATAAATGCGATCGTCGGTGGAGTAAAACAGTCATAATAATGATACCTCAAAAGTAAAGGAATAGCTAAATGCCTAAACCTTTTATAGTTATGATAGGAAGATAGCATAGTGAATACTGGATGGGTTAACCTAACATTGATGGGTTCAATGATGTCATCCAACGGATGAGGCCCATTCGCATATTCTTCATGGACGGGCTTGATCCACTGCTGCTGTGACCCTGAACTGTGGGCTAAAGGCAGTAGGAGGAGGGTTTCTTAACGCAATCACCAAGTAAGGAGGTATTAGGTAACGATGCTAGAAATGCCTGTTGGTAATCCTTGACACCATTACTAAGATTGAGTTAAGCAATGCGACCAAGAACACTAACTACAATAGTTCTAAATGATCGCAGAATGAATCCGCAAGCGCACAAAATTATCATTGTAGAATTTTACTTAGAAGTATTTAGGGTATCATTATTTATATTTTTTCCAAAGGAAGGCATGGTGTTAAGAGTCTATCATGGATATGAACATGATAACATGACTATATACCAGACCAATACTCAATACAGGAGTAAGTGTTGACGGTCCTTAACACCTAGTTTTACCGTCAATATTTCACCCAAATTCAAGGTAAAGTCACATGAAATGATGAAATTTTGCTTTCAAACTCACCTAGTTCCACTTGTATTGGAGAAATATATGTGTATGCAGGAAAATGATCAAAAACCGGTAAAGTGGGATGAGAGAAGACAAGTGGAGACACGCGGGAGCCACGTGGGCGCCAGGTGGGGGGCGGCCGCCCTATAACAAGGCGCCCGACCAGCCCCTACCAGGTAGCCACATCACCGATCCGTGGGAGCTGCTCCACATCACTTCTCCACCGTTGATCAACGTCAGTTTGATCCAAGGGACATGTTTAAACGTGTCAAGGATTGACGGGCCCGTCGTCATAGACTCTGGGTGCCAAACCGACCTTCTTACCGCATTACCTGCATCAACCGACGTACAACCGCCTTGGAACCGCCTTGGGGAGCCATCGTGGGGCGTTGGATGGCAAGGCAGTGGATCGAAGGGCGTTGGGCGCCCCCTAACAGGTCGGCCGTCCTACCCCCGGCGGCCACCGACCTCTAGCTCGCCTACAAGTACCCCCCTACCTCTCTAGGCTATAAAAGGACACCCCCAGCTCACTTCTTCATAGAACAACTTCAAGAATCAAGCTCACTCCAGTTAGAAGCACTTAGCGTAGCTCTGCTCTAGCTCTAGCTCCTAGCTTAGCTCTGCCTGCTTGCTTAGCGAGTAGAAGCTAGCTAGTGAAGCTAAGGAGTCAGGGAGGAGTCTCGGCCTAAGGAGTTCGGAAGAGTCTTTTGGGGTCTTCGGTCTGCAGCTCCTTTGTAAGCAACGGTTGTTCCTATTCAATAGTGTTTACTTTCAGTATTTACTTTCTGCATTTACTATTGAATAGAATTACTTTATTATCTTTAGTTATTACTTGCTTTACTATACTTGCATTGCTTGCTTTGCTTTGTTTAGTTAAGTTAAGTAATTGACTATAGGTAGTATTGTTATTTATCTTATTAGTGTTTGTGTGCAAAGATTAGTTATTGCTCTGTCGTGTGGTTAAGGTGCTTTAGTTAGTGATGTCCAACTAAAGTAATAAGGTCGAATGTAAGCATGGTGCTTAGACTAGAACTTTTCTTCAGATACTACTAAACCCATGGGTAGTAGTGGTAGGTGATAGGTGGTGACAGCCCTACATCCTCTGTATTCCACCATGTTCGGTTTAGTTATTAAATAGTAACGCTCGTGGTGTCCGATATCTATTCAGTCTATATTGGTTGGGTTTAGGACTTGGTACGCCTCTTTGCTAATTGGAACACACATCACACTTGTAGGATAGTTGCTTAGCTTCCCCCCGAGCATAAGTTATCTTTTATTTAGTTTATTTTAGTTTCTTTTATAGTTTATCATTGTTGGGATAGTTATCCCTTTTTACCCAATTTGTTAACTTGACTATAACCCAAGGAATCACAACCCCAGCCTTCCTTTGGGATAAAATAAATCGACACCTGGTACTCCCAGGCGAAGTGCTACACATGATAGTTCTATCTGCTTGCAGAATCCCTTTTTGCTAGTTCCTAAGAGCTATCATCCCGTATTCTTTAGTGTTGGGACTGACAACCTTATTAGTAACACTAACTAATACTGTGGGCATTTCTAGCGCCGTTGCTAAGGATAGTCTAGATCCTTGTCCTTAGGTAGCTGTGCTAGGAAGTGCCTACTGTAAGTCATGATAAGTTTGAAGATAGTGTGACACACATTCGAGCCAACCTCAAGGATAAAAGGAAAACAAAGAAAAACAGAATGATCCAAAGTGGAGTAGGCATGTTCTAAAATAGCCATGCAAAGAACAAGATAATGATCATAGAAGCTATATGAATAGGATCAGAGTTAAGCATGAGATGGTCGGGGAGGTGCCCGCAACTGGTCTGCTAGTCGACGGAGATTTCAGAAGTCCTACACAATAGGCGAAGATGGGGGAGTGCAAGGGACGGACAGGGCTATCACCACCTGTCACCTACCCACTACCATAGGATGTCGTCATATCTGTTGGTTTCCATGCACCCA
Organism: Saccharum hybrid cultivar R570; assembly: GCA_038087645.1. NCBI lineage: Eukaryota > Viridiplantae > Streptophyta > Magnoliopsida > Poales > Poaceae > Saccharum > Saccharum hybrid cultivar. The sequence continues at coordinate 562,191 of JAQSUU010000744.1, forward strand.
ATCAACATGCCCATGTACAATGGAACTACCCATGCCCCCATGGACACCAACCCTACAGATTGACAAGCTAGGACATGGGCAAACCCGAAGGTATGATGGATTGCCATCTCAAAACCATCATATAGATATATCTATACCTCCTATAAAGTTAAAACCCACCAAGCTATTTCTCTGCATCCTGGTTGCGCCACCTCAGCATAGTGATGTCATGTGATGTCATCAAATCAGTTACCCCCACTAAGCCTCATTTAGCTCGTACTAGCTATTTCTTTTGAAATAGAAAAAAAGTCATAGCACCTAAACCAAGTATCCTAATTAAAATCCAATTGCACAATGGTGTTCCTTGCAATAAACTCTTCAAAACAAGACTCCACATGGATATATTTTGATAACTTTTTTGCAAACATTTAAACCGTTTCTAAGTAAAAAACCTAGCAAAACTATCGTTTCTAAGAAAAAATCTAGCAAAACTGCATATCACATGGATTACATGTGGTCCTCCGAAACATGCATGATTTTGTGAAGGAAAACTCCTAGAAATTTTGGGAGTAGGGATGACCCTCAGGTATAGTAGGGGTGAGGGGTGAGGGTGGATGAGATTAGCCTCCCGTACTGGCTGATCCTATACCTTAGTGAACGCACCAACGAGATTCCTTCTACATCCTATTTCTCCTAACTCAATTCAAATTATTCTTGCATTCCCGCAGCAATGCGTAGGGAATTCACCTAGTTGTATAAAAGGTTAAGCATAAAGTTGAACATGTCAAGATCATAACACACAAACTATATGATAGTTCATATATCATGATTATAACATACATACAACTATACTTGAGTTCATATGCATTGCTATATAAAAATATGAGAACTTGAATATGGAAGAACTCTTCATAGTATTCATACCAAGAGTTGCTCTTTCTTCCAAGGAGACAAGCTCTCCATGTAGCTCTTGCCTTTGCTCTCAACTACTAAAGCTTAAGAACTAAAAGATACAAGTAGAGAGGTGAGGTGTGTATTACCAAAATGGTGTGTGTTGAAGAGGTGAGCTAGACCTTCTTTTATAGGTGAACATGGTCGGTTTGGTTCAGCCCCGGATGGAAACCCACGCAAACCGCCTCCACATACCGCCTTGGTACCGCCACAGCCAGGTGGGCCCGAGAGGCGGTAGGTGAGGTGCGGCTGCACCTTGGCTGGCTCCGCTCGCCACCGCTTCTCTCTAGTCAGTTCCCTGGTGGGCTGGGGTCACGTCCTTGGTGGTGTCTTGGCCTAGGTAAGTGTGTAGGTGGGCTTCCTTCTCTCTTCCTTGTTTGCGTATTTTTCACTCGTTTCCGAGCATGTGTCTGCAAAACATAATTTCTCTGAAAACAAGTGGAGCAAGGTCAAAGTATATGCATGTGTCTAAAGATTATTAATTTCTCCTATTTTGCATCATAATTGGCGGTTCTAGATGTGCAATAGTGGCCGCCAACAAATCCCCCAAGCTTAACCTTTGCTCGACCTGAGCAAATAGCTAAGTATTTGGTTGTTGTTCAGGAGTTACAACGACGCCGATACAATTCACAAGTGCCATGTCTATAACAAAGTATTACATCGCAATTTAAATAAGTGCCTTGCCTGATGTAATCAAATTACTTTTGTTGGTTTTGGCCATCATTACCATATGGACAAATAACTTTTCAACACATTTTGAGAAAATTTAATAAATTATACTTTCCCGATGTGCCGATCTCCATCTAACATAAACTGTTTAAACTAAGAGATGCTTTTACAATGGTTGGAAATCTTTTATACTTTCTAAGTAATTAATTGAGAAACATATTATAGAGGGTATTTAATTAAGCTCGATCTTCCGTGTTTCAGCGCCGCCGCTGCGTATGAGTGGTTTTGTATGTCAGTTCAACTTCAGCTCTTGGTAGAGCGGCATGCCGGGCATGGTGTCCAGGACTGAACCTGGGAAAGCGCCTCCAACAGCAACGCATGGAAGGACTGCATCGTCCCCTGTTCGGTGAGAAGGGCGGTCAGGAGCTTGCCGTCGTCCATGTTGGCATTATTCATCGGGACCATGTACCTAGCTCGCTCGGAGCAGCTGGGCCTCCTGCCTAGTGACGAGGGTGTAGTAGTTGCCGTTGCCGGGGAGGGGGAGGAGCTACTTCAGCACCGGGGTGCTCACCTTATCCGCCTGCCGACCTGTCGTGCATGTAGGCAATGTGGTGCGTAGACTCGTGGTACTGGAAAATGTTCATGACTTCCTGTCGTTATCGTAGTCATCGCCTGCGGCCACGAGGAGGATGTAGCTGTACTCAGGACGCTGCCACGGGCCGGCCTGGCAAGGTGCCTCCGGTAAGGTCCAATCCTTGCAGGTCTCTTGCCGGTTGCCGCCGAGGGTACTAAGACGACTGAGGGGGTGTTTGGTTTGGCTCATTAAAGTTTAGCATATACTGTAGCACTTTCGTCTTATTTGACAATTAGTGTCCAATCATGATTAATTAGGCTTAATAGATTCGTCTCGTAAATTACTCTCAATCTGTGCACTTAGTTTCGTAAATACTCTACATTTAGTACTCCATGCATGTGCCGGAACATTTAATATGATGGCTATTAAAGTTTACCTGCGTGAACCAAACAGACCCTGAATTACCGTTGTTCAAAAATCTACATCTATACCTAATAATAAAGAGGCAAAATTTCTGGTGTGTTTTTTTTTCGTCCAGCCCTCTCTGATGGCTGGCTCAATCCGTTTCCGATACGAACTCATATGGTTGCCCACAATAGAAAAAAACAACACCAAATTTGAATAGGACAAATAGTAACACAAAGAACACCTAAAGTTGTTGTGGACCATTTGGTTATCACGTTCGCTGAACGCATTGGAGCTCTACACCACCACGATAGACATTTGTTTGTGATGTAAGAGAACTTTTCTTTTTTAAATCCCGAAAGTTCACGGGAAAAAACATGGACAAAAAAGAAAAAAAAATGAAAAGAAAACAGAACAAAAGAAAAGACGAAAAACGGAAAAAATGTGAAGAAAAACAAATGTAAAAATAAACAAACGCAGAAGTAAAAGGAAACGAGAAAAATAGGAAACGGAAACAAATTGAAAAAAGGAAAAAAACAACTAGGATAGATACGGTACAAAACAGGAAATGGAAAAAATAGAGAAAAAGAAGGGAAATTAGGATTTAAGATTAGATCAAACCAAATTAATAATTCAATAAAATAGGATAGTTTATTAGTGGTACGAGAATCATATGATAAATTATGCTTTCCATTGCAACGCACGAGTATTTTTTCCTAGTAAAATATAAAAAGAAAATAGATAGTATCCATATTTTTGGTACTGGTCCCACCTAATTTGATATTATCCCCCACCTATTTAGTACCTCCATGTACTTTTAGTAAGGTTACTCCTATTTTTTTTACCGTTCGATCACATCTAATGGAGGGTCTATGTTTTTTCAACTATCGTAAAATTCCACTGAAACTAATGGAGAAAGTACATGAACACTTTTCAACACATAACACACCTAATGTAATAAATTAAATTAAATAAATAAAAGAACAGACTAGACAAAATGCTCCCTAATCCCTTCCAATCCCCTCAAAACACCTTGTAATGGTGAACAACCGAACAAGGCCTCAGTTAGAATTCAGACAGGGCCTAGTTAACCTGCTACAGATACACAAAGAGACCAATAATCTGCAACATTCTACTACGCTATGTTGGATACTATAGCTACTATGCACTGTGTAGGACTTGACCACGCACTGTATACGATTCTCGTCGGTGCAAGAGCCCAGGCCCATGCAATTCGTACTGTAACGTAGCTGCAATAATTTATAACTTATGCACAGTATTGTCCAAATTGCTGCCTGAAAGCAGACAAATAACATAATTATATATTAACAAACTCCATTTATGAAGCCTAATATAATTCATGCTAATTACCCTGAATCGGAAATAATAGACAATACAGAGAATATTAATATTACAAGCACTTCTGACCCACACTCCTAGATCAACGCACATTATTATAGAGACAGAAATACTACAACCATTGACATTGGTAGATAATAGCCTGGCAAGCAGTGGCGGGCCCACCAGTATTCAAGGGTATTCAGTTGAATACCCAAATTTTTTGGCAAAGAATTTTATACATGCAGTGTATATACAAGTCTGTATATTGAAAAAACAAACATACAGGAAAACTGAATGCCCGGATAGCAAAGCAGCCCAAGATAACGTGTTTCTACTCATTTCCGTCCCCCACCCGAAGGCCCAGCAGACAATATGGTCTACCAAAGGCCCAATGAGGGCACTGAGTGCCCTAGCACTTGTTCCCGGCCTCCCGTCGCAGCTCCGCGGGCAGTCCAGCCAAGCACGCAGCCATTCTGTAAGTTTGTCTCCAAATTTAGATTCAATTTGTTAGGGATAGCCTGAGTTTGTCCCCAAATCAATTAGTCTCCTAATTAAATTTTAGGTGTCAATTCTCAAGCATGAAGGATCGAAAAGTTGTCTTATAATTTGTAATCTTTATTGCCATTTTCTTGTTGCATATCCTCTATTTGACTATTATACTATATATTCCATACGCGGCCACCTTGCTACGTTGGATTATTTGATACGTTTTTATGTTAAAGAATTTCAATTTATGTTTAAATTCTTGAATATATAAATTGTGTTCAATTATGTGTTATATATCTCCCCGCCTATATATATTAAGAAATTTCAACTATGCGGCATTATACATGCCAAATATTAATCATTTGGTTGTAAAAAATTCATTTGTACCCTTACTTATACGTTTTGAATACCCAGCTCTAAAATTCTGGGCCCGCCACTGCTGGCAAGTGTGCACCGGGTGGTGAGATGAACCCATTGACATGCTATGGACCTGTAGTTACTCGCTCCAGCACACCGGCGTGAGTGAGCAGCGCCCAAAGCTGCGTGATGAACTCCCCTCCCCTAGCCAGGTGCGCCCGGGCATTGTCGGACGGTGAGGCGTAAAGCATCATCTCCGCCCAGAATTCAGAGAGTATCTTCCACCGAAGAGCCAGCTCTTGTTCTTCAATCAGATGCCTTGCAAGCTTAACGCCCTTCCGCCAGAGCTCATCACCATCACCATTACGCGTGTATATTCTCATTACCTCCTCACACCTGTGTTCCTTCCTCTTGCATCCTTCGAGTATCTCGCGTACATCCTCGATTGACTCATCATGTATGGATTCTGATACAGAGCTGGTGTCAGGCAGGAGCTCAGGTGCGAAAGCCAGGAGATGCATGCAGTACTGCGACAGAGTGGTGGCTGTTGTGACCATGTCTTCTCTTTCGGCGTCTTTTTCTTCTTCTTTTTTACCTTGTGCATCCATATGGTGCTTGCAGAGTGTTGTAGCAATGTGCCAGACCAGTATTGTGTTAGTGACTGATCCGTCAGTACCAGTAGCATCACATGCCCATGAGAGGTGACCATCGACACCATTGTTCTCCAATGATCTTATGCCATTGGTCAGGTGGCCATTGCTTCTTAGTAGAGAATGAAGGACTGCTTTCTTCACATTTTCGGACAGCTTGACTGACTTCTTGGACCCCTTCCTGGCCTTCTTGCCCACCAGGCGCAGTGTTGCATAATGGAGACAACTGCGCACCCGGCCTTTGTGGCCAAGCTCCTCGAGGATACAGTATTGCCCAAGTGTGTTCTTCCACGAGCGAAATGCCTTCAACCTCATGAGAAGTCCTAAGATCATCTCAAGGAAACAACCGCTTCTTTGAAAGAAAGGACTGCTGACGTAGCTTCGTATCAGGGCCACCTTGAACCAACCTGAGGCAACATACAGGTACATCTGGTATGCCTCTAGGAATGGTAAAACAACAGTTATGAATATGGTCAACTTTAACATCTTGACAGAATGATCCCAGACGACGATCTGGTAGATGAGCCACGAGCATAGTCCAAACATGACGATAGGCAGACAGAGAGCTAAGTATCTAGCCTTCTGGTAGAAGTAAGAGTACCTTGTGTAATAGATGTCATGGACAAAGACAAGCTCTTCCTCGATAACCCTGAAGGCTCGCTGGTATGCCTTGTCACCGGCGAGCAGGCCTTTGAACACGAAGTCATGGGTTTTCGCAGGGCCTGCCTCGGAGACATTGAAGCCAGCAAACCTTAGGTTGAGCATCTTGGAGAGTGCCATAGAGAGGCACACGTCCTTGAGCAGCATGCCTCGCTCAAGGCGCAGCAGGTTCCCGGTGCATCGCCAGATCTTCTCGACGGTGATAACTTTCAAGCCGTCCTCATTGTCACATGGCTTGCACCCATGACTCTTGATGCAGTACTTCTCACCGGCGACTATGTACTTGTAGCCTTCCATGGTCGCTGGATCGAATGACCCTGGTAAGTCGTTGTCCTTGTCCTTTTAATGCTCATGCTGCATGTATTTTGTGATAACCCTCATATTCTTGGAGAGGTAGGATCTGCTCACCACCCTCATGGAACCCATCCTAACATACCACTTGAGGATGCCAACGAATAGGATGGCCAAGAGTGGCCACTGGTAGGGGAAGTGGCCATTTTGCGGCGAGGTAATATCCACAACGACGTACACCACCAAGACTGCCTCAAAGAGGTGTGTCACATAGATGCTCTTCCAGTTGTCGATGTTGTCGAGGCGGCAGGCCGTGAGATTGTTCGTGCTTCCCAGTAGCAGAAGCATGAACACGGCCCACACAGCGTAGTCGTCGACGTAGCAATAGTTGTCAGATTTCATCTGCCCAATGGTGTAGCTCACCAGAGGGTAGGACAGCGTGTTGATTCCCATCACGGTAGCGTGGACGAGGCTGTGGCTTGAAAGCCGACGTAATGAACCAAGTGTGTGCAGGAGGATCATGGCTACAATGGCCATGACGACCAAAACTATTACTAACAATATATGAAGAATATCCATATCATCACAATCTAAGGAAGGGGGACTTGGAGAGGGACTTGGTGCAAAATACACCATGTTGGCAGCTGGGAATGGTTTCCTCCCAACAATGTGATAAGAGTGAGATGTGTGTAGTTATCTACCTCACTCCAATGAAGCGAGTACACAGTTCGAGAGTTATGGAGAGCTCTCTGAGGTCGCATGTATATATAGAGAGAAAAGCATATCACACGGTAGTTGTGGGTGGAAGAGCAAAAGCATCACTGCTGCACGTTCGGCCTTTAGTCCCGGGCCTAAAGGGCCTCTAGTCCCAGTTATAGAGCCGGGACTAGAAAATCGGGACTAAATGTCTCACTTTTAGTCCCGGTTCCTAGGCCCGGGACTAAAGGCCGACCTTTAGTACCAACCGGGACTAAAAGATGCGCCAGGCTGGGCAACGGGGCTGGCCCTTTTAGTCCCAGTTAGTATTATCAACCTGGGACTAAAGGTGTTTTTTTTCTTTTTTCTTTCCATTTCAATTCATTATTGATTTTGGTTTTACAATTACATTAGGTTTTCAAATGCATATTCTTCGCTGCTAATATATGTATACGCGCACCTATAATTTAGTTTCGAACATTATTACACACAAATAAAGTATGAAACTATATATATATTATGGAGCTATACATATGTATAATATACTAGGATCATGCCTGTGCGTTGCAACGGGAGCCGAAACTTTATCATGGGTAATATGTCTCGCAGATCATCATGCTTGGACAAAGCATTTGAGATCTGGTTTCACCATGGCACTGGTAGACGGGTCATCTCCATATTTTTTAGGTGTAGAGATATATGCACATAAAATTTACAACATTATCCATGCATCCTTGGTATTTACAACACAAATGTTGTCCTCCACTTAAATGTCATACAAATGTTGGTCCAGGTATGGCTTCAATGGTTCATCTGGGTTAAAGTAGAACTCGGTGCCGGGCTTGAGGACATGCTCATTAAGAAATCCTGCGATTGTCTCTTGAATTCCTTTGAGGCGGTCCATATCCAACACCTGTTCCTTCAACCATATCTCCTTCAAAACACGAGAACAAGGAAACACACAAGCAACACATCAAGCAAAACAAGCACACATCACATCATCGATACTACACGTGCTTCTTCAACAATGGTGGTCATCCTAAGGGAAGATTATGGATGATGAAAGGCCATCAAATCTTTGAACCAGGTGGAATCAGAAAACTTTTAGTAAAAACAACGTAAAACAAAATCCAAGGGAGTAAGAAATAATAGCTCAAAGGAAGCTATCAAGGAGAGGATACAACAAGATAAAGAAGAGGAAATAGTCAAAATCAATGAGTCAAGAGATGACAAAATAGTTTTGAAGTAAAATGAGTTTCAGAATATGTCCAGTGCTACTTAGCATACATCCTACAGTCAACACCGCTCTGATATCACTCTGTCACACCCGGTTTTCTAAAGAACAAAATACTTTTTATAGATATTCAAAAGTGACTTAGGCTAAACTACATTTAAATTTAGAAAACTAAAGGAGAAATCAATAATGTTTTATTTATAAATCTAGTTGCACAGTTATTAATCAAATTAGATCTAAAATATGAAATTCCAGAGATTTTGATAAGAAAAACATTAATACTAATACGTAGTTTATGTTGTTATAAATCCATTGCAATTTGAACGGACTAATTCAGAATTAAAACAAATAAGTTATGAATTAAACGAGATTTTCTTTAGTAAAACAATAGATTAAATCTAACATCGAATCTTAAAGGTAGAAAACCTAACCAACAGTAGAACTAACAGTATAAAAGTTTGTAAAACTCTTCTACACGTTACTACGATCACACAGACGTAAAGATCACGAAATTCGGATTTAAAACGTGAAAGTTATGAATTTTCTAAGATTTCCTATCAATAAATAATTACTTTAATATAAACTCGAAAATTAAATTTTCCAAACCTACTGTACAACTACACTAGCATGTAGAGCTCGCAAATACGAATCTAACGCAATTTGAACGGATCAAATCAGAGTTAAAACGAAAATTTTATGCTCAAAACAAGTTTAGTGGCAAAACTGTAAATATTAGAAAACGTATTTTTGATTTACCGAGAGGAAATACATTTTTAAAACAAAGAAACGTAATTTATGGATTATGCCAAGGACCGCGGGTTCTAATAAGTAAAAGTGTCGGGGCTCTTTAACAATTTTACCCGCGAAAGGGTATCTTCTAATCTCGACCCTAGATCTAAGATCGGACCGCTGCCATCAATTTCAGCTGAAAGAGAGAGAGAGCGCGGTCATCTTCTCCAGCACCGGCCGGTGGCCGCCATGGCCGGCCCCCAAAACTCGACGGAGAACTTTGGCTCCACCGTTTCCAACCACCAATCGACCCGCAACCAACACCAAACGGTCGAAAAGGTTAATGTGAACGCATCTACGCGGTTTAGGAAAGCAATAACGGATCGAGGACGGGATGCAGCTCGGGAAGGCGGCGGCGCCATTGCTGGCTCACTAGAGCTCCTCAAACTCGTGATTCAAAGCACCACAAACCTAAAGAAGAGCATGGAGAGGGAGAGAAGGAGATGGCGAACTCACCAAAACGAAGAAGAAAGGCTCAATTCAACCCACAAGCCCCGATGACGAGCAACAACAAATCCTAGGGTTTCCAACCTCCTACGCTCGGTTTCACGTGATTTGGCTCGGGATTTAGATGGAAAAAGGGATGAGGGAACACACGGCTACACTTTTATAGCTTCAATACGACGTTTTCGGGTAGGAAATCCCGGAATACGCGGTTGGATTCGGTTGAGGCGGCGTCAGTCTTCGGCTCGGTCATGGCAAGAGGAAGAAGGGGCGCGGCTGACATGCGGGGTCCGCTCGTCAGCGACATAGAAGAGAAAGCGCGCGGCAGCAGCGGCTCCTCGGCCGGCCCATGCGAGCGCGGAAGAGAAACGGAGGAAACGGCTCGGCTCCGCTTGGCCCAACCGCAAGGAAAAGAAGGGGCAGGCTGGCTCGGGCAGGCCTCCAAGCCACTGGCGGCACAGGTAAGGTTTCTTTTTCCTTTTTCTTTTCTTATTTAAATTTGTTTCCAAAGCCATTTTAAAATAGATTTTGAATTAAAATCAAATAAAAACCAAAACCACACCACACAATAAAACAAATGCAACAGCATGAATGCATCACCAATATTCCACCTAATATTTTAAATTTTAATCCCCATTAAATATTATCTAAATTATTTAAACTCATAACTAAATCTCCTTTAACTTCAAATTCTATCTAATCTAAAATTTTTAACATTTTTTTAGGTGTTACAAATTCTACCCCCTTAAGATGAATCTCGTCCTCGAGATTCGGAAGATGGTGATAAAAGAGATATTGATACTCTACCTTTATTTGATCCTCAACTTCCCAAGTTTCATCTTCCTCTCTTCGATTACTCTACTACACTTTACACGCTTTAAGTACTGTTTGCCTAAAAGTCATTGGACAGTTTCTAAGACCCTGGCTGGCTAATCTGCTTGAGGATTATCATCTCTCTTATTGAGCTCCTCCAAAGCCGTTTGTTCCTCTACTCTGACTTCTGCAAACTCATGGTCCACTTTTCTATTCTCGGTGTACCTATCTTCTAATTGGTCATTCTCGTCTTCCTCAGGTATGAGTCGACCACCTTGATACTCAATTCTCTTCCTGACGGTGTTGTTAAGAGCATTGTGCACCAAGTACCATGAATCACTCCTTTGTGCGCATAGAGCCATCCATTACCAAGAACCACGCGAATTTTAAGTGACTCCAACACAATGAGTGTTGCGGTGAAGTTTTCCTTGTTTATGACAAGACTGACATTCGGGCATATCTGATCTGCCTATATTACTCCCACTGAGGTTTGGACACTTCACCATCTTGCATGTCTCTACCATGTCGGTGGAAATGAAAGAATGTGAAGCACTAGGGTCAAATAGAGCAAAAACTTGTACTATGCTTACTTGAATATAACCACCCACCACTTTGGTAACTCCATGGATTTTATCCATATCCACATTGCTCAGTCTTCCATTGACATAGTTTCGTTGCGCTTTGCTTCCTTGAGCAGGCTTCTTATGGACTTTCCTTTTTCGCTTTCGTCGTTGTGGATTCTGACTTAGTTCACTCCCAACTTGCTCTTCAATATTGTTGTTTTGATAGTGCTCAGCTTCATCATACCCATAACATCCTTTAATGGCAGAAACATCAGCATTTTCCCACATATCAGTGCATGACGTCATATAGGGCTCCTGAGTCATGGAATACTACACTTCCTGTCATCAAGTGACCAACATCAGCAACACGAGCAAGTATAGATGATCATAATAATGAGCTATCTAAAGGAACAACTCTCGCCTCCGTGGATCCAAAATTATCAACCTTGTACATAGGACATTTTTGCTTGAGAGTGGCATCTCAATCATGGAAACTAACCAATACTTCCAAATAGAGAATTAAAACTTAAAAAACATTCTTTACATTGGCTACCCCCCTTAAAATAAAGGACACCAAATAAGGTAGCTTGAACCTTTTTCTAGATGAGCTAACTAGCATCCATACATTCTAATATCCTAATGACTCTTTTGTGCATAGGTAGAAACAAGAAATCTGAAGTTTCTCGCGAGCAGAAAATCAGCAACGCGGTAAAACTGCTACAACTCTCATTTTGTAATTCCAATAAAGTTCCACCTTATACCGTTGGAAAGCTTATGAAATTTCCTACAACTTTCTTATAGAACACTTTTCCAGATTATGCAGTTAATGTAGTAAAAAACTGTGCATAACAGAAACTATTCAAGGTTGTTGACAGCACAGATGCATCGCCTTGTGATTTTTATAACTCCCGAACCATAATAGCTATCAGGGTGGTTCTTACCGTCAGAGAAAGAAATTGAAGTCTACTGTTGTCCAGAATTTATCCATGATTTTTGTGCATCCAAAAATAGAGATATAAGCTAAGGAAGACAGACTGCTCTAAAAAGACAGGACAAGGTAGGAACGAGATTCAGAGAGACTAGAGAGACAGATAACACTAATATTCAAGTCTTCATGCTTCTTTGATTTGTGTTGATCAGATATAAGACATGGATCGAAGATTGCCAAAAGATAACAAGAAAGATAAAGTTTGATCTTCCGTTCTTCGTACCTCGTCGCTTGAGATTGATGATGGTAGCAGACACTACCCCACTTAACAAAGATTTTGGTCCACTTGGCGATGTCATTGAACACATCTCTTTCTTGAAGGCTTGCTACTATTGATGCGTCCATTATGTGTTTATCCTTCATTGGGTTAAGATAAAGGAGAAAGCATGGAAACCAAGAGTAGGCAAGTACAACATAGGGAAAAGACAACAAGAATTAGGATTGATTGAAAAATTAAATAGGATAGAAGATGACAGTACCCCACTTAACTTGGATCGAGCTACTCCTCAAGACTTATACCTTCCGAGCCACTTTCAAAACACGAGAACAAGGACAACACATAAGCAACACATCAAGCAAAACAAGCACACATCACATTATCGATACTACACGTGCTTCTTCAACAACGGTGGTCATCCTAAGGGAAGATTATGGATGATGAAAGGCCATCGAATCTTTGAACCAGGTGGAATCAGAAAACTTTTAGTAAAAACAACGTAAAACAAAATCCAAAGGAGTAAGAAATAATAGCTCAATGGAAGCTATCAAGGAGAGGATACAACAAGACAAGGAAGAGAAAATAGTCAAAATCAATGAGTCAAGGGATGATAAAATAGTTTTGTAGTAAAATAAGTTTCAGAATACGTCCAGTGCTACTTGGCATACATCCTACAGTCAACACCGCTCTGATACCACTCTGTCACACCCGGTTTTATAAAGAACAAAACCAGGCTAATCATATGTGTGCCCAGAAAGTCCACACATATGTCAGAATGAAAAAATATCAGAAACAATGTTATTATATAACGTATACATAGCTATATTAACACTTACATCAGAGTATCGTGGAACAGTGACTAAACTTCAGGCTCCATTCTTCTTAGGGACGGCTGACTTTTGGTTTCGTATGCCAAACACTTCTGAAAAACTTCTGAAAACTTCACTACCTCTTTATCCTTCTTCTAAGCAGCACCTCACTACACACTGAGGTATGGTGGAAATAGCAAGAGTGAGTCCATGTCAAACTCAACAAGTATAACACAGGGTTCATGAAGCACAAAAGGCTAGACATTGTTTGACTGCGTTTAGCTTTTAATCATCATATAATTAGCAATTGAGTAGCATCAAGGTATTCCAATTCTCATTAATGAACCAATGATCAATTGTAATAAGGATAATGAATAGCATTAACATGAGCATAATAGTAACAACAATAATTAAACATGGTATAACATTGGTGATCAACTATTATGTAAGAATCCCCAAGGCCGCTCGTATCCGAGAGCACGACTAGTATACCAGTTTATTAAACTCTGCGCAGAGGTGTACACTTTCACTGTAAGCCATGATTTCCAAATGTGTGGGGAGATCAAACCCAAACACCAGAGAACCATATAAAGCCATTCAAGAGTTCGTCTAACAAGTTAGGGCCGCTAAGTTTCATCAGTTAGTCTGTGTGATACAACCAGTCCCAGGGATCCACAGTCTGCTTTTTCCCATTTGCGCCACAAGGGTAACCTCTAACAAGCTAGAAAAGATCTCTTAAACAACTAGAGCTAGAGCCATATAGCCTCACAGCTGTACTGTCAATCCCAGTTATCACTTACAGGTAAGTCCTTACGGAGAGTAACTAGAGCAACAATATAACCCCTTGCTTTAGCCCCCTTTTCAACAGTAATAAAATCATCTTAATGGTTGGTCGCTTAATCCATTAATTAAATTACAAGATCATTGTTCATAATTAAGCACTAGCAATAGCTACCCAAATGCTTATCCCATAGGTGACAATGGAACATGAAATCAATAGCTAAGTTATAATATCTATGGTTGTTAAGGGGGACACATGCATATGTGTGATAATTTTAGTGAATAGGACAACAAGGATGGTCCCATGTTATACTTGCCTTAAATCAAGATCCTTTCTTTGATCCAAATCTTCAATTAATAGCTTATTGAATCTCCACGTAAATCTCACCGACTGGACTTGATCAATAAATCACCACACACGCATCGAACAATCATACACGAAACAAACAATGAATAATAATTAGAATAGTACACCAAATAAGTGAAACAACAAGGAAAAAGGTTTTAAAGATGTTCTATACGGTCCTACAACACAAAGACGCGGAAAGCACACTAATCGGAGCTACGGTGAAAGAGAAATAATTACCGAAAGATTTTGTTGTATAAAACAGAAAATCATAGGTCTCGCTTGTTCTAACTACATAAAATCATATATATAGGATAAAATACTTTTTATAGATATTCAAAAGTGACTTAGGCTAAACTACATTTAAATTTAGAAAACCAAGGAGAAATCAATAATGTTTTATTTATAAATCTAGTTGCATAGTTATTAATCAAATTAGATATAAACTATGAAATTCTAGAGATTTTGATAAGGAAATCATTAATACTAATACGTAGTTTATGTTGTTATAAATTCATTGCAATTTGAACGGACTACACTTTTGGCTCGGGATTTAGATGGAAAAGGGACGAGAGAACACGCGGCTACACTTTTATAGCTTCAATACGATGTTTTCGGGTAGGAAATCTCGGAATACGCGGTTGGATTCGGTTGAGGCGGCGTCGGTCTTCGGCTCGGTCACGGCAAGAGGAAGAAGGGGCGCGGCTGACATGCGAGGTTCGCTCGTCAGCGACACAGAAGAGAAAGCGCACGGCAGCAGTGGCTCCTAGGCCGGCCCACGCGAGCGCGGAAGAGAAATGGAGGAAACGGCTCGGCTCCGCTTGGCCCAACCACGAGGAAAAGAAGGGGCAGGCCGGCTCGGGCAGGCCTCCAAGCCACCGGTGGCACAGGTAAGGTTTCTTTTTCCTTTTTCTTTTCTTATTTAAATTTGTTTCCAAAGCCATTTTAAAATAGATTTTGAATTCAAATCAAATAAAAACCAAAACCACACCACACAATAAAACAAATGCAACAACATGAATGCATCACCAATATTCCACCTAATATTTTAAATTTTAATCCCTATTAAATATTATCTAAATTATTTAAACTCATAACTAAATCTCCTTTAACTTCAAATTTTATCTAATTCAAAATTTTTTAAATTTTTTGGGTGTTACATTACCCCTGGATAATGTCTATCATATCTTGGTAATCTTCCTGCGGTTTTCTCAATGAGTCATAGATTAGCAAATGACCGTTGGAGAGATCGAAGACAATCAGTATCAAGTGAAAGCTGCATTTGTTTATAGAGTCAACATATATATCTTTATGCTGGATTGAGTAAGTAAAGTAAAATGTGCACACGATAACAACACTCACCCAAAGTTGTAGGGGAAGAGTATAAATCTTTTGTTCTTTTGGTTGACCAAGAACCTCCGGAGATTCCTCTCCGTTTGAGGTCTCCATTGATCGTAGGGAGTATTTGGGTGCTTGAATACGATATATGGATCAACGAAACCAATATTCTCGTCGTTTCTACGTGTGAGGTTTCTCATCATGTCTCTGCATATGTATAGACACACTAGCTAGTGTGAGGATAATTACTTATACATATACATATGCTAGAGTGAGATTATTAAAAGAAAGAATCACTAACAGACAAAAGCAGCTGAAGAGAGATTTGTCTAGAGCGTCCATGTGGCATAGCGGGTGTAACTCGTTAAACGGAACCATTATAATGTCATTGCCATGGAAGTAATGATGGTTTCTAATTCTGACACAAATATAGTCATCCGCTTTTCTGCGACACACCACCATGTACCACTTGTTTACCAAGTACATTTGCATACGAAGTTCCCTAAGCTTCTCAGGGTTGTATAGACTCTTGCCATATACATATTCCTTCTTCCGATGATCAACTTCCGGAGCACTTTTGATGGGTGCTCTGCCGAGCATTTGGGAAATTCTTAGACCAGTTTCTGAGAAAAATTCATCAAGTTGATCCAAATTTACATTTCTATATATCTGTTCTAGCACGTTCATGTGTGAACCATATTCATTCCCAATAACTAGCGGGGACACTGATTACTGTGATTGTTCCCCGAGCTGTGCAACACCCTTCCGTGCTCTCTTCTCTTTCTTCTTCGCCTCCTCAATTGACTTGGTGAGAGTGCAGTCATAGTCCGATAGTGGCGAATCCTTATGACCATCACATAACTTTTTCTGGTGAGCGTCCACCCTTTGCCTTAGAACTTCTGGACGTACGAAGAAATACGACTTCTTAGGGTTTCGCTTCACTTCACTTTTAGCCTTGACTTTTGTGAAGAAATTGTCCACATCTGTTTTCACTGAAGCATCTATTTCCTCGGCAGTCTTCTCATCAAAAAGTTTCATCATCTTAGGAATAGCTGGTGTTCTCCCTGAGGCTTTCTTCTTCGGCGGCGGTGGGGCGACGCCTTCGTTTGTGGGGTGGGCCTCTTCTTTGGCGGAGGAGCCCGCCGTGGAGGCGATGGGGCTAGTGTCGGCGTTGGAGCCCACCATGGAGGTGATGGGGCTGGTGGTGGCGTTGGAGCCCGCCGTGGAGGCAATGGGACCGGTGGCGGCATTGGAGCCCTCTGTGGAGGTGATGGGGCGGCCGGTGTCAGCATTGGAGCCCACTGTGGAGGCGATGGGGCCGGTGGCGGCATTGGATCCCATTGTGGAGATGGGGCCAGTGGGGATGCAGCCGTGTCTTCCAGTTCATTGTCATCGCCTGTAGCACTATGACCAGGTGGTGAATGGATAATTGGACTTAGGTTGGGGGAGGTTCTGCTATGAAAACAACATGGTATGAGTAAACCATTATTTAAGTCAATACATAATTAGTGAAAAATGTTTCGTTCACTTTCATCCGCACCTAGGGTTAGGTTGTTGAGGAGGAGGAGGTGACGCCCCAGGAATAATGATATAGCGCTTGCGCCAACATATGAATGTCTTCTCCACTTCTCCTAAAGTCTTCTCCCCATCACATCCTTCAATGTCAAGAGGCACATTGCTATAACCTTTCACAACTCTATCCACCGAGACGCTAGCATATCTAGGAGGTATTAATGCCCCATGGCATCTTGGTGTCTTTGTAGGGTCGATACGAGATACAACACAGATAGCCACCATGACTGTGGCATTCCCCTCTGGAATGTGCAGCTCACATGTCATTAGAGGATCAGTGATGTCATCCACGGGGAAGCGCAACCCTGCATCTTCTTGAATCACTGGCACCTCCATGGAAGCGCAACTGCTTTTCAACTGACCAGGGGGGCTGATGTTGACTCCCGGCTCTGATGCAGTTTGCCTTTGGATGGAACTTACTGCTATCTGCACTTGCCTTTTGATTTCCTCGTTCATTTTGGCTTCAAGTGCTTTTTCTCGCTCTACTGCTTCACGAGCCACTTCCCATGACTCAAGAACCATTTCCTCCATCCTGTGCATCCGCTCTGCCTCCTCGTCCTTCTGTCTTTGGCGGCTTCTATAGGTGGCTTTGTCTTTAGGGAAGCCATGCTCCCACGACACCTCCCCATAGCCTCTTGTTCGCCCACCGTGTTCAGTACTCTCCTGGGCGTATGTCAGCTCATCCTTATCTCTGTTCGGCTGCCACCTGTCACTCTCAGCCAAGCCTCGAGCATAAGCAAATCTTTCTGCTGCTCTTTGGAGTTTTACGCCGTACATTATCTTTCCGGTCTCTAGGTCTAGGCTTCCCCCATGACCAAAAAACCAATACTTGGCGCGCTCAGGCCAGTTGATTGATTCTGGTTTGATCCCCTTGGCAAGAATCTCCCGTTCCATTCTTTCTCACTTAGGAATGGCACTCCTATAGCCACCTAATCCCATGTGATGGTGGTATTGCTTTTGTCGGGCATTCTGTTGGTTCCTTCTCACCTGTGCCTCACCCTCTTCCGATGTCTTGAACTATACAAACTCATCCCAAAACGGCCTCAACTTGACGTAGGCCTTAGTGTTGAAATCTGGCATCAGGTTCTTCTTGATAAATGTGTTGTACAATTTCTTCTTCCAACACTAGAATTGTGTGGCCATCTTCTTCATAGCCTAGTTCCTAACTCTCTCCTTCAAAGCTTCATCTTCTGTAACTTGCGTGAAATGTTGAAGGACATCTTGCCAAACTAGTGCCTTGTCATGATCAGAGACAAAACTAATACGAGGAGCCTCTTTCTTTTGCTTCCATTCACGAGCATTGATCGGGATCCTATCCATTACAAGGTACCCACAGTGGCTGACAAATTTTTGTACATGTGGTTCAAGTACTTTGCCTGTATCCTCCTCAAATTATGAGAGAATGAACCGACCCTCCAATGGCTTCTTCAGGCCTCGAACATTTCTACTCTTCCCCGTTGTTGTCGTCGATCCAGAGGGCTACAAATGTAGAAACACAAAGATTTAAATAAATATATTTCTACAACAAATGAAATTATTCTAAATTTCATGTATACATAAGAGATTGTAGATAGACCTCGCCATCATTGGCTTGCACGATATTTTCTTGCTCATCTTCATAATCGGCAAAGTACTGGCTCCCGTCATCTACTTCTTGATTGTTGTCATCACCTTCGAATTGGGCATATTCATTGGCGCCATCGTTGATAATATCCATCATGGCATCGTCCATGTTGTCATTCGGGTCGGCCATTTCTGCAAATATATGTGTAGGATGTTAGAAATGAATTTGTCATGGTAAAAAAGAAAACAAGTTATATGAAAAGGATCTTTATACATGTCAACACTTAGGGTTTAGGGTTAGGGTTTAGATGCATGCATGTGATCGAACACTTAGGGTTATGTCGTGGCACGTGGTTCATACACGCTATTTATGCCTTGCTCATTATAACACTAACATTATATATATATATATATATATATATATATATATATATATATATATATATATATATATATATATATATATATATATATATATATATCCACACATCATGCATATAATATTAACACTAACATATATTATTATATCATAATTAATCTAACGAGTATATATATATATATATATATATATATATATATATATATATATATATATATATATATATATATATATATATATATATATATATATATATATATATATATATATATATATATATATATATATTCCTGCATCTGTATAGTACACACGCACGAAAGCTCACCGCGGCGGGCACGGTGAAGGCGCGTGGGGACGAGGAAGGTGCGAACGCCGGCGGCATGGATGGCGGCACATGCGCGCGGGGATGAGGGTGCTTGGACGAGGGCGCGTGAGGACGAGGAAGGCGCGGGGACAAGGGCGCGTGAGGTCGATGAAGCGGCCGCGCGCGCGAGGAGACGGCGAGGGAGAGGGTCGGTGCACGGCGGGGTAGACGTTGGGCGACACGTCATCGGCGGGGTCGTCGGTGGGCTCGTGGAGTCGACGGGGGCGGGGGGTCTTCGGTGGTGCCGGCGGTGGAGCTCTCCTACGTCGATCTGGATGGAAGGGGAGGAAGAAGGGAAGAAGCCACTGTGGCTTAAGTACCCCGAGGGACCTTTAGTCCTGTCTGGTAAGACCACTTGGGACTAAAACACCTTGAGTCCCAGGTGGTAAGACGAACTGGGACTAAAGTCTGGACCTTTAGTCCCTCGTGGTACCACGGCTCGGGACTAAACAAGAATTTTGCGCGGGTTTTTATTTTCCAGAGAACCTTTATTCCCGGGTTGTGTTAGCAACCAGGACTAAAGGTCCCCACTATTCAGTTCCCGCCACAGTTTTCACAGTTTGGGTTTTGTATTAAGTTTATTTGTATAAATATGCTAATTCTTGTTAAATGAATAGTAAAATAAATACTAGGTATAATTTTTTTTAAAATAACAGTTGCATTTCCTTTTTCCTTATTGTACACTACAAAATTTTGTAACATAAATTCTTTTCTTTTCTTATAATAACAAACACAAATGTAAATGACAATTAGTATTTTGTTAATGCAAAAATATACTACTCAATTAAAATATCTAAAACTATTGGTTTTCGATAAGGAAATTTGTTTTTGTATCATTTTAACGTTAATCTTTTGTTTTTTCATCATTCATTGACCAAATGCGCGATAGAGAAATCCACCATCAAATATGAATTTCATTTGAAGGCATAAATACTTGCTAAAAAATTTCCAAGTCATTTTTACACCGGTGGAGTAGACATGCTTCACAGAGGTACATGTGTCCTTTCATCGAATAGGAATTTCATTTGAAACGATAAAAAACAAGAAAAATATGATAGAAACATCTGAAGTTACAATTATTACATAAAATCTCTAATACACACTATTTATTAAACATCACTATATATCAAGTAGGCATAGTGGTGAACTTCTTCTTGACGTATGACCCTTGGTTATGATCATGCCATAACTATGGAGTGTCCTTGGTATTTAGCAGGATGCTTGGGTCTTTGGTCATACTAAAGGGCAGGATTCGGTCGTCCCTTTCATAATCTTCTGACATCTCTGACTTATCCTTAATTCTCACGATGTTTCTTTTCTCTGAAACAACTATGTGGCGTTTTGGCTCATTGGTTGATTGGTTGATTTGTCGTTGCTTTTCCCTCTCTTGGGTTTTGTAGACATGTCTTTCACATAGAACACCTGATTCACATCAGCAGCAAGGACGAATGGTTCATCTTTGTACCCAATATTGTTGAGGTCCACTGTTGTCACTCCATACTCCTTGTCAACTGTTACCCCACCTCTGGTCATCTTCACCCATTGGCACTGGAACAAAGGGACTTTAAAATTAGGTGCGTAGTCTAGTCCCCAAATATCCTCTATGCGGCCATAATATGTTTGCCTCTTTCCATTTGGGTCTATGGCATCTATGCGGACACCACTCTTTTGGTTTGTGCTCGTTTTACCTTGGGCTACGGTGTAAAATGTATTTCCATTTATCTCGTACCCTTTGTATGTCAGGATGTGCCACGATGGTTGCCTAGCCAAAAAATACAGTTGCTCATCGATATTGTCATCACCCTGACATTCTTTTCGCAACCAACCGCTGAAAGTTTCCATGTGATGACGCCTAATCCAAGCTTTATTTTTCCCTAGAAACTGGGATCGTAGGAACTCCTTATGTACCTTGACATACGGCTCCACCATGGAGGAGTTTTGAAGAACTACGTAGTGCGCTTTATTGAAATAATTGTCCCCCGTACCGATATATGTTTTTTTCCCTAGTGTTCCCTTTCCACTAAGTCTCCCCTCATGTTGTGATTCAGGAACACCAATCGGATCAAGGTCAGAAATAAAGTCAACATAGAACTCAATGACCTCCTCTATCCCGTAGCCCTTGGCAATGGTTCCTTCTGGCCGAGCACGCTGGTGAACATATTTCTTCAGTACTCCCATGAACCTCTCAAAGGGAAACATGTTGTGTAGGAACAAAGGACCGAGAATATTAATCTCCTTCACTAGGTGAACTAGGAGGTGTGTCATGATATTAAAGAAGGATGGAGGAAACACCAACTCAAAGCTGATAAGACATTGAACCACATCATTCTATAGAGTAGCTAGTTCCTTTAGATTGATTGCCTTCTGAGAAATTGCATTGAGGAATGCACATAGCTTCACGGTGGCCAGACATACATGTGGAGGTAGAATTCCTCTTAAAGCAACCGGAAGCAATTGCGTCGTAAGCACGTGGCAGTCATGCGACTTTAAGTTTAGAAATTTCTTCTCTGGCACATTTATTATACCCTTTATATTGGAGGAGAATCTAGATGGGACCTTGATGCTGCTTAGGCATTCAAACATGATTTCCTTCTCTTCATTGCTAAGATTGTAGCTAGCAGGTCTTAAGTAATGGCATCCATCACCTGTCTTCTCTGGATGCAGGTTGTCTCGTTCTTTCATGCGCTGCAAGTGTTCCTGTTTGTACTCATCCCACACACGTACACCTGGTTTGCTCCATAAAAGCAGGAGTTCCTCAACTAATGGCCTCAGGTAGAAATCGATGTCGTTGCCAGGGTTCCTCGGGCATTGGATGAGCACCACATCATAATGAACTTCCGCTTCATGCATAACCATGGAGGAAGGTTGTAGATACATAGAGTAACAGGCCAAGTGCTATGACTATTACTTTGGTCCCCAAAAGGATTCATATCATCCGTACTTAAAGCGAACCTTAGGTTTCTTGCGTCATCTGCAAACTCCAGGAATTCTCTGTCTATTGCTCTCCACTAGGACCCATCAGCAGGGTGTCTCAACATGTTGTCTACCTTACGGTCTTCTTTGTGCTATCGCAACAACTTTGCATGGTCCTTGTTTCTGAACAGATGTTTCAGGCATGGTATTATAGGAGCATACCAAATAACCTTGGTAGGGATTTTCTTCCTGGGACGTTCTTCGCCCTCAACATCGCTAGGGTCATCCCGCCTGATCTTATACCGTGACGCTTTGCATACGGGGCATTCATTCAAATTCTCGTAGTCCTTGCCACGGTACAGGATGCAGTCATTAGGACATGCATGTATCTTCTGGATTTCTAATCCCAAAGGGAAGACGACCTATTTTGTTTCGTATGTAGTGGCAGGCAATTCGTTAGGCTTCGGAAGCATCTATTTTTGGATCTTCAGTAATTGCCCAAATGCCTTGTCGGATACACCATTCTGTGCCTTCCATTGTAGCAACTCCACGTTGTACCCAACTTTTTTTGCCCATGTTCGGCGGATGGGTATAGTAACTTCTTGTGATCCTCTAGCATGTGGTCAAATTTAGCCTTCTCCTTTTCACTTTCGCAATCTCTTTGTGCATCACGAATGACATCACCAAGAGCATCATCTTTAGCGAGTGTGTCTTCTGCCCCTGCCTCTTCTTCAGCTTTGCCCATTCCAGTATCATCGAAGTCACCGTATTGAGCAATAATGTCGTCAGGGTCCAATTGTTCTTCTTCACCTTCTTCCTTTATAACCCCGGTTTCTCCATGCTTGGTCCAACAAATATAGTTTGGCATGAAACCCGACTTCAACAAGTGTGAGTGAAGACTCCTTGAGCTAGAATATTCCTTTAAATTCTTACACAGGGCACATGGGCAGCACATAAAACCATCCCGCTTGTTTGCCTTGGCCAATCTTAAGAAATAATGCACGCCATCAATGAACTCTTTGGAGCGGCGACCGGCATTGTACATCTAATGGCATGTCATCGTCTGCATTATATGACATATCACATAATTAAATTTCTCATTTTTGTAAACAAATGAAATTAAAAAATACCCCAAAATTCTCTATTTCTCTAATGAACTAATTGAGTAACATGCCATGGAACACCATCATGTGTCATGTCCCAAGGTCTACAATCAACTCCAATATTCACACAAAGCCTAAGGTCATTAGTAGTTAACTACCTTGATTAATTAATTATTTAATTAAGCATTTAAAATTAAGAATACAATTAACTTTGTCCAATTTAGCTCAAAATTTTATGAGAGGTTCATCATGTCATGAAACAGTGGCAAAACAAATTTCATAATTTTTTGACATTTATAAAAGCGTAGAAAAATCATGGAAGTTGCATTTTTCTGTTAAGAGAGGTAATTTTATCTCACAGCAAAACAGTTCAAATTTCAAGTTTTAAAATTTTCCCAGATAGTACACATGATAGAGAGGCTACCCAGAAATTTTCAGAATTTTTGAGGTTAATATGAATTTATTTTGAATTTTCAAAGAATCAACACTATTTGACATTTTCTGAAAAAGAGAAAGGACACTGTGCAGCTGACCGGCTGACCCCACATGTCAGCCCGAGTTGACCCCGATGCCGGCGAACTTTGACCGGGGCGTTCTCGCCGACGGCGAGGTCTCCGGCCGCGCGGTTTGGCCCTACGTCTTTCCCACGATGACGCGCACCCCTGACCTAGACCGTTGGGCAGGAACTGCTCTACAACAGGCATGACGTCGGCCATGCCGGGCGGTCAGACTCCGGCGAGCTCGAAAACGGCGACAGGAGCTTCTCCGACGATGGCGTTTGCACTAGGAGCTTGGCCTTGCCAAGACGAACTCATACCCGTGACCAATCGAGTCGAAACGGCCTCTAGCAGGTACGACGTCGCGCGTGGCGGCGGCGGCAAAACACAGACAGCGGTGAGCCACGTTCCAGCCAACTCAGTGCGGTAGATGTCAAATGGACAGCAGGGTTAGCGTTAGGAGCTTACCGCGAACACGCCGGTGAAGACGGTTCAGTGAATGAACGGCTCCAGCGGTGGTGATAGCGGCAGCGGCGGCATGTCCCGGCGGCGACGATGGCGTTCCAGGCTCCTGTGACGAACGCCGAAACAAGCAAGCTTAAGGAGAAGGGACTTTTAGTCCCGGTTGGTGTTACCAACCAGGAATAAATATCAACCTTTAGTCTCGGTTGGTACTACAATCCGGGACTAACCTTAATCCCGGATTGTAGTACCAACCGGGACTAAAGGTTGACATTTAGTCCCGGTTGGTAACACCAACCGGGACTAAAAGTCCCTCCTGTAAAAGCCTGGCATTAGAGCCGTTGGGTAGGGGACTTTTAATCCCAGTCGGTGTTACCAACCAAGACTAATGAGCCTTTTGGTTCTGGACGTATATTTCTCCGAGACTATTGCCCATTTAGCAGATCGACCAAAGGTCTGTTCTGTAGTAGTGCATCCAATAGTAGTATGGTGTACAAAGTGAAGGCCATCATGCAAAATCATAGTAGACCACTCAAATGGAACTATGGAAGATATCAAGTAAGACCACGGTTTCTCCGAATACAAACAATGAAGAAACAAACAAATGCAACCAAGGCCACTTGGGCTTCACATTCCAACTTAGCGTGTTATAATAAACACACACCACACGTCAGTACTCACTATATTTCTGGGTTGTTCTGGCCCATCCTACAGTATATACCCTAGGGTGTGTTCACTTCGCGAAAAGTAGCTGAAAAGTTACTGTAGCATCTTTTGTTGTTATTTGACAAAATTTATCCAATTATGGATTAACTAGGCTCAAAAGATTCGTCCCGACATTTACAGACAAACTATGCAATTAGTTATCTTTTTTACCTACATTTAATGCTCCATGCATGCGTCGAAAGATTTGATGTGATAGGTGTAAGAGGAAATATTTTGGGTTGGGACGGGGAAGTGAACAAGGCCCTAGTTGTCCTAAAAAACCTGTTGCCCCATCCCATCAACACAAAATAAAGAAATGCCCTTGACTTGACCTCTTCTTCCTTGGCAGTGGGGTTCATGAACCTAAACTAGTAGTGTCAGTCTTGCTGCTACAGCTAGTGGACTTACAAGTGGAGCATCAACCAAACTACTCCCTCCTCCCTATTTAATTGTCGTCGTTGGTGTGCGTGCCACAAGTTTGATTCAATTTGTAGAAAATATATGCAACATTTGTATCTTCAAATAAATTTATTAAAAAACTAGATTCAAAAACCTTTCTAATGATACTAATTATGTACCATAAATATTAATATTTTTCAATATATAGTTTATCAAAGTTGTTTCTCGGGAAGCGAGAACGACAAATATTTAGGGACAGAGGGATTAAATTATTCCTTCTATACCTGCTACTCCTAATAACAAACTAGGTGTGCGCATGAACACTAGATATGACATGCCAATATAATGTTTATCAAGATATAAAAGAATATGTAGCTGCAATATGTCCACTAGATACAAATCATGATTTGAAAGATGCTAAAAGAGAGATTTGGATGATTGCCATGATTTCACGTCATTTGTCTTTGTAGCAACTCATACATTATTGTTTGCTAGTGCACATGCTGGTATAGTACCATGGCAACGTGTAGTAGTGCACTAATGTTTTGCCTTGAAAACATTGGTCGTGATAGAGCAAGTACAAATGTGATGATCTTGGCACCATGAAACCAAAGGTGTATGTAGGGGAGGTAGTTTAAGCTTACACGCGTGTATTAAATTCCATTTCAGTACTACTCTACAATTGAAAAATGTGGCATCACTAATTAAGCTTATGCCTATTAAATTTCATCTGTTCTTATGCGTAGACTTGTGAAGGGAGACCTTGCAGGTCTCCCCAATTTGTTTTTTATTTGAGAAAAGGTGGCTGAGTTGTTACCAACAAAACCAAGGAAAAGTTCCTGGTATCACCTTCCTTTGCCCTTATTTTAAGCTCTAGCTTATGTCGGCATTGGAAGATTCATAGCACACCTATCATACGCGCGGGATGATGTTATCAAAGGAAGTTTCGTAACTTGTGTCACATGGCAGTTTCCAAGTTGTACAAAGGTGAAGGTCCATGGAAATTGTAATACAGCCTCTATTACGAAATATGTTATTTTATGGAGTTGTCCTAACTGAAATTATGTTATGCATGTTTGATCAACAGCTTTATATGCAAGACTACATATCTATTAAAAAAATAAGTATTAATATGAAGATATATCCCGCCGAATGATAAGATGCAGTATCAAGGAAGACACAGTGGATTATCTGGCCATGCACAATTTTCTGGTAGACATTTTCCAATGGCCTTTTGAGGGGGATAGTGCTACAAATATGAGGTTCTTTACAATCTTTTGAGTGTGCTGGAGTGCTCAAATCTGTTACTCCCTCCATACTCGAAAGGGTTGTCGTTTTGGACAAGATTTAGGTCAAACATTGGGAATATAAATCATGAATAACTTTAAATTGTTGAGTTTGGAAATGTGAAAATTATATAAATAGATTTATCTTGAAAAATACTTTCATCAAAGTAGACATATATCACATTTTGATAAATACTTTTATAAAAACAAGAGGTCAAAGTTGTACTTTGAAGACCGTGTCACTGTCCAAAACGACAACTTTCCGAGTATGGAGGGAGTACAAGGTAAACCAAGTGTTTCTATACTCCATATCCATCCTATTAGGTCATTCAATGACGGGATGGTGGAGAGCTCTCTGAGGTCCTATATAAATATATAGAGAATCTGCATCGTAGGGTGGTTGTACCTAGGTCTTTGGATAAGATAACCACCCAACGGGGTATAGAATGAAGCCTTCCAGTAAAATCACGGTAGACCACTCAAATTAAGTGATACACATTTCTTCTTGCGTGAGTTTTTTTTGCCATGTAGTATATATGCTTTGTTTGGTTGGTTGTGTTGATGGACCGGGGGCAACGCTAGCGACTCATCATCAGCCAAGGACAGACAGCAGCAAGCTGATTGGTTGTCAAGGATGAGGTTGTGAAAATGGGAAAAGCCCTTGGCGTGGCATGTACACATGCAGTTTGTCACAACAAGAAAGATCCTAAAATCTAGCAATCTCTACTTGAGTTACAAGATGAGCTGACGGCTAACAACATGCGCCTAACAACTAACAGACTCTACCTATGAGGTGAACACGTTACATATTTCAACATCCTCCATCAATGTCAACCGGCCACTATGTTGAGATTGCTTCTAAACTGAATCAACTTAGCTAATGGCAATGGTTTTGTAAACCCATCAGCTAACTGATCATTTGTTCCTATATGTCGTACTTCAAGTAGTCTCTGAGCCACCCTTTCACTCACAAAGTGATAGTCTATCTTGATTTGCTTTGTTCTAGCATGAAACACCAGATTTGCAGTTAAATACGTAGCTGCAATGTTATCACACCAGAGACGTGCTGCAGTAGGATGTGGAATTCACAATTCTGTCAACAATTTTTGAACCCACATCATCTCTGCTGTAGCATCAGCTAGTGCTTTGTATTCTGCCTCTGTACTTGAGCGAGATACTGTGGCTTGTTTCCTAGCACTCCAAGAAATCAGATTTGAGCCAAGGAATACAGCGAATCTACAAGTAGATCTCCTATCATCGGCACATCCCACCCAATCAACATCTGAAAAGGCACTCACCATCATAGTCTTGGATTTCCGAACATGAAGACCAAGCTTTGAAGTCCCATGAATGTATCGTAGTATACGTTTTACTGCACTCCAGTGAACTGTGGTGGGAGTGTGAAGAAACCGGCATGCCTTGTTCACGGCAAATGAAATATCAAGCCGGGTCAAGGTCAAGTACCGCAGAGCTCCCACAACACTTCTGTACCTTGTTGAGTCCTCCGGTCCAAGTGGATCACCCACTGTCGCACTGAGCTTCTCTATGCTAGACAACAGAGTATTAATCGTCTTGCAATTACTCATGCCTGTTCGCTTGATAATATCCTCAGTGTAATTCCCTTGAGACAACACCAATCCATCCAAGTTTCTTTTAACCTCAATCCCGAGGAAGTAGTGCAGATCCCCAAGATCCTTTAGTGCAAACTCCTTCTCGAGATCCTTCAACAATGCATTCGTGGCTTCTTGCGACGAGCTAGCCACAATAATGTCATCGACATATACCAAGACAAACATGGTGTAATTACCTCTGTTATAGTAGAAAAAGAGAAGTATCTGCCTTTGATGGTTTGAAACCCAGTGCCTGCAACTTTCCACATAATCGTGCATACCAAGCACGAGGTGCTTGTTTGAGTCCATAAAGGGCCTTATCAAGCTTGCACACAAAATTTGGTCTTGTCTTGTCTATATAACGAGGTGGTTGTCTCATGTAGACCTCTTCTTCTAAGATGCCATGGAGAAAAAGCATTCTGAACATCAAGTTGCCGAAGTGACCAACCTCGAGACATTGCAACAGATAAAATCAACCGAATTGTTGCAGCTTTGACTACAGGACTAAATGTATCCTCATAGTCAATTCCATAACGTTGCTTGAACCCCTTGGCTACAAGACGTGCCTTGTATCTTTCAATTGTTCCATCTGCCTTTCGCTTGATTCTGTAGACCCATTTGCAGTCAATTATGTTCTTACCCCTTGGAGGAGGAACGAGATGCCAGGTCTTGTTTCTCATTAGTGCCTGATGTTCACTATCCATTGCTGCAACCCATCTCTGATCTTTCAGTGCATCACCAACAGAAGTGGGTTTACCTGCAATAGTACTAGCGGACATACCCCATCAAACAGTGCCATCGGTGAAAATTTTTGGTTTCTGTATGCCACGTTGGAGACGAGTTACCGGGCCTTGATGCTGATGTATAGGAGGTGGCGCAGACGAGGCAATGGATCCACCACCCGCAGATGATCCGGGCGGAGGAATCTCAACAGTAGCCGACGCAGGTGCATGCTCCCGGGTGCCTGGATCGCTCTGCACCGCGGTGCTGGAGCTGGACGGCGAAGCGCTGTCCGGTAGTGGTGCAGAAGATCCAGCTGTACTGGAGCGCGGCGAAGCGGATTGCGATGGTGACGCGGGCGCTGATTCTGATCCAGATCTAGGTGCTGCACCGCCATTATGCAGAGGATTAGGCTCGAGTCACGCGGCCATGTTGTTCCCAGGCAGCGGACAGATAAAATGACGGGCGTCTACACCCATTTCTTTATCGCTTTTGTTCATTTCTTCGTCAAATAAAATCCCTGTGTCAATCACAGCAGAGCCACTGCTCGTGGCACAGTTAGCAGGTAGAGAATTAGTACCACAATGATCAAGTAATGTTGCGTCCCCAAAACTAGTGAGTGCATTGAGTAGGGAATCACGAAGAACCGAAAGTTCGGCACGTAGCCGTGCTCCAGCATTTGGATGGAGACGAGAAAATGGAAAAACGTGTTCATTGAATACAACATCTCGAGATATGTAAACTCGGCCTGTGGAGGGTTCTAAACACTTGAAACCCTTATGCATATCACTATAGCCTAGGAATACACATTGTGTGGAGCGAAATTGGAGCTTCCTAGTATTGTAAGGCCTTAGATTTGGCCAGCAAGCACAGCCAAAGGATCTAAGAAAGGAATAGTCGAGCTTATTTGTATAAAGACGTTCAAAAGGTGTTTGACCTTGAATAACTTTGGAAGGAAGCCTATTAATCAGGAAAACAGCGGTGGCAAAGGCCTCATCCCAAAACTTTAGCGGCATGGATGCATGAGCAAGTAATGAAAGGCCAACCTCAACTATATGACGGTGCTTGCGCTCTGCAGAACCGTTTTGTTGGTGAGCGTGTGGACAAGACACATGATGTGCTATGCCTACACATTTGAAGAAAGTGTTTAATGATTGATACTCACCACCCCAATCGGTTTGCATGGCTAAGATTTTTCAATCAAATTGTCTCTCCACGAGATGCTGAAAGTCACGAAAACACTGGAACACTACAGATTTATGGCGCATAAAATAGATCCATGTGAACTTACTATAATCATCAATAAAGCTCACATAATATGTTTTGTGTCCAACAGAGGCGGGGGCAGGGCCCCATACATTAGAGAAAACAAGATTCAATGGACTAGTAGAAGCACTAGTCGATCTAGGATAGGGTAGCTGGTGACTCTTACCCTGTTGACACGCATCACAAACCAATGTTTTATTCAACTTATGACTAGAAAAAGGAAGACTATGGCGATTAAGGACTTGCTTAACTACTGAAGTTGATGCATGACCTAATCTATGATGCCACAGTGAAATGGATGGCTTGACCACGACGCCATGGACCGGCTTATTCTAACTCGACATGCATGGACTCGACTTCAAAGGATAAAGCCCCCATTCACATCTGCCACTAAGGAGGGTCTTCCTCGTTCCCTGCTCCTTAATAAAAAAATGACTGGGGTGAAATTCTAAGAAGGCATTGTTATCTGATGGGAGACGATGAACAGACGAGATTTTTGGTGGCTTTAGGAACATGTAGAATTTTATGGAGATGAATATCACTAGTAGGGGTACGCAAAATACTTGAACCAATGTGGTTAATTTCCATACTTGCACCACTAGCGGAGTGCACCTGATCGTGTCCACCATACTTGTCACGCAAGGTGAACTTGTCAAGCTCGCATGTGACATGGTTTGTAGCACCTGAGTCAACATACCAATTTGTATCTATTCCATACGAGGTCGTGGCAGACAAGGCACTTTTCTGTGGTGCACCTGTGAAAGAAGCATCGAATCTTTTAAAGCAATTTACCACCGAGTGTCCCTCCTTGGTACACAGCTAACAGAAGACACCTGGGATGAAGTTGCTGCCACGGCGTCTACCGCCGTGTCCACCCTTCTAGAAGCCACATCCGAACCCTCCGCAGCTGCCACCACCACGGCCACGAGAGTTGTTGCTGTTGCTGCCATGACCACCCTTGGCGGCCATGTTTGCAGATGGATTGTTGGCGTTGTTGCGCAGCTCCATGTGCTGCTCATGGCTGGTGAGTTGGATGAGAAGCTCTCCAACAGTGATCGGCTCCATGCGTGCGGTGACGGCGGAGACCACCAGGTCGTAGGTGAGATCAAACCCAGTCAGGATATACGAGACAAGCTCGTCATCCTCCAGCCTCTTTCCTGCAGATGCCATCTCATCTGCAAGAGCCTTCATCTTGGTGAAGTATTCCGAGATCGTAGAAGACCCCTTCGTTGCCGTGGCCAAGGCCATCCAAGTGCTGATGACTCGTGCCCTGGATTGAGACACAAAGAGTGCCTGGATGGCACCCCCATGCACTCGCCGCCGTATCAGCCGATGCAGTCACCTGAGAAAAATCTCCTTTGACAGAGAGGTTAGGAGAAAATTCAGCACGGTCTGATCTTTCGCCACCCAAGTGGCATACTTGGGGTTGGGCTCCGGCGACTTCTTCTCGTCGATGGTGCCATCGCCTTTCACCGACGTGAGCCACCTCTCCGGTGGCTTAGCAGTGGACTCGATGAATTCACTGAGCTGGGCTCCGCGGATCGCCGACAGAACTTGGCGACTCCACATAGCGTAGTTGCTTCTGGTTAATTTCTCGCTCACGGGAAGAAACCCTAGCTGCTGAGATGAAAACACAGGGGAAGAAGATGCGGCCATGGATGAGTTCCGTGACGAAGCGGGCTCTGAATACCATGTGAAAATGCCGTGAATGAGTTGCCCTCTTGGGTCTTGGCTTCGTGTTAATATAGGCCAAGAAAAGCCCTTGGCGTGGCATGTACACATGCAGTTTGCTACAACAAGAAAAGATCCTAAAATCTAGCAATCTCTACTTGAGTTACAAGATGAGCTGACGGCTAACAACATGCGCCTAACAACTAACAGACTCTACCTATGAGGTGAACACGTTACATATTTCAACAGAGGTGGCACACAGGCTGGAGGAGTGGAGGAGGCGACGGATGATGAGGACGAAGAGTTGTGGACAGCCAGAAAAGAACAGATGGCCAAGCAAGAAGCTCGGAGAGGGAGGAGCATATATGTGTACGTGTTGGTTTTAGTTTTTAATAATTGGCTAGGATCGTATCCATACATTGCAATAGAAAAAAAATAATTTCGCGGTAATTTGAGTTGAATGTATGTTGTATTTTTATCAATATGATACTTTAAGTATGTTATATGCAACATTCTATTTGTAGCCGATTATCAATGTTACATGAGTTTTCACCAAGCATGAATAACTTGAATATAATTCATATTTTGATGTGAACAAATATGAATGTCAGATCTTGATTAGTATAATGAAATTATAATACATATAATCATTGGACATAGTTAGACCACCGTTACCATGTAGCACCGCCATTCTACAATAAACTGATTGACACAATTGACACCCATAGCTCATTTGATCAGCTTCTGTTATATGCCTACAAATTTTTGGATCAGAATTGTTGTCACGATTTTTAATATTGAAAACCATGACACTCACATAAATTTCACTTGTACGGTGGGTTGGATAGATCAGAAAATATGATGTATCCACTACTGGATACAGCGGCTTTGCCGAGTGTCTCAGACACTCGGCGAAGCCCGACACTCGGCAGCGAGTTTAACGGCAAAGGGTACTTTGCCAAGTGTCTTTTGTCGGGCACTCGGCAAAGACTTTGTCGAGTGCGCGACACTCGGCAAAATCAAAACGAAAAAATGCTGAAAAAATAGCAAAAAAAATTTCTTTTACGAGGAGAGGCCCCACCTTGGCCACAAATAGCCGCTGCAGCCTATTTGGCCACCCAAACCATTTTTTCCAAACTTTGCACCCCTAGGATTTGAACCCCCGACCTCATGAATGCGCACAAGCGCGGCCTATTTCGCCACCCAAACCATTTTTTTTCCAAATTTTGCACCCCCCAGCATTCGAACCGCGGACCTCATGCATGTGCACACACGTGAGCTCCTCTACCACTACGCCTCTCTTTCATTTGTGTCTAAAGTATGTTTTTATTCCTCATATAATACACTAAAATAAGTGTAAATTGCTTGTTTGAGGCTCTAAACGGATTCAAATCAAAACGTTGTCAACTACAAAGTTACATAACATTTCGAGATCTACAACTTTCATTTAGGAAGTTTCTCCATCCGAGGTCGTTTAAAAAATTTAAATTTAAATTTGAGAAATTCAAACGTACTTTTGCATGACAAAATGATTTCAAATGAAAAAGTTGTCAACTACAAAGTTTCATAACTCCTCGAGATCTACAACTTTCATTTTGTGTGTTTTTTCATCTGAGGTCGTTTGAAAAATTCAAATTTTAAAAATTTAAAATTCAAAATGAACTCAGGGAAGGTAGTTTTGCATGACAAAATGAACTCAAATGAAAACGTTGTCATCTACAAACTTTCATAACTTTTTGAGATCTACAACTTTCATTTATGTTATTTTTCCATTCGAGGTATTTTAAAAAATTCGAATATTAAAATTTTAAAATTCAGATGATTTCTAATTAAAAAGTGTTCAACTACAGAATTTCATAACTTCTCGAGATATACAAAGTTCATTTTGGTTGTTTAATCATTTGTGCATTTGACATGTTAGTTCTAACATTGTTCACAAATCGTATATATCTCTATTGTATTTTCATAAACTATAAGAGAGATATGTAAGATTTATAAACAAATTTACTTTCACTTTCTCATATGAAGAAAAGACCTAAACGAAAAATGTTCATCTTGATGAGTTCTACATCTTTGTAGTTGAAAACTTTTTTATTTGAATTAATTTACTGCTTCAAAATTTGATTTGAAATTTGTCGAGTGTCAAAAAAAACACTCTGCAAGCTTCTTTGCCGAGTGTTTTTTTTGACACTCAGCAAAGAGGCTTCTTTGCCGAGTGTTTTTTTGCCAAGTGTTTTTAGTTGGCACTCGGCAAAGAGCTTCTTTGCCGAGTGCCCGAAAAAAACACTCGGAAAAGAGGTTGACACTCGGCAAAGATCCGAATTCCGGTAGTGATCCAAACATTTGTTGATATTAATTTAAAACAATTATACATTTAGTCCCATGTAGTCTTGTTCTCTGACCACATAAGGGCATGTACAGCCCAGAGACAAGGACCTGTCTGCAAGTTATTGGAATTCGCAACATAGATAGCTTATACAACTCATAGACAAGAGTTGTCTATTTAACTGTCTGTATGCAGTTAATACTTAGTACATGTAGTAATGATCAATTGTGAATGTTATTTTTGTATACTAGTGTGTTGCTATTTGATACAAAATGATTTCACAACCACAAGGCCACGAGCAACAAAATAGTACAAATATTCATACAATTATAAAGATTTTTTTCTTTCACCAATAAGCAAACAAAGAGACTCTCTGGCATTCTTCGACTGAACATCGTCAGAAACTGAACAACAATTTTCTTTCAGGAACTTCACAGTTAACACGAACATATGGAACAGTTCATGCAGAAACTGAAAAAAAAAGATCTTACAAAGAATTTCATGGAAATTTTCTCGAGCACCGTACCTAGCATGCAAGCAAAATTGCTGCACCTCGTCGAGCAACCTCCGATTCAGTACATGCAATTTCGTGAACATGCAAAGGTTGGCAAAAGCCAATGGGAATGTTAGAGTGCAACACTGCAAGTGCCTCCGAAGTCGCAGGTGCCATGGACTGGAACTGGATGGACGAGCAGTCGGCCCCACGAGGGCCGAGCAGCTGGCCCAGACCCAGGCCATTGACGCCATTCGCGGGGGAGGGGATGAGCTTCATCTCCAGCGTCGTCATCTCATCGCCAGGCGGCGGCGGACGAGTGCAGGCTACACAATCACACACCGTCGCAACCCGCAGGTCCCATTTTGTAAAGGCGAGGAGCAACTCAATCCCGCACAATCCAGGTCCGCGGCGAAATCTGGCAGTTCCTTGGAGCTCCGCGACGGCCCCCTGTGCACCGCCTGCCTCCCCGTCCAGGTTAACCGCCGCTGCCGCGCTCAATGCTTGGGTGTGCTCGCGGGGGCAGGGAAGATTTTGGCGCGAACCTTGGATTCTCCCGCGCGCCGCAGCCAGATCCCACGCCTCGTCGCTAGGAGACGACGACCCTGTACAGCGCGTGGCTGAGACGACGAGTACACCTGGGAGCACAAGCCATCATCGACGACGACCTCGTCTTGGGAGCTGCGTGCGAGGGTTTCTTTGCAAAATTCTTGAGACACTGACGGCATATACCGACGCGCTGTACATGCCCTAAAGACGTAATATGAGCAACATACTAATTTGTAACATGTTTTTCTTTGAAAGAATGACATGTTTAAGGACCAGATTTTAGTTCAGACTGAAGAAACATGTCATTGCTGGAAGCAGAGATTAAAGCTGCACTTCACAAAAATGTCATTGGGTATGATCAATATTTAGTCAAAAGAGACAGTGTCTTACTGACTTAATTGTATATGGAGATTTCAATTTTACTCTGTAGTATAATTGATTGTGAAAATGATGATAACAATATTATAAGCTTATTTATGAGTTTACGTTTAAAGTTTGAATCTCTAATAAATTTTGATTCAAAGTGACCAATTTTTTAGATAATA
The DNA here is from genome assembly GCA_038087645.1 of Saccharum hybrid cultivar R570. NCBI lineage: Eukaryota > Viridiplantae > Streptophyta > Magnoliopsida > Poales > Poaceae > Saccharum > Saccharum hybrid cultivar. The sequence continues at coordinate 597,994 of JAQSUU010000744.1, forward strand.
GATAAAGATCGAGAAATGTATTTTCATGTTTTCGCTGCAATGATGATTATCTTCTAATTAAATTCAAACTAATGGGAGAATTTAATTTTAAGGAGCAGTTCAAGATTATTGAGTTTCCGTATGTTAATTCTATTTTTTCCCAAAGATGATGTGGAATTAATGTAGAAGAATGATGTTTTATTCTATTTCTGGCCAACGGTGATATAGAATAGAACATAAAGATTTCAAAGTTTAATAAGCATTATTGTCGATTATTGCTGAATATTTTTTCACACAAAGAACTTCATGCATTCGTTCTTGAAGGCAGAAAAGAAAAATGAGCAAGGTAATTGTGACTTAGAAGATCATAAAGAAAGAAGACCATTGCATGAGGGACTGTGTTTTCTTTAAAGAATGGCTTCAAAAGAAAAGAATTATGGGATATTGATCCAGAAAAAAAGATAGATCATTGAGAGTTTTGTTTAAGAGAGGTTTTTTATGTACTCTTTATGAAGAAGAATTTAGTTTTTAGTTTTTATCATCATGATAAGAGACAATGTAATAAGTAATATCATTTTTTGTCTTAATCATCATGATATGAAATGTAATAAGTGACCATGTTTAATTTGACCAATGTTGGATTAAGCATGTATCAAAGGGTATTCAGATTTATTCCTAAATTTGATGATTGAATATGAGCCAATCTTGCCATTTATGTCCCTTCAAGGGAATTATTTCGCATGGTGGAAAATGTTTGTGATAGTACCTGCATGGAAGTAAATGTTTGAGAAAATGCCCGCATGGCAGGGTAAAGTTGGCATCGTACTTATGTTAATCTATCCTACATGGCGGGAGAAGTTTGACATAGTAATTATCTTGCACGGCGGGAGAAGGATGTAATGACTCTCAATGAGTTTAAGAACGGAAGAAAGTTGCATGTGAACCAAAGATAAGAATGATATGGAAGTGTGAATTGCAAAGGTACTATTGACAAAAGACTCTGATGAGTTCTTGAATTGAAATGAGGAATAGTAATCCCATATGAATTAAAAATAATTTCATTTTGCATGATGTAATCATGTGAATGAAGAAGTAAGTAATCAAAGTTTCCTCATTCACAAAAGTTCTATATGGTATTCGAAATTATGGTAGAAAAGTTCGTATCACATTTCGAGGGGGAGAAATGTGAGACAATTAAGAAAGACAATTAAGAAAGAAACTTCTCCGTACTTCAGATAATGTGATGCATACTATGCATTGAAGGCAAGAGTGATCTATAAAAGATGAATGTGATCGTCGGTGGAGTAAGACATTCATAATAATGATACCCAAAAGTAAAGAAATAGCTAAAGTCCTGGACCTTTTATAGTTAAGATAGGAAGCTAGCATAGTGAATACTCGATGGGTTAACCTGACATTGACAGGTTCAACGATGTCATCCAACGGGTGAGGCCCATTCGCTTCTTCACGGAGGGGGTTGATCCGTTGCTGCTGCGACCCTGGACTGTGGGCTAAAGGCAGTAGGAGGAGGGTTTCTTAACACAATCACCAAGTAAGGAGGTATTAAGTCCTTCTAGGTAACGATGCTAGAAACGTCAGTTGGTAATCCTTTACACCACTACTAAGATTGAGTTAAGCAACGCGGCCAAGAACACTAACGACGATAGTTCTAACCGATCGTAGAACGAATCCGCAAGCACACAGAATTATCATTGTAGCATTTCAGCCATAAGTATTTAGGGTATCGTTATTTATATTTTTCCAAAGGATGGCATGGTGTTAAGAGTCTAGCATAGATATGAACATGATAACATGACTATATAATAGACCAGTACTCAATATAGGGGTAAGCCATGGTTGGTTTGAAGATAGTGTGACACGCATTCGGGCCAACCTCAAACATAAAAGGAAAACAAAGAATAAAATAATGATCCTAAGCGGAGCAGGCATGTTCTAAAATAGCCATATGCAAAGAACAAAAAAATGATCATAGAAGCTTGTCGGTGTTTGATGACCGGCAACTCCTCATAGGGTTACTCAGGACGATTGTTCAGGGGGCATCGACGTATGCAGAACTCGACGATGAACGTAGAGACAATGATTTATGCTAGTTTAGCCCGCCAGTGTGGCACCATACGTCCAGTGTGGGTGGAAAATATGTTGCGCCCTGCGCTTTTGGGTTTAGACCATGAGGTATGTTCCCCATTGTGGTTGAGCTACCGATCTAGGGAGCCCTACCCTCCTTTATATAGTCCAGGAGGCAAGAGTCCTAGTCGGTTTACAATGTAGAAGTCCTAGTAGGATTACATAGGGGAATCCTAGTTGGACTAGATCTTCTCTCTTCTATGATGACACACAAACTATATGCTAGTTCATATATCATGATTATAACATATAAACAACTATACTCTAGTTCATATGCATTGCTACATTAAAAATATGAGAACTTGAATATGGAAGAACTCTTTATAGTATTCATACCAAGAGTTGCTCTTTCTTCCAAGGAGACAAGCTCTCCAAGTAGCTCTTGCCTTTGCTCTCAACTACTAAAGCTTAATAACTAAAAGATACAAGTAGAGAGGTGAGGTGTGTATCACCAAAATGGTGTGTTGAAGAGGTGGGCTAGACCTTCTTTTATAGGTGAACATGGTTGGTTTGGTTTAGCCTCGGATGGAAACCCACGCAAACCGCCTCCACATACTGCCTTGGAACCGCCACAGCCAGGTTGGCCCGAGAGGCGGTACGTGAGGTGCGGCTGCACCTTGGCTGGCTCCGCTCGCCACCGCCTCTCTCTGGTCGGTTCCCTGGTGGGCTGGGGTCACGTCCTTGGTGGTGTCTTGGCCCAGGTAAGTGTGTAGGTGGGCTTCCTTCTCTCTTCCTTGTCTGTGGATTTCTGGAAATACATTATCTACACAGCACTTTCTCTTTTTGTGTGTATTTTTCACTCGTTTCTGGTTATGTGTCTGCAAAACATAATTTCTTTGAAAACAAGTGGAGCAAGGTCAAAGTATATGCATGTGTCAAAAGATTATTAATTTCTCCTATTTTGCATCATAATTGGCGGTTCTAGATGTGCAATGGTGGCCGCCAACAAATCCCAGAGCTTAACCTTTGCTCGATCCGAGCAAATAGCTAAGTATTTGGTTGTTGATCAGGAGTTGCAACGATGCAGATACAATTCACAAGTGCCATGTCTATAAAAAGTATTACATCATAATTTAAATAAGTGCGTTGCCTGATGTAATGAAATTACTTTTGTTGGTTTTGCCCATCATTACCATATGGACAAATAACTTTTGAACACATTTTGAGAAAATTTAATAAATTATACTTTCCTGATGTGCCGATCTCCATCTAACATAAAACTGTTTAAACTAAGAAATGCTTTACAATGGTTGGAAAAGTACCATGGTACCTTTAGGTAATTCCATCTTTTCTACTTTCTAAGGAATTAATTGAGAAATATATTAGAAAGGGTATTTATTAAGCTCGATCTTCCGTGTTTCAGCGCCGCCGCCGCGTATGAGTGGTTTTATATGTCAGTGCAGCTTCAGCTCTTGGTAGAGCGGCATGCAGGGCATGGTGTCCAGGACTGAACCTGGGAAAGCGCCTCCAACAGCAACGCATGGAAGGACTGCGCCGTCCCCTGTTCGTCCATGTCGGCATTATTCATCGGGACCACGTACCTAGCTCGCTCGGATCAGCCGGGCCTGGTCGATGGCATCCTCCTGCCTAGTGACGAGGGTGTAGTAGTTGGCGTTGCCGGGGAGGGGGAGGAGCTGCTTCAGCACCCGGGGTGCTCACCTTGTCCGCCTGCCGACCTGTCGTGCATGCAGGCAGTGTGGTGCGTAGACTCGTGGTACTGCGGCCGCGAGGAGGATGTAGCTGTTCTCAGGACGCTGCCACGACCGGCCTGGCGAGGTGCCTCCGGTAAGGTCCAATCCTTGCAGGTCTCTTGCCGCCGAGGGTAATGACTGATTTACCCTCATTTGAAAATAAAATATAAAAAGAAACATAGATAGTGCCTATATTTTTGGTATTGCTCCTACCTAATTTGGTATTATCCCTCACCTAGTAAGGTAGTAACTCCTATTTTTCTACCGTTGGATCATGTCTAATGGAGGGTCTATGTTTTTTTCAACTATCGTAAAATTCCTCTTAAACTAATGGAGAAAGTACAAACACTTTTTGTCACACCCATTTAACGACCAAATGGAGTGCATACTCTTATGTGTGCTCAGAGATCAATCACACATAAGTTAACAAATTATAAAGGATGTATCATCACCAATGTTATTGCATCATGATTAATAACACATAGTCTTTACAATAATGTAGCGGAAGTAAAATGTAAACTCTCGTGGTAGCTCCAATCATAGGCACATTGACTGGTTGACTGCAAGTCTAATAATCTTCCGGAAAGTAGAAGTAGTCACTACTTGCACCATCTGTTATCCATCCGGGATTTTTATCCAAGTAAGAAAAATAAACAAGCGTAAGTACTTCTCGTACTCAACAAGTGTAACATGGGGTTCATGAGGCTCAAAGGAATAACATTGATTTATCAGCATGTAGCTTTTAATTAGCATTATTTCAGTATATCAATAATATCAAAGTGTCTCAATGTAACAATAAACATATGATCCATGTGAAATGATTAACGAATAGCAAAAACATATTCATTATTAATGATCCACTATTCCATAAGGGTCCAAGGCCACTCGTGACCGTGAGCACGGCTGTTATAACAGTATTACACTCTGCAGAGGTTGTACATTTTCACTGTGAGTCATGTTGCCCATATGCCCAGGTTAATTACTCCCAAAACACTTCTAAGGTGAGCAAGCAGGGAAACACTATGAAGTCTTTCGAAGGTTCGTCTAACAAGTTAGGGCCATTAGATTTCACTCGGCAAACAGATGTAGAGCCCCCCTTCCAAATGGCACAATAACACGCAGCCTATACACATGAGGACAGAGGCCGCACTATATCCGATTCGTCAAGCCATTCTTACGCCATAAAGGACACTAACAAGCTAGAAAAGGTCCTTAGGGCCATTTTAGCCCTCACAGTTGTACTGTAAATCCCGGATTTTCGCTTACAGATAAGTCCTTATGGAGAGTAACGAGAGCACCAAAATAGCCCCATGCTCTAGTACCCTTTAACGGTAATAAAAATCATATTTTAATGTTTATTGCATATTCCATTAGTCAAATTACATGATCATAGTTCATGTTGAGCACTAGCAATACTAATCCATGCAATATATTAGGTATCAAGAAATAAGATCAACACTAAGTCACCCTTAACAAGGAATATATGCATAATGATATTATTTGCTTAATGTGAATAGGACAACAAGGATAATCCCATGCTATACTTGCCTTGCTCAAACTGGTCCTGGTGATCTTGTTCGTAGAAAAACTCCTGATCCCCAACGAATTGCTCACCATCTATACTCGATCAACAATAGCAACAACATTCATCCAGAACAATCATGCATAAACAAACAAGACTATAATTAGAACAGTACACCAATAGTAAGAAAATAAGATAAAAAGTTTTTAAAACGAATCTACAACTCGCTAGGATCACACAGACGTAAAGATCACGAAAAACGGAGCTAAAACGACGAAGTTATGAATTTACGAAGACTTCCTATAGAAAAGTAATTACTTTAATTCAAACTCGAAAATAAAATATCACAAACCTACTGAACAGTTCTACTAATATGTAGAGCTCTCAAATACGAACCTAACGCAATTTGAACAGGTCAAATCGGAGTTAAAACGGATAAATTATGACTAAAACAAACTCAGTGACATAACTGTAAATAGCTGAAAACGTATTTTGACTTAACTAAGATCAAACTACGCTTTCAAAAGGATAATACGCAATACAGAAATACGCTTTGGACTGCGGGTTACATAATTGAAAAACTCAGGGACTCTTTAGCAAATCTAACAACCGAACCGGTATCTTCAATCTGCGGCCGTTGGATTCAAAATAGACGGTCCAGATTGATTCGGGGTGAGCGGGCGGCGCACCGGCCGGGAAAACAACTCCGGCTGCAATGTCCGCTGCGGCGCCATCGCCGGAGTTCGCGAAATCACGATTTACTGCGCTACCTCACGAAACAAATATATCGGGATGAAGTATAGATCAAGGCGATCTCACCATGGTAGAACGCGAGGGCAGAGCTGTCCCGAAGTCGACGCGGTGCTCGAGTTAGCGGCTGGTCACGTCAGTGATCCGAGTGGTGCCTCCTCGGGTTGGTTTCGATGCTTCGCGTCGAGATGAGATGGAGCGGAATGACGTGCGAGCTCGGTTTTATAGCCCGAAGGCAGTTCCAAGAAAGGAAAGGAGGATTAGGAGGAAAGGATTCGGCTTCGGTGTTTTTGGAAAGAGAAGATCCGATGGCGGCATCAACTTGAGGAAGGGGACGCGCCTGACAAGTGGGCCCATGATGTCAGCGATGCATGGAAGGAAGCCACGGCATCGCGCTCGCACGGGCTTGCTGGGCCGAAAGCAACGAAGAGAAATAAATTCTTTTTTTCTTTTTCCTTTTCAAATATTTCAAAGCATTTTCAAATGATTTTGAATCCTAATTTGAATTTGAATCAAACCACTCCAACCAAAAATTCAAATGCAACAGCATGAGTGCACAAACATGTTTCTACCCTTATATTTGATTTTAAGTTAATAAAATTATTATTACTCTAAATTTGTATGGTCACAAAATTGTATAAAAATCATATTTACCTACTTTTTAATATCCCAAAATTTTAGGGTGTTACAATTCTACCCCTTAAAATGAATCTCGTTCCGAGATTCGGTTGATGCTTACTCGAACAGTTGCGGGTAGGTTTTCCTCAGATCCTCCTCTCTTTCTCAGGTGGCCTCACCCTCAGTGTACCGATTCCACTGAACCTTACACATTTTGATAGTTCGACGCCTCGTGACTTTTTCAGCAGTCTCTAGAATTTTAACTGGAGACTCTTCATATGTGAGGTCCTCTTTAACAGTGAGCTCTTCTAACAGAATCTGCTCCTCTGGTACTCGCAAACATTTCTTAAGTTGAGACACGTGAAACACATCATGTACACCTGCCAAACTCTCAGGTAATTCTAACTGATATGCCACCTCACCACGTCTCTCTACAATCTTGAAAGGTCCAATATACCTTGGTGCCAATTTCCCTTTCATGTTGAACCTTTTCTCACTCCTCATAGGTGATACTTTCAAGTATACATAATCCCCTACTTCAAAAGTCAACTCTCTTCTCCGAGTATCAACATAACTTTTCTGTCTGGACTGAGCTATTTTCAGATTATCTCTAATCATTCTCACTTTCTTTTCAGCATCCTTGAGTACATCAGACCCAAACACTTGACTCTCCCCTGTCTGATTTCAGAACAACGGAGTTCTACACTTTCGTCCATACAGAGCCTCAAACGGTGCCATCTGAAGACTCTTTTGATAACTATTGTTATATGAGAACTCTGTATAAGGCAAACTTTTATCCCAACTAGTACCATATTGTAAAACACAAGCCCTCAATATATCTTTCAATATCTGATTAATTCTCTTTGTCTGTCTATCTGTCTGTGGATGGTAGGCTGTACTAAAGTTCAGCTTGGTTCCTAGTGATTCATGTATCTTTTGCCAATAATGAGATATAAACTGGGTACCCCGATCAGACACAATTTTCTTAGGAACTCCATGTATACTCACTATTCTTTCCATATACAATTCTGCCATCCTTGCACTGCTATACGTAGTCCTAACTGGTAGAAAATAAGCAACCTTTGTTAGGCGATCTACTATTACCCAAATCGAATCATACCGTTTCTGAGTACGTGGCAATCCAACTATAAAATCCATACCAACTTCTTTCCATTTCCATTCGGGTATCTGCATAGGTTGTAACAATCCTGCAGGTCTCTGGTGTTCAGCTTTCACCCTTTGACATGTGTCACACAAAGCAACATACTCAGCAACATCTCTTTTTAAACCATACCACCAATATTTCTCTCTCAGATCCAAATACATCTTAGTACTCCCAGGATGTATGGAATAAGCTGACTCATGAGCTTCACGCAGAATTGCCTCTCTGATAGTCTTATCCTCTGGCACACACAGCCTTTTTCCAAACCACAGCGTACCCTTATCATCCTTATGGAATCCTGGTGATTTGCCCTTCACTATATTCTCCGCTATCTCTCTTAATTTTGCATCTTTCATCTAACTCTTCCGTATCTCTTGCTCCAGAGTAGGTTCCAGTACCAATTCTACTGCATTAGTGGTAAACCCTAAGTTCAAATGCTCACATTCAGCACTCAACTCTCTTGACATAGGCATTACTTGTATTTCATTAGCGTAGCTTTTCCTACTAAGAGCATCAGCAACTACGTTAGCCTTTCCTGGATGATAATGCACCTCCAGATCATAATCCTTTATCAACTCCAACCATCTACACTGCCTCAAGTTCAGATCTGATTGAGTGAAAATATACTTTAGACTCTTGTGATCAGTGTATATATCACTCTTATGTCCAATCAAATAGTGTCTCCATATCTTTAGTGCATGAACCACTGCAACTAATTCCAAGTCATGAGTAGGATAATTTAATTCATGCTTTCTCAACTGTCTTGATGCATATGCCACAACTCTACCTTCTTGCATAAGAACACATCCTAAACCCAAACGAGATGCATCATAGTAGATAGAGAAATGTTTACTCAGATCTGGCAAAACTAATATTGGTGCAGTGGTCAATCTTTTCCTTAATTCCTCAAAATTATCCTGACACTTCTCAGACCACACAAACTTGGCATTCTTCTCCAATAGTGCAGTCATTGGCTTCGCAAGCTTAGAAAATCCCTCTATCAATCTCCTGTAATAGCCTGCTAATCCCAAGAAACTACGGATCTCACTTACATTAGTTGGTGGCTTCCAGTCCAATACATCTCTCACTTTTGCTAGGATCTACTGATATTCCTCCATTTGAGATAACATGACCAAGAAAGGAAACTTCCTTCAACCAAAACTCACATTTACTCCGCTTGGCATATAACTGGTGTTCTCTGAGCTTTTGCAAAACCAACCTCAAATGTTCAGCATGTTCCTCCTCAGTCTTGGAGAATACTAGAATATCATCAGTGAATACCACTACAAACTTATCCAGATATTCCATGAACACCTTATTCATCAGATACATAAAGTATGCAGGGGCATTAGTCAGACCAAAAGACATCACTGTATACTCATATAACTCATACCGTGTGGTAAAAGCTGTCTTTGGTATATCACTAGCACGAATCTTCAACTGATGATATCCAGAACGAAGATCAATCTTGGAAAATACACAAGCACCTCTTAACTGATCAAACAAGTCATCAATTCTAGGCAACGGGTACTTATTCTTGATGGTAACCTCGTTGAGAGACCGATAATCTACACACATTCTCTGAGTACCATCTTTCTTATCCACAAAAATCACTGGTGCTCCCCAAGGTGAAGAACTAGGACGAATGAAACCCTTATCCTGCAATTCCTTAATTTGTTTCTTAAGTTCTTCTAATTCATCTACTCCCCTTCTATATGGACGCTTAGCTATGGGTGCAGTTCCACGTAATAATTCAATAATAAATTCAATGTCACGGTCTGGTGGCATACCTGGCAATTCCTCAGGAAACACATCGGAGAACTCTTCCACAACCTGGTCCTCCTTGTTGGCACTATCAGTAAGCTGGTTCACTGTAGTGGTCTCCTGTCTTTGCACTTTCACATCAACTCTGATCCTATCTCCCTTTGGTGTTGTTAGTACTACTGATTTCCCCTTGCACTGAATCTCTGCTTGTTGTTGCATCATCCAATCCATTCCCAGTATAAGATCAATCCCAGCTGTTCTCAATACTATAGGACTCACCTTAAACTCTACCCCCTTAGAATGAGACTAATCGGGAGACAACGATAAGATGCTGGCATGCTTCCACCAGGTGAGTTTACTAATATAGGGTTCTTCAAGGCACACAAATGAATTCTATGTATTCTAACAAATGATTATGATATGAAAGAATGTGATGCTCCAGAATAAAAAAGAACAGTGGCGGGAGTGGAATGGACATCGAACGTACCAAGCATAACTTCTGGTTCCTCCACTGTTGTTTCCTGGGACAAGTGGTTCACCCTTCTAGTGTTAGATGCAGGCTTCTGGTGACTATCCTGCCTCTGGGGAGTCTGCTGGTTGACCTTCTTAGGGCAATTATAGGACAAGTGACCTTCTTTCCCACATCGAAAACACTTGTTGAGGGTATTGAGAGCACTAGTCTTCATTGGAGTATTATTGGAAGGACCTTGACGCTGAGGTTGATTCCCACTCTGTTGCGGAGGGCGTTGGTTACCATTCTGTGGCTGGAATGGGGGACGTTGCGGGAACTGATTGCAGAAAGGGAACTAACCATAATTCCATTGACCAGAAAGAGGCCTCTGTTGATTACCCTGCTGGAAACCAGTACGCGGACGAGTGTTACTACCAGAAGTCTGTCCCTGAAGCCTTTTCCTCTTGGCATCCATCTCCTTGCGCTTGTTATCCACCACGATAGCGCGGTTCACAAGCGTCTGAAAATTAGGATAAGTATTGGACATCAGCTGCAATTATAGTCCATCATACAATCCCTTCAAGAAGCGGTGCTGCTTATCATTGTCATTAGCCACCTCATGTCGAGCATATCGTGACAACTGGGCAAACCTGTCACGATACTCAGCTACAGATAATGACCCTTGGGTCAAGTTCTGGAATTCCTCTATCTTCAGTTCTATTATCCCTTCTGGTATATGATATGCTCTGAAGTTCTCTCTAAACTCCTGCCAGGTGACTGCGGGAGCATTGGCGGGACGACCATACTCATACGATTCCCACCAGTCCTGAGCTTCTCCCTGGAGTTGTCTAGAAGCAAACAACATCTTCTGCCGGTCATCACATTGTGCAATGTTGAGTTGCTTTTCTACGGCACGAAGCCAATCATCTGCTTCCAATGGATCAGCGGCATGCGTGAACACCAGGGGATGACCCTTCAAAAACTCACCACGCTTATCACGTGGTGGTGCCCCAACAACTGGATGATTATGTTGATTCTGCACCAATTGTTGCATAAGTTGTGTCTGCACTGCCAGAAGTTGCTCAATAGTTGGTGGCGGTGGTGGTGGTGGATTTGGGGGAACACCTCCACGACCCCTGCCTCTTCCTCTTCCAGCCATCTGCCATCCATAAGAATGCAAACTTTGAGATTTCCATGTTATCAACCACTTATAAGATAAAGAATGAGATCTGAAAGTTTTTTGGGCGAATATCAATGTTAACAGTTTAGTAAATCAATCATATATCGAGCTACATAAGTCCAATAGAGGCGTGCTTTATATGGTTGGAAAGCTTATGAAGTTCTCCACAACTTTTATTTGGACCATAAAATCAGATTCTGTCGTTAAGTTAATGAAAAATAAGGCGTAATAGAAACTATTCCAGATTCCAGACTGTGCAGAAACTTTAACTTGTGACAGTTATATCTCTCGAACCAGATCAGATAAAAAGGTGATTCCAGTGGCATTTAAAAGGTTCTTAAGCCTAGTTTCTCTCATAAAAATTTTATAAATGTTGCACGAACCGTTTTTGAACCATATTAGAAACATTGCAGACTGCTCCAGAAACGTGACAATACCAAACCCAACTATTATTCCCTTGACTAATAAACTTTTATTCTTAAGAATGGAACTTGTAGACATGCCTACAAGCCCCAGCACTCATAACAAAAATCCAACTCACACATAAGCATAATGATAAAGCATCTATCGCACCAAAGTTCAAACCACACGACAGACTCGAAGACTCAACTGACATTACTAAGAACGTTCTTATTACATAAAGGTCTCCTATTTTCTACTGACATGGCTCATGCTCTAATGTCTCATAAATCTTGGCCATGCCTTGGTTTGCTTGGAGTTCATCAATCATTGCTTGGCACCTCTTGATGGTCTTCCCATGTGCCTTCACCATCTCCTATAACTGTAGCTTTCTCTCCATCATATCATAGACAAAGTTTACCATCACCCGAGGAAGTGGTTCCAACTGCACTGGATCCATCATGGCCCATCCAAGGTTGGGGTGTGCACGAGGGAAGTAGCGGTGAATATCATGCTTCATGCTGTCAAAGCGTAGGTAGCGAAGGCCCATGCATGCTTCAAAAGCAGCGTCTTCAATGCTATCCTCCATGGTAGCTCGACGACCCACGTGAGCATACATCCTGTCCAGCTGATATGCCCCCTTTTCCTCATCCTTAGGAAAAATGCTAGCTCTTGCCTTCCAGTAAGTGTCCTCTAGCAGATGGGTGTACTCCCAACAGACGTACTCCACAGCTGGGTGCCAATCAGCAAAGTAGGCAGAGAGCATTCCCACAAGTCGATGGTGAGAGACAGCATCTTCTCCAGCCTTGTGGTAGATCTTCACAGTCCAACCCATTGGAGGGGGTGGCACATCCTCAGCAGCTGCATCAGGTGGTGGAGACGGGGGTTGCTCTCCTCCATTGGCTTCCTCCTCTTTATCATCTTCAATCTCGATGATCTCAGGGTCTTCTTCAGGCTCAGGTTCTTCCTGAGGAGGTGCTAGCACTTGGATTGGTGCTTCAGGGGTCTGCTCATTCTCCTGGGGTACTTCCTCTTATGGCTCTTCAGGTGCAAGCAAAGCACGAGGTGGGTAGTGTCCTCTAGTGGTGATGCGAGCAGTCTTACGGCCACGAACCATCTACAGAGTTTTTAGATGTAGTTAGAATAGAGACAAAATTTTGTAATAGAATAAGACATAAGAAGCATAAAAATTTATCAAATAACAAGAGCAAGATAATAAGCATAAAAATAGTGAAAAGAAGATACTAAATCGACCATTTCTAGCTAGGCTTGCGTCCTACAGTCAACAATAGCTCTGATACCAATTTGTCACACCCATTTAATGACCAAATGGAGTGCATACTCTTATGTGTGCCCATAGATCAATCACACATAAGTTAACAAATTATAAAGGATGTATCATCACCAATGTTATTGCATCACGATTAATAACACATAGTTAGGGCCATTAGATTTCACTCGGCAAACAGATGTAGAGCCCCCCTTCCAAATGGCATAATAACACGCAGCCTATACACATGAGGACAGAGGCCGCACTATATTCGATTCGTCAAGCCATTCTTACACCATAAAGGAATACCACTAACAAGCTAGAAAAGGTCCTTAGAGCCATTTTAGCCCTCACAATTGTATTGTAAATCCTGTATTTTCGCTTATAGATAAGTCCTTATGAAGAGTAACGAGAGCACCAAAATAACGCCATGCTCTAGTACCCTTTAATAGTAATAAAAATCATCTTTTAATGTTTATTGCATATTCCATTAGTCAAATTACATGATCATAGTTCATGTTGAGCACTAGCAATACTAATCCATGCAATATATTAGGTATCAAGGAATAAGATCAACACTAAGTCATCCTTAACAAGGAATATATGCATAATGATATTATTTGCTTAATGTGAATAGGACAACAAGGATAATCCCATGCTATACTTGCCTTGCTCAAACTGGTCCTGGTGATCTTGTTCGTAGAAAAACTCCTGATCCCCAACGAATTGCTCACCGTCTATACTTGATCAACAATAGCAACAACATTCATCCAGAACAATCATGCATAAACAAACAAGACTATAATTAGAACAGTACACCAACAGTAAGAAAATAAGATAAAAAGTTATTAAAATGAATCTACAACTCGCTAGGATCACACAGACGCAAAGATCATGAAAAACGGAGCTAAAACGACGAAGTTATGAATTTACGAAGATTTCCTATAGAAAAGTAATTACTTTAATTCAAACTCGAAAATAAAATATCACAAACCTACTAAACAGTTCTACTAACATGTAGAGCTCTCAAATACGAACCTAACGCAATTTGAATGGGTCAAATCGGAGTTAAAACGGATAAATTATGACTAAATCAAACTCACTGGCATAACTGTAAATAGCTGAAAACGTATTTTGACTTAACTGAGATCAAACTACGCTTTCAAAAGGATAATACGCAATACGGAAATACGCTTTGGACTGCGGGTTACATAATTGAAAAACTCAAGGACTCTTTAGCAAATCTAACAACCGAACCGGTATCTTTAATCTGTGGCTGTTGGATTCAAAATAGACGGTCCAGATTGATTCGGGGTGAGCGGGCGGCGCTCCGGCCGGGAAAACAACTCCGGCGGCAATGTCCGCGGCGGCGCCATCGCCGAAGTTCGTGAAATCCCGATTTACTGCGCTACCTCACGAAACAAATATACCGGGATGAAGTATAGATCAAGGCGATCTCACCAAGGTAGAACGCGAGGGCGGAGCTGTCCCGAAGTCGACGCGGTGCTCGAGTTAGCGGCCGATCACGTCAGTGATCCGAGCGGTGCCTCCTCGGGATGGTTTCGATGCTTCGCGTCGAGATGAGATGGAGCGGAAGGACGTGCGAGCTTGGTTTTATAGCCCGAAGGCGGTTCCAAGAAAGGAAAGGAGGACTAGGAGGAAAGGATTCGGCTTCGGTGTTTTTGGAAAGAGAAGATCCGACGCCAGCATCAACTTGAGGAAGGGGACGCGCCTGACAAATGGGCCCACGATGTCAGCGACGCAGGGAAGGAAGCCGCGGCATCGCGCTCGCGTGGGCTTGCTGGGCCGAAAGCAAGGAAGAGAAATAAATTCTTTTTTTCTTTTTCCTTTTCAAATATTTCAAAGCATTTTCAAATGATTTTGAATCCTAATTTGAATTTGAATCAAACCACTCCAACCAAAAATTTAAATGCAACAGCATGAGTGCACAAACATGTTTCTACCCTTATATTTGATTTTACGTTAATAAAATTATTATTACTCTAAATTTGTATGGTCACAAAATTGTATAAAAATCATATTTACCTACTTTTTAATATCCCAAAATTTTAGGGTGTTACACTTTTCAACACAACACACCTAATGTAATAAATTGAATTAAATAAATAAAAGAACAGACTAGTCAAAATGCTCCCTAATCCCTTCCAATCCCCTCAAATCACCTTGTAATGTGGAATAACCGAACAAGGCCTCAGTTAGAAGTCAGACAGGGCCTAGTTAAACCTACTACATATACACAAAGAGACCAATAATCTGCAACATTCTACTACGCTATGTTGGATACTATAGCTACTATGCACTGTGTAGGACTTGACCACGCACTGTATACGATTCTCGTCAGTGCAAGAGCCCGGGCCCATGCAATTCGTACTGTAACGTAGCTGCAATAATTTATAACTTATGCACAGTATTGTCCAAATTGCTGCCTGAAAGCAGACAAATAACATAATTATATATTAACAAACTCCATTTATGAAGCCTAATATAATTCATGCTAATTACCCTGAACCGGAAATAATAGACAATACAGAGATATTAATATTACAAGCACTTGTCTTACCCACACACCAAGATCAACGCACATTATTATATAGATAGAAATACTACAACCATTGACATGGTAGATAATAGCCTGGCAAGTGTGCACCGGGTGGTGAGATGAACCCATTGACATGCTATGGACCTGTAGTTACTCGCTCCAGCACACCGGCGTGAGTGAGCAGCGCCCAAAGCTGCGTGATGAACTCCCCTCCCCTAGCCAGAGCTTCCAGGTGCGCCCGGGCATTGTCGGACGGTGAGACGTAAAGCATCATCTCCGCCCAGAATTCAGAGAGTATCTTCCACCGAAGTGCCAGCTCTTGTTCTTCAATCAGATGCCTTGCAAGCTTAACGCCCTTCCGCCAGAGCCGTGCTTCATCACCATCACCATTACGCGTGTATCTTCTCATTGCCTCCTCACACCTGTGATCCTTCCTCTTGCATCCTTCGAGTATCTCGCGTACATCCTCGATTGACTCATCAAGTATGGATTCTGATACAGAGCTGGTGTCCGGCAGGAGGTCAGGTGCGAAAGCCAGGAGATGCATGCAGTACTGCGACAGAGTGGTGGCTGTTGTGACCATGTCTTCTGTTTCGGCGTCTTTTTCTTCTTCTTTTTTACCTTGTGCATCCATACGGTGCTTGCAGAGTGTTGTAGCAATGTGCCAGACCAGTATTGTGTTAGTGACTGATCCGTCAGTACCAGTAGCATCACATGCCCATGAGAGATGACCATCGACACCATTGTTCTCCAATGATCTTACGCCATTGGTCAGGTGGCCATTGCTTCTTAGTAGAGAATGAAGGACTGCTTTCTTCACATTTTCGGACAGCTTGACTGACTTCTTGGACCCCTTCCTGGTCTTCTTGTCCACCAAGCGCAGTGTTGCATAATGGAGACAACTGCGCACCCGGCCTTTGTGGCCAAGCTCCTGGAGGATACAGTACTGCCCAAGTGTGTTCTTCCACGAGCGAAATGCTTTCAACCTCATGAGAAGTCCTAAGAGCATCTCAAGGAAACAACCGCTTCTTTGTAAGAAAGGACTGCTGACGTAGCTTCGTATCAGGGCCACCTTGAACCAACCTGAGGCTACATACAGGTACAGCTGGTATGCCTCTAGGAATGCCAAGATAACAGTTATGAGTATGGTCATATCGAACAGCTTGCGAGAACGATCCCTTGTGATCTTGTATGTGAGCCATGAGAATAGTCCAAGCATGATGGTAGGCAGGCAGGGAGCTAAGTATCTACACTTCTGGTAGAAGTAAGAGTACCTTGTGAAATAAATGTCATGGACAAAAACAAGCTCTTCCTCGATGACCCTGAAGGCTCGCTGGTATGGCTTGTCGCCGGCGAGCAGGCCTTTGAACACGAAATCTTGGGTTTTCTCAAGGCCTGCCTCCGAGACCTTGAAGCCAGCAAACCTTCGGTTGAGCATCTTGGAGAGTGCCATGGAGAGGCACACGTCCTTGAGCAACATGCCTCGCTCAAGGCGCAGCAGGTTTCCCGTGCATTGCCAGATCTTCTCGACGGTCATGACTTTCAAGCCGTCCTCAGTGTAACATCGCGTGCACCCAGGACTCTTGATGCAGTACTTCTCACCAGCTACCATGTACTTGTAGCCTTCCATGGTCACTGGATCGAATGACCCCATTAGATTGTTGTTGTCCATATTATGCTCATGCTTCATGTATTTGTCGATCACCCTCATGTTCTTGGAGAGGTAGGACCTGCTCACCATCCTCATGGAAGCGATCCTAACATAGCACTTGATGACGCCGACGAACAGGATGAACAAGAGTGGCCATAGGTAGGGGATCGAGTCCCAATTTTGCTGTGAGGTAATTAATACAACGACATACGCCACCAACAATGCCTCGCAGAGGTGCTTCACGTAGATGCTCTTCCAGTTGTCGATGTCGTCGAGGCGGCAAGCCGTGAGGTTGTCTGTGCTTCCTAGGAGAAGAAGCATGAACACGGCCCACACGGCGAAGTCGTCGAGGTAGCAATACTCGCGAGACTTCATCAGCCCAATGGTGTAGCTCACCAGAGGGTAGGAGAGCGTGTTGACTCCCATCACGATAGCGTGGAGGAATCCGTGGCTCGAAAGCCGACGTAATGAACCAAGTGTGTGCAGGAGGAACATGGAGACCATGGCCGTGAGGACCAAAACTATTACTAACAATATATGATGAATATCATTATCATCACAATCTAAGGAAGGGGGATTTGGTGAGGGACTTGGTGCCATATACACCATGTTGGCAGCAGGGAATGGTTTCCTCCCAACAATATGATAAGAGTGAGATGTGTGTAGTTATCTACCTCACTCCAATGAAGCGAGTACACAGTTGGAGAGTTATGGAGAGCTCTCTGAGGTCGCATGTATATATAGAGAGAAAAGCATCACACGCTAGTTGTGGGTGGAAGAGCAAAAGCATCCAATGGTAGTATGGTGTACAAAATGAAGGCCATCATGCAAAATCATGGTAGACCACTCAAATGGAAGCCATCAAGTAAGACCACGGTTTCTCCGAGTACAAACAATGAAGAAACAAACAAATGCAACCAAGGCCACTTGGGCCTCACATTCCAACTTAGCGTGTTAGAATAAACACGCCACACGTCAGTACTCCGTATATTTCTGGGTTGTTCTGGCCCATCCTACGGTACATACCCTAGTTGTCCTAAAAAACCTGTTGCCCCGTTCCATCAACACAAAATAAAGAAATGCCCTTGACTTGACCTCTTCTTCCTTGGCAGTGGGGTTCATGAGCCTAAACTAGTAGTGTCAGTCTTGCTGCTACAGCTAGTGGACTTACAAGTGGAGCATCAACCAAACTACTCCCTCCTCCCTATTTAATTGTCGTCATTGGTGTGCGTGCCATAAGTTTGATTCAATTTGTAGAAAATATGTGCAACATTTGTATCTTTAAATAAATTTATTAAAAAACTAGATTCAAAAACCTTTCTAATGATACTAATTATGTACCATAAATATTAATATTTTTTAATATATAGTTTATCAAAGTTGTTTCTTGGGAAGCGAGAACGACAAATATTTAGGGACGGAGGGAGTAAGTTATTCCTTCTACTATACATTATTGTTTGCTAGTGCACATGCTGGTATAGTACCATGGAAACGTGTAGTAGTGCACTAATGTTTTGCCTTGAAAACATTGGTCGTGATAGAGCAAGTACAAATGTGATGATCTTGGCACCATGAAACCAAAGGTGTATGTAGGGGAGGTCGTTGAAGCTTACACGCGTGTATTAAATTCCATTTCAGTACTACTCTACAATTGAAAAAAGTGGCATCACTAATTAAGCTTATGCCTATTAAATTTCATCTGTTCTTATGCGTAGACTTGTGAAGGGAGACCTTGCAGGTCTCCCCAATTTGTTTTTTATTTGAGAAAAGGTGGCTGAGTTGTTATCAACAAAACCAAGGAAAAGTTCCTGGTATCACCTTCCTTTGCCCTTATTTTAAGCTCTAGCTCATGTCGGCATTGGAAGCTATCATACGCGCGGGATGATGTCGTTATCAAAGGAAGTTTCGTAACTTGTGTCACATGGCAGTTTCCAAGTTGTACAAAGGTGGAGGTCCATGGAAATTGTAATACCCCCTCTATTATGAAATATGTTATTTTATGGAGTTGTCCTAACTGAAATTATGTTATGCATGTTTGATCAACAACTTTATATGCAAGACTACATATCTATTATAAAAAATAAGTATTAATATGAAGATATATCCCGCCGAATGATAAGATGCAGTATCAAGGATGACACAGTGGATTATCTGGCCATGCACATTCAGGTAGACATTTTCCAATGGCCTTTTGAGGGGGATAGTGCTACAAATATGAGGTTCTTTATTATCTTTTGAGTGTGCTGGAGTGCTCAAATCTGTTACTCCCTCCATACTCGAAAGGGTTGTCGTTTTGGACAAGATTTAGGTCAAACATTGGGAATATAAATCATGAATAACTTTTAAATTGTTGAGTTTGGAAATGTGAAAATTATATAAATGAATTTATCTTGAAAAATACTTTCATCAAAAGTATACATATATCACTTTTTGATAAATACTTTTATAAAAACAAGAGGTCAAAGTTGTACTTTGAAGACCGTGTCGCTGTCCAAAACGACAACTTTTCGAGTATGGTGGGTACAAGGTAAACCAAGTGTTTCTATACTCCATATCCATCCTATTAGGTCATTCAATGACGGGATGGTGGAGAGCTCTCTGAGGTCCTATATAAATATATAGAGAATATGCATCGTATGGTGGTTGTACCTAGGTATTTGGATACGATAACCACCCAACGGGGTATAGAATGAAGCCTTCCAGTAAAATCACGGTAGACCACTCAAATTAAGTGATACACATTTCTTCTTGCGTGAGTTTTTTTTTTGCCATGTACTATATATACTTTGTTTGGTTGGTTGTGTTGATGGACCGGGGGGCAACTCTAGCGACTCATCATCAGCCAAGGACAGACAGCAGCAAGCTAATTGGTTGTCAAGGATGAGGTTGTGAAAATGGGAAAAGCCCTTGGCGTGGCATCTACACATGCAGTTTGTCACAAGAAAGATCCTAAAATCTAGCAATCTCTACTTGAGTTACAAGATGAGCTGACGGCTAACAACATGCGCCTAACAACTAACAGACTCTACCTATGAGTTGAACACGTTACATATTTTAACATCCTCCCTCAATCTCAACCGGCCACTAGGTTGAGATTGCTTCTAAACTGAATCAACTTAGCTAATTGCAATGGTTTTGTAAACCCATCAGCTAACTGACCATTTGTTCCTATATGTCATACTTCGAGTAGTCTCTGAGCCACCCTTTCACGCACAAAGTGATAGTCTATCTCGATGTGCTTCGTTCTGGCATGAAACACCGGATTTGCAGTTAAATACGTGGCTCCAATGTTATCACACCAGAGACGTGCTGCAGTAGGATGTGGAATTCACAATTCTGTCAACAATTTTTGAACCCACATCATCTCTGCTGTAGCATCAGCTAGTGCTTTGTATTCTACCTCTGTACTTGAGCGAGATACTGTGGCTTGTTTCCTAGCACTCCAAGAAATCAGATTTGAGCCAAGGAATACAGCGAATCCACCAGTAGATCTCCTATCATCAACACATCCCGCCCAATCAACATCTGAAAAGGCACTCACCATCATAGTCTTGGATTTCCAAACATGAAGACCAAGCTTTGAAGTTCCATGAATGTATCGTAGTATACGTTTTACTGCACTCCAGTGAACTGTGGTGGGAGTGTGTAGAAACTGGCATGCCTTGTTCACGGCAAATGAAATATTAGGCCGGGTCAAGGTCAAGTACTGCAGCACTCCCACAACAATTCTGTACCTTGTTGAGTCCTCCGGTCCAAGTGGATCACCGACTGTTGCACTGAGCTTCTCTATGCTAGACAATGGAGTATTGATCGTCTTCCAATTACTCGTGCCTGTTCTTTTGATAATATCCTCAGCGTACTTCCCTTGAGACAACACCAATCCATCCAAGTTTCTTTTAACCTCAATCCCAAGGAAGTAGTGCAGATCCCAAGATCCTTTAGCGCAAACTCCTTCTCGAGATCCTTCAACAATGCATTCGTGGCTTCTTGCGACGAGCTAGCCACAATAATGTCATCGACATATACCAAGACAAACATGGTGTAATTACCTCTGTTATAGTAGAAAAGAGAAGTATCTGCCTTTGATGGTTTGAAACCCAGTGCCTGCAACTTTCCACATAATCATGCATACCAAGCACGAGGTGCTTGTTTGAGTCCATAAAGGGCCTTATCAAGCTTGCACACAAAATTTGGTCTTGTCTTGTCTATATAACTAGGGGGTTGTCTCATGTAGAACTCTCCTTCTAAGATGCCATGGAGAAAAACATTCTGAACATCAAGTTGCCAAAGTGACCAACCTCGAGACACTGCAACAGATAAAATCAACCGAATTGTTGCAGCTTTGACTACAGGACTAGATGTATCCTCATAGTCAATTCCATAATGTTGCTTGAACCCCTTGGCTACAAGACGTGCCTTGTATCTTTCAATTGTTCCATCTGCCTTTCGCTTGATTCTGTAGACCCATTTGCAGTCAATTATGTTCTTACCCCTTGGAGGAGGAACGAGATGCCAGGTCTTGTTTCTCATTAGTGCCTGATGTTCACTGTCCATTGGTGCAACCCATCTCTGATCTTTTAGTGCATCACCAACAGAAGTGGGTTCACCTGCAATAGTACTGGCGGACATACCCCATCGAATAGTGTCATCAGTGAAAATTTTTGGTTTCTGTATGCCACGTTGGAGACGAGTTACCGGGCCTTGATGCTGATGTATAGGAGGTGGCAAAGACGAGGCAATGGATCCACCGCCCGCAGACGATCCGGTGGAGGAATCTCAACAGTAACCGATGCAGGTGCATGCTCCCCTGCGCCCGGATCGCTCTGCACCGTGGTGCTGGAGCTGGAGGGCGAAGCGTTGTCCGATAGTGGCGCAGAAGATCCAGCTGTACTGGAGTGTGGCGAAGCGGATTGCGATGGCGACGCAGGCGCTGATTCCGATCCAGATCCAGGTGCTGCACCGCCGTTATGCAGAGGATCAGGCTCGAGTCGCGCACCCATGTTGTTCCCAGGCAGCAGACACATAAAATGACGGGCGTCTACACCCGTTTCTTTATCGCTTTTATTCATCTCTTCGTCAGATAAAATCCCTGTGTCAATCACAGCAGAGCCACTGCTCGTGGCATGGTTAGCAAGTGGACAATTAGTACCACAATGATCAAGTAATGTTGTGTCCCCAAAACTAGTGTGTGCATTGAGTAGGGAATCAGGAAGAACCGAAAGTTCGGCACGCAACCGTGCTCCAGCATTTGGATGGAGACGAGAAAATGGAAAATCGTGTTCATCGAATACAACATCTTGAGAGATGTAAACTCGGCCTGTGGAGGGTTCTAAACACTTGAAACCCTTATGCATAACACTATAGCCTAGGAATACACATTGTGTGGAGCGAAATTGCAGCTTCCTAGTATTGTAGGGCCTTAGATTTGGCCAGCAAGCACAGCCAAAGGATCTAAGAAAGGAATAGTTGAGCTTATTTGTATAAAGACGTTCAAAAGGTGTTTGAACTTGAATTACTTTGGAAGGAAGCCTATTAATCAGGAAAACAGCGGTGGCAAAGGCCTCATCCTAAAACTTTAGCAGCATGGATGCATGAGCAAGTAATGAAAGGCCAACCTCAACTATATGACGGTGCTTGTGCTCTGCAGAACCATTTTGTTGGTGAGCGTGTGGACAAGACACATGATGTGCTAAGCCTACACATTTGAAGAAAGTGTTTAATGATTGATACTCACCACCCCAATCAGTTTGCATGGCTAAGATTTTTTGATCAAATTGTCTCTCCACGAGATGCTGAAAGTCACGAAAACACTGGAACACTACAGATTTATGGCGCATAAAATAGATCCATGTGAACTTACTATAATCGTCAATAAAGCTCACATAATATGTTTTGCGTCCAACAGAGGCGAGGGCAGGGCCCCATACATCAAAGAAAAACAAGATTCAATGGACTAGTAGAAGCACTAGTCGATCTAGGATAGGGTAGTTGGTGACTCTTACCCTGTTGACACGCATCACAAACCAATGTTTTATTCAACTTATGACTAGAAAAAGGAAGACTGTGGCGATTAAGGAGTTGCTTAACAACTGAAGTTGATGCATGACCTAATCTATGACGCCACAGTGAAATGGATGGCTTGACCACGGCGCCATGGACCTGCTTATTCTGACTCGACTTGCATGCACTCAACTTCAAAGGATAAAGCCCCCCTTCACATCTGCCGCTAAGGAGGGTCTTCCTCATTCCCTGCTCCTTAATAAAAAATGACTGGGGTGAAATTCTAAGAAGGCATTGTTATCTGATGCAAGATGATGAATAGACAAGAGATTTTTGGTGGCTTTAGGAACATGTAGAATTTTATGGAGATGAATATCACTAGTAAGTTTATGCAAAATACTTGAACCAATGTGGTTAATTTCCATACCTGCACCACTAGCGGAGTGCACCTGATCGTGTCCACCGTACTTGTCACGCACAGTGAGCTTGTCAAGCTCGCTTGTGACATGGTCTGTAGCGCCTAAGTCAACATGCCAATTTGTTTCTATTCCATAGGAGGTCATGGAAGACGAGGCACTTTTCTATGATGCACCTGTGAAAGAAGCATCGAATCTTTTAAAGCAATTTACCACCGAGTGTCCCTCCTTGGTACACAGCTGATAGAAGACGCCCGGGATGATATGTTGCTTCCGCGGCCTCTACCGCCGCGTCCACCCTTCTAGAAGCCACGTCCGAACCCTCCGCGGCTGCCACCACCACGGCTGCGAGAGTTGTTGCTGTTGCCGCCACGACCACCCTTGGCGGCCATGTTTGCAGATGGATTGTTGGTGTTATTGCGCAGCTCCATGCGCTGCTCATGGCTGGTGAGTTGGATGAGAAGCTCTCCAACGGTGATCTGCTCCATGCGTGCGGTGACGGCGGAGACCACCAGGTCGTAGTCGAGATCAATGCCAGTCAGGATATACGAGACAAGCTCGTCATCCTCCAGCCTCTTTCCTGCAGATGCCATCTCATCTACAAGAGCCTTCATCCTAGTGAAGTATTCCGAGATCGTAGAAGACCCCTTCGTTGCCGTGGCCAAGGCCATCCGAGTGCTGATGACTCGTGCCCTGGATTGAGACACAAAGAGTGCCTGGATGGCACCCCCATGCACTCGCCGCCGTATCAGCCGATGCAATCACCTGAGAAAAATCTCCTTTGATAGAGAGGTTAGGAGAAAATTCAGCATGGTCTGATCTTTCGCCACCCAAGTGGCGTACTCGGGGTTGGGCTCCGGCGACTTCATCTCGTCGACGGTGCCATCGCCTTTCACCGACGTGAGCCACCTCTCTGGCGGCTTAGCAGTGGACTCGATGAATTCACTGAGTTGGGCTCCGCGGATCGCCTACAGAACTTGGCGACTCCACATAGCGTAGTTGCTTCTGGTTAATTTCTCGCTCACGGGAAGAAACCCTAGCTGCTGAGATGGAAACGCAGGGGAAGAAGATGCGGCCATGGATGAGTTCCGTGAGGAAGCGGGCTCTGAATACCATGTGAAAATGGCGTGAATGACTTGCCCTCTCGGGTCTTGGCTTCGTGTTAATATAGGCCAAGAAAAGCCCCTGGCGTGGCATGTACACATGCAGTTTGCTACAACAAGAAAGATCCTAAAATCTAGCAATCTCTACTTGAGTTACAAGATGAGCTGACGGCTTACAACATGCGCCTAACAACTAACAGACTCTACCTATGAGGTGAACACGTTACATATTTCAACAGAGGTGGCACACAGGGTGGAGGAGTGGAGGAGGCGACGGATGATGAGGACAAAGAGTTGTGGACAGCCAGAAAAGAACAGATGGCCAAGCAAGAAGCTCGGAGAGGGAGGAGCATATATGTGTACGTGTTGGTTTTAGTTTTTAATAATTGGCTAGGATCGTATCCATACATTGCAATGGAAAAAAATTATTTCGCGGTAATTTGAGTTGAATGTATGTTGTATTTTTATCAATATGATACTTTAAGTATGTTATATGCAACATTCTATTTGTAGCCGATTATCAATGTTACATGAGTTTTCACCAATCATGAATAACTTGAATATAATTCATATTTTGATGTGAACAAATATGAATGTCAGATCTTGATTAGTATAATGAAATTATAATACATAGAATCATTGGACATAGTTAGACCACCGTTGCCAAGTAGCACCGCCATTCTACAATAAACTGATTGACACAATTGACACCCATAGCTCATTTGATCAGCTTCTGTTATATGCCTACAAATTTTTGGATCAGAATTGTTGTCACGATTTTTAATATTGAAAACCATGACACTCACGTAAAATTCACTTGTAGTACGGTGGGTTGGATAGATCCAGAAAATATGAGGTATCCACTACTGGAAACAGCGGCTTTGCCGAGTGTCTCAGACACTCGGCGAAGCCCGAATTACACTCGGCAAAGGATTTGCCGAGTGTAACACTCGACAAACGACACTCGGCAGTGAGTTTAACAGCAAAGGGTACTTTGCCGAGTGTCTTTTGTCGGGCACTCGGCAAAGACTTTGTCAAGTGTCCGACACTCGGCAAAATCAAAACGAAAAAATGCTGAAAAAAATAGCAAAAAAAATTTTCTTTTACGAGGAGAGGCCCCACCTTGGCCACAAACAGTCGCTGCAGCCTATTTGGCCACCCAAACTATTTTTTCACGCGCGAGCTCCTCTACCACTGTGTCTCCCTTTCAGTTGTGTCTAAAGTCTATTTTTATTCCTCATATAGTATACTAAAACGAGTGTAAATTGCTTGTTTGAGGCTCTAAATGGATTCAAATCAAAACGTTGTCAACTACAAAGTTTCATAACATTTCGAGATCTACAACTTTCATTTAGGAAGTTTCTCCATCCGAGGTCGTTTAAAAAATTTGAATTTCAAATTTGAGAAATTCAAACGTACTTTTGCATGACAAAATGATTTCAAATGAAAAAGTTGTCAACTACAAAGTTTCATAACTCCTCGAGATCTACAACTTTCGTTTTGGATGTTTTTCCATCTAAGGTCGTTTGAAAAATTCGAATTTTAAAATTTTAAAATTCAAAATGAACTCACGGGAAGGTTGTTTTGCATGACAAAATAACTCAAATGAAAATGTTGTCAACTACAAACTTTCATAGCTTGTTGAGATCTACAACTTTCATTTAGGTTGTTTTTCCATCTGAGGTCTTTGGAAAATTTTGAATTTAAAAATTTTAAAATTCAGATCCAATTTTGCATGACCAGATGATTTCAAATTAAAAAGTTTTCAACTATAGAATTTCATAACTTCTCGAGATCTACAAAGTTTATTTTGGTTGTTTAATCATTTGTGCATCTGACATGTTAGTTTTAACATTGTTCACAAATCGTATATATCTATCTTGTAGTTTCATAAACTACAAAAGAGATATGTAAGATTTATAAACAAATTTACTTTCACTTTTTCAAATGAAGAAATGACCTAAACAAAAAATGTTCATCTTGATGAGTTCTACAATTTTGTAGTTGAAAACTTTTTCATTTAAATTAATTTACCATTTCAAAATTTGATTTGAAATTTGTCTTTGACGAGTGCAAAAGAAAAACACTCGGCAAAGACCTTCTTTGCCGAGTGTCAAAAAAAACCCTCGGCAAAGAAGCTTCTTTGCCGAGTGTCAAAAAAACACTCGGTAGAGAAGTCCTTGCCATGTGTTTTCTTTTTACACTCGGTAAAGAGGCTTCTTTGCCGAGTGTTTTTTTTTTGCCGAGTGTTTTTAGTTGGCACTCGGCAAAGGGCTTCTTTGCCGAGTGTCCGAAAAAACACTCGGCAAAGATCCGAATTCCGGTAGTGATCCAAAAATTTGTTGATATTAATTTAAAACAATTATTCATTTAGTCCCATGTAGTCTTGTTCTCTTACCACAAGGGCATGTACAGCGCGTCTGTATAAGCCGTCTGTGTCTCGAGAGTTTTGCAAAGAAACCCTCGCATGCAGCTCCCAAGACGAGGTCGTCGTCTCCTGAGACGACGATGATGGCTTGTGCTCCCAGGTGTACTCGTCATCCTAGCGACGAGGCGTGGGATCTGGCTGCGGCGCGCGGGAGAATCCAAGGTTCGCGCCAAAATCTTCCCTGCCCCCGCGAGCACACCCAAGCATTGAGCGCGGCAGCGGCGGTTAACCTGGAGGGGGAGGCAGGCGGTGCACAGGGGGCCGTCGCGGAGCTCCAAGGAACTGCCGGATTTCGCCGCGGACCTGGATTGTGCGGGATTGAGTTGCTCCTCGCCTTTACAAGATGGGACCTGCGGGTTGCGACGGTGTGTGATTGTGTAGCCCGCACTCGTCCGCCGCCGCCTGGCGATGAGATGATGACGCTGGAGATGAAGCTCATCCCCTCCCCCGCGAATGGCGTCAATGGCCTGGGTCTGGCCAGCTGCTCGGCCCTCGTGGGGCAGACTGCTCGTCCATCCAGTTCCAATCCATGGGCACCTGCGACTTCGGAGGCACTTGCAGTGCTGCACTCTAACACTCCCATTGGCTTTTGCCAACCTTTAAAGGTTCACGAAATTGCATGTACTGAATCGGAGGTTGCTCGACGAGGTGCAGCAATTTTGCTTGCATGCTAGGTGCTCGAGAAAATTTCCATGAAGTTCTTTGTAAGATCTTTTTTTTCAGTTTCTGCATGAACTGTTCCATATGTTCGTGTTAACTGTGAAGTTCCTGAAAGAAAATTGTTGTTCAGTTTCTGACGATGTTCAGTCCAAGAATGCCAGAGAGGCTCTTTGTTTGCTTGTTGGTGAAAGAAAAAAATCTTTATAATTATATGAATATTTGTACTATTTTGTTGCTCGTGGCCTTGTGGTTGTGAAATCATTTTGTATCAAATAGCAACACACTAGTATACAAAAATAACATTCACAATTGATCATTACTACATGTACTAAGTATTAACTGCACACAGACAATTAAATAGACAACTCTTGTCTATAGGTTGTATAAGCTGTCTGTGTTGCGCATTCCAATAACTTGCAGACAGGTCCTTGTCTCTGGGCTGTACATGCCCTTAAGACGTAATATGAGCAACATACTAATTTGTAACATTTTTTTTGAAAGAATGACATGTTTAAGGACCAGATTTTAGTTCAGACTAAAGAAACATGTTATTGCTGGAAGCAGAGATTAAAGCTGCACTTCACAAAAATGTCATTGGGTATGATCAATATTTAGTCAAAAGAGACAGTGTCTTAATGACTTAATTGTATATGGAGATTTCATGTTCAATTAAAGATGCACCTCACAAAATTTTACTCTGTAGTATAACTGATTGTGAAAATGACTTCGCAAAATTGTATACGGAGAGCACAGACATTACTTTCGGCAGCCGCTCAGCAAGGGAGGAGAGACAGAGCTGCGTGCTCTGTTTGCCTACCCGCTCATCACCAGCCGGCCTTGATCTGTTGGGCCTGGTTCTCATATCTGGGACAGGATCAGAGGCATCCAATTTGACATGTACACCGCCACGGTCACCAAGCCAATGCCGAGCTTCACCGGGCAGGGCACACCGATGTCATTGGGGATTCAGTGTGCAACTGAGCGTTTAGAGTAATTAACCCTTTCAAGCTGCCGAGATGGCCAACCACCAAGACATTCCCAGCAACCTGTTTGAAGCCGAGGCCTAAGCAGCTAGGCTGAGGTTGTGCCTCTTCCAGGTGTGGTTGAGGATCTTGGCGGTGGTGATGTACCGCGGCGCAATGAGTCTCCAACAGTAGTGACAGTGTCAGTGGCGGAACCAGTAAAATGAGAAAGGGGGACCAGTCTTGCCGGACAAAAATGAGGACCGGCAAAATGTATATATATATATATATATATAATATAAATATTCATATAATGATAATGTTTGTTGTAACAACTCATAGAAGTAACTCTTTTTAGAAAAGGGATAAAAAACCTACTTCTTTTTCATTTCAGCCTCATTTTGCACGTCTCCATGACATAGAAATAATCTATAATAGCATCTGTTGTGAATTGTACTGCAAGTTCTTTCTCAATATAGATTACCAAACAATCTCAAAGAATCAATTGTCCTTTTGCTTGGGGGCATTATTTCCTACATGAATTAGGATACGCATACAATACGAACTGAATAAAAGTATGCAAGGAACTAGCACATATGACCTTGCAAATTACCGATTAAAAAATAGAAATCACAATCATATAATTTGTGGGGTCGCTCCTAGCCCTCCGCTTCGCTGAGACCTGCAGAGAGGGCCAAGGGTTTCCCACCGTCAGAGGGGTGCGAAGGTAGACGGAATACAAAAGGGATGGCAATGGAACTTTTTTGGATTAATAGCCTATAAAAACACATGTCTCCCCCCCTTTACACAGGGTTGGGCCGGGTATTTATAAAGCACACCTGGCCCATGCGGCAAATTTACAAGAAAGGGCACAGCCCACCTAACTACGCAGTGCGTCCTGCATGAGGGCAGGCCGGTAAATGGGCCGCGCCAGGAGGCTCCTGGCCTAGCTGGCGGCCCCAAACTAGCGGAGGTCCGTTGGCGCCTGCCTGTCAGCACCCCCGAAGGTCTGGGGGTGAACTCCACCTTCGCTTCTTTGCCTTCGTCACGCTGGCGGAGGTTGACCTTCTCCTGCGGAGACTAAACCAAAGATAAACGTACCTCCGCCGAGCAGAACAGTGCTCCGAATCCGGTTGTTGACGGCCCTTGTCACAGCCTAAGGAGGAGCTGGGTTGGGGGCACCCCAACAGCAGCCGCTTGAGGCATGGGCCCATGTCCATGGGTCGAAGCAACATATTTTGGAGCGGGGGAGCATGACCGCTAGTCGGGCTCCCTGTCCAGCCTAGCGACGCCCAGACCAGAGGGCCTATATATATGTGGTGTCGATGTCATTTTCATTTTTACAACGAGTGCTTTTTTGCCGAGTTGCTGCCGTTCTTTGTTGCGAAGGTTGCTTTAGGGTGCGTGGGGTTCTTGTCTTTGGTCTTGCTCAAAGGTGAGGGGTGTTGCTATTTATTTTGTTTTGCGTAGGAATTTCTGGTTGCCTGGGTATTGTGGGGGTATTAACCCCTATACCTTTACGGCTAGACTTGGGCTGGCCCAGACCAGAGGGCCTGGCCCACTAGAAGACGACGCATGGCCTAGATGATCTGCTTGGCGTCCCACGCAAGGAAGGAAAGCAAACTTGGAGATCAAGCGAGATCCTGGTCGGTTAAAATAGGAATCCTTATCCGGCCAACTATGGCAATTGTAACCGACTAGGATTAGTTTCTATATTTGTAACCCTGCCCTCCGGACTATATAAGGCGTGCAGGGGACCCCCTCAAAACACATCTCATTATACACAACAATACAAATAAGACGCATGACATAGGTATTACGCCTTCACGGTGACCGAACCTGGATAAATCCTTGTTCCGTGTCTTGCGTCACCATCTAGTTCGTAGCTTGCGCACCTGTCTACCGACAAATCACTACCTTAGGCATACCCCTAGGTAGACTGCCGACCACGTTTCGTCGACAGTGGCGCGCTAGGTAGGGGGTGTGCGTACAGCTTCCTAGGCGGTCCAGATGGTCATCATCCCCGACTTTACGGCCATGGCGGATGGCCTCACGTTCATCGTTGACCAGATCACCTGGACCACTGGCGTCGGCGGCTTCACCGTCACGACCACGGAGGAGGCGTAGATCCAATCTGCGTCGACCACATCTTCACCGGCAACGGCCCCAACCACACTAGCTGCGTCTCTGACCACTCCAGCAACGTCTTTGACCACATCGACGACTCGTCGCCTGCTTCCTCGCTACAAAGGGAGGCAGATCGACAACACCGATCTGCTCGAGGCCATCGATCGAGTCGATAGCAAGCTTTCAGAGTCTCTGACCTAGGTAGATTCGATCCAAAATCAATACCTTGGTAGATGACCTAGCAAACGCTGCTTCTTAGTATGCGTATCACAAACCACATCTGTTCATGGATTCCACGAAGCAGGACCATGTTTCAGATCTATGTATCCTGGATATACCTCGACCGCTACTTGGCCATGCTGTCAATATGGTCCGAGTCCGGGAACTTCATGAAGGCTCCATTCACACGGCAACCTCAAGCACCGGATCTACACATACCGAGGTCCTACACCTCGACGATGAAGACTACGATCTGGATCCACCACCGTACCCCCCGGGTTTCCCTCGACTTCCAAGGTTCCCCCCAAGGCGTGGCGACATGGTGCTCAACGCCAGCAATGAAGAACCCCCTGTTGCAGGAGAGACCGACGACCAACATGCAATGCATGAACTTCGCAACACTAACCGCACTAAACATCGCGCACTCGAGGATATAGAAGAAGAAAATCACCGGAGGGGACCCCAACCATGAGATCTGGCTAACGCCTTCAACAGATTAGGCGATAGGCAAGTTTTTAGGACTCCAAGCGCCAACATGGCTATCGCCATGGCCAACCTAGACCGATTACCAAACACGCCAGAGAACCAAGCGGTTCGCGAAGACATCAAAGCATATCTGACTGGTGCCATGGGCCAAACCGTTGAGCTCGCCAAGCGAGCTAGAGCTGCTACAAGCACGTCTCTCGCATCTAGTCGGAGCTGTCGTTCCCGTGCTTCAGAACATCCAAGTCGCCAACATTGGGACAACCCACCTCCTGGCGGCGGTGGTGGCGGCGGTGGCAGTGGTGGCAGCAACGATGGTGGACAAGAAGGTGGTTGAGGTCATTGTGACAACAACCGCAATTGTCATGTCAATCAAGATCAGGAGGTCGACCAGAACCCTCCTCATGATCTCCGTCACCATCTTCCTCCTCATGACGTCCGCAGTCGCATCACTAGTCGTGCCAATGACCGCTAGGCCCATGAGAACGTGTGTCGCATCTAGTACGACACCGAACACGCCCCCTAGGGCTAAAACAGTTTACTCCTCATCTCTTACTAGTCATCTAGCCAAGGAATTTCAAGCTCGAGAAGCTTAGGAAATATG
This sequence comes from Saccharum hybrid cultivar R570, assembly GCA_038087645.1. Lineage (NCBI taxonomy): Eukaryota > Viridiplantae > Streptophyta > Magnoliopsida > Poales > Poaceae > Saccharum > Saccharum hybrid cultivar. Next base: position 630,138 of record JAQSUU010000744.1, read on the forward strand.
ACGGCAAGGAGAACCCCGAAAGCTAGGTCACGCTGTATGAGATCACCGTCCGGTCAGCTACAGTTGATGAGCATGTAATGGCTAACCATCTTCAAGTTGTTCTTGATCAGGCAGGTCATTAGTGGCTCCTTAGCCTTCCGGAGAACTAGTTTGACAGCTGGTTAGAGTTTCGGCAAGCCTTCATCGATAATTTCATCGCCAAATGTGACTAGCCGGGCAACAAGTATGACCTCGAGCGCATACACGACCGAGTAGGCGAGCCACTGCGCGACTACATCCGACGCTTCTTGGATATGCATTTGAAGATCCCGAGAATCACTCATGACGAGGCAGTCTCGACTTTCATCAAAGGCCTCCGCCACCATGACACCCTTAGAAGCAAGCTGCTCCGGAAATGGCCGACTATGGTCTCTAAGCTGCTCGCTACTGCCAAGAACTACACAGATGCCAATGACGCCGAGAAGATCATTAAGGAAGACGTGGGTGGGTCATCACACCTCGGGCACCCACCACGCCGGGATGAGAAACCCGATGACCATGGTCGGAACGACAACCGCAAGCATCGCGACTGGCGCAACAACAATAACCATGACCACCGAGATAATCATGATAGGTGGCCCGATAATCGCGGCGATTACAGAGGCAAGCGCCCCCACGGAGATGACCAGGTGGTCAAAGCGGTCAAGAAGCCTACTGGTCGCCGTGACTATCAAGAGGACTACAACAAAGCTTTGAAGGGTACCTGCCAGATGCATCCCAAGTCCAATCACACCATGGAGAACTGCCACTTCCTCAAGAACATCTATGCTAAGCAACTTGCTCATGATGATGCTCCAAGGGCCATTGATGATGGACCACTGTGTGATGGTGATGATGACGACAATGACGAACAGGAAAGAAATCCTCGTCACCAATATGTCAATCCCACCAAAACCGTCCACTCCATCTTTGGCGGAAAGGTGTCTCTAGAGTCCATGCACGAGCGCAAGCTGCTCAAGCGGGCCTGCTTGAACGTCGTCAACGCCGATGACCACATCTCCGATCCTAGGCTCCCTGCCTAGTCCCACCGCGAAATCTCCTTCAGCCGAGCAGACCAGTGGGCGGCAATTCCAGAACCTGGGTGGTTCCCCCTCGTCCTCGACCCCTGCATCAACAACGTCCGGTTCAAGAGGGTGCTTGTGGATGGTGGCAGTTCCATCGACATCCTATTTTGCAACAGCCTGCCTGCCCTTAAACTAACATAGGCTGATCTCAAGCCTTACGACGCACAGTTCTGGGGCGTTCTCCCCAGATAGATCTCCATACCTCTCGGGCAGATCACGCTCCTTGTACAGTTTGGTACTCCAAACCACTTCCGCACCGACTATGACAACTTCATGGTCATGGACTTTGAGGGCACTTACCATGCCATCCTTGGTCGACCAGCGCTCACCAAGTTTATGGCTGTACCGCACTACTCTTACTTGATGCTCAAAATGCCTACTGAGCAGGGTGTCCTCACTCTCAGAGGCAATGTTTACACTACCTATACCTGTGAAGAGGAAAGCTTTAAGGTGGCCAAGGCCACCGACCTCTCAATCCGCATGGAGCAAACCCTGGTCAATGCCATCCCGCCGGCCAATTGGAGATTCCGGATCGCCAAGCACCGCGGAAGCGCATCAAGTCCAACGAGCACAAGGAGATTCAAATAGTCGATGACGATCCCAGCAAGACGACCCTCATCGGGGCCAACCTGGATCCTAAATAGGAAGACGTGCTCGTTAGGTTTCTGAGGGACAACGTAAGTGTGTTCGCGTGGAAACCCACCGACAAGCCTAGTGTTCCTCGGTACCTGATCGAGCACTCCTTGAATGTCTCAAAGATCGCAAGACCTGTCGAGCTAAAGCTATGATGGTTTGCTCATGACAAAAAGGAGGCTATTAGGGCAGAAGTTACCTGGCTTTTAGCAGTTGGATTTATCAAAGAAGTGTATCACCTAGATTGGTTAGCCAACCCAGTTCTTGTACGCAAAAAGAATAATGAATGGAGAATGTGCGTTGATTATACTGATCTTAACAAACACTGCCCTAATGACCCCTTTGGCTTACCTTGCATAGACAAAGTCATTGATTCTACAGCCGGCTATGAGTTGTTGTCCTTTCTCTATTGCTACTCTGGTTATCACCAGATCGCTCTCAACAAGGACGATCAGATCAAGACATCCTTCATTACACCGTTTGGCGCCTATTGCTACACGACTATGTCATTTGGGCTTAAGAATGCGAGGGCCACATACCAGCGTGCTATCTAGCAATGCCTTGCCGATGAGATTAAGGATGACCTGGTCAAAGCCTACGTCGACGATGTGGTCGTGAAAACTAGGGAGGCTCACACCCTAGTCGACAATCTCCAGCGGACCTTCATATCTCTCAACAAGTACCAATGGAACCTTAATCCAAAGAAGTGCATCTTCGGAGTCCCATCTGGTATATTACTAGATAACGTCGTCAGGCATGACGACATACGCCCCAACCTGACAAAGGTAAAGGCCATTTTGGATATGTAGCCACCGAAAAATGTTAAGGATATCTAGAAGCTTACTGGATGTATGGCCGCCCTCAGTCGTTTCATTTCACGTCTCGGCGAGAAGGGCCTGCCTTTCTTCAAATTGCTCAAGGTGTCATAGAAGATTGTCTTGTCGGAAGAAGCTGACGCTACTTTTACACAGCTCAAGTAGTTTCTCACCTCTCCTCCAGTCCTTACAGCTCCTTAGAAAGACGACGTTCTTCTTCTCTATATTGCGACCACCGATCGCGTGGTCTCAGCAGTCATCGTGGTCGACTGTGAGGAACCCGGCCACGTGTACAAAGTCTAGCGCCCTGTTTACTTCATCAGCGAAGTGCTCAATGAGTCCAAAGCTACCACCCGCAAGTTCAAAAGCTGACCTACGCCATCCTGATTACATCCTGAAAGTTGAAACATTACTTCAACAGATATTGGGTGGTGGTCATGACTAATTTTCCACTTAGGGACATCATCCGGAACTAGGATGCTAACAGACTCATCGTGAAGTGGGCAATGGATTTATGCCCTTATTCAACCGAGTTCTAGGGTCGCACGGCCATCAAGTCTCAGGCTTTGGTCGACTATATCATTGAATGGATAGACCTTAGCGCACCTCCCGATCAGGGGCCAATCGAATACTGGAAGATGTATTTCGATGGTTCTCTGAACATCGATGGCGCAGGCGCAGGCGTACTTTTTATCTCACCAACCAAATAACAACTCCACTAGGCTCTAGGGAGGAGATCCATACAAGGGACCTCTCTCACCTGATGCTCTCTGGAAATAATGATTTAGGGTTTCAAGGGATGCTTCCTCCAGGGGCCACGGGTCCTCCTTATATAGCCCCCTAGGATGCACCATAGCCGTCGGATTGAACCGACCTAAATCAACGTATTTTTATCCATCATCAAAGGCGGTGAAACAGGGATCCGCGAGACTTGTTCTGATTGGTCCAGGTCACGAGGCCGCCGCCCTAGGGGTAGGAGCGGCTGCCCCTCCACTGAGCTGGTTCGGGCTCCCGTTTGGTCCAGAGCCTTCTCGAACCTTCCTGATTACAGAAAATTGATCGGATCCCGATTATCTCTATATAAACCTGCCATGTGGGCCTTTCTTGGTTCTTTTCAGCTGACAGCCTACAAAAACAGACATTCACCAAAACTTATGGAATTCTGTTAGTATAACCCCTATTTCTAGATGGTGATCATGTTTTAGTCCTTTCTCATGTTTAGTTGACGGTTAAAAATAGGAGTTATCTACTGTCAACACTAGGCTATCTACGAACAAATGCATAAAATCATTACCAATCATAACTAGATCAAATATAGAACTAGAATAAACTAAGAATGAAATAAATAGAAACAAAATGATATTATTGAAGTAGAACAAAGTCAAATAACAAGATTATAATAGAAATTACCGAATCTCCCGACGGCGATCCGAAATCCTAACAAAAGCCAACTCTTCTAATATCTAGCTAGATCTAAACTCTAGACTTCAACTAGACCTCTAATATCTCTCTAGAAACCCTAATTCTAATCTTGTCTTCGCCTTATGATGTATTATTCTCGCAGGGGGGCTAGGTCTGGTTATATAGTCTGTAACGATGCACCGGAGCCCTCTGATCAAATCGACATGAAACAAGGGTCAAGATCCAACGTAGAGGTGTATTGTAACATGTTTCGTGAAGGAGATGACGAGGCAGCTCTGGGCTAGGCTGGTCGGCCTAAGGGAGAGGATGGGCAGCCTGCTATAGGGCTCGCTCGGTCTTCGCTTCGTTCCCATGCCTTCTCGTCCCTTCTGGAATCTTCTGGTGCGTCCTTCGATCGCGGATACGTTTCGTGGTGTTTCATTCATTTAAATCCTTGTTTTCGGCTTTTCTAGATAAACCCTGCAGAAAATAGAAATTCACCAAAACTCGTGGAAATTGTTAGTAATAACCTCCTATGTTCTATTGGTGATCCTTTTCTTGCACAAAGTTGACGGTTTAAGATTGGCAATAACTACCGTCAACAAGATCCCCCAAGCTAAGTCTTTGCTAGTCCCTTAGCAAAGCAACTTAAACTTAAATTTATAGGGTTCCAAAAATTTATACAACTCCTCAAAAGTACACCTTTGTTCAAACAAAAATTCTTCTCCAAATTGGAATTCATTGATTCATCTCTTAAACTTACTCATATTTCTTTCAACCATGAGGCTTTTCAACTTTTCACCTAGTCTTGAGCAATTTAAAGACAAAACAATCAAGTGAGCACTACATCTCATATTCCTCATTCAACCTTTGTTCTGGAGTTTTTAATAAATTTTCAAAATAAAACTCAGAGATTCATCTGCATGACACACTCAAGTTTCTCATATATGTGGTATTTTTGGATTCTCACTAAGGCAAAGATGTGCCTATTCCTGCACTAAAGCTTATGTGGAGTTCATAGGAATGGCAATGTAATAAGAAGACCTATTTGTAAATATACATTGTAAAGTCAAACAATGGATCCAAAGAGAGTTGAGTTATACAATTTAATTAAGACATATGTAAGTGGAATGGCTATTTATGGTGGCTAACCTAATTCTACTATGCTCCTTAAAATTTTCTCTCTTTTGAACTTGAAGAACAATTGCAAAGTAATTATGGGCTATCTTTTCTCTTCTTCTCTTTTTCTCTCTTCTTCTTTTTTTCATTTTCTTGGACACTTGTCCATTTTTTCTATTCTTTTCTTTTTGCATAGCCACATAATTCTTTCACATACAAAATATTTGAGAGATAATACAAAGGTACTTGGAGCATTTATTTCATGGTTGTCCTATGGGCTGTGGAATATTTTTGGTGTTTCCTCCTAGTGTAGGAGAAAAACATTTTTAGTGGGATGGAATAAAGTGGATGAAATATATATGGTGGAATCTTGATTTTAAAAGTATGACAAACCTCTCATAAGGCATACAATAAAGTTTGGCTGAACTCAATGAAATACAAGCAGTGATAATGAGGAAGTTTTTCTATCTAAAATTTATTGGTTTTGGCTCTGCTAGGAATTTAAAAATTTTCATGCAGAATCTCATCGTATCAATTTTCAGATTTTGAAAGAATAATCTCTGGAATTCAGGTATCATTTAGAATAAGATAAATAGCAGCTCAAACTCTCTTATCTCATATCCATCAATTACCTAGATTTTGGTTCAAGCATATGCTACCACGGGTTTCAAGTTTAGAGTAAATTATCAATATAAATCAACTGCATACAACTCATAGGAGAATTCAAATCTAAACACTAGGTACTTAAAAGGAATCATAGCTTAAACGTTTTTCATCATGAGAGAGTTTTAAGTTCTATTTATTTATTAATAACACACTAATTCAAACTTAAGCAATATTTAAAGCAAATCCTAATCAAAAGCTAGTAGCACAAATATATGTATATATATATATATATATCAACAAATTTTTATTGGGGTTTTTTAATTATGGCCCATTTTTTAAATAATAATAATAATAATAATAATAATAATAATAATAATAATAATAATAATAATAATAATAATAATAATAATAATAATAATAATAATAATAATAATAATAATAATAATAATAGTGATAAAAAAACTCACCTTGCTCAGTGGGGTCCTCCCCCAAGCTGGATCTCACTGTGGTGGTGGAGGTGGATAGTTGAGACCCAACTGCTCGAAAAGGCTCGCAAAGGTGGCATTCTGTGGCGACTTTCTTTAAATCTCTGAGTGGCCTGCTGCTGCTACTCCACTTGACCATGGAGGGTGGTGCAGATCTCTTGCTGCCTTGCCTTAAGAGATGTGAGACGGTGATCAAAGGTGTTGAAACGGTTGTCAATCTCCTGGTAGAAACCGGGCTCATCATAACCCGTCTGCAGTGGACGATACGGCGGTGGCTGATTGTAACACCCTAAATTTTTCATAATTTCAAAATAGTTAAATATGATTTATTTGTGTAATTGAGTGTGCATTCAAATATAGAAAATAATAAATATTTGTGAAATTAAAATTCATCATAAGGTTAGTTACATGTTTATGCACTCATACCGATGCATTTTATTTACTGTGGTGACTGTTTTTTTATTTCAATGCTAAAAGGGTTAAAAATCATTTGAATTTGGATTTGGAAAATCAAATTGGAAAATGAAAAGAAAATTCTATTCACTCTCCTTCACCTCCTTCCTATTCGGCCCGTTGGTCCGTTTTCCCTTTGGCCCGCGCACCTTTCCTTTCCCCTCCTCCCTTCTTTCTTGCCGGGCCGGCCCAAATCGGGCGGGCAACCGTTGCCGCGTTCCCTTCTCCCCTCTTCTGCTGACCGCCCGGGCCCGCTTGTCAGCACCTCCTCCAACCTCCCGCATCGCACGCATGGGTGGAACCGCTGGCACCCGCGCCCACTTCGCGTCGTGGGAGCGCCCTCCCCCGCTCCCCTGCCTCTTTATAGGTGAGCCGCACCCGCTGCCGCTCCTTTTGCTGCTCTCCGCTCCATTTCCACGCGAGGAACCGAACCCACAGCGCGGCAGCGATTCATCGGAGGAGCGTTCGCCCCACCGCGTCGGCCACTGTTCCCGAGCCGCCTCTACTCCGTTGATTCCGCTCGGTGAGCTCGCCTTCATCCCCGCTTCCTCCCCATGCTGTCATTTTCTTGTTTGGTGGCTTCTAGGGCCGTTTTCTTGATCACCGGCGAGGTTCTCGCCACCAGCCATGGCGGCCACCGCGTCGGTCGTCTTCCCCACCCGCGCAAAGGGCATGGTTGTGGTCTCCATTGCCTCCGCATCATCCTGGTGCTTTCGGTTCGTCAAATCGTGCACCGTAGCGCCTTTTTGGGCAACGCCGGCGAGCTCCACGCCGCGACAATGGCGGCGCCGCTGTCTCCACCCTCAACTCTGGCGTCGCACTCTCTCCCTCTCCCTCTTTCATCTAATCATGGCCGTCCGTCTCTAGATCAACGGCCAAAAACACTCCATACCCCTTCGCGGGTTCTTTTTCTAAAAGAGTCCCTCGACTTTTGGTAAATGTAACCTGCCGTCCTTGGCGTACTTGCAAAATTCGCATTCCCATTTTGAAAACGTAGTTCTTCGGTTTAAATGAAAAATACGTTTCCAGATTAATTACAGAATTGCCACTGCAGTAAAACGCTTATAAAATCGTTGTTTTAGCTCCGATTCGATCTGTTCAACTTGCGTTAGTTTCATAATTTCATGATCTACGCAATAGTGCTACTGTTAGACCTGTTAGGAGCTTTTGAATTTCTCGATTAAGTCTAGTTTAATAGCTAGCTTTTGGGACCGTAAATAGCTCGTAACTTGTGCGTTGTAACTCCGTTTTTCGTGCAATTCGCGTCGTTGTGATCGTAGCGAGACGTAGATGATTTTGGTAAACATTTTATACAGTTTTATTTATTCTTAGTGTACTGTTCTAATCATAGTCATGTTTTGCTTGTATGTCTGCTCTGGAATGCGTGTTGTACTTTGTGTCGTTCGAGTTCATACGGTGAGGAGTACTTTGGGAATCCGGACACGTACGAGGAGCAGCAGGACCAGCAGCAGTTTGTGAACCAAGGCAAGTATAGCATGGGCCTACCGTGTTGTCCTATTCATTATATAATATACTCATTATGCATGTGTCTAATATTGCTCGACTATAAGGACTTCCTAGCTAATTGATGACCTGTACCTTGATCCCTATGGGTTTTATTTGCATATGGGTAGAATGCTAGTGCTCTAACTAAACATGATCTACTCTATGACTGATAGAACCAATGGATAAACATGATGATAACAGTGGAACTGTAGGGTAAAGGTGCAGATGATGTTGATCATGTTGCCCTAAACCCTCCGTAAGGACTTATCTGTAGGGCAAAAGCTGGGACATACAGTGCAACGTGAGAGTCATATGGCTCTGACTTTAGCTCAGTAATAGGATCTTTTCTAGCTTGTTAGAGGTTACCTGAAAGGATGCAAGAGGGGCTTGCCACTTTGGGTATAGAACTGCCTCTGTTCGGATGTGTATAGCCTGCGGGAATTGTGCCATCGAAAGGGGGGTTCTCTATATCCGCCTGTCGAGGAAACCTTACGGCCCAAACATGTTAGAAGAGGCCTATGAAAGGCTTCATAGTGTACCCTGCCTACTCACCTTGAGAGTGTTAGGGGGTCGACAGGCCCCGGGCATATGGGCAACACGACTCACGGGTAAAGATGCACAACCTCTGCAGAGTGTTAAAACTGTTATAACAGCCGTGCTCACGGTCACGAGCGGCCCGAAAAACTCCCAGAATAAATGGTTACTCGACATATGGATGATTGATGATGATGATGATGATGATGATATTATACTGATGCTTAATTACTCTCCTCAATTCTAGTAGCTGATCATGTGGGTTAAACGGGAGCTTAAGCATAACTTAATAATAATAATTAATAATGAAATGTTGATTTATTAAAAGTGCTAACTGCAGTCAACCGTGTCTATCCTTTTTGAGCCTCATGAATCCTCATACTATACTTGCGGAGTACGAGTGTACTCACACTTGTTATTATTTCATTTTTGGATAAAAATCTCGGATGGGTAACAGATGACAGTTTCTACGAGGATTTCCCTGAAGAATTCTAGGTTTGGGTCAACCAGTCGGCCTTCCCTGTGGATCAGATACTTCATTCGAGAGTGTTATTTACTTTTCCGTTTGTTATGTTAAGAACTACGTGATGTAATATCGTGATGTATGTACGTGGTGATGATACTTTTGTTAATTTGTCGGCTTATGTGTGCGACTATTCCTGGGGCGCACATAAGATGTATGCACTCTATATTATCCTTTAATTGGAGTGTGACACTGATGATGATGCGGAGGCGGTGGATGCGGAAAGTGCGGCTGGGGAGGTGCATGGAAAGGAAATGGCCTCGGATGGCTATCGTAGTAGCCCCGTGCAGAGAAAGACATGCGTCCTCTCTGGATGCCACTTGACGACTCTCCATGTTCCTACGGATGATAGTTAGCAAAATTACATGTTCCCCATGGGGCATCTGTCTCCCACGGTTCTCCTACTGAAGTGTTAGTCTCAAAAGGAATACTATCCTCCTAAGGCTGGTGATGTGTATGTGTTGGTCTAGCCCGATCAAAACTGAAGTAACTAGTGAAAGCTGGCTCTGGAGCAGTAACATCCTCTCCCTGATATCTAGGACTTTCATTTCTAGTCATTCTGGCAGGACTCCTACCTACTGCTTTCCCTGGTTTCTGCACATCAAATGTAAAGTTTTCCACGAAATACAGACCAAGGTTCTGGTCTGGCAGCTCAAATTCATTTATGAAACTTTTATAATACATCATTATTTTTCTATTTTTTTAAGTATATGAGCTTGGCTAAAGAAATAATAATCAATAATACGACGTGGAGTAGAAACATAAATAACAACAGCATTATCCAAAAGTCCCAATCCCGTAGCAATTCTAGTCACCCATCAAGTGCTTGTAACCGCTCCTCTTTTCAAATTAGGAATAGTCAACCAATAATGAGCCATCAATTTAATAGGTGAAAACTTTTCTTTCTTAGTCATGATGTTCATTATGATGAGTTCTTCCATTCTAGCAATTCTAAAATCCTCTCTAAAGAACATGGTAACACCTAGCCATTTATGCATGAATCTCAAAGTGGGATTATTAATTTCATCAGTGCATGGTTTGGTGCAAATATTTTCTCCAGAAATATCTTTCCAGAAGCGGGTTCTATCATAATCAGGTATAGCATCATCTATGTCCAAATTACATGACTCATGGAATTTTAAGAGATTACTAAATTTTTTCCAAGTGAGAGTAAACTCTTGATTAAATAATCTAAAATTAATATCATCATTTCTTAGCTCAAGAGTGCACAGAAATTTGATAGTGAGCAATTTACAACCTTCCTCGTTTAAAAACCAATCATCCTCCCATCCTACATTACAAAAAATAAGATCGAATTTAGAGTCCATACCTATTTTCTCTAGGAGGTTGGCGTTGATAAGCGGTGTAGCTGTGAACTCCTTGTCCTTCAGGGCCTCAAAAATTGCTTTCTCCCAGTCAACTTGAAGCTTGATTTGGCTCTCCCGGACAAGAGTGTAGCTCTCGGAATGTTGACGTAAAGACGGTCTCCTAGCAACATGGGATGGTGGATCAACTTCCATCTCGGAGTCAGCTCTAGAAGAGCCTGCCTAAGATGAAGTTGGGCTTCTTGTGGAACGGAACATCATAGAGCGAAGAACACTCATAGCTCCTCTCACAAACTTGCTCATCCTTGCTGCACAAAATAAACACAATCAAACAAAACTAGTGGAGAATATGAAGGGTTAGAAAATAAATATCAGAGGTTAGCCATCCAAAAGTTAGTCATCCAGGAGTCAATTGTTCATGTTGGAAATTTTAAATTCAACTCTCCTAGATTCTTGATTAAGTGGGCAGCACCTACCCTCTAATAATTAATTCCTTTAATCAAATTTCAGCAGAACTTCCACTCTTTCTCTCTCATATACTTCCACAAAAATTCACCAAAACTTTCTCTACTCTTCTCTCACTCAAAATTCACCCAAACTAAAGTTTTTGGAACCTGAATTCTCTAAATGGAATTATGAACTGAGGTATGCAAACTTGAGTTTGTGTGGATGAGTTAGAGAGGTAGGAATGCAACCTTTTTATAGCAGAGGAAAATGGAGGCCGGGCAGCCTGTGCATGGGGCCGGCCAGCCTCACCCCTTGGCTTCTTGCTCTCTCCACTTCCTGGTGTTCCCTCTGGCTTAAGCACGATTCAAAATCATGGTCCTTAGGTGCTCTTTCGGTGCAAAAGGTGACAGGTGAATTGGATGATAGTGCATGCATGAATTATGCATGGTGGATGGTAATGGAGAGTGGGTGAGATGGTGATATGAGATGAAATATGTGGGTCCCATGTGTCTCCCGTATAAATACCATATAGACACACAAGTATGCAAAACAAAAATGCTTTTATGAATCTACAAAAGATAAGAATTCTAATGATGGTATTTTTATATTTTTCTGCCACCACGGTGAATATTACTTACGGGGGAATTTACCTCTAGTAAATATTATTTACATGGGGCTTGATTTTTCTGATTTTTATTTTTATTTTTATTTTTATTTTATGTAAGAATATTAAAATTAAAATGCATATGAAAAACTAAAGTAAATATGGATAACTACCGAGTTACCTCCTGGCGAAGGTTCGGGATTTTTAAGTCCGCCAAATCTAGACTTTTCCAAATTCTTATTATTCTGTGGGAGTGTCAATCAGTCCTGAGGATGGTGATCCTGGTGACTATTCTTCTTCCACTTCACTTATCTTCTCAACAGTGATGAACTCAGATCTTGGTTTGAATGGAAAACATTCTTCTCTTTCGTTGATGTTGAATTTGACTTCTCTAAGTCCGACATTAATGTGGGCATTTGTTGTACTTAGAAAGGGTCTTCCAAGGATGAGTGGTACCTTCGAGTTGGGGTGCATGTCCAAAACCACAAAGTCGACTGGTACGAAGAATTCTCTGATATTTACTGGAATGTCCTCGGCAATTCCCATCGGATATTGAATTGATTGATCTGCTAGGTGTAGGCACATTGATGTTGGTACAAGCTTAGAATGATGAAGCTTGTCGAAGACTGCCTTGGGCACCGCACTGACACTTGCTCCAAGGTCACAAAGCGCATCGTTGAAATATTGATCTCCAATTGAGCATTCAATAGTGGGGCATCCTGGATCCTTCTTTTTGACAAATGAAATGTTGAGGATAACCGTACTATACTCTTCTGTTAGCTTGATCACTTCAGTGGATGGCAGTGGTCATTTTTGTTGAGAATGTCTCTTAAATACTTTGCATAGGTAGGTGCCTACATAGCATCTAATAGAGGAATATTGACATGTAATTTTTGAATCACTTCAACAAACTTATTGAGTTGATCATCTGATTTATCTTTTTCGAATTCTATGTGGAAACGGTATGAGATTGGTGTCATGAAAATCTTGTTGAAACTTTGGCATTGGGGGATTCATTTTTTCAACTCCATCATCCTTCTTTTCTTTTGGTTACACTAGTGTTGCCTGTCTCCTCTCTGTCCCTTTTGGATATGGGGGATCTTGAGTGGTTTTGCCACCTCTAGTGGTGATAGCTTGAGCCTGCTTAGGGTTGGTGGCACAAGGCAAAGCAGCAACCAATTGTGCTAATTTGGTTTCTATTTTCTTATTGTGTTCAAATTGATTTTTCATAGCAAAAGAAAAGTCATCCAATTTTGCATCTATCTTCTCTAAGATTTTATCATTAGAAAAAAGTTTCATGGCAATGTTGCTACTCACCCTAGCTTGATCTACGATCAAATCTCTTAAAGGTGGTTTAAATTCAAAATTAGAAGAATTGCCTGAGTACTTACCTTGATAAGTGGATTGTTTCTGTTGATTCCACCTTGCTTTCGCTGTGTGGAAGAATTGTTGATGATGTTGATATTCTTTGGTTCATCTGAAAATTCATTCCTGAGATAGTCTTGATATGCATCTTGAATAGCTTGATGATCTTTCTTAAATGTGGCTCATTGATCTTGCCAACCCAAAAGTACATCCATCTTTGTTGATAGTGCACACACTTCTTCTGAAGCTTCTTCAATCTGGCGAGAAAGTTGAACATTGTCTTGAATCTAGCTCTGATTCTCAGCTATCTTGCTCAATAAAGTTTTGGCTTTTGAAACAATGAGTGACATGAATGATCATTCAGCAGTGGCATCTAATTGCTCACAACTCCTTTGAGTTAATCCATGGTAGAATCCTTGAATGAGCAACCAGTCCTCCATTCCATGGTGTGGACATTCTGAGATATACTCCTAAAAATATTCCCATGCCTCTGAAATGGTTTCTCCTTTTTGTTGCTGAAAATTGCAAATCTTTCCTCTTAAGGCATTGGTTTTGCCTACCGAGAAGAACTTTAGTAGAAAAGCCTTTGAACAATTGTCCCAAGTCTTTATGTTGTCTTTGTTGGAATAGAACCACTTCTTCGCTCTTCCATCCAGTACGATGTTTTGGTCAACGTCCTTGATGATGATGGTGCTTCCAATCTGCAAGGAATCCCGCAGATGGTGCTTTCCATTGAATGTAGTAGCTTGAACCATGTTGATAAGGCTTGGCTCGAGCTCAAACTCAAGGTTGTTCATCTCCAGTTTTGGTCCTGTACGAATGTTCTTGATACTTGGAGCAAATAACTCAAGTAAGGTCTTGTCACCCACAACTTCACTATTGGTGTTGATCCTCTTGGTTGGTTGAGTTGAAAATTGATGAATTAATGAATCACAACCAAACCTATACTACCCTACATAAGATTGAACAAACAGAACAAATGTAGTAAGCCTGCCAAGACAGAGATACTGGTTATGATTTTTATCTATAAGTAAACTCTTTCAAATAGCCATTAAAAATTTCCTAAAAAGCTAAGCTTCCCCAGCAACGGTGCGAGAAATGTTTGTTGACATTTCTTAGCATCGCTTAATGTTAAGTTGTCATCCCTAACACGACACCAGAAATGTGGTTGCACTTATGATCATGACACTTACTCAAAATATAGAATAAAGGTTATCCGCAAGTGCACAGATAAAATACACCTGATGTAGCTTTTCACCTGAGAATGTTCCAGGTATCATTATTTATAATTTTACCATTGGAAAGCTTAGATAGGAAGTAGCAAGAATAATATGACTAGAAAGAATAACATACTTATGAGAAAGATCAAATAACCACTCTAATCTTAGCAGGGGTAAGACAATAGATAAATGATAAATCATAAATGAGATAAATGAGAATTCTAGAACTAGAGAGAGAGAGTCATAATTCAAGTAGAGTGATGAGGAGATAAGTCAAGAGATAAGATTCCTAAGTTATTTCTATTTACCTAGTCTTTTGCACACTCTAGCCATACACTCTCATCTATAGTACAATTAATACTTCATCATGCATAAGGAACACTCCAAAGGAAATCAAGAACATAACAATCATTCCCCTAGAACGAAGGGCAGTTCTACTTGGCCTATAAAAGGGGCGTGGAATACAGAGGACTATTGACGTTTCTTAGCGTCATTACTAAGAATAGGTATAAAACTCATCCCCAGCAACGGCACAAGAACTGCCTTGTTGGCATTTCCTAATATCCCCGTTAGGACTGGTGTATCCTAGTGACAATACTAGAGAATGTCAACCGATAGGCCTTTACATTTACAGAGGTTATCCACAAGCGCATGGATCTATCATTGTAGCATTTCACCTGGAAGTATTCAGGGTATTGTTATTTATATTTAGCTAAAGAAGGCTTGATAACAGAACTGGCTAACAAGTATATGAGCATAGCATGATATGCATGTGATGATATCCAAATGTTCATAACAGGGGCAATTGAATCATAGTTTTAAGATAGTGGAAACACACATAGGTACACCTACTCCTAATCTAGACAAGGTTCCTCTCTCTCAGGAATAAGAATAAAAGAACAACCTATGAGTAGTGGGGGTTCTAATATAGTTTGATTGCTATGAACAAAGCTAACATACATGTGCATGAGCAAAGTTACTGATATGTGTGTTGGATCAGGAGACTATCGAGTACTAGTCTGCCAGCAACCTCAAATAGCTTCTTTAGACTCCTACACCCTAGCCTAACGTGGGGGGGTTACAAAGGATGGACAGGGCTATCACCACCTGCCACCTACCCCTACATACCGTGGACTAGGAAATGTATTCACTCACCACCATATATTTGGGCACCTCACCTGCATATACAATGACTACCCAAGTCCCCCTGGGTCCCCGACCCTATGGATTAAAAGGTAAGAGACTAGGGCATACCTGAAAGCATGATAAACCACCTTCCCACACATAAGCAAAACTACTCATGACATATATGTAAGTGATGCACATTGGTTATCTAAGTATATGAAATACATGTAGACTATAGACTAGTCTACACATATCAAATACACTAATTAGCCTTATTCCACTCATATATGAAATACTCATAACACATACACTATAGACTAGTATACATGTCATGAGCATATCAATATAAGGATACTCTAAGCCATAGCAACAACTATATGAATATAAGGATAGGGCAATATGGTAAGGCATGATGATCATAAGGATGATAAGATCAACTTTATTCTCACCAATTCTCACCAAGGAGCCAAGGCCTCCTTGACAGCTTCTCCACTACTATTCTAACCTAATCTAGTAGAATTGGGGTAGAGGGAGAGAGAGGAGCTCCTTGGAGCTAGAGGGAGAGAGGAGAGTGAGAGGAGTGGAGTAGAGGTGTTGAGTGTGGTGTGTGTGTGAGTGGGGGTCTCCTCCTCATATAGGGGTGTGGGCAGGCTCCCTGCTGTCCAGATACAGCGAACCCATGCCTGCACCATCATCACTGCATTTAATGCAGTCTGTGGGAGCGAGGAAGGATGAGGCCATGCCACGGGGGCCGCGACAGCGCCTAGAGCACGCGCGTGCCTGGGCTGGCTCCCCTTGGGCCTGTCCTCGCGTCGCTGCTTCTCCTCTAGGCCTGGATCACCGTGGGGTGGTGTGCTTGGTCCAATTTTGCTCTAGGATGGCTAGCTCTCTCTATTCTCCTTGCGCATTTCTCCCTCTGTTGCGCCTATTTCCATCCTTGTTTTGATATTCCTGTAAATCTGAGGGTATATCTGGAAACAAGGCAATATCATATGTATATGTGTATATTAATATTAATTCTTTCCTTTTTGGATGTTTATTGGCAGTATAATTTCCTAGTTAAGGACCACCAACATGCTCCCCCAAGGTTACCCTTTGCTTGTCCTCGAGCAAAAGCTAAGACATTGGTTGTTGATCAGGAGTTGCTACAATGCCAATTACGTTTCAAATATGCATAGATTATAACAAAGTTTTCTACCGCAATTTGAATGAATTGGCTAATTTGCTTACCCATGTATTACCTTGCAGCTTGTGGAGCTTTTCGGCCTTCTCTGTCATGGGTAGTTTGCAAAACAGAATAGATACATAGATTTGCTTATCATCTGCACTTTCGATTGACTATCATTCCAGAGGTTTTGAAAGTTTTTATAAGATAATGTAGTTCCTCAAATGATACACTCAATCACTCAAAGTGTATATGTTTTCCTTACCAAAGGCTTTTGACTTTGCCTTTCTTTTATCCTTCCAACTATGGGATGTATATGTGGAGTTTTGGGTAAGGATAAAAGTGGCCTACTTGCATCATGTCATGTTGCTAAGTCAAAAACCGGACCATAGGAGAGACTAGTCATACACTTTGATCAAGATTGTGCAAGTGAATATTTTTGTGTTTTATGAACTCATATGTTTTTACCTTTCTCCTTTTGAGATCTTTCGAGAGCTTGGGCTATCCTCACTTTTTGGTGGGTACACGTGTACCCTTTTTTCTCTTAGGCGGGTGTCATAGCACCACTTGTTTTATGCTCTCATTTTTTTAGCACATACCTTTTTGGTATGGCATCTTTTCTGGCTCATGCTACTTTGGCATGGCATCTTTTATTTATAGCCTAAACTCTTTCTGATCAGTTCTGAAGGAAAAGTTTTGACATAGAGTTTTTATTTTATAAAGTGTACGTGAACCTTGATCATGGGTGCATGAAAAGAATCTCAACATTGGTCACAACAACTTGACAAAGCTCACCATGAAAATAAGTAGCATATGACTAAGGTTTGAATATGAATGTGTCATATGGCTTTGGTAGGAATTTTGATCATTGACGAACTTTTGATTTTAAGTTTTGAAAATAAAATCTCCAGATGATAAGTCTTTCTTAGGATCACTTGCTACCCACAAGATTTAGGTTTTTAGGATAAGCATGTTTTAGCCAACAAACTCAAACATTGGAGAAAGCTAAACTATAAGCTAGGCATAGTATGAAATATAATGCAGAGCAACTATTCATCATTTCAACAAGGATAGAATCAGCATTTCTAGAGCACATATGTATGGAGTGGAATTTGTTTATTTATTTTATTTTATTTATTCCTAATAATAATACTAATAATATTTTTATTTTGATTTTCTATGCAAGTGAATAAGCAAACATGCAACAGAAAATAAATTGTTAGAAATCAAATATGCAATGCAACCATACCTGAGCGGGGCCCTCCCCTAAGCTAGCTTGAAGCAAGGTGGCTTGACGAAGACTCCGAAGGCATGTAATTTATGTATTTTTAAATTTTATGTTTTAAGCTTGACTTATGCTTAGCAAAATTTGGAACAGTGATCAAATCAAGTGATTTGCTTAATTTGACCAAGGTAAACTATTCAACCTAGGCATCGTGCTTAATTTGAAAGTTCATGAAAACATGAGTTGATGAATCATATTTTCAAACCAAAGTTTTACCTAGTATAAGCAATAGTTTATTCCAAGCAGCAAATATTTTTGGTTTGGCTAAGATTTCAAAGTTTTATACTTGGCATATTTTAGAACAATGATCAAATTTGAAATTTAATCAAGGTAGGCATTCTAACCATAGCATATGCTAGATTAAAAGACCTATGGACCATGATGGGAAAACCATGTTCCAAACTATAACATGGTTTATATAAGACTCTAAACTTCTTAACCAAATTTTATCAAGTTAAAACATTTTTGCTTTCATACCATATATAACCGATCTAGCTCCATGATCATACTAAGGACTTAGCATGACTATGGTAGGTTCATATTCCAAGCACCATGCTTGCATTACGAACCTATGGGGTGGAGATGGTGTAAGCATCACTCCCCCAAGCTAAATGATTCTATACAGATGAATTTTTTTAGATTTTCTAAAAGCAGTAAATGTTTTTATTGTTTTTATTTTTATCATTACTATTATACTAGTAATGTTTTATTTAATTGTAGAAAGTAAAAGATAACTATCGTTTACTTGCGGCGAGAGTTCATTCCTTTTAAGTCCTATGAACAAGACTTCCCCGCTTCATGGATTGCTTGATGAAGGGTTTTCCGTACCTAGGGGAGTGGGTATGGATTTCTCCTTGGGCACCCATACCTTCTTGATCTTTGGCGGTGTCGGTGTGGTAGTGGACTTCGGAGCTTCCTTAGGTGGTCTCTCCACCTTGTTTTTAGAAGGCGGAGGCACAACCTTCGGACTTACCTTTTTGGGCTTGTTTGTCTTCTTCTTTTGCTCCAGCCTCTTCTTCTTGAGGCTATCCACCAACTGAGGTTGAATTTCAACCTCAGCTATGCCCTATTGATTTGGACAACATTTGATTCAAATCATGGAGCATTGTTCTAGCTGTGCCTGCAAAACAGGGGTACGCTTCTTTTTCCCAGCTTGCTTGCTTTTGGGTTGGTTATACATTTTGTATCCAATGAATGGACATGTTAGTATTCTATCCTGAATTCGAAAGCGAGCGAACCCCGTTCCCACATGTAACTCTGCATGTGTGGTGTATAGGAACAGTCTCCCCAGAAGGAGAGGTACTTCCCTGTTCGGCCCCATGTTAACGACGATGAAGTCGGTGGGGACGTATTGGTCTTGTACTCTTACCAGTATGTCTCGTACTATCCCCACCGGCCTCTTTGTGGATTGGTCCGCCATCTGCATTCGGAAGTCTGCGGGGTCCAACAGACCTCCCAGAACTTCATCAAATGTTACCTTTGACATGACGTTGATGCTAGCGCCAAGGTCAAAATAGGCGTTGTTGATGACGTGCAGACCAATGCCTATGGAGATTGTCAGGCGGCCTGGGTCTTCTTTCTTGGTGATGAAAGGCGAGTCTACTATGTAGCCATGCCTTTTCTAGAACCTGCGCTTTGCCTTCACTGTAGAGACCAAGTTAACTGATACGAATTGGGCTTCGGGTTTCCCCAGAGCCTTTTCTGAATCAGGTATAGGAATAGCAGCCGCCAGCTGAACTATTTGTTTTTCTAGATGTTTATTAAAACTTAGTTGTGTTTGGATAGTTGCCAACAAACCTTCAAGCTTAGTATTTATATTTTCTAAGATTTTATCAGTTGATCCAATCTTTTTGGTGAGATTTTCGTTTATTTTAGTTTGGCCGAGCACCAGTTCCCTAAGCTAGTTGTAATTCGAATTATAACTTGAATTGAAAGTAGAGTTATGATTCGAGTTACCTTGGAATGGTGGTCTGGGTTGGTTGCTCCAGCCACTATTATTGCCTCCTCCTTGTTGGCGGAGCCCGTTGTTGATGTAGATGGCGTCTTCGCAGGTTTCCAGGCAGTCATTGTCCGAATGGTCAACGTTCCCACAGACCTCGCACGTCATTTGTGAGTCTAGGGCATTGGCGGTTCCCATGTTGGAGTTGGGGGCACACTCGCCAGTTCTCTTGAGGAGCAGATCTATTTTTGCGGCAAACATATCCGTCTCCTTCATGGTATGCATGCCTTTTTGTGTTTTAGATGGGGTTCTGTCCTCACCCCAGCCCTGATTCGTCACCATCTTCTCGATTAAGGCCTTGGCCTCATCGATAGTGAGTGATAGGAAGGCATCTCTAGCAGCTGCGTCGAGGTGCCCCTTCAACATGGGTGTTAACCCATTGTAAAAGTTTTAGAGCACCGACCAGCTTTCCATCCCGTGTTGGGGACAGGCTTGGATGTACTCCTCTAGCCTTTCCCACACCTCTGGTATGGGTTCCATCTGAGTTTGCTAGAAATTGGCGATTCTCCCCTACAGAGCATTGGTTTTGCCCATGGGGAAGAACTTGGCGAGGAACACAGTGGAGCATTTGCTCCATGTCTTCACAGTAGCCTTGTCCTTGTAGAACCACTCTTCGCCTTCCCCACAAGGGAGAAGGGAAACAAACGGAGCTTGATAGCATCAGGTGCAACGTCTTTGATGACGATGGTGTCGCACAGTTCAAGGAACTATTGGAGATGCGCGTTGGCATCCTCGCTGGGTAGTCCATAGAATGGACTCGCCTGGACCATTATGATCAGGCCAGTGTGAATCTCGAAGTTCTTGTCCCTGAGGTTGATAGTGGGCCTGGTGGGCACGTTGGCAATAGCCGGAACGGAGAACTCACGGCGAGTCTTCTAGGCCATGATGGTAGTGGTAGCCGGTACAGATGTGAGTGGTGCAGCTGACAGTGATCCGGCAGAGGAAATAGAGGCAAGAGCTCTCTTCTTCCTTAGGAGTGCCTCTGGATAATCTGAATTGTCGGTGAAGTTCTCCGACAAGTTGCGACCACTCATACACTATCCTGTTTTCATTCACAAAGGAAGAAAACATAGAAGATTAGCCTATATGAGCAAATGGCTACCATGCATACATACATACTTTGAACATATCCATGCTAGTGGTGTGTTATCAATGCCTTCCCCGGCAACGGTGCTAGAAATGCTTGTTGATGTTTTTTAGCGTCGTTACTAAGAATAGGTATAAAACCCATCCCCAACAACGGTGCTAGAAATGCCTTGTTGGCATTTCCTAATATCCCCTCTAGGACTGGTGTATCATAGTGACAATACTAGAGATTGTCAACTGATAGGCCTTTACGTTTACAGAGGTTATCCGCAAGCGCACGGATCTATCATTGTAGCATTTCACCCGGAAGTATTCATGGTATCATTATTTATATTCTGCTAAAGAAGGCTTGATAACAGAACCGGCTAACAAGTATATGAGCATAGCATGATATGCATGTGATGATATCCAAATGTTCATAACAGGGGTAAGTTATAATCATAGTTTTAAGATAGTGGACACACACACAGGTACACCTACTCCTAATCTAGACAAGGTTCCTCTCTCTCAGGAATAAGAATAAAAGAATAACTTATGAGTAGTGGGGGTTCTAATATAGTTAGATTGCTATGAGCTAAGCTAACATACATGTGCACGAGCAAAGCTACTTATATGTGTGTTGGATTGGGAGACTACCGAGTACTAGTCTGCCAGCAACCTCAAATAGGTTCTTTAGACTCCTACACCCTAGCCGAATGTGGGGGATTACAAAGGATGGACAGGGCTACCACCTACCCCTACATACCGCGGACAAGGAAATGTATTCACCCGCCACCATATACCTAGACACCTCGCCCGCATATACAATGACTACCCTAGTACCCCAGGTCCCCGACCCTACGGATCGACAGGTAAGAGACTAGGGCATACCCGAAAGCATGATAAACCACCTTCCCACACATAAGCAAAACTAATCATGACATATATGTGAGTGATGCACATTGGTTATCTTAGTATATGAAATACATGTAGTCTATAGACTAGTCTACACATATCAAATACACTAATTAGCCTTATTCCACTCATATATGAAATACTCATAACACATACACTATAGACTAGTATACATGTCATGAGCATATCAATATAAGGATACTCTAAGCCATAGCAACAACTATATGAATATAAGGACAAGACAATATGGTAAGGCATGATGATCATAAGGATGATAAGATCAGTTTTATTCTCACCAATTCTCACCAAGGAGCCAAGCCCTCCTTGATAGCTTCTCCACTACTATTCTAACCTAATCTAGTAGAATGGGGGTAGAGGGAGAGAGAGGAGCTCCTTGGAGCTAGAGGGAGAGAGGAGAGTGAGAGGAGTGGAGTAGAGGTGTTGAGTGTGGTGTGTGTGAGAGTGGGGTTCTCCTCCTCCTTATATAGGGGTTTGGGCAGGCTCCCTGGTGTCCAGATACAGCGAACCCACCCCCACACTGTCATCACTACATTCAATGCAGTCGGTGGGAGCAAGGAGGGCCAAGGCAGTGCCACGGGGGTTGCGGCCACACCTGGAGCGCGCGAGCCTGGGCCGGCCCCCCTCGGGCCCGTCCTCGCATGACTGCCTCTCCTCTAGGCCTAGATCACCGTGGGGTGGTGTGCTTGGCCCAATTTTGCTCCAGGATGGCCTGCTCTCTCTATTCTCCTCGAAAGCGCTTTCCAGAAAGCGCATTTCTCCCTCCATTGCGCCTGTTTCTGTCCTTGTTTTGATATTCCTGTAAATCTGAGGGTATATCTGGAAACAGGGCATTATCACATGTATATGTGTATATTAATATTAATTCTTTCCTTTTTGGATGTTTATTGGCGGTATAATTTCTGAGTTAAGGACCGCCAATAGGGACTCAACGGGCCTGTCACACCTGCGATCTACCAACTTTAAACCCGGCCTATAGGGTGCACGCCAACCGTGCCTGCAACCGTGTGGACCGAGACTACGCGATTCTCGACCCGTCTGGTTTCCTCAGCGAATCGGCTAATTCCGACCCAAGCGTGCCAGTCAATTTGACCTGCAATTGACAACGGAAGGAAACATGTCAGTAATCAAGGGTGGAACATGCTGGTGTTACGAGACAAGTTCCGAATGTGTGGCTCAGACGGCCGGATTGGAGGGTCATCAACTAGAGAGTTGACACCACGGGTGAAATCGGCAAAACAGTACACAGTTCGGCTACATCAAGTAAACTCATGTGTAAGGACTCAACACAGCCGAACAAGCAGAATATCATGATGATTGTCTATTATTAATGTAAAACAGTTGTAACATATCGACATTAGATGCACACGCTCAGTATCAAGATTTAGATCGATTGAGACAATCTACTCATGATTTTATTTACGTGGAGGATTACAATGCTCAGAAGAATCGGCAATCTAGCTTTCTCCGTACGAGCCTGCCTCTTAACACATAATCTTTCGTACAAGCAAACCTACTAGGATTATAACCAATCTTAACAGTGGGGTCATGTGATACAGCCATAATAAGACGGTTATAACCAATCCTCCTCTCGTCCCTTTCTTTTATCATTCCGTAGCAGACTATTGCTATTTGAAACCATTCCCCTCACGTACACTGTTTTCCTGATTTTTTTTTGCTACAGTCCATATGAAACATTATTTCCTTCAAAATCATTTACTTTGTGTTAGTTTCATTCCAAATCCACCATTCTTTCCTAGTTTTTTCTTCACCTTTATACATTACTAGGTAGCGTGCCCGTAGGTTGCTATGGGATAAGAAAAATTTTATACTAAAAACATACAGATCACGCGATAAGATAATACAGATCTGCTCAACATCGCCAGGAATGGGACTACAATCGGCTACACCGGCGTTGTTGCTCTGCCTACACTGCACGGACTCTCCACAACCACACCTCGCCACCGCACTGCCATCCTAGCCACCCAAATCCCACGGTGAGGCCCCACGTCAGCCTCGCTCGCTGGTGTGCACTCGCCATGGCCGCCATCGTGGTCTCTCCACCTAAGAGACCCAAGCCCCGCCTTTTCTCTGTCACGGTACAGAGCACGCACGCACGCATGCGCACTCACGAGCACAAGCATGACCTTGCCAAGCCCACATCACTTGGGAACGCCGGTGCCAGTGAACTGCCCTGAACACGTAGATGGTTGGCCCTAGAACTTTGCCTAGCCCTGCCATCGCCGTTTCCCACGATCTTAGTACACATTCAGCCAAGAGCCCTCACTTGTTTCGAAGCTTAAACCACCTAAATTATAGACACTATTTCCCTAAAATAATTAGAGGTGTACGCAGCTACTATAAGTTTAGATGGATGTTTTTCATTAAAAAAACTTTAGATGGACGATCTAAATTTTGGTTAAATCATGGACCGGTAAACCCCTTGACACACACACAAAAAATCTATTCAAGTCGCTCTACATTCTGTCACTGGATGATAAACAAACAAATGAATGCTCTCTATACCACGAAAGTAACATTTCACATTCAATCAAACTACGAGCTATAACTGATCTAACTAAAGATCTGAACAATGATGCAGGCAAGGTGCCGATGACTGAAACCTCCTTGGTCCTATTTAAGAATTGAGTGATTTAATAGGTAGTGCTAGTCCCTATAATGGTAGCTAGTTAAAAATAGCATAAATCATTGTCGATCCTGCTTAAGCAAAAGGACAATATGTTTCTTGAAAATGCTGGCCGTTTCATATTAAGTAGTTTTGCAAAAGGATGGCCAGTATTAAGTAAAAGGATAATATCCTGAGTAGTTTTGCACACAACTTTAGATAGTACTCTACACATTTGTTGCAAAGGCCAAAGGTCTCTTGGAAAACAATCCCTTTAATATTCAGCTGAGATCCAAACATTTTAAAACTTTTCTTCTACATAAACATGAGAAAAGTACATTTAATGTAGCCCATCATCTATCCTACATTCCTAGCCATCAGCCAATGACAGATGAGTGGGAGAAAATAATATTGGCCATAACAATTATACTGTTTAGCATAGATGCTACCTCAAGCTTGTCATTTTCTTTTGACATCACCTTGCAAGCTCTCTGCAAAGCCTGCATCTCCTGCACACATAGACAAACAAGAATAAACTACAGTCAATAAAGTATATAATTTGGCTTTAGATCTTGAGTATATATCCAGTTTTATTTAACCTAATCACAATCATACATTAGCAAAGCAAGATCGTGACCATGACCTGTTTAAAAAATACTAAATTCATCCCAAATTATAAGATGTTTGACTTTTTTGACACCTAGTTTGACCACTCGTCTTATTAAAAAATTTGTGCAAAATATCAATTCTTTTGTCATAGCTTGGTTTAGTAATAAAAGTTCTTCAAGAATGACTTAAATTTGATCATGTTTGTACAAATTTTTTTGAATAAGACGAGTGGTCAAACTTGGGGTCAAAAAAATCAAACGTCTTATAATTTGGGATGGAGGGAGTAATAACCACTAAAGTGTTGAACCTGAGTTGCTATCAAGATTTTGAGAACTGCTAGATTTTTTTAAGGAAGTTGAGATGTCCGCACTATCAAGATCCAGGCCTTCAGACATGCTGAACATCAATAAAGCAACATAGATATGGCATATTGCAATCCATATGTAGGTATCCAATTGGGAAAACAAGAAATGTGTGATCAGAAAATAGTAAATTAGTTTCTCACTTGTGCGTAAATATTTGGAGCAAACACACCATGATCTCCAATGCTGCAGGTGTCTGTGCCACATTTCTCCAAGATAATATCTTGCAAAAGTAATTATATTATAGTAAGTAAATCTCTACAAAAGTGAGCAAACCTTTCTGGCAATCTGAAGACAAAAATTGCAAGAGTTAAGAGGTCCATAATGACAGGACTTTTGCCTCAACGATAATGAACCCAAATGAATTAAAAGTAGCTAGATTCACAACGGGGAAAAAGAGAGAAGGAATCAGAATGGCTGAGTTCTAGAAGGAGCTAGGGTTCAGAACTTCAGATTAGCACTTGGAAGGAGGGGACTTTGCAAATCTCAGTCAAATATGAACTCTCCCCAAGTTTGTGAAAACTTTAATGTGGTCAATCAAAACTTTTCCCCAAATTTGGAATCCTAAATGCATAGCTGAACAATGGCTACTGCTCAGTCTTTTTTTAAAAAAAAACATTGGCTGCTACTCAGTCTCAGGGTTGCCTTCTAGGGACATTCCCATGGAGCACAAACATGTCAATCCTCTTGATAGCCAGGAGCTGTGAATGCATTGACAAATGTTTAGTAAAATTCTAGAGAAAATCATGATTGCTAACAAATTTGGTAAATTGGTACTTCAATATTTAGAAAACCCACATACATTTTATGTTACAGAAGAACAAAATTGCATTAAGATATGAGAACTTACAGGATGACATATTATACAAGTTCCATCCGCCTAGTGTCTTCTTTCTCCTCAAATCTGAGCAAATGCGTAGTTCAAATTTGTCAGCGATTTATCAGCGACAAGACTAAGAACTAAACAAATGTTTAGTTCAAATTTCTGTGATTGGCATGCCCTCTGCAATCCTCAATTGATTTTCATCCAAAGCTGTGTATAAATTTATCATATTTAATAGAAGAACACATACGGAAGAGCACAAAAAGTTGCATTAGCTTAGAGTTTATGTCACACCCACTCTAAACAACCAAGGTGGGACTAAACTCTCCACAATATCTCATAACATTCACATGGGCCACTATGGGCCAAATTCCAAATTGGGCCGGGTGTGACATACACCCCCCTCAAAGAACCTGACGTCCTCGTCAGGCCCAACATACCCACAATCAGGCAAACGATAACCAGGAACGTTCCCTCTTAGCACACGCGACCGTGCGCCCAGTGTCGGCACATGTGCCACGTCGTGCACTCCGCAGAGCCTACACGCGCAATGAACCCCATGTCCAGCCCCTGGCCCGCACGCGCCCGTGGCTGCGAAGGTCGGCTCTGATACCATTTCGTAACGCCCCAGAGTCCAAACGGCTCAGATCCACTCGGCACGCTGAATGAACCACACCTACCACCATCCCACTTACGCTTTCGTCCTCGCTTCGCGTAAAAGGATTAACCCGGGGATGGAGAGATGGACTCTAGAAGCCTTATATGTTGGTCTATCCCATTTAACGACCAAATGGAGTGCATACTCTTATGTGTGCCCAGAGATCAATCACACATAAGTTAACAAATTATAAAGGAAGTATCATCACAAATGTTATTACATCACGATTATTAACACATAGTCTTTACACAAATGTAGCGGAAGTAAAATATAAAACTCTCGTGGTAGCTCCAAACACAGGCACATTGACTGGTTGACTGTAAGTCTAGTAATCTTCAGGGAAGTAGTAGTAGTCACTATTTGCACCATCTGTTACCCATTCGGGATTTTTATCCAAGTAAGAAAAATAAAAAGCGTAAGTACATCTCGTACTCAACAAGTGTAACATGGGGTTCATGAGGCTCAAAGGCATAACTTTGGTTTATCAGCATGTAGCTTTTAATTAGCATTATTTCAGTATATCAATAATGACAAAATGTCTCAATATAAACAATAAACATATGATCCATGTGAAATGATTAACGAATAGCAAAAACATATTCATTATTAATGATCAACTATTCCATAAGGGTCCAAGGCCACTCGTGACCGTGAGCACGGCTGTTATAACAGTTTTACACTCTGCAGAGGTTGTACACTTTCACTGTGAGTCGTGTTGCCCATATGTCCGGGTTAATTACTCCCAAAACACTTCCAAGGTGAGCAGGCAGGGAAACACTATGAAGTCTTTCGAAGGTTCGTCTAACAAGTTAG
Organism: Saccharum hybrid cultivar R570; assembly: GCA_038087645.1. Lineage (NCBI taxonomy): Eukaryota > Viridiplantae > Streptophyta > Magnoliopsida > Poales > Poaceae > Saccharum > Saccharum hybrid cultivar. The sequence goes on from JAQSUU010000744.1 coordinate 657,740, forward strand.
GGTCATTATATTCACTCGGCAAACAGATATAGAGCCCCCTTCCAAATGTCACAATAACACGCAGCCTATACACATGAGGACAGAGACCGCACTATACCCGATTCGTCAAGCCATTCTTACGCCAAAAGGATTACCACTAACAAGCTAGAAAAGGTCCTTCTATATGACTAAAGCCAGAGCCATATAGCCCTCACAGTTATACTGTAAGTCCCGGATGTTTGCTTACAGATAAGTCCTTAAGGAGAGTAACGAGAGCACCAAAATAACCCCATGCTCTAGTCCCCTTTAAACAGTAATAAAAAGTCATCTTTTAATGTTTATTGCATATTCCATTAGTCAAATTACATGATCATAGTTCATGTTAAGCACTAGCAATACTACTCCATGCAATATAATAGGTATCAAGGAATAAGATCAACACTAAGTCATCCTTAACAAGGAAATATATGCATAATGATATTATTTGCTTATTGTGAATAGGACAACAAGGATAATCCCATGCTATACTTGCATTGCTCAAATTGGTCCTGATGATCTTGCTCATAGAAAAACTCCTGATCCCCAACGAATTGCTCACCGTCTATACTCGATCAACAATAGCAACAACATTCAACCAGAACAATCATGCATAAACAAATAAGACTATAATTAGAATAGTACATCAATAGTAATAAAATAAGATAAAAAGTCTTTAAAATGAATCTACAACTCACTAGGATCACACAGACGCGAAGATCACAAAAAACGAAGCTAAAACGACGAAGTTATGAATTTACGAAGATTTCCTATAGAAAAATAATTACTTTAATTCAAACTCGAAAATAAAATGTCACAAATCTACTGTACAGTACTACTAACATTTAGAGCTCGCAAATACGAACCTAACGCAATTTGAATGGGTCAAATCGGAATTAAAACGGAGATTTTATGGCTAAAACAAAATCAGTGGCAAAATTGTAAATAAGTGAAAGCGTATTTCTAAATTACCGCGATCAAATACGTTTTCAACAGAATAAAACGCGATGCGGGAATGCGCCTTGGACTGCAGGTTAAATATTTAAAAAGTGTAGGGACTCTTTAGCAAAATCTCCGGCCGAACCAGTATCAGTTAATCTCAGCCGTTGGATACAAAATGGATGGATCGGATCGGATCGGGAACAGCCGGCGGCGGCGTCCGGCCAACATAGGGTCGCGACGGCGAGTTTCGCGGCGGCGCAATCACCAGAGATGACCATCTCGCGATTCAAAGCATTACCTCGCGAAAGAAGTACACCAGCGGGTAGAGCATACCAAGGCGAACTCACCACGAGCAAAAACGACCCCGATGAGGAACCGAGAGAGGCGTGCGGCTTGGAGAAGCGGACGGTGGCGATGAGATAAGGTTCCTAGCTCATGGTAGCATCTTGGGAGCTCGGTTGACACCGCAAAAGGGTTGGATGGAGGCAGAAAGGTGTGCGGGCTCGGCTTATATAACCCAAAGACGCTCCAATTAAGAAAAGAAGGAGATTTGGAGGCGGATTCGATCGGTAGAAAGAGGGAAAGAAATCGGGCGTGGCATGGAGAAGAAGGCGGCCCTGACTGGTGGACCCGCGGCGTCAGCAACACACAGAGAAGGCAGGCGGCGCGCGCTTGCGCGAACTGGGCCACTGGCGCTTGCTGGGCTCGGCCCAAGCGGGGAAATGGAGGGAAATAGAAGGGCCCCGTGCGCGGGAGGCAAGCGGGCCACGGGCGAGGGTTGGGCTGCTGACTGAGCTGGGCTGAAAACCGAGAAGAGAAAAGAATTCCCTTTTCTTTTTCCTTTTCAAATATTTCAAAGCATTTTCAAATTATTTTGAATCCTCTTTTGAATTTGAATCAAACCAGTCAATACAAAAATTCAAATGCAACAGCATGAGTGCACAAACATGTTTCCTACCCTTATATTTGATTTTAAGTTAATAAAAAATATTATTATTCTAAGTTTGTATGCCCACAAAATTGCATAAAAATCATATTTACCTATTTTTAAATATCCCAAAATTTTAGGGTGTTACAATTCTACCCCTCTTAAGATGAATCTCGTCCCGAGATTCGACTGATGCTTACTCGAATAGTTGCGGGTAGGTTTTTCTCAGATCCTCCTCTCTTTCCCAGGTGGCCTCATCCTCAGTGTACTGGTTCCACTGAACCTTACACATCTTGATAGTTCGACTCCTCGTGACTCTTTCAGTAGTCTCTAAAATTCTAACTGGAAACTCTTCATATGTGAGGTCCTCTTTAACAGTGAGCTCCTCTAACGGAATCTGCTCCTCTAGTACTCGCAAACATTTCTTAAGTTGAGACACGTGAAACACATCATGTACACCTGCCAAACTCTTAGGTAATTCCAACTGATACGTCACCTCACCACGTCTTTCTATGATCTTGAAAGGTCCAATATACCTTGGTGCCAATTTCCCCTTCATGTTGAACCTTTTCACACTCCTCATTGGCGATACTTTCAAGTAGACATAGTCCCCTACTTCAAAAGTCAACTCTCTCCTCCGAGTATCAGCATAACTTTTCTGTCTGGACTGGGCTATTTTTAGATTATCTCTAATCATTCTTACTTTCTTTTCAGCATCCTTGAGTACATCAGGCCCAAACACTTGACTTTCCCCTATCTGATTCCAGAACAATAGGGTTCTACACTTTCGTCCATACAAAGCCTCAAATGGTGTCATCTGAAGACTCTTCTGGTAACTATTGTTATAAGAGAACTCTGCATAAGGCAAACTCTTATCCCAACTAGTACCATATTGTAAAGCACAAGCCCTCAACATATCTTCCAATATCTGATTAATTCTCTCTGTCTGTCCATCTGTCTGTGGATGGTAGATTGTACTAAAGTTCAGCTTGGTTCCTAGTGATTCATGTATCTTTTGCCAATAATGAGATGTAAACTGGGTACCCCGATCAGACACAATTTTCTTAGGAACTCCATGTAGACTCACTATTCTTTCCATATACAATTCTGCCCAACCTTGCACTGCTATATGTAGTCTTAACTGGTAGAAAATGAGCAACCTTTGTTAGACGATCTACTATTACCCAAATTGAATCATACCCTCTCTGAGTACGTGGCAATCCAACTATAAAATCCATACCAACTTCTTCCCATTTCCATTCGGGTATCTGCATAGGTTGTAACAATCCTGCAGGTCTCTGGTGTTCAGCTTTCACCCTTTGACAAGTGTCACACAAAGCAACATATTCAGCAACATCTCTTTTTAAGCCATACCACAAATATTTCTCTCTCAGATCCAGAAACATCTTAGTACACCAAGGATGTATGGAATAAGCTGACTCATGAGCTTCACGCAGAATTGCCTCTCTAATAGTCTTATCCTCCGGCACACACAACCTTTTTCCAAACCATAACGTGCCATTATCATCCTTATAGAATCCTGGTGATTTACCCTTCACTATATTCTCCGCTATCTCTCTCAACTTTGCATCTTTCATCTAACTCTTGCGTATCTCTTGCTCCAAAGTAGGTTCTAGTACCAATTCTACTGCGTTGGTGGTAAACCCTAAGTTCAGATGCTCACATTCAGCACACAACTCTCTTGGCATAGGCATTACTTGCACTTCATTAGCGTAGCTTTTCCTACTAAGAGCATCAGCAATGACGTTGGCCTTTCCTGGATGATAATGCACCTCCAGATCATAATCTTTTATCAACTCCAACCATCTACGCTGTCTCAAGTTTAGATCTGATTGAGTGAAGATATACTTTAGACTCTTGTGATCAGTGTATATATCACTCTTATGTCCAATCAAATAGTGTCTCCATATCTTTAGTGCATGAACCACTGCAGCTAATTTCAAGTCATGAGTAGGATAGTTTAATTTATGCTTTCTCAACTGTCTCGATGCATAAGCCACAACTCTACCTTCTTGCATAAGAACACATCCCAAACCAAAACGAGATGCATCACAGTAGATAGAGAAGTGTTTACTCAGATCTCGCAAAACTAATACTGGTGCAGTGGTCAATCTTTTCTTTAATTCCTCAAAATTAGCCTGACACTTCTCAGACCACACAAACTTGGCATTCTTCTCCAATAGTGCAGTCATTGGCTTTGCAAGCTTAGAAAATCCCTCTATGAATCTCCTGTAATAGCCTGCTAATCCCAAGAAACTACGGATCTACTGATTGGTTGGTGGCTTCTAGTCCAATACATCTTTCACTTTGCTAGGATCTACTGATATTCCTCCATTTGAGACAACATGACCAAGAAATGAAACTTCCTTCAACCAAAACTCACATTTACTCCGCTTGGCATATAGCTGGTGTTCTCTGAGCTTTTGCAAGACCAACCTCAAATATTCGGCATGTTCCTCCTCAGTCTTGAAGAATACTAGGATATCATCAATGAATACCACTACAAACTTGTCCAGATATTCCATGAACACCTTATTCATCAAATACATAAAGTATGCAGGGGCATTAGTCAGACCAAAAGACATCACTATATACTCATATAACCCATACCGTGTGGTAAAAACGGTCTTTGGTATATCACTAGCACGAATCTTCAACTGGTGATATCCAGAACGAAGATCAATCTTGGAGAATACACAAGCACCTCTCAACTGATCAAACAAGTCATCAATTCTAGGCAACGGGTACTTATTCTTGATAGTAACCTCATTAAGAGACCGATAATCTACACACATCCTCTGAGTGCCATCTTTCTTGTCCACAAAAATCACTGGTGCTCCCCAAGGTGAAGAACTAGGACGAATGAAACCCTTATCCTGCAATTCCTTAATTTATTTCTTAAGTTCTTCTAATTCATCTACTCCCATTCTATATGGACGCTTAGCTATGGGTGCAGTTCCAGGTAATAATTTAATAATAAATTCAATGTCACGGTCTGGTGGCATACCTGGCAATTCCTCAGGAAATACATCGGGGAACTCCTCCACAACCTGGTCCTCCTTGTTGGCACTATCATTAAGCTAGTTCACTGTAGCGGTCTCCTGTTTTTGCACTTTTACATCAACCCTGATCCTATCTCCCTTCGGTGTTGTCAGCACTACTGATTTCCCCTTGCACTGAATCTCTGCTTGTTGTTGCATCATCCAATCCATTCCCAATATGAGATCAATCCCAGCTATTCTCAATACTATAGGACTCACCTTAAACTCTACCCCCCTTAGAATGAGACTAATCGGGAGACAACAATAAGATGCTGGCATGCTTCCACCAGGTGAGTTTACTAATATAGGGTTCTTCATGGCACACAAATGAATTCTATGTATTCTAACAAATGATTGTGATATGAAAGAATGTGATGCTCCAGAATAAAAAAGAACAGTGGCAGGAGTGGAATGGACATCAAACGTACCAAGCATAACTTCCTGTTCCTCCACTGTTGTTTCCTGGGACAAGTGGTTCACCCTTCCAGTGTTAGGTGCAGGCTTCTGGTGACTACCTTGCCTCTGGGGAGTCTGCTGGTTGGGCTTCTCAGGGCAATTGTAAGACAAGTGACCTACTTTCCCACATTGAAAACATCTGTTGGGGGTATTGAGAGCACTATTCTTTATGGGAGTATTATTGGGAGGGCCCTGACGCTAAGGCTGATTCCCACTCTACTGCGGGGGCGTTGGTTGCCATTCTACGGCTGGAATAGGGGACGTTGCGGGAACTGATTGCGGAAAGGGACCTGACCATGATTCCACTAACCAAAAGGAGGCCTCTGTTGATTACCTTGCTGGAAACTAGTACGCGGACGAGTGTTACTACCAGAAGTCTATCCCTGAAGTCTTTTCCTCTTGGCATCCATCTCCTTGTGCTTGTTATCCACAACGATAGCGCGGTTCACAAGCGTCTGAAAATTGGGATAAGTATTGGACATCAGCTGCAATTGTAGTCCATCATACAATCCCTTCAAGAAGCGGTGCTGCTTATCATTGTCATTAGCCACCTCATGTGGAGCATATCGTGACAACTGGGCAAACCTATCACGATACTCAGCTACAGACAATGACCCTTGGGTCAAGTTCCTGAATTCCTCTGGCTTCAGTTCTATCATCCCTTCTGTTATATGGTAAGCCCTGAAGTTCTCTCTAAACTCCTACCAAGTGACCGTGGGAGCATTGGCGGGGCGACCATACTCATACAATTTCCACCAATCCTGAGCTTCTCCCTGGAGTTGTCCAGAAGCAAACAACACCTTCTGCCGGTCATCACATTGTGCAATGTTGAGTTGCTTTCCACGACATGAAGCCAATCATCCGCTTCCAATGGATCAGCGGCATGCATGAACACCGGGGGACGACCCTTCAAAAACTCACCACGCTTATCACGTGGTTGTGCCCCAGTGGCTGATTATTTTGATTCTGCACTAGTTGTTGCATAAGCTGTGTCTGCACTACCAAAAGTTGCTCAATAGTTGGTGGCGGTGGTGGTGGGGGATTTAGGGGAACACCTCCACGACTCCTGCCTCTTCCTCTTCCGGCCATCTGCCATCCATAAAAATGCAAACTTTGAGATTTCCATGTTATCAACCACTTATAAGAGAAAGAATGAGATCTGAAAGTTTTCTAGACGAATATCAAAGTTAATAGTTTAGTAAATCAATCATATCTCGAGCTACAGAAGTCCAATAGAGACGTGCTTTATATGGTTGGAAAGCTTATAAAGTTCTCCATAACTTTTATTTGGACCATAAGACCAGATTCTGTCGTTAAGTTAATGAAAAATAAGGCGCAACAGAAACTATTCTAGATTCCAGACTGTGCAGAAACTTTAACTTGTGACAGTTATATCTCTCAAACCAGATCAGATAAAAAGGTGATTCTAGTGGCATTTGAAAGGTGCTTAAGCCTAGTTTCTCTCATAAAAAGTTCATAAATGTTGCACAAACCGTTTTTGTACCATAGCAGAAACATTGCAGACTGCTCCAGAAAACAGCAAGGACAGAAACGTGACAATACCAAACCCAACTATTATTCCCTTGAAAATGGAACTTGTAGACATGCCTACAAGCCCCAACACTGATAACAAAAATCCAACTCACACATAAGCATAATGATAAAGCAACTATCACACCAAAGTTCAAACCACACGACAGACTCGAAGACTCAACTGACGTTACTAAGAACGTTCTTATTACATAAAGGACTCCTATTTTCTAATGACGTGGCTCATGCTCTAATGTCTCATAAATCTTGGCCATGCCTTGGTTTGCTCGGAGTTCATCAATCATTGCTTGGCACCTCTTGATGGTCATCCCCTGTGCCTTCACCATCTCCTCTAACTACAGCTTCCTCTCCACAATATCATAGACAAAGTTCACCATCACCCGAGGAAGTGGTTCCAACTGCACTGGATCCATCATGGCCCATCCAAGGTCGGGGTGTGCATGAGGGAAGTAATGGTGAACATCATGCTTCCATGCTGTCAAAGCGAAGGTAGCGAAGGCCCATACATGCTTCAAAAGCGGCATCTTCAATGCTAGCCTCCATGGTAGCTCGACGACCCATGTGAGCATACATCCTGTCCAGCTGGTATGCCCCTTTTTCCTCATTCTTAGGAAAAAATACTCGCTCTTGCCTTCCAGTAAGTGTCCTCCAGCGGATGGGTATACTCCCAACAGACATACTCCACAGCTGGGTGCCAATCAGCAAAGTAGGCAGAGAGCATTCCCACAAGTCGATGGTAAGAGACAGCATCTCCTCTAGCCTTGTGGTAGATCTTTACAGTCCATCCCATTGGAGGAGGTGGCACATCCTCAGCAGCTTCATCATGTGGTGGAGACGGGGGTTGCTCTCCTCCATTAGCTTCCTCCTCTTCATCATCTTCAATCTCAATTATCTTAGGATCTTCTTCGGGCTCGGGTTCTTTCTGGGGAGGTGCTGGCGCTTGGATTGGTGCTTCAGGGGTCTGCTCCTTCTCCTGGGGTACTTCCTCTTTGTGGCTCTTCAGGTGCAAGCAAAGCACGAGGTGGGTAGTGTCCTCCAGTGGTGATGCGGGTAGTCTTGCGGTCACAAACCATCTACAGAGTTTTTAGATGTAGTTAGAATAAAGACAAAATTTCGTAATAGAATGAGACATAAGAAGCATAAAAATTTATCAAATAACAAGAGCAAGATAATAAGCATAAAAATAGTGAAAAAGAAGATACTAAATCGACCATTTCTAGCTGGGCTTGCATCCTACAATCAACAAAAGCTCTGATACCAATTTGTCACACCCACTCTAAACAACCAAGGTGGGACTAAACTCTCCACAATATCTCATAACATTCACATGGGCCACTATGGGCCAAATTCCAAATTGGACCGGATGTGACAGTTTGCAAGGTAAAATTAGTTGCTAACTGCTATGTGAGAGCATATATTGCTATGTCATAAAAGCAAGATTACTCAGTTTTGTCTTTTGCTTTACCAAGACGGAGCTGAGGAGGAACAAAGGCTGCTTGCTAACTTGGTAGGTAAATTCTGGTTCATAGTCCTTGCTTTTTCTTCAGCCACAATGCGTTCTAAATTGCTACATTAATCACATATATTCCCTATTTATGAATTGCTAACAAGTGTTCATAGCTTCACGCTCAAGGGAAAACTTGGGTGAAACCAAAAGAATCGTTACCTTCCAAAAAAGGTCATCGAGGGCTGAGGCACGATTGGCCAAGGCACGCGGAAGTCAGCCAACTCCTGTTCCATCAAACAGAATGGAACGAAACACAGGTTAAAAACCGCAAGCACATTCTCTGGAGAATTTCAACAAACACCTCCGATGCTTCTTCCCTTTGAGAACCCCAGAACTACAACCATGTGTTGGTGTAAAGTTAACTGCATAAAACAAAGACCATCAATTCCACGCATCACCAGTGGCCAAATCATCTAAGCACAACTTGAACGCATCAGTGACATGGAAGGCTCAAATATTAAATAGCATTGTGTGGATCATGGATTGGTAAAAAAATCTGACAAAGCAAAATATATACGTGCTGCTGCTCCACCCTTTTTTTTGGCACATCAATCTTTGTCTTAGGCACTACACGTGAGGAAGTCTGAATGAGATTGAGATGTGCTTAGAATGAACGAGATTGGCTGTTTGTAATGCAGGGCTTTTACTTACGTCTATCAGCGGCACATCTCTTCCCCTCATGAAGTCACTGAGTAGGAGACAAGATCGAGATGGAAGGGAGGGAAAAGCGTATAAAGGATTTTACTCACTTGCGTCCAGAGGACGTAACTCGTCGTCGTAGCGGTGACGCAGATGTAGGCAGAGCCGACCCACTCACAGTCAGGGGGAACCAGGCGTCCTCATCTGCTCTTCGGGTGGCAAGGCAATGGTGCAGGAGATAGCATTGGCGTGGGAGGCGGCGTCGGGTGTCATCGCCGTTAGGGAAGAAGCAGACGTCCTCCTCTGCTCTTCTAGTGGCACGACGTTGGCGCGGCTGTGACGGCGGCGTTGGCGCGGGAGATGGCGGCAGGGGTCGTCGCCATCGGGGGAGAAGCAGGCATCCTCCTCTCCTCTTCCGGTGGTGTTGGCGCGGGTGATGGTGGCATCGATCCGTGACTCGGTGGAATGGCAGCCTTTGCAGATGTAGGATTGTAGGTATAGCTATGGGGTGAGAGCGTGATTGGAGTAAGGCTCGCGACAGCAAATTGTAACACCCAAATTTTAGAAGTAACAAATTTTAAATAATTTAGAGAAAGTGAATTAAAATTTTGAAAACTATTTGGTAATGCATTCATGTTGTTGCATTTATTTTATTTTGTGGTGTGGATATATTTGTTTTATTTGATTTGGTTTAGAAAAATTTGATTTGAAAATGTGTTTGGAAAATTAGAAAAGAAAAGAAACAAAAGAAGAAAAAAAAAAAGAAAACAACTCACCTCCTTACCTTCTCGGCCCGAAGGCCGTCGAACGGCCTGTTCTCTCGCGCCTGCCCGCGTGGGCCGCCCAGCGCCGCAGCGGCCCAGCAGCCGAGCCCAGTAACCAGCCGAGCCAGCCGCGCGCCTTTCTTTTCTTCCTTTCGCTGACAGGTGGGGGCCGCTCGTCAGCCGTATCTCCTACCTTCAGTTCGTAGTCGAGTTGGACTCCAACTCGGTAAGAACGACCGCCGCCCCTCCACTTGATTTCCGGGATTTCCTACCCGAATACGGTAATTTGAAGCTACAAATAAGAAGCCGTGACCCCCTATGTTCCGTTTTCCATCTAAAACTCGAGCTTCATCACGTGAGATTGAGCGTAGGAGGCCGGAACCCTAGGTTCTTGCGGCCGGTTCGTCGGTGGAGCTTGTGGGAGGGTTTGAGTTCTTTTCTTAGCTTTGGTGAGTTCGCTATCTCCTCCTCTTTCTTCCCGTGCTTTTCTTTGGGGTTGAGACGTTTTGAATTTGCGGATTTGGTGAGCTCGGGTACACCGGCAATGGCGCCACCGCTCCCTTGTAGCCGCGCGTCACGTATGGTCGATCGTAGCTAGTTTTAAATGCCTAGATGAGTTCGCACGGAGCTTCTCTACCGTTTGGACCAAACGCGGGCTCGATTGGTAGTCTCGGTGGGGAGGTTCACCACCTCCGGCCATGGAGGAGTCGCCGGCCATGGAGGAGCCGCCGGCCGGACCTGGGGAAGAAGAATCGGGTTTCTTCACTGTGTCGTTGCCGATGAACACGAGCCGTCCGTTCGCTGATCAACGGTTAAGATTAGAAGATACCCCTTCGCGGGGTAGATTTATTAAAGAGCCCCTGGATTTCTTCATAATAGAACCCGCAGTCCTTAGCGCAATATCCTGAATCCGTTTTCGTGTTTTGAAAGCGTATTTTCTCCCGGATAAGTCAAAAATACGTTTTCAGGTATTTACAGTTTTGCCACTAGAATTGTTTTGGTCATAAAATCTTCGTTTTAACTCCGATTTGATCCGTTCAAATTGCGTTAGGTTCGTATTTGCGAGCTCTACATGTTAGTGTAGTTGTACAGTTAGTTTTGATAATTTATTTTTCGAGGTTATAATTAAGTATTTATTTATCTATAGGAAATCTTAGAAAATTCATAACTTTCACGTTTTAACTCCGAATTTGGTGATCTTTGCGTCTGTGTGATCGTAGAAACGTGTAGAAGAGTTTTATAAGCTTTTATTACTGTTTTGTTACTGTTGGTGTACTGTTCTAATTATATCTCTTTGTTTGCTTCGTGTATGTTTGATTGGATGCATGTGTGTTGTTGATTGATGATCGAATATAGAAGGTGAGCAGTATTTGGACGATTCAGAGTATTACTTTGAGCCAAGTCAGCAGTATCACTTGGAGAGCTTTGATCAAGGCAAGTATAACACAGGACTATCCTTGTTACCTATACATTGAATTGTCATACATATGCATGTGCTTACCTTGACAACTTTAGAGATTATAACTTAGTGATTGTTATCTTGATTCCTTGTCAACCTTGGGAATGCATATGGGTAGCTACTGCTAGTGCTTAAACTAAGAACAATGATCTTGTAATTTGATTAATGGATTAAGCAATCAACTATTAAGATGATTTTATTATTGTTAAAAGGGGGCTAGAGCATGTGTATTATTTTGATGCTCTGGTTTCTCTCCATAAGGACTTATCTGTAAGTGATAACCGGGATATACAGTACAGCTGTGAGGGCTATATGGCTCTGGCTTTAGTTGTTCAAGAGACCTTTTCTAGCTTGTTAGAGGTTACCTTAAATGGCGTAAGAATGGCTTGCCATGTTGGGTGTAGTGCGAGCCCCTGGCCTAGTGTGTATAGGCTGCGGTTGTTGTGCCACAGGGAAGGGGGGTTCTACATCTGCCTGCCGAGTGAATCTAATGGCCCTAACTTGTTAGACGAACTTTTGAGTGGCTTTATATGGTTCTCGGGTGTTTGGGCTTGATCTCCCCACTCATTTGGAAATCATGACTTACAGTGAAAGTGTACACCTCTGCGCAGAGTTAAAAACTGGTATACTAGCCGTGCTCACGGATACGAGCGGCCTTGGGGATTCTTATGGAATAGTTGATCATAACCGTTATATCATGCTTAATTATTATTGATTATTATTATGCTCATGTTAATGCTATTCATTATCCTTATTACAATTGATCATTGGTTCTTTAATGGGAAGTGGTTTATCTTGATGCTACTCAATTGCTAATATATGATTAAAAGCTAAATGCAGTTAAACAGTGTCTAGCCTTTTGAGCCACATGAACCCTGTGTTATATTTGTTGAGTTCGACATGGACTCACCCTTGCTATTTCCACCATAACAGATGAAGATATAGAGGAAGATTATCGGAATGAGTACTAGTCTTGCTGTCAACCAGTCAACCGTGTCCCTGTGTGGAGTTTCCGCTGAAGAATTACTATTAGTTATTATTACCTATCGTTCAAGACTATATCTTAAATACTTATTCGTTATGTAATAAGCACTGTGATGATACTTTGTAATTTGTCAACTTATGTGTGCGACTGTTTCCTGGGGCGCACATGAGTCTTTTATGCATCCTATTTTTGTCCTTAAAAATGGGTGTGACACAAATGAGCGCCATTGGAGGAGGATCACGCGAGAGGGAGGGAGCCTATTGGAGCCGGGGGATCTCGGTGAATTGGTGGGCGGTTGATTTTTTTTCCGAAATAATCGAAGGCTGCCGAAATTGGATGCACGGAGGTGTTTCTTTCCTTGTAACACTGACGACACTGGAATTTTACATCTGGAATCCTTCTCTATCTTTTATTTTCTTTCGCACCCTTCCACCTCCACGTTTATATATTATTCTCTCTTCTATATTTACATCTGGAATCCTTTTATACTCTTTATTTATTTTTGCACCCTTCCACCTTCTATAATCCTCTCCGCGCACGGTTGCAGGGGAAGACGTACGAAGGCAGAGACATCGATTGTCGCACGAAACGGTGATCTTACTTTCTTCTTCTACCCTACTAATGCACCAACATTTTCTTTCCTACGTCCACCAAAAAAAACATCCCCCGCTGAGGAGCCCTCTCTCCATCCACCAACAAAAATGTACCCAGAAAAGCAACATCATTAAAACGGACCGTCCAGATTTAGTCTAAAATCTTCTCTCTCTTTCCTCGCTCAAATCCAACTGCCAAGATTTTGTGTATCATCCTCCTTAGCCTCTGCCATCACCGGCTCCCCCGCCCAGCCCCTACGCCAGCATGCCGCGGCCACGATTCGAATTCCTCGGCTGTATTCTTTTTCCCCGAAAAAAATAAACGTCATCTCCTCTCCCCTCTCCACTCACTATCCCACTACTCGCTTCTTCCTGTTCCATGCCTAGGGTTCCCTGCCGCTGCCCTGCAGGTGTCTCTCGCCGCCATCTCGACCGCGCGGCTGCCCTCGCCAGGTCGCGTGGTGCCCGTGTGGACGGCACCCCAAGCGTCCCCATTCCCGGCCTCCCCACATCGATTGAATTAGGTAACGAGAAATTTGGCGAGTAAATCAGGAGGAGCTTCCAGCCATCAGCGTGGGCTCCTCAAATCCTACTAAGCCCCTTCATCTCAGGGAGTGGCCAAAACAACAGAATATGACAGCTAGATCTGTAGATGCCACAGTCGTTTCCTGAGAAATCAAATCGACGGTGGCATCCTGGATGTATTTTTCCTTCTCATCCTTCTCAGATGTGATTTTCATTAGTAATTGATTTGCATCCTTCTCGAATCCCTAAATTATCTTTGATCCCCAAATTGGTTTCCAATAATTTCATTTACTGTCTTTGGTCTCTGATCTCTTTTCTTTAATCAGAAGCATAAACCAGCAGGTCACTGCTCATGCGCACGATGGCCTTTCAGGGGTATATTGATTCTTTACTATTCTTCATTCAATAATCTCTTATTTACTATTCTTCACGAACTACTTTTTTTCTTCTGTCCAGGGAACAGGTTCAACTGCTGCTTTATCTAAATCTGAAATTAACCATGTTGGGAATGTATACGACCATCCAGGTATCCCTTTGCTTTTGGCATTTTCTTGATCTGACTTTTGTGCAACTACGTGTGAATTTGCTGATCTGTGCCAATCCGTGTAAAAGGGAAAAAATAATAGTAACTGTTCTCTTTTGGCATTGTATTGTATTGTATTGTATTGTATTGTATTGTATTGTATTGTATTGTATTGTATTGTATTGTATTGTATTGTATTGTATTGTATTGTATTGTATTGTATTGTATTGTATTGTATTGTATTGTATTGTTTTGTATTGTATTGTATTGTATTGTATTGTATTGTATTGTATTGTATTGTATTGTATTGTATTGTATTGTATTGTATTGTATTGTATTGTATAATTTAATAAAAAATCAATTGATTTAGGTTAGTGATAGAAAATCAATACCATTTACTTTGCTTGCAGTATCAATTGTGACCATGCTGTTATAACATACGAAATCTGAATTTTACATATTATTTTCATCTGACTCATCGGTACGGTTCTTTTCATATCACAGGGATATAACATTCATGTTGTTTCTGATATTTCTTTGCAATTGGCTTTTTCGGTTGCTTAACTGGTTCTCTGTCATGATTGAATAATCAACTCTATTTGTGTAGTCCAGAAAACAGAAGTAACATTCAGAGACTGAGTCAAGGATTCGACTCTTCTTTTACAGGTGAACTTTTGTAATTGTACAGATGGTTAAATTTTTCACTAAGTCAGTCTATGAATTTATTTTTCAGCATCATAATTGACAACTCCATGCTTCGGTGCTGGCACAGTGAGCAGAAGCCAATTATCTTCCTGTAGAGGTTTGGTAATTATGTTTTTAATTCATTTATACTCTTCCATATATCAATCTGAATGTCAATTTGAATGTCAGCTTTGCAAGATAGTTCCCAGTTAGTGTTAAACGGCCACAAGGTGAGTGACGTACCGTTGCTCATATCGTGATATGCAGATTGCAGAGCACCATCTCTGCCATCATGTAGGTGTGTTACCTTCATTGCATCAAGTTTATGCCATCAATAATTCAGTTCAAACTACTGACTGCTTCCCACAAAAGAAAAAGAAAAGGGAACTTGTGTGAATATATTTCTGTTAACTCCAGTGCAGTGATAACAACATCCACACACAAACTTCAGTTTAGGATATGAGAAACTGAATTGAACGTACCATGAAATAGCAACTCCAGTGCAGTGATAACTCCAGTGCAGTGTTACTATTGCTTGTCTGGTAATTTTGGTAGGCATAGATGTGATTCATAACTTCCCTTCTGCTTATTGTTTTGTTCAACTCTTATATTCTCTAAAACTTGGAATGAAACCAACAGGGAACCTGAAATTCGGTCTGGGAGATTCCGCGTTTCGCGCTTCTGCTCTGCTGTGGCCCGTGGGTGCTGCTCCCTGACATGCACATGGATCAGAACCGTCATCACTATCAGGTGCATTGGCAAGCAAACGGCAATCGCACGTGCGTGCCATTGCCCATTCCTTCTGATCAGAATGTCGATATTAGCTGTGCTTCAATTCTGGAAGATGTCTATCACAAGGCTGCATATGTAGAAGCCTATGAGGCATCACACACATGTTACCATTTCGATGTTCTATATATGACACAACCATTATTTCTTTTTTCTCCTCCAGTTCAATAATTTAGGCAAAGACAACAGTTTAATTTTGCTATTGAACATCTCAAAATGACTGAATTGCACAACCATATGCAGGTTTGTTTTTAATATATTTGACAAAAGTCATGCCACATTCCATGCCCAAGAAAAGTTCTACCAATTTCATTGGATAAAAGGCTCCTAGACATTGGAGAAAAGGCTTCTAGACAGCTAGCTACCAATGTTTGTAATAATTTGGTCTTATGCCAATTTTTCTTACTGCCTGCTAACTCAGAAAGCACAATGCAAGTTATTTGCCAATATATGTCAATACATTTCTGAATGAGTGTCAATTTCAGTTTCAGTTTTGCAAGATAGTTCCCAGACAGTGTTACCAGAAAAAGGCTGTAAGGCAAACATGTTTCTACTCTAAGGAAGTCAACCTCCACCCAGCCTGAATATGAGCAGTCCATGATCACACTGCACTTTGTGTAATATTTTATATAATTCCTTTTTTGACGTGAATATTTTATATAATTTCTGTTGCATTAATATAAGTAAATTATTTCAGACTTGTGTTCTTTAATTTTTGGCCTTCAAATTTTATTTTATATTTGTCTTATGGTTCTGGTATTCATTATCAAATGAGGTGCTGACGTGTGGGAACTGACCTTTGTGTAATTTGCGACCTTGCACTGTTGACAGGTGTGAAGCCTCCTCAGCATTCCCTCGGACATACGCTTGATACGCAGAAAATGGAATCTTTAGAGAATGTCCTCTCTTCTCTCTCCTGTGTTGTAATGCAAAGCCAAATCGTATCTTCTTTTAGTGAAAGTTCAATTACTTTGGCATGGCTTAATGCCCTGACGTGCTGATGCACTTTGTCATTATACTTCCCGTGTAAAAGAAATTCATTTGGCTAAACTTTAATTGATGAAACTATATATGGCGTGTTTAGATGCTTAAGTGTTTTCCAGATAATATACATGGTTATATACAATCGCGTGTGACTTAAACTATTGAAAATGTCGTTGTCTAATTGTTTTCAAGTGCATTTCTGAAATGAAGCCGTTGCATTAGCACGGGCAATATACTGGTTCTTTTTAGTTGTATAGGAGATTTCCTCGATGTCGCTACCGTTTTTTTTATTTTTCTCATCCGTTATTTTCTGAGTTTACATTTTTCCCATGCTTTTCAATATTTTTATATTCCAACTACTTTCCTACATATTCTCAGTATTTTTTTTCAGACTCCTTTCACATTACATATTTTTTCCTTCCATTATTTGCAATTTAGTTATCACCATTTTCTATTTTTTTTCTGAAACACTTTTTTATGATAACTCTCCATCTTTTTTTATACCACGTTGCCAGCATCTTTCATCGTAGTTCATCATTTATATTATAATGCTGAAATGCTTCTTGTTTACTTGCCGCACCACCATTAAATGGAGAAGCAACTACTGAATTGATCACAAATTTCATACATGACAAAATAAATCAAGTTTGGAAGCATAAAGTTTCCTTTAGGCGCAGGTACAAATCTGATCACAAATTCGTTTCTTAGCAAAATATACCACAATGCGTAGCAGATATACAACCCTTCATGGTCATTTGTTGCCTAAAAGCTACAGTGTTCCCTCCAATTCTTAGCCATTTTTCAGGATCTATTTTCCTTCAAACACTTCTATATCAGCAGCCCTTTTTGCATCCCTTTCCTGAATCCATTCAGCAGGATCACCTTCATTTCCATACATAGCCAGCATTTGGTAGAGAATGTTCAATTTCTGCAGCCTACTAGCACCCTGCAGAATCAAGAGACGTCGGCTTATTTTTGAGTTTATATTATTTCATTTCGCAAACTATGTAAATGTACATATCAGTTATCAGCTTCGAAAACTCACCTTAGTACTCTCGTGATGAAATCTCCGTCGAAGTACCTAGCATAAAACATGCTCAATTAGAAGATTGATCTTGCAAGAAACTTGAGGAGAATTTCAGATAAAGGAGTGAAAATATGGAGTATAAAAGTCTGTCCGGATAATGTTTTAGAAAGGGTAAAAATTTGCTCTAGAGTATGTGAAGGCCACTCCCTTTTCTCAGCATTTGTTCTAGAGTATGGGTGGTTGTGAGTTTTCTCATGCAAACTCACATACCAACCATGGTCATCAGTTCTCAACAACCTTATCTTAGCTGGGCACCCACATCTTATAGTTCCGGTAGTGATACGAGAGTCAGACCCTGTTTAAGACAAGTACAAGCACCTAAACTTAGTTACCTGAATCAAAAGGTCAAAAAAATGTAATATTACTGGAATCTTGAAATTCCAAATGTGGTAGTTAATTACTGATTTGTGACAAAAATTTCCTGCATGCTCAGATACGGCTCTTTGCCGTTCTCTCTTTGCTTCGCTATGTTTCTGCTTCCTGGCCTGTTGCTGTTATATTTCACACCAAAACCCATCTCCCAAGAATACACGTTGTAAAATTCTTTAGCCTCTTGCCTTGAATCAAATAACATTCTCATGATAGGCTCAAATATGTATTCTGTATCCCTTGTTGAGGCTCCCCTCAGAGCCCTCTCTATCGCTCCCATCATCCTTGATTTCCTACAATTTGGCCTCTTTTCGTTCTTTGGAGCCCGTTTTCTTCACAGAATATGCACGATGCTTAAATCTACGTACAGTTGGTATTTAAAATACATCAATAAAAAATGAGAGAGCTAGTACATACCTCTTTTTGTATGGAACCCCAACCTATGACTTGTCGACGTAGATCTCTTGGCTCAGATCTACCTCAATAGTTATGTCATCCTTATCATCGCTTTCAGCTGAATCAGTATCTTCAGCGGGACACTCCTCATCCTGGCTGCCTATATTATCTTCAGCTGTCACGCAACCACAGTCACCCAGATGTACAGCAGCATTTTTTTGGGGTGTTACAACCATCACTCCTTATTCCTTCATCAATATCTTCTCCATCATAAGTGCCCCAACCTGCACAATCATATACTGGACTACCAATACCACCACTTTCATCATCCCCCTCTTGACCACCCAAGTATCCTTCATCATCTTCATCCTACACACTAGCCTCACCAGTGACAAACTTATCCTCACCATCCAAGTATGCTTCATCATCTGCACAACGTTCTGGAACTGATTTTCCAAACTCTTCCTGACCACCCAAGCATCCTTCATCTGAATTTCCCTCATGTTGACTATCCAAGTTATCCCCTACTCCACGCCATGGGACTGAATTTCCATTGTGTTGACTGAAGTTCCCATATGGATCGAAATGAAGTTCACCAGAAGTAGCATTCCTTAGAAGTTCTTGGAAGGATCCAAATCCTGCTAAGGGTAGTACTTCACAAATGAGATAAGCAAATGATAGTAGTTCATAAATGAGATAAGCGAATAATGGAAACAGAACAACGAGCCAACAGGGACTGATGATAAATAAAAGAATATTGAGTTAGTAATTCATCTATCAGTTAAATTGAGTTTAGCTAAGAATCATACGTAATATAGTTCCATTGAATATCAATTCAGACTAAGTATTCAACAAATTATGAAAATAACACCATTTGGAAGATCTTATTTTTTTGGTAATTTTACTTATATGTTACTAGATAAGCTTCATTACTACGATTTCTTCTCATACCAAGCCCCAAAAATAAAATAAATCTGTGGGCACGGAAAACGCGCAACACACCACGGAAGCCTCGCTGGGATCCGCGAGGAGCACCGGGGCTGGTAGATCCCTAGACCTCGGGTTGCCTTGGGCGGATTGGGTTGCTGGCGTGCCAGTCAATTTGACCCTGCAATTGACAATGAGACAGACGGATCCGTAACACAAGGTGGAACGTGTTGTTTTTGTTGCCGAACAGTTCCAGTGTACGGCTCCAAGAGTCAATGATGAGGGCAATCGACTAGAGAGTCGACACCCTAGCATGAAAGCACAGATAAAATGTAACAAGTAAACTGAAACAGCTATTCGGATAGACATGTAGATGCAACAGTTCATTAGCCAATTGAGTTTAGTCGATATGAGTAAATGGTAGAATATATGCATGTTCTAGAAGCTGGTTTAAAAGGCCGGTGGCTTCAGCAAGCCTACACAAACCTACCCAAATCTGAGGGCACCTGGTCTAAAAGGCCGGCGGGTGCCAATGTACCTCAATAAATCTGCTAGCTCTACCAACAATTAAACAGATTGGCTACTCCTAAATCTAAGATCAAAGCAAAGCTGGTCCAACGGCCAAGCGGCTTTACATCAACCCTAAACCTATTCACAACTAAATAGACGCATGTACACATGCTACGAGTGAAGGCACAACTGTATCGGCTAATTAGCCGATAAGGGGTTCATAGGACACGTCTGGGGCTACCCGTCATAACTGTAGCTAGATCTAGGTGTCAAAGCGAGTCTGGTCTTCGAGGCTGGCGGACTCACAGTGATCCTAGAGCAGCTACAGGTAAGTCCAGATCTAACTCGAAGCTGGTCTAGAACGGCCCGCGGCTTTACGTCACCCTGGAGCGTACCCTCGCTATACGAGCGTCTCCAAACACGTGCACGCCTCGAGACCAAGATAGAGCTGGTCCAACGGCCAAGCAACTCTAAATCGACCCTCAATGCACCAATGAGTGGATAAGTGTAACACCCTAAATTTTTCATAATTTTAAAATAGTTAAATATGATTTATTTGTGTAATTGAGTGTGCATTTAAATATAGGGAATAATAATTTTTTGTGAAATTAAAATTAATCGTAAGGTTAGCAACATGTTGATGCACTCATGCTGCCACATTTTATTTATTGTATTGATTGGTTTTGATCCAAAGTTCAAAAGAGATTAAAAAACATTTGAAATTGGATTTGGAAAATCAAATTAGAAAAAGAAAACTTATTTTCCTTCCCCCTCCCTCCTTCCGGCCCAATCGGCCAGGTCGGCCCGCTGCCGTTCCCGCCGAGCCGGCCCGCGCTCGCCTTCTTTCCCTCCTCTTCCTGGGCCGGCTCAGTTCGGCGGTTGAGCAAACCGCTGTCGCGCCCTTTTCCCCCTACCGCTGACCCGTCGGTCCCACGCGTCAGCGCCGTCGCCCCCAACCTCCAGCCTTCCCGCTTCGCTCGCACTCGAGCGAAACCGCCGCCCGCGCCCACGCTCCATCGTGGGAGCATCTCCCCCACGCCTCGGGTCTCTTTAAAAGGGAAACGTGACCCCGTCTCCGCCCTTCCCCCACTCAACCTCCCTCCCTCTCGCTCGCGCGAGGCCGCAACCGCAGCACCACAAATCGCCAGAGTCGCCATCCGCCCCTCCGCGTCGCCGTCGCTTTTAGGCCGCCCTCGTCTCTGTTTTACCGCTCGATGAGCTTCCCCATGATCCCCTCTATCTCCCCATGCTTCTCTTTTCTGGTTTGGTGGCCTATAGGGCCATTTTATGCGAGCTCCGGCGAGCTCCTCCGCGGCCAGCCATGGCGGGTGCCGTGCGGGACTTTCCCCACCCACGCAAAGTGCTGGAATGAGTTTGCCTTTGCCCCCTCTTCATTCCTGTGTCCTTGGATTTGGTAACCGAAAACCATAGCGCCCTATTGGGCAATGCCGGTGAGCTTCTCGCCGTCGTGTATGGCGGCGCCACCGCAATCACCCTCCCCTCCGGCGGCTCGCCCTTCTCTTCCCTCCTCCCATCTAATCGCAGCCGTCCAAATCAAATCCAACGGCCGAAGTCGCACCGTACCCCTTCGCTCGGTTGTGTTCGTAAAGAGCCCCTCGGCTTATTGCATATCCAACCCGCCGTCCTTGGCGTACTCCTAGAATACACATTCTCATTTCGAAAACATAGTTTCTTCGGTTTAAATGAAAAATACGTTTCTAGATTAATTACAGAATTGCCACTGCAGTAAAACACTTATAAAATCGTCGTTTTAGCTCCGATTTGACCCGTTCAACTTGCGTTAGTTTCATAATTTCATGATCTACGCAATAGTGCTACTGTTAGACCTGTTAGGTGCTTTTCAATTTCTCGATTAAGTCTAGTTTAATAGCTAGCTTTTGGAACCGTAAATAGCTCGTAACTTGTGCATTGTAACTCCGTTTTTTGTGCAATTTGTGTCGTTGTGATCATAGCGAGACATAGATGATTTTGGTAAACATTTTATATAGTTTTATTTATTGTTGGTGTACTGTTCTAATCATAGTTATGTTTTGCTTGTATGTCTGCTCTGGAATGCGTGTTGTACTTTGTGTCGTTCGAGTTCATACGGTGAGGAGTACTTTGGGAATCCGGACACGTACGAGGAGCAGCAGGACCAGCAGCAGTTCGTGAACCAAGGCAAGCATAGCATGGGCCTACCTTGTTTTCCTATTCATTATATAATATACTCATTATGCATGTGTCTAGTATTGCTCAACGATAAGGACATCCTAGTCTTTGATGACTTGTACCTTGATCCCTATGGGTTTTATTTGCATATGGGTAGAATGCTAGTGCTCTAACTAAACATGATCTACACCATGACTGATGGAACCAATAGATAAATATGATGGTAACAGTGGAACTATAGGGTAAAGGTGCAGATGATGTTGATCATGTTGCCCTAAACCCTCCATAAGGACTTATCCGTAGGGCAAAAGCTGGGACATACAGTGCAACCGTGAGTCATATGGCTCTGACTTTAGCTCAGTAATAGGATCTTTTCTAGCTTGTTAGAGGTTACCCGAGAGGGCGCAAGAGGGGCTTGCCACTTTGGGTATAGAACTGCCTCTGTTCTGATGTGTATAGCCTGCGAGAATTGTGCCATCGAAAGGGGGTTCTCTATATCTGTCTGTCGAGGAAACCTCGCGGCCCTAACATGTTAGAAGAGGCTTATGGAAGGCTTCATAGTGTACCCTGCCTACTCACCTTGGGAGTGTTAGGGGGCCGACGGGCCCCGGGGATATGGGCAACACGACTCACGGGTAAAGATGCACAACCTCTGCAGAGTGTTAAAACTGTTATAACAGCCGTGCTCACGGTCACGAGCGGCCCGAAAAACTCACAGAATAAATGGTTACTCGACATATGGATGACTTATGAAGATGATGATGAGATTATACTGATGCTCAATTACTCTCCTTAATTCTAGTAGGTGATCATGTAGGTTAAACAGGAGCTTAAGCATAACTTATTAATAATAATTAATAATAAAATATTAATCTATTCAAAGTGCTAACTGCTGTCAACCGTGTCTATCCTTTTTGAGCCTCATGAATCCTCATACTATACTTACGGAGTACGAGTGTACTCACACTTGTTATTATTTCATTTTTTGGATAAAAATCCTGGATGGGTAACAGATGACAGTTTCTATGAGGATTTCCCTGAAAAATTCTAGGTTTGGGTCAACCAGTCAGCCTTCCCTGTGGAGCAGATACTTCATTTAAGAGTGTTATTTACCTTTCCGTTTGTTATGTTAAGAACTACGTGATGTAATATCGTGATGTATATACATGGTGATGATACTTTTGTTAATTTGTCGGCTTATGTGTGCGACTATTCCTGGGGCGCACATAAGATGTATGCACTCTATATTGTCCTTTAATTGGAGTGTGACAAATTGGTATCAGAGCTGTGTTGACTGTAGGACGGAAACCTAGATAGAAATGGTCATTTCTAGGATTTTGGTTTTATTTATTTACTTGCTACTATCTTAATCTTGGTATTTTATTAAAATTTTATGCTCTATTCTTTATTCTATTACATAAAATATTGACTCTGATAATATTTTATATCAAAACTATAGATGTCTCGTCTTAGTGCAGTTGCCTACGTCGCCCAGTTCACTCCAGCAGCACCTGCTCCACCAGCACCACTAGCAGTACTACCATTGGTGCCAGAGGTCATCCACATCACCGACGACGAGGAGGAAGAACTCATGGAAGTAGAGGCATCTTCAGCTACTGCATCAGATGAACCCGCTTTGACCCCCGTGGCCGTACCCATCCCACCAGTGGATGCGCCAGTCCCCGCTGCAACACCTCCACCAGCTTCCCAGGCCGCTTCTGCACCAACACTAGTGCCTTCCCCAACTGCTCCAGAGGAACCAGAAAAGATGGGGTGGACCACAAAAACAAGTTTAAGGACGCCTCCGAGGACACCCATTACAACAACCTCCTCACCACCATGCTGGCCGAGTACTACCCAGATCTTGCTGCTTCGGTGAAGTACTACTGCGTAGAGCACCAGCATCCAGTAGAGGCGACATACTGGAAGACCAATGTGATCATCACCGCCTAGAACAACACCAACTAATCCCAAGATGTCATGACTACCCACAGCCACCAGTCTAGGTGTGCCAGCGCCTACGACAGCATGGAGGATGCTGCGCAGGAGGCGTACCTACACGGCCGCCGATTTGAGGACATGCAGGGTAATCGCTACAGGTTTCTTCCACGCTACGACCCGGTAGAAAATACATGGGCGGTGTTGGCTCCCTTAGCTTCTGATCCAACCATGGACACCACAGTGAGGCACCTCAGCGTCATGCAGGAGGCCAACGAAGCACTCAAAGACGAGCTTCGTGCGGCGCAGAAGTCTGAGAAACGCCTTCAGAAACAGATAGATGAGATGGTCGTTCAGCTAGGATAGCCTACCATGTACAAGAAGAAGGCCAGGATGTTCACCATGGTGGATCGCGCTCCTTAGATGCTTGCAGCCCCGACACAATGAATGCGTTCTAGATCGAGAGTCATGTTAAGTTTATGTTTGTAGTGTGAACATTTAGTTGTCTTGTTGGTTGTGTTGACGAACTTGGTATGATTTGGAGTTTGTGTGATTGCTAGAACAGTGTGGGATTGTCCACATGTTCTTCTTATCAAAACCTTAAGTTAGTCTTTGTTTAACTTAGTTGGGGTTTAAAAGTTCGCATCACTGCAGTACAGTTTTTCAGAGCAGTCTGCAATATTTATCTCATATCTCTAAATATTTGCGTCCAAAAATTATGAAATTTTTAAGAAAGGAACTAGACTTGTGTAACTTTCATTTCCCACTGGAATCACCTCATTATCAGTTTTGGTTTAAGAGATATGCCTGCTACAATCTAGCAAGTCTGTACAGTCTGTAACTTAGAACAGAAATTGTTTAGCTCAGTTTTTGATGATGTTGCCGTCAGAATCTGTGAAAAAGTTCTATATAAAAGTTGTAGCAGACTTCTTAAGCGTTCCAACGATGTATACCACGCCTCTTTTGCATCTCTGAAACTCGAGTTACACTTCAATTTCTGATCTACTATTGTAGACACCCGTCCAAAAATTTTCAGCTATGTTATTTACCTTTTGTCAATAATTTGTAAATTTTTGGAAGATCTCTAAAAGTTTGCACATTTGCTTGGAAGTAGATGGCCTCCAGAGGAGGACCTGGCCGAGGCCGTGGACGTGGTCGTGGACATAGTGCTCTCGTGGATCCACCTCCGCCACCGCCGGTGACAATTGAACAATTGATGGCAATGCAAGCACAGCTCATGTAGACAGTGATGGACCATCTCGGTGAGCAACCAACAGGAGCACCCCCACCTATGCAGGTCCGTGACAAGCATGGTGAGTTTCTGAAAGGATGCCCACCTGTGTTCACACATGCCTCTAAGCCCATGGAGGCTGATGATTGGTTGAGAGCTGTAGAAAAACAGCTAAATATTGTACAGTGCAACGACCTGGAGAAAGTCTTGTACGCCTCAGGTCAACTCCAAGGAGCTACTCAGGATTAGTGGGATTCATTCCAGTATGGACGTCCAAAGAATGCTCCAGAGATCACATGGAATGAGTTTACAGAGAACTTTAGGTCCTATAACATCCCTGAGGGACTTATTGAACTAAAGCAAGAAGAGTTCCGGGCTCTCAAACAAGGGTCCATGTCTGTGGCGGAGTACCGCGACAAGTTTGCCCAACTGTCGCGATATGCCCCGGTTGAGGTGGCTAGAGATTCTGACAAACAGCGCTGTTTTCTGAAGGGACTGTATGATGGACTCCAACTGCAGCTGATGTCCAACAAGTATGTCAGTTTCCAAGAATTGGTGGATTGTGCCATTGTGATAGATAACAAGCGTAAGGAAATGGACCTCAAGAAGAGGAAGCTCCAGGGACAGGCGTCGGGTAGCAACACTCACCCATGAGCTTTCCCTCAGCAAGGTTTTTCCACAGATAAACCAAGGGCCACCCAACTAATGGAACAGAGGCCAGTACCCTCAGAGGAACCCGAACCAGCAGCGTCCTTAGTAGCCACAGCAGTTTGGCAACCAGAATCAGCAGCGCCCCTAACAACATCAAGCTAGCAACCAGGCACCATGTCAGGGAGTGCCCAACAATGCCCCAATCAAGAGTGGCACTCCAGGCAACCCCAATGCATGCTACAACTATGGAGAGGTGAGACACTATTCATACCAGTGCCCAAAGAAGCAGAACCGGCAGGCCCCGCAGAACTAGCAGAGTAACCAGAGGCCCAACGCTCGATCTCCGTTCACCGGCAAGGTGAATCATGTGTCATCTGAATCAGCTCAAGAGGCGCCTGAGGTTATACTGGGTACGTTTAGCGTTAACTCCATCTCCGCTACCGTACTTTTCGATTCCGGTGCCTCGCATTCTTTTATATCACAAGCTTTTGTTAGAATGCATAGCATACCCCTGTGTGCCATGAAGGATCCCATGTTAGTAAATTCACCGGGGGTAGCATGCCAGCAAACTATTAGAGCCCTTCTACTAGTATATTCCTAAGGGGATAGCTTTTAAAGTAAATCCAATTGTTCTGAGAACCGCTGGGATTGACCTCATCCTGGAAATGGATTGGATGAAGCAGCATAGAGCAGTGATACAATGTCAGGACAAATCCGTTGTTGTGACAGCTCCAAGTGGTGATAGAATTTGTGTCGAAGTGGAAGTGCAAGCTCAACCAACCGCCACCGTCAACCAGTTGAGCGATGTGCCAACTAGGAGAATCAGGTGGTGGATGAATTCTCAAATGTGTTCCTCGATGAACTGCCAGGTATGCCACCCAATCGCGACATTGAATTCCTTATCGAGCTTTTACCTGGAACTGCACCCATAGCTAAGAGACCATATAGAATGGGGGTAGATGAATTAGAAGAACTAAAGAAAACAAATTAAGGAATTGTAAGAGAAAGGTTTTATTCGCCCTAGTTCTTCACCTTGGGGAGCACCTATTATATTTGTTGATAAGAAAGATGGCACATGAAGAATGTGTGTCGATTATAGGTCCCTTAATGAAGTCACAATCAAGAACAAGTACTCACTCCCTAGAATTGATGATTTATTTGATCAGCTGAAAGGTGCTTGTGTGTTCTCAAAAATTGACCTCCGTTCTGGATATCACCAACTAAAAATTCGTGCATCTGACATACCTAAGACAACATTTACTACCAGATATGGCCTTTATGAGTATAAAGTGATGTCTTTTGGACTAACAAATGCACCTGCATACTTTATGTATCTGATGAATAAAGTATTCATGGAGTACTTGGATAAGTTTGTAGTGGTATTCATAGATGATATCCTAATATTCTCCAAAAATAAAGAGGAACATGCTGAATACTTAAGACTAGTGTTACAAAAACTCAGGGAACATAAATTGTATGCTAAAAAGAGCAAATGTGAGTTCTGGCTGAAAGAAGTATCTTTTCTGGGACATGTGGTCTCTAATGGTGAAATAGTCGTAGATCCCAGTAAAGTGTAGGATGTGTTAAATTAGAAAGCCCCAGCCAATGTTAGTGAAATCCATAGCTTTTTGGGATTGGCTGGGTACTATAGGAGATTTATTGAAGTGTTCTCTAAGCTAGCTAAGCCTATGATAACCCTAATAGAGAAGAATGCCAAATTTGTATGGTCAGACAAATGTCAGGCTAACTTTGAGGAGCTAAAGAGAAGGTTGACAACAGCCCCAGTGTTGACCTTACCTGATTTAAGTAAGAGCTTCTCTATTTATTGTGATACATCTCGCCTAGGTCTTGGATGTGTGCTTATGCAAGAAGGAAAGGTGGTGGCATACGCATCCAGGCAGTTGAGAATGCATGAACTGAATTACCCAACACATGATTTGGAATTAGCCGCAGTTGTCCATGCCCTGAAAATCTAGAGGCATTATTTGATCGGACATAAGTGTGATATCTATACTAACCACAAGAGTTTAAAATACATTTTTACTCAGTCAGAGTTAAACCTAAGGCAACGTCATTAGCTGGAATTGATTAAAGATTATGATCTGGAAGTGCATTATCATCCTGGAAAGGCAAATGTTATTGCTGATGCACTTAGCAGGAAGAGCTATGCCAACGGACTTTAGTTGACATTTATACCAGTAGAGTTGCGAACTGAAATTGAACATCTCAATTTGGGTCTTGTCAATAATGTAGTGGAATTGACCGTAGAGCCTACATTGGAGCAAGATATACGTAAGGGTCAGTTGGAGGATGAGAAACTAAAGGAGATTGTAGAGCATGTAGTGGTTGGAAAGGCACCAGGCTTCAGGTTGGATGAGAATGGTACTCTATGGTTTGGAAAAAGAATATGTGTACCTGAAGTGAAAGCTATCCGTGATACGATTCTGCGAGAGGCACATGATTCTGCTTATTCTATACACCCTAGAAGCACCAAGATGTACTTAGACCTTAAAGAGAAGTATTGGTGGTATGGTTTGAAAAGAGATGTGGCTGAGTATGTGGCCATATGTGATACTTGTCAGAAGGTGAAAGCTGAACACCAAAGACCTGCAGGATTGTTGCAACCAATGAAAATACCAGAGTGGAAATGGGAAGAAGTTGGTATGGACTTCATTACTGGATTACCCCGCACTCAACACGGATATGATTCGATCTGGGTAATAGTGGATCGACTTACTAAGGTAGCCCACTTCTTGCCAGTCAAAACCACTTATAGTGGCGCAAAGCTAGCAGAGTTGTATATGGAGAGAATAGTGAGTCTACATGGGGTTCCAAAGAAGATCGTGTCTGACCGAGGAACTTAGTTTACATCGCATTTTTGGCATAAGGTACATAGTGCTTTGGGAACAAAGCTAAATTTCAGTTCTGCATATCATCCCCAAACCGATGGACAGATAGAAAGGACCAATCAAATCTTGGAAGATATGTTGAGAGCTTATGCTTTACAGTATGGTACTAGTTGGGATAAGAGTTTGCCATATGCTGAGTTTTCATATAAGAACAATCACCAGAAAAGTCTCAAAATGGCGCCATTCGAAGTTTTATATGGACATAAGTGTAGAACACCTCTATTCTGGAATCAGACAGGTGAAACTCAAGTGTTTGGACCAGATGTCCTATGCAATGCAGAGGAACAAGTGAGAATGATTAGAGATAATTTGAGAGTAGCACAGTCTAGACAGAAAAGTTATGTTGATATCCGAAGAAGACAGTTGAGTTTCAAAGTGGGTGACTATATGTATTTGAAAGTGTCACCAATGAGAAATGTGAGAAGATTCAATATGAAGGGCAAGTTAGCACCGAGATATGTGGGACCTTTCAAGATTCTGGAGAGACGTGGAGAAGTGGCCTATCAATTGGAACTGCCAGAAAGTTTATCGGGTGTGCATGATGTGTTCCATGTTTCTCAGTTAAAAAAATGTTTGCGGGTACCAGAAGAGCAAATTCCTTTGGAAGAGCTTACTGTTAAAGAAGATCTCACATATGAAGAGTATCCGGTAAAGATTCTTGAAACTGCAGAAAGAGTTACTAGGAGCCGCACTATAAAGATGTGCAAAGTACAGTGGAATCGATATTCAGAAGATGAAGCTACTTGGGAAAGAGAAGATCTGAGAAAATCTTATCCGCAACTTTTTGAGTAAGCATCACCCAATCTCGAGGATGAGATTTCTTTTAAGGGGGGTAGAATTGTAACACCCTAAATTTTTCATAATTTGAAAATAGTTAAATATGATTTATTTGTGTAATTGAGTGTGCATTTAAATATAGGGAATAATAAATTTTTGTGAAATTAAAATTAATCGTAAGGTTAGCAACATGTTGATGCACTCATGCTGCCACATTTTATTTATTGTATTGATTGGTTTTGATCCAAAGTTCAAAAGAGATTCAAAAACATTTGAAATTGGATTTGGAAAATCAAATTAGAAAAAGAAAACTTATTTTCCATCCCCCTCCCTCCTTCTGGCCCAATCAGCCCGGTCGGCCTGCTGCCGTTCCCGTCGAGCCGGCCCGCGCGCACCTTCTTTCCCTCCACTTCCTGGGCCGGCCCAGTTCGGCGGTTGAGCAAACCGCTGCCGTGCCCTTTTCCCCCTACCGCTGACTCGTTGGTCCCACGCGTCAGCGCCGTCGCCCCCAACCTCCAGCCTTCCTGCTTCGCTCGCACTCGAGCGAAACTGCCGCCCGTGCCCACGCTCCATCGTGGGAGCATCTCCCCCATGCCTCGGGTCTCTTTAAAAGGGAAATGTGACCCTGTCTCTGCCCTTCCCTCACTCCAACTCCCTCTCTCTCACTCGCATGAGGCCGCAACCGTAGCACCGCAAATCACCGGAGTCGCCATCCGCCCCTCCGCGTCGCCGTCGCTTTCAGGCCGCCCTCGTCTCTGTTTTACCTCTCGGTGAGCTTCCCCATGATCCCCTCTGTCTCCCTATGCTTCCCTTTTCTAGTTTGGTGGCCTATAGGGCCGTTTTACGTGAGCTCCGGTGAGCTCCTCCGTGGCCGGCCATGGCGGGTGTCGTGCAGGACTTTCCCCACCCATGCAAAGTGCTGGAATGAGTTCGCCTTTGCCCCCTCTTCATTCCTGTGTCCTTGGATTTGGTAACCGAGCACCATAGCGCCCTATTGGGAAACGCCGGCGAGCTTCTCGCCATCGAGCATGGCGGCGCCACCGCAATCACCCTCCCCTCCGGCGGCTCGCCCTTCTCTTCCCTCCTCCCATCTAATCACAGCCGTCCAAATAAAATCCAACGGCCGAAGTCGCACCGTACCCCTTCGCTCAGCTGTTTTCGTAAAGAGCCCCTCGGCTTATTGCATATCCAACCCACCATCCTTGGCGTACTCCTGGAATACACATTCTCATTTTGAAAACGTAGTTTCTTCGGTTTAAATGAAAAATACGTTTCCAGATTAATTATAGAATTGCCACTGCAGTAAAACACTTATAAAATCGTCGTTTTAGCTCCGATTTGACATGTTCAACTTGCGTTAGTTTTATAATTTCATGATCTACGCAATAGTGCTACTGTTAGACCTGTTAGGAGCTTTTGAATTTCTCGATTAAGCCTAGTTTAATAGCTAGCTTTTGGAACCGTAAATAGCTCATAACTTGTGCGTTGTAACTCTGTTTTTCGTGCAATTCGCGTCGTTGTGATCGTAGCGAGACGTAGGTGATTTTGGTAAACATTTTATACAGTTTTATTTATTGTTGGTGTACTGTTCTAATCATAGTCATGTTTTGCTTGTATGTCTGCTTTGGAATGCGTGTTGTACTTTGTGTCGTTCGAGTTCAGACGATGAGGAGTACTTGGGAATCCGGACACGTACGAGGAGCAGCAGGACCAGCAGTAGTTCGTGAACCAAGGCAAGTATAGCATGGGCCTACCTTGTTATCCTATTCATTATATAATATACTCATTATGCATGTGCCTAATATTGCTCAACTATAAGGACATCCTAGTATTTGATGACTTGTACCTTGATCCCTATGGGTTTTATTTGCATATGGGTAGAATGCTAGTGCTCTATCTAAACATGATCTACACCATGACTGATGGAACCAATGGATAAACATGATGGTAACAGTGGAACTATAGGGTAAAGGTGCAGATGATGTTGATCATGTTGTCCTAAACCCTCCGTAAGGACTTATCTGTAGGGCAAAAGCTAGGACATATAGTGCAACCGTGAGAGTCATATGGCTCTGACTTTAGCTCAGTAATAGAATCTTTTCTAGCTTGTTAGAGGTTACCCGAGAGGGCGCAAGAGGGGCTTGCCACTTTGGGTATAGAACTGCCTCTGTTCTGATGTGTATAGCCTACGGGAATTATGCCATCGAAAGGGGGTTCTCTATATCTGCCTGTCGAGGAAACCTCACGGCCCTAACATGTTAGAAGAGGCCTATGGAAGGTTTCATAGTGTACCCTGCCTACTCACCTTGGGAGTGTTAGGGGGTCGACGGGCCCCGGGCATATGGGCAACACGACTCACGGGTAAAGATGTACAACCTCTGCAGAGTGTCAAAACTGTTATAACAGCCGTGCTCACAGTCACGAGCGTCCCAGAAAACTCACAGAATAAATGGTTACTCGACATATGGATGACTTATGAAGATGATGACGAGATTATACTGATGCTCAATTACTCTCCTTAATTCTAGTAGGTGATCATGTGGGTTAAACAGGAGCTTAAGCATAACTTTATAATAATAATTAATAATAAAATGTTGATCTATTAAAAGTGCTAACTGCTGTCAACCGTGTCTATCCTTTTTGAGCCTCATGAATCCTCATACTATAATTGTGGAGTACGAGTGTACTCACACTTGTTATTATTTCATTTTTTTGGATAAAAATCCCGAATGGGTAACAGATGACAGTTTCTACGAGGATTTCCCTGAAGAATTCTAGGTTTGGATCAACTAGTCGGCCTTCCCTGTGGAGCAGATACTTCGTTCGAGAGTGTTATTTACCTTTCCGTTTGTTATGTTAAGAACTACGTGATGTAATATCGTGATGTATGTACATGGTGATGATACTTTTGTTAATTTGTCGGCTTATGTGTGCGACTATTCCTGGGGCGCACATAAGATGTATGCACTCTATATTGTCCTTTAATTGGAGTGTGACAATAAGCCTCTCACACGCGCGCTATGGCGCCCATCATGGACAAGATCTTAGCCGGTGTAAACGGGAAGAAGATCATATTTTAGTTGATTTCAGTTGGTTAGGCACGAAAAGACGATCGAAATCATAGAGATGAAGCTAAGTATTCCATTAATGGCTAGGCAGTATGATGGTGCTATAACAGATTGATCATGATAAACAAGTAACATCGGTAACTTAGTGAATCTTCTAAGACGCCATGCCTAATAGAGCCGATAACTAGCTCACACCCAGATGTGTAAGCCATTGATGGTACTTATGTGCAAGCCGGAGGTCGATCGATGCCGATGCAGGCCTACTTGACCAGAGGTAACACCAGGGTATCTACTTCTACTCCTACTCCTCCTAAAACCAGGGGGGCGTTGTTGGCTGAAGCCGGAAGGGTTTGTTGTTATATTGATCGTGGGATGCTTTTTACAATGGCCTGGGGTTTATATTTATACCCAAGGCTCAACACGACTCTCAATCGAATACGACTTGTTACAACTGCCGAAAAGCCTAAAGATTTCCTAATCTAATTAGATAACTTGGACTCTAAGCATTCCCTTTCTTGTACAGTCCCGCTGTCTTCGCCCATTTCGGTCGTCATCATAGATCTTCTGCTGACATCATCAATCTGTGGCTTCCATTCTCCATTTAGCTGATGGGGCAAAAATCAGCTAATTCCGCCTTTTTCTTTGCGGATTCACGGGCCAAGCCCATTACCAAATTTCGGTGTCAACAAAATCATTTGAAGTAAACTACTAAATGAGAAGGAGGCCAATAAATATCAATACTGATGTTTTTTTTCTAAAAATGTGGTTTTCTCTAATCTACACACATTCGATCTTTTATAATCCAAGAGTACTGATCATTGCCAGATCAAGCTGCTTAATTTCAAATGCCAGATGCTAAAGGCTACCTGCTAAGCTGAAGGTGAAGGGAAACTGCTAAATCCAAAATAAACTATTTAGATGCATATCCAGTTTTTGTAACCAGATAAATGATCAAATATAATTGGCACCTGCGAAAAGCCAGTTTTAGATGCATATCAAGTTTTTGTCCTTCCAAATCTTATTGTAATCTTCTAAAAACTAAATAATGCAGTGGAACTACAAATCTATTTACAGATCCAACCAGTTATATTCACCTTGACCACTGTAGACATTTGCAGCAAATGCATTGTAGTCTCCAGGCCCATATGACCAATAAGGATTGCAACCGCTCTGATTCAATCCTCCTTTGATCTACACACATTATTAAGTATAACAGAAGAACTTTATTTTTGGCACAGTTTTAATAACAATAAGTACTCGGACTGAAATAAGACTGGCACAGAATATTTCAACAATAATATGTACAAATTGGACTTTGGTCTTTTTGAAAGGTAAGAAATAGACAATTAGGGAGTCCAAAGGGCACAGAATATTAATATGGTATAATTCAATATATACTGATGAAACTAAAATTGGATGATCAGACTTCAGCAACCACCCTCGCAAGACTTGAAAAATATTAATTTGTTAAATTACACTTGGGCAAGTCAGTAAAAAAGATTAAACTTTTTCTTAATTAAATAGATAACTTACAGACAATATGGTTTCATAAACATTGATAATAATGTGAGGTATATATACTAACAAAATGACCATAAGAAACGTGTATACACATACAAAGCATTGTGTATGTATTTAATAACAGTATGTATCTAATAACAGAACAAACCGATCATATAAAACTAATTATATTTATCACTAACAAGTAACAGACTACGGCACTAGTTTAAGATGCATATCCCTTTTATGTGCTTTGAAATCTCACTAATAGTTTCTAAAAAATAATTTAGTGGAACTAGTAATTTATCTACAAATCGAACTAGTTAAAATCACCTTGGCCACTGTATAGATTTTCAGCAAATGCATTCAAGTTCCCAGGCCCACACGACTAATAAGCATTGTAACTGCTCTGATTCATTCCTGCATTGATAAACAAAAGTTATTAAGTAGAAGAGACGAACAATATTTTTGGCACTGATCTAATACTACTAAGTATATGTTGACACTTCGTAGCACAGCTGCCTAAGGTAGAGTTCTAGACTATCCTTAGCAATGGCGCTAGAAATGCCCACAGTATTAGTTAGTGTCACTAATGGGGTTGTCAATCCCAACACTAAAGAATACGGGATGATGGCTCTAAGGAACTAGCAAAAGGGATTCTGCAAGCGGACAGAACTATCGAGTGTAGCACTTCGCCTAGGAGTACCAGGTGTCGATTTATTTTATCCTAAAGGAAGGCTGGGGTTGTGATTCCTTGGGTTTCAGTCGAGCTAACAAACTTAATAAAAAAAGGGTATCTACCTTAGTGAAGATAAACTATCAATTGTATCTAAGGTGAACTAACAAAAGATAACTTAGGCTCACGGGGAATCTAAGCAACTATCCTACAAGTGTCTTGTGTGTTCTAACTAGCAAAGAGGCGTACCAAGTCCTAAATCCACCCAATACAGACTGGATAGGTACCGGGCACCACGAGCCTTACTATTTAATAACTAAACCGAACGTGGTGGAATCTAGAGGATGTAGGGCTGTCACCACTCATCACCTACCACTACTATCCGTGGGTTTAGCAGTATCTAAAGACAAGCTAGTCTAAGCACCACGCTTACACTTGACCTTATTACTTTAGTTGGACATCACTAACTAAAGCACCTTAACCAGACGACACAGCAATAACTAATCTTTGCACACAAACACTAATAAGATGATAAACAATACTACCTATAGTCAAATTCTTAACTTAACTACTACCAAGCAATGCAAAGTAAAGTAAAGCAAGTAATAACTAAAGATAAGTAAAGTAAATACTAGTCAATAGTAAATACTGAAAGTAAATGCTATTGAATAGGAACAACCGTTGCTTACGAAGGAGCTCGAGCAGACCGAAGACCCCGGAAGACTCTTCCGGACTCCTTAGGCCGCGACTCCTCCCCGACTCCTTGCTCTCACTAGCTAGCTTCTACTCGCTAAGCAGGCAGGCAGAGCTAAGCTAGGAGCTAGAGCAGTGCTAGCGCTAAGCACTAAGACCTTTCTACTTGGAGTGAGCTTGATCTTGTAGTTGTTGTTGAAGAAGTAAACCGGAGTAGTCCTTTTATAGCCTAGGGAGGCAGGGGGGTACTTGTAGGCGAGCTGGAGGTCGGTGGCCGCTAGGGGTAGCCCCCCCTACAGGGCACCCGCCCCCTTGGATTCCACCACCATGCCATCTGACGGTCCAGGATCACTCCCCAAGTCGGTTCCAAGGCGGTTGTGGTAGGTAAGTCGGTCTGGACGTCGATTTGCCACCGAGAGTCTACGACGGTGGGCCCGTCAATCCAAAGCCGGCTTGAACGTGGCCCTTGGATGCAACCGACGTTGATCAACAGTGGAGAAGTGGTGTAGAGCCGCTCCCACAGATCGGTGATGTATCACGTCGGTAGGGGCAGGGCGGGCACCCCCTTGACAGGGCGGCCACCCCCCACACTATACCACAACACCGCCGTCAGACATCTGACGCTAAAACTTTTTTTTATCGATGGATGATCTGACATTAAAGATAACTCACGGACAATATGATGTTAATTCTCCATTTAGAGATTAACTGTCTGACGCTATAGATATTAATATTTAACGTTGGCTTGTCTGACGTTAAAACTAGTTATATCGTCAGATGCCCTGATGCGCCCCACCTCGGCCCGGCTCAACCACGCACAAATTTTGGCCCAGGTTTGCTTTACAAGACCGCAGTTAGACTGCGTCTATTGGTAAACCCTAGCATCCGAACCCAGCCGCCACCTTTGATACCCAAATCGTAGCTACTTCTCCCTCCAGCCTCCATCGTAAAAAAATGTCGGCAAGCTGCTCTCCCTCCCGGCTGCCGACTAGCCGGCGGCGCATGCGCATGAGCCTTTCCCTCCCGATTGGCTGGTGGCTCAGGCGCACGAGCCTTTCCCTCCGGACTGGCCAGCGGCGCAGGCGCATGAGCCTCTCCCTCCCAGGCAGCAACAGCCGTGCCCAGGTGCCCTCCCTCTCCTAGGCGCGTCGGCAGCACGTGTGGCTCTTTTCTCTTCGATCCGCCCCATCTACGTTCCATGGATTCGCCGGTGTCTGGCCAAGTCGATGCAGCCTCGGGTGGAGGTGCTTGGCGTTCTGTAGTGCTTGGCATTCTGGAGGGCAAGGGACGAGGTCGTGGGTCAACTGTGAGACGTGCAGCCCCTCCACGTGCGGCAGCTGCTGCGACCTAGACTATGCTGCTCCGTCCGGGCCCTGCACGGTGATGGCAAACAATTGAAGGTAAGTTTCCCCGCTGTATCGCTTATGGTTAGTGTTAGGGTTCCATATACAACAAGGGAATTTTGGGAAAACTCGATTTTAAGTTTCTTGGATTACTGTGTTGTTCTTCGTGAGATTGGGAATAAAAATGTCACAGAACTCAGATGTTTCTTACCTGCGGCCTGTAGCTGTAGACCTGCAGCGCTCCTTGATGCGTCATGCGTGTGACATTGAATATATTGTGTTCAGTTTTTAATCTGCACTTTATTATTATTATATTATATAAATGTGGATAACAGTACATATGGCCAAAATCTTGACATGGAGGTCGACACACTGTCAGGCTGAACAGAGAAGGGGTTCAATAGAATAGTTTATTCTTGCAAGAGCTTAGCTAATTCACCAAGTTAAACGGTGATAATTAAATCATAATTGTGATACTTTGTTCAAATTTTATAATTCACCAGGTTAAATTGTGACAATTCAGTTTTAATCTGGCAAGTATGGTTGCTGTAGTTCATGTGTCCAGTATTTGTGTTAGACTAATTTTTTGCTGCAGGATTTGTTAACATGTTTATATGAACTGAACATATTTATTTGTAGATATATGAACTGATTTGTATGCACGGTACATTGTCCCCCTGAACCTTGCCTAGTAATATTGCACTTGCATATTTGTATGCACGGTACGTGTTAGAACTTAGAATTTGAGATACACAGTACTAATGCCACAGGTATATTATTGAACAATCTAATATATTTTGCTAAAGTACTGTTTCCGATCTTCTATATATGATGTTGATTAATTCAATTTTGAGCTCACCAACCTTACCAGCGTCATGCACAATATAGCAGATAGGGACTGGCAAAAATTCTAAGATTTATGTATATGACAGATTAGCATATTGCACTTATATTTTTCTGCTGAGAGTTGATGGTCCAGCTAGTTTTCTTGCAGTAGTGTCATTATGTCCCTGGTGATTAAGTCAGGACTGTTTGCAATGGTGAGGTAGACATTCAGGTGAGCAGTGAAAGTAGCTAAGCATCACCTCACTTTTGTCATCGACTTGTTCTATTTTTTTAATCATTGACTGGTTGATATCTTCATACATATATTAGTTCCAAGGATATTTAGCAGCAGCCACTTATATTTTTGTATCCTTTTCACCTAAGGGATCCTGATGAGAAATCCTAAGTCAATCAACAAATGACATATGTTAAATTTTACTGAATGCCCATCAACAGCATAGAGGTTTGCCACTCGGACAACTCTTGGTAACTTAGAGTCAGACTTTACTGATGGATGTAACTCGTCTTCAGAACTCTCTTCTAAATTTTTTGCAAGTCTTGATCTGAATTATACTATGAGTCATGATCTGAATAATAATATCTCATATAAAATTCATTACATGTTGTTCTAAGATTTTCTTACAATATTTTATATTTATAGATCACAAGCTCTTCATACTGATAAGGCACGTCATAAAGCTCCAGGGGATGCTCCACACTTCTAGTGAATCACTGTCTCTAGGAGTCAAGACCCTGCTTGAATGGCGAGTAGTAAGCCAATAACAGTGAAGGTAAGCTCGGTTGACTCTTAGATATCTCAAATTTCTGAATGTTCAACTATTGTCTTGAGTGTTGGGTCTCAATACAATGTGACCTCTAAAATTTTTACTGCATATGTGCAATAATAACTAAGATTTAAGGTGATTTGATAGCATATATGAGATAACAAGAGCTAATATGACAATATATTCTGTCTCTCCCTTATAAGAGAACATTTTGTTAGCCTTTTTAGTAGCATGCCATTCTGATTGCAGAACTTCATTAATGGCAGAACCAATCAACTTTAAAAATAATGTCTTGATCCTAGAAGACAACTAGTGCCAAGCTGTAACTGCTATGAGGTAATTTTAAACAGTACTTCCATGTTTTAGGTCATCAGCCATATATGCAACATGGCAGTATTTATCTGACTATCTGAAGCAAATTGTGCTACTTGTACAGAAGGTGGGAAATGGGAGGCGTTGTCTTCAGTTACATTTTCTTGTGCTACTTGTACAGAAGGTGCCGCAGCCATGTCCTTCTAGCCCTCACATAAATGATAGACATTTTGAATAGCTGATAAATGTTTTCGCTGTGATATCTTGCCTTATATCACTGATAACTGTGATGACTTTATTCTCATGAAAAAATTGAGACTTCAGCTGTTGCAAAATTAGTTGCATAATGTTACTCAATTGGGATTGCAGAAAACATTGTGTGAATTGCTTGTGTGTGATAAACTGCTTGTCACTACTAGCTGTTTAATCGGTCTATAGAGAAATTGTTACTGCTAATATCAGGTTAATTTCTTACTGCTTTAGCAACATTAGAATGCTTGTCACTCAATTAGAGTGCACAGTAGGGGTACCACCACTACATATCAGGTTTTGGGTTACATTAATTTACTGTTAAACTTCATCAAATTTGTTCTGAAGTTTAGTCCCATAGAACATAATTTTTTCTGATTTTGATGTTTTAACAAATGAGATAGGTGCAGATTTCAGTTTAATCTCAACTCTTGTCCAATGCACCTGATTTGTTGCTTTATGAACTGCAGGTACAGAGCGGGTGTAAGCCATTAGCTGCACCTTGGGACACAGATTTGGATTATTTGAAGTAATGACTGCAGTGACAACAGCATGTGCAGCGAGGTACTAGAGAAAGACTTGGATCATATTTGTCTCCACTATTGTATGAAGTTGCCAGGAAAGTCGTTGGGAAGCCTATGAAGAAAAGAAGGTAGACTATGAATCATATCCCCTTCCCTATTGCAGCTTTTTTTATGTTCTAGACTACAAGAATGGTTACAGTACAAGCTTTTTCAATCAATTGCACAACTGAAAAAGTGGCTGCCAACTCAATCTCCTTTCAGAAGCATAGTGCATATGTTGGTAATATAGTGAAAACTCTAGAAAACACATTAACTTTAAAAAAATAATAGGGAAAACTGAGACCACACTTTACTTCAATTTCCACATATATATTTATCACAGTTTAAATTAAAATTTGGTTCTTGTAGCTGTTAAAGTTTTTGAATAGTTTGCTGCCAGCATCTTTGGCTCCATAAATTAGTTCAATGCTTTGCAACCATTTTCATTAGTAAACTCAATTTGCCTGATATTGTTTTGTCTACCTCGTAGTTTAGTCTGGTGGACTTCTGATTGTAGGCATGAGAACATACCAGTGGGTTTGGTGGACTTCTGTCAGCATATGAACCGGGAAGTGGAGTTGGCGTCAACCTTAGTTCTTATCTTCTTATCTTCCTCCCTGTTTTTTTTCAATGTGCTTCTTATCTTCTTGGTTCAAGTAGCAAGTAACAATTCAGACCAGTTTAATAAAGGTAGCTGATACTAGGCTTATCATTGATGAATCAATGTTTCATGTTTGTAATGGCTGATTATATATGTATGTCTCCGTGAGTGTTTGGACTTGGTCATTAGTGAATCATTTGTATGAGAAACGTGCACCTTCTGTATTAAATTACAACCAAATGGCCTTTTTTAAAATGCATTTAAATGATTTCATCGAACCATCAGACGCTAAAAGTATTTACAATGCCAAATTGTCTGACGCTATAGAGCACTGGCAGGCTATATGATGTTATAGAGCACTGGCAGGCTATCTGACGCTGTATATATTCAGGATGATGGACTGTCTAACGCCAAAAATGCTGTCTGACGCTAGCGTCAGCAGAAGTCTGACGCTATAAGTTTTTAGCGTTAGATTGTCTAGCGCTGTATGCGCTTTTAGCATCAGATTGTCTAGCGCTAGTCTTGGTGTTGTGGTGTAGTGACCTAGCGTCGACGTGGCGCCAGCGTGCCTCCACGTGTCATGTCACATCCCATTTCACCTGTTTTTGATCATTTTCCTGCATACACATATTTCTCCAATACGAGTGGAACTAGGTAAGTTCTAAAGCAAAATCTTAGCATTTCATGTGACTTTACCTTGAAATTGGGTGAAATGTTGACGGTAAAACTTGGTGTTAGTGATCGTCAACAAAATCCCCCAAGCTACCCTTTGCTTGTCCCCAAGCAAAGTGCGGGTTTAGCAATAAGTAGTTGGATCAGGAATTGCATCAATGTAACACTATTGCAGAAATTCATAT
Organism: Saccharum hybrid cultivar R570; assembly: GCA_038087645.1. Lineage (NCBI taxonomy): Eukaryota > Viridiplantae > Streptophyta > Magnoliopsida > Poales > Poaceae > Saccharum > Saccharum hybrid cultivar. Next base: position 698,582 of record JAQSUU010000744.1, read on the forward strand.
ACAAACCAATACTACACTAGGATTAAGTAGAGATTAGATAGTCTATCCTTAGTCTCAACCTTATGGGGCTTATAGCTTTTTCACCTCATCTATGCAAAAGTAAGACAAAGTAGAAGTTAGATACTCTATTCTTGCTTTGGTAAAATGGAACTTATCTGGAGGTTTTAAACTTTTTGAAAAGAAATTTGCTTAGGTTCCTCAAGTGGCACACTCAATCACTCAAGTGGTATTTGATTTTTCTCACTAAGGCCAGAGTGTAGCCTTTTTAACACCTATGCTAAAGCTTATATGGAGTTGTAGGCATGGAGCATAAGCAAACTTGTAATTGAATATATTGCAAAGTTAGACATTCAGATCAAAAGGATCAACAAGTCATACAAAATGATCAAGATGTGCAAGTGTAAGTATTTGGTGGGCTCCTTGAGACTTATTCTACTGTTTCCAATTGGAAAGAGCATGGCTACCAGATGATAACTTTTTTTACTAATAACTAATGGGCATAGATGCACCCATGGGACTTTTGTCCTCTTTTCATTGAGCACTTGCTCTTTATTTCTCTCTTTTTTTGGTAGTTCATACTCTTCCTATTAGATAACAGAAAGAATATGATGGTATATGTCTCAAAATAATGAATGGAGCATAGTTTCATACTTCCAGTATAGAAGTTGCAAATGGGGGGAAATGTGTATGTGATCTTGATCAATGAGCATGACAAGTTTCTCTACTTATATCATTAAGCACTAACAAAGCTCAAAACAAACAAGTAGCTCTTTTGGTGGATTCAAACACTTTGGATATATATGGCTTAGTGGTAGACATTTAATACCATTAAGGAACCTTGAGCAAAGGATTTAAATTTTGCAAATCAAAACTCTAGATTTGTTCTACTCATTCCTAAGACAAGTCAAAAATTTTACTCTACTCATACCATTTCAAATCTTACAAAGGCATAGACTTAGCTATTAGCAATTGCAACCCACAAAAATTTTGACTTTAGACAAACTACTTATCTCATACTTAAAACTTGATAGTAAAGGGTTCTATGACAAGTTTTTGCAAAGCATCACAGAGCAATTATTCATCATTTCCAACATAAATATTGTTCAAGGCAAGTTTAATAAGTATTTTACTTTTCATTAAAGCTCAAGATGATTATGACTTAAAATAAATGCAAAGTAAAAGACTGAAGTCATACCTTAGCGGGGGAGGTACTCCCCCCAAGCTTGCTTTTTCCACGGGGTTGAGATCTTCTTGTCGGGGCAGAGCTCCTTTGTATTCTTTATTTATTATGACTACTACTACTATGATGAAGTAAATTCTACCTAACTTTATTGACTAATACTCTAACTTAAAGAGAAGAATTTTCTTACCTAATACTTACCACTCTTACTACTAACACTCCATGTAATTTTCTTACCTTGTACTTACCTTTTTATACTTACTTATTTATACTTTCCTTCTTACTAGTAGCAATTCTATAGCCCTCTTTTTCTCTTCTTTTTTTAAGTGTTTATTCTAATTTAATTATTATTATTACTATTTTATTATATTTTATTATATTATATTTTATTATTATTATTATTATTATTATTATTATTATTATATCATTTTATTAGATTATTCTATATTTTTACTATATAAATAAAACTCTATTCTAAATGCAAAAGACTTGAAATTAAACATGACTCTAATCCTAAATGCAAGTATGAAGTAAACATGGTTCTAAGATGCAAATATAAAGTAAACATGATTCTAGTCTAAATGTAAGTATAAAGTAAACATGATGCAGGTATAAAGTAAACATGATGCAAGTATAAAGTAAACATGATGCAAGCATAAAGTAAACATGATTCTAAAATGCAAGTATAATAAAAATGTAATGCAATAAAAGTAAAGAGGAAAGAGGGGTGATATACTTACTCCCATGGCTTACCTTGGTTGGGAAGTGGTTCCTCGTATCCTTGTTCATTTGCAATGGCGGAGTTAGCGGATGACGCTTTTGATGACGGTTCCTTCTTGATGTCATTTCGGGGCTTCTGTTCCTCCTTCTTGGCTCATTTCGACGTTTGTTTTCCTAAGGGTTAGTTGCGGGACGAGGCATACTAGAGAAAAAGAATCTTTCTTTCTTACCATTTAAGTGAAAACTCATTTGTCCACTACCAACATATATACACGCATTAACAGTGTTCAGGAATGGTCGGCCAAGTATAAGAGGTATGTTTTCCATGGTTCCCATGTCTAAGATATAAAAATCGACATGTACCCAATGGTTCCTAATTTTCACTAATAAATCACAAGCTACACCCTCTACAATCTATAAGATTGATCGGCTAGTTTGACATATGAAGATGTAGGGGCTAACTTAGTAGAAAACAATTTTTCATAATGTTCTTTAGACATGATGTTGATGCTAGAACCTAGATCACAAATTGTATTATGGAAAACATGAGGGTCTATTGAACAAGTAATCACAGGAGTTCCAGGATCTCCTTTCTTAGTGGGAAAATCTCAACCATCTAATTCATAACCCAGATAACTAGTAGTTACAAGGTTAGCAGTTTTCATGGTAGGTTTAGGCTTACCTGGTATTCTATCTTTTTCAAAAGATGGTATGGCGGCTGCTAGTTGTGCTAACTGGGTTTCGAACATATTATTGAAACTAAGTTGATTCTTAATGGTTGTTGAGGAATCCTCCATTTTAGCATTGATGTTGTCTAGCACCTTGTCATTAGCATTCAATTTCTAGTTTATACTATTGGTAACTCTACCTTGACTATAGACAAGATCCTTAAGGAAGGGATAACCATTACCTTGGTTGTTCGGACGTTGCGAGTAACTAAAGTTATTACCGTGAGAATTGGGGCGTTGATTCCATCCTTGGTTAGGACAAAAACTATTGTCATTGACAAAGTTCAAGTCCTTACAAGTTTCGAGACAATGTTGCCCAGAATGGCCTAGTTCTCCACACACACTTCACAAATCATGTAGGAATCCATGGCTTGCACGGGTTCTAGGGTGTTAAATTTCTCTAAAGTCACCAACTTTTTGGCTAGCATGTCCATTCTAGCAGCGATCATGTCGGCTTCCTTAAGAGAATGCATACCTCTCTTGCGGGGTTGCAAGCGGTCATCATTCCAACCTTGGTTGGAAACTATCTTTTCTATCAACGCTTTCACGTTGTCTACGATAAGGGAGAGGAATGCTCCACCAGTGGTAGCATCTAGGTGATTCCTATCGAGAGGAACTAAACCATGATAGAAGTTTTGGATCAAAAGCCAATCTTCCATGCCATGGTGTGGACAGGCATCGACATACTCTTGCATGCGTTCACAAGCCTCAACGATTGATTCATCGGCTTGTTGATGGAAACTAGAGATTTTACTACGGAGAGCATTGGTCTTGTCTATTGGAAAGAACTTAAGTAGGAAAGCGTTGAAACACTTTTCCCACGTGTCTACAGAAGCACGGTTTGTGTAAAACCATTGCTTTGCCTTTCCTAACAAAGAGAAGGGAAAAGGCGTAGATGGATTGCATCTTGAGTCGCTCCTTTAATGGTGAAGGTGCTACATATATACAAAAAGTGTTGGAGATCTGCACTAACATCCTCATGAGCCTTGCCACAAAAACAGGCTAGTTTAGACCATCGTTATCAAAGCAGGCTTTAACTCAAATTGAGTATTGGCCTCAATGACATCGGGTCCAACTGCCACATTGGCAGTGGAAGCAGCAGAAAATTCATGGATGGTCTTGTTGGCCATGTCATGAAATGGAAAAGAAAACTAAAAAGGGTACTAAGAACTAAAGCTCGACTAAACTCAAAGGAAATCAGCGGTTGCCTTCCCCGACAACGGCACTAGAAATGCTTGTTGACACTTCGTAGCACAGCTGCCTAAGGTAGAGTTCTATATTATCCTTAGCAACGGCGCTAGAAATGCCCATGGTATTAGCTAGTGTCACTAACAGGGTTGTCAATCCCAACAATAAAGAATACGGGGCGATGGCTCTGAGGAACTAGCAAAAGGGATTCTGCAAGTGGACAGAACTATCGAGTGTAGCACTTCCCCTGGGAGTACCCGTTGTCAATTTATTTTATCTCAAAGGAAGGCTGGGGTTGTGATTCCTTGGGTTTCAGTCGAGCTAACGAACTTAATAAAAAAGGGTAACTACCTTAGTGAAGATAAACTATCAATTCTATCTAAGGTGAACTAACAAAAAATAACTTAGGCTCACGGGGAATCTAAGCAACTATCCTACAAGTGTGTTGTGTGTTCTAACAAGCAAAGAGGCGTACCAAGTCCTAAACCCGCCCAATATAGACTGAATAGGTACCAGGCACCACGAGCCTTACTATTTAATAACTAAATCGAACGTGGTGGAATCCAGAGGATGTAAGGCTGTCACCACCTATCACCTACCACTACTATCCGTGGGTTTAGCAGTATCTAAAGATAAGTTCTAGTCGAAGCGCCATGCTTACACTCAACCTTATTACTTTAGTTGGACATCACTAACTAAAGCACCTTAACCAGACGACGGAGAAATAACTAATCTCTGCACACAAACACTAATAAGATGATAAACAAAACTACCTATAGTCAAATTCTTAACTTAACTACTACCAAGCAAAGCAAGCAATGCAAAGTAAAGTAAAGCAAGTAATAACTAACGATAAGTAAAGTAAATACTATTCAATAGTAAATGCAAAAAGTAAATGCTATTGAATAGGAACAACCGTTGCTTACAAAGGATCTCGAGCAAACCGAAGACCCCGAAAGACTCTTCCGGACTCCTTAGGCCGCGACTCCTCCCCAACTCCTTGCTCTCACTAGCTAGCTTCTACTCGCTAAGCAGGCAGGCAGAGCTAAGCTAGGATCTAGAGCAGTGCTAGCGCTAAGCACTAAGAGCTTTGTACTTGGAGTGAGCTTGATCTTGTAGTTGTTGTTGAAGAAGTGAACCGGATATGTCCTTTTATGGCCTAGGGAGGCAGGGGGTTACTTGCAGGCGAGCTGGAGGTCGGTGGCCACCGGGGGTAGGGTGCCCCCCCCCCGTATAGGGCGCCCGCCCCCTTGGATTCCACCGCCATGCCATCTAACGGTCCAGGATCACTCCCCAAGTTGGTTCCAAGGCGGTTGTGGCATGTAAGTTGGTCTGGACATCGGTTTGCCACCCAGTCTATGACGGTGGGCCCGTCAATCAAAGGTAGGCTTGAACGTGGCCCTTGGATGCAACTGATGTTGATCAACGGTGGAGAAGTGGTGTAGAGCCGCTCCCACGGATCGGTGACGTGTCACGTCGGTCAGGACAGGGCGGGCGGCCACCCCCCACCTGGCGCCCACGTGGCGCTAGCATGCCTTCACGTGTCATGTCATGTCCCATTTCACCTATTTTTGATCATTTTCCTACATACACATATATTTCTCCAATACAAGTGGAACTAGGTAAGTTTCAAAGCAAAATCTTAGCATTTCATGTGACTTTACCTTGAAATTGGGTGAAATGTTGATAGTAAAACTAGGTGTTAGTTACCATCAACAGTATACTAAGACACCATTATTTACAAATCGAGGAACTCATTTTTTAATTGAGAAACTGAAATCGGGTGGGCACACATTATTAAGCAGACATGGAAGACTAAAATTATTAAAACAATTTAATATGCTGATATTAAACTTGGGTAATAGTTCCTGCAGTATGGTAGTAGTTCACAAATCAGATAAGCTAATAAAGACTTCACAGATTAATACGAGATAAGTGAAAGAAAAAAGAATATTGATCCACTATTTCATCTATCATTATTTAATTATACATCTCCATTAATTAACCCGGATTTAAAAACCTTAATTACTACAAGATGGTCATCACATAGCTAAATGCATAAAGCTAAATGATAAATGCTAGATACTAAAGGCTACCTGCTAAATGATAGGTTAATGGAACCTGCTAATTAAGAAATAAATTATTTAAAAAGGATAATGTTTAAATGATACCTGCTAAAAGCTAGATTAAGATGCATATTAAGGCGCAACTCAATTTAAATTGCTGAATCTAAAATGGGATCAGCACACAGTATTAAGCAGCCATGGAATCCTATAATTTTTAAATAAATTTAAATTGTTGAAATTAAACTTGGGTATATTTAAAAAAAATAGTTAAACAATTAGTGTGTCAAAAAGTAACAGAAATTCGAGACCATTGTATATGTATATAATAGAAGAAGAAATCAACGAAATAAAACTAATTATTGTTATCATTAACCAGAAAATAATCTAGAAGAGTAAAGATTTGTCCTGGCTATAAGTTGTCTGCATTATTGATTTTTAATAAAGAATGAGAAGTTGTATGGCACAATGGTTTATACAGTCTTTTGTCAGTTATTTCAATGCAAAGAATGAACACTGCCTCTAAGCAATTATTAGCGGGAAAAAGCTTTTATCAGATCACACGTCCCGTAAATCAAAACAGGGACTAATGTAATAACACAAATGTAAGACCAACAGTCATAAAGGAATTCTAAAAACTAAAAAACTAGACAGTTCAAGTTACCTAGATGGTTGTGTACGACAGATCTGAAAATGTACGACAGAGAATAGACTCAATACGCAGATCCAGAGAATGCGCGAGTTCGAGATTGGTAGAGACAGAGAAAACACATTCGGATCTGAGATATAAGAGAGAAGGAAAGAGCGATTGGAGACTGATGAAGAACACAGAGAAGCAGAGAGAGGACACAGACAACAATGAAAGGGGGAAGAGGTATACGCTGGTCCAGGATGAGCCTTACTGCAACAAGGAGGAGCGGGTATTGGCGGAGTTTTGGGTAAGTCTCTCTCGCACAACATTGTTCAATACATCGCATTCATTAGTTAAGTCTTTTCATGAAACAATGAATGGATACATCGTTTTTTTATGCAGAAGTATTTCAGGCCCGAAGAAGGACTTGAGAACCAGGCGGATCAGGTGGCTTCTACAGCCTGTAGGAAGTACATCACCGACATGCACCACAAGACGCGCGTCCCGGCCCACATAGACTACCACACGTCGGTACTTGGAGAGTCCCTCTTCAAGGCTCAAGCAAGACAGACGACGCTGACCTGGGAACAGTACTTGGATGTACATGAATAACATTGATATTGATTCGTTTTGAGTTTAAGTAGGTTCAGTTTGATCTTCTTATATGTCAAATACTCGATGACTTGTAGGTGATTCCCTGGTGGTGCCAAACCTATCCCGAGCGCTGGGCCATGATCGTGGACAAGTGGTTCTCAGAGGGCTATTAGGAAACCCACGAGGCAAAACGGGGCCAGCGTCTGCTGAGGCAAGGTGGAACTCACCATCAAGGCAACCGGAGCCTCCCCGCATTCAAACAAGCATACGTACGTGATTTCTTTTTTCTAGTTTGACGCTCAATTCTGTCTGATTTCTCACCATCCATCTTGCCGTCTTTCTCACAGGAGGCTACGCACCCGACCAAGGTGGTCTCGGATTTCTCGGCGTGGGCTATGTCCCACAAGGGCAGGGCGTCATCCTCCGTCTCCTTCGACCCAGCGGCCCCGCCTTGGCGTACTCCGACCTGACCGTGTACACTAAAGTCCAAGAGTACACATCAGCGGTCAGGGATATCCATGGGCCTGATTACAATGTGTGCACTGAGCACATTGCTACAGAGGCCATCATGAGGCTCGGAGGAGGCAAGAAGCACGGGCGGTTGTGGATTGCAAACAGTGCCATCGACTCCACCACTATTCCCTCTCTCGACGCTATCCGAGCCCGGAGCACGAGCTCCAGCCAGCCCATACGCCCATGGCCTAGTCCAGCACTGCAACGGGTCGATGCACTCCAGGTAATACCTATTTTACTCATCGTACGTTGATCTTTACACACCTGAATTAGATTTGCGTTACTGAAACCTTGGAGTGAAATATTGCAGGCCGAGCTAGAAGAAACACGTAGGCAAAGTCAAGAGCAGACCGCGCAACTCAACGCAGAGCTGCAGGTCCAGAAGGCCGCGTTCGAGGTCCAGAGGGGCGCGTTCAAGGCCCAGGAGAAGAGGCTGGCAGAAATGATGCAGATCATGCAAAGTCTTGGGCAAGCAATGGGTGTACCTATGCAGTTGTCAGCTCCTCCACTTCCTACTATAGCTACTTCTGTAAGTTTCGTACTCTTCACTTTACGCTTGTGCTTTGCTTGTATGACATAGAACAACCCTAGACTAGCTATAGACATAGAACCTTCCTAGATTACTAGACTAGATGGTGGTGGTGATGGTGGTGGTGATTTGGTGGTGGTGGTGGTGGTGGTGATGTGGTGGTGGTGGTGGTGATGGTAGTGTGGTGGTGGTGTGGTGGTGGTGGTATTGGTGGTGGTGTGGTGGTGGTAGTGGTGGTGATGTGGTGGTGGTGATGGTGTTGTGATGGTGGTGGTGTGGTGTTGGTCGTGGTGTGGTGCCAAGTTGATAGGATTGTCTCTAAGTTCGTACATTAGCTATCCAAATAATCCTATGTAACATGTGCAATCTCTTCTCCTTTGTGCAGCCTCCGTCGGCCGGTTCGAATAATCCCGCTAATGCATCACCTGGTGAGGTAGGCTTTGCTTCACCAGCGTCTCAGAGACCAGCTTGGTGAGGACTCATGTTTGGAGATGTGTTTGGACTTGAGCGTGATTTGTGGTTCGTGGTTGTGACTTGTGCTTGGATTTGATGGACTTGTCGTAATAAACTTGTGAATGATGATGAACACGTGACTTATGGTTGTGATATATTATGATTTGTGGATGTGACTTGTGGTTGTGATATATTGTGAGAAAACTGGTTTGTTTGTGATATATATGTGATGATTCTGATATATGTGATGGTTGATATATATATATATAACTGCTTGTGTCGATGGAATGTAAAAAACAGAAAAAATTTTTTTTGAATTTTTGGCTCTTTGCCGAGTTCCTTGACCAAAGCACTCGGCAAAGCTAGGCACTTTGCCGAGTGCTCTGGCCATAGCACTCGGCAAAGAATTTCAGGAGAAAATACTATTTCGCTTCTTTGCCGAGTGCATGTGGTAGGACACTCGGCAAAAAAAAATTTAAAAAATTAATTTCTTTGTCGAGTGCCCACTGAGAAGACACTCGGCAAATAATTTTTTTTAAAAAAATAATTTCTTTGCCGAGAACCGGCTGGGATGGCTCTCGGCAAAGAATTTTTTTAAAAAAATTATTAATGTCTTTGCCGAATGCCGGCTGGGACGGCCCTCAGCAAAGACTCCGTCAAGTGTGTCCAGGCCATCACGGCTCCTTTTATTTGTCGAGTGCCTTCGTGGCTCTCGGCGAAGTCTTTGCCGAGTGCCCGATAAATGGCACTCGGCAAAGAGCCCTTTGCCGTCAAAAAAATTTCCGAAGGCCCTTTACCGAGTGCGGCACTCGGCAAAGGCTTTGCCGAGTGCAAATAAGCCTTTGCCGAGTGCCTCGAGCACTCGGCAAAGAGGCCGCATCCGGTAGTGTTTGTCGATGTTCAGTAAATCTGCATGAATCTTGTCATTGTAGCAATAGAGAGGGCCAGATATAAGAACGAAACTTTCTCACATTGCTAGGCATATCTCAAATAGTTCCACGAAAGGATGCAACGAGACCGGCGAGATGGATCGTTTTGGGATTACCGAGGTTTCTGCCGAACCACGTCCGTTCCACGAAAGGAGTCATGGCGCGCGTTAAAGGCCGGCGCCAAAGGCTGCTGGTTTCCAAAATTTTTCAGGATTCCCCGTTACAACGAATCTTTAGACGCATGCAAAAAGCATTAAATGTAGATGAAAAAAAAATTAATTCCACAGTTTGGACGAAAATTTTTCAGAATTCCTAATTAGTCTATTATTAGACACTAATTATTAAATACAAACAAAAGTGTTATAATAAAAAATTTCACGAACTAAACACACAGGGTGTTCAGAAGAGGAACACAGGTGGGCCGTGGTGAATAGCTTTGCCTTTTCTTTGACCAGTCAAATCAGAAGGGGTCACAAATTAAGTCCGTGCGGTCAGCGTGAATACTCTTCTACTCGGGCAGATCGTGCGAAGCCGTGTTGGACTGAGTCCTCTACTGTAGCATATTTGGCCGTGTATCTACAGAGCCGTCAAATCGCCTGATTGGGTTCGAATTTGGTGCATGGGGACTATTCTTGGTTGCTGGGCGGCAAGAAGTGGTGTACTAGTCTGCTATAGGAGGGCAGGACAGGGTTTGGGTGACTTTGCTTCAGCGAGTCACCATGGCTCCGTTTACTTCCTCGAAAAAAGTACTGTACAAACAAAAGATTCCCCGTCACATCAAACTTGCGATACATGCATAGAATACTAAATGTAGATGAAATCAAAAACTAATTGTACAGATTGGTTGTACTTTGCGAGACGAACGTTTTGAACCTAATTAGTCAACGGTTGGACACTATTTACCAAATAAAGCCAAAACATGCTACAGTACTTTTTTATACCTTTTCGCGGAACTAAACACACCCAATGTAAATTTCCCATGGATATCTACCGTCCAAATGAGATATTGAAGGGCTGGCAACGTTTGTACTCATGGGACTCGGTCTTTTCACCAGTAAAAGAAGCATGCGCGGTGCTGGGCCCGCATGCCTGCTCCGGGGACAGTGTACGATTCGGAATCTCAGGCCTCGTTTAGTTCGGTGAATTATGAAGAAAAACACTGTATCAGAATTCCTGTAGCATTTCGTTTGTATTTGGTAAAAATTATCCAAATTTTGACTAACTAGGCTTAAAATGTTCATCTCGCAAAGTACAACAAAACTGTGCAATTAATTTTTGATTTCATCAACATTTACTACTCAATGCATTTGCCGACATTTTGATGTGACAGGGAATCTTCTTTTTGCATAGTGAAATTTGGGGGAGAATTGGGGGAACTAAACAAGGGGTCAGATTGCATTAGTTGCTTCACAGCCTAGGGCCTGTTTAGATACCAAATTTCACCCCAAATTTCACTATGCAAAAAGAAGATTCCCCGTCACATCAAAATGCCGGCACATGCATGGAGTACTAAATATAGATAAAATAAAAAAAACTAATTGTACAGTTTTGTTGTACTTTACGAGACGAACATTTTGAGCCTACTTAATCAATGTTTGGACAAAAATTTACAAATACAAACGAAATGCTACAGTGTAGAATCTTGCACTATGCAAAATCAGCCCTCCCAAATCAGCCGATCTAAACACGGCCCTAGAATTTCCATTGCCAGTGGATAGGGTAGCAAAAGTCCGTTTTAATTGGCCAAGTAAGCCCGTGTTTAGTTGCCAAAATTTTTGGCAAAATGCAACTGTAGCATTTTCGTTGTTATTTGACAATTAGTGTTCAATTATGGTCTAATTAGGCTTAAAAGATTCGTCTCGTCCATTTCGTCTAAACTGTGTAATTAGTTTTATTTTTTATCTATATTTAATGCTTCATACATGCGTCCAAAGATTCGATGTGACGGAGAATCTACTGTTCTTTTGCAAAATTTTCTGGATCTAAACTGGGCCTAAGGCTGAGGTGGAGCTGCTGTTGCGCATGGTGCGTTATCCAAGCGAGCAGTTTGAAGCAGGAGGCGTGGCAGATTTGGATTGGGGTTGAAAGTCAGGGAGGAAGGCAGGAGAGTATAGAGAGCCGGCAGTCAGCCTAAAGTTCGCACAAAGTTGTCCAACAATGGTCGATATTCATATATAATCTTACTATTACTGATTGGAGGCCCCAACGGAGGCTCCACGTTAATTCTTACCGAATGCGCTAGGAAAAAAAATAAATGATAGAAATTCTCACATTAGTCAGAAACATCCGGCCATCAAATCGAAAGTCCGTGACCACCAATGACCATTGGATTTATTTTGTTATCTAGAAAATAACCCACCTTTGTCATTATAGATTAAAAATAGAAAAATATTATATATTATTATAACAAAAACAAACATTCTTCTAGATAAAAGATATCAGACGCAATCTATCTTCTCCAACAAATTAAATCCATCCAATCAAGTACCTGTATGTACGTCCATGCTGTTAATATATTAACAAAAATTCTTGATCCAACAAAATAGATATACATCTGCCGAAGTGCCTTTTATAAATTTTATGGGCCACCTACTAACAGGCCAATCGTTTTTTCATCATCCAAAAACTGAAGGTACGGTCATACAGAATTGCCTTTATATATTTTTGCCAACCACGTGGAAACAAAAATTCATCAATTCACCACAAGAATCCATTTATTCACTGCTCATCCTCCCGTTATTTCCATCGTCGGCATGGGTCTATTGTTTACCTCATTCACCAAGCAAAGGTACGGCTGTCTTGCTGAATCCATTTGTGATCTAATCTATCTCCTCTGATCTATGTGAAAAAGGTAAATTAATGCCATCATTATTATATTTTTCAGTTTACTAGAAGGTCTATTGTTTTCATCATTCACCGACCAAAAGTATGTGGCCGTCATGCTGAATCCATTTACGATCTGAACTGTCTCCTACGATCTACAAAAAAAGGTAAATTAGTGCCATCATTATTATGTTTTTATGTTTATAAGTTGCAATGGTTAGCAAAACGTTAAGTGAGATTAGGCCAAGAAAAGAATTATGAAAAATCTAAAAATCAGTTTCAATATATTCAGGTAATTCTGTAGGCCACAAATTATTCTTACAATACTTATTAATTAATCACTGCTTTTTAAACTACTGAATCTTAATTGGTGAATTAATTAGTGATGAGCAGATTAAGGTCTATATATATACAGTACAGGAGAAATTAGAACCAAGAAGCAAGAGATTGCAGCGTGCCTCGACTTAGCGCACTGCTCACTGCGCCCAAGTCTTTCTTTTCCGAGCTGCTGCTGGTGCTAAGAGCGTGAGCCTGCAGACCGCAAAGAGAAGAAAGGGTATGTGAAAGATACAAAATCATTTTATTCTTATTCTATAAGAGTAACAAAATATACACGAGTATCCATCTAGCCTCCCTAGACAACCTTCTATTTTTTATTAGGTCAATCTTAGTGAAAGTTTCATTTGGATTAAATAGGTTGCCATATAGGTAGTCATGAAATTTAATGCCTATAAAAATATAGAATGAAACTCTGCATTGCGAGTGTATGTTAAGTTTTATTTTTCATTCTGTATGACATGGCAGTCTTCAAAATAGTACAACACCATAAAACTATCCATTGAGACTGGACTATCAACGGTCTGTCTCTAGGACCATCTATTGTGCCGTGCTATGCATACATAAACGCGGTTAGGACCGACTCATTGAAATGTCCCAATAAATCGCTACAATCTTTCATAAAAAAATTGGCTTAGCTTCAAAGTTAATAATATTTTTTTTGGCTTAACTCCTGTTAATTCGTATGACCCACTAAAATTCATCAATAAAAGCCATATAATATGTTATGTTTTACAAGAAAAAGTATTATTAGATACGTTAAATATGACTCTACCATTATGTCTATAATTCAAAATAATCCCTAAGTTATCCACATCTATCATTAAAAAGATAATAGTATTTCAATATTGTTATCTATACAATTAAATTATTAAAGAAGGATATCCAACACGCCCATATAATATACAATAAGATGGGGCACAAAAGAAAGGAAGGAGAAGAAAATATCCAACCGTGGAACCAAATTAATGAACTCTATTAGCAAAGCCACAACGATGTCTCTCAGATGTGCCAATGCCAATTCTAAACATGTGTGGAACTCTGTATTAAAATAAAAGTCAACTGAATGTAGTAGTTTTTACTTTAACATATATTAAACATAGTTTTCTATTGCTAAGGTATCTCAAATAATTAAGCTCCTACCCGCACGGGTTGATGGACTAGTATATATAATCCTTATTAGAATAAAAAATAGCCAATGCATGCATCACATTTAGAGCAAAAGCAGGCGATGGATTATACATCATTGCTATCTTTGTTATGTCTTTTTAAACTCACATATGCTTCCCTTAAAAACATGAGACCATGTTAATAGCCAAATATGATTGGTTTAGTTAAGGACAGACAGAGGTAACCAAAAGATATTGTCATGACTCCACACGATAACAGTGCTTTGAGCACACCATCGTGCATCATGATGACGTACACTGACTCTTGAGCGTAGCATGCATCATGCATGGCGACGCAGCATGGCGGTGTTTCCAACAGTGCTTTGAGCGTACACTACACCACAACACCGGAACACCGTCAGACATCTGACGCTAAACATTTTGTTTACCGATGGTCGAACTGACGCTAAACATATCTCACAGATGATCTGTCGCTGAATCTCCATTTAGGGATGTACAAACTGACGTTATAGATAGCGTCAATCTGTCTGTCCCTAAAAGGATATACAGCGTCAATCAAACTGACGCTAAAGAGAAGTGGCCCTCACCTAGCTCGCCCACCGGGCTTTACATTGGGCTCGCGCGCCTACTTACCTTCAGTTCGCGCGCAAAATTTTTGTGTCGCCCACAAATACAGTGACAATTGACAAACCCTAGATGCTTCTCACCCCCACCCAAATCCAAAATCCAGCCGCCGCTGCCTCAGTCTCGCCTGCTGCGTCATCCCTCATGTCGGCCTCTCCCAGCGTGCGGCCGCAAATCCAGCGTCCCACCCGCCCAAACCTCCCGCCGCTCTTGCACTCTAAATCTCGTCCGCCGCCCTGCTTCTCCAAATCTCATCAGTCCCCAAAACGCCCCGCGCCGCGCCACTCGGCACGCCGCCCAACTCGGTGACCGCGCGCCCATCCTACAGCGCCGCCAGGAGTCTCGCTGGCCATGCCTAACTGTCATCGCGGGAGCGTCGCCTGGAGCCTCGCCGACCCCCTGGCGCTGCTTGCTCGCCTGGAGCCCCGCTGCCCCCTAGTACTGCCTGCCCTAGACCTGAAGCCCGACCGACCCCCTGGTGCTGCTTGCCCCGGACAGCCGGACTAGAGCACGCGACGGTGGAGCACGCTAGCAAGAGCAGTTCTGCAGGTGGAGCACGCGACTGAGTGGTTCTGCCTTCCCCGTTCATCAGATTCGTGCTTATGGTATGTCCAAATGCTCTTACCTGCCTCTTTGTTTGAGGTGCTGAAAGCTAAAATTAATCATCTTTGATTTCTTTTGGTGGCGACTGGTGAATCTGTGCAACCTGTTAGTTTCATCTAGTTCTTGATATCTCTAGCTCTGTTCTGAACATCTCTTAAAAACTCTGTTGTATTCCGTGCTTGGTTATGGAAATGGGGAATCTCCCTAATTCGAAAAAAAAGACAACGACATCCATAATGTAAAACACGCACCCAGTTTGTAATTGATATTGCAGTTGGATTCACCTGATTGCTAAACTGTTTTGTGTGATTCCTGTTGGGCCACAAATCTTACAGTTCTTGGTTTGTCAGATTTGTCTGCAGGACCTCCTTTTTTCTTATAACAATAATATTTTAATGTTTCAAGGAGTTAATTGTGGGCTGAACATCACGAACAACTTCAGATGATATCACATTGCATGTTTCATCTCCACCCTCATTAGCAGCTGCATGCACTTCAGAGAGCTCTACTATCCAAATACTAGTCTCATTTGAGAGCTTGTTGTAGACAACAAGCCTAGCCCTCCTAGGAGGCAAGCTGCTTGGAACAGCATCATAACCTTGCATTCGAGGGAGCACTGAAGGCTTGAAATGGTAGGTATCACCTAATGCATTCGAGGCAAGCTGCATAGGAGTACATAACTTTGTCATTCATGTCCTTTTCTATTGATAAAGTGAAGTCTTTATTTTTCAAGCTTTATTAGGGAAGTAGCTGAAAACTTGTCGCCAAAACCTTAGCAGATCTCGCAGCTGCTCTTACAGTTGCTACCGAAACTTCAATTTCAGCAGCAGATAGTGGGTCTAAAGGGTGCACTCTGGTCATTGTTGTTATTCCTGCTCCTACACTTTGTTTTGTTCATCCAGTAGAATATTAGTTCACTACCATTAAATTAAGTTCGGAGGTCTAGACAATTATGCAAAACTTTATGATTAGAAAGATTTGGAACTTATTTAGAAAATGCCAGTGCCATATAGATGCTTCCCCTCGTGCTGCTGTTACGATCGAAAGGCAAGTTTTTTTTCATCACTTCTCATACTTCATTCAATAGCAACGGGTCCAGCAGAGTCCCGAACCACCAAGTCAAGTACAAACAGGGGAGAGGATCTAACAATGGTATTTAATAATTAATAATATTATAAGATGTTCTTCTTTTCGTGTGTTACAAGCCGCCATAATTGATTTATTCTTTCTATTCATTTCAGCTTCCTAGGTGAAAGTTTTTTAGACAAGATTTTTCTATAAGGGATGTTTAAACAGCATTGTTAGCCTTTTATAATCTGCTAGTCACCAGGAGACCAGGTTCTAGATTCCATGGTATTCGACAAGCTAATGGCATACTGATCGTGGATAGGTTGTCCAGTTTGGACGATTTTAGCATAAACTTGCTTGTGGACACTGCAATTTATTTTGACATGAATCTTCACTGCCTCCTTTGTATTGAAGACATATTTTACTCACTTGTGCAGCATGAAGGATGTTAGCAGCTCACTGGCAGTTGATCACATTTGATAGCATTAGGTTTGTCAACTCTATACTCTTCACATTGCAGCAACAATATCAGCTCAACGGTCGCACTGAGCTTTATTGAATGCTTTGCTTGTGTGTTCACAGTAGCACTAGATCAATATATAGCAGCATGTGCTTCCAATGATTATTGTCGAAGTGATTTATATGTATTTCTGGGAAATGGTTATGTACACTTGACTGATTTGTACATGGTTATTTTTCACGAAGTGCTAGTGATATTTATGTACATGTTTTCTGAGAAATGGTTATCTATACTTGACCGATCTGTACATGGTTATTCTTCAGGAAGTGCTAGGCGAGTTTCTAGAAACTGATTCTCTGATGGATGTGCTCTACTTTTGGCAAGTCATTCCTTTTGGCTTTTGAGTTCCTAGAAATGATTGTGTGCACAAACCTTAGGATGTGAAACACAAAGTACTACTATTGTTTGCTGAGCAGTACATTCATGTAATTCTTTTGGTGGATGACTTTGCTGGATGTGATCGATATATTGCCACATGACAATTTCATTTCGTACTTGACTTGATGGATGGGATGTACTAAGACAAATTGGATGTTATATGTATTGAGATGTATGTTTATGTGACGTGTTTGTGTGTATGTTCATGTGACATGTGTTTGTGTGTATGTTCATGTGACATGTGGACTATATCAGCATCGAATATCATTTTGATATGTACAGAACATTGTATTTTTTTCTATATTAAATTATTCTGTTAAACAGTCTGTCGCTGTAAATGTATGGAGTGTTGGATGATCTGTCGGTGTATGTATGGTAACAGGCTATCTGTCGCTGAAGACTAGTAACCGGCTATCTGTCGCTGTAAATATTTAGTGCAACAGGCGAACTGTCGCTGAAAGTATGATCTGACGCTGTATATATTCAGCGACAGGACTTACAGCGTCAGCGCAAGACTGTCGCTGTAAATTTTCAGCGTCAGTTCGTCTGTCGCTGTAGCCGCTTTCAGCGTCAATTCGTCCATCGCTAATCGTGGTGTTGTGGTGTAGTAGTAGCATGCATCATGCATGGCTCTTTATTCCAGAAACAGTACGAATACACTGACGACGACGTACAAGAGCAAGCTCGAGCAGAGCGGCAACATTTATTTTATTTCTTACATTTATTTTATTTCTTCTCTCACGAAGCTCGAGAGAAGCAAACTCGACTTGGCACGCATGCTTGCAGCAGATCGTCGGCGTCCCATGCCATCAGAAGACACCACCCAGGAACGCCGCTTCCGGCGCCGGCGCCGGCGTGCACCGCTCCTTGCAGAAGTTTGTGAGATAGTCCGCGCAGCGGTAGGTGACGACTGGGCCGATGCCACCGTGGGGAGGAATCGCACCTTGCTTGACGCAGTTCTTGCACTCCGGGTGGCACCCGTCCACGGAGATGTCATTGCAGTGGCACTCCGGCGGGAACTTCCTGTTGCAATCAGCGCAGTCGTCGCAGCATGGCCACGAGCCTGGTGTGCCCACACGCATGCATGTTTAGTAAAAAATGTCTAGTGTGTTTGCATGCATCGTAGCAAGTGATATGATGGATATATCCAGATGAAAATAATAAAACTAAACGGCAAAATTAAAGGATTCTCGTCGTCACCTTCGCCGAGCGGCAGAGCTGCGAGGACGCCGAGAACAGCCAGAGTGACGACGAGTATCACCTGAGGCCTCATCTTTGTTTCTCCTGGCAAGAACAGGCCACAAATACCAAGTTTGTTGCTTGGATTTCCTTCCTACAAACGTATACGGCTATCTGTATTGTATGGTCGAGGCTGGAGGTCTTCTTATAGCAGGGGAGGGCGGCTTCCAGCGTAGATGCCCAGGTCCCCCACGCGGATAAAATTCTAGGCGGCAGTGCCACAACTTGCATCCACGTGCAACACCGTCTGGATGAGCTCCAGGCGCACGTTCCATCAAACAACTGCATGTGGTATTTTCTCATTGGATCATGCATATGCATGCCAAGTGGGGGAAAAAATAGGTGCGCGAGCGCGACGGGCGCACCCATGCATGCGTGCGCCTCTCTGCTGGATGGATGCCACATGGACCTGGCAGGTCGTGGGATAACCAAGTCACCGGTACGGGCGACAGTGGCATTGGAGGTGGATTGCTATGGGTACGAGTGAATGTGCACAAGGACAGAAAAGCTAGTTTTAGACGGTTGGCAACGTCAATTAGTGACGGTTAACTCGAGCGTATGAGATTTTTCGTCTGTGATATGGCCAGTACTAGTGATGGTCAAAGAGCCATCTCGGATAAGAACATAAAAGAGACAGCTCTGGAGAAAAACCGTCTCTGATATGTAACATATTACAGACCTGAGGAACAACGGTCACACATAGTCTACAAAACAGACGGTTCTTTACCAGCAACCGTCTTCGATAAAAAGAAAACAGAGACGAATGTCTAACGTAAGCCGTCTCCATCAACAATTTTTGATGGCTATAAAGGCCTGCCCATCTCAAACCAGTATAAAAATGAGACGGGTAAAAAATGCTATTATTAAGTTTATAAAAATTATACCTACTCAATAAGGATTATATCAAAACATATTTGTGCGAAGTAATCCAAGGCCATTAAAGTAATTAAAATGAAAATTATTCCTAATGGTCAATAAGTACCATATCATGTATGTCACAGGAGACAAAAGTGATCAGAATAAATACCGGTTCAAACATTCATTCATGTGATCACTACGACCCAACAGGTCACAATAAGCACCCTCAAACATTCATTCATGTTGTACACTACTCCGACCTATAAGTCCCCTCATCACGACTGTAAAATTTCATTGTGCAAGCAAGCGATACAGTGAATGTAGAGTCGCCTGGCACAAAAACATTTGGCCCTGTTTGGATACTCTAGCCAATTTAGAGGTTAGAGTTACTTTCTAGCTCATGACTAGCCCTCAACTAACTCTAACCAAAAAGGTGTTTGGATGGAAGGGTTAGATTGACAATAAATGTACTTTCCCAATCATGACTAGCCCTCAACTAACTCTAACCAAAAAGGTGTTTGGATGGAAGGGTTAGATTGACAATAAATGTACTTTCCCAATCATAAGTGTGGGTGGAGGCAGAGAGAAAAGGCACTTTTCAGTGGACCCCACTTGAACTAACCCTAATAATCACCCTTTGGAGGGGATAGTTTTTTTGGGTGAGTTAGATGCAAATAACCCCAATCTAACCCTAATGTTTGGATACTTTGGGGTTATTTGAGCCTTAAATAGCCAAAACTAACTCTAACCCATGGATTGTTGGATCACGCATCGTGGCCAAGTCGCCGGGAAGCAACCAATGGGAAACCATGCTGCGAAGCAGGCGCATGGCGCTAGAGTAGATGTACGTGCATGTGCTTGTTGGCTTCCTCCCCTTGCTTGCTCGGCACGGCGACCACACGGCAGCTGCCAGGCTAGTGCCGCGTGCCGCCGTCCTCTTATTTTCTCCTCAGGTCAATCGCGACTAGGGATGAAAACGATCGGAAACGATCGATAGGAGGCCAAATCACTTTCGTTTTCACATCTTTTTCTCGAAAACGAAATCGATACGATATTGTCGGAAACGAATACGGCGCCGATATTCCGGTAATTTCGAAAACGATAGTAGTCGATCGAAAAATACATCGATAACGATTGGAATCCATGAGAACGGTATCTAAAAAACGATAAACACGCCAAACTGTAGAACATGAGAAGATCCATATAACTCGACATATCTCACATGACAATAGTAAATAAAGCCACAATTGACAAGATCACAAGCTGAAACCACATAATTCACACAATCTTATGTCTCAAATAGTGGCAAACCACGCAACAGTACGACAATTCTTGACAAAGATACAAATAAACGACATGTTCTAAGTTGACTCGATATAAATAGTGATCAAAACATGAATTATTAGAGTTCTTTTTTCAGTGGAGGCTATAGCCTGAACGTCAGGCATGTCATCGTCGTCCCCGGCCACATCTTCCCGTACATATTCTGAGTATTCATCCTACATAATTTGTGATGGATACATACATATGTTAGTTCTCATACAAGGCAACTGTAGATGAGTTAGTTACAAGCATCATATTAATGTACGGAGATATGTAAGGCTCGTAGCAATAGATGTATTAGCGCAATAGTGCTAATAAGAAATAAAAATCTGCGAAACATATAGCTAATAAGAAGCAAACACAATATATGTATGTGTCGCAGGTAGCAACCAACACATCATATACAAGGTAAAGGCTAGAAAAAAGAACCTCGAGTGTTGATTGCCTTCTTGTTATACACATGAAATAATTCCGTTAGATAGTTCCTTTCCAAAAATTATTTGCCTTGTGTGCAGATGTGATCCTTTCTAAAAAAAAAATTGTCTTGTGTGCTTGCAGCTTGCGTGTACAGATGTGATCCTTTCCAAAAAAAAAATTTACCTTGTGTGCTTGCATGTGTAATGCGTTGTATATCTCTAAATAAATAAGGATTCATTAGTTAAAGGCCTTTGAATCGATAATTACAGACGGTAAATTACCGGTTAAATACGGGAATCTTCGAAAACGATCGGAAGAGGGCAAAATCATTTTCACTTTCGTTTCCGATTATTTTTACCGTTATCATTTTCGTTTTTTCGGTTACCGCTATCATTTTCGTTTAGGCATAAAAATCGGAAAAAACTCGAAAACGATTTCGAAAAATCGGAGATTATCATTTTCGTTTTCATCCCTAATCGCGACGGTCCCTTCCGCACGTAGTAGGGTAAATAATCTATTTATCTCCTCCTTTCTTGCTTGCTAATTTGTTATAGGTAGATTTTAAAGTATAATAGATTTTCTCCATTCCTTTTACCTCTAATAATAGAAAAGGTGGGTAATTTTATAGAAAATAAAGTAGATACAATGGTTATTGATTGCCTGACTATATAGATTTGATGGCTAGATATTACTGATCAATGTGAAGTTTTTTCTAGTATTTATCTTTTTTCTTAACATGTCTTGATAAAATTATCGTGGAGCCTCTGTTCGGCTCTCCAATTAGTAATAGCAACAGGTAAGATAAGATAAGATAAAGACGCTGGGCAGTAGGGTGCTGAGCGTGATCGGCGCTTTTGCATTGCATGATGCTGAAGCAGTGTCGCAGTCTGATTAACTGCGGCAATGTCGACACCCTGATGGACCGTGTCACCGGCGTGGGTACTGGCATCTTCACGAGTAGAGATGAAAACGGATCGGATACGGACGAATATCACTGATATCATATTTATTTTCATATTTATGTCCGGATTCGGATTCGAATACGGATAGTATAAAAAATGTCGGATATGATACGATTGGATATCGACATCATAAATATGTGATTTAAATATTCGGATACGAATACGGTATCGGATGTTAAATATCCGGACTCGGATACGGACGGATTAAAACCCCTCTAAACGGATTCGGTCTCGAATACGGTCGGAAAATATCCGTACCGTTTTCATCCCTATTCACGAGGCCGGTGCACGGGCGTTCCCATTTGGCCAGTTTCCAACTGGTTCTTGTGCGTGCAGCAGTTGTTGACCATGCAAGAAGATCTGATGCCAGCCGTTCAAAGTTCGAACAAGTCAGCAGAGTCTGGTCAGGCATTGCATGCGCACCACTGTAGCACAGGCTCGCTAGCAAGGAGGAAGGACAGTCTTGCAGGCAAACACCCGCCGTGTTTCAGAAACGTGCGCGTTATAGGTGGAGGCAAACGCGGCCACGTTGGACGCCGTGTGCATGCACAACTAATCATGTGCACTACTACACAACTGATCTTTCGTCGATCGCCCAAAATACCTTTAGTCTCGGCAATTTCGGCGACCGGGACTAAATAGACCTTTAGTCCCAGTTGATGTGTTACCAACAGGTCCCTCGCTAACGGCTCTGTTGTCAGGCGCTGTCGGGAGAGACCTTTAGTCCCGGTTGGTAACACCAACCGGGACTAAAGTCCTGCCTTTAGTCCCGGTCGGTTTCACGGACCGGGACTACAGCTTTTGTCCTGGTCCGTGGCACCGACCGGGACTATAGGACTGGGTTTAGTCCCGGTTGGTGTTACCAACCGGGATTAAAACCTCCCCTATAAA
Organism: Saccharum hybrid cultivar R570; assembly: GCA_038087645.1. Classification (NCBI taxonomy): domain Eukaryota; kingdom Viridiplantae; phylum Streptophyta; class Magnoliopsida; order Poales; family Poaceae; genus Saccharum; species Saccharum hybrid cultivar. The sequence continues at coordinate 721,282 of JAQSUU010000744.1, forward strand.
TTGAACCTCCCTCTTCTTTCTCCTTGCCCGAGCCCGAGCTTCCTTGTTCATGTTCTTGTTGCTTGTTCTTCCATTGTTCTTGCTTGTCTCATCTCCGGCGATCAATCCACTTCAAACGTTTCTACGCCGTCGTCGATTTGTTTGAAATGTTGCTAGCTTCATCCTCCCATGTTTTAGCAGCACCATATGTAAATCCATGTTGTGTATGGCTATTTTATTTCATATTGCTAGCTCCAATCACTTTTCATGTTTGAATTTTTATGAACGATGCTAATTATAGTACCTAGAAAATAGTATACACATATAATGTTTAGTTCTATTATAGACTTTTTAGGATACTTTTTACTTTAATTTGTTCATGTTCTCATTTTAAAATATTAAATAATGTCGATCCTTTGTAATTTTGAAACAAATTAATTTTAACTTTAAAAATTCTTCAAATTAATTTTATTTAGAGATAAAATTACACCTTTTAATAGAAAAATACAAATTTTATGATTTTGCTATCTTTTTATTAACGTCCACAAATTAATTTTATGAAATGATAAACCACTTATAAAATTTTGAACTCAATTAGACAAGGTTGTGCCGCGCTCTTTTCTCATGCTGGGCTTTTAATTATGTGATGCCATATAATGCAGATAATGACACGCCATTGGATGTACAATGCCGATCGCCGCTTCAACGAGTTCATTAAGGGCGTGCGAGAATTCTGCAGTGTGGCAGAGGAAAACAAGCGGGATGGTTATACGTGCTGCCCATGTGTCGTGTGTATGAATTTGAAAGAATTTTGTAGCTCAAGAAATATTCACTTGCACTTGTTCAAGTCGGGTTTCATGCAAATTACATTTGCTGGACCAAGCACGGAGAGACCGGGGTTATGATGGAAGAAGGTGAAGAAGAACAAGCGGACCCTGACAATGTTTTTGCTCAATATTGTGACTTCGCGATGGAGGAAGTTGAAGAAGAGGCGGATGCAGAAAACAGTATCGCTGAAGATGACGATGCTCTTGGTGATCTCATTCGTGACGCACAAAGAGATTGTGAAAGTGAAAAGGAGAAGACTAAGTTTGACCAAATGCTAGAGGATCACAAGAAGTTACTCTACCCGTCGATCGAAGATAGGCAGAAAAAAGCTAGGCACGACACTGGAGTTGTTACAGTGGAAGGCAGAGAATGTTATATCTGACAAGGCATTTGGGAAATTACTGAAGATCCAAAAAAGATACTTCCGAAGCCTAATGAATTGCCCACCACTACATATAAAGCAAAAAAAGATCGTCTGCCCTTTAGGATTACACATCAAGAAGATACATGCATGTCCTAATGACTGCATCCTGTACTGTGGCATTCACGTGAATTTAGATGAATGCTTTGTTTGCCATGCGTCATGGTACAAGATCTTGCGAGATGATCCTGGCGATGTTGAGGATGAAGAATGTCCGAAGAAGAGAATCCCTGCCAAGGTTATGTGGTATGCTCTAATAATTACACGGCTAAAATGACTGTTCAGAAACAAGGAGCACGCAAAGTTGTTGCGATGGCACAAAGAAGACCGTAAGGTGGACAACATGTTGAGACACCCTGCAGATGGGTCCTAGTGGAGAGAAATAGATAGAGAATTCTCGGACTTTACAGATGACGCAAGAAACCTAAGGTTCGCATTGAGTACGCAAGAAACCAGGTGTGCGTGTGTGGGATGAGTACAAACAGGAAGAATTCGACCTGTGAGCATTGTTGTTTGTGACAATCAATGATTGACCAGCTCTGAGTAATCTTTCAGGACAGACAAATAAGGGATATAATGCATGCACCCATTGTTTTGGCGACCTTCAGGCTGTCTATTTAAAAAATGTCGAAAGGTCGTGTAGCTTGGCTATCGTCGATTTCTTGCTAAGAACCACCAGTTGAGAAAGAAAGGCAAACATTTTAAAGGTACGACAGAATACTGATCCAAGCCAGGCAACCGAGATGGGGCAAAGGTATTCAAGATGGTCAAGGATTTAAAAGTAGTGTTTGGAAAGGGACAAGGCAGTGAATCTGTTCCAAAAGACGCTTCGGGGCGCGCCCTAATGTGGAAAAAGAAGTCAATATTTTGGGAGCTATCATATTGGAAAGACCTTGAGGTCCGCCACTCGATCGACATGATGCACCTGACAAAGAATCTTTGTGTCAATCTCCTAGGGTTCATGGGTGTGTTTGGAAAGCCTAAGGATACCCTTGAGGCACGAGAGGACTTGGAGCGCATGAAAGAATGAGACAACCTGCATCCAGAGAAGACAGATGATGGACGTCATTACTTGAGACCTGCTAGCTACAATCTTAGCAATGAGGAGAAGGAAAGCATGTTTGAGTGCCTAAGCAGCATCAAAGTCCCATCTGGGTTCTCCTCCAATATAAAGCGTATAATAAATGTGCCGGAGAAGAAATTTGTCAACATAAAATCGTACGACTGCCACGTGATTATGACGCAACTGCTTCCGGTTGCCTTAAGAGGAATTCTACCTCCACATATACGTCTGGCCACCATGAAGCTGTGTGCATTCCTCAATGCAATTTCTCATAAGGCAATCAATCCTTTTGATCTAGCTACTCTACAGAATGATGTTGTTCAATGTCTTGTCAGCTTTGAGTTGGTGTTCCCTCCATCCTTCTTTGATATCATGACACATCTCCTAGTTTATTTGGTCAAAGAGGTTAATATCCTAGGTCATGTGTTCCTACACAACATGTTTCCCTTAGAGAGATTTATGGGTGTACTGAAAAAATATGTTCACCAGCGGGGTCGGCCAGAAGGAAGCATTGCCAAGGGATACGGGACAGAGGAGGTCATTGAGTTCTGTGTGGACTTCATTCCTGACCTTGACCCGATTGGTCTTCCTGAATCACGGTATGAGGGGAGACTTGGTGGAGAGGGTACATTAGGAAAGAAAACATATATCAGTCAGGGTGATGATTCTTTCAATAAAGCGCACTACACAGTTCTTTAAAACTCCACTGTGGTGGAACCATATATTGAGAAACACATGAATTTTGTACGATCCGAGAATCCTGGGAAGAATGAGGCTTGGATTACGCGTCATCACATGGAGACATTCAGTGATTGGTTGCACAAAAAATATCAGGGTGATAAAACTATTGGAGATGAACTGTATTTATTGGCTAGGCAACTAGCGTGGCACGTCCTTACGTACAAAGGGTATGAGATAAATGAAAATACATTTTACACCGTATCCCAAGATAAAAAGAGTACCAACCAAAATAGTGGTGTCCGTATGGATGCTACGGAACCGAATGGGAACATACGCACATATTATAGTTGCATAGAGGAGATTTAGGAACTAGACTATGCACATAATTTTAAAGTCCCTTTTATTCCGATGCCAATGGGTGAAGATGAACGAAGGGATATCAGTCGATAAGGAGTACGGAATGACAATAGTGGACCTCAATAATATTGGATATAGAAATGATCCATTCGTCCTTGTTGCTGATGTGAATCAGGTGTTCTATGTGAAAGATATGTCTACAAAACCCAAGAGAGGAAAACACGACGAGAAAAAAACCAACAAGCCAAAGCGCCACATAGTTCTTACAGGGAAAAGAAACATCGTGGGAATTAAAGACAAGTCAGACGTGTCAGAGGATTATGAAAAGAATGAACGAATCCCACCCTTCTGTGTGGCCAAAGACCCAAGCATCCTGGTCGCTGCTGAGGACACTCCATGGTTACGGAATGATCATAACCAAGGGCATTACGTCAAGAAAAAGTTTACCACTGTGCCCGCTTGATATAGATAGTGAACTCAAATTAATAATGTGTATTTGACATCTGGTGTAATATAATTGTAACATTATGTGTTGAAAATTCAAATTTGAGTGGTTCAAACTTTGCTATACGTGGGAATTATGGATTTTCAACTACACTTTGCCAACACTTTGTCAAATGCAAAAAATGGTCTATATATGAAATGTAGATCTTGATGAGTGGAACAATATTGGTATTCATGACTTTTCTAGTCGAGACTATCCAGGGTTCCAAAAACCGGCATTTGGCTATGAATTCTTTCAAAATTTTAAATTGAGTGGTTCAAACTTTTATAAATGAAAAGTTGACCATTAGACCAAATATAGGTATTGATGAGTAGAACAAACTTTGTATTCATAAGTTCTCCTTTCGAGACCATCCAGGGTTCGGTCAAAGTGTGTTTCTAAAAACCAATGTTTTGACTTTGGTTAAACTTGGTCAAATGACCTATTTGATGACTTCAAATGAAAAACTTTTGAATACAAAGTTGTTAGAGCTCATCAAGATCTACATTTGATACATGGACTATATTTTTATCTGAATAAATTTTAGCAAGTCCCAGGCATATGTTTTCAAAATCAAAGACGGGTTTTGGTCAGACTTGGTCAAATGACAGACTAAATGACTTGAAATAAAAAACTTTAGAATACCAAGTTGTTAGAGCTCATCAAGATCCAAACTTTTTATATAGACTATTTTTTCTATTTCAAAAAGTTTAAATAAACAATACTCACCAAATCTTGAATCTCACACAAACTATATGAAACTATATGTGTGAATGGTGGATTTTCAACTACACTTTGCCAACACTTTGTCAAATACAAAAATGGTCTATATATGAAATGTAGATCTTGATGAGTGGAACAATATTGGTATTCATGACTTTTCCAGTCGAGGCCATTCAGGGTTCCGAAAACTGACGTTTGGCTATGAATTCTTTCAAAATTAAAAATTGAGTGGTTCAAACTTTTACAAATGAAAAGTTAACCATTAGACCAAATGTAGGTCTTGATGAGTGGAACAAACTTTGTATTCATGAGTTTTCCATTCGAGATCATCCAGGATTTCAAAAACCGATATGTATCTCTGAAAATTTTAAATTTTCAAATTTAGACAATTAATGTCAAATGTAGGTCTTGCATTTGGATAATTATTGTTAAAGAAACAAAAGTTTAACGTCCAAATGACCCAAAAACAAATTTTCTGTCGAAAGCCAACAATTTTATATATTTTAATTGTCCATTATATTTTTGCATTAACACAATATTCATTATAAATAACATTTATTTTGGATAATATGAAATATTTGAAAAAAATAGTGTTTACAATTTTTGTAATGCACAATAGAGTCAAACTAAACTAATGTGTATTTTTTAAAAAAAATTATGATAAATATTTAATTTACTATACATTTAGAAAGATGAAAGAAAAAAAGGTGAAAAATAAAATTTACCAAATTCTGGCGCCTAAACAGGCGCAAGAATTTGGTGGAAGTCCCGGGCGGTGGCCAGACCCGGGACTAAAGGTCGCTGGCCTATAAAGGCAGGGCCTTCTTCCTCCTCCCCACCCGCGCGCACACACGAACCGCCGCCGCGTCCTCCCGAGCACCGCCGCCCCGAGCACCGCCGCCCCGCGCCCTCGTCCACGTCCGCGTCCGCGTCGCCAGGTATCACGAGCGCTCGCCGAACCCGCCGGTTGCGCCGCCATCAATGGCCTTCGTTTGTATATCTTGTCCTCTGCTCCTCTTGGCTACGTCGTGGATCTCCGGTGGTCGATGCTCCTAATATATATATCCGGTGGCCGATGCTCTTAATATATATATATAGAGAGAGAGAGATTCCAGTGTTTTGGGCAAGAAAGTCAATGACAAGCGGGCCCTATGTGTCATTATCTATTGGAATGAGTTTGAGGGCTCTATTTTAAGGGCCACTGCTAGAGTATAGCCTAGAAAATAGGAACCCCAAAAGTAGGGAGCCCTCAAATAAAAAGGAGGTACCATGTTTTGAGAGCTATTGCTGGAGTTGCTTTTTTGTTATTTTTGTACAAGATTTTAGGAGTGTAATAAAATTATGAAAAATTTTATGTAGACTCTCTATGATGTGTAATATCTAGGAAAAGTATTAAACCTGAAATTTGAATACTTTTTCCTTGAGTTAAAATTATCTATTTTAATTAAGAAATACAACTTCAATGGATTTTATAGGCTTAAATATTAATTTAAAAATCCTAAAATTTTCTAAGTAGACTTTTCATGCCTAGCTCTAGCTTCACAAATATTTTGGTACTGTTTTGATAAATAGAAATTAGATTCTTAAGTTATGCTCTAATATTTAATTAATTAATCATAAGTTTATCTTAATGATTTAGGATTTGTGTGATTTTGGGATTTAGTTATGACTTTGGGTCATTAACATGTGATGACCCTTGGCACTTTAATTAATTGTTTGAGTTTATGATTAACTTGTTAATTAAGAATTGTTAATGATAATTAATATGTTTAACATAGATTATTAATGGTTAATGATTTCTTGTGTAAGTAATTAGTGGTCTTGTGATAGACTTACTTGTTATTAGATGCATTAAGTTAGTAGGAGTTGGTCGATACCGTTGCTGCATGATTACCTTGATCTACACTTATATCCAGATGATATCCCACTAATATGTGTAAGTCGATCTCTTATGCTTAGTAATGCTTAGGCTTCGGTAGAAGTCGATCTCTTAAGCTTAGTAATGTCTAAACCCTAAACCCTAAACCCTAAATATTTTTGCAGAAATGGCCGACCCGAGAGAAGACGAAGAAATATTGTTGAACATGATCCGCGGTAGCGCTGAAGAAGGTCGTTATGACGATCGTGAAGGCGATGAGAACCCTAAGGGCATCGATGACGGTTCTCAGTACTTGGTTGACCCGAATGACCAAAACAATGTTGGCGAGGTATGTAATATATGTAGCCTCCTATATTTATATACATGAAATTGAAAAAAAATTCCTTTATTAATTGTCTTGTTTCTGCCTACATAGCCCTCTGTCTCAACGATAACCACGGGGACCAGCAGAAAAGAACGAGACCCAAAGAAGCCGATGGAGGGCCGGTTGGTTATCACGGATTTCGACGAGGGAACAGGCCAGCCACGTGGACCCCATGCAAGGACCTTTGTCAACCACTTAGGGTACCTTGCCCAGGATAGGATCCTGATCAATGTCCGTCAATGGAAGAAAAATAAACAATGCCCAGAAATCAGTTATGTCTCCGACCGTGACAAGGAACTAGTTTGGGGTGACGTGTTGCAACATTTCACGCTAGACACAAACGATGAACGGTTGAAGGAAAGAGTTCAGGATTGGTCTATGAAGAAGATGGCCACACAATTCCAGTGCTATAAGAAGAATCTATATAATGACTATATCAAGAAGAACAAGACTCCGAATTTCAACGGTAAGCACTTTGTCAAGCTGTGGCCGTTTTGGGACGAGTTTGTACAGTTCAAGATGTCAAAAGAGGGTCAGCAACGGGTGAGAAGGAACCAAGAGAATGCCCAACACAAGACCTACCACCATACGATGGGATCAGGTGGCTACCCTACTGTCATTTCTAAATGCTAAAAGCCGAGCAAGAGCTAATTGATAGGGGGTTGGTGCCAGAATCCCTCGACTGGCCTGAGCACGCCAAGCACTGGTTTTTCGCTCACGGAGGCCGCCTAGACCTAGAGTCTAGAAAGGTCGTGTATGGGGAATGCATCCAAGCTGTAGCAGAAAGATTTCATCAAGCCCGCTTCGTCGCTCAAAGTGGAGAGTGGCAGCCGAACAGAGATAAAGATGAGCTGACATATGCTCTGGGGAACCCTGAGCACGGTGGACGGACGAGAGGCTATGGCTCCGTGTCATGGGAGCATGCCTTCCCTCAGGACAGAGAAACTTATAGAAGCCGCCAGAGAAAGAAGGAAAAGGAAAGGGAACGGCTACGCAAGTTGGAGGAGGCTGTTATGAAGACCAGTGAAGTGGCTTATAAGGCACTAGAGCGGGAGAAAGCACTTAAGGCCACTATGAATGAGCAAATCAGAAAGGTCGTGGAGGAAGTTGTAAGTTCCCGCCTCTAGAGCTTGTCACAGCCGGCTGCCAACATCAGCCCCGACTCAGCTCAGTTGAAAAGCAGTTGTGCTTCTACGGAGGTGCCTGTGAGGCAAGATGATGACGTAGGGATGCGCTTCCCGGTGGATGACGTCACCGCTCCGTTGACGTCCTGTGAGTTGCATATTCCGGAGGGGAATGCCACAATCAAGGTGGCTACCGGTGTTATATCTCCTATCGACCCCACCAAGACACCAAGGACCCACTCGGTCGCAATACCACCTGGATATGCTGGTGTCTCAGTGGATAGAGTGGTCAAAGGCCATGAAAATGTGGCTCTGGATATCGAAGGTGGTGATGGGGAGAAGACCCTAGGTGAAGCAGAGAAGACATTCATATGTTGGAAGAAACGGTACATCATTATTCCTGGGGCGCCACCACCACAACCGAACCCTAGGTGTGGATGATTGTGAACGCAATTATTTTTCAATAATTATGTACTGTATCTAATTATGGTTCACTCATGTATATACCTTGTTCGTTTTTTTTCAAATCTAGGACCTCCCCCAGTATGTCTATCCATTCACCACATGACCACAGTGTCGTAGGACACGACGACGACGATTTCATACAAGACAAGGCTGCATCCCCACCGCTGGTCGTATCTCCTCCACGACATGCTCCAACGCCGCCAGCGGCCCAATCTCCTCCACAACAGCAAGCTCCAACCGCGTCGCCGCCGCCTCCGCCAATGCTGACAACGGCCGCCTCATCGGCACCAGCTGGTCCATCGAGGAACAAGAGGCCCGCTGGCCCACAAAGATCGGTCCCACCACCTCCGCCGAAGAAACAAGTTATGGTCACGAAGATCCCGAAGATGACCAAGCTTTCATACGAGAAGACTGATGAAGAACTTAATGCTTCAGTCAAGGCAGAAGTGAAAGCGTTCTTCGAAAAAACCAAAGCTGATGCACGAGCAAAGCAAGAGAAGCCATACCTAATGTATCCTCGTGTAAAGCTACGTCAAGTGGTGTAGGCTATGCAAGACGAGAAGCGTGACGCTAGTAAAAAACCAGCGCCGCCACTATCAAACTATGAGCGTACTATCATAAAGAAAATCAAGGAGGACAAAAGGAAACAGAAGGCGGCGGGGAAAGATGTTGCACAGCTCGGCGAACAAGCACAGCAATCAGTGCCGCCACTAGTGATTGAGAATCAATATGGTTCCAACATGAACTTGATGCAAGTGTCGGTACCTGATGATGTGGACTTAGATGAACTCGCCAAGTGGATGAATGTGACTGTGCTTTCCTTAGAATAACTTCTCGGTCGGGAGGAACTGACAACTGTTAAAGAGACCGAAGTTGTTGATGAATGGCGGAGGAAGTACGTATATGGCAGGAGTCTATGCGACCCTGCAAAGGTAAAAAAATCTTGGTACACAAATGTACAAGCTGCACGAGTACTACTTGAGATTCTGTGCACAACATCAAACTGAACAATATCTAGTCGTCCAAGTCAGAGACCGTCACTACTTCCGTGGAGATGACGTTATTTGGGTATAGTTCAGTAAAGTATACCAGCTTCTCTATATGGATACTCTTGACAAATCTCTCATAAGTTGTTACTGTCTGTAAGTGATTCTTCCTTTTAATCAATAATCCCACTCTAGCATATGTACGTATTCGTAATAACTATGCTCACGATATGCAGACACATGATGAGAGAACTCAGATTGAAACAAGACGATCGAATTGGTTTTATTGATCCGTATGTCGTGTACAAGGACACAAAGACTAAAGATCCATTCAATCTGAAGATCAAAAAAATGGAGAAAAACCTCCGGAGGTTCTTTTATAACCAAAGGCATAAGGAGTTGATACTCTTCCCTTACAATATGGGTAAAGTGTTGTGTTATATATATATATATATATATATATATATATATATATATATATATATATATATATATATATATATATATATATATATATATATATATATATATATATATATATAAGTTGACTCTATAAACAAATGCAGGGATCACTGGATACTCATTGAGATTAAGATAAAGGAACAAACTATAAATGTGTGGGACTCAATGAGAAAAGAGCTGGCAATGTACCAAGACATGATAGACATGATCCAGAGGTAAGTTCTATCATTCATTAATTATCGTTGCCTGCTTCTTTAATTTACTATGCTATACCTAATCAACGACTGACTTATTGGGCAGGGCTTGGCTACAACAAAGATATCATACGGATCTGAAAATGCCACTCCCCCCTCCTATTCTACATAAGTTGGTGTCCAGACAACCGTACGGAACCAATTTATGTGGATACTACATTTGCGAGTACATGCGGTGTAGCAAATTTACACCTGCTAAAGAGATGCTAAAAGTAAGTAACATGTGTATATAGTAAATTAATATCTTATTTATTTGTTGAAACTAAATAAATCTTATGTATATTAATATCTTTTCCTTTAATTAATACAAATGGAAGGAGTGGGAATTGAAAGAACAAGTGTTCAAGCACACAATACTCGTCGCGATCCAGGAGACGATCGCAGGTTTCATCAACGATCATGTCATCCCGGAAGACGGCGAGTTCCACCACAACCCTAGGTTGAATTTGAAGAGTCCAAACAAGAACGAACACTTGTATGAGCTTTGAGCGGCGGGCAAACATTTGTGTAACTCATTAACCGGCGGCCGAACACTTGATTACTTGTGTATTATTGTAAATGTAATGCGTATGTACGTATATGTATAGCTCTATATATATATATAGTTTCATACTTTATTTGTGTGCAATAATAACGCTCTCGTATAGGTGCAACGTATACGGATAATAGCAGCGAAGAATAAATTGAAAAACAATATAACTGAAAACCAAAATCAATAATGAATTGGAAAGAAAAAAGGAAAAAGAAAAAAGAATCTTTACCAACCGGGATTAAAAGGTGTTGTGCCACGTCGATGCCTGGCAGCACCTTTACTCTCGGTTGGTATTACCAACCGGGAAGCGAGACTAAAGGAGGGACATTTAGTCCCGAAACCTTAGTCTCGGCTCGCAGCCCGGGACTAGAGGTCCTTTTGAACCGGGACTAAAGCCATGTTGTGCAGCAGGGGTGGGGCCCGCTGTCTGCATACTCTCGCTAGTGGATGGGACGGCGCTGCATGCCTTGCTGCTGCTTTTTCGTGTATGTGAGCAGCGCTACCGGAAAAGGGTTATTCACGGAGTGCCACCGGCACGCAAAGCTCAGAAGACACACGGCAAAATATTAGCCGACAGCCACGCTCGACAAAAAAACACATGGCAAAAATCAAACAGCGCACGTGTCTGCCGATAGGTGGGCACCTGGTTTTGTTGACCAAGTGCAAGGGCGCATCTCGTTTGCCTGCATGCGTGCCGTCTCCATCAACAATTTTTGATGGCTATAAAGGGCTGCCCATCTCAAACCAGTATAAAAATGAGACGGGTAAAAAATGCTATTATTAAGTTTATAAAAATTATACCTACTCAATAAGGATTATATCAAAACATATTTGTGCGAAGTAATCCAAGGCCATTAAAGTAATTAAAATGAAAACTATTCCTAATGGTCAATAAGTACCACATCATGTATGTCACAGGAGACAAAAGTGATCAGAATAAATACCGGTTCAAACATTCATTCATGTGATCACTACGACCCAACAGGTCACAATAAGCACCCTCAAACATTCGTTCATGTTGTACACTACTCCGGCCTATAAGTCCCCTCATCACGACTGTAAAATTTCATTACGCAAGCAAGCGATACAGTGAACGTAGAGTCGCCTGGCACAAAAACATTTGCCCTATTTGGATACTATAGCCAATTTAGAGGTTTGAGTTACTTTCTAGCTCATGTCTAGCCCTCAACTAACTCTAACCAAAGAGGTGTTTGGATGGAAGGGTTAGATTGAAAATAAATGTACTTTTCCAATCATGAGTGTGGGTGGAGGCAGAGAGAAAATGCACTTTTCGGTGGGCCCCACCTGTACTAACCACAATAATCACCCTTTGGAGGGATAGTTTTTTTGGGTGGGTTAGATGCAAATAACCCTAATCTAACCCTAATGTTTGGATACTTTAGGGTTATTTGAGCTTCAAATAGCCAAAACTAACTCTAACCCATGGATCCAAACAGGGCCATTGTTAGATCACGCATCGTGGCCAAGTCGCCGGGAAGCAACCAATGGGAAACCATGCGGCGAAGCAGGTGCATGGGCGCCAGAGTAGATGTACGTGCATGTGCTTGTTGGCTTCCTCTCCTTGGTTGCTCGGCACGGCGACCACACGGCAGCTGCCAGGCTAGTGCCGCGTGCCGCCGTCCTCTTATTTTCTCCTCAGGTCAATCGCGACGGTCCCTTCCGCACGTAGTAGTGTAAATAATCTATTTATCTCCTCCTTTCTTGCTTGCTAATTTGTTATAGGTAGATTTTAAAGTATAATAGATTTTCTCCATTCCTTTTACCTCTAATAATAGAAAAGGTGGGTAATTTTATAGAAAATAAAGTAGATACAATGGTTATTGATTGCCTGACTCAGTAGATTTGATGGCTAGATGTTACTGATCAATGTGAAGTTTTTTCGAGTATTTATCTTTTTTCTTAACACGTCTGGATAAAATTATCGTGGAACCTCCGTTGGGCCCTCCAATTAGTAATAGCAACAGGTAAGATAAGATAAGATAAAGATGCTGGGCAGTAGGGTGCTGAGCGTGATCGGCGCTTTTGCATTGCCTGATGCTGAAGCAGTGTCGCAGTCTGCTTAACTGTGGCGATGTCGACACCCTGGTGGACCGTGTCACTGGCGTGGGTACTGGCATCTTCACGAGGCCCGTGCACGGGCGTTCCCATTTGGCCAGTTTCCCATCTGGTTCTTGTGCGTGCAGCAATTGTTGACCATGCAAGAAGATCTGATGCCAGCCGTTCAAAGTTCGAACAAGTCAGCAGAGTCTGGTCAGGCATTGCATGCGCACCACTGTAGCACAGGCTCGCTAGCAAGGAGGAAGGACAGTCTTGCAGGCAAACACCCGCCGTGTTTCAGAAACGTGCGCGTTATAGGTGGACGCAAACACGGCCACGTTGGACGCCGTGTGCATGCACAACTAATCATGTGGGGCCCGCTGTCTGCATACTCTCGCTAGTGGATGGGACGGCGCTGCATGCCCTGCTGCTGCTTTTTCGTGTAGCGCTACCGGAAAAAGGTTATTCACGGAGTGCCACCGGCACGCAAAGCTCAGAAGACACACGGCAAAATATTAGCACGGTCAACCTCGCCCTGGGAGGACATCACCATGTCTACCTGTACCTCGCCTAGCCTGGAAGACAGCCTTGCTGCGTGTACAGGCCACGGCCTGCCACCTGGAAAGAAGGCGACATTCTGTCCTGTTGGCCACCGCCTTGGAGTAGGCGCATCCCCTGATCGTTAACCGTGGAGGCACGGAGCTGGCGCCCATGACTCTGAGCAGCACTAGTGGAGAGGACAGCAAAGTCTACTGTCTTTAGTTGACATAGGAGAGCTGAGGTGTTTGGGCGATTAGTAGCTGTGGAGTAAATTTGAGCGTGGACTTGGTGCTGGGGAGATCTCAGAAATTTGTGTCATCCAAGACATCAAAATGTAACCAAAGAACTGATGAGACCGCAAGAAGTTGTGGGCAATACAACAAGGTAACCAAGATATTGCCATGAATCGACACGATACCAATGCGTTGAGTATAGCACGCATCATGCATGGCTCTTTATTCCAGAAACAGTACGTACTAATACACCGACGAAGTAGATCTCAGCTAGCATCGAGCAGAACGGCGACATTAATTTATTTTTATTTCTTCTCTGACGAAGCTCGAGGAAGCAAACTTGACTTGGCTGTCATGCTTGCAGCGCAGATCGACGGCGTCGATCCCATGGCATCAGAAGACACCACCCGGCGTGCAGCGGCGCTCGCAGAAGTTTGTGAGAACGTCAGCGCAGCGGTAGATGACGACGGGGCTGGGGCCGCCGCCGGGAGGAATCCCTCCACCGATCTTGACGCACTTCTTGCACTCCGGGTGGCACCCACGCGCCGAGATGTCCTGGCACTGGCACTCCGGCGGGAACATCTTGTTGCAAGCACCGCAGTTGTCGCAGCACGGCCACGACGAGCCTGGTGTGGTGTGCCCACGCATGTTAATTTAGTCAAAATGTCTAGTAGTGTGCATATGCATACATCCTGTATATCTATACCCCTAATATTTAAAAGTGAAAATTTCTGGCCTTTTTTTTCCCGCTCCACCTTTTCTATCTGCCTCCGTGAAACCGTATACATCCTGGCTACGGAGTACGGACGTACGCCACGACGACGGGCTTCACGCATACTGGGCCGGCCCGGCGCTGCTCCTAGGTCCAGCAACCTGTCCCGCGTCGCCACGCGTCCGGCCAGGCGGTCGATCCCGCGCTCCCGCTCTCTGCTTGCAGTCGCGCGCGTTCCCACGCTCAGAGGTGTCGGGCGTCGACACCGCGCACCGTCCGCCGGTTGGGCCGCGTGCCTCCTTCAGGCTGGCCCGCTGCCCTCAATGCGGCGTGGTCGCTGGTTCCCTCCGAGCCTGCGCAGCTCCTGTTGGCCGTGTCCAGCAGTGGGGAGGCAGGTGGGGGCCCACCAGGCTGGTGTTGATCCACGCACGGACGAATGGAATTGGAGCCGTACACCACCACGATACACACTTTTTTTTTTGCTATAAAGAGAGAACTCCTCTTATTTAAAGACTCTAAATAGCTCAGGGAAAAAAACATGGACAAAAGGAAAAAAACAAAAGAAAAGGAAACGGAACAGAAGAAAAGATGGAAACACAATGTGAAGAAAAACATATGCAAAAGTAAACAAACACACAAATGAAAGGAAACGAGAAAAATAGGAAAGACAGATTGTAAAAAAAAACAGGAAAAGATATGGTACAAAATAGGAAACTGAAAAAAAGAGAAAAAAGGAAACCAGGTTTAAGGTTAGATCAAGCCTAATTAGTAATTCAATAAAATAGGGTAGTTTATTACTATTTGTACCAGAATCATACAGTAAATTATGCTTCGCGTTGCACCATAGATTTCTGTCTGTCAGGTGGTCTGGCCTTTCTCGCGGTCCAATTTAGCCAGCCCCATGGCCCACTCTAGCCTATGGTCCGAATAATTCCCGGTAGCCAAAAAATGTGCCACCGGAGGATTGATAGACAAACTTCCTTCCACCATACTACAACATGTAAGGTGTTACAATAATACCTTTATATTTATTTGGTAAAACTTCTGTCATATAAATTTCCTTTCATTTGATTTTTTGTTGGCCTTCCATCCGGTTTCTTTTTTGTTGCATCCGTTATCCTGATAGGTGGTTTTTTGACTGATTTTTTTTAAGAATAATTATTATGAATCTTTGAACCCTGATTTTTCTTTACAATTTTTTCTACTACCAAGTTGTTAACATAATTTTGATTACAAAATATTCAAACCTAGATTAACATGTGATTCACCTAATCAAAATGTGAGTAGAAAATTTAAATAGTTTATTGTCTAATCTGGTCTAAATAAATGTATCTATACAATCATCAACGATGGCTAGCATGCGAAAACTCAACTCAAGTGAGTTTTCCCTCCAACTCTTTGTTGGCATTAATATGCTGCCGCATCAAGGAGGTGAGCCCGGACGCCATCAATAATAGCTCCACATCTATATCAACAACACTGTCTCACCGAAAAGACGAGTTTGGATGTCATCGTGGCTGGCTCCGCATCTACACCAATGATACACGCCTAATGCCCGTAATGTGGTCATCATAAGATAAATCAAAACTTTTAAAGTTCATAGAAAGGGTAAAACATATATATATATATATATATATATATATATATATATATATATATATATATATATATATATATATATATATATATATATATATATATATATATATATATATATACCCTCGTTTGCTATTAACGTTTGATAGCTTTTTTCCCTCCCGTTGCAACGCACGGGCATCTTTGCTAGTATCCTGATGAAAATTAAACTAAACGGCAAAAGGATCCGTCGTCACCTTCGCTGATCGGCAGAGCTGCGAGGACGCCGAGAACAGCCACAGTGACGACGAGTATCACCTGAGGCCTCATCTTCCTTTCGCCTGGCAAGAACAGGCCAGAATGCCAAGTATGTTGCTTGGATTTCCTTCCTACGGTGGCTGAAGGTCTTCTTATAGGAGGGGAGGGAGGCTTCCAGCGTTACAGATATCCCGGGAAAAAATTGGGCAGGCGATGGGTTTATTTGACCACCGATGTGCCCCTAGTCCCCTACAGTCGATCGGCAACGTGTGGCAAGGGAAAGATCGAGCGCTCACGGGAGGGTGGCTCGTCCCACACATCTCTCGGCACGGTCAGCGGCTTGGCTCCAAGCACAAAGAACCGTCCGGTAGAAATCATCTGGTAGAAAAGAATAAAGAAAAACAAAAATACGGAAAGGATATGGAACAGGTTACAAGGCAGTCTACTCCGACTCCTGATGATTATTAGGTTGGACGAAACAAAAATTATGCAAAATTTTTTGCTTAGATTAGGTATGTGTACAGAGATATATTAAGATTACTATTCCTATTCAACTTATCGAAGCTTGGAGAGATCTATTTGTCCTAATAGTATATTGCCCGTGCTAACGCAACGGTAGTATCTAGAAAAAATAAATCAATTGATGAGGGCTGATCAATTCATGCTTAGAAAACATAGAAAATCAGAAACTTGAGTATGAGGGCTAGCTGACCGCTATCCTTGAAATAGATTTTATTAACAGTAGTTGCTAGAGTCTTCAGACAACTCATGCGCCTTTTGCCAAGTTCTTAAAAAATGCAATATAGAAAGGAGAGCTTTTTCCTTGACTTGGAGTATTTTATATGTGTGCTAGCACAGGTTTGCAAAGTGTGATTTTTTTTACCGAAAATTGTAGGTACCTTCTGCAATACTAATGCTACAGTAAAATCAAAAGACTGTTCTTCTATGCACATAATTATTTATATCACTTGTGCATTGTCATTACATACAATTATCATCTGCATCATTATTTTCTTATCTCTATATGCTCCATGCTCATAGAACTTTTGAAAACCCTCACCCAAGGGCTAACGCTACGGGACACATTAAGTGACCTTTACAGTATTATGCACTATAAGCGTTCACCTTTTGAATTCAACCGCAACCACTTCTTATATGATCTACTTATTTATTTCCTATAAAACCAAACCCTTAACTCTCTTCTTCAGATAGTGCCCACCAATGGTTTGGTGGAGTTTGTTTTGTCCAAAAATTCTTGAGAACAAATAAGAGAACCTTCCCCACCTAGCTATCTTCTTTCTTCTCAAACCAGGCTAGCACTTCCTCATCCCGCGGGCCCAGCCTGCCCCATCAGCCGTCTAGGCTCAGCCAACTCTTTTTTCTCTCCCTTCAGGCCCACCTTTCTCCCTCCCTCACCAGCGTCTCACGTGACCCAGGCTCCCAGCAGCCGTTGTTCAATCCATCAAAAACATGGCTCCCAGCAGACGTTGCTTGATCCAGAAAAAAACACAGGGAGCCATGCCGTGCCGTGACATCCACCTCATGCCACGCTGAGGTCATCATCGATCCATGCCAACGCCATCAGCCTTTGGCAGTGACGCCATTCTCCAGGACACCCAGGTGCGCCATCAACTAAAAAAAAAAGAAATACAGATACTCAAGAAGTGTCAGGTTCTTCGTTCATATCACGAACCAAGGATTATATTCAAAGGATGATTGTTAATTACCTAGCTCGGCATGTGGATGAACCCTTCGTAGGCGACGAACTCGAGCACGCCACAGTGCATGACGCGCTCCCTGTTGGGGTTCTTCTCAAACAGCATCAAGTGCTCGATGTTGAGGTGACCAAGCAGATCTAGGGCAGACAGTGGCATGATAACTGTAAAGTTAAGATGCAGCAACAGAAGGTTAGAACAATGCATCTTGTAGAAAAAGAAATTAGAAGAAGAAACCAAGAAAGAAAGCGAAATGCTTTACTGCTATTCCCGTCCTCTTTTGCATTCTCCATTTGCAAGAGACAAGGACAGGCAACGGAACTACTGCAGGAACGTTTGCAACTGCTAGCTGAGATACTCCTCGAAATCCTGCATGTGAAGATCAAGCATCAGTTGAACCGTTCTCTGTCTAATCTGTTGGTCCAAAATCTAAGTCGAACCATGCAAAAGGAGATGATAATCCATTGGTCTCTGTTAGAATTACTTAATCAACGACTTATTTGGTCGCTTATAGTATGGGGTAAATTCGTGCCTCTTTTGTTCGAGATCAGTTCATGTTATTGGAATCGACAAACAAATAGTACGTATTAACAGTAACTCAAGATCGTATATTAGGTACAGAAAAAAGAGCAATGCTGACATGGATCTTGCTAAACTGTTCTATTCTCGAAAGAGGCAAACAGTCTAACAACCAAGAACCCATCACGGATTGATTAGCCTACTAAAATTTGGGGAAAAAAGATGAGGAACATGAATGACGTGAAAAGAATTCGAGAATCAAAGGAAACCATACCATGATGACCTCTGTGATGTGTCGAACCTGTGCCCTTTGCACCTGTCAAAAATTTGTCTCTATCTACGAACTTCACACGGGAGCAGAACAACAAAATCCAATCGAGGCACAAGCCAACGTTAAGACTCAATTTTTTGGGAGTGATCCCGATGCAGGATTGCAGGGGAGATCGGCGACGGTCGGCGGATATGCACGAGGTCACGCGATGCCAGGCCGCCATCGCTGAGCATGTCCTCACGCCGCGCAACCCGCGGGGCTCCGATGCGTAAACTGTAAAGGAGAGCCAAAGCCCTTTTTGTTTTCATCATTAGCGTTAATTGGAACCGTGATTTGTGGAGGCATCGTCGGGGGCGCGGTGCGGGGTTGGTGGGAGGGCTCACGGGCGGGGGCGGATGAGGTTGCGTGTGGGTGATGCCAGGGTTGAGGAGGATGATACACACGATCTTGGCCGTTGGATTTGATTAAGGAGAGAGAAGGGTTAGAATAGAATCTGGATGGTTCATTTGAAAGATCTGATTTTTCTGGATACATTTTCTGGGGTGTACGAAAGGGGTGACATCTCAGCGGGGAAGATTTTGTTGTGTGGGTTTAGCGAAGAAAAAGTCGGCATATTAGTAGGGTACTATCTACGGTCATATAAGTCTATATGGAAGAAACTCTCAATTAAACAATAATATCATGCCTCTACGTTAATGAAATGTTGTAGTGATTTTTTTGTCTCATGCTTGTTCATCTCACCTGACATGCTTTTTCTAGGAAAAAATATAAAGGAAATTAGAAGGGAATTATTTAGATTTTAAGTAAAAATTATGGCGCCTGGAACAAATGCCTAGCCTTTCTGTTTCACCGTCATTGTCAGCCTTTGATCTTTAATATATATTTAGGTTTTGGTGGCATTATTGACCTGTGTGTTATGCAGGTGAGTGCTGTAGGGGTTACAGGTGCACGCTCAAACGTAAACTTACGTGTAGAACATCTTCTTAGGGAGATCAAGAAGGTTAGTCAATATAACCTGTTTGTCATCAGTAAACACATGTCTCTACATTAATGAAATTTGTGTTCAAGAATGCTTATCTTCCTGACTTTGCAGGTTACAGACAAACCTGTGTAGCTGTTGGTTTTGGTGTGTCGACTAGAGAGCATGTGAAACAGGTGGACTAGACTTCTAACTTTCTTGCTAAATATGAGGTCTAATGGTATCTGTGTTACACCCTATTGATATCTTCATTAGTAAACAGATCGCAGGCTGGGGAGCAGATGGTGTGATTATTGGCAGCGCAACTGTGTGAAGCTGCTACTCCTGAAGAGGGCTGAAAAGGCTTGAGGAGTACACCAGGTGTATAAGGCTGCTATGCCATGAGATGATCACTCGCATCAAAGTCAAGATATTTGGGACATAGCAAAATATTTGTTTTAGCAATATTCTGGCCATGGGTTTGGCATCCCTAATTCATCTAGTGACTAGTGCTACATGGTATCTCTCCATTGGTGAGAACAAAGTCCAGCTTTTCCTATAATACAAGTGTTCATACTGAGTTAGTGTGACGTCTCTGATGAAAAGGTGATTGTTTTTTTTTGAAATGTGAAAAGGTGATTGTGAAATATCAGTTCTTCCGCTTTTCCTATAATACAAGTGTTCATAATGATAGGGAGATCCTTTTTGTCTGAAAGATGGAATGTTGGATGAGGTTGCCCTGACTCTTTGGAGGATAGGAATAAGAGAGGATAAGGTCATGATGATTTATAAGGCTTTCCGCTTGCGTCAGGTCTTCCGCTTGAACCCACCAGTTGATGTTCATGGATGAGGCAGCGTGATGGCTGATTGGCTACACTGAAAATGACTTTCAAGGTCCATCAAGCTGGCTCACAGAACGATCCAAATGGACTCAGATGTTGGTGTTTTCGATAACGGAAAGTCAATTCTGGCCTCTATTTATGTCGGGTCCTTTTATAGCCTACCCATATTCATGGTCACATCAAAAAAAAAATCAGTCCCGGATGTTAACACTTCTCTGATCTCAATCTATGGAAACTTTTTCGGTGCTCATCATATCACGCAAGTTACTAGTCACATGTTGTTGGCAGAATAAATTCTCATGACAGAATGAAGTGTATCTGGATGTGAAGAAGCAAATTTGATATTGAACTGTCCATGTACAGGTTGTTGCATATGACTTGTGCTCCCTTCATAGCATTTCTGCAGCTGTGCTTTGACGAGTGAACGAACAGCTGGAATTGGATAGGCTCTCCTCACTAGTGCAATGGCCTAGGGCCCATGAAAAGTCAATTGCTTGCGCCAAGACGCACCAACCGGCATCCGGGAAGCGACGCGCTGCCCTCTTCTCGCGTTCAGCCTAGACAGCGAGGAAAAAAGAGGTGATGAACAGTTAGGATCAGCATGTGAGTTTTGACTCTGGCGTTTGCCTGTATTCCTATCGAAACACACGGCTTCAAACCTGGCATATGTTTGAGCAGTCACACAAGAAACATTTACACAAAAGAACATGAAAATTTTGAGCATTTTTTTAAAAAATGAAAGCTAGTACAAACTAAGGGCCACTTTGGTGGACCTCCTAGTCAACTCCCACTCCCGCCGTTTCAGAGTCAAAATCGGAGGTGTTTGGTAGAGCATCTCCCTCGGCTCCATGACACTGTGGCAGATTTGGGGCGAGGAAGGGTGGCAAGGCACAGGGGAGATGGAGGAGAGCTCCCACCGCCGAGTTGTCAAAATCTGAGGCGTTCGGTAGCACTTCTCCCTTGGCCATTCGGTAGAGCTTCTCCCTCAGCTCCATGACATCATGGCAGATCTGGGCGCGGAATGGTGGCAAGGTGCATGGGAGATGGGGGAGAGCTCTTGCCACTTCCGAGCCAAAATCTGAGGTGTTTGGTCGAGCTTCTCCCTCGGCTCCATGACATCATGGCATATCTAGGGTGAGGAAGAGTGGCAAGGCGCAGGGGAAATGGGAGGAGAGCGCAACAAAGGCAGTGAGGCATGACATGGTGGAGGCTGGAGAGAAGAGGCCCCACGGAGAAGGCCTTGACAGAGGCAAGTAGGGTGCGGTGAAGAGGAGCATTCCAGTGGAGAAGGATGCAGCGGAGGTAAGGGATGGTGTGGCAACGGGTGCGACAAAGATGCTGAATGTCGTACGGGACGCTACGAGGGGCACGATAGGGGCGAAGAGGTTGAGAAGCTAGCGAGGAAGATGGAGAGTGGCATGAGCGAGACAAGGGAGCGGCGCGAAGTGGTAGAAAGCTGGGTTTTCTACTCCCCACTTGTGTAAAAGAGGCGGAGCAGGACGGGGGCGAGGGGGGGGGGGAGCGCTTCCCGGATGGAACTAAGCACGCTGGCGGTGTATAGCAGCACTCCGCTGATTGGTTGATTCTCACGTGGACAGAAACTAGTGTCTGTGATTGAGCGTCAAGGATTAACATGTGTGACGGTTTTTCTAAAACCATCACTGATTAACACAATTTATGATGGTCCTAGACTGTCATGGGATAGCACAAGGCCTTAGCCCAACCCAAGCTCAATGTCTATGACCGAAAATAAACAATGTCGTCGATCAATTTCCACATCATTATGGATGCTTACGTGGGTGATGACGTGGCCATTTATTAATAGGCCAAAATCAATGTTTTCAGCCCATTTTTAACTTATTTTTCATCCTATTATTACAATGTTTAGACCATTTTCAATCTATTTTCATCCTACTTTTAGCCCATTATTACAACATTAAACCTATTTTTTAGCTTATAATTGCAATATTCAGCTCATTAGTATAGCAAATACAACATAGAAATACAACCCATTTAGACGTAACTCACTTTCACATCACAGAATAACTCAGTTTTTACATTTTAGCCAACAGCATATCCAATACAAAATCTTAGTTAATATCCAACGTCAGATTACATAATTTTTCATGTAGATGACATACAATGTTTCATCAAACACCACATCAAACTTGCAATCCACCATGGCTCATAAGCCAGCAACAAAATAGAGGTTCCAAAAAATGCATCCAGTTGCAGCAGCAGAATGCATGTAAGTTGCATGTTAAAGACAGCAGCGTGGACTGGATGTTGCTGCTATGTTGGTTGCTCTCCTGGTCGTATCTTCTATTCTCTATGTTGGTTGCCACTATCATCCAACGAGCAGAGGACTGAAGTATTCCTCGGATGATGCCTCATTTTCTTCTTGTCTATAAACTCTGTCTCATGTTTAGGCAATATGGAATATGGAAAGTTATTGCAATTCCGATAGACCAATTTGAATTTGTTGCAGCCAGGGCGCAGAAATTGCCATCTGAATTTGTTGGCAATGCGCTTTCGAAATGATAATGACTCTATGGACTCAATAATGGTACTATTCGTACAGTCCATAAGCTAGTAGTAATAACCTACTAAAAACATTCAGTAAAGGCTGAGGCCAGCGAACTAGTCAGCATTGAGGCGTTTTTGCCAAATAACAAGATCAATCACAAATTCTAGAAACTACACGCCTGCTGCATGAGGGTTCATTCCTAAAGGTTCGTCCGTTCCTGGCATGAGGGTTCATTCCTAAAAGTTCGTCCGTTCCTGGCAGAGGCCCCTATCCAAGTGAGGGACGATGATTGCAGACTATACATCTGTGTCTGATATAATGCCAACGTCACGTAATCTGAGTCGTCACCAGAGTTTCATACTAGAAGAGCATCTCAAGAAAACATGGCCCTGGTTTTCAACGACATTTGAGCATCTGCGGCAGATATTGTCATCCAGAACATGCTTGGCAAAGAGATTGCTCCATGTACTCACCTGTCCTTGAAATATAACCAGGCAAAAATCTTAACTTTATTTGGAACTTGCGTTTTCCAAATACGCTGTCCGATCAGGTCCGGCGAGCCTTGTCGGGGTTCAAGAGCGATGCATGCGTCCCTGGACGTGTATGGTTCAGCCGCCTATCATCAGGTTCATGTCCAAGAACAATGCCCGGCAAACAAGTAAGAAGGTTTGCTAGCTGTGCACTAGCAGTACTGGTTTATCTCGGGTGAACAAATCAAACCCAGTTCGGTATACTACTAATTTTTCACCGTGTTGCCCTGGCACAAATCAAACCCAGCTTGCTGAACCTGCTGCACGAAATATTAGGTCGTAGGGTGTGTGGGAGAAGAGGGCTGCATTACATTCAGTAGTAGAGAAATGGCTTTTCGTTCAATGGCTTTAGTCCCGCCAAATTTTGCGTCCGGGACTAAAGAGACATTTAGTCTCAGTTTGATCCACCAACCAGGACTAAATCTCCTGCCCAACGGCTATTGCAGCAGCTTTTGCAGGATGAGGGACCTTTAGTCCCGGTTTGTGGCTCAAACCGGGACTAAAGGTCAATCTCTAGTCCTGGTTGGAGCCACAAACCGGGACTAGAGGTTGACTTGTAGTCCGTGGTGCAGCCACAAACCGGGACTAAAGGTCCCGGTCTAAATACCCCCGTTCTTCTTCCCGGCCCCCGAGCTTGCAGCTCTCTGTTCTTCATCTCGTCGCCGGCGCTGCTGTTGTCTTCTTCATCGTCACCGGCCATCTCGACTCCTCCATCCATTCTTCGGTGCTAAAGGTTACCTCCTCTCATGTTTCATCATTGCCATTTCTCATTTCGTGGTCTAGAATAGGAGAAATTTGTGGTTTTTAGGAATGGGGATAATGGTGGATTTTTATTCATTTGTATGCACAAAATGCCTTGATAAGTTTGCATATTTGGATGAAGGAAGGTTACAATAGTTCATCAAATTTTGCTAGAATGCACCTTTCATTGCTGGAATTTTTTGTGCATATAATCTACCTATGTTGATCAGGTATGAACAATATGAATGGTGGACCTCCCGTACCACAAGAACTAGGTTTTCACCCTGGTGATGATCCATTCAATCCTAATGTGGCCATTCCGCGACTCCCTGCTCTAGCTAGTATGAAATTTTTTTCTAACATCTTTTGTTTTTTATGCTAACAAATAAGTGTAATTAGTTTAATATCATTGTTGCATATATATATATATATATATATATATATATATATATATATATATATATATATATATATATATATATATATATATATATATATATATATATATATATATATATATATATATATGTCGCAGACTATATCCCCAGTAGATTGGTTGCGAGCAGCACTTAGCTGGTTCTTTATCTCGGACATTGTCGAGAACACGGCATCTAATGTTAGTGGTCGGCTATGGACATGTGAACTCCGTTTTTCCATCCCTTCGAGGGGCGAAAATCATTGGAACCTTATCCACGAGACGGGAAGACCAAGCCCTAGCGTGAGAAGCGCCCAGTTCAATGCCGTGCGGCTCTATTTAGAAGCAATTCGACGTGTTTGCTATAATGTGCCTGATTTCTCGCACTTCAAGGAAATTGCTTTGAGTTATGGTGCTATCCCTGTTTCGCAAACAAGCGAGTGGTTGGCATGCAAAAACCATATGGATGTGGTAAATGGTCACTTATACCTAAGTTGTGGTTATTTGTTATTTATTATTGTAATGACATTCTCTAATTTTTTTTTGTTTTTCTCTGCATGCAGATTGAGCTCCAGGACCTTACCTATGCTGCATCTGGCTTGATGGACATTCTAGACCAAGCTACGGAGCAACTAGAGTATGTTTGGGAATTCTGCGATGGAGCCCTCGGCCAGCTCACTACATAAGGATGCCAGTAACCAAGGAAGTGGTCGTTCAGCAGGTTACATCTATGACCGAACATTCATTCGGTTTCGTGAGGCACGAGAGAGTGCAATCGTATGGGCATTGTCCTTCATCGATGCAAGCGGATACATAATTTATGACATCATTACAATATATGTCTACAGAGGCATGTTAATGTGGTTGGCCCGATCGATCATGGCAGTGATTCCGACAGTGATTAATGTTTATTTAGCTAGGTTTGCAAGATTGTAGTTTAATTGGATTGTAATTCTTATTTGTGCGACTTGTGTGTTTTATTATTGTCTTGCATGTATTTCGTGTAATGTTTATTGGGCAACTAGAAATCTACATTCCAGTGTCGCATTGGTCTCAAAAATTTTCTCAGGCTTCCATGTGCCTTGGGTGAAGGAAATACCAAGTATGAGATTTTCTGGAGATTGTTTGCTACTTTCTGCGGTTTTGAATTTCCGCGCGATATCACCGAGTAATTATTGGTTGAACTAAGTGTATACCCGAAAACATCCGGAATGGTGCCAAACTTTTACACAGGGTCTCATGTGCCCTAGGGATTACAATTTTATGGAGGTCGATGGAAAAATCTAGTGGGTCGAAGATGTAAGTCATCCTTTTTGTCTCATCCAGCATAGAGAAAAATACAATAATATGAAAAATGATCAGAAAAAGCTGAGATCTTATGTAGGGCATTAATTTGGATATACATGCTTCGCAAAAAATTTCAAGCTATTTCGACAAAGTCACAGTACACATGTTTCACAGAGGTACATGCTCTTTCATTGAACCATGACTATACACATAGGTTTTCAAGGTTTCTATGTTTCATATGCGTTCTGGTGTCACATTGATCTCAATCTTTTTCTCAAGCTTCCACGTGCCATGGGTCAAGGAAACACCAAGTATGGGATTTTTCGGAGATCATTTGCTACTTTCTACGGTTTTTTTGAATTTCCCATTATTTAGTGCGGTTAAAATGAATTTATATTTGACGGTGGATTTCATATGGAGAATGTGTGATGAAAAACCCAATGATCTACGTTAATAAGATGTGGAAACTAATTTTCTATCGAAAACCAACAATTTTGAAGAATTTACTTAACAGGTACATTTTGGCATGGTCAAAGTTATGATTTTTATTTTGACTGTATTAAATGTTAATACGGTACGACAAAAGAGTATATGTTACAGAATTTTCTTATGTACAATAATGCAAATGCAAGTCTAGAATTTTTTTGGTAACTTTTTGGCTAATATTCTATTTACTAGGCAATTAACAACTATATTTAAAAAAAAGAAATTTGAAAAAAAAAAGATGAAAACATTGAAAACTGCAACGGAGCCAAAACGCTGCTCGCCAAAATCACCTTTAGTCCCGGGTTGATCAATCACCCAGGATTAAAGGGGGGGATGTTTTCATCGCGCACAAAAAATCGGCCCAAGTATGACACCTTTAGTACTAGTTGCAGGCACCACCCGGGACTAAAGCTATTTTTAGTCCCGGGCCGTAATCACAATCGGTACTAAAGGTACCAGGTATGAATCCGCCCATCTTCTTCTTCCTCATCCTTCACAAGCGCACGCGTCCTAATCCCGAACCCGCCGTCGCCGCCGTATCCCTCCCGACGCCCTGGCGCCGCCGTGGCCCGCCATCCTCACGCCGGTGACCTCCCCGACGCCCAACGCCAACGCAGGCCGCCATCCCCGACACCGGCCACCTCCCTAACGCCGGCGAGCTCCCCCAACACGCCACCACCTCCCCGACACGTGCCACCACATCCCCCGACGCCGGCCACCACCTCCCCGAGACGCGCCACCACCTCTTCCCCTCCGATCCGATGGCGCCGACCGGCCACCTCCTCCTCGACACCTAACACCGTCGTGGGCCTCCATTCCTTTCGCCGGGCACCTCCCCGATGCCGGCAACCTCTCCCAACACACTAGCACTCCTCCCCGACGCGCCACCAAAACTCCCCCGACGCCAGCGTAGGTATGTTTTTTTATTTTCGGTTTATTGTTTTCTTCAAGCATATAACCGTGAGAAAATTTGAAAATACATAGAAATTGTAGAGAAAGTACATAATGTGGCATGTGTTAATGCAAAATCTTTGCTATAGATGTACATCCATGCTTGTTAGGGTTAAGTTCATATATGTAGTGTTGTAGTGTTTCTTTTGATGTGTAATTTTTATGGTATGCTAATCATGTGATGCTTGTGCTGTGATAATTGTTTTAGATTTATTGGTGCTTGTAAAACTGAGTTATTGATTTAACTTGTCTACTGCTTGTTAAATGGTTTATAATAAATAAAATAAGTGTGTAAAAATAGGAATTGTTGTTCCACTACCTTTGCATGATGTTATACCATAAGAACACTTAATATGATCTCTAAATTTATTATGATGTCACATGCTTATTTGTATTGACTTTAGTGAGAAGTCATGCGTTCCACTTTAGTGAGATAATCCGCGCAGCGGTAGGTGACGACTGGGCCGATGCCGCCGCGGGGAGGAATCGCACCTTGCTTGACGCAGTTCTTGCACTCCGGGTGGCACCCGTCCACGGAGATGTCATTGCAGTGGCACTCCGGCGGGAACTTCCTGTTGCAATCACCGCAGTCGTCGCAGCATGGCCACGAGCCTGGTGTGCCCACACGCATTCATGGTTAGTCAAAAATGTCAGTGTGTTTGCATGCATCGTAGCAAGTGATATGATGGATATATCCAGATGAAAATAATAAAACTAAACGGCAAAATTAAAGGATTCTCGTCGTCACCTTCGCCGATCGGCAGAGCTGCGAGGACGCCGAGAACAGCCAGAGTGACGACGAGTATCACCTGAGGCCTCATCTTTGTTTCTCCTGGCAAGAACAGGCCACAATGCCAAGTTTGTTGCTTGGATTTCCTTCCTACAAACGTATACGGCTATCTGTATTGTATGGTCGAGGCTGGAGGTCTTCTTACAGCAGAGGAGGGCGGCTTCTAGCGTAGATGCCCAGGACCCACGTGAATAAAATTCTAGGCGGCAGTGCCACAACTTGCATCCCGTGCGACACCGTCTGGATGAGCTCCAAGCGCATGTTCCATCAAACAACTGCATGTGGTATTTTCTCATTGGATCATGCAAATGCATGGCAAGTGGGGGGGGGGGGGGGGGGGGGGGGGGGGAAATAGGTGTGCGAGCGCGACGGGCGCACCCATGCATGCGTGCGCCTCTCTGCTGGATGGATGCCACATGGACCTGGCAGGTCGTGGGATAAGCAAGTCGCCGGTACGGGCGACAGTGGCATTGGAGGAGGATTGCGATGGGAACAAGTGAATGTGCACAAGGACAGAAAAGCTAGTTTGAGACAGTTGGCGACGTCATTTAGTGGTTAACTCAAGCTGGAAGTCTGAGAATTTTCGTCTTTGATGTAGCCAGTACTGTCAAAGAGCCATCTCGGATAAGAACATAAAAGAGACGGCTCTGGAAAAAACCGTCTCTGATATATAACATACAGACGGAACCTTAAGGAACAACCATCTCACATAGTCTACAAACAGACGGTTCTTTACTAGCAACCGTCTCCAATAAAAACAAAACAGAAAAATGTTTAATGTAAGCTGTCTCCATTATGAATAATTTTTTACTGCTATAAACAGCTGCCCGTGTCAGATCAGTGTAAAAATGAGACAGGTAGGAGAACACCATCTCTGATATTTTACAGATTGAGACATTTAAAAAAGCAAACTGTCTTGCAGTAATATCAAATTTTTACTATCCTTTAAATACAAACTCATATTTAAATAAAAATGGAAAAAAGCAGAACTGTTGCCTAGAAAATCGATATGTGTGTGCTAAAAAACTTGCAAACAGCCAAAAACTTTTTCCCGTTGTCTCATCAAATGTTTGCTTCTCCTTTCTTGTTTGTTGTACGTAGATTTTAAAGTATAATACATTTTCCCTTCTTTTACCTCTAATAATGGTGGTAATTTTATAGAAAGTTAAGTAGATCCAATGGTTACTGATTGCCAGAGTCTATATATTTGATGGCTAGGTATTTCTAACTAACTAGCATGCATGGGCTCCCGTACGTTCGCACGGGGCTTTTTTTTTTATTGTGGATGGAGGAGGAGCAGAAGGGAGAAGGGGAAGAAAAGTGGAAAGTACTGTAGCCGTAACCATGTACTGTAGCTGAAACGGGTTGCGGTTTGTGCACTGTTTCATAACGGGTTTGTACAGCGGGTAGTACTGTCCATAACGGGGCGGATCACTGCTCATAACGGGTTATGCACTGTTGGTAACAGGTGTGTACCACGGTCTTTACTGTTCTTAATGGGTCGGGGGTACTGTTCACAACGTGTTAGGCACTCTTGATCTACAGTGCTACCTAATAGCGCAAAGGTTACACACTTGTATATTTATATAGACGTGAGAATTTTTATCATTTATTTCCTAACGCGTCACGTGAAATTTAAAATGTAGTCTCAGTTCCCACTCAAAAAAATTTCACTTCATCCCATCGACTGGTTGGACATATGCATGGAGCATTAAATATAGATAAAAAATTAATTAATTGTACAGTTTGTATAGGTTTTATGAGGTGCATGATTGAATACCTATTGGTTATAGTTACACCTACGCTACGTTACCCGAAAACACGCGCACTTGCATTGCAATTTGCATGTGTCGCATTCTCCTTAACTGCGGCGATGTCGACACCTTGGTGGACCGTGTCACCGGCGTGGGTAGTGGCTGCGCGGCATGGGCGTTCCCATTTGGCCAGTTTCCCATCTGGTTCTTGTGCGTGCAGCAATTTGTTGACCATGCAAGAAGGGGCTGGTTCGGCTGGTGGAAAAGCCGGCTGGTTTCGGCTGATTCAACAGTGGTCTGATGCTGGCCGTTCAAAATTCGGACAAGACAGGAGGGAGGACTGCATGCATCGCTAGCGAGGAAGGACAGTCGTGCAGCCATAGAGCCGCGCCAGGATGCAGGGGCGCGTGCATTCCGTGATTGAGAAACACGTGCGCGTTATAGGTGGACGCAAACGCGGGAAATGAAATCATGTGGGGCCCGCTTTCTGTGGCATGCGAGCTGTCGTCAGTGCGTGTGCGCCAGCAGGAGTAGCAGCGCGCGCCCGTCCAAACTAGCAGCGCGCGCTCCCCTATATTCTACTGGCTATTTTTTTTCTCTTTCGAGGTTTGTGGCAGATAAAAATGGTAGGGAGATTGTTTGACATTCATATAGAAGTGGAAGTACTATTTTCAAAAATTTATATACCTTATGTTTCATAATACTTTATATAGGATTGATAATTCAACCGGTACAGAAACATGAAAATTGGTTATCATGAAAAAACTAGGAAAAAAATACATCTTATTTGTCAACATACAAATAGCTAATATAAAGCACATGTGGCTCCCGTTTTCTTCTATACCAAAATACTTGTTATTAATATCCTGGAAAAAACAATACAAGGTAAACAATTTTTAAAATGCATGAAGTTATATAAACTTTGTACTAAATTCAAAATTTTGTATTGGAAGATTCAAAATTTGAACTATCATATTATAAAACTTTACACTGTTAGGTTTAAAACTTTATACTCAACTTTGAACTTTGATATTGCAAACTTTATACTTCTAAGGAAAAAGTCTACTTGACCCCCCAACTATGGGGGTGGTCTAGTTTACCCCTCAACTATGAAACGGTCTAATTTACCCCCTGAACTTTGCAAAACCGGCCAAATCACCCCTCGAGCGGTTTTGGACGGTGGTTTTGCTACAGTAACAGTGTTTTGTCCTTTTCTTTTTTATTTATTTCGTCTGAATCTTTGAAAAAGCATAGTAAATCACAAAAAAAAACATAAAATGAAAAATCAAATTTTATTGGACTCCACATGAGTATATATACACAGTGAATATATAATATAGTATGCTTTAGTACAAAGTTTTTGTTGTATGAATTATTCAAATTAATTACAGAAAAAAAATAAATCAAAATTTACAGCAAAAACTTTGTACGAAAGCTGAAATTTAGAGTTTGGCCCAGCCCACATAATAGATATATAACTCATATTCCTAATCCTAGTTCTCAGTTTCTCACTTTGTTTTCCCACCCGACCCGACGCCGCCTCGGCTCTCGTCTAGGTCCGCGAGACCGCAAGTTGCGAGTACCCACTGCTCTGCTCTGCGCCTCTGCTCCTCCTTCACCGGTGCACGCGCATCTCGCTATCACTGCTTGCATGTGGAGATGGGCGGTGGCTAGCAGCGGCACTCCTTCACGCGAGCGGCGGCGGCGGCGCTTCCTGGCGCGAGTGGCGGCGACGCATGGCTATGTGGTGGCAGCGGTGCTCTCCCACACCTCTGCTCCCTTGATGGCGACTCTTCCCCACGCCCAGCTCGCCCTCTCTCCATTCTGACGTGGCGGCGGTGCTCACTGCCATGGAGATGCGGGCTTCAGGCGGGCACGACACGCTGGATGGCCGTGCTTTGCCGGGCCAACCCGGCCCGAAAATCGGCTCGACAAGCTATGCCTGGGCCTTTGGCTAGGCACAAGGCCCAGTTCGGCACGGCCCGAGAGACACGGCGTGCCATGCCTGGCACAGGCCCGTGCCGGGCTGGCACGATAGCCATATATCTATAGCCTATCCTATCTAACGCCGTGTTTAGAATGTGGGTGAAAAGGGTGAAAAATGCATTGTACCATGTTTTGACTTTATTTGGCAAATAGTATCTAATCATGGATTATTTTGTTCAAAAGATTCGTCTCGCGATTTTACCCCACAACTGTATAATTAGTTTTTTTTCGTATATATTTAATGATCTATGCATATGCTTCGAGATTCGTTACTGTAGTTTTTTGGAAAAACTTTTTACAACTAAACAAGGCCTAACCGTACCGCGCCCACTTGGAAAGATCCTGTGCGTGCACACCCTTGCCAGGCCACCGCCTTGGAGTAGGCGCATGCTCTGATTGTTGACCGTGGAGGCATGCAAGCTGGCGCCCATGACTCTGAGCAGCACCAGTACTGGATAGGGCAGCAAAGTCTACCGCCTTGTTCACATCCCATGCCAACCCAAAATATTTTCTCTTCTACCCATCACATCGAATCTTTCGATCAATGCATGGAGCATTAAATGTAGGTAAAAAAGATAACTAATTGCATAGTTTGTCTGTAAATATCGGAACAAATCTTTTAAGCCTAGTTAGTCCATGATTGAACAAATTTTGCCAAATAACAATGAAAGATGCTACAGTAACTTTTTAACTGCTTTTCGCGATCGGTAGCTGTGAGCGTGGACTTGGTGCTAGGAGATCTCAGAGATTTGTCATCCAACCATCAAAATGTAACCAAGAACAGAGATCGCAAGAAGCTGTGGGCAATACAAGGTAACAAAGATATTGTCATGACTCGACACGATAACAGTGCTTTGAGCATAGCATGCGTCATGCATAGCTCTTTTATTCCAACAGTGCTTCGGGGCAAAGCATGGATCATGCATGGCTCTTTATTCCAGAAACAGTACTAATACACTGACGACGTACAAGAGCAAGCATCGAGCAGAGCGGCGACATTTATTTTATTTCTTCTCTCTGACGAAGCTCGAGAGAAGCCAAACTCGACATGGCACCCATGCTTGCAGCAGCGATCATCGGCGTCCCACGCCATCAGAAGACACCACCCAGGAACGCGGCCTCCGGCGGCGGCGCCGGCGTGCAGCGGTGCTCGCAGAAGTTTGTGAGAACGTCCGCGCAGCGGTAGATGATGACGGGGCCGGGGCCGCCGCCGGGAGGAATCCCTCCACCGATCTTGACGCACTTCTTGCACTCCGGGTGGCACCCACGTGCCGAGATGTCCTGGCAGTGGCACTCCGGCGGGAACTTCTTGTTGCAAGCACCGCAGTTGTCGCAGCACGGCCACGACGAGCCTGGTGTGGTGTGCCCACGCATGTTAATTTAGTCAAAATGTCTAGTAGTGTGCATACGCATGCATCCTATAACAGGTGATTGTATATATCCTGATGAAAAATTAAACTAAACGGCAAAAGGATTTGTCGTCACCTTCGCCGATCGGCAGAGCTGCGAGGACGGCGAGAACAGCCACAGTGACGACGAGTATCACCTGAGGCCTCATCTTCCTTTCTCCTGGCAAGAACAGGCCAGAATGCCAAGTTTGTTGCTTGGATTTCCTTCCTACGGTGGCTGAGGGTCTTCTTATACAGGAGGGGAGAGAGGCTTCCAGCGTCACAGTCTCACAGATGTCCCGGGAAAAAAAATTGGGTGGGCGATGGGTTCATTTGACTACCAATGCGCCCCTACAGTCGATCGGCAACGTGTGGCAGAGGAAAAAATCGAGCGCTCACGGGAGGGTGGCTCGTCATGTGAAAAAAAATTGGGTCAGCGGCTCGGCTCCAAGCGCAACGAACCGTCCGGCAGAAAATAATCTGGTATAAAAGGAAAAGAAAAAACAAAAATATGGAAAAGGATAGGTAGAAAAGGAAAAAGAAAAAAAATGCAAAAAGGATATGGAATAGGTTACAGGCAGTCTACTCTGACTCCTGATGATTATTAGGTTGGACGAAACAAAAATTATGCAAGAAATTTTGCTTCTTTAGCAGTGGCGGACCCAGGATTTGGCCAACACTAGGGCCAAAATCTGGCCGCCAAATCCTAGCGGCCAAAATCTAAAAGCTACAGCCTATAATATAGTCTATAGGACCATATATATATACACACATATGTCACAGAAAACAAATATTCTCAAGCAAATTTTGCAAATCTAGAGAAATTCTTGAACTATATAATTAATAGTACGATACAATAGCTATGACATATCAATGAACATTGAAAAATAAATACCTATTGTCTAGTGATGATTTGTTGCATTTGCCTCTTCCACCTCCATGTCCTCAATAACAACTCCTAGTTTTGACAAGATGTAAGAGTTAATAAGAACAGGGTTACAAGGATAGCCAAAAAAAATTAATCTCATTAATTACTATGCATTTGTATCCTAAATGGTTGAATGTAACATACCAGAAGTACTAGGTAGATTAGGTAACTTCATCTTCCGGGTCTTCAATTCTTGAAAATGATGTAAGATGTCATCATTTTTAATGGTTGCAAATATCCCTCGCTCAACATAACATATCATCCTATGATTCAACCAGTCATCCCCTATTTTATTCCGAGACTCAGTCTTAACAACCTTCATAGCTGAGAAAATCCTTTCTACTGTTGCTGTTGCAACTAGTAAAGTCAATGCCAACACAATGAGGCGATAAACTAATGCAAAGTTTGTGTGCCTATCAGTTTGAACCATCTTTGTAGCAAGAATACCAAGGTCAATACAAGATGTGAATGAAGGATCAGCTCTGACATCACTAATAAAATTGTCAAGTTGGCCTGGAAGCTGATCACGGTCATATTGGGAGAAATCAACATCATAAATCTCAGCAAGTTCAATTAGTTTCTCACGATCATAATTTGCAAAGGAATTCTTTGGATCTAGACAAGCAATGCATCTCAATAAGCGGGTAGACCTTTCAGCAAACCGATTATTTAATTCAACAATAACTTGATCATGCACCACATTAAAGATCTCATTTTTGAACTGATGGTAGTAGGTTACCTGTTGCCCTCCACGACCCCTTGAACGACCTCGAACAATTACTGTATCCTCCATATTTGGGATAATGATGTGATGGATCCCACAGAACTCCTTTACCTCCTCAAATAGCTCATCCCAACCATGTTGCCTTACATCATTGATTTTGTCCAATGTGATCCCAATCAACGCAACAGCCCGAACAATATTCTGATCTTTTCTTTGCAAGCATTGTGATAAATCATTTGTTATGCCCAATAATCTGATCATAAGATGCATTATAAACACATACTCAAATTTTTTCATTTGTAACAGCAAGCCTGAAGCTGTTGATCTCTTATCTCCAACACCATCTTCAACAATATTTTCTAATACCTCTAAGACTGAGTTCCACATATGGAAAATACGACATAAGGTTTTGTGATGTGAACCCCATCTTGTATCCCCTGCCCTTGCAAGGCTAGTTTCTTGATTTTTCCCTCTTCCACTAAAAATCAAACCGTTTTCCAATTCATTTACAAAAAAAGAAATCCGCCCATCTTCCACTAGGCAATTAACAGCTATATTTAAAAAAAGAAATTTGAAAAAAAGATGAAAACATTGAAAACTGCAACGGAGCCAAAACGCTGCTCGCCAAAATCACCTTTAGTCCCGGGTTGATCAATCACCCAGGATTAAAGGGGTGGATGTTTTCATCGCGCACAAAAAATCGGCCCAGGTATGACACCTTTAGTCCTAGTTGCAGGCACCACCCGGGACTAAAGGTATTTTTAGTCCTGGGCCGTAATCACAATCGGTACTAAAGGTACCAGGTATGAATCCGCCCATCTTCTTCTTCCTCATCCTTCACAAGCGCACACGTCCTAATCCCAAACCCGCCGTCGCCGCCGTATCCCTCCCGACGCCCTGGCGCCGCCGTGGCCCGCCATCCTCACGCCGGTGACCTCCCCGACGCCCAACGCCGCCGTAGGCCGCCATCCCCGACACCGGCCACCTCCCTAACGCCGGCGAGCTCCCCCAACACGCCACCACCTCCCCGACACGTGCCACCACATCCCCCGGCGCCTGCCACAATCTCCCCGAGACGCGCCACCACCTCTTCCCCTCCGATCCGATGGCGCCGGCCGGCCACCTCCTCCTCGACACCTAACAACGTCGTGGGCCTCCATTCCTGTCGCCGGGCACCTCCCCGTTGCCGACAACCTCTCCCAACACGCTAGCACTCCTCCCCGACGCGCCACCAAAACTCCCCCGACGCCAGCGCAGGTATGTTTTTTTATTTTCTGTTTATTGTTTTCTTCAAGCATATAACCGTGAGAAAATTTGAAAATACATAGAAATTGTAGAGAAAGTACATAATGTGGCATGTGTTAGTGCAAAATCTTTGCTATAGATGTACATCCATGCTTGTTAGGGTTAAGTTCATATATGTAGTGTTGTAGTGCTTCTTTTGATGTGTAATTTTTATGGTATGCTAATCATGTGATGCTTGTGCTGTGATAATAGTTTTAGATTTATTGGTGCATGTAAAACTGAGTTATTGATTTAACTTGTCTACTGCTTGTTAAATTGTTTATAATAAATAAAATAAGTGTGTAAAAATAGGAATTGTTGTTCCACTACCTTTGCATGATGTTAAACCATAAGAACACTTAATATGATCTCTAAATTTATTATGATGTCACATGCTTATTTGTATTGACTTTAGTGAGAAGTCATGCGTTCCACTTTAGTGAGATAATCCGCGCAGCGGTAGGTGACGACTGGGCCGATGCCGCCGCGGGGAGGAATCGCACCTTGCTTGACGCAGTTCTTGCACTCCGGGTGGCACCCGTCCACGGAGATGTCATTGCAGTGGCACTCCGGCGGGAACTTCCTGTTGCAATCACCGCAGTCGTCGCAGCATGGCCACGAGCCTGGTGTGCCCACACGCATTCATGGTTAGTAAAAAATGTCAGTGTGTTTGCATGCATCGTAGCAAGTGATATGATGGATATATCCAGATGAAAATAATAAAACTAAACGGCAAAATTAAAGGATTCTCGTCGTCACCTTCGCCGATCGGCAGAGCTGCGAGGACGCCGAGAACAGCCAGGACGACGAGTATCACCTGAGGCCTCATCTTTGTTTCTCCTGGCAAGAACAGGCCACAATGCCAAGTTTGTTGCTTGGATTTCCTTCCTACAAACGTATACGGCTATCTGTATTGTATGGTCGAGGCTGGAGGTCTTCTTATAGCAGAGGAGGGCGGCTTCTAGCGTAGATGCCCAGGACCCACGTGAATAAAATTCTAGGCGGCAGTGCCACAACTTGCATCCCGTGCGACACCGTCTGGATGAGCTCCAAGCGCATGTTCCATCAAACAACTGCATGTGGTATTTTCTCATTGGATCATGCAAATGCATGGCAAGTGGGGGAAAAAATAGGTGTGCGAGCGCGACGGGCGCACCCATGCATGCGTGCGCCTCTCTGCTGGATGGATGCCACATGGACCTGGCAGGTTGTGGGATAAGCAAGTCGCCGGTACGGGCGACAGTGGCATTGGAGGAGGATTGCGATGGGTACGAGTGAATGCGCACAAGGACAGAAAAGCTAGTTTGAGACGGTTGGCAACGTCAATTAGTGACGGTTAACTCGAGCGTATGAGATTTTTCGTCTGTGATATGGCCAGTACTAGTGATGGTCAAAGAGCCATCTCGGATAAGAACATAAAAGAGACAGCTCTGGAGAAAAACCGTCTCTGATATGTAACATATTACAGACCTGAGGAACAATGGTCACACATAGTCTACAAAACAGATGGTTCTTTACCAGCAACCGTCTTCGATAAAAAGAAAACATAGACGAATGTTTAACGTAAGCCGTCTCCATCAACAATTTTTGATGGCTATAAAGGGCTGCCCATCTCAAACCAGTATAAAAATGAGACGGGTAAAAATGCTATTATTAAGTTTATAAAAATTATACCTACTCAATAAGGATTATATCAAAACATATTTGTGCGAAGTAATCCAAGGACAGAAAAGCTAGTTTGAGACAGTTGGCGACGTCATTTAGTGACGGTTAACTCAAGCTGGAAGTCTGAGATTTTTCGTCTGTGATGTAGCCAGTACCGTCAAAGAGCCATCTCGAATAAGAACATAAAAGAGACGGCTCTGGAAAAAACCGTCTCTGATATATAACATACAGACGGAACCTTAAGGAACAACCATCTAGGGCCGGGCCTGTCAAATTAAAGGCCCGGAGCGAAGCTACGAGCCATGGGCCCTTTAATACAACTCTAATCTAATAATATAATGGCTACTTTAATAAGTGTAATGTTTACAAAACATTCTTATTAAACGAGTAATACATCTTATCTTACCTTAAAAGTTTCTTCTGACATTGGCTGCTGCGAAGTCATTGATGATGGCCTCAATATCAATTTCATCTAATAATTTCTTCTCGATGCATAAAGTTGCCAAACCATTTAATCTTTCTTGGGACATTACGGACCTCAAATAATTCTTCAATAATTTTAGCTTTGAAAAGGTCCTTTCAGCTGAGGCCACAGATAAGCAATAGAAATATTAGGATAACAATCCGCTTCTATGACAAACTCAAAAATCTCCATAGCAGATATTGGCTTATCTGGCAGAGTAGACTGAATAACAGCTAACTCAGAAAATCATGTCATTTACATCAACATCCGATGAACCATCTGAAGAGAAAGTTTTTGCAAATTTAATGCCATGGTCTCTTAGATCAGCACCATCCAATGCCTTCAAGGATGTTGAATTCATTAGAAATCCATATTTCTCATCGAATGACTGGAGTTCTTTAAATCTGCTTGTCAATGAACTAATTGCCATATCAACCATAACCAAAAAATAGAAAGCTTCAAAATCCTCCTCAGCTTGCAAAATAGCTTCGTTGCATTTAGTTTCATCAAATTGTTTTTTCCTAACAGAAACACGCTTTACTGGAAAGGATGCCTCTACTCCCATTTCAAGTGTAATTTCTGTGGCAGCAACCACACTATCAGCAAAACCAGTATTTCTATAGTTCTGAAAGTAATTCACCATACCTTTTATATGCTGCAAGGTAGAATCAATGCACATGGATGGTGACTGCAACTTCTTGCTAACAATATTTACAGAG
The DNA here is from genome assembly GCA_038087645.1 of Saccharum hybrid cultivar R570. NCBI lineage: Eukaryota > Viridiplantae > Streptophyta > Magnoliopsida > Poales > Poaceae > Saccharum > Saccharum hybrid cultivar. The sequence goes on from JAQSUU010000744.1 coordinate 760,203, forward strand.
TATGAACTCAAAGCTGCCAAGCACGCCATATAAATTTTTTGCATCACTTCTATCCTTTGCTTCAGTATCTGCATCCTCACTGAGCCACAACAAAGCTGACCTTAGTTGAGGAGCTTGATATCTAATTGCTCGGACACTTTTGATGCGACTGTAACGGATCAACGTAATTATACGAAATTAAGTAAGAAAATCTTCCACCGAGGCGGTTAATTTAACAAACTTAAGCCCGTATAACCCGAGATTCCGTGAAATCACGACGGATTTCAAAACCACTAACATACAACCAAGATCGTACTGATTTAGCAGCCGCCGTTCACACGATACATAAATCTGATCAAACAGGTAGGATATATCGGAGTTCGGAAATAAAAGTTATTACAACATAGTTCAACATAAAGTAGCGGAAGCAAATAATTTTTACACACACACACTTAGTTCAGTTACAGTGCCAGTCGATAGTCATGGTCCACAAAAGCAGTAGATAAGACAAACAGAAAGACCCTTGCCCAAGGTTCTAGTTGCCACCCATCGCCGGATACAGACAGTTGGAGCAGTACCCGTAGTACATCTGACCATCTGCAACAACAATGGGAACAACGCCCTGAGTACGAGAATGTACTCAGCTAGACTTACCCGTCATAAACCAGAAATAACATGACACCAAGGAGCATGCAAGGCTTTACATAATGGATTGGCTTGACTCCTTTGCGAAAAGCACAAGTTATTATGAATGACTAAGGATAAGTGTCTTTAGCATCATTTTTAGAACAACCTATTCATGCTAAATGAGCACCTATGACTAAAACAAACACTTGATTAACCATTAACATCAAAGATTACCATCTCAGGTTTGGCCTTTCCAACATTATTCCCATAACCATCCGTGTTCCATCATTAAAACTACGATGCCATAGCTCGAGTCAAGTGCTCACTAACCGGGAGCGAAGGCGATTCGAATCGAATTCCTATCCAGCTGGAGATTTATTCCTCACACAAACCATGCTTCCCCCGTCAGGGTCGCGTAGATCACCAATGACACTTTCCGAGAAGCCGCGGGGTAACAATCATGGATCGCACTACCCAGGGACCGCCCGACTGCAAGGACGCACCTTGGGCTCACTCTTCGCGTCCCCGTTACCCCCCCTTCCACACCAGTCTGCCAACCCGAGTTTATCCCGGCTCAAAAAGTGTCACTAGCTTCGCGGTCGAAAGGTACTTTATTCGGCCAGCTAAATGTGAGGCATGCGTTCAACATGACAAGAGGGACGAGCAACGATCGGTCCTTAACTGACATAGACGGAATCACTATAGTTCAAAACCCTATAAGACTCCGCCCGGTCTCCGTTTATCCATCAACACTTGATTACTTTTCATGATCACAATTACAGCTAACCATAACCTGGTATCCACCTATAACTCGCAGGTGACAGGAAATCACCCGACTTCTACCGGTCTAAGCATGGCTAAGCAATTTACTCGATCCTGACCTAACAGGATAAAAGATAATCCGGTGGCCAAGGTGATAATGCAACAACGGTTTCACTCAACTACTATAACTTAGTGCAACAATATATAACTATAACTCATGTAATAAGGAATAACTTTTTATAAATTTAGGAGGCTTAAAATGCTCCGGGGCTTGCCTTTTTCGAACGAGCTAGGGTGGTGATCGACGCACTCTGGCAGTTCCTCGCCTGACTCTTCTTCCTCGGGCACCTCCTGTGCCTAGGGTTCCTGCTGATCCGTCCAAGCCTGCTCCTCCGGTACTGCTACCTGCAACTCCTCCTGCGATCCTGTATGATGCAAGTGCATAAGGAAACATGCGAAGAATGCATCGAATTACGGTGGAGTGCTTTGATGACATGAGATGCAGATGAGCACATGGAATGAGCAGTTTGAATATAATTATTTCTTCTACAAGGTAGTCAACGTCATCCAAGAACATGTAACCTAAAACATACACCTTATCCTTCTATTAGTTAGCCTACCATCTACACATACAAGTGAACCTAAGCTACCAAAGCTTACCAACCTAACTCATCCATAACATCAGCAAGGCATCATGATGCTTCAAAGATACACCAAACATATTTTATTTCTCTCAATTTCTCATAAAGAATAATCTTTTATTCCCTATTTAGCTAGGGTTACACAACAACACCTATCTCTGGTGTAGATAAAAATCTACAAAAATTACAGTAGACTACTCTTACCCTAACTAACCTACCACTAAATTTTCATGAGAATTGCACAAGTAAAACTGCCTGTACAAAATAAACAAGTTATAGCCTAATTGTGAGCATGAATTTATTTTATACTAGAAAAAGTGTCAAACAACAGATTTCACAATTTTCTTAGGTTACTCACAGTAAACCAACATACTACAAAAATTATCAGATGTATGTTGTATACAAATTTTGCTCTATAGTAAAAATAACAGATATTACCAATTAAAAGCATTTGAACTACACTTCAAAATTTTTCCACAGAACATGCTTCACTGGCATTTTTCCTAGAAAGTACATCACTAATAAAGACCAATGTAACAAGAATCATATTTTTCCCTTTATTATTTTATTTACTACACTTTTTCTAAGATAACAGCATATATAACAATTAAATAAAATTGCACAGTAGAGTGTCACAAAAATCACATGAGATATTTTTAAACTGTAGATCTATTCAAAAGGAACATTTCACAATTTGTTTCATGATTTTTGGAGCTATAAATCTTGAGATACAATTTTTGGAAGCCTTTTTCAGATTTTCTGGAAATCAATTTCTTTAAAACCGAAAATCAAAACCGGCTTTAAACGCTACGTGCACACCGCGGTGACACCCGGAACCGAAACGCTGAGACAGACAGGCGGGACCCACGGGTCAGAAGGGCCCACCCGTCAGCCGCAGTCGGCCAGAGGCGGCGCTGACCGACGAGCTCTCGCCGACGGCGAGGTCTCCAGTCAGGCCGTGACTGTCATCGTGATCTCCGTCTTCGCGCGAACCTAGCGAGCCAGCTAGCGCGGTCAAAGGAGCTCAGGAGCATGCTCACCGGCAGCCATGGCGGCACGGTGGCTCGGCTCACCGCCGGCCGGCCAACTCCGACCGGGATGGGGTGTGTGGGGTGGTCTGCGAGCTTCACCACGTGAGTGCGGTGCTCGTGCACGTGAGAAGAGAGCGAGAAGGGGGACGGAGGGGTGAAGTTCACGGGGCAGTGCGCTGCCGGTGAACTCGACCAACTCCGGCGAGGCATTCCCGCCGACGGGGGCCTTACCACGGCGCGATAGGGCGAGCACAGGATTCGTGGAGTCGTGGCGGAGCCCTATGCAAGATGTAGCAGTTGGCGGTGAGCTCTAGCGGCGGGAAACTCCAACTCCGGCGAGGCGCGCGACGGCGGAGGCGGAGGCGGAGTTTGCTGCTGCTGTGCGGTCGGGCGAGGAAGAATGGAGGGAGCAACCGAGGAGGACGAGCGCGCGGAGGGGGTAAGCGGGCGCGGACGCTGCGGGGGCCACAGGGCGCGTGTCGCGCGGCTCCGACGGCGTGCGGCCACGCGGCGGCCGAACGCTGCCGCGGCGCCACGACGCCACGCGCGGGCGCGCGCGCGCGGGCGGGAGGGAGACGACGCGGGCGCGGGCCAGGCCGGCTTCGGCCATGGGCCGGGATGTGAGGCTGCGGCCCAGTAAAGCGAAATCCAATTTTTCTTTTACAAAAATATTTTCAGATTTAATTCTTTGTTTCAAAATTGAATTTGGAGATGAAAAAGAGGTTTTCAGAAATCTGGCCCAAAATAAAAGTTGTTCAAAATTTTATTCTCTACAACTTTCATATAGAGCACTTTTCAAAATTCTCAATAGATTTTGCATTTGAGATTTAAAGCTAATTTAAAATCAAAAACTCATTTACTTAGAATATTTTTTAAAACAGAATTTGAGGAAGACTTGAATTCAAAATTTTGCTCCAATAATCAAGTTGATTTACTCTAGATTATTTAAAATTGCTACTTCTCAAATGTTCACCAACTTTTTAACACTTATATCAAACTTAGGGTTCCCATTTATTTGTTTTTCAAATTAAATTTGAAAGAGCTACAATTCAAATAATGCTAATCATGCAATGATGTTGAATGCTTATGCTTTGAATGATAATGCATGCTTAACACCCAGGGGTGTTACAGCGACTCTCCCAACGAGTATTGCTCAATGATTTCACAGTCAAATCTTGAACATGTTCAAGCAAAACATTCCATCTTTGGTAGAACTTGAAAATAATACATATATCCTCTGCACAATTCCAAAGAATGTAATAGCTTTACTGCATGATTTAGCCATATCACATAGAGTCAGATTAAGACTATGGCATGCACATGGCATATACAAAGCTCTTCGATTTATCTCACGCAAACGGCTTTGTACCCCCTTATGTTTTCCTTTCATATTAGATGTAACACCCAAATTTTAGAGTTAACAAATTTTAAATAATTTAGATAACAATTAATGAGAAATTAAAAATTTTAAAAAATATTTGGTGTTGCATTCATGCTGTTGCATTTATTTTATTTTGTGGTGTGGTTATATTGGTTTTGTTTTATTTGATTTGGTTTAGAAAAATTTGATTTGAAAATGTGTTTGGAAAATTTGAAAAGAAAAGAAACAAAAGAAAAAAAAAAGAGAAAACAACTTACCTACTTACCTGGCAGCCGCCGGCCCGCTTACCTCTCCGCCTGGGCCGCACGGTGGGCCGCTGTTTTTCCTTCTCCGCGCCAGCGCCGCGCCTGCCCGCGTGGGCCGCCCAGCAGTCGAGCCCAGCAGCCGAGCCCGCCCAGCCACGCGCTTTTCTTCTCTCCTTACTTCGCTGACAGGTGGGGCCAGGTGGTCAGTCGTCTTCTTCCTATCGTATTCGAGCCGGACTTCGAACCGGAAGCGAACGCAACATCCGTCCTGTGATTTCCGGGATCTCCTACCCGTATACGGCATCTTGGGGCTACAAATAGGAAGAGGAGACTCTCTATTTTTCGTTTTCCATCTAAAACTCGAGCTTCATCACGTGAGATTGAGCGTAGGAGACCGGAACCCTAGGTTCTTGCGGCCGGTACGTCGTCGGGGCTTGTGGGTGAATTTGAGGCCGTGTTCTTCGTTTTGGTGAGCTCGCCATCTTCTCCTCTCCCTCCCAATGCTCTTCTTTTAAGTTTTTGTGCTTTAAATCGCGGGTTTGGAGTTCACCGTGGCCAACAATGGCGCCGCCGTCCCTCTCCTTGCCGCGCTCTCTCCTCGGGACATTGTAGAGGGCATAAATCGTGTAGAGGAGTTAGGGTTGATCTTCTCGACCGATTGGAAGTGGTTGGGGGAAGTTTGGTGGTCGGGAACGGCGAAGCCGGATATTTCCGGCGAGCTCCGATGGTCGGCTATGGTGGCCGCCAGCCGGAGGGGAGAAAGAAGCCGTGTTCCCTCTCTCTCTTTTGGCTGGGAACGATTTCGGCCGTCCGATCTTGGATCGACGGTCGAGATTAGAACATACCTTTTCGATGACAGTTTTGCAAATAAGCCCTTATAATTAATGCTGACTCAACCCGCGGTCCAAAGCGCGTTTACAAACTTTTGTTTTCTCTATTTGAAAGCGTACTTTGGTTCGGTTATGTAGAAATACGTTTTCGCGTTGTGAAAGCGTATTCTTTTCCGGTTTAGTCAAAAATACGTTTTCAGGTATTTACAGTTTTGCCACTAGAATTGTTTTGGTCATAAAATCTTCGTTTTAATTCCGAATTGATCCGTTCAAATTGCGTTAGGTTCGTATTTGAGAGCTCTACATGTTAGTGTAGTTGTACAGTTAGTTTTGATAATTTATTCTTCGAGGTTATAATTAAGTATTTATTTATCTATAGGAAATCTTAGAAAATTCATAACTTTCACGTTTTAACTCCGAATTTGGTGATCTTTGCGTCTGTGTGATCGTAGAAACGTGTAGAAGAGTTTTATAAGCTTTTATTACTGTTTTGTTACTATTGGTGTACTGTTCTAATTATATCTCTTTGTTTGCTTCGTGTATGTTTGATTGGATGCATGTGTGTTGTTGATTGATGATCGAATATAGAAGGTGAGCAGTATTTGGACGATTCGGAGTATTACTTTGAGCCAAGTCAGCAGTATCACTTGGAGAGCTTTGTTCAAGGCAAGTATAACACAGGACTATCCTTGTTACCTATACATTGAATTGTCATACATATGCATGTGCTTACCTTGACAACCTTAGAGATTATAACTTAGTGATTGTTATCTTGATTCCTTGTCAACCTTGGGAATGCATATGGGTAGCTACTGCTAGTGCTTAAACTAAGAACAATGATCTTGTAATTTGATTAATGGATTAAGCAATCAACTATTAAGATGATTTTATTATTGTTAAAAGGGGGCTAGAGCTTGTGTATTATTTTGATGCTCTGGTTTCTCTCCATAAGGACTTATCTGTAAGTGATAACCGGGATATACAGTACAGCTGTGAGGGCTATATGGCTCTGGCTTTAGTTGTTCAAGAGACCTTTTCTAGCTTGTTAGAGGTTACCTTAAATGGCGTAAGAATGGCTTGCCATGTTGGGTGTAGTCCGAGCCCCTGGCCTAGTGTGTATAGGCTGCGGTTGTTGTGCCACAGGGAAGGGGGGTTCTACATCTGCCTGCCGAGTGAAATCTAATGGCCCTAACTTGTTAGACGAACTTTTGAGTGGCTTTATATGGTTCTCGGGTGTTTGGGCTTGATCTCCCCACTCATTTGGAAATCATGACTTACAGTGAAAGTGTACACCTCTGCGCAGAGTTAAAAACTGGTATACTAGCCGTGCTCACGGATACGAGCGGCCTTGGGGATTCTTATGGAATAGTTGATCATAACTGTTATATCATGCTTAATTATTGTTGATTATTATTATGCTCATGTTAATGCTATTCATTATCCTTATTACAATTGATCATTGGTTCTTTAATGGGAAGTGGTTTATCTTGATGCTACTCAATTGCTAATATATGATTAAAAGCTAAATGCAGTTAAACAGTGTCTAGCCTTTTTGAGCCTCATGAACCCTGTGTTATATTTGTTGAGTTCGACATGGACTCACCCTTGCTATTTCCACCATAACAGATGAAGATATAGAGGAAGATTATCGGAATGAGTACTAGTCTTGGTGTCAACCAGTCAACCGTGTCCCTGTGTGGAGTTTCCGCTGAAGAATTACTATTAGTTATTATTACCTATCGTTCAAGACTATGTCTTAAATACTTATTCGTTATGTAATAAGCACTGTGATGATACTTTGTAATTTGTCAACTTATGTGTGCGACTGTTTCCTGGGGCGCACATGAGTCTTTTATGCATCCTATTTTTGTCCTTAAAAATGGGTGTGACAGATTGGTATCAGAGCCATGTTGACTGTAGGACGCAAGCCTAGTTAGAATGGTCGTTAATAGCATCCATACTCCATTTAATTCATGCTTCCTCTTTTCACCTTGTTAATTACTAAAGTTTTATGCTTCCTTTACTTTATTCTATTGCGAAAATACACTGATTCTATCTAATCTATGTCTAAATTTTATAGATGCCTCCTCATCCCCGTTTGTCAGCTGCACAGTACGTTGCCCGTTTCAAACCTCAGGAGCCGTATGAAGATGGTGAGCAAGAGCTATCTGATGCTGAATCAAGAGTTGGTGATACACCAATGGAGAATGTAGTTATGGGATGGACTACGAAGTTTCATATCATGGTTCCTAAAGCTGATGCTTTCTTCCATGACATGTTGACAAGAACCTTGGACAACTACTACTACGACTGGGAAGCTACGTTGGAGTATCGTAGTGCAGAGTATAGTCATCCATGGATGGATTCCTATTGGGAAACGGAGTTATGGGTTAAGAAAAGGGATCTTACCACTAAGGAGCCTAAGGTGGAGTCAAAGTTCATTACCAGAGTGAGCCGGGCAACTGTGGAGATAAGCATGGAGGATGTCGCTTTCAATGCATTTGTTTACTACCATGGTCTACGCTCGGACAAGACGTTAAAGGGTGCACTCCGGCATTTTCCTTGTTTCTTACATGACAAGGGTATTTGGACGGTGCCGCCTGCAGATGATTCCTCCTTGACTTTACAAGCTACGGTGGGATTAGCTCGTGAATTGGCTCTCCATGAGGTGGATTTGAAGGATGAGTTGCTGAAGGAAAAAGAACTTAAGGAGCAAGCTTATAAGGAGATTGACCAATTAAGAGAGGAGTTAGGTCGTCCCAAGATTTATGAGAAGCTTAATTAGGCAATAGGAAAAATCCCTATGTAATAGGAACGATAGTAGTTGTGTGTTAATTTTAAGTTTGGATTATTTTAAGAGTTAGTTTGTGGTGTGAACAATTGTGTGATTGATGGATTGTTATTATGATAATGTGTGATTTGGATCTTTGTAATGTGTGCTGGAGTTTTGTAGACATGCCTACAAGTTCCATGGTTAAGAATATTAAGTTTGATCAAAATATATTAGTTGAATATGAGGTTAACTTAGTTCTGTCCTTTGCTGATTTTTAGATCAGTCTGGGATGTTTTAGAAATAACTTAAAATCCGTTCATGAGAAATTTAAGAAACTTTACTGGGAATAATTAGACTTCTATATCTTTCCAACCCCATAAGAATCACTTTAATATCTATTCTGAGCTAAGAGATATACCTGTTCCAAGTTAGAGTTACTGCACAGTCTGGAATTCTGAAACAGTTTCGGTTAAGTTCAGTTTTTGGCCAATTTATTGACAGAATCAGAAAAAGTGTTGTTAATAAAAGTTGTAGATAATTTTGAAAGCTTTCCAACCATGTAAAGATCATCTGAATTGGACGTCTGTAGCTCGAGATATGACAGTTTTACTGAGTTGCTGAAATTGGAGCTCGTCCAGAAAAATCAGATTTTGCTTATCTATTGAATACATCATCTCGGATCGTACTGTATTTCAATTTCTGTGTTTTTGGAAACAGATGTCAGGCAGAGGTCGTGGCAGAGGTCGTGGAGGTGCTAACATACCCATTACTATGGAGGAACTTATGCAAACTCAGAACCAGATGATGCAGATGTTTATGCAGCACATGCAGAACAATCCCGCTGCAGGAGGACCACCGCCTGTGCAAGTGAGGGATAAGCGTGGGGAATTTTTGAAGGGACGCCCTCCAGTGTTTTCTCATGCTGCTGATCCTTTAGAGGCAGATGATTGGGTGAGGGCAGTGGAGAAACAACTGAATATAGCCCAATGCAATGATATGGAGAAGGTGTTATATGCATCTGGTCAGTTATAGGGGACAGCTCAGACTTGGTGGGAGTCGTATCAAGCTGCACGCCCTAACAATGCTCCTCCTATCACTTGGAATGAGTTTGTTAGAGATTTTCGAGCTCGTCATATTCCTGAAGGTATAATTGAGCTGAAGCAGGAAGAATTCAGAAACCTTAGGATGGGACAGATGAGTGTTAGTGAATATCATGATAGATTTACCCAGTTGGCTCGCTATGCTCCTAATGAAGTGAGAGAAGATGCAGACAGACAACGTCTCTTCTTGAAGGGAATTTATTATGATCTTCGCTTGCAGTTGAAGGGGAACAACTATGCTAGTTTTCAAGAGCTGGTAAATAAAGCTATTGTGCTTGATAATGAGCGCAGAGAGATGGACAGGAAGAGGAAGATGAAGGTACAAAGCTCAGGAAGCAACAACCGTCAGCGCACTAATTCTCAGCATGGTTTTCATCAGAAGTTTCAGGGACCGGTTAGTCAATGGAATCGCAATCCGAATCAGAGATGGTCCCAGAATTGGCAAGGTAATCAGTCACAACAGCGTTCATCATATCCACAACGTCAACAGTATCAGCAGACTGGGCAACAGACTCCTCGCACTGGGAATTCCAATGTTACCCCCATGAAGAATAATGCTCCCAGCACTCCTACTAGATGCTTTGTCTGCGGTAAAGAGGGGCATATGTCTTACCATTGTCCTGAGAAGCAGAATCAGCAGACTCCTCAGAGCCAGAAGAGCAACCAGAAGCAATCTGGTACTGGAAGGGTGAATCACGTGTCTTTTGATACAGTTCATGATGCACCAGAAGTTATGATTGGTACGTTCAATGTACATTCCACTCCCGCAACTGTTCTTTTTGACTCTGGAGCATCTCATACATTCATATCCAACATTTTTGTTAAAATGCATAGTATACCCATGCTAGCTATGAAAGAATCTCTCTTAGTAAATTCACCTGGAGGTACCATGCAAACCAGTAATCGTTGTCTTCCAATTAGTATGGTATTAAGGGGGGTAGAGTTTAAGATAACTCCTATAGTGTTGAGGACATCTGGTATTGATGTGATATTGGGTATGGACTGGATGAAGCAAAATCAGGCAGAGATTCAGTGTCAGCAAAAAGTGGTAGTTGTGACTGCACCTAATGGAGATAAAATCAATGTGGATGTAGCAGTGCAGAAGCAACCAACCGCTGTGGTGAATCAGCTTGAAAATACTATTAAGGAGAATTCAGTGATTGAGGAATTTCCGGATGTCTTCCCTGATGAATTGCCAGGTATGCCACCTGACCGAGACATTGAATTTCTTATTGAATTACTTCCTGGAACTGCACCTATAGCCAAACGACCATATAGGATGGGAGTAGATGAATTAGAAGAACTTAAGAAACAAATTAAAGAATTACAAGAAAAAGGTTTTATTAGACCTAGTTCATCACCTTGGGGAGCACCAGTTATTTTTGTTGATAAGAAAGATGGTGGTCAGAGGATGTGTGTTGATTACCGGCCACTAAATGAGGTAACTATCAAGAATAAGTATCCTTTGCCCAGGATTGATGACTTGTTTGATCAGTTGAGAGGTGCTTGTGTGTTCTCTAAGATTGATTTACGTTCTGGATATCATCAGTTGAAGATTCGTGTTTCTGATATTCCAAAGACAGCTTTTACTACAAGGTATGGATTGTATGAGTATACTGTTATGTCATTTGGATTGACCAATGCACCTGCATACTTTATGTACATGATGAATAAGGTGTTCATGGAATATTTGGATAAGTTTGTGGTAGTGTTTATTGATGATATACTGGTATTTTCCAAGACAGAGGTAGAGCATGCTGAACATTTGAGGTTGGTATTGCAGAAACTTAGAGAGCATAAACTGTATGCGAAGCGAAGTAAATGTGAGTTTTGGTTGAAGGAAGTTTCTTTCCTTGGTCATATTGTTTCTAATGGAGGGATATCAGTGGATCCAGGTAAAGTAAAGGATGTATTAAATTGGAAACCACCTATTGATGTTAGCGAGATTCGTAGTTTCTTGGGATTAGCTGGATATTACAGACGGTTCATTGAAGGGTTTTCTAAACTTGCTAAACCTATGACGTCTCTGTTAGAGAAGAATGCCAAGTTTGTGTGGTCAGATAAATGTCAAGCTAGTTTTGAGGAATTGAAGAAGAGGTTGACTACAGCGCCTGTTTTGGTTTTGCCAGATTTGAGTAAGAAGTTTTCTATTTATTGTGATGCTTCTCGTCAAGGTTTGGGATGTGTTCTTATGCAAGAAGGCAGAGTTGTGGCTTATGCATCTAGGCAGTTGAGAAAGCATGAGTTGAATTATCCTACACATGATTTGGAATTAGCAGCTGTAGTTCATGCTTTAAAGATTTGGAGACATTATTTGATTGGACATAAGAGTGATATATACACTGATCATAAGAGTTTGAAGTATATTTTCACTCAGTCAGATCTGAATTTGAGGCAACGCAGATGGTTAGAGTTGATTAAGGATTATGATATTGAGATACACTATCATCCTGGTAAGGCTAATGTAGTAGCTGATGCTCTTAGTAGGAAAAGCTATGTTAATGAGATACAGAAATTGACTATGACTAGGGAATTATGTGCTGAATTTGAATATTTGAATTTGGGAATTGTTACTAATACAATGGAATTAGTGATAGAGCCTACCTTAGAGCAAGAAATTTACAAGGGGCAGTTGAAGGATGAGAAACTAAAGAAGATAGCGGAAGATATAGTGATTGGTAAGTCACCAGGTTTTCAAATGGATGATAATGGAATTTTGTGGTTTGGAAAGAGGCTGTGTGTACCTGAGGATCAAACTGTTAGACAGGCAATTCTTCGCGAAGCTCATGAGTCAGCTTATTCTATTCATCCTGGTAGTACTAAGATGTATTTGGATCTGAAACAGAAATATTGGTGGGTTGGATTAAAGCGAGATGTGGCTGAGTATGTGGCATTGTGTGACACTTGTCAGAGAGTGAAAGCAGAGCATCAGAGACCTGCTGGATTGTTACAACCAATGAAGATTCCTGAATGGAAGTGAGAGGAAGTTGGTATGGATTTTATAGTAGGGTTACCTCGTACTCAGAAAGGTTATGACTCTATTTGGGTGATAGTAGATCGGTTAACTAAAGTTGCTTATCAATTAGAGTTGCCTGAGAATTTATCTGGAGTACATGATGTGTTCCATGTTTCACAACTTAAGAAGTGTTTGCGTGTGCCTGAGGAGCAGATACCTTTAGAAGAGTTGACTGTTAAGGAAGATCTTACATATGAAGAGTTTCCGATCAAGATTTTAGAAACTGCTGAGAGAGTTACTCGAAGTCGGGTTATTAAGATGTGTAAAGTGCAGTGGAATCGATATTCAGAGGCAGAGGCAACTTGGGAAAGAGAGGATGAATTGAGAAAATCATATCCGCAGTTGTTTGAGTAAGCAGTCCAATCTCGAGGACGAGATTCTTTTAAGGGGGGTAGAATTTGTAACACCCAAATTTTAGAGTTAACAAATTTTAAATAATTTAGATAACAATTAATGAGAAATTAAAAATTTTAAAAAATATTTGGTGTTGCATTCATGCTGTTGCATTTATTTTATTTTGTGGTGTGGTTATATTGGTTTTGTTTTATTTGATTTGGTTTAGAAAAATTTGATTTGAAAATGTGTTTGGAAAATTTGAAAAGAAAAGAAACAAAAGAAAAAAAAAGAGAAAACAACTTACCTACTTACCTGGCAGCCGCCGGCCCGCTTACCTCTCCGCCTGGGCCGCACGGTGGGCCGCTGTTTTTCCTTCTCCGCGCCAGCGCCGCGCCTGCCCGCGTGGGCCGCCCAGCAGTCGAGCCCAGCAGCCGAGCCCGCCCAGCCGCGCGCTTTTCTTCTCTCCTTACTTCGCTGACAGGTGGGGCCAGGTGGTCAGTCGTCTTCTTCCTATCGTATTCGAGCCGGACTTCGAACCGGAAGCGAACGCAACATCCGTCCTGTGATTTCCGGGATCTCCTACCCGTATACGGCATCTTGGGGCTACAAATAGGAAGAGGAGACTCTCTATTTTTCGTTTTCCATCTAAAACTCGAGCTTCATCACGTGAGATTGAGCGTAGGAGACCGGAACCCTAGGTTCTTGCGGCCGGTACGTCGTCGGGGCTTGTGGGTGAATTTGAGGCCGTGTTCTTCGTTTTGGTGAGCTCGCCATCTTCTCCTCTCCCTCCCAATGCTCTTCTTTTAAGTTTTTGTGCTTTAAATCGCGGGTTTGGAGTTCACCGTGGCCAACAATGGCGCCGCCGTCCCTCTCCTTGCCGCGCTCTCTCCTCGGGACATTGTAGAGGGCATAAATCGTGTAGAGGAGTTAGGGTTGATCTTCTCGACCGATTGGAAGTGGTTGGGGGAAGTTTGGTGGTCGGGAACGGCGAAGCCGGATATTTCCGGCGAGCTCCGATGGTCGGCTATGGTGGCCGCCAGCCGGAGGGGAGAAAGAAGCCGTGTTCCCTCTCTCTCTTTTGGCTGGGAACGATTTCGGCCGTCCGATCTTGGATCGACGGTCGAGATTAGAACATACCTTTTCGATGACAGTTTTGCAAATAAGCCCTTATAATTAATGCTGACTCAACCCGCGGTCCAAAGCGCGTTTACAAACTTTTGTTTTCTCTATTTGAAAGCGTACTTTGGTTCGGTTATGTAGAAATACGTTTTCGCGTTGTGAAAGCGTATTCTTTTCCGGTTTAGTCAAAAATACGTTTTCAGGTATTTATAGTTTTGCCACTAGAATTGTTTTGGTCATAAAATCTTCGTTTTAATTCCGAATTGATCCGTTCAAATTGCGTTAGGTTCGTATTTGAGAGCTCTACATGTTAGTGTAGTTGTACAGTTAGTTTTGATAATTTATTCTTCGAGGTTATAATTAAGTATTTATTTATCTATAGGAAATTTTAGAAAATTCATAACTTTCACGTTTTAACTCCGAATTTGGTGATCTTTGCGTCTGTGTGATCGTAGAAACGTGTAGAAGAGTTTTATAAGCTTTTATTACTGTTTTGTTACTGTTGGTGTACTGTTCTAATTATATCTCTTTGTTTGCTTCGTGTATGTTTGATTGGATGCATGTGTGTTGTTGATTGATGATCGAATATAGAAGGTGAGCAGTATTTGGACGATTCGGAGTATTACTTTGAGCCAAGTCAGCAGTATCACTTGGAGAGCTTTGTTCAAGGCAAGTATAACACAGGACTATCCTTGTTACCTATACATTGAATTGTCATACATATGCATGTGCTTACCTTGACAACCTTAGAGATTATAACTTAGTGATTGTTATCTTGATTCCTTGTCAACCTTGGGAATGCATATGGGTAGCTACTGCTAGTGCTTAAACTAAGAACAATGATCTTGTAATTTGATTAATGGATTAAGCAATCAACTATTAAGATGATTTTATTATTGTTAAAAGGGGGCTAGAGCTTGTGTATTATTTTGATGCTCTGGTTTCTCTCCATAAGGACTTATCTGTAAGTGATAACCGGGATATACAGTACAGCTGTGAGGGCTATATGGCTCTGGCTTTAGTTGTTCAAGAGACCTTTTCTAGCTTGTTAGAGGTTACCTTAAATGGCGTAAGAATGGCTTGCCATGTTGGGTGTAGTCCGAGCCCCTGGCCTAGTGTGTATAGGCTGCGGTTGTTGTGCCACAGGGAAGGGGGGTTCTACATCTGCCTGCCGAGTGAAATCTAATGGCCCTAACTTGTTAGACGAACTTTTGAGTGGCTTTATATGGTTCTCGGGTGTTTGGGCTTGATCTCCCCACTCATTTGGAAATCATGACTTACAGTAAAAGTGTACACCTCTGCGCAGAGTTAAAAACTGGTATACTAGCCGTGCTCACGGATACGAGCGGCCTTGGGGATTCTTATGGAATAGTTGATCATAACTGTTATATCATGCTTAATTATTGTTGATTATTATTATGCTCATGTTAATGCTATTCATTATCCTTATTACAATTGATCATTGGTTCTTTAATGGGAAGTGGTTTATCTTGATGCTACTCAATTGCTAATATATGATTAAAAGCTAAATGCAGTTAAACAGTGTCTAGCCTTTTTGAGCCTCATGAACCCTGTGTTATATTTGTTGAGTTCGACATGGACTCACCCTTGCTATTTCCACCATAACAGATGAAGATATAGAGGAAGATTATCGGAATGAGTACTAGTCTTGGTGTCAACCAGTCAACCGTGTCCCTGTGTGGAGTTTCCGCTGAAGAATTACTATTAGTTATTATTACCTATCGTTCAAGACTATGTCTTAAATACTTATTCGTTATGTAATAAGCACTGTGATGATACTTTGTAATTTGTCAACTTATGTGTGCGACTGTTTCCTGGGGCGCACATGAGTCTTTTATGCATCCTATTTTTGTCCTTAAAAATGGGTGTGACATTAGAGCCATTGTCATAACCTTGACCTCTAATATCATCAACATTAAGACCAAATGATTTGATGGAGTCAACTAATACATTGAAAAGCCCCTCGCCAGATATGTCATCCACCTTCAAGGAACCAAGAAAGTACTCCCCAATTTTTATTTTTCCATCAGACATATCAACACATCGAACTAACAAACTCATTTGTTCTTGGTGACTCACATCTGGGATACAGTCAGGGATAACTGAGAAATATTTGGCCTATTTAACAATCTTTATGATGGAATTTGTAATGCTAGAAGCCATAAGTGAAATCAACTCATTCTGAATTTTATGACTAAGATAATGATATTGCAACTCTTTCTTTTGAATGCGTCTAAGGTGTTCTTGCATTACCAAGTCAAATTCAGCAACCATCTCACAAGTAGCTAAGAAATTACCATTCACATCATTGTAAAGTTGCTCACTAGATCCTCCAAAAGCTAAACTGCGTTTACCAAGAAAATTGATAATGGCAACAATTCTTATTAGAACTAGCCTTATGCGTTCTTTCTCTTTTGTGATTTGATGTTGCAACTCCTTATCAATTGTTTCATGTTTGCTTAATCTTACTCTTAATTCATTCCAGGAGTTCATGTTGGTCATATGATCCACGCTAACTTCATGCTCTTTTAGTTTCTCACCAACATGGCTCCAATCTCTATACCCATCATGCCCCAGTGAACTCTTGCGGTTGCTAGAACCAAACAACTTACAACAAAAGCAAAACACTTTGTCAACACTTCTTGAATAGACCAACCATTTCCTATCACGTACCTCTCCATTGCTCATTCTTCTAGAATAATGAGTGTATGCAAAATGTCTTGATCTGGCATCCATAGGAAACACAATATTTTCTTCTCTAATAAGCCCCTTCTCCACTAATATGTCCCTTGCTTTGTTATCAAGATTATCCCAATTTACTGGATCATACATATCAATAGTAAAAGCTGGTTCTTCATCAACATGAGTAGATTCCGTCGTAGGAGAATTAATTATGGGCTCATGATCACTCACATTATTATCATCCATATTGATGCCAACATTATCTTCTATAGGGTCTTCATCTTCTGGATGTGTAGTTTGTTCCTCCACATGAACTATTGCCCATTCATCTGGATTTGTAATTGTTGTAGTGCTTGTATCTCTCTTATAAAATTTATCAAGAGCTCCTCTTTGTGATTCTTTTAAGTCCTCTAGCCTTCTTTTCTTTTTTCTTTTTGAACTTCCAGATTCATGTTTTTTGGGCAACATGAGGTCACTGTAAGTTTACAAAAGTAGTAAGTAATTAAATAAAATTATGCCATACATTACTGATTTTGCTGCACTATGCGATCCCAAATCTAAAGAAGTAAAGAGTAAAGAACTAAAGAATGGGACCAATTAGCTTTTTACCTGAACCTGATGGGTGGCGAGTAGGAAGCCACGAACAACCAAACAGATGGGCGGCGTGGCAGCGTCCGCTCGGACTTGCACAGGAACGATCGTTGATCGGACGGATTCGATGTCGATTTGATGATGTTAATAGCTCCTTCACTCGCACACGCAGGAACGAGTCGCGACCGCGCGGCGCGGCGCGGCGGTAGGGCACGGGAGTCGGTGAGTCGCGGACGACGAACGCGGAGGCAGCTGATGAGCTGAATCAACGATTTCTTTTGTTCTTGGGCTGTTGGGCTGAAGACTATAGGTACTTACCTATTTGGGGTTGGGCCCCCTGGCCTCATGGGCCCTGTGCAGCTGCTCTGGTGGCACCCCCAGGGCCGGGCCTGCAACCATCTCACATAGTCTACAAACAGACGGTTCTTTACTAGTAACCGTCTCCAATAAAAACAAAACAGACGATGTTTAATGTAAGCTGTCTCCATTATGAATAATTTTTTACTGCTATAAACAGCTGCCCGTGTCTGATCAGTGTAAAAATGAGACAGGTAGGAGAACACCATCTCTGATATTTTACAGATTGAGACATTTAAAAAAGCAAACCGTCTTGCAGTAATATCAAATTTTTACTATCCTTTAAATACAAACTCATATTTAAATAAAAATGGAAAAAAGCAGAACTGTTGCCTAGAAAATCGATATGTGTGTGCTAAAAAACTTGCAAACAGCCAAAAACTTTTTCCCCTTGTCTCATCGAATGTTTGCTTCTCCTTTCTTGTTTGTTGTACGTAGATTTTAAAGTATAATAGATTTTCCTTCTTTTACCTCAAATAATGGTGGTAATTTTATAGAAAGTTAAGTAGATCCAATGGTTACTGATTGCCAGAGTCTATATATTTGATGGCTAGATATTTGTGACTAACTAGCATGGGGCTCCCGTACGTTGGCACGGGGCTTTTTTTTATTGTGGATGGAGGAGGAGCAGAAGGGAGAAGGGGAAGAAAACTGGAAAGTACTGTAGCCGTAACCATGTACTGTAGCTGGAACGGGTTGCGGGTTGTGCACGGTTTCATAACGGGTTTGTACAGTGGGTAGTACTGTCCATAACGGGGCAGGTGAAATTTAAAATGTAGTCTTAGTTCCCACTCAAAAAATTTTCACTTCATCCCATCGACTTGTTGGACATATGCATGGAGCATGAAATATATATATAAAAACATAATTAATTTTACAGTTTGTATGGGTTTTATGAGGTGCATGATTGAATACCTATTTGTTATAGTTACACATACGCTACGTTACCTGAAAACACGCGCACTTGCATTGCAATTTGCATGTGTCGCATTCTCCTTAACTGCGGCGATGTCGACACCTTGGTGGACCGTGTCACCGGCGTGGGTAGTGGCTGCGCGGCATGGGCGTTCCCATTTGGCCAGTTTCCCATCTGGTTCTTGTGCGTGCAGCAATTTGTTGACCATGCAAGAAGGTCTGATGCTGGCCGTTCAAATTTTGGACAAGACAGGAGGGAGGACTGCATGCATCGCTAGCGAGGAAGGACAGTCGTGCAGCCATAGAGCCGCGCCAGGATGCAGGGGCGCGTGCATTCCGTGATTGAGAAACACGTGCGCGTTATAGGTGGACGCAAACGCGGGAAATGAAATCATGTGGGGCCCGCTGTCTGTGGCATGCGAGCTGTCGTCAGTGCGTGTGCGCCAGCAGGAGTAGCAGCGCGCGCTCCCCTATATTCTACTGGCTATTTTTTTTTCTCTTTCGAGGTTTGTGGGAGATAAAAATGGTAGAGAGATTGTTTGACATTCATATAGAAGTGAAAGTACTATTTTCAAAAATTTATATACCTTATGTGTCATAATACTTTATATAGGATTGATAATTCAACCGGTACAGAAACATTAAAATTGGTTATCATGAAAAAACTAGGTAAAAATACATCTTATTTGTCAACATACAAATAGCTAATATAAAGCACATGTGGCTCCCGTTTTCTTCTATACCAAAATACTTGTTATTAATATCCTGGAAAAAACAATACAAGGTAAACAATTTTTAAAATGCATGAAGTTATATAAACTTTGTACTAAATTCAAAATTTTGTATTGGAAGATTCAAAAATTTGAACTATCATATTATAAAACTTTACACTGTTAAGTTTAAAACTTTACACCCAAAATTTATAAAACTTTGAACTTTGATATTGCAAACTTTATACTTCTAAGGAAAAAGTCTACTTGACCCCCGAACTATGGGGGTGGTCCAGTTTATCCCTCAACTATGAAACAGTCTTATTTACCCCTGAACTTTACAAAACCGGCCAAATCACCCCCTCGAGCGGTTTTGGACGGTGGTTTTGCTATAGTAACAACGGTTTGCTATACTATATGTTCACTGTATAGATCTACTCATGTGGAGTCCAACAAAATTGGATTTTTCATTTTGTGATTTAATATGATTTTTCAAAGATTCACACGAAATAAATATAAAAGAAAAGGACAAAAGCATTGTTACTGTAGCAAACCACCGTCCAAAACCGCTTGAGGGGTGATTTGGCCGGTTTTGCAAAGTTCAGGGGGTAAATTAGACCGTTTCATAGTTGAGGGGGTAAACTAGACCACCCCCAATAGTTAGGGGGTCACGTAGACTTTTTCCATACTTCTAACTACAAAACGTTGAACTATGAAATTTTAAAATTTGTGTGGCTATGTTTAAAACTTTACACTAAGAATTTATAAATTTTCGACTATAATACAACAAACTTTGTACTATAAGATTTAAAATTTTACATAAACTATATGAACTATCACATTACAAACTTTATACTGCTAGGTTCAAAACTGTACACTCAAAATTTATAAACTTTGAACTAAGACATTACAAACTTTATACTTTTTGGTTCAAAATTTTAAACTACTCCCTCCGTTCCAAATTATAGTTCACTTTAACTTTTTTGGTACATCCATTTTGCTATATATCTAGATACTATATTGTGTCTAGATACATACCAAAATGAATGAACCAAAAAAGTCAAAGTGAACTATAATTTGAAACGTAGGGAGTATCATATTATAAACTTTATGTTACTAGATTTGAAAATTTACACTCAGAGTTTATAAACTTTAAATTCTAACATTCTAGACTTTATAGTGGTAGACTCAAAACTTTAAACTAACACATTATAAACTTTCAATCTAATGCAAGATTCAAAACTTTGTAATTCTAAAAATTATATTTTAAATTCAGGAAGTTTATACTAGCACCTTTAAAAATCTGTACTTTATTAAAAATTTATATTTCAAACTTTGTTTTTAAAATTGAGGATCTTTATACTAGCCTATTTAAAACTTTGTATTTCAAGCTTAAAAACTCTATAATTTTAAACTTTATATTAGCATATTTAAAAATTTGTATTTCCAAAAATTTAAAACTTTATAATTTAGAACTTTATTTTATACTGACTCATTTGAAACTTTGTAATGAGATGCTATGAACTTTGTACACCTAAAATGGAACCTTATAATTTAAAACTTTGCACCAAATTTTTGAAAATTTTAACTACCAAATTCAAAACTTTGTACACCTGAGTGCAAAACATTATGAATACGTAAAATTATCTCAAAACATATCCAACATGGGTCTAGTTTTATAGATCTCATTATAACGAACGTATCAGTGCAAACGGAATTACAAAAGATACTTCACAAGAAAGTTATCACATTTTAAAGTTTGTATACCATCTGAAAATCCAAAGGAAACAACTCTGACAAAGAACCCACATGATCCTCACCCTTTACACGCTCGTTGCTCGGTCCTGCTTCTACGGGCCTGTTTAGTTGCCCATGCAACCCAAAAAAGTTTGCACAGTACCTGTCACATCGAATCTTGCGGCACATGCATGGAGTACTAAATGTATACGAAAGAAAAAACTAATTACACAGTTTAGTTGTAAATCACGAGATAAATCTTTTGAGCCTAATTAGTCCATGATTGGACACAAATTGCCAAATAAAACGAAAAGTGCTACAGTAGCCAAACCCAAACTTTTTCACCAACTAAACAACCCCTACTTGCGTCACGTGTCCACACTTTCTAATTTCCACTCTCCACGCTTGTCACGCATCTCTGCTTTTCTTGAGCCACGCGTCCGCGCGTTGGTACAGGGCGCAGCGCACGCGTGCTGAATAGCGATTGGGAGCGCGAGCCTGATGCTGCATTTGCGTGTACTAAGAGCTATCTCCAACAGTTTTCCATCATACTTTTTTTTTTGGCAAAATAAGAAAAAACCCTCTCCAATAGTTTGGCATGCTCCCTCCCCATCTTTCACAGCTTTGCAAAATTGTCTCCCGAGCGTGCATATACGCGAGCGGGTCGGCGACGCATCGAAGTCCGTCGACTATGGCATCCTTTGGTGGAAGGGCTTAAACGTGCACAGAAACAAATTCAAGGTTTCAGGTAAGAAAAGCGCAAGAGAGAAAGATCTGGTGGGTGGGCTTAAACGTGCATAGAAACAAATCCAGAGTTCCTCATGCAAAACATTGAACCAATTTATGGAAAAAAATACCGAGAAAAAAAATTTAGGATAAAAATATAAGGAACTCTTGGAGATAATCTCTTTTTTCCGTCCTCATACTAATTTGAGAGTTGGCAAACACCATGTTTTAATATGGGAAACTCTTAGAGATGCTATAAGTAAGAGTACATGGGCGCATCTGGTTTGCCTGCATGCGTGCCTGCAGCATGAGAGAAGTAGACTACAGTCACAAAGCAGGGTTGGTTACGGCCATGAACTTATCGTATCAATTATTGAATAGTGTTTTGTCTCGTAACAAATCAGCTTCACCCTGTCTTATCAGCCGCATAAATCTTCAGTCAAACAACTTCTTGTGCAGGCTGGTGATCCTTCCAGACGTTCTCTCCATTTTGCCTAGTCATTTCAGGTGGGAACCGAAGCCCTGCACGGTCACCCTCGCCTACCCTATACATGGCCATGCAGCCCAAGGCCCGGCAGCCTAGCACGAGGCCCGGTTTTTTGGCCCGACATGATCCCGGCACGCCCCGAAGGACATCGGGCTCGGGCTGGCCCAGCACGGGGCACCAGTCCGTGCCTGGGCCACTGCTTGGGCACAATGGGCGACACGACATGGCTCGGTAAAAAGAGAAAGGCCCGATGGTGGCCCGTTAGATTGGTAAAAGCTGAAATTTAGAATTTGGCTCAGCCCACATAATAGATATATAACTCCTATTCCTAATCCTAGTTCTCAGTTTCTCACTTTGTTTTCCCACCCGACCCGACGCCCCTGGCGCGAGTGGCGGCGACGCATGGCTATGTGGTGGCAGCGGTGCTCTCCCACACCTCTGCTCCCTTGATGGCGACTCTTCCCCACGCCCAGCTCGCCCTCCCTCCATTCTGACGTGGCGGCGGTGCTCACTGCCATGGAGATGCGGGCTTCAGGCGGGCACGACACGCTGGATGGCCGTGCTTTGCCGGGCCGACCTGGCCTGAAAATCGGCCCGACAGGGCATGCCTGGGCCTTTGGCCAGGCACGAGGCCTAGTTCGGCACGGCCCGAGAGGCACGGCGTGCCATGCCTGGCACGGGCCCGTGCCGGGCCGGCCCGATGGCCATATATCTATAGCCTATCCTATCTAAGGCCGTGTTTAGAATGGGGGTGAAAAGGGTGAAAAATGCATTGTAGCATGTTTCGACTTTTTTTTGGCAAATAGTGTCCAATCATGGATTATTTTGTTCAAAAGATTTGTCTCGCGATTTTACCCCACAACTGTATAATTAGTTTTTTCATCTATATTTAATGCTCTATGCATATGCTTTAAGATTCGTTACTGTAGTTTTTTGGAAAACTTTTTACAACTAAACAAGGCCTAACCGTACCGCGCCCACTTGGAAAGATCCTGTGCGTGCACACCCTTGCCAGGCCCTGCCACCTGGAAAGAAGGCGACATTCTGTCCTGATTGTTGACCGTGGAGGCATGCAAGCTGGCGCCCATGACTCTGAGCAGCACCAGTACTGGATAGGGCAGCAAAGTCTACCGTTTTCCAGGTACTGGATAGTTGACAGATGAGAGCAGAGGTCGTTTCGCGATTGGTAGCTGTGAGCTTGGACTTGGTGCTAGGAGATCTCAGAGATTTGTCATCCAACCATCAAAATGTAACCAAGAACAGAGATCGCAAGAAGTTGTGGGCAATACAAGGCATAGGCGGACCCACCCATAGGGCGAGGTGGGGCAGCCGCCCTACCTCCCCTCGGGCGGGACCCCAATCCCCGGAGCCAGAGATGGCAAGCGCGACCGGTAGATGGCAGACGCGGCGACTGCGAGGCTGTTGCGAATTGCGATTCCGAGGTTGAAGACGACAATCGTGGAGTTTCTGCGGGCTGCTGCTGTCTTGCTGAGTCATTGGCCTTTTTGACTGGGCCAGCAGGCATGTAGCCGCAAGCCTGCAACAGCACCCGGTGGACTGCGCACCTGCAGCCTGCCGCCTTGGTGCGGCTGTGCCTGTGCGCTGCCCGCTGCTGGCTGCTTGGCCCGGCGTGTGTTCTGGAGCCAGGTGTGTTGGAGGATGACTAACTGCTAGCTTTCCACGGTTTTGGTTTGTTTAATACTTCAATAGTTCAATTGTTGCTGGGTTGCCGTAGAAAAATGAGTCAAAAAAATGGATTGCTTATCAGTCAATTTCATAATTTAGTATATTTAAGAGATTATATGGTACCAATCCGTAGAGTGGTTTTCATATATGAGAAGTAATCATTTTGAATCTTAGTCTCAATACAAATATGATATACATCTGTGGCTCAACTGAGATATTAAGTTAAGTTAGGCATACATGCCTAATGGTTCGCCTTACCTGAAATTTCCGGCTGGGTCCGCCACTGATACAAGGTAACAAAGATATTGTCATGACTCGACACGATAACAGTGCTTTGAGCATAGCATGCGTCATGCATAGCTCTTTTATTCCAACAGTGCTTTGGGCAAAGCATGGATCATGCATGGCTCTTTATTCCAGAAACAGTACTAATACACTGACGACGTACAAGAGCAAGCATCGAGCAGAGCGGCGACATTTATTTTATTTCTTCTCTCTGACGAAGCTCGAGAGAAGCCAAACTCGACATGGCACCCATGCTTGCAGCAGCGATCTTCGGCGTCCCACGCCATCAGAAGACACCACCCAGGAACGCGGCCTCCGGCGGCGGCGCCGGCGTGCAGCGGTGCTCGCAGAAGTTTGTGAGAACGTCCGCGCAGCGGTAGATGACGACGGGGCCGGGGCCGCCGCCGGGAGGAATCCCTCCACCGATCTTGACGCACTTCTTGCACTCCGGGTGGCACCCACGTGCCGAGATGTCCTGGCACTGGCACTCCGGCGGGAACTTCTTGTTGCAAGCACCGCAGTTGTCGCAGCACGGCCACGACGAGCCTGGTGTGGTGTGCCCACGCATGTTAATTTAGTCAAAATGTCTAGTAGTGTGCATACGCATGCATCCTATAACAGGTGATTGTATATATCCTGATGAAAAATTAAACTAAACGGCAAAAGGATTTGTCCTCACCTTCGCCGATCGGCAGAGCTGCGAGGACGGCGAGAACAGCCACAGTGACGACGAGTATCACCTGAGGCCTCATCTTCCTTTCTCCTGGCAAGAACAGGCCAGAATGCCAAGTTTGTTGCTTGGATTTCCTTCCTACGGTGGCTGAGGGTCTTCTTATATAGGAGGGGAGAGAGGCTTCCAGCGTCAGAGTCTCACAGATGTCCCGGGAAAAAAATTGGGTGGGCGATGGGTTCATTTGACTACCAATGCGCCCCTACAGTAGATCGGCAACGTGTGGCAGAGGAAAAAATCGAGCGCTCACGGGAGGGTGGCTCGTCATGCGAAAAAAAATTGGGTCAGCGGCTCGGCTCCAAGCACAACGAACCGTCCGGCAGAAAATAATCTGGTATAAAAGGAAGAGAAAAGGCAAAAATATGGAAAGGATAGGTAGAAAAGGAAAAAGAAAAAAAATGCGAAAAGGATATGGAATAGGTTACAGGCAGTCTACTCCGACTCCTGATGATTATTAGGTTGGACGAAACAAAAATTATGCAAGAAATTTTGCTTCTTTAGTATTATTGTCACACCCATTTTTAAGGACAAAAATAGGATGCATAAAAGACTTATGTGCGTCCCAGGAAACAGTCACACACATAAGTTGACAAATTACAAAGTATCATCACAGTGCTTATTACATAACAAATAAGTATTTAAGACAAAGTTTTGAACGATAGGTAATAATAACTAATAGTAATTCTTCAGCGGAAACTCCACACAGGGACACGGTTGACTGGTTGACACCAAGACTAGTACTCATTCCGATAATCTTCCTCTATATCTTCATCTGTTATGGTGGAAAAAGCAAGGGTGAGTCCATGTCGAACTTAACAAATATAACACAGGGTTCATGAGGCTCAAAAAGGCTAGACATTGTTTAACTGCGTTTAGCTTTTAATCATATATTAGCAATTGAGTAGCATCAAGATAAACCACTTCCCATTAAAGAACCAATGATCATTTGTAATAAGGATAATGAATAGCATTAACATGAGCAAATAATAATCAACAATAATTAAGCATGATATAACAGTTATGATCAACTATTCCATAAGAATCCCCAAGGCCGCTCGTATCCGTGAGCACGGCTAGTATACCAGTTTTTAACTCTGCGCAGAGGTGTACACTTTCACTGTGAGTCATGATTTCCAAATGAGTGGGGAGATCAAGCCCAAACACCCGAGAACCATATAAAGCCACTCAAAAGTTCGTCTAACAAGTTAGGGCCATTAGATTCACTCGGCAGGCAGATGTAGAACCCCCCTTCCCTGTGGCACAACAACCGCAGCCTATACACACTAGGCCAGGGGCTCGCACTACACCCAACGTGGCAAGCCATTCTTACGCCATTTAAGGTAACCACTAACAAGCTAGAAAAGGTCTCTTGAACAACTAAAGCCAGAGTCATATAGCCCTCACAGCTGTACTGTATATCTCGGTTATCACTTACAGATAAGTCCTTATAGAGAGAAACCAGAGCATCAAAATAATACACATGCTCTAGCCCCCTTTCAACAAAAATAACATCATCTTAATTGGTTGATTGCATAATCCATTAGTCAAATTACAAGATCATTGTTCATAATTAAGCGCTAGCAGTAGCTACCCAAATGCATAACCCATAGGTGACAAGGAAACAAGATATCAATAGCTAAGTTATAATCTCTATGGTTGTCAAGGAAGACACATGCATATGTATGATAATTTCAGTGAATAGGACAACAAGGATGGTCCCATGTTATACTTGCCTTGATCAAAGCTTTCCAAGTGATACTGCTGACTTGGCTCAAAGTAATACTCCGAATCGTCCAGATACTGCTCACCTTCTATACTCGATCATCAATCAATAACACACATGCATCCAATCAAACAAACACGAAGCAAACAAAGAGATACAATTAGAACAGTACACCAACAGTAGCAAAACAGTAATAAAAGTTTATAAAACTCTTCTACACGTTTCTACGATCACACAGACGCAAAGATCACTAAATTCGGAGTTAAAACGTGAAAGTTATGAATTTTCTAAGATTTCCTATAGATAAATAAATACTTAATTATAAACTCGAAAAATAAATTATCAAAACTAACTGTACAACTACACTAACATGTAGAGCTCGCAAATACAAACCTAACGCAACTTGAACGGATCAAATCGGAGTTAAAACAAAGATTTTATGACCAAAACAATCCTAGTGGCAAAACTGTAAATACCTGAAAACGTATTTTTGATTTAACCGGAAGAGAATACGCTTTCAAAACGCAAAAACGTACTTTCAGTTTTACGCTATGGACGGCGGGTTAAATTCTGAAAAACTAAGGGACTCTTTAAGAATTTTGCCACGCGAAGAGGTAAGTTCTAATCTTGGCCGCTTATCCAAGATCGGACGGCCCACGTTTCTTCCAGAGGAGACCGGCGGCGATTCCGCCGCCCCGCCCCAACCCCACGGCGGCGCCATGGCCGGCGGCTCGCCGGACATGCCAAACCCACCCTAGACTTCACCAAAAGATGCGCAGTTGGTACCAATCGAACGGGAAGCTCAATGCGATCTCACCTAGGGCTCCAAGACGGTCAATCACGGCACGGGAACGACGGGCAGCTCCAAAAGGTGGGCGGCTTAGCTCCTTCACACGGTAAGAACACAACACGACCTTAACTTCAAAATTGATAGCACAAATTGAGTCACAACAACGAAGTAAAGCTAATAGGGCAACTTACAGCGACTAGAACGCGAAGTAGCCGACAAATTCGCCCCCACCGCGGCTTCTAGGGTTCAAAGGCGCGGCTACGGAAACTACAACCCAAAATCCAAATAAAAAGGGTAAGGAAGGTGCGGTTCTAGCTTATATAGGATAGTGACGTGATCAATTTGGAAAGGGACCCCCTTGATTCACGGATTCGGTTGCGGTTCAAAGTTGGAATTCGTGACCGGCTCGGTTACGTGAGATGAGAGAAGCATCCGACAGCCGGGACCCACTTGTCAGCGGAAGAAAGGAGGGAGGGGCGCGACTGCTGGCTCGGCCGAACTGGGCTGCTCGTCAGCTGGGCCGGCCCACGCGGTCGCAGGCGCGGAGGATAGCAGGCCGGCGGCTGCCAGGTAAAAAGGTAAGTGTTTCCTTTTCTTTTTTTTCTACTTTTCTTTATTTACTTGTTTTCAAACTATTCCAAATAAAATTCTTCAAACCAATTCAAAATAAAATAAATCCACTACACAAAAGAAAATAAATGCAGCAGCATGAATGCAACACCAAATAGTTTTCAAAATTTCAATTTCCCATTAATTGTTATCTAAATTATTTGAAACTCATTAATTCTAAAATTTAGAATTTTTGGGTGTTACAAATTCTACCCCCTTAAAAGAATCTCGTCCTCGAGATTGGACTGCTTACTCAAACAACTGTGGATATGATTTCCTCAATTCATCCTCTCTTTCCCAAGTTGCCTCTGCCTCTGAATATCGATTCCACTGAACCTTGCACATTTTAATAATCCGACTTCGAGTAACTCTCTCAGCAGTCTCTAAAATCTTAATCGGAAACTCTTCATATGTAAGATCCTCCTTAACAGTCAACTCTTCTAAAGGTATCTGCTCCTCAGGCACCCGTAAACACTTAAGTTGTGAAACATGGAAAACATCATGCACTCCAGATAAATTTTCAGGCAACTCTAATTGATAAGCAACTTCCCCACGTCTAGTAATAACTTTAAATGGTCCAACATACCTTGGTGCTAGTTTACCTTTCATGTTAAACCTCTTCACACTTTTCATAGGTGACACCTTCAAATCGACATAATCACCTACCTCAAAAACTAAATCTCTTCTTCTATTGTCAGCATAACTCTTCTGACGAGACTGTGCTACTCTCAAATTCTCACGAATCACTCGCACTTGATCTTCTGTGTTTCTAAGAACATCTGTACCAAACACTTGAGATTCACCTGTCTGATCCCAAAACAATGGAGTTCTACACTTACGTCCATACAAAACTTCAAACGGTGCCATCTTAAGACTCTGTTGATAACTGTTATTGTAAGAAAATTCTGTATAAGGCAAACTCTTATCCCAACTAGTTCCATATTGCAATGCACAAGCTCTCAACATATCCTCTAATACCTGATTGGTCCTTTCAGTCTGTCCATCTGTCTGTGGATGATATGCTGTACTAAAATTCAATTTTGTTCCCAATGATTCATGCACAGCTTTCCAAAAATGCGACGTAAACTGCGATCCTCGATCAGATACAATCTTCTTTGGTACTCCATGCAAATAGACTATTCTCTCCATATACAACTCTGCCAATTTTGGTCCATGGTAAGTAGTCTTAACTGGTATAAAATGAGCAACTTTAGTTAATCGATCTACTATCACCCAAATAGAGTCATAACCTTTCTGAGTACGCGGTAACCCTACTATAAAATCCATACCAACTTCCTCCCACTTCCATTCAGGAATCTTCATTGGTTGCAACAATCCAGTAGGTCTCTGATGCTCTGCTTTCACCCTCTGACAAGTATCACACAATGCCACATACTCAGCCACATCTCGCTTTAATCCAACCCACCAATATTTCTGTTTAAGATCCAAATACATCTTAGTACTACCAGGATGAATAGAATAAGCTGACTCATGAGCTTCGCGAAGAATTGCCTGTCTAACAGTTTGATCCTCAGGTACACACAGCCTCTTTCCAAACCACAAAATTCCATTATCATCCATCCGAAAGCCTGGTGACTTACCAATCACTATATCTTCCGCTATCTTCTTTAGTTTCTCATCCTTCAACTGACCCTTGTAGATTTCTTGCTCTAAAGTAGGCTCTATCACTAATTCCATTGTATTAGTAACAATTCCCAAATTCAAATATTCAAATTCAGCACATAACTCACTAGTCATAGACAATGTCCGTATCTCATTGGCATAACTTTTCCTACTAAGAGCATCAGCTACTACATTAGCCTTACCAGGATGATAGTGTATCTCAATATCATAATCCTTAATCAACTCTAACCATCTGCGTTGCCTCAAATTCAGATCTGACTGAGTGAAAATATACTTCAAACTCTTATGATCAGTGTATATATCACTCTTATGTCCAATCAAATAATGTCTCCAAATCTTTAAAGCATGAACTACAGCTGCTAACTCCAAATCATGTGTAGGATAATTCAACTCATGATTTCTCAACTGCCTAGATGCATAAGCCACAACTCTGCCTTCTTGCATAAGAACACATCCCAAACCTTGACGAGAAGCATCACAATAAATAGAAAACTTCTTACTCAAATCTGGCAAAACCAAAACAGGCGTTGTAGTCAACCACTTCTTCTATTCCTCAAAACTAGCTTGACATTTATCTGACCACACAAACTTGGCATTCTTCTCTAACAGAGATGTCATAGGTTTAGCAAGTTTAGAAAACCCTTCAATGAACCGTCTGTAATATCCAGCTAATCCCAAGAAACTTCGAATCTCGCTAACATCAATAGGTGGTTTCTAATTTAATACATCCTTTACTTTACCTAGATCCACTTATATCCCTCCATTAGAAACAATATGACCAAGGAAAGAAACTTCCTTCAACCAAAACTCACATTTACTTCGCTTCGCATACAGTTTATGCTCTCTAAGCTTCTGCAATACCAACCTTAAATGTTCAGCATGCTCTTTCTCCGTCTTGGAAAATACCAGTATATCATCAATAAATACCACCACAAACTTATCCAAATATTTCATAAACACCTTATTCATCATGTACATAAAGTATGCAGGTGCATTGGTCAATCCAAATGACATAACAGTATACTCATACAATCCATACCTTGTAGTAAAAGCTGTCTTTGGAATATCAGAAACACGAATCTTCAACTGATGATAACCAGAACGTAAATCAATCTTAGAGAACACACAAGCACCTCTCAACTGATCAAACAAGTCATCAATCCTGGGCAAAGGGTACTTATTCTTGATAGTTACCTCATTTAGTGACCGGTAATCAACACACATCCTCTGACCGCCATCTTTCTTATCAACAAAAATAACTGGTGCTCCCCAAGGTGATGAACTAGGTCTAATAAAACCTTTATCTTGTAATTCTTTAATTTGTTTCTTAAGTTCTTCTAATTCATCTACTCCCATCCTATATGGTCGTTTGGCTATAGGTGCAGTTCCAGGAAGTAATTCAATAAGAAATTCAATGTCTCTGTCAGGTGGCATACCTGGCAATTCATCAGGGAAGACATCCGGAAATTCCTCAATCACTGAATTCTCCTTAATAGTATCTTCAAGCTGATTCACCACAGTGGTTGGTTGCTTCTGCACTGCTACATCCACATTGATTTTATCTCCATTAGGTGCATTCACAACTATCACTTTCTGCTGACACTGAATCTCTGCCTGATTTTGCTTCATCTAGTCCATCCCCAATATCACATCAATACCAGATGTCCTCAACACTATAGGAGTTATCTTAAACTCTACCCCCCTTAATACCATACTAATTGAAAGACAACGATTACTGGTTTGCATGGTACCTCCAGGTGAATTTACTAAGAGAGGTTCTTTCATAGCTAGCATGGGTATACTATGCATTTTAACAAAAATGTTGGATATGAATGTATGAGATGCTCTAGAGTCAAAAAGAACAGTTGCAGGAGTGGAATGTACATTGAACGTACCAATCATAACTTCTGGTGCATCATGAGCTGTATCAGAAGACACGTGATTCACCCTTCCAGTACCAGATTGCCTCTGGTTGCTCTTCTGGCTCTGAGGAGTCTGCTGGTTCTGCTTCTCAGGACAATGGTAAGACATATGCCCCTCTTTACCACAGACAAAGCATCTAGTAGGCGTGCTGGGAGCACTATTCTTCATGGGAGTAACATTGGAATTTCCAGTACGAGGAGTCTGTTGCCCAGTCTGCTGATATTGTTGACGATGTGGATATGATGAACGCTGTTGTGACTGATTACTTTGCCAATTCTGGGACCACCTCTGATTCGGATTGTGATTCCATTGACTAACCGGTCCCTGAAACTTCTGATGAAAACCATGCTGAGAATTAGTGCGCTGACGGTTGTTGCTTCCTGAGCTTTGTACCTTCATCTTCCTCTTCCTGTCCATCTCTCTGCGCTCATTATCAAGCATAATAGCTTTATTTACCAGCTCTTGAAAACTAGCATAGTTGTTCCCCTTCAACTGCAAGCGAAGATCATAATAAATTCCCTTCAAGAAAAGACGTTGCCTGTCTGCATCTTCCCTCACTTCATTAGGAGCATAGCGAGCCAACTGGGTGAACTTGTCATGATATTCACTAACGCTCATCTGTCCCATCCTAAGGTTTCTGAATTCTTCCTGCTTCAGCTCAATTATACCTTCAGGGATATGACGAGCTCGAAAATCTCTAACAAACTCATTCCAAGTGATAGGAGGAGCATTGTCAGAGCGTGCAGCTTGATACGACTCCCACCAAGTCTGAGCTGTCCCCTGTAACTGACCAGATGCATATAACACCTTCTCCATATCATTGCATTGGGCTATATTCAGCTGTTTCTCCACTGCCCTCACCCAATCATCTGCCTCTAAAGGATCAGCAGCATGAGAAAACACTGGAGGGCGTCCCTTCAAAAATTCCCCACGCTTATCCCTCACTTGCACAGGCGGTGGTCCTCCTGCAGGGGGATTGTTCTGCATGTGCTGCATAAACATCTGCATCATCTGGTTCTGAGTTTGCATGAGTTCCTCCATAGTAATGGGTAGGTTAGCACCTCCACGACCTCTGCCACGACCTCTGCCTGACATCTATTTCCAAAAACACAGAAATTGAAATTCAGTACGATCCGAGATGATGTATTCAATAGATAAGCAAAATCTGATTTTTCTGGGCGAACTCCAATTTCAGCAACTCAGTAAAACTGTCATATCTCGAGCTACAGTCGTCCAATTCAGATGATCTTTACATGGTTGGAAAACTTACAAAATTTTCTACAACTTTTATTCACAACATGTTTTCTGATTCTGTCAATAAATTGGCCAAAAACTGAACTTAACCGAAACTGTTTCAGAATTCCAGACTGTGCAGTAACTCCAACTTGGAACAGGTATATCTCTTAGCTCTTAATAGATATTAAAATAATTCTTGCGGGGTTGGAAAGATATAGAAGTCTAATTATTCCCAGTAAAATTTCTTAAATTTCTCATGAACGGATTTTAAGTTATTTCTAAAACATCCCAGACTGATCCAAAAATCAGCAAAGGACAGAACTAAGTTAACCTCATATTCAACTAATATATTTTGATCAAACTTAATATTCTTAACCATGGAACTTGTAGGCATGTCTACAAAACTCCAGCACACATTACAAAGATCCAAATCACACATTATCATAATAACAATCCATCAATCACACAATTATTCACACCACAAACTGACTCTTAAAACAATCCAAACTTAAAATTAACTCGCAACTACTATCGTTCCTATTTCCTAATTAAGCTTCTCATAAATCTTGGGATGACCTAACTCCGCTCTTAATTGGTCAATCTCCTTATAAGCTTGCTCCTTAAGTTCTTTTTCCTTCAGCAACTCATCCTTCAAATCCACCTCATGGAGAGCCAATTCACGAGCTAATCCCACCGTAGCTTGTAAAGTCAAGGAGGAATCATCTGCAGGCGGCACGGTCCAAATACCCTTGTCATGTAAGAAACAAGGAAAATACCGGAGTGCACCCTTTAACGTCTTGTCCGAGCGTAGACCATGGTAGTAAACAAATGCATTGAAAGCGACATCCTCCATGCTTGTCTCCACGGTTGCTGGCTCACTCTGGTAATGAACTTTGACTCCACCTTAGACTCCTTAGTGGTAGGATCCCTTTTCTTAACCCATAACTCCGTTTCCCAACAGGAATCCATCCATGGATGACTATACTCTGCACTGCGATACTCCAACGTAGCTTCCCAGTCGTAGTAGTAGTTGTCCAAGGTTCTTGTCAACATGTCATGGAAGAAAGCATCAGCTTTAGGAACCATGATATGAAGCTTCGTAGTCCACCCCATAACTATATTCTCCATTGGTGTATCACCAACTCTTGATTCAGCATCAGATAGCTCTTGATCATCATCTTCATACGGCTCCTGAGGTTTGAAACGGGCAACGTACTGTGCAGCTGACAGACGGGGATAAGGAGACATCTACAAGATTTAGACATAGATTAGATAGAATCAATGTATTTTCGCAATAGAATAAAGTAGAGGAAGCATAAAACTTTAGTAATTAACAAGGTGAAAAAGAGGAAGCATGAATTAAGTGAAGTATGGATGCTATTAACGACCATTCTAACTAGGCTCGCGTCCTACAATCAACACGGCTCTGATACCAATCTGTCACACCCATTTTTAAGGACAAAAATAGGATGCATAAAAGACTCATGTGCGCCCCAGGAAACAGTCGCACACATAAGTTGACAAATTACAAAGTATCATCACAGTGCTTATTACATAACAAATAAGTATTTAAGACAAAGTCTTGAACGATAGGTAATAATAACTAATAGTAATTCTTCAGCGGAAACTCCACACAGGGACACGGTTGACTGGTTGACACCAAGACTAGTACTCATTCCGATAATCTTCCTCTATATCTTCATCTGTTATGGTGGAAATAGCAAGGGTGAGTCCATGTCGAACTCAACAAATATAACACAGGGTTCATGAGGCTCAAAAAGGCTAGACATTGTTTAACTGTGTTTAGCTTTTAATCATATATTAGCAATTGAGTAGCATCAAGATAAACCACTTCCCATTAAAGAACCAATGATCATTTGTAATAAGGATAATGAATAGCATTAACATGAGCAAATAATAATCAACAATAATTAAGCATGATATAACAGTTATGATCAACTATTCCATAAGAATCCCCAAGGCCGCTCGTATCCGTGAGCACGGCTAGTATACCAGTTTTTAACTCTGCGCATAGGTGTACACTTTCACTGTGAGTCATGATTTCCAAATGAGTGGGGAGATCAAGCCCAAACACCCGAGAACCATATAAAGCCACTCAAAAGTTCGTCTAACAAGTTAGGGCCATTAGATTCACTCGACAGGCAGATGTAGAACCCCCCTTCCCTGTGGCACAACAACCGCATCCTATACACACTAGGCCAGGGGCTCGCACTACACCCAACGTGGCAAGCCATTCTTACGCCATTTAAGGTAACCACTAACAAGCTAGAAAAGGTCTCTTGAACAACTAAAGCCAGAGCCATATAGCCCTCACAGCTGTACTGTATATCTCGGTTATCACTTACAGATAAGTCCTTATGGAGAGAAACCAGAGCATCAAAATAATACACATGCTCTAGCCCCCTTTCAACAGAAATAACATCATCTTAATTGGTTGATTGCATAATCCATTAGTCAAATTACAAGATCATTGTTCATAATTAAGCGCTAGCAGTAGCTACCCAAATGCATAACCCATAGGTGACAAGAAAACAAGATATCAATAGCTAAGTTATAATCTCTATGGTTGTCAAGGAAGACACAAGCATATGTATGATAATTTCAGTGAATAGGACAACAAGGATGGTCCCATGTTATACTTGCCTTGATCAAAGCTTTCCAAGTGATACTACTGACTTGGCTCAAAGTAATACTCCGAATCGTCCAGATACTGCTCACCTTCTATACTCGATCATCAATCAACAACACACATGCATCCAATCAAACAAACACGAAGCAAACAAAGAGATACAATTAGAACAGTACACCAACAGTAGCAAAACAGTAATAAAAGTTTATAAAACTCTTCTACACGTTTCTACGATCCCACAGACGCAAAGATCACTAAATTCGGAGTTAAAACGTGAAAGTTATGAATTTTCCAAGATTTCCTATAGATAAATAAATACTTAATTATAAACTCGAAAAATAAATTATCAAAACTAACTGTACAACTACACTAACATGTAGAGCTCGCAAATACAAACCTAACGCAACTTGAACGGATCAAATCGGAGTTAAAACAAAGATTTTATGACCAAAACAATCCTAGTGGAAAAACTGTAAATACCTAAAAACGTATTTTTGATTTAACCGGAAGAGAATACGCTTTCAAAACGCAAAAACGTACTTTCAGTTTTACGCTATGGACGGCGGGTTAAATTCTGAAAAACTAAGGGACTCTTTAAGAATTTTGCCACACGAAGAGGTAAGTTCTAATCTTGGCCGCTTATCCAAGATCGGACGGCCCACGTTTCTTCCAGAGGAGACCGGCGGCGCTTCTGCCGCCCCGCCCCAACCCCACGGCGGCGCCATGGCCGGCGGCTCGCCGGACATGCCAAACTCGGCCTAGACTTCACCAAAAGATGCGCAGTTGGTACCAATCGAACGGGAAGCTCAATGCGATCTCACCCAGCGCTCCAAGACGGTCAATCACGGCACGGGAACGACGGGCGGCTCCAAAAGGTGGGCGGCTTAGCTCCTTCACACGGTAAGAACACAACACGACCTTAACTTCAAAATTGATAGCACAAATTGAGTCACAACAACGAAGTAAAGCTAATAGAGCAACTTACAGCGACTAGAACGCGAAGTAGCCGACGAATTCGCCCCCACCGCGGCTTCTAGGGTTCAAAGGCGCGGCTAGGGAAACTACAATCCAAAATCCAAATAAAAAGGGTAAGGAAGGTGCGGTTCTAGCTTATATAGGATAGTGACGTGATCAATTTGGAAAGGGACCCCCTTGATTCACGGATTCGGTTGCGGTTCAAAGTTGGAATTCGTGACCGGCTCGGTTACGTGAGATGAGAGAAGCATCCGACAGCCGGGACCCATTTGTCAGCGGAAGAAAGGAGGGAGGGGCGCGACTGCTGGCTCGGCCGAACTGGGCTGCTCGTCAGCTGGGCCGGCCCACGCGGTCGCAGGCGCGGAGGATAGCAGGCCGGCGGCTGCCAGGTAAAATGGTAAGTGTTTCCTTTTCTTTTTTTTTCTACTTTTCTTTATTTACTTGTTTTCAAACTATTTCAAATAAAATTCTTCAAACCAATTCAAAATAAAATAAATCCACTACACAAAAGAAAATAAATGCAGCAGCATGAATGCAACACCAAATAGTTTTCAAAATTTCAATTTCCCATTAATTGTTATCTAAATTATTTGAAACTCATTAATTCTAAAATTTAGAATTTTTGGGTGTTACAATTATTAGGAATGGATACAGAGTAGATTAGTAGTGAGAGATTTATAAAAGAAAAGGAGATATTCTAGAAAAAAGAAAAAGACCCATTCAAAAAAGGAAGTGGACGTGCAGGAGTTGAAGAAAAAAGACGTGCTGGAGTTTTTTTTTTTGTTGAGGGGAAAGACGTGCCGGAGTTGAAGAAAAAAGAAAACAGAAGGTCGTACTATAAAAAATATATAGGAAATATATAGGAAATTAGAAGGTCTCACCTAACATGTTTTTCTAGGAAAAAATATATAGGAAATTAGAAGGGAATTATTTAGGTTTTAAGTAAAAATTATGCACCTGGATCAAATGCCTAGCCTTTCTGTTTCACCATCATTTTCAGCCTTTGATCTTGAATATATATTTATATATTTAAGTTTTGGTGGCATTATTAACCTGTGTTTTATGCAGGTGAGTGTTGTAGGGGTTACAGGTGCACGCTCAAACGAAAACTTACGTGTAGAACATCTTCTTAGGGAGATCAAGAAGGTTAGTAAATATAACCTGTTTGTCATCAGTAAACAGTGAATGAGTTTTAATTCACTAACATGCCTATAGAAATTTGTCTTCAATAATGCTTATCTTCCTGACTTTGCAGGTTACAGACAAACCTGTAGCTGTTGGTTTTGGTGTATCGACTAGAGAGCATGTGAAACAGGTGGACTAGACGTCTAAATTTCTTGCTAAACATGAGGTCTAATGGTATCCGTGTTACACCCTATTGATATCTTCATTAGTAAACAGATCGCAGGCTGGGGAGCAGATGGTGCAATTATTGGCAGCGCAATTGTCAGACAGTTGTGTGAAACTGCTACTCCTGAAGAGGGGCTGAAAAGGCTTGAGGAGTACACCAGGAGTATAAATGCTGCTATGCCATGAGATGATCAATTGCATCACAGGCAAGATATTTAAGACACATCAAAACAGAGTTTTGCTCCGGTAGACCTCCCAAAATTCTGGGCACGAATCTTGACGCAACTTAACCACTAATAAAATAATTTCTTTCTTAATTTCCCACGTGTTCTGTTTGGGCCGGGTCATATCCGTTCCCAGACTTAGCCTAGCAGCCCATGTCCATCCAAGTTTTTCAGATGTTATCCTTCCGATCTACATTTGGCTAGTGTTTTGTGTGCTTCCCTTCCAAATCGGTGGCTCCAATCCGCGCCATGGAGGAGCTTGCCGCAACTTCGCCGGCGCATCTCCGCAAACTTGTCCGCGCTGCTGCACTCCCCGCAATTTCTGGAAGACTTTCACGGTCGATCAGGCTGGGTCACAGAACGATCCAAATGGACCCAGATGTTGGTGTTTTGGATAACGGAAAGTCAATTCTGGCCTCTATTTATGTCGGGTCCTTTTATATAGCCTACCAATCATCGTCAAAAAAAAAAAGGTACCAATATTTATGGTCACATCAGTCCCGGATGTTAACACTTGTCTATCTCTATCTATGGAAACTTCTCCGGTGCTCATCATATCACGCATGTTACTAGTAACATGTTGTTGGATGAATCAATTCTTTAGCTTTGTCATGCCAGCATGAAGTGTATGTGGATGTGAAGAAGCCGTGTTGATATTGAACTGTCCATGTACTGGTTGTTGCATATGACTTGTACTCCCTTCATAGCATTTTTGCAGCTGTGCTTTGACGAGTGAACGAACAGCTAGAATTGGATAGGCTCTCCTCACTAATGCAAGGGCCTGAGCCCATGAAAAGTCAATTGCTTGTGCCAAGACGGGAAGCGACGCGCTGCCCTCTTCTCGCGTTCAGCCTAGACAGCGAGGAAAAAGAGGTGATGAACAGTTAGGATCAGCATGTGAGTTTTGACTCCGGCGTTTGCCTGTATTCCTATCGAAACACACGGCTTCAAACCTTGCATATGTTTGGGCAGTCACACTAGAAACATTTACACAAAAGAACATGAAAATTTTGAGCATTTTTTTAAAAAAACTGAAAATCTAGTACAAACTAAGGGCCACTTTGGTGGAGCTCCTAGTCAACTCCCGCTCCCGCTGCTTATCAAAAAACTCCCGCTCCCGCTGCTTCCGAGTCAAAATCGGATGCGTTTGGTAGAGCTTCTCCCTCGGCTCCATGACACTGTGGCAGATTTGGGGCGAGGAAAAGGGTGGCAAGGCGCAGGGGAGATAGAGGAGAGCTCTTGTGGCTTGCGAGTCAAAATTTGAGGCGTTTGGTAGAATGTCTCCCTCGGCCATTTAGTAGAGCTTCTCCCTTAGCTCCATGACATCGTGGCAGATCTGGGGCGAGGAATGGTGGCAAGGCACATGGGAGATGGGGGAGAGCTCCTGCCACTTCTGAGCCATAATGAGGTGTTTGGTAGAGCTTCTCCCTTGGCTCCATGACATCATGGTAGATCTGGGGCGAGGAAGAGTGGCAAGGCGCATGGGAAATGGGGGGAGAGCGCAATGAAGGTAGTGAGGCACGACATGGGAGAGGCTGGAGAGGAGAGGCCCGGTGGAGAAGGCCTTGACCGAGGCAAGGAGGGTGCGGCAAAGAGGAGCATTCTAGCTGAGAAGGATGCAACGGAGGTAGGGGAGGGTGTGGCAACGGGTGCGACAAAGATGGTGAGGGTCGCAGGGGAGGCTACGAGGGGCACGCCAGGGGCAAAGAGGTTGAGAAAGCTAGGGAGAAAGATGGAGAGTGGCATGAGCGAGACAAGGGAGCGGTGCGAAGCAGTAGAAAGTGGGTTTTTCTACTCCCCACTTGTTGTGCAAAAGAGGCGGAGCGAGGGGGGGAGCGCTTCCCAGATGGAACCATGCACGCTGGTGGTGTTTAGCAACGCTCCGCTAATTGGTTAATTCTCATGTGGACGGAACGGTGCGAGCGCTATCAAATAGGTCCTAAATTCTGTCATGAATCACCAGAAAATCGTCACAAACTATTTCAGTATCATCATGGATTGAGCGTCAAGAATTAACCTGGGTGATGGTTTTTCAAAAACCATCATTGATTAACACAATTTATGATGGTACTAGACCGTCATGGGATAGCACAAGGCCTTAGCCTAACCCAAGCCCAATGTCTATGACGGAAAATAAACAACATCGTCGATCAATTGTCACATCATTATGGATGCTTACGTGGATGATGACATGACCATTTATTAATAGGCCAAAATCAATGTTTTCAGCCCATTTTTAACTTATTTTCAGCCTATTATTACAATGTTTAGACCATTTTCAATCTATTTTCAACCTACTTTTAGCCCATTATTCTACATTCAACCTATTTTTCAGCCTATTATTGCAATATTCATCCCATTGATATAGCACATACAACATAGACATACAACCCATTTATAATAACTCAGTTTTTACATTTTAGCCAACAGCATATCAAATACAAAATCTCAGTTTGTATCCAACGTCAGATCACATAAATTTTCATGTAGATGACATACAATGTTTCATCAAACACCACATCAAACTTGCAATCCACCATGGGCCCATGGTTCATAAGCCAGCAACAAAATAGACGTTCCAAAAAAATGCATCCAGTTGCAGCAGCAGAATGCATGTAAGTTGCATGTTAAAGACAGCAGCGTGCACTGGATGCTGCTGCTACGTTGGTTGCTCTCCTGGTCGTATCTTCTATTCTCTATGTTGGTTGCCGCTATCATCACATGAGCAGAGGACCGAAGTATTCCTCGGATGATGCCTCATTTTCTTCTTGTCTATAAACTCTATCTCATGTTTAGTCAATATGCAATATGGAAAGTTATTGCAATTCTGATGGGCCAATTTGAATTTATTGCAGCCAGGGCGCAGAAATTGCCATCTGAATTTGTTGGCAATGCACTTTCGGAATGATAATGACTCTATGGACTCAATAATGGCACTATTCATACAGTCCATAAGCTAGTAGTAATAACCTACTAAAAACATTCAGTAAAGGCTGAGGGCAGCGAACTAGTCAGCATTGAGGCGTTTTTGCCAAATAACAAGATCATCACAAGTTCTTGAAACTACACGCCTGCTCCATGAGGGTTCATTCCTAAAGGTTCGTCCGTTCCTGGCGTCCCAAGTTCTCCATAGTAGGGTAAGCAGCACAAATGGTAAGAGGCCCCTATCCAAGTGGATGATTGCAGACTATACATCTGAGTCTGATATAATGCCAACGTCACGTAGTCTGAGTCTTCCCCAGAGTTTCATACTAGAAGAGCATCTCAAGAAAACACGGCCCTTGTTTTCAACGTCATTTGAACATCTGCGGCAGATATCGTCATTCAGAACATGCTTGGCAAAGAGATTGCTCCGTGTACTCATCCTGTCCTTGAAATATAACCAGGCAAAAATCTTAACTTTATTTGGAACTTGCATTTTCCAAATACGCTGTCCGATCA
Source organism: Saccharum hybrid cultivar R570 (assembly GCA_038087645.1). Classification (NCBI taxonomy): domain Eukaryota; kingdom Viridiplantae; phylum Streptophyta; class Magnoliopsida; order Poales; family Poaceae; genus Saccharum; species Saccharum hybrid cultivar. The sequence goes on from JAQSUU010000744.1 coordinate 801,535, forward strand.
GGTCCGGCGAGCCCTGACGGGGTTCAAGAGCGATGTATGCTTCCCTGGACGTGTATGGTCTGCCAGTGACCTTCAGCCGCCTTTCATCAGGTTCATGTCCAAGAACAATGCCCGGCAAACAAGTAAGAAGGTTTGCTAGCTGTGCACTAGCAGTACTGGTTTATCTCGGGTGAAGGCACAAATCAAACCCAGCTCGGTATGCTACTAATTTTTCACCGTGTTGCACCGGCACAAATCAAACCCAGCTCGGTGAACCTTCTGCACGAAATATTCAGCCGTAGGGTTTGTGGGAAAAGAGGGCTGCACGACATTCTGTAAACCGTTATGCATAAGCCATCTTATTTCATAGTTTTACATTACACACATATACATAATTGATTTTATTGACTTCACCATGAACTACAAACACAATAACATAAAGAAACCCCACAATTACATGCGCTATATATATAGTGATGCAGGTAGGCAAACCAGGACTATATGTATGTCACTGCAATTCATCATTTAGGCGAACTTCAGTTCCTCTTTTAATGCAAGTATCAAGGGTAAACCTCGATGACCGAAATCGGGCCGATCACTGGAGTGATTTTGTAGTCGCTGAATCCAGCATCGAGGAAAATCTTCTTCCACTCATGCTCCTCTCGCCCGACGCCGCTGATGCACGTGAGGAACAAGCTATGCATCTCTTCTGTCTCAGTAACGTTCGTGTCACGAAGAGGCCCGGACCCCAGCACCATCTCTGTGATTACCACCTTTCCTCCGGCATCTCTTGCAGGGATAGCATCCTTGCAATGCTTAAGAATCTTGATGCAATTGTTGTCGTCCCAGCAATGCAAAACATACTAACACATAAAACATATTAATTAGTTTCATTTATAATAACTATTATTAGTAGCAAAACTGTCTGTGCCTTTGAAACAGGTGGTGGTCAGTTAGGCCCATCTAGCAGAGTTGGGACGTCTAAGCCCAAAACGGATGACGGAAGGAAATCAAGCTACCCTTATAAATGGGCCACATAATCAATGCTTGATTTGGATCTAGTAGAGATATATAAACATCACGGCCCATAATGAACGCTATGTACAGTAAAACACAAATACCATATAAAAAGTTGACTATGAATTGACTCGTGTTGAATATGAATTTTACTTTATTTTCAGGCGACAGTTATTGTACTATATGCTAAAATTATAGATTTCGTTCATTGCAATTTCTATAGGGGCAATCTTTCGTAACAGAGGATAAAAAACCCGTTAGACAATACCACAAATCAAATCGACAAAATATGATTTGCGTTGACACCAAGACAATTAACAATTTTCAATTATTTCTATAGGTAGACAAGGACAAGAATTTAATATGCTATGACACAAAGACAAATAACAAATCACAAAAATAACAGTTACAAAGGTGTTCCCTGAAATATCGTAAAATTCAGACATTTGAAATATATGAGAAGTGGTTAAATAAATATCTATTATGTGTACGACTACATGCATTACGAGGTTAAAAAAGATGGAAGACGACCTCCATGCTTACATGGCCAGAACATGACATGAGTAAAAAAAGTTTTACAACTCCAAATTATGGCACGAGTGAAACGTTTTGCAGTCCGTACGTATATCTGTGACGTTCAAAGGTAGTCATACACGTGCATGATAGAGATTGAGTACGTGAAGTTCAATTTGTTACATGACATGAGTAAAACTAGCAGGATTATGTAGCACTGGTACGCAAAAGAGACGCTCACACACCACACATACCTTGAGTAAAACAGCATCCGCTGTTGGAATGGACTCGAACATGTTGCCGGCAACAAATTGCACATCGCCACCAGCGACGGGGGCGCCGGCAACGACGTGGGGCAGATCCATTACGGTGCACTTGATGCCCGGGAATGCCGCAGCAATGGCCTTGGCGAAGGAGCCCTGGCCGCCGCCGACGTCCACCAGGGAGGTCAGCCCGCGGAAGACGTTGCCGTGGCCGCCGAGAACCGCCTCGATCAGCAGCTGGCTCTCGGCAAAGGCACCGACGTTCATCGTGTCGTTGTCGTCGTTCGCTGGGTCCCACCGGGAGCGGCCGTGCGTCAGCTCGAAGAGCGTCTTGGGGGCCTCCGGCGCCGGCGCGGTCCAGAGCCACGTGGGCATGTCGAAGAACGGGGTGAGGGAGACCGGGCCGCTGTCGAACCGCACCATGTTGGATAGGCCGCCCGGGCCGACCACGAGGCTGGACGCCGCCGTGAGCCCGTACGACGCGACCTCGCCGCCGTCCGCGTCGGCGGTGGCTCTGAAAATCCCCGACGTGGTCAGCAGCTTCATCAGGCACTGGAGATCGGGGAGCCTGGACTCGTGCACCCCCGTGTCGTTGGCGATCTCAGCCAGGGTGGCGGCGCCGCCACGGCCGTGGATGGCGTCGGGGATGCCGAGTTCCACGGCGCATTTGAGCGCCATGGTCTTGATGTAGCTGAAGGCGTGGTGGTAGAGAAGGGCGAAAGCTCCGACCATGTCCTCGTCGGAACGCACTTGCTCGCCATGGACGAACGCCATTCGCTCGCTACTTCTCGAGTCTTCAACTACTCCTAGCTCTCAAGTGGCTAGCTTGTTATGTTTAGTTGCTACTGCATTAGTGTTGCTTGGCCTTGGTACAGTACGCTGCTACTTATAGGGAGTCTGTGATGGACTCGGTCTTTTTTTATTCTGATCTGAGTATGTGACATGCCACTTATTTTCTTCTAGGACCATTGCGTGAACCGTACGGTCAATAACATTGACCTTGATGATGTTTTTCTTTTAACTAACTTGGGAGTTTCTATATTTGTATTAATATCTTTGAATAATAAAAAATAGTTATATTAAATTATGCATGTTTTCCCCTTTGTTTATTTTCAATCATAATCTTATCTATATACCTATAATAAAGAGGCAAGATTTCTCTCCACCTATTTTCTTGGTCCGTCTCCCTCTAGCTAACTCCGTGAATGTGAAAATTGTCTTTGATGATCTCCCTACATCTCTCCTATTTTATATAGACAGTTAGGAATCATAATCCAAATTGATCCTCGATTCCTAATCCAGTTCCAAATAGGAAAAAATAGAAACCTATTCATCTAACCACGGCAAGTTTTTTAGTTTCAGTTTTCTATTTTTTTCAGTTTTTCCCAGAACATTCGGACTTTTTCCTTTTCTTTGCCACAGAGACCCACAAGTGGATAGAACGAGAGCCCAAGTCCTCGAGGCTATTTTAAATAAAGAATAAAAAACTAGATCAAACTAGGAAAGGAGTCCTAATAAGACAATGGTTTCTTTCTAACAAACCAAACTACATGTGTCTTTTTAAAATGTGTGGGTCCCACTCATATATGTAACAAAATTTAAATCCCATCTATTTGTCTAGCCGAATCCGTATAAAAGAATACATTTTTATTTTTTTCAGTTTTTCCCAGAACATTCGGACTTTTCCCCTTTTTTTCATGGAGACCCATGAGAGGACGGAACGAGAGCCCATGTCCTCGAGGCTATTATAAGTACAGAATAAAAACTAGATAATACTAGCAAAGGAGTCCTAAATAGGACAATGATTCCTCCGTAAATATTAATCAACACAAATCAAACGTTCTATAAAACAAAGGCTATTTAAATAAAAAACTAGATCATACTAGGAAAGGAGTCCTAATAAGACAATGGTTCCTTTGTAACAAACCAAGCTACGAGCGTCTTGTATAAATGTGTGGGTCCTACTCATATATGTAACAAAATTTGAATCCCATCTATTTGTCTAGCCGAATCCGTATAAAAAGAAGACTTATTCTATTTTTCTGGTCGATGCCTTTCTTTAAAAAAATCTATTTTCCAATACGAAGCCTATCCTAATCTACCTCATGACAGCACATATAAAATCAAGCCGGAAGAGGCTCCAAACCAGACCTCAGACAAACTCAGGCACTTATTCATCGAGAGCCTATACAGTGACAAAAAAAGGATTATATCATTTATTCTTCTCCATTATAAATTACGTCTAAAAAACACATCATCAGCACAAGCATCATCTTCAAGCAAGGATCTGGTAAAATAATGACCGAAACAGCTCATCCATGGTAGGAAAATTCTGAAAATATCTATTCAAATTTCAATGCATTGAAACAGATTATAAATATTTGTCTTTTAATTAAAAAAATATGAGTCTCATTACATATCAATAACACATCATCTGATAAGGTCTATATTTCGACAACCAAGATTTTGAGCGAGATTGTTAGAGAGATAGTAGGTCTGAGCCAGTTTATGAGAATGTATCTTGGTACGATTCTCCCATATTTGATAGTTTTTTTCCGATACAGTTTTTTTCTCTCATTGCAACGCTCGGGCTTGTTTGCTAGTATGTATAATAAATTGGTACTGTGTAGTCTCTATCTAGTTATAATAAACTTATTAATTACTAATCAATAGCTTTTTTTCATCTATATCTATAGTTTTTTTATTTGTCTGGCACCTCTGTGTATCTTCAATACGTATATTGTGTTTAGTTAAAACCGAAGTTTGAACTATGGTGCCTCTTGTTGTAGCCCATATCTTATACGTCATGAATCAAAATTTTGAGTTTTAAATATTAGTCTTACAAATCACTAGATTTTTTATCATCAAGCTAAGTTGAAACACTTGTACTTATTGTATCTTTTATTGACACTCCTTTTATACTTTTAAAATTAAAAACTTCAAGTCGTAGACTACACTCTTAATAAGTAATATGATAGCATAGACAGTAATTTAAAACCTGCACCACAACGTTTAAGATCATTGGTAGAGCTTAAAGGAGGATCTAGGATGTGTAGTTGTGCTAAAGGATATGAAAATTTGAGCCTTATAACAACTATTTACTCCAAAGAAATCTTAAAGGACAATAAAATATGGCTACATCTAGTCTGAACTAACCTACCCTAGTTCTCAAGGTGTTTGAAATTTTTATATCAAAGATATATGTGTACTAATGGTTACACTATTAATATAGGTATGCCAATCATTTTAGTGATAACTTGTATAAATTATATATTATGGTAATAATATGATTTTAAATAATTTGTTAATATAAATTGGTATAATAGTCATAAACGAATCAAGATTGTTAAAACATAACATATATTTATATCTCGCAGGTATGCATATTTACTTGACCTGTATGACGAAACACCATGTATAGTAATTTTAATCAAATTTTAATATATTAATATTAATAGAAGTGGGCAATGTGGAAACATATATATGATTTTTGGTTATTTAAATAGTTTTTGCAATAGAAGATATTTATAGTTTAGATGTAGGTTTGAGGGGACATTTTTAGTTTATTTAATAATCAAGAAGTGGTAATTTAAACATAAATTTAAGGGGTTACATTGATTATCTATCATAATAGCAATTGAGCACTTAAATGCAAATTTATGTTTACTATAGATCATATATTTCTTGTGCATTGCAACAGCAGAGATTTAATCCTGCATTATGTTGAGTTGCTCTTCATTAGGTAAATATAAATTGTATAAATTACAAAAATGCTAAATGCCATAGGGATAAATACTAATATTAATCGGACTATTTGGTACTGAAGGACTGAAATAACGACCAGAACAAGGTTGAATGTGATCAAATAAAAACCTTCGTTAAGGAAGAACTTGGTCTTTGTCCAATTTACCACACGATACATGTTCTTCTAATAGGCAAGATCACACACGCCAACTAGTGGTATATTCACCTTTAGAAACGATTAGAAATTTCTCACAGTGGTGTAAAAGCAAAGAGAAAAGAGCTACTAATTACTGGCTGAAAAGTACTAATTAACATGTGAAATGAATATCAAGCTCTAGATAAAAGCATGAAAGAACCACCGAAAGCTGGATCAACTTACGGCAGAAAACAATGAGCTGAGCAAGCTGCACTCGCAAATCATGCAAAAAGGAAATAATTATGGCTTGTGATTCACGATTGTTTTGAAAGTGACACATCGCACATAGGAGGATGGAGTTTGTCCCGAGCTGCTACTGCTGCCGTGTCTATGAATGAAAAGAGGTATAGTTACTAGCATGCAAATGAAGCAATCACCCATGAGAGCAACGATTAGCCAATATAACTTTGAGTTGACAAAGAACCTGAGCTGCCGAACTGCTGTTGGGGATAGTAGGCTACTCTTTGCACAGCTATTGATGTCCCAGCAAGAAACTGATGAGGGGAAGAGAAACCTGACGGAGAGTTGCGCTATTGAAGAAAATCATTCAGTGCAAACCGAAAAGGACCCTTCCATTGCAATCAGCAAGGACAAGAACATTCATCACTGAACTTTTTGAGAGGTTCTCTCCGTGCTTGCCATGCGGTCATTCATCACTGAACTCGAGAGACCATAAAGGACAGCTGCTGTGTAGGCCAACGCAGAGGAAACAAAACACTGTTGGGGGCAAGAACAAAACATCCTGTAGCAAGAGCAACAACCCCAGCACTACTGAGAATCTCTGAAAATCAAATCAGATCGAATCTGATTGAAATAAAATTGGAGCCACGGCTTTACCAAACAATGTGTGACCCATTCTGCAGAGAACTCCTGAAGAGATTTTGATTTTGTCATCAATTTCACAAAATCCGGATACCCTATAAGAAAAGGGGGAAATTTGAGGAACATCAAATTCAAGTGAAGGATTTGATAGGGTATTATCCTAGGCTTGTTAGTCATACTAGCACAAGTTTGACCCAAGAAATTTCACTCTGCAAACTCACCCAAATATGAAAACAAAAAATCCTCCAAGAATAGATGTGATTAAACCACACCCCCACGCCGTACTTTTCAGAAAACGGTGCCCTCTATTGTTTTTTTCAAGATCCACTAGGCTATCGTTTCTTACTAGAAAAAGGTGTTAATCTACATGGACACCACCCACATTTGACATTGTGACATTGTATGTTTGGTTATCCCTCAATCTTTGTTTCAATCATTGATATGGGTCTTCGTACTATTGAGGGTTGCCAAATTATTTTGCCTATTGATGACTTGTCATTAATTTTGAGAGCAGAACTATTTTTATTTCAGTTATAATACTTTTTTGGGTGGATTCATATATATGGTTGATACTTCGATTCACTTTCGTCCCTAGCATAATATATAGCCGATGAATATAATACTTCCAGCCATCGTGGTATGAGAATAACCCACATGAACTTCGCACTGATGGCTTCAACGTCCGGGGGGAGGGGGGAGGGGGCATGGTATATGCATGTTGGATAATTAAATTCACCTCATGAAAGTGATAATATGATGAATCGGCATGCAAATATGTTCAACACATTAGTGCTGATTTTATTTATCATGGCAAAGTTGTTTTGAGCCTTATTGCCGATTATAGTGCTTTTACATCAATGATCAAGTCAAATATGAAGTTTTCTATTCAAGCTAATACACTACAGGTAATCACAATGATGAGTCAATTTTAGTGTCAGGAGATGGTTTTTAAGTATGCAAGCTATATGAAAAAAAGCAGGGGGCATACTTTTTATGCGAGACCCAACTACAGACGCAGACGCTCACAAACATGGGCGCACACTCAGCCCTATGAACGTACGCGCGCACACCCTACCCCTATGAGCACCTTCGATGAACTGAGTTAGACCGACAAATCCCGAGATTGACGAAGTCGCCACAAACGCCTCGCTATCGACAGGCACGTCACCTACTACTGAAAGAATAGCACGGGCCATACTTTGATAACCAAACTGTCAAAAGGAGGCAATCCTAGATTTTCAATAGAAAGTGCAATAAGTTAACCTTTGTTGTTTTGCTCGTAATCCGTCGTTCTTTACCATATAAGCATAATAGCTATTGTTCCTTTGACAAAACACGGGAAATTTCAAATCTACCCAAGGTAGATCAGCTAGGCTGACCTTAGAAGTAGGCGGACCATTTTCTTGCCTCTGCCAGACCTAGGGCCGCTATGTCGTCCCTGAGATTGGATAGGCTAGACCTGCATCCGAATGCATTTTCTATGTATTTGCGATCTGTGTGTTCTAACAGTTTTAGCAAGGGACAAAGATTCACGTCAACAACTTCTATGAATTAAATTAAAGTAAAAGTGATAATCATTTCAATGTTAGACGTCTGAATTATATTCCCTCGGTTCCAAATTGTAAGTGGTTTAGTGTTTCTTAAGTATATAGCTTTTACTACGCATCTAAATATACATGTTATGTCTAGATAATAAAACAACTTACAATTTAGAATGGAAGGAGTAATATTCAACACAGTTGTGACGACTATCAGTCAGCGTGTCCTTGTCAGATTTTTATACAGCTGCTGGTCCCTGCTTCGTGACATCCTAACGATGGCAAGTCATCCAAGCATGACCGTGGACTTGGAGCAGACTTTTTGATCAGGTATGGGTTGGGTCAATAATTCATCGGCACCATGGACGGGTGAATCGTTGATCTGCTCTGGGTTTGTTTAGCAATTCATCGACACCATGGGTATGTGTCTGTGTCCAACATTTAACAAAACATTGTGTCTATCATTAATTCTTTCACAACATGGATGTGATGATCTTGTACCATTCAAGGAAGGCTAACTTTACTTTGCCTGCTTAAACTGACGATATATACCTTACCAAACAATTTTAAAAAGTGATTGCAATAGTATTTTAAAAAAAACTATGACTTTTAGCATAAAGTAATATAAAATTACATAACTTTTATATGGAGGTGCGGTATCCACAAAGTCACAGATGTAGATCTCATTAAGTGCTACATTATGAATCTTTGAGTTTCCAAAAATATCATACAAAAAAACAAATCATTTAGTACATTATAACATCACTATGTAAATACCATTATTTGTTAAAATAATTTATCATGTTACTTATATTTTTTGTACAATTCCATATCTAGATACAAAAGCAAAATAAAATAAATTAAAAGAATCCCATTCCGAAAAGTTAAAGACGCTAGCAAATTAGTCATAGATAAGATTTGGGCACATCTCAGTAACTTCAAATAAAATGTTTATGAACTATTTGTTAACGGATCCCATCGAGAGCTTATAAAATTATTTTCATCCATCTTCATACATAGAAGCTGAAGATTTCTGAAGGCAATAGTTAAGCTCCAAACTTGGAATCTGCTATACAAAGCTAGTATTAGTGATGGTTTTCTGGCAAAAACCATCTTGGGCCTGTTTGGATCTTGTCCTTAAAGTTTAGAATTCTAAAAACTTTATAGCACTTTAGTTTACTTTTGAGGTCTAAAGCTGCAATATGAGGTGGGGGCTAAAGTTTAGAGCTAACTAAAGTTTAGAGGAGAGGATCCAAACAGGCCACAATCATGATGATGGGAACTTACTGTGTAACAAAGCCATTGCGTTCATGGAATAGTTCAAGAGGATGGTGCTTGACCAACAAAAAAATGTCACTGTACTCGTTCCCACAATTTCGTCCTTAGAGAACCGAACAAAATTGAAGGCCACTAGTTAGTCCGCAAGACAGTGAGCAGTTATACGCACATCCTTGTTGATCCATTGTTTACCCTCAAATTAATAGATGTCACTAGCTAGACCACAATATAATGCGCACAGAGTAGTACGCTCAGCCTTAATTAGCTTGTTGAACGATCAGTTGTAAGTCAAGATCAATTGTTCATTGTTACTTCTGTGAATTACGTACTACTTTAGAGGTAAAAGTTCAAGTTATTTCAATGTCATATATAGTTCTCTGAATTAATTTGATATTCAACATACATACTGCTGCTATTACTGCTAGTCAGCATGTCCTTTTCATATTTTATACAGCGATGGCGCAAGTCGTCGTCGTCCATGCATGACCGTGGTCCGTGGAGCAGACTTGTAGTCGATTGGGTCAGGGTTGGTTCAATAATTCGTATGTGTCCATGTTCATCATTTAACAACGATGTGTCTATCATTAATTCTTTCCCAACCTGGGTCTGATCGTGTACCATCCAAGATAGGCTAAGTTTACTTTGCCCGCCTAGACTGACTATACCTATCAAATCATTATATTTTTACAAGAAATGTGATTGTGATATATACTAGTCCCTTCGTCTAAAAAAATATCACTTTAAATTTAGACGAAGTCAACCTTTTACTACGTTTATATATATACACGCGCTATTCTACACCCTAGGTGTAGAATACTATTCTACACTGAGCTGTTATACTGAATAAAATTCAGTAATGTTCAGTAGTCGCGTTTCAGTATTATTCAGTATTTCGTGGTACTGTGCGTAGTACTGACTGATACTGAACACGGTTCAGTAGTACTCAGTATTTTTAGGTCAGTTTTGGCTTATGGTGTAGAATAATATTCTACACCTAGAGTGTAGAATAGCGCTACCGTGTGTATATATATATATCAACATTTGTATCTCAAATAGGTTAGTTTAATATAAATATATATATGGTCGATTATTTAAATAACAATACTTATTATACCTATCATAAATATTAATATATTTTTCTATATATTTGTTGAAACTTTCATTCTTCGGGACAAGGAAAGTATTTTAAAAAAAACTATGATTTTTAGCATAAAGAAATATAAAACTACATAACTTTTTCCTGGAGGTATATGCATATGTCCCGCAATGATGACCCATATAGAAATATAAAACTACATAACTTGCTAGCAAGAAAAAAGAAACGCTCCATTCTATGGGCTTCTTCCGCAGCTCTCTTAATGTTCCCTTTATGAGTGCAACCAAGTTCGATAATTCGTGAATGCTAATTCATAGACTATTTTTGTTTCCAAGGGTCTCTCCCCATGCACTATGCCATAATTACCACCAGACCCTTCAGTACTAATAACTGCAATGCGATTTTTTTTCCTTTTTTTTTTGACTCTTGACGTGGATACTCTGATTACTATGTATGTTTCCACTGTATCACACAAAGTTAGAAAAAATTCATAGATATAACTCTACACATGAAAATGCTTCATGAATTTCCAAACAAGTCATACCAAAAAGTAATCATTTCATACGCTATAAATTCACTAGTAAATACTACCGTTAAATAATATAATTTATCTTACATTTGTTTTTTTATTATAATTCCAAAATAGATATTGTCGGTCTTTCGTAAACCAACGAGTGAATTTATGTGTGTCGCGCTGCTCTAGAAAGACGATGGTAGCACTCAAAGACACAAGGAATTATACTGGTTCAGGCCGGAACCCTACATCCAGCCTCAGAGACGGTGCGAGTTCGTGTTCTTTGGTTCAAGTGCTCTGAAGTTCTTACAATAGGGATGTCTAAGCTAAGGGATTCGAGATAGGAGTGAGGAGAATGAAAGCCCGAATGGAGTTTCTCTGGTTTTGTCCTCTTGGAATGGAGGCCTAGCTGTCCTTATATAGAGTTCGGGGGACAGATTACACGTAGAGAGATGGGTTCTCCCGCCCCGAGTGGTCGAGCCCGAGGGAGGGAGAAGCTAGTAAACTCTAGCCTTGTCTTGATGTCATCGTACGTTAAGGTATGGCCGTCGTCGTGGTCTTGCTCCCCAAACCATGGCGCGACGCAGTGTGGTGCTATAGTGTTGATTGTGACGGCATGGTTGGCACGGCGGTGGTTCACCAACTGTCCTATGCGTGTGGACTTGTCGTGGCCTTCGTTATCGTCTCCTGTGTTCTCCTGGTGGTGTCGTGGTGACAGTGAGGGAGCAGGTAGCTGCCCTTTAGCCACTAGCCGCCCTTCTGGGTCGTAGCGCTGGTCTTGACCCTGGATCACAGGGTTGAGGCTCGTGGCGGCCTAGTTGATCTTGAGAGGTCGAGGTCGGGGTCGTGCGACCCATCCCATAGTGGGTGGAGCCATACGCCCATCTTGTCGATGCTAGCGTTGGATGGTGGAGTGCCATACCGGACGTCACTGCACCGCAGTGCTGTCATGTCTGTGCAGGGTTGCGTAGGGATGTCGTCTGCCCCGAGATCCTGCGCCCCGAGAGATGGCTGTCCACTCCATCCTGGCGGAGCAAGTGGAGCGTGCCTGTCTTTGTCAGGACAGGTGTACTTGGTGGCATGTAGCCTCTCCCCGTCCTGTGATGGCCATCTCTCGTGTGTGGCTACGTAGCATGTGATGGAAGGAGAAGGGAGAGGTCGAGGTGGACCGTTTGTCCAGACGTTTGGTCCTAGTCCTGTGTGGCTTAAACGGGTTGTATCTGTTGGGCTTTGATCGGCTAGGCCACATGAGTGGCTAACTATTCAGTGCCTTGAGATACCTGGGGTATCTTGATCCTGATAGTAGCCCCCCGAGCGTCTTCACCATTTTGGAGTGATCGTGAAGATGCTGGTTTCCAGATGTGTTGCGGCATGTGCTTGAGGTCGGCATCCCCGAGCTCAGAGCTCGGTCCTCCGCTAGTCCAAGCGTTCAATTTGGTAGGTGGCCGTTGTGTGCTGTCCTGTCAAGCTGCCTTGATGGCTTGATTCGCACCTGCCCTGATGAGCCCTGTCGCGTAAGGGTACTACGCGTGGGATTCGAGGTCCAAACTGAGTCAAGCAGTCCCGTAGACACTATACCGGCTCCGTCTCTTAGAGGACCCTTGGTTTTCCCATCCTCACATGAGCTCCTGATAGTGGTTATGTCCTCCCGTTGTTCGCCACATGGCTTGGGAGTCACAGGCTGCACAGTCCATATTTGGGCCTATAAATAGAGGTTTCCCTCCCATTTGAACCAAGCTTGACCATTCCTCTAAGTTACCTTTCAAGGCTTCCTAAGGACTAGGCTTGTTAGGAGGAGCATTTTTTGCTAGGCATTGGGAGATTTCAAGATGTGGCCCACTAGGGGTCGACTGCATTGGCCAGTGGTTGGTGATGCTTCATCCAACAACTGGTGCTAGAAGAAGGTTTGCTAGTTGGGTTTGCGAGATGGCGTGGAGGTCGGTTCAGAAGTCGTGCGACCGTGATTTTACCTATGCTTGAGTGGCTTGGGTGTTTGATGTGGTCATCGGCTGAGGGCGATTCTGATCTACCACCTTCCTTCCCCCACGTATTTTTATCGGGAAGCTGTGATGCTAGAAGAAGGCTTGCGAGGTGTTCTTTTCTACCTTGTCCAGCCATGCTTGCAACAGGAGCTTGCGGAGCTTTTAACGATACCACCATGCCACTAGTATCAGGTGTTTTATACCATGTAAGCGGCTAGGCCGCACTTGCTTTGTAATCGTTGATTATGAATAAAAGGAGCTCTTTATTGGAGTGCTGTGACTTTTTCTGTGGTCATGGTGAGCCCCGAAGCCTTGTTGTTGGGGTCCAGCCTTTCTTGGCTCGAGCCGCTGCTCCGAGGTCATGGGACCCAACAGGGTCACTAACGAGATCCTAATATATGGGCATGTTAAGCCTCGGAATCAATGATTCCTGACCAAAGAGACCCCGACTGACTCCTCCAGGATTGCTCGGGGCCTCGGGGGCTATACCCATCGGGTACGCTCGTGTGCACCCGCCGACCAAGAAACATGGCCAAGCCTAGGCACGGCGTAGCCCCCGCACAGGGCTCGGGGGCTTGCCTGGGCTTTAGGCTCCCGATTGTCGACACACCCGAGCTCGGGCCTTGGCTCCTACCCGGCTTGCGATGCCAGCCAAGGGCCGGGCGCAAGAAGACAAGCCCCGAGCCATCGAGGCTCGGGGACTCTAGGACGCTATGCCCTGGGTGTGGCCTTGCCGGCCCCTTCCGTGATAGAGTCACACACGGGGCATGGCACAAGAAGACAAGCTTCCCTCGGCCTCCAGGGGCTGGGTGGCTTCTGGGCCCGCGTGTCAGCCCTTGGAGCTGACCTCCTTTGTCGCCAAGAAGACTCTAGAAGATCCACCTAGGGGATGTCGATCCAAGCCGACACAGCCTGACACGTAGAGTGTCAGAAGAGAGCAGCCGGACGACGCCCAAGGCTTCTTTGGCTCCATGACACCGCCACGGTCCACAGAGCATCGTTGCAAGATCCTCCTAGACTCCAGCACATGTAGACCGTAGACTCATCTCCCTAAACCGCCATGTACCTAAGCTATCACGTTATATAACGGATAAGGTCGGACCTAGAGGGAAAAGAACAATCCAAGATAGATCATTCCATTCCACTCCATCCACTCCTGCCTAGCACCGAGGGTAGGGGAACCTAGAGGCAGGGGGCACCGAGAGCTCCTCCATTGCATCCCGTCGTCTGTCTCCTCTCCGATAAGTGGAAGGCTCCACCGACGGCGAGACAACCTAAGGATTAGCACCGAGCTAACCCCCTACCAAATCTCTCTCCCTACACTCTGTTGTAACCCCTCGATTTTGGGTGCTCTTGAGTATAAGGATCATCAACTACTAGACATAGGGCACCGATTAGCCCGAGCTATGATAAACCATTGCATCCTCTTTGTGATTCTTGTGTTCTTGAGTCCACCCGAGTCACTGAAGACCCGTACTCTGACACTGACTCGAACAACTATGCTTTACCATGGTTCTGACCCCGCGACAGCTGGTGCGGCAAGTAGGGGGCAGCGTAAGTGTAATTCAAGCTCTACGATGGCCAGAGCCACCTGCCATGTCACCGGAGCAAGCAGCACCACCCTAGACGGTGGTGTTTGCTTCCCTGGCGAGCCAGCGCCTTCACTCTAGGCAAGTCCTCAACTTTGGGAGTCTAGCCTACATCGTTGACTCCTACAGCGAGCTTCATCTGCTCGATGAGGCCGCACCAGTGAGCAACGAGCTCTTGGCATCGCCGCCACCACCGTGACTTCTGGGAGCAGATCTCTAGGTCCTGGCCTGATAGATCCGGCGTGGTCTGGGTCCAAGCCCCACCATGTTAGATCGGCACCAGATGTTCTACAGCTAGCCAATGTCCGCCACCGGATCGCCACCAGTGAGGTGCTCCCGCCACCTGACCGTTTCTGGTACTACCTCCTAGACTTGCTTTTCGAGATCTAGAATGCAGCGGCATCCTTCCAGCTGAAGCTAGAGCACCTCATCAGCCGTGATGCGGTAAGAGGCTCCATCCTCTCTGATGCTATGGTGCAGACGTCCCCTCGCTACGCACCTTCCTTGAGATTCTCTCAAGGAACAGCCTGGAGTACAACTCCGACGACATCAACTACTACGCCCTGCCACGCATGTGCTACCACATCGACAGCGAGGTTCCACCTCAGGAGGCACCGGAGCTCATGCCACCGGACCAGAGTCCCCACAGCCACGTGATCTACGTTCAGGAGAAGGCGAATCGCCTATGGGCTCGGCAGGTGGACCTGAAGGCTGCCGAGGCAGGGCTCGAGTGCCAAAGGTAGAACTTTGCATGGCAACAGGCCGTGCAACCCCTTAGCAACAACGATGACTCCCGCATAGGGCTCCTAGCACTTGCGCTTCCCCGAGCGGCCTACAACATGGCAGCCACCACCTGCCGACTGGAGGACATCTAGGACATGCCAGACCCAAAGACCAACAAGTGCCTGCATGAGGCGAAGCGGCTTCTCTGCGTCGTCCTCGAGCAGCAGGCCAAGAGTTCTGCCTCTTGGCGTCGCGGTGCGTTCTTTAGGCCATCCTAGCTGATGACCACCGCCAATAGGGACCACTCCGACGCGCACGCCCTATCGATGGGTGGAAGCGGTGGTGACTCCTCTGATAGTAGCTCTGGCCATCTACGGACTAGGGGTGCCAAGCCTCGACAAGAGCGGAGGCGTGAGCCTTCTCATCGGCATCCTCCCATGCACCACCAAATCGCATGACAACCATGACGTCCGCGACACCATTGAGGCTAGGTGTCACGCTCAAGCTCAGTCCCGCACTCCTGAGCGGAGGGTCGGGGGCGCCGCCACGGATCACTTCAGCCCCCAGGCGTTCAGGGCGGCAATCTGGGTGGCCCCCTACCCTAGGTGGTTCCGTCCTTCGACGCACATCTCCAAGTATAACGGCGAGACCAACATAGACCGTTGGCTTAAGGACTACTGCCTAGCCATGAGGGCCAGGGGATCTAATGATGACTTCACCGACCAGTACCTTCCTCTGCTTCTATCGAGCTTGACTAGGGCTTGGCTTGAGCAACTCGAGCCTGGCAGCATCCGCTGCTGGGGAGACCTCCGCTCCATCTTCATTGGGCACTTCTAGGGCACATACAGCCGGTCCGGGAACTCGTGGGACCTCCACAACTGTAGGCAGAGGACCGATGAGACCCTTTGGGAGTACATCTAGCACTTCTCCAAGAAGCGCAATGAGCTCTCCAACATCACCGACGCCGACGTGATCAATGCCTCCATCTACGGCATGACCTGCGAGGCGCTCGTCCATGCACCCGCCCGCGAGACCCCGTGCATGACTATGAAGCTCCAGGACATCACCACCGATGAGGAGGCCATCCAGGCCAACTTCAGTGGCAAGGTCAAGGCCGTGGTCACCTCAGTGGTGGAGACAGCGGCGATGACCCTGCCTCATCCCAATGTCGCTATGACAAGAGGAACAAGGACCGAAAGCGCCGTAGGGAGGAGATGGTGGCCGCGACCAACTGCGCTGCCAGGCCTCAGCCTCACAAGCATAGCGCATGCCCTGAGCACTTTGAGAGGGCGCTCGAGGTCCCCTGCCTGTTCCACGGGGGACAAGCGAAGCACTTGCTAAAGGACTGCGCCACCATCAGGGGTTACATCTATGAAACCCTCAGCCAGCAGGGCAAGACCTAGAAGCCTACCCTGAAGGATGGCAACCCGACAGACGACGCCCAAGAGGAAGATAAAGAGTTCCCTGAGGTCGATCGCTGCCTCATGATCTTTGGGGGCTCCTAGGCGTACTAGTCCCGCTGGCAGCACCGCATCATCGAGCAGGAGGTGAATGTTGTCCACACCCTCGCCGCCTTGACCTAGCTCTGATGGTCCCAGATGGCCATCATTTTTTACCAGAAGGATCACCCCCGATCATGTTCCACATTCGGGGCGCTACCCGCTCATGGTCAGCCCAATTGTGGGCACCATACACCTCACCAAGGTGCTGATGGACGAGGGCAGCGGCCTCAACATACTCTACGCCAGCACCCTCAACAAGATGGACATCCCACGGAGCAGCTTGCTCCTTAGCAGGGCACCGTTCTATGGGATTGTCCCAGGAAACGAAGACATGCTCCTCGGCCGCATTCGGCTCAACGTCACCTTCGGCCAGCCAGACAACTTTCATAAGGAACCACTCACCTTCAAGGTCATCGACTTCCCTAGTGCCTACCATGCCCTCCTCGGTCGATCGTGCTACGCCAAGTTCATGTTCGTCCGTAAATACACCTACCTGAAGCTCAAGATGCCTAGCCCAAAGGGGGTCATCATCGTCGAGGGCAGCTTCGAGCAAGCCTACTACTGCGAGCAGGACTATATCACCCAAGCGGCCGCACTAGTCACCCCCTGCGCTCCTGACGGCCCTAACCGCGATGTAGGAAGGGCGCCGACGGAAGGAGTAGCCAAGGCAGCGGCGAAGCTTGACCGATCGAGCATCGACAGGGCGGCCAAGACTCTTGGCGACAGCGGTGGCTCGGTTGGCCCCTCCATCTAGGCGCTCGACCCCCCAGAAGGGCTCAACCCGATCGAGCTGAGTTCCGACCATTCCCCATGAGGGAAGGCCATCGCCAAGCCATCCGCCCAGAAGCGCCGTCTCCCGAGCCAGAACCCGCCTACCGACCTCCTTCGCCGGCCCACCTCTCCAACAACAAAAAACCAAGATAAGTCCCGTCCTCTCGACCTTTTTGCTTCGCTTGACTTCACTATTGTCTCCTCACTCTCATTTTCCGTGACACAGCCATCTGCCCGCTTTAGTTTAATATTTTTTCTCCATCTCCGTTGGCTCTCAAATGAAAAAAAGAGTATTCTCATCTCCTTCAGCAAGCCACGTAATCCTTGACCATTGCTTCCACATAATTTCCTCCCTGTGATTGAGCTCCACAATTCGATCAACCAACTTGATCTCCTCATAGGTTGGACCTAGGCGTGAAGGATCTGATCTAAACACTTCTAGCCTACCCTTCATCTCCTTCAACTCCAGGGTTACACTCCCAAATGTCACCGAACCCAAGCACTAAATGAACCTGACATATCAAATAACTTCCTATGCAGCTCCGCCAGCATGGAAGCCTTAGACCTGTGTTGACGGTGGATAACGTCAACATTTTATATGTGAATAAACAAGATAAATGGTTAAAGTACAAGAATATGCATAGGTCTAGGGTTTAAACTGATAAATTCCATGAGTTTTGGTGAATCTTTGTTTTCTGCAGGGTTATTCCAGAAAACGTAGGAAGGGAGACCTAATTGAGAAAAAGGACGAAACTTGATCACGACGAAGGATACGCTAGAAGACTATAGAAGACACCAGAAGGTATGGGAACAAACGGGAGGACGAGAAGCTGCCAGGTGGGGCCAGCCGGCCCCACCACCATGCCGCCCCGCCCCCCTGGGGATTTCTCCATGAGCTTCTGGAGTATTCCTCCACCGCCTCCTAGGATTCATCTCCATCCTTCGTCCAAGACGGTTTGATCCAAAGGCTTACGTTCAACCCATCGGGCTATATAAGGACCCCTACACCCCCCTGAAGCTTCAAGTCATTCAAGATATTCAGTTGAAGATCAACTCATCCAGAGCCAACCCTAGTTCCTCAGAGTTCCTTTAGATTAGAGCTTAGGCAAGTTAGATTAAGTCTAGGGAAAGATCAAGCAACGCTTGGATTCCCGACGTTGGCAAGAGCGTGGTTCGGTATATCTCTTGTACTTTACTCTATTTCTTTATTTTATTTGAGATTGTATCGTTACTACTATGTTTATGTCAATATTAAGCTTTATATTATTTATGTTCATGAAAGCAATGTCCATTATTTGTTCTAGTTTGATATTTGGTGTAGCTAGATTATGGAAACCATGCATATGTTCGTATAGCGCTCACCCTATTAGACCATGGGTGAGTAATAGACATTATGTGAGCATGGTGCTTAGATATTTGTTTATCTGCAGATGCCCTTATATGCCGGGAGGTGGTAGATCACGTAGGTGACAGCTGCGTTGAGTCCTTTGCAGTCCATCCCCCATATATATTGATGTTGGTAGAACCCGGTCGCGAAGGTTAGGAGGACTATGTTTCTGAATTTCCCTAGATGATGTTCCTTATGTGGTATAGTTGTGGCAATGATCACCGGATATAGTTAATTCAAACTGCAGTGACTTGTTAGTAAGACTACCTATAAATTATCTTTCTAATATTCTAATTGGACTTTAACCTATTGCTTAATTAGAATGCTCTGAGTTACTATTTATTCATTATGATGATTGATCAAGTACTTATTATTTATATCTTTATTATTATCTTGTGATTTATCCCTGTTTTGAGTAGAGTATATGATATTGGTTCATTCTCTCATGCATATTCATAAATTATCAATACTACTGCATTGCATAGAATAGTCATACCTTCCCAGTGGTAAAATTATAAATCGATAACCCTGAAATACTCTTGGGTAAAATGCTACAATGGTATAATTATCTGTTCGTTGGCAGAATTATTCTTCCCATTCTTATCTTTATATTCTTTTTAGTCACATGAAATAATAGATTTTTGTCTAGTCTTATTTTTCAGTAATGCTAGATAGAACCAACAACATTTATAAGTTCATCACTAGAGATGACAACCTAGTTAAATATTAGAGATGAAGGTTAATTGATAGGTGGCTAATAGTGACAAGTTAATAATTGCCATATCATTTCTGACGCCGTTGCTATTATTATGAGTAATTCTATTTTTAGTAATAGAGTTAAGAAATGCCAACAACCTGTAGCACCAATATTCTTTGAGCGCCTTAATGAAACTATCGTGAGTCTCCCACATCACTTCATATCTAAAAGACTTCTTCCTCCTTCTAACTTGTTGGCTTGGCTATGTCTGATCCCAGCGGAGCACGATGGGACTGTGATCTGAAGCTGCTGCTGTGCGATGGGAGAGAGTCGCCAGCGAAAACTGAGCCATCCATTTAGCACACATCATGGCCTGGTCCAGACGGAGACCCGACAAAGGCTGTCGTCCGCCACCTTCTTCTCATAATAAGTCCAGCTTCGCCCCCACATACCCCACATCTGCCATCTCTCGGAAGCCTACAATTTGTGCACTACTCCTCTCCTGCACACCCACGTGCTCTAATCTTAGGAGAACTTCATTGAAATCTTCTATACATAACCACGATAGCGGAGATGATGCCTTGATAAATTTCAACATATCCCATGTCTTATGGCACTCGGCAACTTGGACCTCATCATAGACATAGGTCATCCTCCACGGTTCCCCTGCCCCCCCTGAAAAGAACTACATTAATGTGAAAAGGAGCCAAAGCCATCTTAAGAGGAGTCGGAGCCCTGCCAAATAGGTCCTTAGTATCATGTTACATCTTGCCCAGACTCCACATAACTCCTGGCTCCGCCACTGCCTATCGCCATCATCTCTCCTCCACAGAAAACCAGTCTACTTCCTTCGTCTAAAAATATAGTGCATTCTAGCCATTCTTAAACAAAATAAGGGAGAGTGTAATAGACGCATATACCCCTCACTTAACTTCCTAATCTATTGAAATTTGATTCTATTCCGCATGATTAAATGGTGCACTCACATTCTCTTTATATAAAATATGGTAAGTACATGAATTACTTTCTTTATACAAAATAATGATGTATTTTATTTAACGGTACGCCTAGCGCCCGGACGTCCAGACATGACGTCACGTCCGGACTTGGCTCCGACAGCTGTGCCACTCCCGCATCCGCATCCCGCCTCATGCTCAGCATCCCACGTCGCGCCCCCAGCACCCGCACCCGTATCAGTCGCAGGGACTCGTGCCCCTGTGCCTACCCCACGTCCTGCTCAGCGACAGACACCGGCCGCGCTGTGCAACACCCTGATCCACTTTTGCAATGTCCAGATAAAACCTTTACAACATTCATCTAAAACAGATGAAACATTTGGAACATACAGTTAAAACACCATTGCAACATGTGCAAAACATCCTGATCTACTTTTGAAATATCCAGATGCAACACTTGCGATAAACAAAAGAAGACAGATGAAACACTTGAGATATGCGTCTGAAACACTTGCAATATACATGTACAAAAAATAGATGAAACATTGGGGATAGACGCTTAAAATATACATAAACAATCGTTGCAACATATGCAACATCTTGATCCACTTTTACAACATCCGCATGAAAACAATTGAAACATACATCTGAAACCATTGAAACACTTGAAACATGGGCTTGCAACATGTCCGAAAAGCGTCCAGAAAGACTTGAAACACAACATTGTCACGCGGCTATGACATACCTAGTGGGCAACTGTGGTGGCACAGGCTCGCTGGATGGTGCGCGCCCACACGCCTGCCATGCCCGCCGTCGTTGAGGTAGAGGAGATGCTGCCGGATCTAAGGAGGGCGCCACCGGTTGAGGTAGGGGAGGGTCAGCGACTTGCTTGGATCTCGCCGGGATGGGGAAAAGGGCCACCGAATCCGCGAATGCGAACGCCGGGGTTGGGGAGGAGGATGCCGGGTGGAGAAGGAGCCACCGGGGTGGGAAAAGGAGGACGCCGGGGTGAGGGAAGGAGACGTCGTGGTGAGGGAGGAGGATGCTGGGGGTGGGGGAAGGAGCCGCCATCGACCAGGGAAGCAGCGATAGCCGCATCGTCGGGTGTGGGGCGAGACGCGGATAACAATGGAGAGGGGCACGAGTGCTGCGGGAGTGAGCGGTGGAAGCGTCCATCTGTCTAGGCGTCTTGCATGTATCATTATCATTTATTTAAGTAAAAATATTATCTTTTTGTTCCCCGAATACATTATATTTCATGACAAATTTTAAATGTAATGAACTATATCTCAGAAGGGAGGGAGTATATATTGACAAAACAGACCCCTCGAACACCCCACGAAGGCCGGGCAGCCGAGCTAGTTGACCCCGTCGTCAGGTTGAATGGGAATACTGAAGAATCGTCGGTCGATCCGTCCTACTCCTCCAATCGCTAAGGGTCCGTTCGTTTCTCAGGGAACGGCTCCCCAGAACAGTTCCTAACCGAATTGTTTACCATATTTACATAAGCTATCAGCAGCTGGAACAATTCCCGGGTCAATCCTTGCCTAAATGAATAGGCCCAACGCCCAGAGTCGAGAGCGCAGCCTGAGAGGGCATCATCTCCGTAACTGCGAATTCCAAGCTCGCTTTTCCTCCGTCAACTCCAAAACCGGACAAACCACCTTCCTCAACTTTTGAAACCGTGCGTTTTACCTCCCTGACCCGGTTATAAATGGTTTTGAAGCTGGTTTTATCTTTTTTTTATTTATTTTGGCTGAATATTTAAAAAATCATAATAAATCACAAAAAATCATAAAATAGAAAATCCAATTTTGTTGGACTCCACATGAGTAAATCTACACAGTGAATATATAATATGATATGCTTTAGTACAAATTTTTTGTTGTAAATTTTGATCTATTCTTTTATATAATATGATATGCTTTAGTACAAAGTTTTTGCTATAGATTTTGATCTATTCTTTTCTGTAATTAATTGGAATAATTTATAAATGCAGTTTTTATGGTTCAATTGTGGTAAAATTTTTATGGTGGCCTAATTATTGTATGCTTGAACTGTAGTAAAAATTTCATATTAATTGGATCATGTATAACTTATTTATAGATTTATTTAGATTTAAATCTTAAATAAATCTATAACTAAGTTATACATGATCCAATAAGTATGGAATTTTTATTACAATTCAAACATACAATAATCAGGCTACCATAAAATTTTTACTACAATTGGACTATAGAAATTACAGTTATGAATTATTCCAATTAATTACAAAAAAATAGATCAAAATCTACAACAATAACTTTGTACTAAAGCATATCATTTACTGTGTAGATCTACTCATGTGGAGTCTAGCGAAATTGAATTTTCTATTTAATGATTTTTCTGTGATTTACTATGATTTTTTAAAGATTCAGCCAAAATAAATAAAAAAGAAAAAGACAAAACCACCTTCAAAACTGTTTATAACCAGGCCAAGGAGGTAAAATGCACGGTTTCAAAAGTTGAGCAAGGTGGTTTGCCCGGATTTAGAGCTCATGGAGAAAAAACGGACTTTTGCAAAAAAAAAAAAGTTGAGGGAGGCAAAGGGACTTTTTCCGATTCCAAATCCCGTGCTCGGTGGCCCTTGGAAATACAATGAGGTTCTTGACGTGCTTTTAAAGGCCCATCTAGGCCTACATATCACAAAAACTTGTGTTTCACGCGGCGGGGTCGACTGCGACGTCGCAAGGCCCATCAAGTTTACGGGCCCGCTAGGAGCAAAAGAGGCCGACATCTCTGCTACCGTCTCGTTAAAAAAAACAAGCAGATCCCGGCCACCCCGTCGAAGAAGCTCACGAGCAAGCCGGCGAAAGCCCCCAAACCCTCCCCCACCCTAGAGCAGCGGCGCACGAGATGGCCGACGACCCCACCACCGGCGGCGGCGGCGGCGAGGGCGGGGACCGCGTCGAGGACATCGTCCGCGCCGAGGTGAGCGTCCCTTGGTCTCCTGCTCCTTGCTTGCGGGGTGACCCGATCTCTGCCTGCTGTCCGAGCTTCCGCCCTCGTTCCGCGTCGGCCTGGCTCGGCTCCCCCCGTCTTCCCGTGCTGCCGGCGGCGCCTCTCGCCTGGTTCGGTTTCGGGTCAGAGATGTCGCGCGTGGTGTTTGGGCGGGGAAAATTCGGTCGCGGCGCGGTCGCCGTCCCGTCGGCTCGATTGCTGCGGACGCGGTGGGGTTGATGCGGGAATCTGTGCCCGGTTCGTTTCGGGTGTATATGGGGACATGGGTTGGCCTGATTTGGTTTGTAACGTAACGTGTGATTGTCTGCTTGGGAGCTTATAGTTCTTGCCGAGGTAGGGTTCTGAGCGGTGCTGCCAGATCCACAGCAAACTAACAATGTCCTGTCCTTGCCTAGCAGGAGGCTTTGATTGGTTCGCATTTGAGGCTTGGGGTGTGCTGATTACAGCACTAATGTTTTCTTGGTGAAACTTGGTTTAGAGTCCAACTTATTAATGCATAGTCACATAGCTTCACTTTAGATCTTTGGAGCTGGAAATCAGATGAGGAAGTGAGACTTTATTGTTGTGTCCTTGCTGTAGATGTGAACTGAAATTTCCTCAATAATTCATCTACCCACTTGAGGCAGCCATACCAGGTTCTTTAAGTTGGCGGAAACTGTATGTGTGTGGATGTGCTGACTGCAGATCTCTTTGATTTCAATAGCTCATAACACAGATTTATATGGACAGTGCTGGACCTTTCCTTCATTGGATTTTTACTTCTACTTTGCCATCAAACAGTCAAGCTGCTTTTCTTTTTATCCTGGTTGCTGTGGTGGTAGCCGCAAGCTAATATTGTTACATACTCTTATCTCTAGGGTGAAACACAACCTCGTGATGATGGTTCATCGAAATCCAAGGATAGGGACAAAGATAGAGAAAAGGACAAGGACAAGGATAGAGATCGTCGCAGGGACCGTGACAGAGATCGAGGGAGAGACAGGGATCGTGATAGAGATAGGGATAGGGACAGGGACAGGGATCGGGACAGAGACAAGGATCGCCAAAGTAGACATCACCGTGAAAGACGGGAACAGCGAGACCGTCCTGATGATCACAGAGGCCGTGATTCTGAAAGGTGCGTCTGTTAACATGCACCTTATTACGCCACACAAAACAGTGTTATGTTTGCAAATTGCTACAATGACCACTTTGGTTCTTGTGGATGCATGAGAAGTTTTTCATATATGTGTTCTGCAGATGGCAATTTTTAGTAAGAGACTTGCATCTATTTTACTTGATTTCTTGTGTTTTTTTAATACTAAAAACAGGAGAAGAGAACGCGACAGAGATGGGCATCGTAGGCATCGTTCTCGGTCTCGTTCAAGGGGTAGAGATCGAAGATCTAGGTCACGTTCAAGAAGGTACTAATGTGAAGTTCCTAAGTAATACATTGTTTACATTTTGGTGAGATCGATATCCAAATAAATATTCCTGCTGCATATTTGTTGAAGTTGCTCATTGTAACGAGAGTACCTAATTACCTATGCATATTTGTTGTTTTGACGTATATTGTGTTTTTGTTTTTTTCCATCATTTCTTGTATTGACTCTTATTCTTTTCAAAACTTATTTGAGCCATGTTTTGAATATGCTAATTGAAGATTTAATAGATGGCAACTATCTCTTTGTTATATATATGATCAGTTTTCTCATGTGGTATTCAGTTTCCAGTTTCCACTTTATACCTAAGATTATCACTAGTGAGTAGTAACTGATGCTAATTTTATTGAAGCAGCAAGCGAGTTAGTGGATTCGATGCACCACCCCCACAAGCCTTGGGTTCAACATTTCCAGTTATTCCAACCCCAAGTATGCTCTCATCTCCTAAGTTAAATATTTTATGTTTTTTCATCTTTCCAGTTTTGTTTAGTTTACTTGTACTTAAGACTTGCCAATCACTCCTTTTCATCATGATGCTAAATCTAGTCGCGTTAACCGCCATTACTACGTTTCTGTCATATCACCTTCCAATACTAACTTCTGATTCAATATCAGTTAACACTGAATAATGTTTGGCACTATAACGCTCTTTATTCCTTGATAAAGCATCTCCTGTAGATTCTCGTGTACATGTTCTTTGAGTTGACATATACCCCTAAGATCAATACAGAATTGTTCAAATATGCCTAGTTGGATCCACCTTGAGTCCACCCTTAAGGTGAAATGCAAGGATATAGTAAACGGGACTCTTTGTTGTAGACCTTTTGTTAGAACTTATAGGATGCTTGAAGGGACACTTGTGTCAAAAGGTATACATTAAGAGAGTGCCCACAAGTGATTGTTTCTCCATAGAAGCACCCCATCAGTATCCACTGGGGATACTGTTTTTTGTGCGATAATGTCTTCTGGTACAAATAAATTTAAGTTTCCATTTTACCATTACTTATCTGATAACTGAGCAAAATTTTCTGCTTCTGTTCTTTGTTGTTTGTCTGTTTTGTGTATGTGTATGGTAAGAAGGCAATCGTGTATGGTAACAAGGCAATCTTGGGTCACTTGCCCCACTTCTGCCAGTGGAATGAGCTGCCTACTGTAGCTTTAATGTACAAGGAAGAATCAGTGCGCCGGTTTGATATCGTCCTGTTCATCTTCAACTAGCTAGTACTAGGTTACTAGCTTCATCATGATTACTACATATTTATATCTGTCCTTGCTCGTATGTTGTTAATTCTTTGACATGATTACTGCATAGCTGGTTCTTGATCTATACAGCCTTTTAGGAGCAATACCTTACTAATTGCTAATTGATTATGAGCTACTAGAAATTTATTGATGTCTTGCAGGTCAGTTACCAGGCTCTTCCCTTCCCAACATTGGCGGCATGTTTCCAAACATGCTCCCTTTTGGTGTTGCTGGGCAGGTATTTCCTTTCTTTAATGTCTTCTATTTAATTAAAACCTTCACTCCTTTTTTTTATTTTTTTTTATGCCTGGACTACTCTTTGTTGTTTTGTGACTGCACGTTTGTTTGAATAGTTCAATCCCCTTGTCATCCAGCCACAAGCAATGACTCAACAGGTATGGTTCTCTAGTTCTTAATATTCTGCAGTTATCGATAAAAATTGTACCAACATCATTTCCTTTCAGGCTACTCGTCATGCTCGACGTGTTTATGTCGGCGGCCTTCCTCCATCTGCTAACGAACAGGTCCATATACTTGAAGTCACTTAATTTACAACACTGGTGTACACATAGTTTGCAACTGATTGTTCAATTTCTCTCTTTTTTTTTTCCTGCAGACAGTGGCAGTTTACTTTAATCAAGTCATGGCTGCTATTGGGGGAAACACTGCTGGTCCAGGTGATGCTGTTCTCAATGTATACATAAATCATGACAAGAAATTTGCTTTTGTGGAGATGAGATCTGTTGAGGAAGCAAGCAATGCAATGGCCCTGGATGGCATTATGTTTGAAGGGGCGCCAGTGAAGGTTAGAAGGCCAACAGACTACAACCCTTCCCTTGCAGCTGCCCTGGGTCCAAGCCAGCCAAGCCCCAATCTGAATCTTGCAGCAGTTGGCCTAACAGCAGGATCTACTGGAGGGCTAGAAGGTCCAGACCGTATTTTTGTGGGTGGCCTTCCGTATTACTTCACTGAAGCTCAAGTTCGGGAGTTGCTTGAATCGTTTGGTCCTCTTCGAGGGTTTGATCTTGTGAAGGATAGGGAAACCGGTAACTCAAAAGGTTATGCATTCTGTGTTTACCAGGACCTCACTGTCACTGACATCGCTTGTGCTGCACTAAATGGTATCAAGATGGGTGACAAAACCCTTACTGTCAGACGAGCAAACCAGGGGGCATCTCAGCCCAGACCAGAGCAGGAAAGTATCCTATTGCAGGCACAGCAACAGGTGCAATTACAGGTATAAACCGACTATATTTATTGTCTTAGCCAATTAGGTTTTACATTGACTGTTCTAGTGTTCTGTCCCTGATATACCCTTTGTAAACAGAAACTTGTGTATCAAGTTGGGGCGCTTCCTACAAAGGTTGTTTGCCTCACCCAGGTGGTAACTGCAGATGAATTGAAAGATGATGAAGAGTATGAGGACATTATGGAAGACATGAGGCTAGAAGCAGGCAAATACGGTATATATATCAGCTGCTTATTACTCCTGCCATTTTGGAATTATAACATGTTTGGGCTTTTCTACATACATAGTTTTTGCTTTGCACTTAGATTTATACTATGTGTAGATACATAGTAAAAGCAATGTATCTAGAAAAGCCAAAACACCATATAATTTGGAATGGAGGGAGTATCATTTATTCTGTTGTTTTGGCTACATTGAGGCCACTGATCACCCACTGAACAATGTCTTATTTCTACATCCATCTTCTGCTTGTCTTTACCTATAGTTGTATCCTGTAGCATTATTTATTTCTTTAGTTTTATTAGGACTTGAAGGTTAGACCTGTTATTTTATTCCCAAATAATTTTTCATCAGGTAATTTGGTGAAAGTTATCATCCCACGTCCTGACCCCAGCGGACAGCCAGTTGCAGGAGTTGGGAAGGTGAATAGACTCTTGGGTTGTACGTAGAGTTCTCAAACTTTGCAGAAACATTTGCATTCTATTGAGTTATCTCTGATGCATGAAATTTCCTATTGCAGGTGTTCCTGGAATATGCAGATATCGATGGTGCTGCCAAAGCAAAGACAGCATTGCATGGAAGGAAATTTGGTGGGAACCCAGTGGTCGCTGTCTGCTATGCCGAGGACAAGTTTGCCAATGGGGAATATGATGGATGAAAACCTTATCCCTCTTGAACTATAGCAGTAGTCGGTCTTTGGCTCTTTGTGTGTTTGTTTAATCGCAGCAAAGATGAACGACCTCTCATCTAAGCTGAACCTGTATTGATAGACTTGGATTTTTGCTGAGCCACCGGTTATGATTTGTGAACATTGGAAGAATAGGTTTTTGTGTTTGATTTGAGTTGTTCCTTTGCTCTGTATCTCGTTTGACTATAGTTTCAGCTGGATTTCTTGGTGATACTGGAATGGGCAATTTGGCTGGCTGTTACAGCAAGCTAGGAATACCATAAAAAGGAGATGGATATTCTTCATGCATTGCGCATCACTAATTATATTTGTGTGACGCATGGCTTGGTAAAACAGGGAGTCATCTCTTGGTAACTTTTTATGCTTTTGCAAACAGAACATGTCATTAGTTCTCGAAGAAAAAAAAAAGGTTGTTACTAACAGGTCACAGGATTAACCTAAAATGTTTGTAAACTGCCAAACTATTCAGCCACAAGGTTTCATCTGTTATATTGTATTCTCGATATAGTGATTATTTAGTTACGGTTTTAACTTTTCCACAAAGCTGACCCTGCATGGGCTTCAATACTGTATTACTTTTATTGTTGTCCAAAAGGCCCAGGATTCTTTATGTTGTACCTACCGCTTTCAGTGTAATGTAATGAACGTGCGTCCTTGTTCGCATGTATGCTACGTGCATCCGCCACACCTTTGTATTGTCCTGGATTTTATCATAGTTTATCCTTGTGCCTGAATTATTATATTGTCCTATTCAAATACATGCATGACTTTGCTAGTTTGCCAAATTAATACCGGATTTGAACTCCTGATGAAGATCACCAGCAGTCTACAGGCTTGATGAACTACAGAACCATTAACCCCAACAAAGCGTGGCAGATTCACCGAAGGAGGCCATGGCCACGTCACCTTAAATTTTTCTCGCCGTTGGATCCTCGCGGCGAGTGGCTGAGATTGGTTCTGCCTGATTCTCTAGAATCAGAATCCCTTCTCCCTAGCTTTTTTCTCTCCTTCTCTGTGCTTCCTACAGCTTCGTGTCCGAATCCAGTGAACCAAATATATAGCCAGCTTCAGCTTCTCCTTCTGGATTCTTCATCCTCCTCTCCCGAGCTCGACGCTTCTCCTCCCGCAGAAACGCCGCCGCCTCCGCCTCCGCCTCCGCCTTGCCTTCCTCTCCCTCTCCCTCTCCCTATATCTGAAGACGTAGCGCTGTGCGGCCGGGGCCTCCTCTCCCTCTCCCTATCTCTGAAGACTTAGCTCCACCACGCGAGGCGCTAGCGGCGCCCCCCCGGGCTGCGCCGCAGAGCCGCGTGTCGGCCTGGCGGCGGCTGTCCCCGGCCATAGCACGGCCAGAGTAGGCCCCTGTTCGCCGCCGGCCTGGATGCCTCCCGGCGCGGCCTCCTCTTACCGTTCCGCATCTCCTCCTCTCCTCGACGAAACCCTAGGTGCCTGCGCTCCAGGCCCCCCAGCTGCGCATGACGTCTTCCTCTCCAGCGGTGGCTCCGCTAGGCGGCCGGCTCGGGCGGTATGTCACCCCTCCACCCGGGCTTCCACGGTGGCGGCCGAGGCACCTGCACTACACAGGAACCCAGCCACCAGGTACGGATGGTTATTGCACTTCCCCTACTCTATTTATGCTTCATCTATGGTGTTTAGTTCGCTAGATTTAAAGATTGGCTTCTTCAGATTTGTTACCAGAGGTGGATGAGGGATTAGAGCCAAGTGTTATTATGAAATATTTCCTGTACACATTAATGCAATTTGTTACCGGACGTGGATGAGGGATTAGAGCCAAGTGTTATTATGAGATATTTCCTGTACACATTAATGCAATGTTTGCCTTTTAATTCTTTGTTTTGCACGTTGCAAGGATGCTTGCTCCTATCAAAGACACTAATGCGGGCAACCAGACACTGTTGGTACAAATTATATTGTTAAGAACCTCGAGCTTTGTGATTTCACACCAATGTATAGATGCCGCCTTAGAGACAAGGCGAAAGAGAAGATATTTTTTGTGATTTTACACCGATATATGGATGCCCCCTGACTTATGCAAGCCCTTGTACATACTGCTATTTGAGGTAATGCAGTTTGATTATTTACCATAGTCATAGGGAATTTGATTATTCGGCAATCAAATCAGCTCCGCCTTCTTTTGCTACTCAGTGTAACATGGAATTCCTCTTTCCCCTAAGCTATTTTTCTCTGTGTGTAGCTTGCAGAAGGTTGATCATATGAATTTGATCCCCTCCAGCTCCCACGCAGGTATGTAAAATTTTACAGGAATCATGTCAGATTATATGCTTATTTTTCATAAAGATTAGACACCATGAAGCAATAACTGTGATTTATGAATGTGACTTTGAAGTGTTTAGCTAAATTTTCAAGCTATATTGCGATGTTTCCTTCCTGTTGATTCCCTTCTTGGCAAAGAAGTTAGTATTGAATGGTTTATAGTGTGGTTTGTGCTTTGCTAAAACTATTACATAAATATTTCCGAAGCCAGTTTGCTTCTATATAAGTTGCAACAGCAATGTGGTGCTTCATGGTGTATTTTTCTTTCACCTAATACCTATTGCTTCAATCCTTACCTCCTTTATAGTTTGTTTTAATAATTGGTAGTTTCCATTGTAATTTATGAAAAGGCAAGTAGTACATCACCTCACCAGATTCCGTTGTAACACTACCAAAAATTATCTCTATGTTTCTTTGGAGTACCACTAAACTAATATTAGTTGCTATGCCATTTACATGTGATTTAAATTGTGTGTCCAGCTATATATATGTGCTCATATTCAATTAGACATCATAGGAAAATGTATTTGTAGTATTCCAATATTGATCAACACAAAGTGCTAAACCTTGCAAATACAACCATCGCACTCAACGATTTGATTACCTCGAGTATTCCTCTTTGGTTGCTTTTATATCATCACATTTCATTGTGTTACTACAACGGAATCTGGGATGTCAAATCACTAGAATGAACATGGGAAACCTACCTTTCACACAACTTGCAGAAGGTGTCGTGTATCTTCTTTGTAGTTCTTTTTATTTATGAACCAAAATTTTAAATTAAATTCATGCGTTACCTATCCGTTTCACACGTATACCCTGTGAACTAACTGGAATTTCCCACTAAGAATGTTATTTCCCTCCTTGAACAAATGGATCGGATGGCTGTCACTAGAGAAAAACGGGTTAGGTTCAACAAAAATGCAAAACCTTATGTCCAAATGGTCTCTGAGATATCTTTGGAGGCTATCTGCTTATCTGTATATTCAGATTCATCTTATCTGAGTTCCAGTTACACTACACAATTCAATGGAACTCAACTTTTCAGCTGAACTGCTCTATTTGTAGGGGAGCTGAATAGAATAGTAAAGTCCCTTTTTCCTAAACCCATTCTTGGGCATGTTGTAGTTGCTAGCAGCGAACTTTTTGTTCCCTGAGAGCTTCCAAACCGCTATGGTTGCCATCAGCAGTTCAGCATGATGCTATTCCTTGTTTCGTACCAGCCTTGCCCCTTTTTTTCAAGAATTTTGCAATGCATATTATACTGAATGTTTTTCTTTGGCAGGTTCATCGAGAAAATTAGAGCTGCTCTCAAGGCCTATACTAAAAGAGCACGCCATGTATATGGACAGTGTATTTGTTGTTTCCTTTTCCCACCTACCTTAGTCAACGATTTTTGGGTTAAGTATACTAAAAGGCAACCCATATACTTATTTGTTCACATGTACAGACACTATAATCCTTCATCGCCAAAAGGCACGCTATGTATTTGTTCATTGTCAGGTATAGACGCTATGATTTGTCATCGCTGAACCTTGCTGTATATCTACAAACTATTTGCGTGCGATTAGTGCCTTCTAATATTCTTATATACTAGGATAATGGGAAGCATCCACCTCTGCACAAAATGGTGTCAGCTCATGTCACACCCGGTTTTAAGGACAAAACCAGACATACACTATATGTGAAATAAAGACGACAAATCTCACATATAGCCACAGATAAGTGTAATATCAAAAGACAAATGCTTAATATACATAACTCAATAGTATAAAGTATACCTTAAAGAACATCACAGCGGAAAGACAACTCCGAACACCGGGTGTAGACCTCACTCCAGGATCAAACTAACTGGTTGATCACAAGCCTAACAATTCCAGAATCTAACAGTCTGGTACCCTTCCTGAGATGTGGGGAAATAGCAAGAGTGAGTCCATGTCGAACTCAGCAAATATATCATGGGGTTCATGAGGCTCAAAAAGTTTGACACGGGTTTACTGCAATAGCTTTTAGTGAGTCATCTCTTTAACAATTGAGTAGCAACAAGTTTAACATAATCCCAAATAACCTCATGATCATGTAAACGAGAATAATGTATAGCAAGAAACAATAATCATTAGTGAGCATCAATATCATCAGTATTATTATTATCATCAGTGTTCATCATTTATTCTGTAAGGGTCCAAGGCCACTCGTGACCGTGAGCACGGCTGTTATAACAGTTTTACACTCTGCAGAGGTTGTACACTTTCACTGTGAGTCATGATTACCCATATGCCCGGGATCGCGACTCCCAAAACACTTCCAAGGTGAGCAGGCAAGGAATCACTATGAAGCCTTTCAAAGGTTCGTCTAACAAGTTAGGGCCGCTAGGTTTCCGGAGTCAGTCCGTGTGATACACCACGCAGGGATCCACAGTCTGCTCTACCCCATTTGCGCCACAAGGGTAACCTCTAACAAGCTAGAAAAAGTCCTCATACTGAGCTAAAGCCAGAGCCATATAGCCCTCACAGTTGTACTGTAAGTCCCGGATTTTCGCTTACAGATAAGTCCTTATGGAGAGAAACTAGAGCACCATAAAAACAACTCAATGCTCTAGCCCTCTTGAGCCATGTTGCTATAAAGCATCTTTTAAACGTTTATTGCATATACCATTAGTCAAGTTACAGATCATGGTTATTTATCTTAAGCACTAGCATAATACTTCCCAATGCAATGTCCCACTGGTGTCAAGGTACAAGATACAAAAGCTAGAATATCCTTAGGGTAACAAGGTAAACACATGCACATGAATTAAGTATATTAAAGGTGAATAGGAAACAAGGATAATCCCATGCTATACTTGCCTTAAACACCGATCCTTCGGTAAGCTTTAATCTTCAACGTTCTTCTTCTTCTTCTTGGTAACCTCGTATATCTCACCGACTGGACTTGATCAATAAATCATCACACACACATCGAGCAATCATACACGAAGCAAACAATAGATCTATATTAGAACAGTACACCAATCATACAAAAATAAATAAAAGAGTTTGAAACACGATTCTACGCATCACTACGAACACACAGACGCAAAAAAAACACACTAATCAGAGCTACGGTTGAAAAGATACATTTACCAAAAAATTTGCTCATAGAAGAAAATATAAAACTATTTAACTTCATGAGTTTTAATTATATAATAACATATATAAGATATTTTATAAATACTATATACGGAATTAAGTCAAATTTAGATTCAAATTATGAAACTAAAGTAAAATAAATTATATTTTATTTACAAAACCCAGTTGCATAATTATTAATCAAGATATGATTTAAACCATAAAATTTCAGGATTAATAATATGATAAACACTGTCACTAACACGTAGATCTCGTTGCTATGAATCTAACGCAACTCGAATGAACTAAAACGGATCTAAAACATAGAAGATATGATTTAAACAAGATCTACTTTATTAAAGTAATAGATTAAATCTCACATCGGAACTTAAAGATAGAAAACCTAACCAACAGTAACACTAACAGTATAACAAGTTTGTAAAACTCTTCTACACGTTACTACGATCACATAGATATAAAGATCACGAAATTTGGATTTAAAACGTAAAAATTATGAATTTTCTAAGATTTCCTATAGATAAATAATTACTTTAATATAAACTCAAAAATAAATTAATTCAAACCTACTGTACAGTTGCATCATTAGATAGAGCTCTCAAATATGAATCTAACGCAATTTGAATGGATCAAATCGGAGTTAAAACGAAGATTCTACGGCTAAAACAATCTGAGTGGCAAATCTGTAAATATGAGAAAGCGTATTTTTCTTTTTCCGAAACGAATTACGTTTTCAACTAATCAAAGCGTATTTTTCCGTTTTACGTTTTGGACCGCGGGTTAGATAATTGAAAACTCCAGGGGCTCTTTAACAAAAACACCAGCGAACCGTTATCTTCTAATATGAGCCGTCGGTTTTAGATCGGACGGTCCAGATCGATCGGGGAAGGAGACAGGCGGTGCTCCGGCCGGAATAGGGCCCGACGGCGACCCTCGCGGCGGCGCCATGGCCGGATCATGCCAAAACTCGCCACGGTACACGAAATCGCGAAGCAAGAGTACCGTTCGGTAGATAACTTCAACGCGATCTTACCTAGGGCAAACTCGTGGTCGGAGATGAAGCAATGAGCTCGCACGGCTCGAAGGGGCGGACGGTGGAGGCGGTGCTTCGGATGTAGCCGCCCCGAGGTGTTATAGCTGCGGTTTAGGGTTGGATGTGGAGCGGGGAGGGGCTACGGTTCCGTTTTTATAGTCCGGAGGGGTCGCTAACTAAGGAAAAGGCGAGATTCGAAGATCCAAATCGGATCGGGAGAGAGGGAAGGCGGCGTCGGCCGGAGGAAGAAGAAAGGAAAGTGAAAACGGGTCACTGACCAGTGGGACCCACGCGTCAGCGACACAGTGCGGAAAACGGCCGCGCGCGTGCGAGTCGGGCTTAGCAGGCCGCTGGCCGGGCTCGGCCCAAAAGGAATGCGGGCGCGCGGGGGAAGAAGAGCTGGGCCGCCGCTGGCGGGCCGAGCTCTGGCTAAGAAAGGAAAGCGGCCCGGTAAGAAAGTAAATTCTTTTTCTTTTTCTTTTTTCTAATTTTTCAAATCCATTTTTCAAATGATTTTCAAATCAAATTTGAATTTGATTTAAACCACTCAATACAAAACTTCAAATGCAGCAGCATGAATGCTCAATCATGTTTCTACACTTATATTTGATTTTAAATTTATAAAAAAAAAATTATTCTTATTCTAAATTTGCATGCTCACAAAAATACAAAAAAAAAACATATTTTCCTATTTTTATCTCTTTCAAAATTTTAGGGTGTTACAATTCTACCCCCCTTAAGATGAATCTCGTCCCGAGATTCGGAAGAGGATGATAAAAGAGATAATGACACTTTGTCTTTATTTGATCCTCATTTTTTTTCAAATTACTCTTTCGTTCAGAATCATAAGACAGTTTCTCATATCCTGACTAACTAATCTGCCTAAGCATAATCATCTCTTCTGTTGAGCTCCTCCAAAGTTATTTGTTCTTCTGCTATGACTTCTTTAAACTCATGGTCCACTTTACTATCCTTGGTGTACCTATCTTCTAATGGATCATTTTCGTCTCCCTCAGGTAAAAGTTGACCACCTTGATACTCAATTCTTTTCCCTGTCGGTGTTGTTAAGAGCATTGTGCACCGAGTACCATGAATCACTCCTTTGTGTGCACAGAGCCATCCATTACCAAGAACCATGCGAATTTTAAGTGACTCCAACACAATGAGTGTTGCGGTGAAGTTTTCCTTGTTTATGACAAGACTAACATTCGGGCATATCTGATCTGCCTGCATTTCTCCCACTGGGGTTTGAACTAGCAAAGGCCTCCTCATTGGACACTTCACCATCTTGCACGTCTCTACCATGTCGGCGGAAATGAAAGAA
This sequence comes from Saccharum hybrid cultivar R570, assembly GCA_038087645.1. Lineage (NCBI taxonomy): Eukaryota > Viridiplantae > Streptophyta > Magnoliopsida > Poales > Poaceae > Saccharum > Saccharum hybrid cultivar. The sequence goes on from JAQSUU010000744.1 coordinate 837,695, forward strand.
TGCGAAGCACTAGGGTCAAATAAAGCAAAAACTTGTACTGAGCTTACTTGAATATAACCTCCCACTACTTTGGTAACTCCATGAATTTTATCCATATCCACATTGCTCAGTCTTCCATTGACATAGTTTTGCTGCGCTTTGCTTCCTTGAACAGGCTTCTTATGGGCTTTCCTTTTTCGCTTTCGTTGTTGTGGATTCTGACTTAGTTCACTCCCAACTTGCTTTTCAACATTGTTGTTTTGATAGTGCTTAGCTTCATCATACCCATAACATTCTTCAATAGCAGAAACATCAGTCTTTTTCCACATATTAGTGTGAGACGTCATATAGGGCTCCTGAGTCATGAGACACTACACTTCCTGTCATCAAGTGACCAACATCAGCAACGCGAACAATTATAGATGATCATGAGCTATCTAAAGGGACAACTCTCGTCTCCATGGATCCAAAATTGTCAACCTTGTATACAGGACATTTTTGCTTGAGAGTGACAACTCAATCATGGAGACTAACCAATACTTCCAAATAAAGAGTTCAAACTTAATAAACCTTCTTTACATTGACTACCCCCCTTAAAATAAGAGACACTAAATAGGGTAGCTTGAACCCTTTTCTAGATGAGCTAAATAGTGTTCTGACATCCCAATGATACTCTTATGTATGGGTAAGAACAAGAAATCTGAAATTTCTCGCGAGCAGAAAATCAGCAGTGCAGTAAAACAGCTGTAACTCTCATTCTGTTAATCCAATAAAGCTGTAGTTAACACCGATGGAAAGCTTATAAAATTCTCTACAACTTTCTTATAGAACATACTTCCAGATTCTGCAGCTATCTTGACCGAAAACAACACATAACAGATTCTGTTCCAGGTTTCAGACAGCACAGATACATTACCTTATGCTTTTTGTATCTCCCAAACCACAACAGCTATGAGGGTGGTTCTTGCATTTAGAGATAGATGTTGAAGTCCACTCTTGGTCCAGAATTTTCTCATGATTTTTGGTCTTTCAAGAACAGATATATAAGTTGATAAAGACAGGCTGCTCTGAAAGACTAGATATAGAAAGCAGAAGATAACCAAAACCCAGCTATTTATTTCATTAATCCTTATACCTTATACATATAAACTAAATGAAATCATGGTCAAAACCCACGAGATCATTCCACTCATTACAAAATTCCAACTCAAGCATAAACATAAGCACAAAGCAACTAAACACTTAAATGTTCATTAGCCACACATTAAGACGACTCAACTTGGCTACTAACGGTTTTATTACACGGGACATAACTCCTATTTCTTAATCATGGTGTGATTGCAGCAGTATCCGGAGTAGATAACGTCTCTTACATTCCTTATTGCTTTATATGGACATCTGAATCTCTGCATCCCTCTTTACCATTCTTATAACTCATACCTTAAGATGGGTCAACCTGGCATCCCTCAGGTATAGATTTAATACCCTCATACTTAATCCTTTCTCCTGAAAGTGTAGTTAGAAACACTGAACATTGGGCATACTCAATTACTCCTTTACAAGTAGATAACCAGTCCATTCCAAGGATAACATCAATGCCCATTAATTCCAAAACATTGAGGTTTACCTTAAAATTTACCCCATTTATGTCCAGACCAACTTTTGGGCATATGCGGTCTGCCTTTATTTCACCTCTTGGAGTTTCAACCATAACTGTTTTCCCCCTTGGAAGCATAAGTATGTTATGATCTTTTACATATTGTCTAGATATGAACGAATGTGAGGCACTAGGGTCAAACAAAACCTTGGCATTTCCTGAACTTACTGGAATCGATCCAAACACGACCTCCTTAGCTCCAGGAATGGTGGAAATATCCACATGTTTCAACCTTCCATGGATGTAATTTCTCTTTAATTTATTTCCCTGCACATGATCCTTTTGGACGTCCTGCCCTGGGTCTTGCTGTTGTTGATTCTTCTGCGGGCAAGATTTGACATAATGTCCTTCCTGCTGGCAATGATAACACTTTCTCTTAGCTGGATCTTTTGTGATGTCATACTCCAAGGAACTGTTGTTTGGTATGTTGCTATCTTGCTGGCCATAAAAGTTCACCTTCGTCCCTTTGGCTTGTTTCCTCGCTTGTTTGGCCTTTCGGGGTTGATACTCTTTATAGGTAATTGTCCATCCATCTATGACTACTTCATGGGGAGTAGTTTTAGCGGGAGGGGCTTCTAACTCTTTAGGGTTTAGATTTGTTTGACAGGGGATCAGGACTGCATGTGACAATGTAGTAGAACTCGCTTGCTCATTGCTTTCCACTAGTGGTTCTAATGAGATTGCCTTTCTCTTCTTATCCATGTTGTTCTCAAAATTTGGATCCACCTTGACTTTCCCCTTATTAGACTTGTTTCGAAGACAGGGAAAACCATAATGCTTACAGCAATGACATTGTTCCTGCTCTCCAAATGCCTTATTATCAACATCTTTATTGGATTTCATATTCTTCCAAACTTCTGCTACTTGTATCTTCTCTAACCCCTTGGATATGTTGGCTTGACCTTGAGATAAGCATCGTTGAGAATTCCCATGTTGAGCCATTTCTTCTAGTAATTGGTTTTGCATCGCTAATGGTTTCCTTGTCAAAAGTGAGCAAGAACGACACAATTCAGTCCTCTTAACCTCTGAAATCCACAGTCTTCTCGTCACGAGTCGTCTAATAGACAAGGAGAAAAGGTTCAAAATAGAGACAAGGTTTTTATAAGAGAACGGGGATAGAATTAAGCATAACTTTGAAAAAAAATAACAAAGTTAAAGAGAAGCAAGAAATAGGCAACAATGAGAACATGCTAAATGTCCAGTTCTAACTAGGCTTGCGTCCTACAGTCAGCATTGCTCTGATACCAATCTGTCACACCCGGTTTTAAGGACAAAACCAGACATACACTATATGTGAAATAAAGACGACAAATCTCACATATAGCCACAGATAAGTGTAATATCAAAAGACAAATGCTTAATATACATAACTCAATAGTATAAAGTATACCTTAAAGAACATCACAGCGGAAAGACAACTCCGAACACCGGGTGTAGACCTCACTCCAGGATCAAACTAACTGGTTGATCACAAGCCTAACAATTCCAGAATCTAACAGTCTGGTACCCTTCCTGAGATGTGGGGAAATAGCAAGAGTGAGTCCATGTCGAACTCAGCAAATATATCATGGGGTTCATGAGGCTCAAAAAGTTTGACACGGGTTTACTGCAATAGCTTTTAGTGAGTCATCTCTTTAACAATTGAGTAGCAACAAGTTTAACATAATCCCAAATAACCTCATGATCATGTAAACGAGAATAATGTATAGCAAGAAACAATAATCATTAGTGAGCATCAATATCATCAGTATTATTATTATCATCAGTGTTCATCATTTATTCTGTAAGGGTCCAAGGCCACTCGTGACCGTGAGCACGGCTGTTATAACAGTTTTACACTCTGCAGAGGTTGTACACTTTCACTGTGAGTCATGATTACCCATATGCCCGGGATCGCGACTCCCAAAACACTTCCAAGGTGAGCAGGCAAGGAATCACTATGAAGCCTTTCAAAGGTTCGTCTAACAAGTTAGGGCCGCTAGGTTTCCGGAGTCAGTCCGTGTGATACACCACGCAGGGATCCACAGTCTGCTCTACCCCATTTGCGCCACAAGGGTAACCTCTAACAAGCTAGAAAAAGTCCTCATACTGAGCTAAAGCCAGAGCCATATAGCCCTCACAGTTGTACTGTAAGTCCCGGATTTTCGCTTACAGATAAGTCCTTATGGAGAGAAACTAGAGCACCATAAAAACAACTCAATGCTCTAGCCCTCTTGAGCCATGTTGCTATAAAGCATCTTTTAAACGTTTATTGCATATACCATTAGTCAAGTTACAGATCATGGTTATTTATCTTAAGCACTAGCATAATACTTCCCAATGCAATGTCCCACTGGTGTCAAGGTACAAGATACAAAAGCTAGAATATCCTTAGGGTAATAAGGTAAACACATGCACATGAATTAAGTATATTAAAGGTGAATAGGAAACAAGGATAATCCCATGCTATACTTGCCTTAAACACCGATCCTTCGGTAAGCTTTAATCTTCAACGTTCTTCTTCTTCTTCTTGGTAACCTCGTATATCTCACCGACTGGACTTGATCAATAAATCATCACACACACATCGAGCAATCATACACGAAGCAAACAATAGATCTATATTAGAACAGTACACCAATCATACAAAAATAAATAAAAGAGTTTGAAACACGATTCTACGCATCACTACGAACACACAGACGCAAAAAAACACACTAATCAGAGCTACGGTTGAAAAGATACATTTACCAAAAAATTTGCTCATAGAAGAAAATATAAAACTATTTAACTTCATGAGTTTTAATTATATAATAACATATATAAGATATTTTATAAATACTATATACGGAATTAAGTCAAATTTAGATTCAAATTATGAAACTAAAGTAAAATAAATTATATTTTATTTACAAAACCCAGTTGCATAATTATTAATCAAGATATGATTTAAACCATAAAATTTCAGGATTAATAATATGATAAACACTGTCACTAACACGTAGATCTCGTTGCTATGAATCTAACGCAACTCGAATGAACTAAAACGGATCTAAAACATAGAAGATATGATTTAAACAAGATCTACTTTATTAAAGTAATAGATTAAATCTCACATCGGAACTTAAAGATAGAAAACCTAACCAACAGTAACACTAACAGTATAACAAGTTTGTAAAACTCTTCTACACGTTACTACGATCACATAGATATAAAGATCACGAAATTTGGATTTAAAACGTAAAAATTATGAATTTTCTAAGATTTCCTATAGATAAATAATTACTTTAATATAAACTCAAAAATAAATTAATTCAAACCTACTGTACAGTTGCATCATTAGATAGAGCTCTCAAATATGAATCTAACGCAATTTGAATGGATCAAATCGGAGTTAAAACGAAGATTCTACGGCTAAAACAATCTGAGTGGCAAATCTGTAAATATGAGAAAGCGTATTTTTCTTTTTCCGAAACGAATTACGTTTTCAACTAATCAAAGCGTATTTTTCCGTTTTACGTTTTGGACCGCGGGTTAGATAATTGAAAACTCCAGGGGCTCTTTAACAAAAACACCAGCGAACCGTTATCTTCTAATATGAGCCGTCGGTTTTAGATCGGACGGTCCAGATCGATCGGGGAAGGAGACAGGCGGTGCTCCGGCCGGAATAGGGCCCGACGGCGACCCTCGCGGCGGCGCCATGGCCGGATCATGCCAAAACTCGCCACGGTACACGAAATCGCGAAGCAAGAGTACCGTTCGGTAGATAACTTCAACGCGATCTTACCTAGGGCAAACTCGTGGTCGGAGATGAAGCAATGAGCTCGCACGGCTCGAAGGGGCGGACGGTGGAGGCGGTGCTTCGGATGTAGCCGCCCCGAGGTGTTATAGCTGCGGTTTAGGGTTGGATGTGGAGCGGGGAGGGGCTACGGTTCCGTTTTTATAGTCCGGAGGGGTCGCTAACTAAGGAAAAGGCGAGATTCGAAGATCCAAATCGGATCGGGAGAGAGGGAAGGCGGCGTCGGCCGGAGGAAGAAGAAAGGAAAGTGAAAACGGGTCACTGACCAGTGGGACCCACGCGTCAGCGACACAGTGCGGAAAACGGCCGCGCGCGTGCGAGTCGGGCTTAGCAGGCCGCTGGCCGGGCTCGGCCCAAAAGGAATGCGGGCGCGCGGGGGAAGAAGAGCTGGGCCGCCGCTGGCGGGCCGAGCTCTGGCTAAGAAAGGAAAGCGGCCCGGTAAGAAAGTAAATTCTTTTTCTTTTTCTTTTTTCTAATTTTTCAAATCCATTTTTCAAATGATTTTCAAATCAAATTTGAATTTGATTTAAACCACTCAATACAAAACTTCAAATGCAGCAGCATGAATGCTCAATCATGTTTCTACACTTATATTTGATTTTAAATTTATAAAAAAAAAATTATTCTTATTCTAAATTTGCATGCTCACAAAAATACAAAAAAAAAACATATTTTCCTATTTTTATCTCTTTCAAAATTTTAGGGTGTTACAGCTCAGTGTTAAAAACTATCACTCTGACATTCCCCTTTTCCATAATTTTTTTTCCAGTAGTGTATTCAAATTGAATCTGTGCTTCTGCTAAATTGCACCTCCACAAAATTCCATTTGTTTCGCTGATTCTCTTGGGGTTTCCAATAATGCTCACCTCCATCCTTGCATTTTTTGTGGGTATTTTTTTTTCTTAAACAGATCTCTTATGGTTGCTATCCAGTTGGTGCTTCCGTCTCTGTTATTTTCAATTTGGCGACAACTTCGAAGTATGCAACTTGAATTCATTTGCTCATATTTTAAATTATTTGCTGATATTTTATTTTCTCTTTGTGTCATATTAGTTCATCGATCTACAACCTAGGCAGCTTATGTTGTTGCTTGCCTGCTCTCTTAAGTGAATACTGACGTGTTTATAGTTTAAAAATCGAATGTGCATAAAAATTGAGCACTACCAGATTTGCAAAATAACTGAGCAGATTTGTTATTTGGCTTCAAATTGAAAAGTGCCATCTTCCAAAACAATCACTTTTGCTCCAGCAGTGTTGTTTCATGTACCTCTTACACCATTCAGTTTTTAGATTGGTCCTGTTTAGGATAATAAATAAACCCAGACCCTATATGTTCATCCATGAAACAGCCTTGGAGGTACATCTTTACACTATCCTCTTGTGGTCTACCTACTTTCCGCTGATTAAATTAACTTCTGTGCAGACATTAACTTTCAGGTATTGTAGGAGTGTTCTTAGTTTCAGTAGCAGATAAAATGTTTAATGCATCTGAAACATTTTCATACTGTCCCATGCATTCCAAGCTCTCTTTGTATTAGTTGGTCTTCATATAAATATTTACATACTGCATAATTATGTCCGGCATATTTTCAGTATGAGAGTCTGGCTACATCAAAATAAAACTACCTTGTCCATTGCTAAGACAATCTGCTACTTTCTCATATGCATGGCATTGTCCATTGCTAAACCATGACTTATTGCATTTAGATATGTGGCTGCTGCATCCAGTACTTATGGTAGATTGCTAGGAAAGTGAAATACCAGAACGACGATTTTCCTTTACTATGGCACCAACAATGTGGACAGGCATTCAAGCGGAGGCAGCATGTGCAATGGTGCCGAGACACAGCCGGGTGGACAGTGTGGCCGTGTGGCGCGCTACCACCAAACACATATTGTATCAGGCATGCAAGGTGCCTGATGTGCTTCCTCCCAGACTGTAGTCCTTTAATATACAAACTGCATGTCATGGTTTAGTAAACCGGGTCTTTCTCTATATACTTAAAGACCCACGAACCATATGTTCCTACACTCCTACCAAACAATGTATAATTACCCCGTGTATAGTACCTCTGCAATTAACTTGCGTGTCATCAAGTGTCCGTGTACATTTACCCACTTCCAAATTACTTACCGCATCCGCGCGCGATGGCGCGCGCCTGCTACTAGTGACAAACATTCCTCATCGTGAATGCGCGCTTTCATCTTTTTTAATAATGGAACAAAGTTCTGGCCTCTACCATCCGAAGATTATACACAACTGATAGTGAAGATAGAATTCAAAGCCATAAGACTCGCACATCCACCCGATATAAAAAAGCAACAAGCAACAAGGTTCATCCCATCTGGCGAGCACAGCTAACAAAGGAAACAAACTAAACATCGATACAATTTCCTAAAGTTACATCCAAACTTTGCAAAGATCACCATGATCAAAGTCTGTCGGATCTAGTAAGTAGATGAACACGTTCTTAAACATGGGTTGCTCCTCCTCCTTAGGATCTAGTAAGTCGCCATGAAAATGACCCATATAGAAGTATTATATTTAGTTTTGGATTGCTATGAGAACGAGGGGAACCTTACAATTCGAGAAACAACCCTCGTGTCATCTCCTTTGTGAGGCAACTCGGGGGCGTCCTGCCCTCCACCGATCCTCTTCCCGCGAGTGGCGGCGGCGGCCACGGTGACGCTCCACAAGGGGGCGGCCGTGCACAAGACCTTTCTCCTCCCCTTGCTCCTCTCTCTCCACCCCTGTAGCTTCGACTCGATCATCTTCTTCGCCGCTGGTGTGCTCCATGCCAGCCATGAGGGGCCAGATCCAATCATGCCTCCACTCGATCTACCCTTCCTAGCCCTGGATCTGGCCTCCCACCCCTTCTTGTGCCTTGGAGAGGCATGGCGGTGGTTCTTCAGGCCATGTCAGTCTGGGGTGGCGCCTGGCTCACCTGAGCCGCGTTGCCCATCCGCTTGGCTCTGACCGGAGCGGCGACGACCATCACGCTTGCCCGCGTCTCTGGTGGCGGCATAGGGCTACTCCAGGCATGCCATGCATGCCATGGTGTTGGCGCTGCCACTCCCCACGCGCGGCGTGCCCCCCTGTCTTTCCTCGTTTGCAGACACTGGCGTCCGCTCGGCTAGACGGGCGGCCCACGCCCCCTCCCCTTGCGCTTGGATGTGGAGCGGCTGTGCGGCGGCCAGGAGCGGGTCAGCCCAAGCGCTTGGCCTCCAGGCGTCTGGCTAACTGCTGCGACACTCGATCAGGCCAGGTGTGGCTGCTGCCGGCCTGGAGCATCAACGTCCTACTTGGGGCAACTAGCCTGCTTGCCTCTGCCTTTGTCTAGCGTGGCTGTGGAAGAGGTCCTGTGGTAGCGCCGGCGTCAGCAGGTTCCTTGTGATTGCGCAGCCCTGGGTGGCTACTCATTGCCTGTGTCTCGGTAGTTGGGTGCTAGGCGAAAGCCTTGCTGTCTGGCCGACGATGGCGACGCCCTTTGGGTGCCATTTTTCTCCTTGGAGGCATTTGTCGTTGCACCTTCCTTACCTCCCAACATGGATCTTTTGGGTGAAAACCTCGTCCCTTCTGGATAGGTAGCGGCGGCACTGCCTGTGTTGCAGTCCTCCTTGGAGGCGTTGCCTCTGAAGTCCCATAGCCATTGTATGCTCAGGGCTGCCTCCCCCTCTCCTTGGTGCTGCGGTGGAATTTTTTTGCTGTGCCTGTGCGTGCTTCATATCCTTCATGGCTTCAACGCCTGTGTTTGTGCTACAGTTTGGTTGTTTCTTCGGGGGATGCTGAGTCGCTAACTTTGTTGCTTCTCTAGCGGATGGTTTGCCACCGGTGTTCCTACTTATCGCTGAGCAGATAAGTTGCCGCTGCAGTTTGCTGGTCGTAGCGGATCTACTTTGCCACTACCATCGTGTGCCTCTTTTCCAGTGGATGCTTGGCCGCCGTGATCTCTTTGGCGGATGCTTTGCTGCTGTTATCGTACCGGCTTGCTTGGCGGATGCTTTGCTGCCAAGGTCGCTTGGTCCTTTCCCTAGCAGATCATTGCCGCCGCTACTGTTGGAAGTCTGCCTGGTCGCCGTCGCTCATTACACTGTAGGCTACCATTGTGTTGTAGTCTTTCTATCATAGGCTCAGTCTGTTAGGGTCTTGAGGCTGAGGGTCCCCCTCCATTTTCTCATGCTGCTCATTTGTGCCTTTGGGACTACTATGGTAATCCTATGATTACCTGGTGAGTCTCATGTTACTTTTAAAACTCTACTTCTGCTTAACGAAATACGGGACACAGGGTACCCTCGTGAAAAAAATTATATTTAGTTTTGTTAAATACCATATCATTTCTATTCGACGCCCAACATAGTGCATATGTGTGCTTTCATCTATGAGCTCGGGTTCTCGATATATTGATTATTTAGTAGTTATGGTTTTAACTTTCCCATAAAGCTGAGCTAGTAGTATGGGCTTCGACATTTTAATTTTATTTTCCGAAAAGGGCCAAGGATTCTTTATGTTGTACCTACCGCTTTCAGTGTAGTGTATTGTATTGAACTTGCGTGCTTCTTTGCATGCATGGTACGTGCATCCTCACCTTTATGCATTATAAAGAATTCACAATGCTGAACTGCCTGAGCTTCGATCTAGCCAGCTAGTTTGTATATATATGAATTGTAAAATTTAAATTTACGTGCTGGATAGTCTATCTAGAAATCAGTTTAGTAGCGCCTGCTAGGTGGAGGTGTCAAAATAGGACCTACCATGTTTGGATTCAAACCTGGTATCTAATTTTAGTTTCACATTGACTGTGATGAAAAGAGTTGCACATGTGAAGTCATGGAGAAGAGCTTCTCATGCACAAATAGAGAAATTTGTGTAACATATACCTATACCAACATATGGATGTATAGCACACATTTTCAGGTCAGGCACACATGATCCATCTAGATGGAACTGTCATGGCCATTAGCTAGTAAGGAACAAAAGTAGACGAACACGATCCATCTTGTATCGTAGTATTTAAGAACATACTCTAGGAGCTAAAATCCATATTCTAAAAAGTTCAAAAAAGAAAGTTAATAAAATTATAAATAATTGTATGATAATTACATATAGACTAAGTATCTATTATGTCTATTATATTTGAAAATAAACAAAGAAAAAATATATAATTTAATATAAGTAATTTTTATTAGTCATATATGCACTAAAGAATAGCTGATACTTATATCTCTAAAAGTTTTATCCCGTGCGAGAGCACGGTATCAACTAGTGACTTATAATTTGGAACAGAGGGTGATAATTACTGTCCCAAGCTAACTTCTTGCTACATACTATCACGCAGGGTAGTATGTAAGGAACCTTTATTATTTTGTAATGCAATACTATGTAAGGAAGCTTTATTAATTTTACGGTCAAGTTGATAAATAAAAGCACACTCACTATTTTTGAAACCACCAACAATAAAATACTCCTAAGCTTCTTCTCTTTACAGTTACATAAGTGTTTTTTATTCATGTCCATAAGAGCATAATGAGCTCTCAGCTCGATGCCTCGATAGAATGTTGTTAGTGGTTGGTTTGCCGTAGATCTGGTCGTGAGTGAGAGCAAAGATAGCAGCACCAACCATACAATAAACGTTTTTATCGACCAACTAGGCAATGACAGATCACGACATTCGGCCCTAAGAATTTGAAGCGCTGTATCTATATAAGAGGAGCGTCCATCCGTCCAGCGTACCGTCCACAAGCTAATTAAGGCTGTGCTTCTTCCGCCTGGTTATAACGGTAAGTAGTCTGTCTTTCTCTCTTCATTTGCATTAGTATATATACTAGTTCCCCAAGCCATGCTTACTACCTATAAGAGAATGGCAAGAGAAAGCACGAAGTTCAAATACATATAACTCACGAAAAATTCTGATAGATTTGTCTGCGCTCTCTCTCAGTTCATTTTCTATTGCCATCTCTACGTGTTGTGATGAACTTACTCTATATGATTTTTGTATCTTCGCTACATGATATGACACTTCATGTGTCTTTAATTTGTATTTAGTAAAAACCAGCGTCACTGCTAGATTTTGGAATCAATAATGGTTGGTCAGTAGTGACAGGTAAGCCTTGTCATTGTGCTACCACAGCCGGCAGGTGATAGGTGAAAAAACAGACAACAAAACAGAGAAAAATCCACTAAATCCACCTAATTGTCATTGTGTTACCGCTTCCGCTACCACGTGCTTGGCCTGCAGTCACCGCCGCTCACAGGGGAAAGGAGTGGGTTACCGCCACCGTTCCATGCCCTAGCCACACCTACCGTTGCTGCAGGGAGTGGAAGTGGTGGATTGCCACCGCTAGTCCCTGCCTAACCCACACACATCACGTTCAGAGAGGGAGCGGCGAGTCACCTCAAGCACAAGGAGAGGGAGGAGTGGGCAGCCACCCCATGCCCAACATGCACCCACCACCAATGCAGGGAGAGCAAGGCGTAGCCGTAAAGAGAGGGAGAGGACTGCAGACTGCCATATGAGATGTAGTTAAAATCCTAGGGTAATTACTCACAGAATGTTGAGCAACCCTTAGGTAATAGTATTTAATAGATATAGATAGATAGATAGATAGATAGATAGATGTCTATAGATAGACGGACAGATAGATAGATAGATGGATGAATAGTTTCTATGAATCTCTCATGACATTAGTCCCCCTGATGTGTTATTTGTAGTTCTCTTTTTTCACACTTCACTATTTCCAATTGTTTTTGGCGCAGGGCTTATTGCATCAAATTCAGCAAGCTCAACGTACGTTTGGATCATATGAGAATGGAACCCGCTGCAGCATGGGGACCTTGCGAGTTTCAGCTAGCGAACTGGACCGTTGAAGAACCAGCTGGTGAAGTTTGGGCTCCAGCTGTTGGCCTCCCTCTGGAGTATGCATCCAGCGACATATTCGGTACCTGTTGCAGCCTCCAGGCATATGTGCCTGAATCGATCGGAGGGCAGCAACTGGTTGAGTACAACTACTCTGCAGCCTCACGACATAACTGGTCGCCTGAGGCTATGGTCGTTGATGGGCAGAATCGGCAGGAGGTTGTGGATGCGCAGAAATTGGAAACAAGGAACGTCGTCTCCAACGACAGTTATGCTACAAATGTGTTCAATCAAGTAGAGCACGCGTTCAAGGTTGATATAGACTTGATGGTAGAGAAGATGCATAGATACCCTGCAGGACTTGGAGATACTATCGGTGAAAGTTATACCGTGCCGAGGATTGTGGCCATCGGCCCTTACCACCACTACCGAGACCATCTCAAGCAGGCGGAGAAGGTGAAGCACATGGCTGCCATATGCTGCGTCAAGGAATCTGGACACCTATTGGAGGAGATGTATGCCGCGGTCGCCTCGGTAGCGGACAATGTTCGCTGCCTCTACGACAAGGATGTGATGGCAGGTATCAGCTCTGTAGACTTCCGAGATATGATGTTCGTTGATGCTTGCTTTTTGGTGCAGTACATGAGTATGCGGAGTCGCCAAGAAATAGATAACAGCTTGCACGGTTTCCTCAGCTTTAACCGCAGCAACATCCATCATGACATCAAGCTGCTTGAGAACCAGCTTCCATGGAAGGTGGTTGAGGCGGTGATGAGGTTCAGGTCCGTGCCCTTGTATCGCTTCATGGCTGTTTTGAAAGAATATCTGCAGGACCGTAAGCCTCCCAAAGAAGAAGATCCTGTGTCAATTTTGGATAATAGCTACAAACCACCGCATCTCCTTGGCCTCCTCCGCTACTACACTGTAGGAAGGAGCAGGTACACTTCCCATCGGACTGTGAAACCCAAGAGCCAATCAGTTTCCGTCAGTGCACTTGAGATTGCCAAGATCGGCATCACTCTCACGGCCAACGAGTCAATGGAGCTCATAGACATGGGCCTCAGCCAGGAAGGGACTCTCTTTGCGGAGCTCTCCCTGGCGCCCCTGACTCTGGACCGTGACCGTGCAAGCTACCTCCTCAACATGGCAGCTCTGGAGCTATGCATGGTCAAAAGCGCCGGTCGAAGACTCTGCTGTCTGCTCCTACCTCTTGCTCCTGGCCAACTTGGTACACAGGCAGGAGGACGTGCACCAGCTACGGGTGAGTGGTCTCCTGCAGGGAGGAGGGGGCCTCACCGACGAGGAGGCACTCCGCTTCTTCACTAATCTTCGGAATATGCGCCACGGAAGATGCTACAACCGTGTCATGGCACAGATCGAGATTTACAAGGAGAGCAGGTGGAAGGAGGCCAAGGTCTATGCGTTTTATTACAAAAACAAGAAAACCATTGCTGCGGTTGTCACCGGCATCGGTGCACTTGTTGGGATCATAGGGGCACTCTTGTCAATCAAGAAATCTTTATGATATATATTAGAAAACATGCCCGTGCGTGCTCAACATGTGCACCGAAATGGATCTTGATGCTGTAGTACAACATCCGGCGTAGTCAGGGTGTGGCGGTGGCCAGAACTTTAATTTGATTGTGGCTCTGCCTTGAGACCAAGTGTGTACATGTTATCATAACCTAATTGTGCAATGGAAGATGTCGCCCATCAGCCACAACTTTGATTTGATTTGGGTATATTTGGTGAGATATTCAAATATTACAATTTCCACGCTAACATTCCCACTTTGATTTTTACCATGTAATCTTCTCTTAGTGAATCCAGTAGCTAGGTGGCTTGGTGTGCTTGTGTCACGGAGGCTCCTCGCTTGCGTGACCGCGCAAGGTTTGTTCTATTAACTATTTTCCTCTTAATGAAAAACGGGTGAATGGCCCGATCGAGAAAAAAAACCAGCCATGCGTTACATATATAGTCCTTTGTACGGTGGAGTCTTGAGGCCCTCCACAACGTGCTCTCGAGTGATGGCCAAAAGACGACGATGGTGACCTGTGCGAAGATATGGCCGGCGAGAATTCCCTTCTTTCGGGTGGCTGGCCACCACGACCAGCAGGATAGGGGTGGCAGCAACGGCTTGGTGGGTTTTAGTGGCGGCCACGGGAAGAGAGTTTGGGAGATGGATCCGTGCTATGGATGCTGAGTAAAGAGAACGGCAACTGTTTTTTCTTTATTTTTAACTGGACCAGTAGTGCAGATAATCATTGGTCCAAGGTAATCACATAATTTGATAACCGTTGCTTCCAAATAGAATGACAGTTCTGCCCCAAGCATTCTGTTGAACAACCGAAGTGCATCCTCCAACCTCCTATTCTGCTCAAGCGCATCAACTGCTCTCGGTCCCAAACCTCATCACTGGTTCTGCCTTATACCTGCAACTCTGTTTTATGCAAATGTCCCTAGTCGCTGGTCCATCTGGCCAAACAGAGTAAATAAAAAAGTAGGCATCAACATTAGCAAACTAAATAAATTCCTATCAATCCAATTTTACTTTGAATACTTGTCTATTATACAGAAGAAGTTCATATATTAATTAGCACTTGTAGAAAGGACTGGTAGAAAGCAGAGAGAAAAGTCAGGTAGAGATGGAATGTTAACGGTCATCATACCAAAGGAGGACTAACTGCACACAAATGTCAGTAGGACCTGGTAAAAACTGATCGGACCTTGATGTCTCTGATGGTTACTCTAATCTATGCTAAAGGGAGACATGAAGTACTTTTGAAGCTAGGCAATGTCATGTAGGCTTTCAGTTGCTGAGATAATCAAATATCAATGTGTTAATAATCCTTTCAGGAAGAATAATTTATATAAGTAGCAAAAGATAATACCGAATCCCTCCTGCAAGGTTTAAATGTTAATTTTTATTAAAAAATATCATGAGCTTCCTCAAGATAAACTCATGCAGGAGGTAATATCTGAGAAGTATGTGACAGCACCAGGATTGAACCCGACGCAAATCACTATGTCTATAGGATGGTTATAGACTTAAAACTTCCAACTTTCTGAATCCCTTATTGTTTCGTGAGGAGCAACCATGTTTAAAATTTAAACATATAATCCAAACAAGTTTGCCCCTCTTAAGCTATGTTCCTGATGATTCAACAAACACAAAGTTTCTCACCCCGAATAATCTTGCTTTCACCGAAGACCCTCTGAATTTCAAAGAACTTGTCAACCTCTGCAGGAGAGAGAATTGAAAGACATATAAATCATTGACAAATCAGGGTCCTTACATGCTTGCATGTACCGATTGTTTAACTAGTACATTTGCATTGACATCTTCGGTGAGTCAGGGTGGACAAGACTCCTACCATACTCATAGATCCACCATTTATCTACGCCCTCTTGTATTGGCGCAGGTGCTTTCCGCGTGAGTTGATCAATAGTGAGACTAGTTTCCTTCGTCACCTCCTGGAATGCCTGTTGACCGAGTTCGTCGTCATGAGAATGAACAGCCAGCAGCTCAATTGATTACTTTGATTGCTGTCCGAGCTGTGCAAGATCTTTCCCTGCTTTCTTTGCTTTTTTCACCGCCTTATATGACTTGTCGAGAGAGTGGTCATAGTCTAAAAATGGCGGAGGCTTATTAGCTTCACGCCTCTGCTTTTCGCGTTCCGTGACTTTTTTCCTCAGTTCATTGCAGGGTAGGATCTTTTCCTATACCACTGGGGGCTTCTTTGCGAAATGTGCCTTCACTTTGGCTTCTACCACTGCGTTTATTTCCTCATCAATCTTGTCATAAGGCAGCTTCATGGGAGGGGGCTTGGTTCTACTAGTGGCTTTCTTTACCGGGGACTTCCTCGGGGGCAGGGCTTATGCTTCTAGGCACGGGAGGCGGAGATCGCCGCGGTGACGGAGGAGGTGGAGATGGTGATGCAGCCGTGCCATGGAATGCATCATCTGGAGCACTCTCATGATCTGGAGATCGAACTGGACTTGAGCTAGGGGACATGTGAGTACAAAAATGATTGAGATTAAATGGTTAATTATGAGACGGCAATTGAAAATGATTCAAAAGTTTATTCCGTTCACTTTCATCGGTACCTATGACGAGGTTGTTAAGGAGGCGATGGAGGCCTCCCAAGAATCACAATGTAGCGCTTGGACCATAGAATGAATGTATGCTTTGCTTGTCCTAGAGTCATCTCCCCATCACCTCCAGGAATGTCAACAATCAGTTCCGTATAAACTTTCACAGCTCTACCCACCAGGATGCTAGCCTAGCCAGGTGGAATCTGATTCCCATGGATGACTACCCTGATTGTTAGGTTCCCCATGGGAATGTGCAACTGACAAGGCGTCTTCTCACTAGTGATGTCAACCATGGGGTAGCACCACAATGCTTCATCATATTCATGGAGCCCCGTGGAAGTGTAGCTACTTTTGAGCTTAGGGGGGCTAATGTTGACTGTCGGCTCTGATGTGGTCTGCCTTTTGGCTACTCATTGCTAGTTCCACTTGCCGTCTGACTTCCTCCTGCATTCTCGCCTCTGCTGCCTTTTCTTTCTGCTGCGATCGTAGCACCGCCTCCTCTAACCTACGGGGCCGCTATGCCTCCTCAGCCTTTCTTCTCTAACGGCTTCTATAGCTCCCAGCGTCCATAGGGAAGCCATCCTTCCACGAAATCAACCATTTGCCTCGCGTTTGCCTAGGGTGTTCAGGATTCTCGAGGGCATACGTCATCTTATCCTTCTCTCGGTTGGGCCGGAACTGACCTTGGGCAGAAGCATCTATAGCTGCAACAAGTCTTTGTGCTACTGTTTGGATTATTTCCCCAAAATAAAATACAGTCCCCAATCTCTTTGTCCAATGTTTCCCCATGCCTGTAAAACCTAGTCCTGGAGCGTTCAGGCCAATCCATGGTATGAGGTGTGATCCCTTTGGCAAGCAGGGCTGCCCCATTACTTTCCCACTTAGGAATGGCACTCTTGTAGCCACCTGCTCCTAGTCTATGATGGTATTTCTTCTGTCGCGCATTCTCTCGGTTTCTTCTCACCCGCGCCTCACTCTCTTCCGAATTCTTGTACCTCGTAAATTCTTCCTAGTGGTCCCTTGACTTGTCGAACTGGACAGCGAAATTCGGAGTTAGATTTTTGTTTGTTGTACATATAAATAATTCAACATTTATTGTAATTCGTTGTACATGTGATTTTTTTGTGAGTCGATGAATAGTAAATTCATATGTGGAGCAGTTTTCTCTTTATATTTCAAAAAAGAGATTTGTTGTCCAATGCATAAATAGATTTTTGACATGTAGTACACCAACAGTGCATCAGTTCGTGTCATGGCCAGAGCCCTATGTGGGAATAGCCAGACTATGACCACTCACACTATTAATAGTTGTAGAACAATGCAAACTAGTTGTGGCCAACCCTGGACTGCCTTAGTTTCATCCTAGCCATTTGTAGACACGATTGGCTGGCCACAAATAGCACTAGCCAAGCCCAGGCCACTTATGGCCTAGCTAGCTGGGACGCGGCCAGCGCCTGGCCTGTTTTTACCTGAGAGCAAGTATACTAAAGGGCTGTAAGTGGGCTAAATGTTGACGTGGACAAGAGAGAGGAGGAGAGAAAAGGGAAGTGGTCTATAAGTTTTTATGGAGCTCAAAGACAAGAACGAAGAAACTCTGTGAGATGAGAAAGTGAACCATGTATTAATGCTGGGAGACATTCTAGTAAGCAAATATTATATGAGTGGGTTGATAGGTGTGTTGTAACACGTATACGGTAAGCAACAAGCCGTATTATTAGCCATGCACTGAAGGCCGGTGGCCAGGAATTGGCCACGCTTGGCTGAGCGGTGGTGATGACTAACCACAGGGGTGGGCAATGAGTAGGTGACGACGGACGATATAGGTACGGTGGCAGCATACGAACAGATGGGGTTGGTGCAAAAAGAACAACTTGTGCACCCTCTTATTTATTTTTTAGGAAACTAGTTTAGGAAGTATTAGAGAGAGAGAGAGGGGGGGGGGCACAAAATGAGGTCCCTATTATTTTGTTAACTTGCTAAAGTTACTGGTTTAGCAAGTGAATTTAAGAAAATCGAGGAGTTAATCTTGGCGGCCACGACGCTGGAAAAAATTGTAAGTTCTCTGATAAGATGTGGAGAAAACAATACTTAAAATCCTGAAATACTTATTGAAAAAAGAAATGTATAAGGCATGACTTTAACAGTAGTGTATTTCAACTGGGCCTGTTTTAATGCAGGAATTTCACAGGAATCATGCAGGAACAACAAAATTTTCCCGCATTCCAAGTAGGCCCTAAATATTTTATCTTATCTGACAACCAATTCCTACGCATTCATCGTGTAGAGAAAATTAATAAAAAGTACGAGAACACTTTGGACTCGCTCTAGCGTGACTGGTTACCTACCTGCCTAGAGGACAATAAAATTTGTTCTCACATAGAAGTTCAGCAGAATAGCCATGTTTTGGTCCTCAATTATAGTCCGATGCTTAGTTTATGACTTGTGAGTTTCTCAGACTTTGCACATAAACATTTGTGTTGTACTAAACAATCTACAATGCATGATCCTCTTGGGCTATATGCAGATATCTATTCCTGCGCCAAAGCAAAGATGGCGTTGCACGGTCGGGAGGATATTCTTTGGGAACCCAGTTGTTGTGGTATGCTATGCCCAGGACAAGGTTGTCAATTAGGAATACGACAATGACGGATGATTTCTCACCTAATCTGAACCCGTGTTGTTAGCCCTGGATTTATGCATGCTGAGTAACCCATTGGATATATATGTTGACGTAACAGATTGCAAAAGGTAGGCCTAATCAGCCTCCATACTGATTTATTTGGTTCTTCGCTTCTTCTGTGTCTGGTTTGGCTATTGTTGTTTCGTTGAATTTCTTAGTGATAATGTTATGGGCAACTGGCCGGCCGGCTGTCTCGTTAGACGAGTCGTCTTATGGTGGATGCTAGCTAATTTGAAGTACTTTTCATCAACTCCTGCACTTACACACGGAATAGGATTATAGGAGAAATAAACAATACATGCCCGTATTCAGTACTTATAACTAATAAAAATTACTTATCTTTGTGTGTTCTCTGTGCTCAATTTACAATATATATAATATGCATATATAAATACTTTTTACTCTCTATCCGGCCGGTTGTCATACGGTTATTAATTACTATATACTTTTTTTCCAACCATATCTAGTCTTCCTCCCTCTGCATGTGGCAGTAAGTTTAAGTGATATAAGTATTAAAAATTATGTATATTTTCGAAGTCCACAATTAAAAATTTTGTTTATCTTCTGCTTTCTTTCATTTGCATGTTTTAACACAATAGTCTTGTAGACACTTACTTATCTATATAAAGTTGTCGTGCTTTAAATTGATACTCTTTCGTGTGTTCGCATTCTATTAGAATATTCATCTAGATTCTTTATGCATTTGTGATAGACCCTAGTTACAAACTACTTTATATTTTTGGAGTAAAATGCACTAGAAGTCTATTAACTTTTGTAGGGGTGTCATCTAGATCCATCAACTCTCAAACTGCATTTTTGGTCCTCAACTTTTATTTAGCTCACTGCCTTTGTTTGGCCCTTAGATCCGATGTGACACGTACATTCCGTAGCCAGCACGGCGGAGATATGCAGTTAGCCATTCCTTTTTTTTTCAATCTCTCCCATCTAGTCCCACTCCAACGTGCTGGTTGCAGGAGCTCCAACAGCGGTGGCTCTTGGGGCAAGAGGCACCTCCATCTGTACCATGAAGAACTTGGTGGGGATGCGGACGAGTAGTGGCCGAAACAGCAAATACAACAGCAGCCAATGGCTCTTGACTAGTATGATGACACGATTGGGTCGGGATACAACATTTGAGGGGGTGGTGCTAGCGGGCAGGGGTGAGGGGTTTGCGCCACTGGAGTGGATGGAGAGATGTTGGCCGGGATGGTGCCGGTGGACTTGAGGATGGGCGACTCTGATTCTTGCTGCAGCCACTCAATGGTCCTGACATCAATCTTGCGGCCGAGCTAGCTCGCGGTTGAGTTGAAACACCCAGGTCGAGCATAGCGTCGACATCCGAATCAGCCGTGCGCACCCATCAACCATGGTGTGCTGGTCTCTGCGCCTTACACAACCACCCCGCCAAACTCATGCTCGCTATGACCCTAGCTGCCAGCTGGGCTCCTATTGTGATGCCACTCAGGTCTGCCCCAAGGCTACCACCTTTGTGCCCAAGCCCAAGGCCAGACCATCCCCCGCCTCCCCACTGTTGGTGCTTCCCTCACATTATCGCGACACCAAGCCCATTGTGGTCCTCGCGCTTGTGCCGTCCAAGAAGAAGAAGCCTTCCTTAGCGCTGCTAGGCTTCTTTGCGCTCGTCGTGGACATAGACTGCTGCTTCCTCTCCGATGTTGCGCTCCAGCTCGGCGATCGGCCCTGGATAGTGCATCTCACAGTCGTCGCCAACGACAGTCGTGCATCCTGTGTTCAAGCAAGTATCGCACGCAGGCTGATATCGACACCATGGAAAAAAGATGCATAGGTACCCAACTAGCCTTTGAGGTCTCGACGAATCTCTTACGTGCCGAGGATCATGGCCATCAGCCCCTTCCACCACCACCATCCCCACCTCAAGCAGGTGGAGAAGGTGAAGCACATGGCTGCCATATGCTGCGCCGTGGAATCAGGCCACCTACTGGAGGGGGTGTATGACGCGGTTGTCTCAGCCGCGAACGATGTCCACCACCTCTACGAGAAGGATGTGATGGAAGGTATCGGCTATGACGATTTCCGACACATGATGTTCTTTGATGCTTACTTCTTGGTGCAGTACATGCTTATGCGGAGTGGCGATGATATAGATCACAACTTACACGGTTTCTTGAGCCCTAACCGCATTGACATCCAACATGACGTCACGCTGCTTGAGAACCAGCTCCACTGCAGGTGGTGGAGACACTCATGAGGTTCAGATGTGTGCCATATTTGCTGATCTTCATCATTAGTTTCAGGAGCTTTCTGCAGGACCATGACCATGAGCATTTTTCCCCAGACAAAGAGAATGGGTGGTATGATATAGACTACAAACCACCTGTAGGGAAATTGACTTCATCCAAAAAACTCAAGCCCAAACTTTGGAGTATGAAAATGTATAAAGTTTTCTAATGTAATTTACTTGCAGGAAAAAGTATAGCGAAGAATATATTTCGACTTCGTCGTTCAACTTTCGACGATCAACTTCGCATGACGACTTCGTCGTTCAACTTTCGACGATCAATTTCACCTGATGACTTTGTCGTTCAACTTTCGACGATCAACTTCGCCTGACGACTTCGTCATTCAACTTTCGACGATCAACTTCGCCTGACGACTTCGTCGACATAAAGTTGACTTCGCTGTATGGAGAAGTAAACAAGAAAAAGAAGTCTGAATCCAGGGGAAATGACCACTTCGCCCTTATGTAAAATAAAGAGTGTAAATATTTAGGTCGGGGGTAAAAAAGTCATTTTATGTAAAATATGAAGACTAGGACCCTATAAATACCCCCTCTGACATGTATGGAAGGATCATGAAATAAAGACAAGTTTTGCTCTCAACTTTGTCTTGTCTGAAATTTTTCGATGATTGTGTGAATTGTGTCTTTTGACTTGAACTTTTCACCCAACATCTGGCGCCCACCATTTGTGTGTGCATCTAAAGATCTTCACAACCACAAGAAATAAAATGGCAAGACCAAACAAGAAGATTGTCAATGAAGAAACTAAAGACGAACAACCCCTCGGAGAAGACAGAGGCCTTACAAAAGAAGTTTCTCAAGGGGCAAACTCTTCAAGAACAGGCGAAGCTGAAGAACAAAGACTAAAAGAACTTGAAGAACAAGTTTTACGAAGGCAAAAAGAACTTGAAGAATGTCGTGTAAGAGCACGAGAAAAGACACTCAGACAAAGAATAGAAGAGGCCGAAGCCACCCTTCGCAATTTAAATGAGCAATTGCAAAATGCAAATCAAGAAGTTATAAATCAAGAAGAATCTCATCCAGCGACAAGAATTTCTCAAGAGAGAAATACTCAGAAATCATTCATATCCATTGATACAAGCTCCCCACTATCAACAAATTTGCAGCTAGCTCAATGGCCTATAGGATACAAATTCAACATGATACCAACATTTGATGGTGAATCAGACCCAAGGCAATTCTTAATGAGTTTTGAAGCCACAGTAATTGCAGGTGGTGGGGATGAAACCACACTTGCAAAGTCACTTGTCATGGCAGTAAAAGGTCCAGCACAACACTGGTATTCATCTCTAAAAGCAAGATCCATACACTCATGGGAACAATTAAAGACAAATCTGCTCGTTGACTTCCAAGGATTCCAACCAACTGGTCTTACGGACATGGATTTATTCAACTACAAACAATAGCCCAAAGAACCTCTAAGTCAATATTACAAGAGATTCATTCAAATCAAATCTCAAATCACAAATATCCCAGACGAAGTTGTCATAATTGCAGCAATCAAGGGACTTCAGGCAGGACATTGTGCAACACACCTTACTCGAGAAAAGCCAACATCACTAGCTCAGCTTTATGAAGAAATCCAGAAGTACTACAAGTCTGATGAAGATTACAGAAAAAAATTAAGGAAGAAAACATCTTCAGGAATCAAAACAAAGGCAGCAATTTTCAACCCCCAAAGCAAAACAATTATGAGCGAAGACACTTCAACCAAGTCAATCAAGTTGAAAACAACAATTCAACTACTGAAACAAATTTTTAACCTCAAAATCAATACAATGTCCAATACAACCAAAGGACATTCGAAAGAGGTGGCTTTAATTCAAGAGGAAGAGGAGGATGAGGAAGAGAAAGAACACCCTTAAGACCAGAAGACATGTATTGCATCGTTCATGGCAAAGGGGCTGGACACACATCAAAAATGTGTCCAAAAGTAAAGAAAAGCATCGAAGAAATACCAGAAGAAAACAAAATCTCAAGTCAATCAAAAGCTGTCAACCATATGATTCAAGGCCAACAAAACTCTTATTACCCAATCCAATTTGGGCACTCCCAAGCAAAGATCCCAGCACCATCATCGTATAGCTATGGACCAGTAGCAATGTACGACCCAAATCAATGGAGGCAAAATCAACAAACAAATTTTTAAATTCAGCCCGAATCCTCTGTGGCAAATAGCAATCCACAAGGAAACAACAAACAAGACAACTCCCCATCAACTTCAATGGCAAGCAAAGGAAGAATCATGACAATCATTGGAGGAAACAGTATTGATCATGAAAACAACAATCAAAAGAAGAATTACTTCCGAAGAGTAAACTCTATCTCAACAGAGGGCCCATACAAAAAGACAAGATGATCTCATCTACCAATCACATTCTCAGAAAAAGACTTGCAACTAAAAGACTATCTACACATGGATGCAATGGTAGTTGAAGCAAATATTGATGGTTGGGTTGTCTCAAAAATTCTAGTTGATGGTGGAAGTTCTGCAGACATTATATTCACAACAACAATTGATACCATGAAAATTGATCGCAAACTTTTAGGAAGAGCTGAACACCCACTCTATGGCTTCGGTGGGAAGCCAATTCACTCAATAGGAAGAATAATTCTTCCTGTATCTTTTGGAACAGTAAACAATGCAAGAACAGAGCAAATTGCATTTGATGTGGTGGACATCCATTATCCCTATAATGCACTTTTTGGAAGGGGAACTCTGAATGCATTTGAAGCAGTAATAAGTTACTCTTACTTATGTATGAAGATGCCTGCAATAAATAGAGTTATCACAGTTCATGGAGATCAAACTGAAGCAAGAAACATTAAAAAAAATACACTCCCAGACGGAAAAATGTTCGTACAATCAAAGAAGAAGAAAAAGAAGAAACAGAAAATGCGAAGCCACAAGCAAAAGCCCAAGCTATCGAAGAAACAAAAATAGTGGCTCTAGACTTATTAGTCCCAGACAAACAAGTAATCATAGAGACAGGACTTTCTCAAGAAGAAGAAAATAGACTCATAAAATTTCTTTGAATCAACAAAGATGTCTTTGCATGGACGTCCAATGATTTAGGACGAGTGAGCAGAGATATAATTGAGCACAAACTCGACATCAACCCAAATTTTAGACCCAAAAAGCAGAAATTAAGAAAGTTAGCTGAAGACAGAATACAAGCTGCAAAAGCCGAAGTCCAAAGATTGCTAGATGCTAAAGTGATAAGAGAGGTCCAATTCACAACTTGGCTAGCAAATATTGTCATGGTCAAGAAAAAGAACGGAAAATGGCGAATGTGTATCGATTTTACAGATCTTAACAAAACATGCCCAAAAGACAATTTTCCATTACCAAGAATCGACACACTAGTTGATCAAGCAGCTAGAAGTGAAATGTTAAGTTTCCTGGATTGTTTCTCAGGATATCATCAAATTTGGATGAGAAAAGAAGATGAAGAATTTACAAGTTTTATCACACCATTTGGAACATACTGCTTTGTAAGAATGGCAGAGGGGCTTCGCAATGCAGGCACAACATTCATCAGGATGACTTCAACAGTGCTAAAAAGTCAGATTGGCAAAAATTTGCTAGCTTATGTCGATGACATAGTTGTCAAGAGCAAGAAAAGACAAGATCATATTCAAGACCTCCAAGAAACATTCACAAATTTGAGAAAAGGCAATTTGAAATTAAACCCCGAGAAATGTACCTTCGGAGTTCAGAAAGAAAAAATCTTAGGCTGCATTGTATCAGCAAAAGGGATAGATCCAAACCCAGACAAAGTTCAAGCAATTTTGAGCATGAGAATTCCTGAAAACATAAAAGATGTTCAAAAATTGACTGGAAGACTTGCAGCTCTAAACAGATTCATCTCAAAATCAGCAGAACGAAGCCTACCAATATTTCAGGCAC
Organism: Saccharum hybrid cultivar R570; assembly: GCA_038087645.1. Classification (NCBI taxonomy): domain Eukaryota; kingdom Viridiplantae; phylum Streptophyta; class Magnoliopsida; order Poales; family Poaceae; genus Saccharum; species Saccharum hybrid cultivar. The sequence continues at coordinate 862,926 of JAQSUU010000744.1, forward strand.
TCAAAGGATTCAAAAGGGACTTCGTCTGGGGATCCTCGCAGCAACATGCATTTGAAGAAATCAAAAAATATCTAATACAACCAAACACATTGATTTCACCAACACCAGGAGCAGATTTGCTATTATATGTCTCAGCTACAGAAACAGCAGTAAGTGCAGTATTAGTCCAAGAACAAGAAACAAAACATTCAAAACAGCAAGTACCAGTCTACTACGTTTCAGAAGCATTATCTAGATCAAAATCATACTACTCCGAGATCAAGAAAATCGCATATACAGTTTTAACAGCATCAAGAAAGTTGAAGCACTACTTTCAAGCCCACAAAATCAGAGTTCTCACAAATTACACTCTAAAAGAAGTATTACAAAGCTACCGAACAACAGGAAGACTTGGAAAATTGGCAGCAGAATTATCACAACACTTCATAGAGTTTGAAAAAAGAACATCAATAAAATCTCAATTTCTAGCAGACTTCATAGCAGATTGGACACCTTCCCAATGTTCAAGCAAAGAAAAAGCACAACTAGAATGGACAATATATTGCGATGGTGCATGGGGCTTCGCAGGGGCTGGAGCAGCTGCAATAATTACCTCGCCTTCAGGAATAAAGATGAAATATGCCGCAAGACTAGAATTTCAATGTACAAACAACATAGCAGAATACGAAGCCGTTTTATTAGGACTTCGCAAAGCAAAAGCAATAGGAATACAAAGATTGGTAATCAAAACAAATTCACAAATTGTAGCAGGACACATTGAAAAAGACTACAAAGCAAGAGACCCAGAATTAGCAAGATACTTACAATTTCTCAGAGATCAAGAAAAACATTTTGAAGGTTTTACAGTCAAAAACATCTCAAGAAATGATAATTCAGATGCTGACGAATTAGCAAAAGCTGCAGCACAAAACGTAAACCTTCCTCAAGATGTTTTCTATCAAATCTTGAACCAAGCATCCATCAAAGAAGTACAAGTTACCCCCAGAGAGGTCCATATAATACAAAGTGAAGATTGGAGAGCCTCAATCATGGCTTACCTTCGCGGGCACTATGAGCCTGAAAATGAAGTCAATGACATAAGAATGAAGCAAAGAACAAGAAATTACAAGATCATCAACAATCAGTTATACAAACGAGGAATATGTGCACCATTACTCAAATGTATATCAACAGAAGAAGGGAAGAAATTATTATCAGAAATACATGAAGAAATTTGCGGCACACATCCCGGAGCAAGAATAATGTCAGGAAAAGCATTTCGTCAGGGATTTTATTGGCCATCAGCCCAAAATGACAGTAAAGAATTTGTCAAATCTTGCCATAATTGCCAAATGTCTGCAAGCAAGACAAAGGCTCCAGCAACAAATTTACAAACAACAGAACCAACTTGGCCATTGGAAAGATGGGGAATCGATATCATTGGAAAATTGCCTACAGCACAAGGAAACCTTCAATATGCAGTAGTAGCAGTGGAATATTTCACTAAATGGATCAAAGCTAAACCAGTGGCAAACGTGTCATCATTCACAATGAAGAAATTTCTTTGGCAAAACATCATTTGTCGCTTCGGAGTTCCAAGGCACATAACAGTAGATAATGGAACTCAATTTGACAGCCAAAATTTCAGAGAATATTGTGACAGCTTAGGAATTCAACTATGTTTTGCATCAGTGAAACACCCATAATCAAATGGTGCAGTTGAACGAGCAAATGGAATCATATGCACAGGAATATCAAAATGCCTAGTGGGACTGCCTAAAGGCAAATGGGTGGATGAGTTACCTAAAGTTGTATGGGCACACAACACAACAGTTTCAAGATAACAAACTTTACCCCCTTCAAATTACTTTATGGAGAAGAGGCGATGACGCCTGAAGAGATACAATTTCAAGGCCCACGAACAAATATCGAAATAACAGATGAAGACCAACAAATAACAAGCAAAGATCTACTAGAGGAAGAAAGAATGAAAGCGATCCAGAATCTTGAGAAATATCAGAAGGAAACAAAAAGTTGGTACAATAAGAAAGTTAAACCAAGACAATTAATACCAAGAGATTTCGTCTTGAAAAGAAAAAGAAATGCAGTCGGAAAGTTCTAGCAAAAATGGGAAGGACCATATCTCATCATAAGGACTAACAAGCCAGGAGCATTTCATCTAGCAGACATGAATGGGAAGCAAATTGATCACACATTCAACATTCAAGATCTACGAAGATACTACCCTTAGATTTTATTTTCATTATTGTACAGAATAGATTAGTTTTACATTTTCAAAAAATTTCAATTCAAATGTAAACGAGCTGCACTCTTTTTCCACTCAGGGGAAACCCTTCACAGGGTGAGTGGTTTTTTAACGAGGCAGTCTCTATTGTAAATTCTCATCAAAGTATAAATAAGAAAACTAGTTCCCCTAAAAAATAATCCAAACAAAGGCTGAAGAGTATACTTCAAATATACTCGTGCATCGGCAAAACAACCAAAGGTAGGTAGCATCATTATTCGAACAAGCAAACAATGATGCTAACCTATCAGAATATTTCAAAAGGCGAATTTCGTCTTCAAAAAAGAAGTCTGCATATTATCTTCGCCAAAAAGAGCGAATGAATATTTCAAATTCACTAAGGTGAATTTCGACTTCAAAAAAGAAGTCTGCATATTATCTTCGCCAAAAAGAGCGAATGAATATTTCAAATTCACTAAGGTGAATTTCGACTTCAAAAAAGAAGTCTGCATATTATCTTTGCCAAAAAGAGCGAATGAATATTTCAAATTCACTAAGGTGAATTTCGACTTCAAAAAAGAAGTCTGCATATTATCTTCGCCAAAAAGAGCGAATGAATATTTCAAATTCACTAAGGTGAATTTCGACTTCAAAAAAGAAGTCTACATGTTATCTTTGCCAAAAAGAGCGAATGAATATTTCAAATTCACTAAGGTGAATTTCGACTTCAAAAAAAAGAGTCTGCATGATTATCTTCGCCAAAAAGAGCGAATATTTCAAATTCGCTAAGGTGAATTTCGACTTCAAAAAAGTAAAGTCCGCATATTACTTTTGCCAAAAAGGGTGAATGAAAATTTCAAATTTATCAAAGTAAAATTTAACTTAAAAAGTCCGCATGTTATCTTAGCTAGAAATACGAAGTCAATTCATCGTCTTCGCTTAAAAAGTAAGGGGACGGTGTTTTCAAATTCACCTAAAGTGAAATTTGATTATATGAAATACGAAGTCAATTCATCGTCTTCGCTTAAAAAGTAAGGGGACGGTGTTTTCAAATTCACCTAAAGTGAAATTTGATTATACGAAATACAAAGTCAATTCATCGTCTTCGCTTAAAAAGTAAGGGGACGGTGTTTTCAAATTTACCTAAAGTGAAATTTGATTATACGAAATACGAAGTCAATTCATCATCTTCGCTTAAAAAGTAAGGGGACGATGTTTTCAAATTCACCTAAAGTGAAATTTGATTATACGAAATACGAAATCAAGTCATCATCTTTGCTTAAAAAAGTAAGGGGACAATATTTTCAAATTCACTTAAGATAAAATCTGATTACATACAATGCGAAGTTAATACATCGTCTTCGTTTTTTTAAAAAAAAGGGGATACATCATCCACTTCACTTAACAAATCAAATTACATAAAATGTCTACACAAACACATACATAACATTTTATTCTATCAAAATACATATCAAATAATTTCTGAAGCAACAATAGCTGCTGCTTCATCAATCAAATCTTCAACAACTTTATCTAAAACATGATCCACCTCCGAACTAAGATAGTCTTCGGAAATATAACTCGGCGAAGCACTTAAGTACGAAGACTAAAAACACACAAGGAAAATGCCATCAAAATTTACTTTCCAAAACATCTCCGCACCACAATAAAAGAACAAATACCTGAGAAAATTTGCTGCAATCAACAACACGAGGCAAACATCTCTCATTTTCAGCAATCGAGAAATCAGTCTCAAATTCTAGAAACAAGTACATTCCATCAGAGAAATACACACAAAAACAACACACAAAACAGCAAAATTTATGTTTGCTTACGTTTTACAAACACATCAAAAGAAGGTTTTTCTTCTTCAGTAGCAAACTCCAACCATAAAGTAGGCTCAGCAATAAAATTACCTTTACACATTAACAAGGGCATAACCATAACTCCATCCTGTCCAAAGTTCAACATTTATAAAATATGTTAAAAACTTTCAAAACCTCACCCCTCGAAGCTAGAATCTAAACTACGACAAACTAAAGTACATGATCTCGAGCATCATCATCCCTCGCCCTCTCTTGGTCAAGTCTCTCTTGTCTTCGCTCTGCCTCAACATCAGAAGCAAGTCTCTTCTCAAGCTGCTACAAAACAAAATAAAACAATAGATAAGAAAAACAGAAGGAAAAAAACATCGAATCAAAATATAACATAAGATAACATACTTTCTCCATCTTTTGTTTGGCCTTCATGAAGGCATGCTCCCTTCCACCTTGATTCCAGTACTCATACAAACTTGGTTAAGAGTTTCCACTGATAGAAATCTGTAGCTTTTGTCATATAATTTTTTATATAAGGGATCATTGGCCTCCTTCATCAAGTGAAAAATAGTCCAACTTGAATATATACAACTCAGATCAGTAGAAGTTTGTAAAACAGTAGGCAAATCTTCATACTGGCGACAAAGCCAAGTAAAGAATGGATAAAAATCTCTAACTTCCTAGCAAGGATCTTCTGGCTTCGCACCAAATTTGTCATAACAATTCTTGCAAAGTTCCCACAAGCGATTGCACTTGTTATGAAAATTCTGATCCTTTTCAAGAGATTTTTTCTCAATATAATTCTTCTCTCTCACAACTTTATCAAGATCTTTCTTCAAATTATCAAACTCTTCAGTCTTCGTTTCAAGTTCAGCCCCAACTGAAATACATCTAGATTCCATATTATGAAGAGCCTCAACTGTTTCAACTCTTTCTTTTTCCTTAGCAGCAAGTTGACATTTCAGAGAATTAATTTCTTCAACCAAACTTTTTTCACGAAGTGCAGCATTTTTTGCCTCATCTTCAATAGACTTACGCAAACTCCTTTGCAGAAGTGCATTCTACATACGAAGTCAAAAACAAAATAGCAAATTCAAACAATAAGTATAAAAATAAAAATTTTACGCAAAAACAGATAAACAGACAAAATAAACTAACCTTATAAATCATGGAAACACTAGCATCTGCCAACTCAAGCGAAGATTTGCCAACAAGTTCAGCCTCCGCATCAGGAATTGCGAAGGCATCATCAATGCACTTTGACAACTTTAATTCTGGTTTCTTCGGCATAATGCGAAGTTTGTCCAAACCAATTCCAACAAATTTGAAAATATCTAAATTCACACCTTGAGCTTGGCAGTATTCCATGCAACGTTTATAAGCTTCAAGATTTACACCATCAGGAACTGTTTTCAAAACTTCAGCCGGAATTGTAGGTTCTTGGGCAACTTCTTTCATCTTGCCAATATCAACAGTAGTCTCTCTCTGGGAAGAAGAATCAAGGAAAATTTCTCTGCGAAGACAAACAACAAAAGATTAAATATATATATATATATATATAATAACAATAAATTTTTTTTACGCGAAGTAAGAAAAATCACCTGTGGCAACACCCTTTTCAAGTTGAAAAGACACCCTCTCACCAGTAATCACATTGATAGTAGATTCAGATAAACGAGAAACTCGATCTTGTTCAGCTTCTTCATCATGAACTTCATCATTAGATTCATCAAAATCAAGGGCAACAATAGTGGTACCCTTAATTTTTTGTGCCTTCGCACCAGAAAAAACTTTCTCAGCACCAACTGCAGAATCTTGATTTACTGGCAAAACATTCTCCAAAACTTCGCAACCCAAATTAGCACCTCCCGGCAAAATTACAGCTTCAACTTCATCAAAATTTCCTGAATTATCCCGGGGAGTTTCAACAGAAAACCTTTGAGAGCATGGCCTAGCAGTCTCCTGCGAAGCCAACACCTCATCTTCTTCTTGCAAACCACCAACACTGGCAGCAACAGTAACCGGTGAAGAAACAGGATTAATTTGATCTGAAGCAATATCTTCGCCAACATTTTGTTGAGACGAAGTCAAAATAGCTTCAGCAACATCGCCATGGGAAATATTGGCCTTCAAATTCTAAAAATAGTTATCAAGCGGAGTCAACATAGGCGGAGTCAACCCACTAGAATCAAAAACTAAGCTAAACATTCTCACCTCATCATCAAAAGCCATTTTCTTCAAAGTTTCATTAACAAAATTTTCTGACAATTCAGAATCAGACAAATCAGCAGTCTTTGCTTTCTTCTTCTTTGAAATTTTCTTGGTAAGCGGAGGCCCACCCCTCTTTTTTCTAGTAACATTTTCAATACCAGGCTTCGCACTTCTGGCATAGGCAGGAGGCGGCCTCTCCCCATATTCAATCTGAGCAATTTCAAAAACTCTATTTAATCTCTTATAATTCGAACCAAGAATTTTATCCATCAAATCTTTCTCTTTCTTCAAAAATTTTCCAAGAATTTCAACAGCCTTAATTTCAACAGCAGAAACAAACTCCTTATCTTCGCTATACTTCTTTGGACGAAAAACTTCATTATCTGCAAAAATATAAGTTTTTCCTCTGATCACCTTTTCGTGAAATCGAACAAAGCTCCAACATTTTTTCAGAGGCCAAATACGGGCAGCAATATACTCTTCGCAAAGATCACGAGCACTTTGCAGACTTGCAGCAAGCTTATACAACTTCTCGCAAGATTTGAAATTTCTTGAACTTTGAAATTCAGGTTTACACTCAAAAATGTTCTTGTGCATCCTTGCAGCCAAAGGGTACTTTCTAACAACTTTGTTAGCTTGATTCTTCTCTTCGACCAAAGAAACTTTATGATAAAACCAATACCGATACTAGTTTTTAACCCACTTATTTTTTGAAGCAGGTGCAATTTGTTTAGCACCACGAGCTGGCTTAAAGCTGCAACATCCAAAATATTTGACAACATTTTTGCCATCAACCATTTTACTACGAAATTGTGTATGCATCTCATGGATAGAACAAAAAGCTCCAATATCCAGATTTCCTCTTTGAGATTTCACTGCCCAAATAAAAAGAGCGATCTTCGCTATGCCATTTGGAGTCAGATGATGCATCTCAATATTATAAGCCTTCAGAATTTCTTCAACAAAATCTTGACATGGCATGCGAAGGCCAGCAATAAAATAATCATGAAACATAACACATTCATTAGGTTCTGGCCTAGGAATTGTTTCATTCGGCGGAGGCAATCTAACATCAGCTTTTTCAAGCATTCTATTTTTTATCATCCATTGCAATTCAGACTCGTCAAACAAAGATTTGCCAAAATTCAGAGACTTTGTGTCATCACCAACAAGCTCCGACTCTAATGCAGAAATATTAGACAAATCTTCACCAGAAGCAGAGTGCTCAGATTCAGCTGGTGAATTTTCAGAAAAATTCTTCTCTTTGTCTGACATCTACAAATATATATATAAAAATATAAATATATACAAAACAAAACATAAACAAAAATAAGCATATGAAAGTACAAAACACAAAATTAAAAAAAACATTATCCTAAAAAATTTTACCTTCGCAACAAAAGAAGGAACGACAGAATAAAGTGACTTCGCCGAAAAATTGACTTCGCAAAACTTAAAATAGCAAATAGCACCACCCGTCTTCGATCGCGTACCCTGAAGAAAGGAACATAGCGCAGTATATATAGGCGGCTTCGGAAAGTAACCGTTAAAAACACTGTTCATAGCTAACGGTCATAAACGGCCAACTCTAAAGTTCGGGACGGTGTTTTTTTTTGACTTCGCCTTATTAAATTCAAAATTCACGAATTTCAGACCTTTAGAGTAGGCCTTCATTCGCGAGGGGCTACTGTTGGGAAATTGACTTTGTCCAAAAAAACTCAAGCCCAAACTTTTTAGTATGAAAATGTATAAAGTTTTCTAATGTAATTTACTTGCAGGAAAAAGTATAGCGAAGAATATATTTCAACTTCGTCGTTCAACTTTCGACGATCAACTTCGCCTGACGACTTCATCGTTCAACTTTCGACGATCAACTTCGCCTTATGACTTTGTCGTTCAACTTTCGACGATCAACTTCGCCTGACGACTTTGTCATTCAACTTTCGACGATCAACTTCGTCTGACGACTTCGTCGACATAAAGTTGACTTCGCTGTATGGAGAAGTAAACAAGAAAAAAAGTCTGAATCCAGGGGAAATGACCACTTCGCCCTTATGGAAAATAAAGAGTGTAAATATTTAGGTCGGGGGTAGAAAAGTCATTTTATGTAAAATACGAAGACTAGGACCCTATAAATACCCCCTCTGACATGTATGGAAGGATCATGAAATAAAGACAAGTTTTGCTCTCAACTTTGTCTTGTCTGAAATTTTTCGATGATTGTGTGAATTGTGTCTTTTGACTTGAACTTTTCACCCAACACCACCACATCTCCTTGGCCTCTTCTGGCACTACATTGTAGGAACAAGCGACGACGACACAAATAAGCACTCCAAAACAGGACCCGAGAAGGTATCATTTTCCGCCAGTGCCATGGAGCTTGCCAAGATTGGCATCACGCTCAAAGCCAAGAATACGACGGAGCTCATTCGCATGGGCCTAGAGGAAGGCACTCTCTTCGCCGAGCTCTCAGTACCACCTCTGTGCTTGGACCGTAACCATGCAAGCTACCACGTCAACATGGCGGCTCTCGAGCTGTGCACGGTACAAAAGTTTTGTAGCAGCACCAGTTGAAAAGTCGGCTGTCTGCTCCTACCTCCTCCTCCTGGCCATGTTGGTATAGAAGGAGGAGGACGTGGACGAGCTACGGGCGAGGGGTCTCCTGGAGGGAGGAGGAGGGCTCACCAACAAGGAGGCACTCCGCTTCTTCACCAGCCTCTAGGACGAACTAATGCCAGTCTTCTATTGTAGTAGCGTTGACACAGAACAGGACAAGAAAGGAAAGATCTACTTTTAGATCTAATCATGTCTATCTTCCAGAGATTAGCCAATGGCATTAGTTCTTCGTGTTAGTGCCGTGACATCCGTTGTAATCTAACATACACATACCAACACCATGTGGTACGTACTAGCTAGAGGCCTAGAGCTTGCGATACATATTTTTGCCAGCTCAGGCAAATGATCCGTCCTTTAGTGTGTGAATCTGTGGCCAGTATGCCGAACGCACATGCTTCTATAGTCTATACACAGCCACTTGCTTAATAGAGTGAGCATCAACAATGTCATCGGCATGATCAGTTGGCTGGAGATGTTGTATAATAACATATGTATGTCTGTCCTTGTACGTATGTTATTAATTAATTCTTTGGCATGGAATACTGCATGGCTGGTCCTGGATCTCTAGAGTTTTTTAGGAGCAGTACATGAGTTGGAGCAATTGATTATGCTTAATTAGGTGGCCTCTTCACTGGGATTGTTATTGTTGTGGTGGTGGTTGTCGTGTCCTCCGTGCAGTTATTTTTAGTTGTTGTACATTGTTGTTTATGTAAGCGTTGATTATTCTCTATTAGTAAGTTTCTTGCTGATTGCATTTTAAAAGAAGTACATAAGGAACTTTAGTGAAGTCTTCAGATCTCATTTGCCAGGCTCTTGTCTTCTACGTATTGATGGCCAGTTTCCGAACATGCTCCTTGCAGGAATCGATGGGCATTGGGCAGGTAATTCCTTTCCTTTCTTTTATTGTCCTTGATTTGAACCTTTACTTCTCTCTTCTAGTTGTTTTGTATTTTATGGTTAGCCGTAGCTGTACATCTTGTCGTAAGTGAGAGCAAGACAGTAGCATAAACCTGTACATGCATGCATCAAGATAATACTATACCTAAACGTTGTCATAAACCAGCAATTGGGCAACGTTTTAGATGACACTCTACCAATGGGACTTGAAGCTCTCTCTCTATATAAGGTGTCCACAAGCTAAGAAAGGTTGTGCTTCTTCTTGCCCGGCTGTATGTAGTCTTTCTTCTCTTCTCTCTTTGATCTGTCACTAACCATGCATTCATATATATAGTACACTGTTTGCATGAGATTATATATTATAAATCCTGTTATATAAATTTGAATTGTCCATAGTTTCTCTATGATTTGTTTCTAAGCTTTCTTAAATGTTTGACTTCATTTCCATTTGTTTTCATGCAGATCATGGAACCCGCTGCGGCTTGGGACAGACCTTGTGAGTTTCAGCTGGCGAACTGGACTGTTGAAGAACCAGTTGCTGATCTCCCTCTCCCTGTAGAATATGTGTCTATCGACATACCCGGTGACTGTGGCATCCAAGCATATGAATATGATGTCCAACAGCTGCTGGTTGAGTACTATTCTGCAGCCTCACGACGTTATTCTACAAGTGAGAAAGCGAAGATCTCGAATGACAGTCATGCTAGGAATGTAGTCAATCAAGTACTGGGTGACTTCAAGGCTGATATGGACATGATGAAACAGAAGATGCATAGATACCCTACATGCCTTGGAGCTGTCGACAAGTCTTATACCGTGCCAAGGATCGTGGCCATCGGACCCTACCACCATGGTCTGGAGCACCTCAAGAAGGCGGAGAAAGTGAAGCACGTCGCCGCCTGCCACTGCATTGGGGAGATCCAGCTACTGGAGGATATGTATGAAAAGTTCGTCCCCGTCGCCGATGAAGCTCGCCGCTTCTACGACAAGGATGTGATGGCAGGTATCAGCGACGACGACTTCCGACATATGATGTTCTTTGATGCTTGCTTCTTGGTGCAGTACATGGCAATGCGGGGTACATCCCACCGTGACAGAATAGATGGGAGCTTACAGAGATTCTTGAGACCTAACCGCAAGGATATATTCCATGATGTCATGCTACTTGAGAACCAGCTCCCATGGACAGTGGTCGAGAACATCATGAGCTTCATGCAAGACGATGGCTTAGATGAGCCGTCGATACCCATGAAGTTCGTATATAGATTGAGATACTGTATGCAGCCAGACGACCATCGTGAGCCTCCTCCCGAAGAAGAAGAGTCTTTTATCTGGTATGAAGACTACACTCCGCCGCATCTCCTTGGCCTCCTCCACTACTACATTGTTGGACGAAGAAGTGACATTGATAAGGAGAACCCTGAACCGCCGGAACCCAAGAACATGTCATTTTCTGTCAGTGCCATGGACCTTGCCGAGATCGGCATCATGCTCAAGGCCAACAAGACGATGAAGCTCCTTGACATGCATCTCAATCAGGAAGGGGCTGTCTTCACCGAGCTCTCTTTGGCGCCACTGTCCCTGGATCGCGACCGTGCAAGCTACCTCGTCAACATGGCAGCTCTCGAGCTATGCACGATTGAGAGCTTCGGAGCTGCGACTGCAACAGATGAGGACTCTGCTGTTTGCTCTTACGTTATGCTCCTGGCCAATTTGGTGTACAGGGAGGAGGAAGTTCAGGAGCTACGGGAGAGGGGTCTCCTGCAGAGAGGAGGAGGTCTCACCAACGAGGAGGTGCTCCGCTTCTTCTCGAGCTTCCAGAGTCTGCGCTTCGGACCAAGCTACTATCGCATAATGGTACAGATCAAGAACTACAGGGACAACAGCCGGATGAAGACCAAGTTGCATGGGTTTCTCCACAACAACAAGAAATACATCGCCGCGGTTCTCACTGGCATTGGTGCTGCTGCTGGGATCATAGGGACACTCCTGTCTATCAAAGAGTCCATCTAATTCAATTTGATATATATAGCCATAGATGTTACTTAATTGTTGTATTTATGATTGTTAATTTCCTTTTTATCTATATATATGATTTCCCTGTGTACTGAAATTGAACATGGCAGGGTCGTCTGCGTTTTTTATACAGTATTTTGTTAAACTAAAAATAATTGCATCACAGCACAACCACCTTGAGATCACTATAGAAACACACAGTCTATAAAAGTTTGTTGGCAAAGGTACAGACAGACACACTATAGTCACTGCCATAAAAATCTGTAGACTTGACTCTGTGAGCCGGTGATTGAATGAGCCTCTAGTAATCACTAAAGATTTAATCACCCTGTTCGCTTGTACTTATCAGCTAGCCGTTCAGCAGTATTTTTCTCTCACAACAAATCAACATCAGCCAGCTAGAAACCATCCAGTGAACAGGGTGAATGACATCAGGTATTGGTTACTCGGTTCCACCAAATCTAATTAAACAACAACTTCTACTTTTAACGGTTTCATATACGATATATAGAGAGTCTGTTTTATAGTATGGTTGGTGGTTGCTGTAGATCTTGTCTTTATTCGTGAGTGAAAGATTGATGATTGCACCAACCTGCTAGCATGTGGTTGATCACGTGTAACTATGACACTGCTACAGTAAGGATTTGCAGGGGCAGCACCTACCCCGTCTCTAAAAATCACTGATTTGTAGGGCAGTGGCGGATCTAGAATTTCAATCATGGGGGTACAGACTAAAGTGATGTAGTTCATCGATATTCAAAACATATAATTTGATCACTAATAGTAATAAAATAGTTATATGTTTTCATTACAAGTTTGCAACTAAATCTTATATATTATTGTAATAGAAACTAAATGTTCACAAGCTATTCTGTGATTTTTGGAAGCGCTTAATGACATCTTAATGGCTTACACATCGGAAAAATTCACGAGCTCAATAAATGTTATAAAAAATCATTCAAAAATTGATCACCCATCTTGTTTCAAAGCTTGGTCTTCACATGGTTATTGCTGAAAATACTCAATACTTACAGTAGCCATAGGAAGGATAAAAAATACTCTCTCAACACGAGTAATTTTAGCAACAATAAACAAGTTTAAAGCGATTGTGCTTGTTTGTCTTAGCAAGTCTGAGAGGGAGCTCACTAGGATCCCTTGCATCTCGGAACCTTGTGTCGTTACACATGTCAACAATAAATATATTAAGTTTGTAAGAAGGCCTGATTTGTACCCGTGAAATCTTGAGGATAAAACCTTGCAAGTTTAATAAGTTTTCCGGTGTCATAAAAAGCAAAGGAAATCACCAGATCCAAAAGCATCAATGCAAACAAGTAGCTCTGTGTGAAACTTTCTTTTCCCTGTCATCTAGATCCATCAACTTTCAAACTGCATTTTTGGTCCTCAACTTTTATTTAGCACACTGCCTTTGTTTGGCCCTTAGATCCGATGTGACACATACATTCTGTAGCCAGCATGGCGGAGATATGCAGTTAGCCATTCCTTTTTTTTTCAATCTCTCCCATCTAGTCCCACTCCAACGTGCTGGTTCCACGAGCTCCAACAGCGGTGGCTCTTGGGGCAAGAGGCACCTCCATCTGTACCATGAAGAACTTGGTGGGGACGCGGACGAGTTGTGGCCGAAACAGCAAATACAACAGCAGCCAATGGCTCTTGACTAGTATGATGACAGGATTGGGTCGGGAGACAACATTTGAGGGGGTGGTGCTAGTGGGCAGGGGTGAGGGGTTTGCGCCACTGGAGTGGATGGAGAGATGTTGGCCGGGATGGTGCCGGTGGACTTGAGGATGGGCGACTCTGATTCTTGCTGCAGCCACTCAATGGTCCTAACATCAAACTTGTGGCCGAGCTAGCTCGCGGGTGAGTTGAAACACCCAGGTCGAGCATAGCGTCGACATCCGAATCAGCCGTCCGCACCCATCAACCGTGGTGTGCTGGTCTCTGCGCCTTACACAACCACCCCGCCAAACTCATGCTCGCTATGACCCCAGCTGCCAGCTGGGCTCCTATTGTGATGCCACCCAGGTCCGCCCCAAGGCAACCACCTTTGTGCTCAAGCCCAAGGCCAGACCATTCCCCGCCTCCCCATAGGTGGTGCTTCCCTCACATTATCGCGACACCAAGCCCATTGTGGTCCTCGCGCTTGTGCCGTCCAAGAAGAAGAAGCCTTCCTTAGCGCTGCTAGGCTTCTTTGCACTCGTGGTGGCCTTAGACCGCTGCTTCCTCTCCGATGTTGCGCTCCAGCTCCGCGATCGGCCCTGGATAGTGCATCTCACAGTCGTCGCCAATGACAGTCGTGCGTCCTGTGTTCAAGCAAGTATCGCACGCGTTTAAGGCTGATATCGACACCATGGAAAAAAAGATGCATAGGTACCCAACTAGCCTTTGAGGTCTCGATGAATCTCTTACCGTGCCGAGGATCATGGCCATCGGCCCCTACCACCACCAACATCCCCACCTCAAGCAGGTGGAGAAGGTGAAGCACATGGCTGCCATATGCTGCATCGTGGAATCAGGCCACCTACTGGAGGGGGTGTATGACGCGGTTGTCTCAGCCGCGGACGATGTCCACCACCTGTACCAGAAGGATGTGATGGAAGGTATCGGCTATGACAATTTCCGACACATGATGTTCTTTGATGCTTACTTCTTGGTGCAGTACATGCTTATGCGTAGTGGCGATGATATAGATCACAGCTTACACGGTTTCTTGAGCCCTAACCGCATTGACATCCAACATGACGTCACGCTGCTTGAGAACCAGCTCCCCTGGCAGGTGGTGGAGACACTCATGAGGTTCAGATGTGTGCCATATTTGCTGATCTTCATCATTAGTTTCAGGAGCTTTCTGCAGGACCATGACCATGAGCATTTTCCCCCAGACAAAGAGAATGGGTGGTATGATATATACTACAAACCACCACATGTCCTTGGCCTCTTCCAGCACTACATTGTAGGAACAAGCGACAACGACACAAATAAGAACTCCAAAACGGGACCCGAGAAGGTATCATTTTCCGCCAGTGCCATGGAGCTTGCCAAGATTGGCATCACGCTCAAAGCCAAGAATACGACGGAGCTCACTCGCATGGGCCTAGAGGAAGGCACTCTCTTCGCCAAGCTCTCAGTACCACCTCTGTGCTTGGACCGTAACCATGCAAGCTACCTCGTCAACATGGCGGCTCTCAAGCTGTGCACGGTACAAAAGTTTTGGAGCAGCACCAGTTGAAAAGTCGGCTGTCTGCTCCTACCTCCTCCTCCTGGCCATGTTGGTATACAAGGAGGAGGACGTGGACGAGCTACGGGCGAGAGGTCTCCTGGAGGGAGGAGGAGGGCTCACCAACAAGGAGGCACTCCGCTTCTTCACCAGCCTCTAGGGTCTGCGCCTCAGGAAATGCTACTACCTCATCATGGTAGAGGTCGTGAAATACAAGAAAAGAGGCGGATGCAGACAAACTCCTACGCTTGTCTTTACCGTTATAGGAAAATCATCTTCCAGGTCGTATTGGGTGTTGTTGTACTTGTCGCTATCCTTACTTCAATTCTCACTTTGTTGCCCCACAAATGATGTGAGGTGTTCTATTCTATATGTATGGTTTAATAGTTAATTTTTGCTTGGTAGCTATAAGGTTCCCTACATGTGTCTGAATGCAGTTTAGCAATAAGTGTTGGCTCCATATCTTAATATTCTGATTTACTAGTAGATAGTGTGTTGCATTGTGACAATATTGTAGCTGTCCATTGGCCACCATGGCACAGATCGGGATTTGTAAAGGATCTGGCTAGCTTGCACTCGAGTGTTTCTCCGACTCCCAACACCTGATTTTTTCACTGTTCATCTTCCTCCTTGCCCCTGCCGCCGCCCACCGCCCCGCCACGGCGGCCTCCTTCATCCCCTCTGCCGTCCTTCTGCGGCGAGCTTATATGTCACAATATCTTTTTCTGCCTAGCCCATTTCAATATTTTTCATTTTCAGCCCAGTATTTATTTGGGTATCATTCAAGGCCCACAAAACCGCCTAAACAATCCAAGATAACATATGTAGGCTCAACAATATATTCCATTCATGACTAAATCCACTAGTTCATAGGTCATACATCAACATATTTATTTATTACGTTCATCACAAACTCCAAATTGTTATTTATTACATTCATCACAAACACCAAATTGTGGAGGATGATGGCAACTCCTCTACAAACACACCTGGTGGGACCCTCGCTCTGTCCGATCCCTGTTTGGTGAGAACATCTGGTGCAATGTTTGAATCTCGTAGAACATGGAGGATTTCTTGTCCTTGAAAAATTTTCTCTAGTTTTCGTACTTTAGCACAATAGGCGTCCATGTTGTTTTCGGTGCAATCCCAGTCTTTGTTGACTTGATTGATGACTATAGCTGAATCGCCATAGACAAGTAACCGTTTGATTCCGAGAGAAGACGTGATCCTTAGCCCATGGATGAGTGATTCATATTCTACTTCATTGTTTGTGGCTTGCCACAATATCTGGAGTACGTATTTAAGTTGTTTTCCTTCCGGGGATATGAAAAGAACATCTGCACCAACCCCGCCTAACTTGAGTGATCCGTCAAGTACATCTTCCAATGGTCGAGGAGGGCATCTGGCGCGGGTTGTTGGATTTCTGTCCACTCAGCTACGAAGTCTGCGAGTGCTTGTGATTTTATTGCTTTCCGAGGAGTGAAATTGATATTTAGAGCTCCGAGTTCCACTATCCACTTTGATATACGTGCTGTCGCATCTCTATTGCATAGGATGTCTCCAAGAGGGAAATTTGTAACTACGGTAATGTTGTGGCCTTCGAAGTAGTGTCGTAACTTGCGGGAAGTAATTAGGAGGGCGTACAATAGTTTTTGTACATGCGGGTATTGTATTTTTGAGTCTGTTAGAACCTCGCTGATATAGTATACTGGCCGCTATACTTTGTATATATGTCCTTGTTCTTCTCTTTCCACCACAATTGCTGCACTGACCACGGTACATGTTGCCGATATTTATACCATCATGTCTTCGTGCTTATTAGGTGGTGTGAGTATGGATGATGAGGTGAGGTACACCTTAAGGCTTTCAAAAGCCTCGTTGGCTTCCTCCTTCCACTCAAATTTGCTTATCTTTTTTTATAGCTTGAAGAAAGGGAGTCCTTATTCGCCGAGTCGTGATATGAAGCGACTGAGTGCTGCCATGCTTCCTGTTAGTTTTTGCACATCTTTTACATAGCGCAGGGGTGCCATTTCTGTTATGGCTCGAAACTGTTTAGTTCTTGCTTCTATTTCTCGATTACTGACCAGGAATCCGAGTAGTTGTCCTGATGGTACTCCGTAAACACTTGTTTGGGTTTTATTTCCACTTCCACTTATTTAGATTTTTAAAAGTATGCTTCAAATCTTCAATCAACACGTCTGGATTTTTTTTCTTTACTACTACGTCATCGACATAAGCTTCCGCATTGTCACCAATCTGTTCATCGAGACATATTTGAATAGCTCTTTGATAGGTGGCGCCAGCATTCTTGAGTCCAAAGGATATGGTTTATAGTAATAGGCGCCGAACGGAGTGATGAAAGATGCTTGCTTTGGTCTTCTTCTTTTTAACGCAATCTGATGATATCTTGAATAACAATCGAGGAATGATAGCAGGGCGGATCCTGCCATTGAATCGATAATTTGATCAATTCGCGGTAACCCGAACGAGTCCTTTAGGCAATGTGTGTTGAGGTACGTGTAACGATGCATATGCGCCATTCTGCCGTGTTCTTTTTCTGCACTAGAATGGGATTTGCTAGCCAATCTAGATGAAGAATTTCTCTTATGAATCCGGCTGCCATTAATTTTGTAATCTCCTTCTTGATTGCTTCCTTTTTGTCTGGTGAAAATCTTCTCAGCCGTTGCTTGACTAGTTTGGAGCCTTCATTGACATAGATTCTGTGCTCAGGCATCTCTCTTGGGACACCTGTCATGTCGGCCGGCTCCCAAGCAAAGATATCTTTGTTGTCCCGAAGAAAGTTAGTGAGCGCGGGTTCGTATTTAGTCGAGAGGTGAGCAATGATGGTCACTGTCTTCTCAGGATCACCAGTACCCAGGTCAATTTTCTTTACATCAGCTTCTTTTTGTGGTGCAAGGATGCAAGGTTTCTTTGCTGGGACCTCTAGCTCTTCCGGGTTCATTTGTGTAGCAATTGTGTAATTTCTTCTCTGCCGTCGGCTGCCTATGCTTTGGCTGTGATTTGGATTGCTTGATTGTCACAATCGAAAGCGCATTTCAAGTTGCCCCGGAGGAGAGTATTTCGTGAGGTCCTGGCATCTTGAGCAAGAGGTATGGGTAGTGCGGTATGGCCATGAACTTTGCAAGTGCTGATCTTCCAAGGATGACATGATATGATGTCTCAAAGTCCGCAACTTCAAACTAAATGAATTCAGTTCGGTAATTAGCTTGTGTTCCAAACGTGACTGGTAGAGTGATTTGCCCGAGCGGCATGGCAGCTTTGCCGGGTACTATTCCGTAGAAGGGTATTCATGTTGGGGTATTCAACCCGGTGAAGTCTAGCCCCATCTTCCTTAGCGTTTCTAAAAATATGATGTTGAGTCCAGCTCCCCCATCGATCAAAACTTTGGTGACTGTCATCCCTGCTATAGTTAGATCTAGGACTAGTGGATATAGGACGGTGTTTCCAACGCTAGTCCATTGATCTTCTCTTGAAAATTGGATTGGGTACTGTGATCAATTTAGGTACCTTGGGGCGGCTAGTTCGGCCGCCATGATGCTGTTGAGAGCCAACATGTCTTGGTGCTTGCTTCTAGAACCTGGAACTCCAGAGAAGATTACTGCCACTTTTCCCTTTGGCTGTTGGAATCCTTTGTTTTCCATCTTGTCTTTGTCCTTCTTCTTGTTATCCTCTTGTTTATCCTTTTCTTGCGTACCGGTCGATGAAGATTCGGTAGTCTCCTGTTGTGTGATTTCCTTGTAGGTGCCATATACAGTGCATATTCTTGATATCTTCGAACCTCCTAAATTTTGAAAATTTTTTCATCGTGTTGGCCATGGCGACGGTGTTGTCTGGTCCACGCTTTTCTGTCTGAATGTCAGGTGTTTGAAAAATTTCTCCATTCCAAGTTGTCTCTGTTGTTTTGTCGGTTGTTTTTGTCTAAAAATCTTTCCCTTGTCTTTTCTTCAGCCATGATCATTTTTCCACCACGCATCTGAATTCTTCATTATTCCTTGGGTTTTCTTTGCAAAAATCTTGAAATTGCCATTTGGCCATGATTTCGTGGGAAAAGTCTTCAATTACTTCTCGTTTGATCATATCATGTACCTGGGCACGTAATTCACCAAAATGTCAATAATGCCCGTGAAGTTTTCAGAGAAAGCTCTTTGCAAGTCCTCCCAGCCTCTGATTGATTGCGGGTTCAATTTATTGAACCATTGGAGGGGCATGTTCTCTAGGGCCCTCAGAAAGAATAATGCCTTGATATCATCATCTCCGTCGGCTAGTTCGATTGACTGCGAGTAGATTCTGAGCCATTGCTTTGGTTCGGTCTTCTCGTCATATTTGGAGTGGTTTGATGGCTTGAACTTGTGAAGCAGTCATACCAAAGCAAGCCACCTTGAAAAACAGGGAAACCTATCATGCGCTCTGATTTCCCTATGCTCTGACTCAGCTCCCTCTTCCTGCCAGCTGTTATTTAGCCTAGGAGTAAACCGTGGGGATGAGCGGAGAGATGCTCTGCTCCTTTCTTCTCTCGGATGCTCGACTTGATTACTCCGGGTGTGGTCTCTCTTTTTCTCTTGATTCTGGCTCCCATTCGGTCCTAGTCTTTTGAAGGTGACCTCCTTTGACTTTGCACGTCTTGTTCATGCGATGCTGTTCTAACGGGGAGCCTGGAATGAGTTCTTTCGCCATGCGCTCTTAGGGCTATTGTTCGGAGAAATTCTCGGAGTTGTTCTTGTTCCTCGTTAGGATGCGAGATTGTTTTGAGTTTTTCTAGTTCTTCCCGTATTTTATCGTAAGGAGTTCCGTATACTCTGGCCGCGAGCCTTTCTTTGGCTTCTTTTTTTGATTTCCTCTTGTAGTACTCGGCCAGCTCTTTCTTGTACGTGTCCTATGCTTCTTTTCGTTGCCTAGCATGACGTTTGCGGCCTTCTTTTAGTTTGTTCCTTCTTTCTCTAGCTTATTTTTGGCCCTCAGATTTTCCATTGTATCTAAGATCGTCGGGCGATATGTTTGATTCTGATTTATCTGAAGACCTGACATCGGGTGCAGTTGGTGGCATCGGTAGTGGCCGCAGAATCATAAAGGCTTCTCAGCCTGGTACTAGACTTGCATTGCTATAGTTGCTGACGACTTTGGTTGGAGTGTTGGCATCGCGAAGCGCACTACCTTCTTGGTAGGATAGAGTGATATCTTCTTCAATTAGTCGGGCATTGTTGCTCTAAGGACAAGTACCCGGCCAGTGGACTAGGCAATCTTTAGATGTTATGGTTAATATGAGACCTTCTTGTGCTCTAGTATGGTGTAGCCTCCACGCTCGACTAGCTGTACTTCGAAGTAAGTCTTGATACGTTTTTGCCATGTTGTTAAGTCCGGTTGGGAGGCGACTCAACTCCTTGGAAGACACCTGAAGTAGATTCAAATTGATCTCTTGTAGTGTTGATGCCGTGTTCCATAGTCCAATTGAAAAAAAGCTCGGTTCATCCCCAAAAGAATCCGGATTGGGTCCCGAAGAGGAATCCAACCCGGACTTTGAGCTGAGACCGATTGACGTCGAAGCTTGAGTCGATTCGGACACCGTAAGCCTTTCGGCGAGATCTTCGGTAAGTTTTGTTGGAAGGGTGAGTCCCTTGTGGGCTTCTAGAGCTTCGATGAGACATCCTTGGAGGTTACCCTTGTCATCTGCCTTGCAAACCAACGATCTGAAGATGAAGACTGATCGCACTGGGAAGGTCATGTTGTCGAAACCCGTATAGTTCTTGGTCGCAATTGTGTCGAAAGCCCCTACTTGGCACGCTAATTGTCGGTGTTTGACCACCGATAGCCTGCCATGGGGGTACCCAGGACAGTTGTTCAGGCTTCAGCACGTGCTAGAACTCAACGGTGAATGCAGAGACAGTCGATTTATACTGGTTCGGGCCCTCGATCGTGATTGAGTAATAGCCTTACGTCCAGTTGGTGTTTAGCCTTTGCGTTGGATTGATTGTGTTATCTTGTCTCTTGTTACATGGGTGCCCACAGCCTATCTTTATATTGGTAGAGGTGGCTATGGTTCGGTTACAATCCTAGTCGGATCCGAAGAAGGTGTCCTGAACTAAATTCAGAAGTTATCTTCCATGGAAGTCCGGCTAGTCTGGCCTATTCTACTCGGATTCGGTGTAGCAGTCGTTGTACCTCTTCCTACTTCCGTCTGTGGGCCAGGCCACGGCCCACGACTCAGAGTCGCATCGCTGGGGACCCTGTAGGTCCCGCATCGACAATGATCTACGCTTCGGACCATGCTACCATCGCATCATGGAACAGATCAAGAATTATAGGGACAATAGCTGGATGAAGACCAAGCTCGTGTTTCTCCACGACCACAAGAAAACCGTCGCTGCACTTGTCTTCGGCATTGGTGCGGTTGGCGGGATCATTGGCACACTCCTGTCTATCAAAAAGTCCATTTGATTTTATATATGCCCATGGCATGGGATGTTGTATCTATGCTTTGATTCTCAATTTCCTATTTTATCTATATGCATGATTCCCCTGTGTATATACTCAAATTGAAGATGGTGCCTGTGTGTTTTTTTATTAAGGATGCATTTTATTAGACTCATGATAATTATATCATGTAAAATACAACCACCTCATAGCCTATAAAAGTTTTTTTTGGTAAAGGTACAAAGATACACTATAGTGACTGCCATCAAAATCCGTAGACTTGACCGTTGTCCACGTGAATGGGTAAAAAATTCCATTGACTCTGTGAGTCAGTGATTGTATGCACCACAAGTTTAGTCCCTAAAGATTTAGTAACATCAGGGATTGGTTACACGATGGCATTAGGCTAAGGGCAGTCCCAATAATAGAAACTATGGGGTAGTTTCCGTACTTGTCACATCATGTAAATACTACTGATAGAAACTATATTCTCAATGCATAGTTTCTTCAAAAGAAAATTTTATCTAATCTAATGTTTTCATTCTCCATCATCTACCCTATCACATCTCTTCATATCTTAGTTCGGTATGGACATAGTTTCTTATCTAAGAAACTATTTCCTTCTTGTTCTTTAATTCCAATACCAATTCATCATTTTACTTAGTTGATGCCCAAATTAACGAACATAGAAATTAGTTGGTGCCCTAATAAATTTTTGGGTTGAGAGTGTACTAATAAATTCACTACACAGTACATACTACAATGCAGCCTGTTGCCTGCATGTCATTTATGTTCTTTTTTATTTCAAACCTTTTCCACGAACCTAATTAAACAACAACTGTGTGCACATGCACCTTTAACGGTTTCATATGATATATAAGGTCTGTTTTATAGTATGGTTAATGGTTGCTGTAGATCTTGTCTTCATCTGTGAGCGAAAGATCGATGCTATCCAACCAGCATGTGGTTGGTTTCATAAAGCTAGAGAGGCATTGCCTCTGATTCAGTTTTTGGACTTTACGGCCACCTGCTCAATGCTAAATATACATACTATAAGTATTCGGCCCCTGGGATTCTAGTTGATTACAGCTTTCAGTTCAACAACTTGGGCTACCTAATGCACTCATGCACATGGACTTCAATTGCTTTAGGAAGGACTCCACTGTAAATGGCCAAATGGGTGGTCCAGCCTAGCATGTCCTAATGCCTGGCCAAACATAGATGGCCCGATTGTGGTGGGCCTAGAACAACACAATAGATGAATCAGGATGAGCCATGTCAGGCCACTGGCTAGACTTGATCGATCAAAGGCCAGTCGGATTTTGGTTTATAAGATGAAAACCTGTTGTTTTTCTCCTTGCCCGCATCTGTCCCAAACTGAGCATTGGGCTGCAAATTCTAGCCCGTGCACGCCCTAATGGATAGCTCGGCCATTGGCCCAGCCAATAGCTCAAATGATGCATTAGTGCAGTGGAGATGCGACAACGTTGGTGTGTTGGTGATGCTTTGGTGGCGGCCGATGCCCGTCATAGGTGTGTATAGATGGCCATACAGCCCACGGCCCGACGGCACGGCCCGAAGCATGGTTTTTGGCCCAGCCCGATGGTGAGTGGGCCTGGGTGGCCTGGCCTGATGCTTATAGCCGTGCCTAGGAGGCTACCTAGGCATGCCAGGTGGCCCAGCCCGGCCCACAAAATAGACTCAGCCCGGTATTAGGCCTGATAATAGATTAATAGGCCAACAATCTCTATAGCCCAACATAAGTTATGGTCCAACTCCAACCGTCCCTATGGCTCCACTGACCACTCGGCCATTCACCTCCCACACGTGACCTAAGCAGCCATAGACGGCTATGATGCCGCAACCCCTTCCACTCCATGAACGATAGGACGACGCCTCTTCCACTACCGTCGCCAATGGGCACGACGCCTCCCCATCCTCGATCTTCTGTGTCTCCTATGCCTCCTCGGCTTTGCTCAGCCTTGTTCACCTCCCCATCCTCAGATCGTCTACTCGATTATGTTCCCAGGTGCGACGGCGCTCCCCCACGATGTCTTGGCGACAGCTCCTCCCTCCCACTCACAGAGGTGCATGGAAGCGGACGACACTCGGCTCCTTCGTGACGCGGGCCTCAGGCTGGCCCATACTACTCCGCAGGCCATGATTTTTGGGCTAGCCTGGCCTAAAAATTGGCCCGGCAGGTTGTGCTTGGGCCACTGGCTAGGCACGAGGCTTGATTTGGCACCTCCCGGGAGCCACGACATGCCGTGCCAGCCTGACCCCCATCGGGCTATGCCTAGCCGGGCCAGCCCGTTGGCCATCTATATAAGTGTGGCAGTGCAGGGAGAGGCAGTTGTTGGCAGCACAGAGTGTCATCATGCCAGGGCTGCATGTCGGTTTGGTCTCCCATGGTGAGATCTGGTTGTTTGGAATTTATTGGAATTTTGAGACCGGGGGAGGTGGTGTGGTGGCGCCTAGGCAGCTATGCCGACATGCTTGTTCACATATCTCAACAATCAAGAAGAACTATCTCACAAATCCGTTATCATGATCCATCCACACATACATACAACAATCAAATATATGCAGTCTCACAACACAAATCCATCATCTGTACATAGATCCATCCAATCAGCCCTAGCTCATCTTGAGCTCACAACGGGAGGAGGGGCTGCATGGCTAGGCTTGAGGAGGCGACGGAGCCAGATCTACATGATGCATCAGTGCCATGGTCAGAGATAATAAACAATTATGGTAAGGGAGGCCGTTCTTGTGTCGGTCGATGCTCGTTGGCTCTACACAAGGAAGAGGAGGCAATGGTAGGAGGGCGATCACACCAAGGAGTGAGATGGTGGGGAGAGAGGGTTGACGGCAGACGGCAAGAGGGCAAGTAACCAAGCAAAGAGAGACAGCTGTAGCCGGTAGCGCGTTGTTTGTGTAAGCCTGCTTTCAAGCAAGTGACGCATGTGGAAGCTGGAACACTCAAACAAAGCAGCAGATGCAAGTTTGAAAATAGGCGGGAACGGTTGGGAAGCTGGCTAGGCGGTGACCGTGCCCATGACACACTCCGAGACAAGCAGTTGCACTGAGGCTTATTTGTATCTTGTTTTAGTTGGTTGTTTAGCCAATTTATGTGCTTGTAAGCTATTGGTATAAATAGTTGGACCTTTGTAGTTTGTGTTAGCGAATTTTAATTGATGTAATCGTGTTTGTACTGCTCACATATATCATTCGAAAATAGCACTGTCAGCTGACAATTTCCATTGGCATTCATCCATTTCTTTTGCGTGTTCTTGAGTTTAAGCTAGCCACTGTGTGAAACTTGTGTGTGATTGTGATTCTTGGTTCCAACACGTGTGCGGACAGGGGCATGTAGTTGGTATGGGGAACGAATGAGGGGCTAGGTTTCTCTTTATATACTAGTCGAATACCCTGTGCAGTGCTGTGGAATTTTAGAGACACTAATTTAGTCTATGTTGAATGAATCGTGTGGACGACCATGGAAACCGTACTGCTTGAAGAAATCGTTAACATCTATTCTGAAATGACATACAGATAACATGGAGGCAAAAAGTCATTGGACATTTGAAACGATTCATGATTTCCTCGAAGGGAAATCCACAGATTACATCATAATGTGATAATCCCAGAAAGACCAAGCTATCACATTATTATTATTCAGTCATACATCACGAAAGTACAAGTTTACCAGGCATTACATCACTTGTTAACACTCCTAAGTACAACATTATTCTAGCGAAAACGCACACAGGGCTCCTCCTTCATGGACTATTATCAGAGTTGACGTGGAGCATCGATAGGTGAAGGCACCTCCTTCACAAGCAATCATCAGAGTAGCGTAGAATATCAGCGGGCGTAGCTTCATCTTCATCTCCTCAACCAAACCTAATCCTTCTAATCTCCATGGTTGTCATTGCAAATGACATCCAAACCTGCCAAATATCTTTCAGTACGATTTGTACTTGCCACTGGCTCCCACTCTATGCTTTATGGTAAGTGGAATGCAAGGGTAGAGCAAAAGGCCTATATATGGTTGTAGGTTTCCTATGCAAGTTCATCAATATTTTATAATAGTTCATCAAGTTTTAACCCATCTCATTCACACGTTCACTCATCCCATCACACACATCTCACCACACTCTCAGTCTCTAGGCGGCAAGGATGACTCCCGCTCGTACCTTGCCTCATCGGCTCACACTAGAAACCAACACCAAACCCAGGGGAGAGAAGAAAAGACTCCACTCACTAATCAAGGGAAGCGTAGGTCGGAATGTCCATATCCGAGGATGCGGCTATACGTATAGATCGATCAACACTGCAGAGCGTGTACACTTGGAACCACAAGATCACCATCATCGACGGAGGCCCCTGTCTAGGCTGATACCAGGCTAATTTCCAACTGGTGCGATGCCACCTTGCCACTCAGCCCTAGGCCACCCTGGAGTTCACCGGCACACTGAGACTGTGAGACGTAGTATCGGGCCCTAGAGGTCACTACGTTGTCTTAGGAGGGTGTGGGCCATACGCCTGTACTGCCCTACACTATCCACTTCCAACCTAGCAGTAGTGGCACTGTCCTAGCTGGTCGGCATCCGCCCCCCGCCCATTCAGGAACGAGTGGTGTGCACGTAGGGTCCTATGATCCGGTTCTCTCGACATACCAGTCTTTAGGGGGACCAGACAAGACATCTTACCAAGGGGCTAACCAACACTCCATGCCTCGATGGCACCTCCATCCTAGGGCTTCATCCCACAAAGACACTTCACCCTGGGATCTCCTCATCTCACATGCACCCACCACAAGTACCTCTCATAGAGGATGCCCAGGTTGCACCCCCCTGGTAAGACTCATCCAATGACTCATCGTAGAATCCTATCCAGTCAACTCAACCCTCACCACACACCCAAGACGCACGCCAAAATCTCCCCAAGTTGTTACCAGTTTTAGCGGCACCATGTGTCATTGCCTAATTCACCTTGCACTAGAGACTAGGTCACGGAGGGCTCATCGGATGCGGATAAGAGTCGCATCGATGTCGAGTCCACAATGGCCATGTCCTAGGGCCGTAGTCGAATGGAGAAAACTAAACACAAGGGAATGAGTTATGCTCGGCATCACGTCCATGGCGGGACAAACCCACGACTGAAACGATCGAGCAAAGTACGATCCCTCGACCGGCTCAAGGGAATGGTCCCCAGAAGTCCACAAACCACACACAAAAGGACCACATCACAACAACAACGACATACGGAGGTTGCGACGCATTTGTCGGCGTTCGTACCGCGGGACACGTGGCACGCATCGCGTGGCGCGGAGCAGGAGGGCGCGGACGCCTAGGGTGTGCGGGCGCGTCCGTACCGCGGGACACGTGGCACGCATCACTTTTAGTCACTAGAACCAAACATGGTTGACTAAAGTTTAGTCATTGATTTTAGTAGCTAAACTTTAGCGGGGAACCAAACATGCACTTAGTGGGTTCCATCTACAGTATATAGATCATATAGATATAGATAGGAGAAATGATAGAAGAAGGTTAGTGATGGGCTAATAGGCTAGACAGTTAATCGTGCCATGCCATCTTGCATTATGGGCTATTGGAGTGACCTAAGTATGGCACCTGCCATGGGCTGAACCCTTTGTACCAAGCCATGCGCCCGTGCCATGTTTGGGCTAGGCCAAAATCATGGGACATGTGCCAGTCCATGGGCCTTATGCCTTTCTGTCCATCTATACATGGCACATTTGGTGAGCCATACAAATTCATATTTGACTATACAGGAATGAAAAGAGTGCCAAACTATCGTAAAGTGAGGGAAATAAGAGAACAAAACTCACGTTAATCTTTATGAGATGTGCTAGCAAAAATTTAAACTGCAAAAGTTCTGAGAGAAACGACAAATGTCTGAACTTTAATTTGGCAGTTCCTAAGACTGTCTCCAACAACCGCTACCTAAAATAAGACACATTCCACATTTGGGTAGCGCTACAGGTAAAGGGTTCAATACCCATAAAAGGTCTTCTCTAACAATAAGATCCAAAAGAGAACCCTTTTTGCAAATGGGTATCAAGAGAAAGGATACTCAAATTTACGGATACTGGACTTGTTTATAATGTACATTCAACGGGGCAATGAATGTCATCCCTGTCGATTTGCTATCTTTCCTTTCCAGCATAGACATCTACGGATACTGGACTTGTTTATATTGAAGTAGCAGAAACCGCCACGCCAGCCCGAGCTAATCCCAGTTAGGTTATGGCATCAGGACGTTGAAATATACAATAGCGTGGGTAAATCCACATACCTCCATGGTTGGTGATACCATCTGTAGCCCAGACTCAATATAAGATGTAGAGTTACCGCCAAACACATTATATGGTATAACCTCATTAGAAATTAGGGGGCAGGTACAGTGGAGACGACTTGAAGAAAGAAAAATAACAGGATTAGCAAGCAACATTGTATAGCTATATATATAAGTTAGCCTAATGATGTAGACCAAGAGTTTAAGACACCAACTAATAACTTACCTCCCATAAGCAGGTAGCCAACAATTAATACTCAATCCAGCTGACAAGGTTAATTATTTTAAGGCTGTCTAGTAACTCCTCATGGTATGCACATATCTACATCTATATATAGTTCTAGATCCAAACATAATCCTTGATTCAAGAACTAACCGTTAGACCATCAAAATCAAGACATGGAAGCTAAGTAATGAGAAAATCTTGTTTCCCTATTGAATTTACCCTAGGGCCTCTAAAGATTTATGTCAATTTCAGGTTAATTGCTGCAACCATGCATGTTGATATGAAATGAAAAACCTAATTAAGAAAGTAATCTAGCAGTAAACTTTTAAAATATGTTTGGAATGGCATGCACTTGCCTTTTTTTTTGGAGGAAGCCAGCTGTACCTTCCACCACCCTTAGATTTGCAATTTTACGGTTACTCTTGTGAGCTCCCCCTTGTGTTTCTCGGGATATAGTTCTATCCCAAGGAGGAAAGAAAAAAAGGGGCTGCTGCTGTTTCTTGACACCTAGAAATGACCCCTATTTTCAAAGAGCAGATGGTATTGCCAAGCTTCCTGCTTGCCCGTAAGGCATTTCTAGAGGCATTTGTTGATGGATCCAGCTCTAGAATAAAATAGGGCATATATGAAAATCGTCGCTATAGTACTGGACACTAGCTAAAGAAGCAGAAGATTAAGATGTAGCGAAAACTTTAATCGCCAAGGAAATTAACAGTTGGAGCATCTCACAGCATCGTAGGCCAAAGCATGTTGGGCATCTTGAGCATCCCTAAGATAGTGACAAGTGCAGAAATGGCGGAGATAACAGAGGCTGTGGTTTTCACGTTCCTCTACACAAAGTTGTGCACGCCACCTTGCACTGGTCCCCATCTGCCACTTGACCTTGTAGCTTTAGATCTTGTCGTGACTGCAAACTATATATAGTACCACCAACTATATACATGGGTACAAGAATATATCAACGATGCCATATATAATCTGACTTGGCAACGATAGACGACAGCGGATCTGCCACAGGAATTGAAGCTCTATAAGTGGAGAGTCGACTAGGCTTAGGCTGTACTTGCCCTGCTGTAAGTTTTTCTTTCCCTTCTCTCTTCTTTGTCTCTGAGTCACCATTATTTTGTGTTTCTAATTAACATGACATTCTCCTTTTCTCTGTGATCTATGTATAGATCTTCATCCAACACTTCTAACTTTTTGTACAGTACTCTTCATCTCACTGATTGGAGCATGGAGCCAGCTGCAGCGTGGGTACCTTTCAACATTCAACTGTAGAACTGGACCATGGAATATGCAGGATGGGCTCCTGGCTATCCTGCGGAGTCAGAGTCGACTGAGATGGTTGAGTATGCAGCAGCCACAGATGATGATTCCATTGACAAAGCCGAATAAGAGTTTGAGCCTCATTTCCATAATATGGGAATGAAGATCCCAATCAATCCGATTCATGTGTTTGAGGATGCAGCACGCGAGTTCAAGGTTGATATCGATATGATGAAGTTGAAGATCCATATGTACCCTCCAAGCATCCAAGTTTTTGATGACAAATTCTTTACTGTCCCAAGGTTGGTGGCCATTGGGCCTTACCATCATGGCCAGAACCATCTCAAGCAGGCGGAGAAAGCAAAATATGTGGCTGCCTACCACTGCATCATGGAATCGGGCCACTCAGTCCAAGACATGTATGATGCCGTTGTCTCCGCTGCACACAATGCCCGCAGCCTATACGACAAGGATGTGATGGCAGGCATCAGCGAAGACGACTTCCTTCATATGATGTTCTATGATGCTTGTTTCTTGGTGCAGTACTTTGCTTGTACCACAGATGGTTATGGCACCATGGACCCATCGTTGCGTGGCTTCTTCGACTTCAACCGCAAGGCCATCCGCCATGACATCGTGCTGCTCGAGAACCAGATCCCCTGGTGTGTGGTAGAGGCTGTCTTGAGGTTCAGGCCCATGGATTTGAATGCCTTCGTTGCATTCTGGAAACAGTACCTGCAGGACCGCAAGGTTCTCGGGGCAAGGCCTCTTGTGTTGGATGATAGCTTCGAGCCACCGCATCTCCTCGGCCTCCTTCGGTTCTACATTGTGGGAAAAGGCAACACCAAGCCACCCATTCAAGTGAAAGCCAGCATGATATCATTTTCTGTGAGTGCCATTGAACTAGCTGAAAACGGAATCAAGCTCAAAGCCAATGAAGAAACAACGGAGCTCATCCACATGGGCGTCAACAAGAGAGGGATCTTTGCCGAGCTCTCCATGGCGCCGCTGTCGCTGGACGACGAACGTGCCAGCTTCCTCATCAACATGGCGGCTCTCGAGCTGTGCACGACCTCCAATTTCCAGGAAGCTGAGCCCGAAGACTCTGCCGTCTGCTCGTACCTTCTCCTCCTCTCCCTGCTCGTGCATAGGGAGGAGGACGTGCAGGAGCTGCGGACCAAGCATCTCCTGCAAGGAGGAGCAGGGCTCATCAACAAAGACGCGCTGACGTTCTTCACGAGACTTCAGAGCCTGCCCCTACGTGGATCCAAATGCTATGTCCGCATCATGATGGAGATCGAGACGTACAAGGTCAAGAGGCAGATGCAGATCAAGGTGCACGCGTTTTTTTACAAGAACCAGAGAACCATCTTCGCGATCTTCTCCGTAGTTGGTGTACTTGTCAGTATCTTAGGGACCCTCATGTCACTCAAAAGGCATTCTATGGTTTAGCTGCCTACTTGTTAGTGCAATTGTAGGTGGCTCCAAACCCTCAAGGGTTCAAATAATGCTGCTATGCACCTATGTAGTTGATTGATTTTGAGTTTAATTGTTATATATGTTGAGGCGTATATGTTATATACTTAATTCCTCAGAAAAGTACCTTGTATTTTAATACCATTTTAATAGTCAAATGTTGGAGCTATCAGTTGTTCTCCAGTTGTATCTTGTGTCAGTATTGCCTATTTGCCTGTTCATCATGGAATTCGGAACCTAGTGGTATAAGGCCTGGGTTATATATACTTATACAATGTGTTCTGATATATTGAATTTCGTATATTTAGCACTGCATTACTCTTATTGTCCACACAAAGTACAAACACGTTGTGATACCTAGATGACATATAGGAACAACTAGCTGCTAGGGAAATCCCATCCAATGCCTAGTATATTTTGAAATAGTGCCTGTCGATACTGATCTGATTTTTGCTATAATGGGATGGCACACCACTGTACCTGTCTGGCACGAGCTTGCTCAAAACTAGTCCGAATTAGGTTATAACTTCATTTAAGAACACTTTTATCTCGATGCAGACACTTACCCCCCCACATGGTTGGTGCTATACATACCTATATATGGTGCTCTGGATCGCTTAGTATAAGATGTACAGATACCCCCAACTACATTACTGTATGTCATATCCACTCATTAGATTTTGTAGCAAGTGGTTGTTTCTTAAGGGGTGGGTGGAGAAGGCTTGAAGAAAAGACAAAATGAATTGGCAGGCAACACCAGTGATCTAGATCTGTGAATTACTCTGGAGATGGATAACGAGTGACCAATCTTGCATATGTCCAATGGCCAACCGACTAATAGTCTGGACAACACTGTCAAAACACACTGGCCAAAGAATCTCAGAAGATTATAACACGGTGCAAACACTGGCGGAGGCAAGGGGGAGCCAGCAGGGGCCATGGCCCCTCCCAAGTTCAGCACTAGATTTTTATAGTTTATGATTTGTGCTAATGTAAGCTTTAGCTGATCGATGCATTACTATAATTACCTAGTCCAGCAGGTGGCGGTGAAGTATACAAACTAATTTCACGCTGGTTGTACATCAGTTCTGATTTCACGTAATTAAGCTAGTATGCTGTAGCTTAAGCTTTTTTATTTATTTTTGAAGGATAATCCTAATACCTAAAAGAGAGCCAATTCAATATTTTTGATGGAAGAAAGTGATAAAGGACAAATTAAATGACCCTGACTGGTCAAAAAATAATATTTTTTGTATCTTATAATTACTGATGCTTTATGTGCCATATTCAATATATAGTTGATATAGGATAATCATAATACCTAAAAGAGAGCCAATTCAATATTTTTGAAGGAAGAAAGCCATCAAGGACAAATTAAATGACCCTGACTAGTCAAAAATAGTACTTTTTTATATCATACAATGTCATTGTATGAATATATAGTTGATCCCTATATATACCAAGATTAATATACTATGTTATTTATATTTGGTTGTCCGGCCCCCTATATACATATTTCTGGCTCCGCCCCTGGGTGCAAACATTGTAGGACCAAGATATCTGTACTGCTACGTATAGCTTGCTCTGGTATTATATAGTAACTAAAATGTGATCAGGAGAAGATACTAAGGAGCGATAAAAATTTTAACGTGATATGTTCTTGTTTAAATTTTATCGGGCTGCAAAAAGTCATGGTATATACTCTAGTACTCTGTTTCGAAATGTAAATTGGTTGTTTTTCTAAATCAAACCTCTTTACTTTGATCAAGTTTATTAAAAAGTGTACAAATATGTCACTGTGCTAGAAACACACGAAAAAGACACTATATCAGAGACCGATCAATGTTGAGCATTTCTGATGACTAATTAGAAACTGCCTCCACAGTAGCTGTCTGTTATTTATGGTTAAGTCCCATCAGTGACTTGACAAGAATATCAAAGACGGGCCTAAAGTAACCTATGTTTGTGAGCTTTCCATGGACCCAAAAATTTTATGAAGTTTAGTAGACCGACAACTATACCCAATCTCTTATGTTCCCAATCTCTTTGCATCACCCCCTCTTTCTCGAGCTTTTCTTTTAGCTCCGGTCTTACTTGCAAGATCCACATATGCCAATATCAGTATCCTCAAGCCATGTCCATCCCGCAGTTTGCTCCCTGCCTCCCTCTAACCTCTCCTCCCCAGACTTCAAAACCACACACCTAGAGAGGACAGAGGGCTCGTCTCGAACCCAAACCCTAGCCACACAACCACCCTATCCTATTGCACCACCAGAGGAAGGGCTCCTTCGTGGGTGGTGGCGGGCATGGTGGTCACAATGACACCACACTCGGCTGCTGCCGTGTGTTCCTCGTGGCAAGACCACTGCCATGGAGACCCTCGTGGCTGGCAGCACACTCCACATCACCCACATCAGGAGCTCCCGCACCGTCTCCATGTTGCGGCGCCCTCAAGATCAGTGGTGCATACCCGTCCTTGCTCTTTCTCATCTCCGGCCACATCTAGATGCTTGTAGATCAATTACCAGACTGAACTAGCGGTATGGAGTTGGATCTGCATACAATAGATCTCTTCCTCCGCCAATCAATAGTGATAATATAAAGTTGTTTATTTTTTGATCGACATATTTTTTAGGGAATGGGAAAGAGAGGTGTGGGTATGAATGCACGATACAATTAGTTGAATTAGAGAACTTATTCCTTCTGGTTAGGAGTGTAATTTTCCTTTCATGGGTACATGGTTTGTCCAATTATTGGGGCTACCATGTCAAGGTTTGCGACTGGGGTTGGTTTCCATCGCTGATGTCACGTGTCATGATCCTTGCTGGCCCACCCAAGAGAAATAGGAGATATGTAGTTGCTAACACTAGAATGTAGGGTGCAAAACCTTTAATTGGTAGAGGTAGAAATGCATGAAAAACATAGTGCTGGTCCAGATAGAGTTACATGGCCTGTGTGTCCATGTTCTATAAGAGGAATATCCACAAGGCTATGTTCATGTGCTTCTTCAGTCCAGCCATAACGTTTTACTTTATTACCATTAAATTTTGTAGTAAAATTCGTGAGCGATCCCTAAATTTGGCCAGGGTGTCGTCCCAGGCCCCAAACTCAAAAATACCATTTTTGGCTCCCTTATCTTGGCTTTAGGTATCACATTACTACAAAACGATTTTTAGAGGTGCCTCCTTTGTTTTCCCATGGTGGCTCTTTCAAAAGAATTGCATCTAAAGATGCCTCTAGAAATTAATTTTATAACTGCAGTTGGTGTTTCTATGCGCCTCTAAATATGCTCTCTATTTTATTACAACAACAAGAAAATCATCGCAGCGGTTATCACCGGCCTTGGTGTACTTGTCGGGATCATAGGGACACTCCTGTCAATCAAGAAATCCTTTTGATATATAGCTGTTGAGCGAGAGACACTTATGATATGAGATATATGTTCTATATATGTGCTTTAATCGTTGTGTAATTTCCTTTATAGCACTCCCTCCGTTTGAAAATGTGTCTCAATTATTAAATTTCATCATATGTTTGATCACTTGTATTTTCTAAAAATATTTGTGCAAATAGAAGACACATATAAATGTGCTAGTTTTTAAGTATTTTTATGAGTAAATCTAATTATTATGTACTTGGAGAAAAATAGAGTATTAATATATATATGTGCTGGTTATATGTATTTTTAGTTTAATATTTGTATAAATAGAAGACATTATACATGTATGCGGCCTCCATTTGCATGCAGTACGTAAAAATGTTGGCTCCATGCCTATCTTAATCTTCTTCTCGACCTATCGTTGTGACTGTATATGTTGTCTACTTCTGTGTGGGCTTCCAATCTGTTTGTGAACTACAGGAAACCCAAAAAACCATGAGAGCCGAAAATCGCTGGGGGAAAGAACCAAAACCGCCAAGGAAATAAATTCTAGCAATGAACCATCAAGAAAATCAGCCAAAAGAAAGGGATAATGTGCTTAGTTTGCCCTGAAGGATGATTTTCTTTGAGATTGGCTGTCAAGAAAACTACAACACCACCTAATTTTAATTGGCCTACTGATAACTAAATTAGTGTGAAGCTTGAGTGCCATATAATAAGTTGCACCCCAATCAGCAGATCTAAATGGCCTTAAACTATATGTAATGCATACGGGATTGGTTACTCAGCACGGTGCCGTCACCAGTCACGTGATTTTTAGCTACATACTGCTGCAGTGTTCTGCATTTTTCCTTCTATT
Organism: Saccharum hybrid cultivar R570; assembly: GCA_038087645.1. Lineage (NCBI taxonomy): Eukaryota > Viridiplantae > Streptophyta > Magnoliopsida > Poales > Poaceae > Saccharum > Saccharum hybrid cultivar. The sequence continues at coordinate 897,901 of JAQSUU010000744.1, forward strand.
GAAGCTTGTCTCTCTACCCATTAGAAATTTGAGAAAAACTCGATGCACTTTTTTACTATTTCATAGCATATAATAGTATGGTTGGTGCCGTGGTGGTAGTTAGCTGTACACATCTTGTCGTGATTCGATTGAGAGCAAGATGGTAGAACCAACCATGTGAGTACGTACATGCATCCTTTGTGCGTGCCCGTTGCTCAAAGCTAAAGATATGTATATACTTGCATCAAAGGGCTCCTTGCATTGTTGACACAGTTTGCGGCTGAAGTGCTTCGACTACATGGCATTATTATATTGCCCATGCTAACGCTATGGTAATATGTCATACATACACATCAAAACAATAAAAAAAATCTTTTGCCATGTATTGACCAAGTCATTGCCATGATAAGAAGTCTTCGAAAAAAATCATATTCCAAACAAAATAAAATTTGATTGAATTCACGCCATGTTTGAATTCAACTTGCAACTGCCTCCTATCATTTCTACTCTCTTACTAAAACTAAAACCCTAACTCTCCATCATCCCTTTGAAAAGAATATTTCCAAATTGATTTGGTGCACTTCACTTTATTTTAGATGCATGAGTGCTTGAAGTTGTTTGTCTTTTATGTGAAGTTTTGTTCAGAGTTTAGAAGTTTTGTTTTGGTCTTGTTTGGAGTTTAACCCCTTCTTAAACCCCATCCTTTGTTCCTAAAAGAAAAATAAAAAAAAAACCCTTTTCCCTTGTAACTAGGCAAACACACCCCCCTACTGCAGTCCCAGCTCCTACTCCACCCGCCCTTTTCACTTTCGGCCCACTGCACATGTTCCTTTCCGTAGTCCAGCCCAGCCTCTTCCTGTCTGCCCTGCTTTTTAATGGTGATCGATTATGTTGTGTTTAGCTTTTTTTAACCTTATATATTTTTTACATTAATTTAAAAAAATTTCAAGATTGAGTAGAATAATAATAATATAGCTATTTGGCAATTTATATGTACTAGTAAAAATACCCGTGTGTTGCAATGGTAGGAAAAATCTATGAAATATTAATAATAGAAAAAGACGGGATGTTATCTCTATTTATGTTATATCCCTTTTATAAAAATTGAAAGTTATAATTTATTTTATGATGACCATGCATCCATCATAATTAATCGAATTAAAATACAATTTTGATCGGTTTTTTCCGTTATAAGCCACAAAAATATTTATTCATAAATATATCATATTTATTATTTTATCCATGTGTTGGTAGAGTTAAATATTGAGTCTCGTTGATTTCTTAACCATAAAAATTATGTGCAGCCCTAATCTTTAATTATAGTCGGTAAAGAGTTAGTTGTTATCGTGTGAACTGGTTGGTCATCTGTTAATGATTATGAGTTATGATAGACATCTCTATCGATTTCCACGTCCCAACCCTTGTCAAGTATTGTATTGGTATATGCTTACACCTTGAAGATACATTTATTTAGATTAAATTGGATAACAAACTACTCAACATTTCAATTCATATTTTTATTATTAGTTGGATCATCGGTTGAACTTGAAGATATATTTGTTTAGATTAGATTGGATAACAAACTGCTCATCATTTCAATTCACATTTTTATTAATAGTTGGATCATCGCAGATTTTAATATAATAGAAATAAATTTTATTCCTAATCAAAATTATATCAATAATCAACAATTTAGTGATAGGAATAGTTATTTATTAGGAAAGAGTAGAGTTCACAGACTTACAATATTGTTTTTATTATTTGTTTTTTGTATTTATACAAAAAAATTTTATTCCTAATCAAAATACATCAATAATCAACAATTTAGTGATAGGAATAGTTATTTATCCTACTATAAAAGAACGAGTAATTTGTGAGGGGATCTTCCTCCGTAATAACTGTTGGATCTATACTTCGTGCTATATAAGCCATCTGTCGTCTGAGATCTTACATCTTACTCTCCCATGTTAATAACCGTTTGATCCAAACATCATGTAATATGAGTCTTCCGTCGTCCTGAGATCTTACATTACCGGTAGCTTGGTTTTTCTGGCCCGGTATGTGCGCCTGTTTAGGACTTTACACGATATACTATAGGAGTTCAAGATTGATACATGTAGGTCGAGTATATGGAAGGCATCACCGCATCAGGTCTGAGATCTTGGCTGATTTGGAGATTGGATTAATTCCGAGTCTGATACAAACTCAAGGAGAAGTAGAAAATTAAAGATCGAAATATGTGGAACCCAAATTAAATATAGCATATATGATTACCTAGACAGCAACAGGCACGGCGGCGATGACGCTGCTCGGGCGGCAGGGTGAGCTCCTGGAGCTGCTCACCTTGCTGTCGTCTCCGCTGGCTAATAAGCTGGAGTCCGCCGTCAGACCGTGCTAGAGCCTCCTCCTCATCGTACGTGGTGGCCGAGGTCCGCCGGAAGGAGGCCGTGGTGGGGGACGACGTGTTCTGCCTGGTGGCAGTACCCATGCCTCGGCGCGACGCTCGCCATGGGCCAGTGTCGGAAGGAGGCGATGGTGGTGGACAGCCCACCCGCATCCGGTTCGACACAAACATCGTCAGATCCGATCCGGCGCTGCATGACGACACAGCAACCTGCTCGGACCTGTCCTGGTGCTACCCATTCAGGTAGTCACGGTGCTTGCAAAACGGCCACAACGCTAATCGCAGAATCATATCATTCAATCCGATCGTCTGCTAACTAGGTCGTTGTTCAGAGTTCGACGTCAACTGAGGTCATGCAGGACTCAAAACGCCAGGTTCAGGTATTTACAATGAGCATTCAAATGATGCCTTATATTAGGTACGTACTTCTAATTCCTTCGTGCTGTTTTAGGATAGTTTCAAAATTTTATGTTGTACTACTATACTTGACACCATCCACTAATAATATGTTTATATTTGATAATGATTATTTTTCAACTTCTCTGTTATGCCTCACATGATACATAAAAAATCTATATGGTCTCTGGGCTACTACCGGTTAATCATATGGAAAATAATATTATACATGCATCATTGGAATATAAAGACTAACACTACTAATGCTGCAAAAAAAAGCATCCTAATTTGGATGCACTGCCACATGTCGCGGATCGTTTAGAAAAAGAAAAAAAATAATGCACGTCAAGATGCATGCATGCAAAAAATAAATAGATTAATGGAAAAAAAAGGAGAATATGGATGCATGCATGCAACTATAATAAATAGATTAATTGAAAAAAAGGAAAATATGGATACATGCATGCAACTATAATAAATAAATTAATTGAGAAAAATAAAATAATATGAAGTACGAATGCATGCATGCGTATGTATTAGCAATTAAAAAGAAAATAATAAAAAAATCAACAAACATGATTTTGTTTGTTATGACAAACAAGAAAAAACTAGCAAAAGCTTTGCATTACTTATAGTATCAAATTGTGAATAAACAATATCTGCAATGTGGAGGTGGAAATAAAATCAAGGAACATCCAACAATACAAACACGTGCATGTGCTAGAAAAAAGTAGAGTTCACAGAGTTAAATATTGTATTTATTATTTATGTTTTGTATTTATACACAAAACAATAGAAAGAAAAATGAACACGGGGCTGACTACATAAATGGAGAAGACGTGTTTCTGACGGGTTGCCGAGCGGATGTTTTTACGGGTCACTCGGCGGGCATTTCATGGACATGGAAAAAAAAGACCGTTTCTGCGAAGATGTTTTTTTTTAAACGCATGCATGCAGTGCTGAGCCCTGAGCGGATACAAATACGGAAGGGAGAGGCAGATACGGATATGGATATGGGGAGGGAGAGGCAGAAAAAAATAAGACGAAAATTTTGCCTTTTATTTTTTTGTAGGTATAGGTATAGATATTGATTACTCCAAAGGATCCAATGAGGACTCTCTGCTTTTTTTTTATTGAGGGAAACGAGGACTCTGCTGTTGAACGATTTTCATTATGGGCCGAAACTTGCATGTAAACAGGGGCCTATAGTGTCCTAGTCGGATTGGGCTCGGACGAGACAAATTAAACCGGCCTCCTCAATGAATTCGGATTCTCCTCGCAACTGTAATTGTTTTCTAAAAAAAACTTTAATTGTAACCGAATCGGGATGGTCGGAAACGAAGCGGATTATTATTATTATTAAATAAAACCTTGCCTGATTTTCTTTCAGATCGAGTCGAATCGTAAGAACTAATATAACGAACAGAAGAGATCCCGACGATCGTGACAGCGAATCCCTCCTCTGATCCAACCCCAATGAACGAAGAAAGCCACGAATTGCGCGGGCGGACGATGGGTGGCGGCGATGTGGATGCCGTCCGCCGCATCGAGCGCGCCCGCCGCGAGGTGCGTCCATCAATCCCCCTAGCCGCCTCTCGTTTCTCCTCCCGTTTCTCTTCCTTCAATTCTCGTGATGCCTGGGCAATCGACCACTGTCCCGTCCAAAGAACTCGCGCTACTGCCGCTGAATCGGAACTTTGTAGGGCACAAACAAAACAACAACAATAATAATCCACTATCAACTCGGATTCGCCAGTGCAATCGAAAGCAACCATGTTGATTGGGTTCTTCTTTTTTGTTATATATATACACACAATGTTCAAAGTTGTAAACCTTCTTGTAGGGTTTCATGCGTGGGTATTTTCCCAACGAAAAACAAATTCGAACATATGTGATGATGGTTAGAACTGTGAATTCAACAAATTAGTAAACGGTTCAAGCAAACATGTTTTTTTTGTGTGTTTGCGGACTGCATTACTTGCTCAGTCTTAATTTAACCATATTAATTAATCTGTTTGTTGCAACCAGTTCAATCGCCTCCACATCCAGCCGCAAGCGACCACGACTCAACAGGTGTGAGCTATTGTTTAAAAATTGATTGGCTACTCCGAACATTCAGTTATTGTAGACAGATTCGCCATAAAATAAGTTATACATACACAAGTGAAATATTTTTAACCTGCAAATATAGCTTTGCCTTTTGAAGCTTCCTTCATCTATGGACTGGATTATTTGATTGTAGCTTTCCAGCCTTACTATCAATTTTTTCTTTTAATTAGTTCGATTCCTCTTTTATGGATCCACAAGCTATGCCTGAACAGGTATGGGCTTTTTTTTGTTGTTGTTGTAATAACAGTCTAGTGTCAGCAAATGCTGGTAACCACAAACTTTTTTATTGAAAATTGGTGACCACAAACTTTATCTCATAATTAATAAACATTAAAAGATAACTTACAAATATAGCTTTTCCCTTTTAAGCTTCCTTTACCTATTAGCTGGAATGCTGGATTGTGTGATTGACCACTTTCTAATCTTATTCTTTTTTTATTGGAATTAGTTCAATCCCTTTTTAATGGAGTCACAAGCTTTGGCTCAACAGGTATGGTTTTTTCTTTGTTAATAGTCTATAAACTGAGCAAATGGTGGTAACTACTAAAACTTTATTCCATTATAAACATTTTAATACTCTTTTCTTATTATAAATAATAGTGTACTCTACTGTCTTTAATTTTTTAAGGACCCTTGTCTTTAATTTGCCTTTACATGTTCTCTTTTTTATGTATGCAGACTTAAATGTTAAGTTTGTTGCTTTGCTTGCTAACCATATTTCTTTTGTGTCCATCAGTTCAGTCTCAATTCCCTTGTGCTCCAGCCATACACTACGACTGAATACATGACTCAAGAGGTATAAGTTCTCTTTTTTCTTGTTGATTATTTGCTGTGTACCTGCAATCTTCACTTATTGACATAAATATTGTGTATACATTAATTTTTACCTCAGGCTACTCTGTTCGCTCGGCGTGTTTACGACTTTACGTTGGTGGCCTTCCTCCTTCTGCTAACGAACAGGTCTGTACCAGCCTATCTTGCAACTCTTTCTTTATTTAACCTCAAAGGGGGAAAGACAACTGTGCATATACTGCCCTAAAAAATAAACAAACTCAAACACCATTCCAAATAATCTGCGACTGTCGGCTAAATTGGATTCACTAAGGGAATCCGGTGCTTTGCCGAGTGTCCAGGACACTCGGCAAAGCCATAAATATACTTGGCAAAGGCTTTGCCTAGTGCCGCACTCGGCAAAGAGTACACGGCAAAAAATTCGTCAGCAAAGACCTCTTTGCCGAGTGTTTTTTGTCAGGCACTCGGCAAAGGCTTTGCCGAGTGCCACGACAGCACTCGGCAAAGAAAAGTTGCCATGACGGGGCAGATATCGTTAACGGGTACTTTACCGAGTGCCCCACCGCTGGGCACTCGACAAAGAATTTTTTTCTGAAAATTCTTTGCCGAGTGCCCCTCTGCTTGGCACTCGACAATCGGCAAAGAATTTTTTTTTTGAAAATTCTTTGCCAAGTGCCCCTCTGCTTGGCACTCGACAAAGAATTTTTTTTTTTGAAAATTCTTTGCCGAGTGTCCCTCTGCTTGGCACTCGGCAAAGAAATTTTTTTAAAAAAAATTCTTTGCCGAGTGCCCTCTGAGTGGCACTCGGCAAAGAATTTTTTTTTTTGAAAATTCATTGCAGAGTGCCCTCTGTGTGGCACTTGGCAAAGAAAAATTTTTTTTTGAAAAATTCTTTGCTGAGTGCCCCTTTGCTTGGCACTTGGCAAAGGAAATTTTTTTTAAAAAAAATTCTTTGCCGAGTGCCCTCTCTGTGTGGCACTCGGCAAAGAGATTTTTTTAAAATTCTATTCCCAGCTTTGCCGTGTGTTTTTGTGATTGCACTCGGCAAAGGCTTCCTTTACCGAGAGTTACACTCGGCAAAGTGACCATAACCGCCCAATTTTTTTTGAATTTTTACATTCCATCGCGACAAAAATAATATTTCACATATATATCAAATTCATCACATATATCTCACATACATCATAAATATCTCATATAGATCAGATGCATCACAACATATATAACATAAGTGCATCATAAGTCCAAATAGCTAACACAAGTTCATCACAAGTCCAAATAACTAACTCTAGTGCATCACAAGTCCATCACCAAGTGAACAACAAATAGAAAGACAACTACCCAGATCCCCAAGCTCCCCACTGAGACTGTGGTGTACCATGAACTGGATCATTCGAGAGCCCGAGAAGTGGATTATTCGAACCCGCCGATTGAGGCTGCGCAAAGGAGAAGACATTGCATGTGGTAGACAATAATCCACTAGGCTACAAGTAGTGTTACGGTTTGACGCTAAGCATGAACATACAAACTTAAACAATCATATTCATACTTACAGGAGTAGCGTGCCCTAAAGGTGGATGTGGCTTTGTAACGAATAGCAAAGCTAGCGGAGCTACACCCGTCTTTTGCCCAAGAGCTTGCATGTATTAGAGAACCTCCACCATCTGTTGCTGCTGCCTCTGCTCCATCGCAATGCGCTGGGCCTCCATAGCCTCCATCCTCTAGCGATCGGCCTCCCGTAGGGCCTCCAATTTTTGATCTGGGTCCGCAATATTTCACCACAATGTTTAAACAATGCAAAGCTAAGATATGTAAATATCAATGTATGACGAATAAAACAGGAATCACCTGGAGTGATAGAATCCGCTGTTGTGAAGTCTCTGGCCATGGGCGTATGGGAATGCTTGCGTCCGTGCTCCGTGCTCGGATTTGGGAGAGGGAGGGAGTAGAGGTAGCGTCGATGACGCCGTCGCCAAGATAGTACCGCCCATACTTCTTGCCTCCTCCAATCTTCATGACGACCTCTGGATCAAAGTCCTGGGAGCTCGGGTCGTAGTCGTCTCCATGGAGAGACCTTGCCACCGATGTGTACTCATTGATACGGGTGTAGACGGACGGGTTGCTGTACGCCTCGGACGGGTCCTCCGGATTGTAGGAGACGTTGGATGTCGCCTTGCCCTTGTGGGCCATAGCATATGCCATGAACGTGGTGCAATCCTAGCCCGCATGTGACGTCGACTACGAGAAAGACAGCAAGATGATTAGATATCAGGCAAAATTAAGCGTTAGAATAGAGAAATGAATTCGAGTACCTATGCTTGTCTGTATGCGGCGAGGTTGCGGCTGCCTTGACGGTGCGGTACACCTGGCATCAGCAATCGCCGGTCCTGGGCAGCGTTGTGCACTTGTGCTTCCGAGTTGCCCTTAGAAAAGGCTGATGTTCGATTCATTTTCACCAGCATTGTAACGAGGGGGTGAATTATGCACGCTAGGAAGGTTCTCGGTGTAGTATTTCTATGTGAAGTTTGACACCTTCTCCAGAATGTATGCCTCTGCAATAGAAGCCTCAATTTTCCCTTTATTTCTACATTTTTTGCGAAGAGTCTTTAGACATCTCTCGATTGGATAGCACCAACGGACCTGCACGGCCCCCCATTCGTGCCTCATACGGGAGGTGCAATATCAAATGCTGCATCGGATTGAAGAAGACGTGTGGGAAGATCTTCTCCAGCTTACAGAGCAACACAGGTGTCTCGTTTTCCAAGTTATCAATCATGGTCCGAGATAACTCCTTAGCACAAAGCTAGCGGAAGAAGTAGCTTAACTCTGCCAGCGCTAGCCACACATGCTCAGGGACATAGCCTCGAACCATCGCCGGAAGAAGCCGCTCAAGCCATATGTGGTAGTCATGACTCTTCATCCCATTGACTCGCAGAGTAGATAAGTTCACTCCCCTACTCAGATTTGCTGCATACCCATCAGGAAACATTTGCGTCTGTATCCATTCAAGTACTTCCCTCCTGTATTTCCTAGCCAAGATGAAATTGGTCTTAGGCCTTTTCCATGTCTTGCCACCTCTAGGAGGATGCATCTCTTGTTTTGGTCTATCGCATAACGTTGCCAAGTCCACTCTAGCCTTAGGGTTGTCTTTTGACTTTTCAGTTTCCATGATGGTTCCCCAAAGTGCCTCGGCGACATTCTTTTCAATGTGCATTACATCAATGTTATATGGAAGAAGGAGGTCATCAAAATAGGGGAGCCTCGTCAACCCCAACTTATGAGTCCACATATGTTTCTCATCATACCCCATAAAACCACCACCTTCTTGATTGGGCACGAGAGCATCTATCTGAGCATGAACCTCGGCACTAGTCATCATTTGCGGTGGAGGGTCTTTTACTATGACACCTTTCATAAAGTTCTTGATGTCTTGTCTGAATGGATGGTCAAGAGGGAGGAATTGACGATGTTTGTCGAACGACGAATACTTGCCACCCTTCTGTAACCAAATGAACCTCAGACGTTCCTTGCATATTGGACATGGGAACTTCCCGTGAACACACCAGGCGCAGAATATCCCTAGGCTAGGAAGTCATGCAGAGAGTAGTGGTACCAAACGTACATTTTGAAGCTTGTCTTTGTAGCTCGGTCATATGTCCATACGCCTTCCTCCCAAGCACTGACCAATTCATCAATCACAGGCTCTATGTACACACCCATATTACTCCATGGGTGTCCAGGAATTATCAATGACAAGAATATATTTTGTCTTTGAAAGCATATGCCTGGGGGAAGATTGAGGGGGATAATGAACACGGGCCAACATGTGCAACACGTACATTACGAGCCTCATCTACTTTCTCACGATAAATGCAATCAAAGTGGGTCCATGCTTCACCATCAGATGGATGTACCAGTTTGTCAGCATTGTATCGTTTTCCCTTTTTGTGCCATGTCATTTGTTTCGCGGATTCCTCGGTCATGTATAGCCGTTGGATCCTCAGTACGAACGGGAGGTACTGTAGGATCTTCACAGGGATCGTAAGCTACCTCTTCTGGCCATCACCAGAGTCTACCTCTAGGTACCTAGATGATTTACACTTTGGACAGTAATTTGCATCCTTGTGTTCTTTCCTAAATAGGACGCACCCCTTTGGACAAACATGTATCTGATCATACGGCATCTTGAGTGCACGAAGGAGTTTCTGTGACTCGTACATGCTCTTTGGCAGAATGTGGCCATCCGGAAGCAGGCTGCCAATCACGGTCAACATACTATCGACGTGTTCTCGACTCATGCTATACTTAGATATGAACCCCATTAAACGTCCAATGGCATCCAGTTGAGAAACTGTTGTCTGGTCGTGAAGGGGTTTCTATGCTGAAGACATCATGTCATAGAACGCCTTTGCAGTTGCCTCCATCTCCTTCTCCGTACGTCCTTTAGTGTACTGTCCTTCATGAAAATCATCTAACATATCTGCTACCCCGGCAGCTGGATCAAAATCCTCGACGCGGGGTCTCACCACCTCCTCTCTCGGACGATGGGCTTCTCCATGGTGGACCCACCGAGTATAGTCCGGTGTAAATCCATTCTTCAAAAAATGTTTACCCATATCCACCTTATTTTTTCTTTTTCTATTTGCACATCTCTTGTAGGGACACAAAACTAGAAACACTCCTTTAGCAGACTCGCCAAATGCTAGTTCCAAGAAATCATTGGTCTTCATCATCCATTCAGTGGTGAAATCACTCTGACTTGAGTGGCCCGTGTACATCCACTCACGGTCATCCATCCTCTAACATATATACCAGCGAGCAAAGTAACCATCAATTGCAGCTACATGTCGTTCATACTATCTAATAGGTGAGGATAGGTCATAATCCCACCCGCGGATGCGTAGATGAGGTTAGTTTTCATGCTCTACTCCTATCGGAGACAGAATTTTGGCAGCACCTCCCCGCTATTCTCCCGATACACGTCCTAGCAGGGAGAGTGTGTATCCGGAGAACAACAGAGAGATAATGCTAAAAGCCTGTCTCGAATCAGAGCAGACCAAGGAAACTAACTCATCTACGCATCCGCGGGCTATCCAAAATACGTAGATAATCCGAAATAGATACGATCATAGATATGCAAAGATCTGCATACCTATAACTGTATCTCTTTCGAACGGGAGACGCCTAACTGAGTTACGCGACCTACGACTATGTGATATTGTGATAACACATGTGGAGATGTCTGGGTTTTAAGCAACGTATGTCACAACTTCCTCGAAACATTCTTAATTTTTTATCATAGCCTCCACATGCGATATCATGACATCTTGGCAATTTTTGTGATTTTCGAACTTCGTTTGTATTTAATAGAATTTAAAACAAATCGCCCGCAAGTCGGTGCCCATGTTTCGTGAACACGATGTTCGAAATTTCAGGTGCGTTTCTAGATAGTGCCTCATAATACACTCAAAAGCATGAATATCATTTTTTGAATGGCTAAATTTCATTATTCCATGCACCTGCAGTTCAAATTTGCTTTTTACGAAAAAGTTCAAATTTGCTTTTTACGAAAAAATTCAAGTAAATGATACAAATTAACTAAATGCAGCAAAAAACATAAAAAATGTACCAAATTTTAAAATCTAGCTCCTAATACTATAGTAGGGCTGCAAAAAAAATTTAGGGTCAAAAAGAAAAAAATCAATTCTTTGCCGAGAGCCAAGATTCTGACACTCGGCAATTTGCCGAGTGTCAGATTCCTGGCACTCGGCAAAGTAATTAAAAAAAACTTTGCCGAGTGCCTAACAGCAGGCACTCGGCAAAGGGTCACCGTTGGGGCTCACCGTTTGTGAGGTCGTCTTTACCGAGTGTAAATCTTTGTCGGGGCCCGGCACTCGGCAAAGCGATCTTTGCCGAGTATCTTACTTTGCCGAGAGCGGCGCTCGGCAAATAGCCTCTTTGCCGAGTGCCCGATATTTGGCACTCGGCAAAGCATATGACACTCGGCAAAGATACTGTTTCCGGTAATGATTCCTTTCTGCAGACAATTGGAGTATTCTTTAATCAAGTCATGGCTGTTATTGGAGGCACTGCTGGTCCCGGTGAAGCTGTCTGTAGCGTCTGCATGAACCATGAACAAAGATTTGCTTTAGTGGAATTCAGTGCCGGCCCTAGGGGCAGGGCATGAGGTGCGACGGCCGAGGGCCCAGGCGGGGGAGGGGCCAAGCCCAGGTACATAAACCTCCATGCCCTATAGTCTATTAGGCATCATCGAACTAACAAGGAGAGAGGCAAAGAACTAGCCAGCCGGCCTAAGAAAATCGGCGGCCTTTCTGGCTTTGTTTCCCGGTTTTCACCACGGCCCGCCTCGGGCAAAGAGGAGGCGAGGAGCCACGCACGCTGCAGTGCCGATCGCAGATTACGTCTCACGAGTTCGCGACGCGCTCACGAGCCGACGCCCGAGTCCCGACGCACACACTCAGAGTTGGACGAGGTGACGAGCTGCACCGCCGAGTTCGAGAACGGCACACGACGGTGGTGACCAGGACCAGGCAGGGCTTCACAACGACGACATCTTAGTTCTTGCCTTCTTGCGAATTACGATTAGTTGTTTCAGTTCATGTCCAGACCCTAGGTATTTTTTCCTTGTTTATTTTTAATCCAAATTAATTATTTATATAGTATTTCAGACTTCTAGTACTTTGTACTCATATAGTCATGTTTTTCTTCTAATTTAGTCACGTTAAATTAAAAAATATATTATTGGAGTTGCTTTCCCTTTACAACTAAAATTAGCACATATATAATATAAGATTTTATACATGCTCCAGAGGGGCCGTCGTGACGAGCTCGCCAGAGGGCCCTCAAAATTCTAGGACCGGCGCTGGTGGAATTCAGACTGGCTGAGGATGCAACCAATGCAATGGCTCTGGATGGCATTTTGTTTGAAGGGGTGCCAGTGAAGGTTAGAAGGCCAGCAGACTACAACCCTTCCCAGGCAGCTGCCATGGGCCCGAGCCAGCCAAGCCGCAAACTGAATCTTGCTGCAGTTGGACTAACAGCAGGATCAGCCGGAGGAAGGTTAGAAGATCCTGACCGTATTTTTGTGGGTGGCCTTCCCTATTTCTATTCTGAAGCTCAAGTCCGGGAGTTGCTTGAATCGTTTGGGCCTCTTCGAGGGTTTGAGCTTGTGACAGATAGGGAAACTGGTAACTCAAAGGGCTATGCTTTCTGTGTTTACATGAATACCACTGTCACTGACATCGCTTGTGCTGCACTAAATGGTATCAGAGATGGGTGACAAAACCCTTACTGTCAGACGAGCAAACCAGGGGGCATCTCAGCCCAGACCAGAGCAGGAAAGTATCCTATTGCAGGCACAGCAACAGGTGCAATTACAGGTATAGACCAACTATATTTATTCTCTTAGCCAATTAGAGGCATTCTTTGTTGTTTTGTGACTGTGCGTTTGTTGGAATCAGTTCAATCCCCTTGTCATCCAGCCACAAGCAATGACTCAACAGGTATGGTTCTCTAGTTCTTAATAATCTGCAGTTACCGATAAAAATTGTACCAACATCATTTCTTTTCAGGCTACTCGTCATGCTCGGCGTGCTTATGTTAGTGGCCTTCCTCCATCTGCTGACGAACAGGTTCATATACTTGAAGTAACTTAATTTACAACACTGGTGTACACATAGTTTGCTACTGTTTGTTCAATTTCTCTTTTTTTTCTGCAGACAGTGGCAGTTTACTTCAATCAAGTCATGGCTGCTATTGGGGGAAACACTGCTGGTCCAGGTGATGCTGTTCTCAATGTATACATAAATCATGACAAGAAATTTGCTTTTGTTGAGATGAGAACTGTTGAGGAAGCAAGCAATGCAATGGCCCTGGATGGCATTATGTTTGAAGGGGCCCAAGTGAAGGTCAGAAGGCCAACAGACTACAACCCTTCCCTTGCAGCTGCACTGGGCCCAAGCCAGCCAAGCCCCAATCTGAATCTTGCAGCACTTGGCCTAACAGCAGGATCTACTGGAGGGCTAGAAGGTCCAGACCGTATTTTTGTGGGTGGCCTTCCGTATTACTTCACTGAAGCTCAAGTTCGGGAGTTGCTTGAATCATTTGGTCCTCTTCGAGGGTTTGATCTTGTGAAGGATAGGGAAACCGGTAACTCAAAAGGTTATGCATTCTGTGTTTACCAGGACCTCACTGTCACTGACATCGCTTGTGCTGCACTTAATGGTATCAAGATGGGTGACAAAACCCATAGTGTCAGACGAGCAAACCAGGGGGCATCTCAGCCCAGTCCAGAGCAGGAGAGTATCCTATTGCAGGCACAGCAACTGGTGCAAGTGCAGGTATACATAGACCAGCTAGTTGATTGCCATACTAGGCACCTATATAATTTATTCTCTAGCATGCCATTTACATTTACGATGTGCCCTTGTTGTGTTCTGACACAGAAATATGTTCGTGCTTTGTGTACAGAAACTTGCCAATCCAGTTGATGCGGCCCCTACAACGGTGGTTTGCCTCGGCCATGTGGTCAGTGCAGATGAATTGGAAGATGATGAAAAGTATGAGGACATCATGGATGACATGAGGCAAGAAGCATGCAGATATGGTATATCATTTATTCGCTTTTCTGGTTCTTCAATTTGGTCTCCGTAGTACATCCAACTTCTGCTTGTATTTTATTTATCCACTATTACATGTATTTCCAAGGAATTATTGCGCCCAACTTTGTTATGTTTATGCACTAATCACAATAAAAATTACCTTTTGATCAGGTAATCTGGTGAAAGTTGTGATCCCACGTCCTGACCCCAGTGGACACCCAGTCACAGGAATCGGAAAGGTGAACCTCGTGTTATGCTGACTTCTAAGGTTTTTGTTTTGCAGACATTCTGTGTGATGGCAAATGATCTCTAATGCAAGATTTTTCTGTTGCAGGTGTTCTTGGAATATGCAGACGTCTACAGTTCCACCAGAGCAAAGAAGGCCTTGCATGGAAGGAAATTTGATGGTAAGTCTGTGGTGGCAAACTACTATCCTGAGCTCAAGTTTGCCAATTTGGATTTCGATGGATAATTGTACCAAGATTCTGGAAGGGTGAACAACAACGATAATTTGCACGTATATCTTTACATGTATGTAGACATATTGTCTGCACGAACAATGGTTTGTTCTCTTACAGTACGAACTAACATTTTGATCCTGGATTTATACGGATCCACAAGAGGTTGTCAATATGGAATGAGTGGATTGCACAAAGTTGGTGTAAATTTTTACTTTCTTAGCTAGCCTTCAGTTTGATGAGCATGGGTGTTTCGCTCATTTTGTCTTTAGTTTCTTAATGTATTTTCCCTTGATGATAACCACAGACCACACCAAATAGGGGAGTGTGGGTGGTGCCAGTTATTCGAAGCAAGGGGAACTGGGTACTAAGGTTGTGTGTTTGACTTCGACCCATGGCAAGGCGCAGGGAAAAAAATTGGGTGCAGTCTCCCTGCATCGGCGCCTTCGTGCAGGCCTAGCTCGATTGGAAACCACGTGTCCCAGAAAATCCATCACACGGCCAGGCATGGTGTGGCTTTTTCGACGGCTCAGGCTTGCAAATTTTGACAGCTTGACTCCGAGTTGGCAAGCAACTGAAAACTCTATAGCAAATGTGGATGATTAGGGTTCCCCGAGGACATCTGATAGACTAATGGAGTTATTTGGCTCTTGTGTACAGCAGTCAGAGGTCTTCAGGACAATGACATGTGCATATGGGCCATATAATTTTAGTGGTTCTGCCACATTTCATAAACTAAAAAGTGTCTAAAGATGTAAATTTAGCGGGTTATTTTTTATTATTTTTTGTAAAGACGGAACAAGATAATTTGTACAAATTTAGAGATTTATTTTGAATTATCTTGTGTAATGGTACAGGTGGGTAATTTAGATGTCAAATTAGTGGGGTTACTTTATGTTTTCCCTAGCATGTCCTGTGAGAATTAACGTGGTGCCTTCATTGTGGCCTCTAGCTAATTTGTAATAGTAAGATGAGCATTACTTTGAATAGAACAAAGTAGAGGTAGAAAAATCATCGCCTTCTAGTATTTTAATTATTTGGAGGATATGCTTCTACATGGCCACAACTTGTTAAGCATATAGTCCAATTGGCCACTTCGAGTGAAGAGGATGGACGTTATTCACATGGCCGGCCTGTCTATATAGCTCTATATGCTATATGGTGTTGTGTGTGTGTGGCTGTGTGACTGTGTGCATCTTCTGCCCGGCTGTAAGGTTTTCTTTTCTCACCATTTGTTTGATTTTCGGTCTGTGGAGAGGAGAAACACCCGACAAAGTATATGGTGGGCACTCTTTGGTGAATTGGCCAACAACTTGCCGTCCAAAAATAAAAGGAGGACTGGGTATTTTAGACCTAGAACGTTTTGCAAGAGCACTGAGATTAAGATGGCTATGGTTTCAATGGAAACATAAGGAAAGAGCATGGAACGAATTGGACCTCCCGTGTGATGATCGGGACCGTGAGCTGTTTGCTGCCTCCACAGTGGTGACAATTGGTAATGGGAAGACGGCAAAATTTTGGACATCATCATGGTTGGACGGGAATACACCGACAAATCTAGCCCCCAGTCTTTTCAAAAAAGCAAAAAGGAAGAAATTAACAGTATTCAAGGCCCTGCAAGATAATAGGTGGATAACTCACATTTTGCCACTTCAAACACCGCAAGAGATCCAAGAATATGTTTCACTATGGGAGCAGATAAGTGTCATACAATTAAATGAGAACGGCGATGATATGATAAGATGGAAATGGACTAATGACGGTGAATACACATCCCAAAGCGCATATCGGATCCAATTTGAAGGATGTTATAGCAAGCTGAAACTATCACCGATATGGAAAGCGAGGGCAGAACCCAAATGTCGTTTCTTCGCTTGGACGCTACTACACAAAAAAAATACTGACTGCCAACAACTTGATCAAGCGTAATTGGCCCAATGATCCCATCCGTAAGCTATGTGGGATTGAACCAGAGACGCCGAACCACCTCTGTCTGCACTGTCCCTTCGCAAAACAAGTTTGGACCGATTTAACACGCTGGCTGAATCTGCCCATGCTTCACTCAGTTCTGATGACAGGAACTATCTACAGTTCTGGCGCAAGTGCCGCAATAAGGTGGACAAAAGATTAAGGAGGAAGTTTGACGGAATCATCATCTACTTTTGGTGGAATTTATGGAAGGAAAGAAATAGAAGAACATTCCAACATAGATCGGTGCAAGCACATCAAGTAGCCATGCTATGCAAGGATGATATCACACAATTCCAGTGGGCGATGCAGGAGCCTACCAGAGAGGAGTAGCATGAAGTGGAACGAACTTTTCTTCTGTGTCCCTAGATCAGTAGTAGCCTATGCTGTTTCTGGCATTGTTCTGACGCTACTCTTTAGTTTCTCTTGCAGGATAAGTAGCCTCGTTAGTGGTGATAGTAGCATTTCAAGTGGTCAAGTTGTAAACGTTGTAACATTTGTTTTCTTTATTTTCCTCGTCTAATATATATACGGCAAATCTCTTGCCGCCTTTCTAAAAAAAAAATCGGCTAGCTATGATATTTGTCCTGATGTGTTTCTCTGCGATATGTTTGTACCTCTTTTTTCACTCTTCGTTTCTTGTTTCCCTACACAGAACTTTGTGCAGCGCATACTCTCAGTCTCAGCTGCGGGGTTGGCAGATCGTTGCATGGAACCAGATGCAGCATGGGTGCCTTGCGACATTCAGCTGACCCATTGGAGCATGCAGCCAGCAGCTGACTATCAGCTAGGACATTGGACCGCCATGGACATGGAACCAGCAGTATGGGTTCCTAACATATATGATAGCTGCCTCCAAACATACGTCGCTGCAAGCTCTACGGTAGAACATGGACAGCTGGTTCAGTTTTCATCAGCCACACCGAATGACCCGATGGAGAAAGCATCACAAGAATTTCAGGTTGATTTCTACAACATGGAAATGAACATCTACAGCAATCCGATCCATGTGTTCGAGAAAGCCGCGTGTGAGTTCAAGTTCGACGTCGACATGATGAAGATGAAGATGCACAGGTACCCAGCAAGAATTCGATCCCTCGGTGAACTCTACACAGCTCCCATGACGGTGTCGATCGGCCCATACCACCACGGCCGCGACCACCTGAAGGCGGCGGAGAAGGTGAAGCACGTGGCTTCCTACCACTGCATCATGGAGTCAGGCCGCCCAGCTGAGGAAATCTACCAGGCAGTCCTCGCCGTCGCTGGCTACGCCCGGAGCCTCTATGACGAGAACGTGGTGGACAGCATCAGCGACGGCGTGTTCCAGCCCATGATGTTCTACGACGCCTGCTTCCTGGCGCAGTACATGCTCACCTGCACCGACGCCGGCCTTGCCCATATGGACCCGGCGCTGCGCAGCTTCTTCGACGCCAACGACAATGACATCTACCACGACATCATGCAGCTCGAGAACCAGCTCCCATGGCCAGTGGTTGTTGGCTTAGAGGATCACAAATCACACACAATTGCACGGTGGCTAGTCCTAGAAATCAAGATCGCGCAGTGGAACGCACAAGAACTCGGCGAACTAGCAACTGTCACCAGGGTTGACAGTGCCCCTTTTCACTACTCACAAGTTCAAGTACAGACACGATTACAATGTATCCCAGGCGCTAACTCACACCTAGTACAACCCGCTACTTATACCAGCAGCCCACACACACGGTTACAACACCCGAATTTAAATTACAATACGATACATATTGACAGAAACACACATCGTCGTCAGCCTGACGCCATGAGCGTGGTCACCCCGCTCCTGCTCTTCTAGCAACCGTTCCCGCTAACTCCTTTATTTAAATTCTGCTGAACCTTTTCATAAACCGACTTCACCACTGTTCTCACATCACTCGTGAACACAAGCTTAGCTAACAATCTCCCCCCTGAGCTTAATGTTCACCCAGAGCTCGAACACCCAACAGGTGAATCATCACACCAAGCTTCACTGTTGCAAGTGGCTTAGTCAAGGCATCAGTTTTCTGCTCCAACGTGCCTACCCTCTTGACCATTATCTGTCCACGCTCAACACATTCACGAATGAAATGAAATTTGATTTCAATGTGTTTGCTCTTACCATGGAAAACAGGATTTTTCATCAGAGCAATCGCTGAATTATTGTCAACCATCAGTGTCACTGCCTTCATCTGGTTTCCAGTGAGCTCTCCCAACAAATTCCTAAGCCACAATGCCTGCTTAGCTGCTGCTGTTGCAGCCATAAACTCAGCTTCATATGATGACAGTGCAACTGTCTTTTCCTTGTGTGAGTTCCAAGTCACTAGACTGTCATTCAAATAGAATGCCATCCCACCAGTGCTCCTTCTACCCACAACATCACCTCCCACATCACTGTCAGAGTAACCCACCAACAGTTCTTTCTTCCTCTCTTGGGTATACACCAACCCATAGTTCAAGGTGCCTTTCAAGTATCTTAGGATCTGTTTCACTACATTGAGATGCTTAGCAGTGGGCTTCTCCATGAACCTATTTGCCATACCAACTGAAAAAGAGAGATCAGGTCTGGTATGCAGCAAGTATCTCAAGCAGCCAATGATTCTCCTAAAGTGAGTAGCATCAATTCTTTGTCCCTACTTATCTGCATCAAGCTTAGTTCTAGGATCCATTGGACACTTAGTTGCATTGCAGTCAGCCATTCCAAACTGACTCAAAATTTTCTTTGCATAACCTGACTGTCTGATAGCTATGTAATCTTCTTTCTGCTCAACCTCAATTCCTAGATAGAATGATAATTTTCCAAGATCACTCATATCAAACACTGAAGTCATTTGCTTCTTGAAGTTCACAATCTCCTCTAATTGACCACCAGTCACTATCAGATCATCAACATATACCCCAACTATCAGAGCTGACTGACCTGTCCCTCTGATATAACTGTAGGTTCTGTTTGACACTTTCTGAACTCAAGGTCCTTTAGACTGCTATCAAGTTTTATGTTCCAAGCTCTTGGTGTTTGTTTTAACCCATATAGGGCCTTACTCAATTTTAGTACCATTTGCTCTTTGTCCTTCTGCACAAATCCTTCAGGCTGGCTTACATAGACATTTTCTGCCAACTCTCCATTGAGAAATGTAGTTTTTACATCTAAATGATGTACCTGCCAACCTCTATTAGCTGCTATTGCCAAGATAAGTCTCACAGTGTCAAGCCTTGCCACTGGAGCAAATACCTCATCAAAATCAACTCCTTGTTTTTGAACATAGCCTTTAGCAACTAATCTGGCCTTGTGCTTCACAACTTGTCCTTCTGCATTTTTCTTCAATTTGTAAACCCATTTCAGCCCTATAGGTTTGTGCCCAGCTGGTAACTTGACTAACTCCCAAGTCTTGTTCTTGTTAATAGATTGAATCTCACTCTCCATGGCTCCAACCCAATTCCCATCACCAGCTGCTTCTTGATAGCTACTTGGTTCTTCCATGACAGTCAACAAAGCCTCCACGTCTGAGTCATAGGTCATCTCCACCTCAACACTGTCCTCATACACCTCATTGAGGTTTCTAAATCTCAGAGGTGGCTCATCATAGTCACTGTCATCATCCATGTCAACATGACCTTGATCATCACCATGATCATTATTTGCACCTTGTACTGAGGCTGGTTCTGACTCTGTTGCCTGACCATCAACAGTGCCAGGATGAGCATCTACCCCATGTTGAACTGATTGTTCCACTGAACCTGTGACAACTGCACCTCCATCAGTTCCATCAGCTCCCCCTAAACTCTCACTTGGTTCATCATGTTGGTTATTTCCACCAACAATACCACCAGTGAATGGTAGTGATGTTTCATTCACTACATCTTCTTCTCTGAACCCTGAACTTTCTCCAAGTTCAGTGTTCCATTCCCAAGCTATTGCTTCTTCAAAGATGACATCTCTGCTGATTACAATTCTCTTTGTCTTAGGATTGAACAATCTGTGAGCTTTAGTACCCTCCTCAACCCCTAGATAGATCATTGCAATGCTCCTATCATCAAGTTTCTTCAAATGAGGCACTGCTGGCCTTACATTTGCTCTGCAACCAAAAACTTTCACATGTCCAAGTTGTGGTCTTCTTCCACACCAACCTTCAAAAGGTGTCCTGTAACCCATCACTTTTGTAGGCAACCTATTTAGCAAGTACACTAAGTGTCTCACAGCTTCACCCCAAAAGCAACTTGGAACACTCATGCATTTTAGCATTGCTCTAGCCATCTCCATGGCAGTCCTGTTTCTCCTTTCAACAACACCATTCTGCTGTGGTGAGTAAGGTGCAGTGAACTGCCTTTTGATGCCAGCAGATTCACAAACATCCTTAAAAGCTGCTGCTAAGAACTCACCACCTCTATCTGATCTAACCATTTTTATCTTATAACCCAACTCATTTTCTGCTTCTGCTTTAAATTTTGCAAATGCATCACTGGCTTGATCTTTTGTTTTCAAAATAGAAACTGTCATCCATCTAGTACAATCATCCACTAAAAGCAAAAAGTACTTGCTCCCCCCAATAGTTTCAGGTGTAATAGGACCACACAAATCAACATGAATCAATTGCAATGGTTCATCAGCTTTCCAACTTGAACACTTAGGAAATGACTGTCTAGTTTGTTTAGCTGCTAGACATGAATGGCAAACCTGATCTGGATGCTCAATCAAAGGTTCCCCCCCTGCCATCTCCTTTTGTACTAACATTTTGATAGACTGAAAATTTGCATGCCCCAATCTACCATGCCACAACCATGCCAAATCATCACTTCTAGTTTGAAAACATACTGGTTCTACAGTGTGCAATTCAATTTTGTATAGCCTATTCCCAGACCTTTGCACCCTCATAATGGTTCTCATTGTATTTTTTTCAACTACTTCAATAAAGTCATCATCCATTTCTACTTTATATCCAATCTCAGTCAACTGACCCAAACTAATAAGATTACTCTTAAGCTTTGGAATAAAGTAAACATCTAACAATAACCACTAAACACCAGACTTGCCTTGAAATAAAATGGAACCTTTACCATGAATCTCTACTGCAGAGCCATCACCAAAACGCACCTTGCCACCAATAGTGGAGTCAATATCTCTGAACTTCTAAAAATCACCTGTCATATGATTGCTGGCACCGTTATCCAGGTACCACACATCCCCACACGACTGATCATCTCCAGTAAACATCAACTCTGAATCTAGATGTACTTCATTCAGATGCACTTCTTCTTTCAGAGACTGTTCACTCTCATTCAGACATTGCTTCTGCTGAACCTGACCATTATCCAACAGTAGGCGCTTGAACTGTCCCGGCTTCACCGTTTCAGTAAACAGCACTACTGGTTCATACTCCACCTTTTTGACATAGTGAGCCTCTTCTTCCTTCTTCTTCTCACCTCCTGGACACTTGTTAGCATAGTGTCCATGGTTGTGACACTTAAAGCACTTGATGTGGCTTTTGTCACGTTTCCGCTGTGGCCACTGCTTCCTCCACCGCGACCACGACCTCGTCCACGGCCACCGCCATGTCCTCTCCCACTCCCAGAGCTCTCTCCTGACATCTTCTTGTGCCGAGCTTCCCACTAAGCCTGTGTCAATAGCACCTGATCGCCACTGGTCCGAGCACTGCCTGAACTCCTCTTGGTGCGCTCCTCGAAGGCCTCCAACCTCCCAACTGCCTCATCAAAGGCAATCTTCTTGAGAACGAAGAATTGTTCGATCCTGGCGACAACGTTGATGAATCTCTCAGGCACCGTGTCGAGTATCTTCTTCACCAATGCCGCATCATCAAGTGATCCGCCCAAATTAGCATAGCGGACATACATACTCATCAAATTGCCCGCGTAGCCGTCGATCGACTCATCCTCCTTCATTCTCAGAGCGTCAAATTCGCTCTTCAATGTCTGCAATCTTGCTTCTTTCACTCGTTCCTCCCCCATGAACCTCGCCTTGAGTGATTCCCAGACCTCCTTCCCGGTCTTCTTCGTGGCGACCTGCATCAGCAGATCGTCGGGCAAGCACTGAAGCAGATGTGCCCGCGCCTTCGTGTCCTTCGCCTTCCTCGCAGCAACCGCTGCCGCGCCTTGATCCGACGACTCCCCCGTCGGCTCAACCACCTCCCACACACCCTGATCCTCCATAATCGCCTGGACCCGAATGCTCCAACTCGTGT
Source organism: Saccharum hybrid cultivar R570 (assembly GCA_038087645.1). Taxonomy (NCBI): domain Eukaryota; kingdom Viridiplantae; phylum Streptophyta; class Magnoliopsida; order Poales; family Poaceae; genus Saccharum; species Saccharum hybrid cultivar. The sequence goes on from JAQSUU010000744.1 coordinate 920,837, forward strand.
AGTTGGTGGAGGTGAGCAGCAGATACTGGATCTGGCCGCCATCGCCTCCGCCGCCGGTTCCCCGATCTCCCATGGTGGATCGACTCGACGCGTTGCATGTGATTTAGTGGCTCCGATACTAGATCTTGGGTGTTCGAGATCTGGGTGAACATTAAGCTTAGGGGGGAGATTGTTAGCAAAGCTTGTGTTCACGAGTGATGTGAGAACAGTGGTGAAGTCGTTTTATGAAAAGATTTAGCAGAATTTAAATAAAGGAGTTGGCGGGAACGGTTGCTAGAAGAGCAGGAGCGGGGTGACCACGCTCATGGCGTCAGGCTGACGACGATGTGTGTTTCTGTCAATATGTATCGTGTTGTAATTTAAATTCGGGTGTTGTAACCGTGTGTGTGGGCTGCTGGTATAAGTAGCGGGTTGTACTAGGTGTGAGTTAGCGCCTGGGATACATTGTAATCGTGTCTGTACTTGAACTTGTGAGTAGTGAAAAGGGGCACTGTCAACCCTGGTGACAGTTGCCAGTTCGCCGAGTTCTTGTGCGTTCCACTGCGCGATCTTGATTTCTAGGACTAGCCACCGTGCAATTGTGTGTGATTTGTGATCCTCTAAGCCAACAGTTGTCAGGGCCATCATGAGGTTCAGGCCCGTGCCATTGAAGGAGTTCGTCGCGTCCCTGCGAGGCTGTCTGCAGGACCGCAAGGATCGCCACGAGAAGCCGTTCGTCATGGATGACAGCTACGGGCCGCCGCACCTCCTGGGCCTCCTCCGGCACTACATCGTCGGTAGAAGCGACGTCAAGCTGCCAGCCCTACCAGAGACCGAGTCCATGTCGTTCTCTGTGAGCGCCATCGAGCTCGCCGAGATCGGCGTCACGCTGACAGCCAGCAAGACTAGTGAGCTCGTCCACATGGGCGTAAACAAGAAAGGGAACCTCTTTGCTGAGCTCTCCCTAGCACCGCTGTCGCTGGACGACACGCGCGCCAGCGTGCTCCTCAACATGGCGGCTCTGGAGCTGTGCGTGACCTCGAGCTTCCACGACGCCGACGACGAGGCGTCGGCCGTCTGCTCGTACCTGCTCCTCCTCGGCATGCTCGTGGACAGGGAGGAGGACGTGCACGAGCTGCGGGCAAGGCGCGTCCTACAGGGAGGAGGAGGGCTCAGCAATACGAAGACGCTCAGCTTCCTGACCAGCGTCCAGGGACTGCGCCATGGATCACGCTACGTCCGCATCATGGAGGAGATCGAGGACTACAAGGTGAACAGGACGACAAGGACCAAACTGCACGCGTTTGTTTACAGGAATGTGAAAGTCATCGTCGCTGTCATATCCGCCATTGGTGCGCTTGTCAGTATCATCGGCACAATCAGGTTTCTCAAATCTGGATAAGGTGCATTGGTCTACGATGCTGCCAGTGCGAGATGATCATCAAAATGTTGCTAGTTTCCTTGGTAATTAAAATTATTCCCTGGATCGATCTGGATCCCATTTGCAGTAAAATGCAATGTGTTGCCTTCTTTCTGACTCTCTAGCTAGTGTGTTCAGAACCTGACAGTACTATTGTCTATTCTATCAGTTGGCCGCGGAATCTTCTAGTTGGCCGCACACCATTGTTGCTTTGCCAATCCGGTAATTTCCCATTCTTTCTTCCTGCAATCGTGCTGCGTTCTCTTCTTTGAATAAATATCAACTTGGTGCAAATTGTAACATGGAGTTGATACGAATTACGATATACAATATGGTTAGTGGTAGTTCTACATCTTATGGTCAGTGAGATATGGCTATTTATAGAAGGTAGCACCTACCATATGACTACGTCTGGATGCATCGACATTGAAGTATATATTATACCCCAACTTGGACTAGTTTTGAGCAAGCTTGAGCTGTTGTTCAGCTACTTTCTTTTTTATAGTACGGATACGTGGTGGATCTCCGATATATAGTATAGTTTAATAATTGGGTACCATTCAAAATACTAAAATTTCGGAAAATGTTTGTAGGAATTTTAAATGATAATGAAATTATAATCTCCCACCCCTGCAATTCACATTGTTGTGATAAATTCGAAAAAAGTTTTGGTTTGTTGCAGAAAAGTGTTCTTCCTCCTAGCAGCAGATTATGTAGCAATGGCGTATATATGATTTTCTCCAATGGTCGTGGTCCATCTTAAAGTTGCCATTTTAATTTTAATTCTGTATAAAAGTAGCAATGCTAGCAGCATCCTCCGGAGCCCTATGGAAGTGTTTGTCAATTGACACATGTTAGAACACCTCACCCAACTTCTACAGTGATAAAATCACATCATACATGCACGCATGGTTTTTTTTATCGGCCGAAATATCCCGATATTTCCGATATATCCTGTTTATCCATAGGTGCCGATAAAAAATAATATATCTTTTTTCGTATAAATTTTGTTTAAATTTATTTAAATTTATTTAAATTCAAATTAAATTTTATTTGAATTTGGTCCGATATTTCCGATATATCCTGTTTATCCTCTTTATCTATGACCCCCGATAAATTTTAATTTCCGAAAATGAAAACCTTGCATGCACGTACACTCACCCAACTCCACAACGGTCTAGACAAAAAGATCGTTGAGCCGGCTCGATGGCTTGATTCAAAAGTACTTCAATTGAATTCATTTTCCCTTTTAAATAAAAATGACATGATTTTGAATGACTTTTGTCTATGGCTCAGCTTGTTTAGCACAATATTCAAGACTATCAATTGATAAAGGCAGTGGCAATGAATTTCTTTTGCGCCCTTTGTATGGCCTTATAATGTTATAATTGACATTTGCGTGGAACATTTGTGTGGTTACACGATAATGTGATAAGTGGCATGTTTCTATTAGAAACAAAACATGAAGATGGACTTATTCCACTTATCTAGAAGAATGTTCATCTTTTCTTTATTTCACTTTTGTTTTGTTTATTTTGTTTAAATCCACTATTTTTTTTCTTCAGTTTCTCCATGGCATATTTTTTTATATTTTCTATCCTCTAGTTTCTTTATTTTATTTTCTGTTTTCCTCATGTTTTAAATTTAGTTTTTTTTGTCCTTGATCCTATCTTCCAAATTTATTTTTCTTCCTATCTAGCAATTACTACTATTTTCAAATGTAGTCCCATCATAATAGGTTTCTCTTTGTTTTCTAATATCTTTGTAAGCTCCTCTTGTTAATAATTAATTCTTCGTGACAATCCTGGGATTTAAAATAATTTTCTATTTTTATGGCCGTTTTTTATTTTCTGAAAAAAATATTTTTTGGGAGCAGATTATGTCATGGACCGTGCCTATAAACTGATTTCTTATCTTCACTCCTTTCTGGGCTATAATTTTATTCGCTACGAAAAACTAACTTGATGTGTAAAGTAAACGGTATAAATTTTAGCTCATATGTACACGGTACAATAATAGTATAATAAATAACTATTTAGTATTTACTATTTAGCAATTTTACTCAGGGATCCAACGAGGACTCTCTGCTTCTGAAGGATTTTGTTATGAGCCGAAACTTGGATCCAAACGGGGGCCTATAGTGCCTAGTCGGGTGGGCTCGGACGAGACAAATTAATGGACCGGCCTGCTCAGTGAATCCGGATGATCCTGGCAACTGTAATTGTAACCCAATCGGGATCGTCGGCTACGAAGCGGAATAAAACCTCACCTGATTTCATCTCAGATCGAATCGAGTCGAATCGAAAGAACTAATATAACGAACACAAGAGATCGCGACGATCGAATCCCCAAATCCGTCCTCCAATCCAACCGCAAGGAACGAAGAAAGCCAAGAACTGCGCGGGCGAGCGATATGGGTGGTGGCAATGCGGATGCGTTCCGTCGCGTCGAGCGCGTCCGCCGCGAGGTGCGTCCATCAATGAATGATCAATCCCCTAGCGCCGCCCTCCCCCTCGTTTCTCTTCCTTCCTGTGATGCCCCGGGATCGACCATTGCTCCGGCTAAAGAACTCGCGCTACTGCTGCTAAATCGAAACTTGTAGGGCAAAAAACAACAACAACAGTAATAATCTACTTCTACTAGTAACTCTCGGATTCGTCAGTGCGATCGAAACTTCTTGTCAAACCTCGTTGTTTGGGTTCTCTGTTGTATTTTTTTGATATACACAAAACGTTCAAAGTTGTGAAACTTCTTGTAGGGTTTCATGTATAGGTGATGATGGTTAGAACTGTGAATTCAACAAATTAGTAAAGGATTCAAGCAATTGCAGATCAATTTCTTTTGTGTGTGGACTGCATTACTTGCTCATATTTAATTTAACAATATTAATCTATTTGTTGGAACCAGTTCAATCGCCTTCACATCCAGACGCAAGGGACGACTGAACAGGTGCGAGCTGTGCTACTGTTTAAAGTTTAATTGGCCAGATTGCCAGAACAATTACTTATTTTAGATTAGCTATAAAATAAGTTATACACTAGTGAAATACTTTTATCCTGCAAATATATCTTTGCCTTTTTAAGCTTGCCTTATTTATCTATGGACTGGATTATTTGATTTACTGCTTTCTAACCTTGCTCAATTTTTTCTTTGAATCAGTTCAATTCATCTTTCTTGGATCCACAAGCTATGCCTCAACAGGTATGTTTTTATGTTGTTGTGTGTAATAGTCTGGTGTCGACAAATGTCGGTAGCCACACACTTTATGTCATAATAATCATTAAAAGATTACTAACTTACAAATATAGTTTACCACTTTACCCTGCTTGTCTTGTTAAAAACCGGTGAAATATTTTTATCCTGCAATGGCTTCCCCTTTCCGGCTTCCTTTATCTCTGTGGGCTGGATTATTTGTTGGTAACTACTACAAACTTTATATCATTATAAACACTCTAATGTCTCTGACTTGCAAATATAGTTTACGCTGCTGTTTTTAATTTTTAAGGACCCTTGTCTTTAATTTGCCTTTACAGGATCTTTTTCAGTATGCATCCAGACTTAAATGTCTAGATTGTTGCTTGCTAACCATATTCATTTGTGTGCATCAGTTCAGTTGTTTCAATCGCCTTGTGTTCCAGCCACACACTACGACTTAACTGATGACTCAAGAGGTATAACTTTTCTTTTTTTATTATTATTTGCTCTGTGCCTGCACTCTTCACGTATTGATATAAATATCGTGTAAACATTAATTTTTACCTCAGGTTACTCTCTTCGTTCGGCGTGTTTACGTTGCTGGCCTTCCGCCATCTGCTAACGAACAGGTCCGTCCTTTCTTTTTTAACCTCAATGTGGGGAAAATCAACTATGCATATACAGCCTAATAAATAAACAAACTTATGCATCGTTCCAAATAATCTGCGACTGTTGTCTAAATTCGATTCCTTTCTGCAGACAATTGGAGTATTCTTTAATCAAGCCATGGCTGTTATTGGAGGAAACACTGCTGGTCCCGGTGATGCTGTCTGTAGCGTCTGCATGAACCATGAACAAAGATCTGCTTTAGTGGAATTCAGAGTGGCTGAGGAAGCAAGCAATGCAATGGCTCTGGATGGCATTTTGTTTGAAGGGGTGCCAGTGAAGGTTAGAAGGCCCAGCTGCCTTGGGCCCGAGCCAGCCAAGCTGCAAACTGAATCTTGCTGCAGTTGGACTAACAGCAGGATCAGCCGGAGGAGGGTTAGAAGATCCTGACCGTATTTTTGTGGGTGGCCTTCCCTATTTCTACTCTGAAGCTCAAGTCCGGGAGTTGCTTGAATCATTTGGGCCTCTTCGAGGGTTTGAGCTTGTGACAGATAGGGGAACCTGTAACTCAAAGGGCTATGCATTCTGTGTTTACATGGATACCACTGTCACTGACATCGCTTGTGCTGCACTAAATGGTATCAAGATGGGTGACAAAACCCTTATTGTCAGACGAGCAAACCAGGGGGCATCTCAGCCCAGACCAGAGCAGGAAAGTATCCTATTGCAGGCACAGCAACAGGTGCAATTGCAGGTATATATAGACCAGCTAGTTGATTGCCATACTAGGCACCTATAAGTTTATTCTCTAGCGTGCCATTTACATTTACGATGTGCCCTTGTTGTGTTCTGACAGAAATATGTTCGTGCTTTGTGTACAGAAACTTGCCAATCCAGTTGATGCGGCCCCTACAACGGTGGTTTGCCTCGGCCAGGTGGTTAGTGCAGATGAATTGAAAGATGATGAAAAGTATGAGGACATCATGGATGACATGAGGCAAGAAGCATGCAGATATGGTATATCATTTATTCGCTTTTCTGGTTCTTCAATTTGGTCTCAGTAGTACATCCACCTTCTGCTTGTATTTTATTTATCCTCTATTACATGTATTTCCAAGGAATTATTGCACCCAACTTTGTTATGTTTATGCACTAATCACAAGAAAAATTACCTTTTGATCAGGTAATCTGGTGAAAGTTGTGATCCCACGTCCTGACCCCAGTGGACACCCAGTCACAGGAATCGGAAAGGTGAACCTCGTGTTATGCTGACTTCTAAGGTTTTTGTTTTGCAGACATTCTGTGTGATGGCAAATGATCTCTAATGCAAGATTTTTCTGTTGCAGGTGTTCTTGGAATATGCAGACGTCTACAGTTCCACCAGAGCAAAGATGGCCTTGCATGGAAGGAAATTTGATGGGAAGTCAGTGGTGGCAAAATACTATCCTGAGCTAAAGTTTGCCAATTTGGATTCCGATGGGTAATTGTACCAAGATTCTGGAAGGGTGAAAAACAACGATAATTTGCACGTATATCTTTACATGTATGTAGACATATTGTTTGCACGAACAATGGTTTGTTCTCTTACAGTACCAAACTAACATTTTGACCCTGGATTTATACGGATCCACAAGAGGTTGTGTGAATATTGGTTGAGTGGATTGCACAAAGTTGGTATAAATTTTTACTTTCTTAATTAGCTAGCCTTCAGTTTGATGAGCATAGGTGTTTCGCTCATTTTGCCTCTAGTTTCTTAATGTATTTTTCCTTGGTGATAACCACAGACCACAACAAATAGAGGAGCGTGCGTGGCGCCTGTTATTCGAAGCAAGGGGAACTGTGGGTACTAAGGTTGTGTGTTTGACTTCGATCCATGGCAAGGCGCAGAGAAAAAAATTTGGTGCAGTCTCCCTGCACCGGCGCCTTCGTGCAGGCCTAGCTCAATTGGAAGCCACATGTCCTAGAAAATCCATCACACGGGCCTGCATCAAGGTGCCAGTGTAGGGAGGCTCACACAAGGCAACCACATGTGGCTTTGAGTGTTCTCCTTCATTTCCACAAGAAATACATGAATATGCAACCCCCAAGAATTGGCTCAAACCTCTCGCGTTACAACCCTTACCACTACACCTCGAAGTCACTTGTGACCGCTGCATATAGACACTTAATCCGTTTACAATCTTGTTAATTTTTTTATTGAGAAAGCATTTTATTAACTCAAGTTATTTATACATAAAGTATCTTGTTAATTTATTAGAGTATTTCGCTTATTCTATAGTTGTTTAGTGATTATGTGATTGGCATCATGAAGACGAAAACGTGGGAGGAGAGGCTGTTGAAGGCTAGACAGTCATCGGCAAAGATGAACTTTCGTCTTAATGAAACACGGGCCTTAAACCCCGTTCGCGAAAAAAAAAATCGGCAAAGATGAAGGTCTTGCTCTTATAGCAGGAAGCTTTTACCAAGTGTTCCAACGGAAAAGCCTTTTTCGGAGGCGACTCCATTGGGTATCTCGACCTTGCTCTCGGTCATACCTGTTATTGTTCAAAGCTATCCACAGGGTCTTTGGCGCGGAGATCATCGACGCAAGTAACACTCCGCTCCTGGCCACCTGAGCAGCAAGGTCCATTGGGTATCTCGACCTTGCTCTCGGTCATGATGCACCGGATTCCTGCTGAGTGCTATCGCAGACATATTATCCATGTGCAGCTTCACCGTCGTCTCAATCATTCCCAGCATATCTGCAATCAGCCGGCTTAGCCATATGCCTTGACAAGCTGCTGCCGCCGCTGCCACATACTCCGCTTCACAGGAAGACAAGGCAACAATCCTTTGCTTCTGTGACGCCCAGGTAACAAGACTGCTCCCAAGGAAATAGCCAACACCCATAGTGCTCTTCCTATCCTCGATATCTCCAGCAAAGTCACTGTCGCTGTACCCAACTAGAAATGGTTTCAGCTCAGCTCCCCTCTCATACTTGCAGCCGTACCCCATGGTACCCTTGAGATACCTCGGAATGTGTTTTACAGCGGCCCAATGTTCTTTGCTTGGCGCCTCCATGTATCTGCTCAGAACACCGACTGAAAATGCCAAATCAGGACGAGTGTTAACAATATACCTCAGGCTGCTGATTATACTCCTGTATCCCGTAGGATCCATTGCCTCTCCATTCTTCAGCTTGCTCAGTTTCAGTTGACATTCCATTGGAGTATCACATGAGTTGCAGTTCCCCATTACAGCCACTTCTAGTATCTTTGCTGCATAGGAACTCTAACACAGAGTGATGCCATTTGCATCCTGCTTAACCTCTATGCCCAGGTAATAGCTTAAGAGCCCCAAATCACTCATGCTAAACTTCTTCTTCATCTCAGACTTGAAATTCTTGATGTCTTTCACATCTGGTCCAGAGATGATCAAATCATCGACATAAACCCCCACAAGCAGAAAAAAGTTCTTGCTATTTCTTCTGTAAACAGCGTGATCCAACTTGCTCCTGACAAACCCAAGAGCCACAAGTTCACGGTCAAGTTTTACATTCCACGCCGGTGGTGCCTGCTTCAAACCGTAGAGTGCCTTTTTCAACTTGAGCACCTTATCTCCATTGCCGACTACAAAACCTAGAGGCTGTTGCACGTACACGGTTTCAGAGAGATCACCATTCAAAAAGGCTGATTTTACGTCCATATGATGAACCTCCCATCCACCTTGAGCTGCAAGTGCCAACAACACCCGTACAGTTTCAATTCTGGCCACCGGAGCGAAAAACCTCATCAAAATCCACTCCAAAACGTTGAGCATAGCCTTTAGCTACTAGGCGTGCTTTATACTTGACCACATTCCCCTCAGGATCTTTCTTGACCTTGAAAACCCATTTCAGGGCAATCGCTTTGTGGTTGGGTGGCAACACACTGACATCCCAGGTTCGGTTAGCCTCAATCGCTTGCATTTCTGCCCGCATGGCTTGCCTCCGGCACTCCTCCGACATTGCCTCTTGTACTGATCTAGGTTCCTTAGTAGCAACAAGGCAGAGTCCACTATATTTAAAATCCTGAATTTCTTCAGTGTCATCCAGCAGATCAACGATCGTTCTGTACCGGAGTGGAGCACCTTCTGAATCCACGGACTGACTAGTGGGTGGTGAGGCCCACTGTATCAATGTTGTACCCGAATTGGAGTTAGGAGTCCCCGGTGGTGTGTTTGATGCACCCCCTGCTGATGGAATTGATGCAACAGGCGAAACCGGCTCGAAATCGTGCTTCCTCAGATCTCGTTGCCAAACCGGGAACACTGTCAGTGTCATCCCACTGAACCTGAAACGTATCAGTTTTCTCCGCTGCCTCTTTCGCCTTGCTGTCTTCTTTCCCTTCCCAATTCCATGGCTTCTTCTCATCAAAGATCACATCACGAGTCACCATGAGCTTGTCCTTCACTGGATCATAAATACAATAACCTTTTGTCCCCGGCTCATAGCCAAAGAACACACCTGGGGTTGATCTGTTAGTTAACTTGCTTATTCCCAGGCCGGCCTTCTTTGCATAATCAACACAGCCAAACGTCCTCAAATGCTTGATCCCGGGTTTTCTGCCAAACCAAGCCTCATGAGGAGTCATACCACTCAAACTCTTAGTCGGAGTGCGATTGAGAATATATACTGCTGTTTTCACAGCCTCCCCCCAGAACCGGGGTGGTACTCCCATACTCTTTAGTAAACACCTCGCCATCTCCACTATCATCTGATTCCTCCACTCCACAACACCATTCTGTTGCGGAGAATAGGGCATAGTTGTGTTGTGCTTGATGCCATGCTCACTGCAGAACACCACAAATGCCCCGGAGTTGAACTCGCCACCGCGGTCCGTTCTGAGCGCCTTCAGGCGACGGCCTGACTCCAATTCAGCCGCTACCCTAAACTTTTTGAAATATGGCAGCGCTTCATCTTTTCCCGCCAGCAATTCCAGCCACATATAGCGGCTGTGATCATCAACCACGATCATGAAATAGGACTTGCCTCCAGGTGTGATTGGCGTGATCGGGCCACAGAGATCCGTGTGCACCAGCTCGAGTCCAGCAGACGCATGCCACGGCGAAGCTTGAGGAAATGGCACACGGTGCTGCTTCCCAAGGGTGCAGCCATCGCACACTTGTTCCACCGTCTTGATTAACGACAGTCCGTCTACCATCTCCTTGACACCGAGTTCATGCAGGGCCCTGAAATTCAAATGACCGTATCGTGCATGCCAGCGCCAGGCCTCCTCCTCCATCTTGGTTAGTAGGCAAATAGGTGATGACAGATTCACCTTCATCAGGTACAAGCGATTCTTTCTTTCTGCTCTAATCAGAACACCTCTTGCCACACCTGGTTGCTTCCGCTCGAGCACCACAAGAACACCCTTGTCGATCTCAACACGGCATCCTGCTTCTTCAAGTTGACCAAGACAGACAATATTACATTTTAGAGAGGGGATGAAATAAACCTCGGTGAGGACGCGATGCTCCTAATTTCTGCCGGCCATTGTGACCGCGCCATCCCCGCAGATCTCCATGGTTGAGCCATCGCCGAACCTCACAGCGCTACGCACGGACTCGTCCAGGCTTGTTAGTGAGGACCGATAGCCTGTCATGTGATTTGTCACCCCTGTGTCAAGTATCCATGCTCCATCATCATACTTCTCCGGGAACACACGTTCCTGATTCAGGAACAAGCCTTGGGCAGATGATTTCGATGTGCGCATGATGTTGCACACCTATGCCACCAAGAGCGTTGGTTTCGCCTCTGTGTCAGCAGCGACATGGTGCGTGGCATCTTCAAGCTCCTCCTTCCCAGCCTTCTTGTTCAGGCATTCCTTGCCCCAGTGCCCGTAGACACCACATTTCCGACACCTGCGACGTGAGACCACCTCCGGACAAGGTGTGCCCTTCGACGTGAGACCACCTCCGGACTCGCGCGTGTCATGGCCATGCTTGCCGCCACCAGACAAGACACCGCGACCTCCAGATTGATCTTTCTTGATGTATTTTCCGCCACCAGAGGATAACTCTGCATTCACCATGCGACTCTTGTTCCTAGCCATCCATTCTTCCTTCGTGAGCAGAAGACGGCCCGCCTTGTCCGTCACTTGTTCGACCGTGGGCTCGAACCGAGCCTCCGCCGCCCTGAGATGGCCAACAAGTTCCTCGATGGATAGGGTCTTCACATCGTAGAACATCTCGATCGCCACCGCCATCTGATTGTAGCGTGGCGGCACGACCCTCAAGAACTTCTTCACCACTCGTGCATCATCAACGCTTGTCTCGCCAAGACCGCGCCTTGATCCGACGACTCCCCCGTCGGCTCAACCACCTCCCACACACCCTGATCCTCCATAATCGCCTGGACCCGAATGCTCCAACTCGTGTAGTTGGTGGAGGTGAGCAGCAGATACTGGATCTGGCCGCCATCGCCTCCGCCGCCGGTTCCCCGATCTCCCATGGTGGATCGACTCGACGCGTTGCATGTGATTTAGTGGCTCCGATACTAGATCTTGGGTGTTCGAGATCTGGGTGAACATTAAGCTTAGGGGGGAGATTGTTAGCAAAGCTTGTGTTCACGAGTGATGTGAGAACAGTGGTGAAGTCGTTTTATGAAAAGATTTAGCAGAATTTAAATAAAGGAGTTGGCGGGAACGGTTGCTAGAAGAGCAGGAGCGGGGTGACCACGCTCATGGCGTTAGGCTGACGACGATGTGTGTTTCTGTCAATATGTATCGTGTTGTAATTTAAATTCGGGTGTTGTAACCGTGTGTGTGGGCTGCTGGTATAAGTAGCGGGTTGTACTAGGTGTGAGTTAGCGCCTGGGATACATTGTAATCGTGTCTGTACTTGAACTTGTGAGTAGTGAAAAGGGGCACTGTCAACCCTGGTGACAGTTGCCAGTTCGCCGAGTTCTTGTGCGTTCCACTGCGCGATCTTGATTTCTAGGACTAGCCACCGTGCAATTGTGTGTGATTTGTGATCCTCTAAGCCAACAGTTGTCAGGGCCATCATGAGGTTCAGGCCCGTGCCATTGAAGGAGTTCGTCGCGTCCCTGCGAGGCTGTCTGCAGGACCGCAAGGATCGCCACGAGAAGCCGTTCGTCATGGATGACAGCTACGGGCCGCCGCACCTCCTGGGCCTCCTCCGGCACTACATCGTCGGTAGAAGCGACGTCAAGCTGCCAGCCCTACCAGAGACCGAGTCCATGTCGTTCTCTGTGAGCGCCATCGAGCTCGCCGAGATCGGCGTCACGCTGACAGCCAGCAAGACTAGTGAGCTCGTCCACATGGGCGTAAACAAGAAAGGGAACCTCTTTGCTGAGCTCTCCCTAGCACCGCTGTCGCTGGACGACACGCGCGCCAGCGTGCTCCTCAACATGGCGGCTCTGGAGCTGTGCGTGACCTCGAGCTTCCACGACGCCGACGACGAGGCGTCGGCCGTCTGCTCGTACCTGCTCCTCCTCGGCATGCTCGTGGACAGGGAGGAGGACGTGCACGAGCTGCGGGCAAGGCGCGTCCTACAGGGAGGAGGAGGGCTCAGCAATACGAAGACGCTCAGCTTCCTGACCAGCGTCCAGGGACTGCGCCATGGATCACGCTACGTCCGCATCATGGAGGAGATCGAGGACTACAAGGTGAACAGGAGGACAAGGACCAAACTGCACGCGTTTGTTTACAGGAATGTGAAAGTCATCGTCGCTGTCATATCCGCCATTGGTGCGCTTGTCAGTATCATCGGCACAATCAGGTTTCTCAAATCTGGATAAGGTGCATTGGTCTACGATGCTGCCAGTGCGAGATGATCATCAAAATGTTGCTAGTTTCCTTGGTAATTAAAATTATTCCCTGGATCGATCTGGATCCCATTTGCAGTAAAATGCAATGTGTTGCCTTCTTTCTGACTCTCTAGCTAGTGTGTTCAGAACCTGACAGTACTATTGTCTATTCTATCAGTTGGCCGCGGAATCTTCTAGTTGGCCGCACACCATTGTTGCTTTGCCAATCCGGTAATTTCCCATTCTTTCTTCCTGCAATCGTGCTGCGTTCTCTTCTTTGAATAAATATCAACTTGGTGCAAATTGTAACATGGAGTTGATACGAATTACGATATACAATATGGTTAGTGGTAGTTCTACATCTTATGGTCAGTGAGATATGGCTATTTATAGAAGGTAGCACCTACCATATGACTACGTCTGGATGCATCGACATTGAAGTATATATTATACCCCAACTTGGACTAGTTTTGAGCAAGCTTGAGCTGTTGTTCAGCTACTTTCTTTTTTATAGTACGGATACGTGGTGGATCTCCGATATATAGTATAGTTTAATAATTGGGTACCATTCAAAATACTAAAATTTCGGAAAATGTTTGTAGGAATTTTAAATGATAATGAAATTATAATCTCCCACCCCTGCAATTCACATTGTTGTGATAAATTCGAAAAAAGTTTTGGTTTGTTGCAGAAAAGTGTTCTTCCTCCTAGCAGCAGATTATGTAGCAATGGCGTATATATGATTTTCTCCAATGGTCGTGGTCCATCTTAAAGTTGCCATTTTAATTTTAATTCTGTATAAAAGTAGCAATGCTAGCAGCATCCTCCGGAGCCCTATGGAAGTGTTTGTCAATTGACACATGTTAGAACACCTCACCCAACTTCTACAGTGATAAAATCACATCATACATGCACGCATGGTTTTTTTTATCGGCCGAAATATCCCGATATTTCCGATATATCCTGTTTATCCATAGGTGCCGATAAAAAATAATATATCTTTTTTCGTATAAATTTTGTTTAAATTTATTTAAATTTATTTAAATTCAAATTAAATTTTATTTGAATTTGGTCCGATATTTCCGATATATCCTGTTTATCCTCTTTATCTATGACCCCCGATAAATTTTAATTTCCGAAAATGAAAACCTTGCATGCACGTACACTCACCCAACTCCACAACGGTCTAGACAAAAAGATCGTTGAGCCGGCTCGATGGCTTGATTCAAAAGTACTTCAATTGAATTCATTTTCCCTTTTAAATAAAAATGACATGATTTTGAATGACTTTTGTCTATGGCTCAGCTTGTTTAGCACAATATTCAAGACTATCAATTGATAAAGGCAGTGGCAATGAATTTCTTTTGCGCCCTTTGTATGGCCTTATAATGTTATAATTGACATTTGCGTGGAACATTTGTGTGGTTACACGATAATGTGATAAGTGGCATGTTTCTATTAGAAACAAAACATGAAGATGGACTTATTCCACTTATCTAGAAGAATGTTCATCTTTTCTTTATTTCACTTTTGTTTTGTTTATTTTGTTTAAATCCACTATTTTTTTTCTTCAGTTTCTCCATGGCATATTTTTTTATATTTTCTATCCTCTAGTTTCTTTATTTTATTTTCTGTTTTCCTCATGTTTTAAATTTAGTTTTTTTTGTCCTTGATCCTATCTTCCAAATTTATTTTTCTTCCTATCTAGCAATTACTACTATTTTCAAATGTAGTCTCATCATAATAGGTTTCTCTTTGTTTTCTAATATCTTTGTAAGCTCCTCTTGTTAATAATTAATTCTTCGTGACAATCCTGGGATTTAAAATAATTTTCTATTTTTATGGCCGTTTTTTATTTTCTGAAAAAAATATTTTTTGGGAGCAGATTATGTCATGGACCGTGCCTATAAACTGATTTCTTATCTTCACTCCTTTCTGGGCTATAATTTTATTCGCTACGAAAAACTAACTTGATGTGTAAAGTAAACGGTATAAATTTTAGCTCATATGTACACGGTACAATAATAGTATAATAAATAACTATTTAGTATTTACTATTTAGCAATTTTACTCAGGGATCCAACGAGGACTCTCTGCTTCTGAAGGATTTTGTTATGAGCCGAAACTTGGATCCAAACGGGGGCCTATAGTGCCTAGTCGGGTGGGCTCGGACGAGACAAATTAATGGACCGGCCTGCTCAGTGAATCCGGATGATCCTGGCAACTGTAATTGTAACCCAATCGGGATCGTCGGCTACGAAGCGGAATAAAACCTCACCTGATTTCATCTCAGATCGAATCGAGTCGAATCGAAAGAACTAATATAACGAACACAAGAGATCGCGACGATCGAATCCCCAAATCCGTCCTCCAATCCAACCGCAAGGAACGAAGAAAGCCAAGAACTGCGCGGGCGAGCGATATGGGTGGTGGCAATGCGGATGCGTTCCGTCGCGTCGAGCGCGTCCGCCGCGAGGTGCGTCCATCAATGAATGATCAATCCCCTAGCGCCGCCCTCCCCCTCGTTTCTCTTCCTTCCTGTGATGCCCCGGGATCGACCATTGCTCCGGCTAAAGAACTCGCGCTACTGCTGCTAAATCGAAACTTGTAGGGCAAAAAACAACAACAACAGTAATAATCTACTTCTACTAGTAACTCTCGGATTCGTCAGTGCGATCGAAACTTCTTGTCAAACCTCGTTGTTTGGGTTCTCTGTTGTATTTTTTTGATATACACAAAACGTTCAAAGTTGTGAAACTTCTTGTAGGGTTTCATGTATAGGTGATGATGGTTAGAACTGTGAATTCAACAAATTAGTAAAGGATTCAAGCAATTGCAGATCAATTTCTTTTGTGTGTGGACTGCATTACTTGCTCATATTTAATTTAACAATATTAATCTATTTGTTGGAACCAGTTCAATCGCCTTCACATCCAGACGCAAGGGACGACTGAACAGGTGCGAGCTGTGCTACTGTTTAAAGTTTAATTGGCCAGAACAGTGGCGGATCTACAGGGTATGCCGTATATGCCGCGGCATACCCTGCGATCCACCGGCCGTGCGTAGTAGGAGCACATGTAAAACGAAAGTCATCTAGTATATTACAGACGTGGATGCATCTGCTCGTGCATGCGTTGGTCACCTACGTTTGACGAGTGGACGACTACTAGACGCCGATACGCTAGGCCTCGGCCCCCAAGGCCAAGCGCAGTACGCCGATCAGCGGTTGCAGCGGCGTCGCGCCTCACGCGGAGCCGTGGGACCCTGCCGTCCAGGTCAAATAATGTGAAGAGATTTCTCATTTGCATGTTGCACTTGCATGAATAATCTTTGATTCTTTGTAAAAGAACCTTATCTGGTGTTCGCTGTCCACATATTAGTGAGTTATATTTGTATAGTAGTTCATGCAAATTTACAACTTAATCTAAATACTTGCCATTTTTATTGCTTATATATCGAATTGAGTTGTAAATTTTATAATTATATTTACAAGGTTGATGAATGGATTTATTTGAAATACATGTAATTTTTTTTTGTTTAGCATACCCTTTAAAAAAATTCTAGATCCGCCACTGGGCCAGAACAATTACTTATTTTAGATTAGCTATAAAATAAGTTATACACTAGTGAAATACTTTTATCCTGCAAATATATCTTTGCCTTTTTAAGCTTGCCTTATTTATCTATGGACTGGATTATTTGATTTACTGCTTTCTAACCTTGCTCAATTTTTTCTTTGAATCAGTTCAATTCATCTTTCTTGGATCCACAAGCTATGCCTCAACAGGTATGTTTTTATGTTGTTGTGTGTAATAGTCTGGTGTCGACAAATGTCGGTAGCCACACACTTTATGTCATAATAATCATTAAAAGATTACTAACTTACAAATATAGTTTACCACTTTACCCTGCTGTCTTTGTTAAAAACCGGTGAAATATTTTTATCCTGCAATGGCTTCCCCTTTCCGGCTTCCTTTATCTCTGTGGGCTGGATTATTTGTTGGTAACTACTACAAACTTTATATCATTATAAACACTCTAATGTCTCTGACTTGCAAATATAGTTTACGCTGCTGTTTTTAATTTTTAAGGACCCTTGTCTTTAATTTGCCTTTACAGGATCTTTTTCAGTATGCATCCAGACTTAAATGTCTAGATTGTTGCTTGCTAACCATATTCATTTGTGTGCATCAGTTCAGTTGTTTCAATCGCCTTGTGTTCCAGCCACACACTACGACTTAACTGATGACTCAAGAGGTATAACTTTTCTTTTTTTATTATTATTTGCTCTGTGCCTGCACTCTTCACGTATTGATATAAATATCGTGTAAACATTAATTTTTACCTCAGGTTACTCTCTTCGTTCGGCGTGTTTACGTTGCTGGCCTTCCGCCATCTGCTAACGAACAGGTCCGTCCTTTCTTTTTTAACCTCAATGTGGGGAAAATCAACTATGCATATACAGCCTAATAAATAAACAAACTTATGCATCGTTCCAAATAATCTGCGACTGTTGTCTAAATTCGATTCCTTTCTGCAGACAATTGGAGTATTCTTTAATCAAGCCATGGCTGTTATTGGAGGAAACACTGCTGGTCCCGGTGATGCTGTCTGTAGCGTCTGCATGAACCATGAACAAAGATCTGCTTTAGTGGAATTCAGAGTGGCTGAGGAAGCAAGCAATGCAATGGCTCTGGATGGCATTTTGTTTGAAGGGGTGCCAGTGAAGGTTAGAAGGCCCAGCTGCCTTGGGCCCGAGCCAGCCAAGCTGCAAACTGAATCTTGCTGCAGTTGGACTAACAGCAGGATCAGCCGGAGGAGGGTTAGAAGATCCTGACCGTATTTTTGTGGGTGGCCTTCCCTATTTCTACTCTGAAGCTCAAGTCCGGGAGTTGCTTGAATCATTTGGGCCTCTTCGAGGGTTTGAGCTTGTGACAGATAGGGGAACCTGTAACTCAAAGGGCTATGCATTCTGTGTTTACATGGATACCACTGTCACTGACATCGCTTGTGCTGCACTAAATGGTATCAAGATGGGTGACAAAACCCTTATTGTCAGACGAGCAAACCAGGGGGCATCTCAGCCCAGACCAGAGCAGGAAAGTATCCTATTGCAGGCACAGCAACAGGTGCAATTGCAGGTATATATAGACCAGCTAGTTGATTGCCATACTAGGCACCTATAAGTTTATTCTCTAGCGTGCCATTTACATTTACGATGTGCCCTTGTTGTGTTCTGACAGAAATATGTTCGTGCTTTGTGTACAGAAACTTGCCAATCCAGTTGATGCGGCCCCTACAACGGTGGTTTGCCTCGGCCAGGTGGTTAGTGCAGATGAATTGAAAGATGATGAAAAGTATGAGGACATCATGGATGACATGAGGCAAGAAGCATGCAGATATGGTATATCATTTATTCGCTTTTCTGGTTCTTCAATTTGGTCTCAGTAGTACATCCACCTTCTGCTTGTATTTTATTTATCCTCTATTACATGTATTTCCAAGGAATTATTGCACCCAACTTTGTTATGTTTATGCACTAATCACAAGAAAAATTACCTTTTGATCAGGTAATCTGGTGAAAGTTGTGATCCCACGTCCTGACCCCAGTGGACACCCAGTCACAGGAATCGGAAAGGTGAACCTCGTGTTATGCTGACTTCTAAGGTTTTTGTTTTGCAGACATTCTGTGTGATGGCAAATGATCTCTAATGCAAGATTTTTCTGTTGCAGGTGTTCTTGGAATATGCAGACGTCTACAGTTCCACCAGAGCAAAGATGGCCTTGCATGGAAGGAAATTTGATGGGAAGTCAGTGGTGGCAAAATACTATCCTGAGCTAAAGTTTGCCAATTTGGATTCCGATGGGTAATTGTACCAAGATTCTGGAAGGGTGAAAAACAACGATAATTTGCACGTATATCTTTACATGTATGTAGACATATTGTTTGCACGAACAATGGTTTGTTCTCTTACAGTACCAAACTAACATTTTGACCCTGGATTTATACGGATCCACAAGAGGTTGTGTGAATATTGGTTGAGTGGATTGCACAAAGTTGGTATAAATTTTTACTTTCTTAATTAGCTAGCCTTCAGTTTGATGAGCATAGGTGTTTCGCTCATTTTGCCTCTAGTTTCTTAATGTATTTTTCCTTGGTGATAACCACAGACCACAACAAATAGAGGAGCGTGCGTGGCGCCTGTTATTCGAAGCAAGGGGAACTGTGGGTACTAAGGTTGTGTGTTTGACTTCGATCCATGGCAAGGCGCAGAGAAAAAAATTTGGTGCAGTCTCCCTGCACCGGCGCCTTCGTGCAGGCCTAGCTCAATTGGAAGCCACATGTCCTAGAAAATCCATCACACGGGCCTGCATCAAGGTGCCAGTGTAGGGAGGCTCACACAAGGCAACCACATGTGGCTTTGAGTGTTCTCCTTCATTTCCACAAGAAATACATGAATATGCAACCCCCAAGAATTGGCTCAAACCTCTCGCGTTACAACCCGTACCACTACACCTCGAAGTCACTTGTGACCGCTGCATATAGACACTTAATCCGTTTACAATCTTGTTAATTTTTTTATTGAGAAAGCATTTTATTAACTCAAGTTATTTATACATAAAGTATCTTGTTAATTTATTAGAGTATTTCGCTTATTCTATAGTTGTTTAGTGATTATGTGATTGGCATCATGAAGGCGAAAACGTGGGAGGAGATGCTGTTGAAGGCTAGACAGTCATCGGCAAAGATGAACTTTCGTCTTAATGAAACACGGGCCTTAAACCCCGTTCGCGAAAAAAAAATCGGCAAAGATGAAGGTCTTGCTCTTATAGCAGGAAGCTTTTACCAAGTGTTCCAACGGAAAAGCCTTTTTCGGAGGCGACTCCATTGGGTATCTCATACTTGCAGCCGTACCCCATGGTACCCTTGAGATACCTCGGAATGTGTTTTACAGCGGCCCAATGTTCTTTGCTTGGCGCCTCCATGTATCTGCTCAGAACACCGACTGAAAATGCCAAATCAGGACGAGTGTTAACAATATACCTCAGGCTGCTGATTATACTCCTGTATCCCGTAGGATCCATTGCCTCTCCATTCTTCAGCTTGCTCAGTTTCAGTTGACATTCCATTGGAGTATCACATGAGTTGCAGTTCCCCATTACAGCCACTTCTAGTATCTTTGCTGCATAGGAACTCTAACACAGAGTGATGCCATTTGCATCCTGCTTAACCTCTATGCCCAGGTAATAGCTTAAGAGCCCCAAATCACTCATGCTAAACTTCTTCTTCATCTCAGACTTGAAATTCTTGATGTCTTTCACATCTGGTCCAGAGATGATCAAATCATCGACATAAACCCCCACAAGCAGAAAAAAGTTCTTGCTATTTCTTCTGTAAACAGCGTGATCCAACTTGCTCCTGACAAACCCAAGAGCCACAAGTTCACGGTCAAGTTTTACATTCCACGCCGGTGGTGCCTGCTTCAAACCGTAGAGTGCCTTTTTCAACTTGAGCACCTTATCTCCATTGCCGACTACAAAACCTAGAGGCTGTTGCACGTACACGGTTTCAGAGAGATCACCATTCAAAAAGGCTGATTTTACGTCCATATGATGAACCTCCCATCCACCTTGAGCTGCAAGTGCCAACAACACCCGTACAGTTTCAATTCTGGCCACCGGAGCGAAAACCTCATCAAAATCCACTCCAAAACGTTGAGCATATCCTTTAGCTACTAGGCGTGCTTTATACTTGACCACATTCCCCTCAGGATCTTTCTTGACCTTGAAAACCCATTTCAGGGCAATCGCTTTGTGGTTGGGTGGCAACACACTGACATCCCAGGTTCGGTTAGCCTCAATCGCTTGCATTTCTGCCCGCATGGCTTGCCTCCGGCACTCCTCCGACATTGCCTCTTGTACTGATCTAGGTTCCTCAGTAGCAACAAGGCAGAGTCCACTATATTTAAAATCCTGAATTTCTTCAGTATCATCCAGCAGATCAACGATCGTTCTGTACCGGAGTGGAGCACCTTCTGAATCCACGGACTGAGTAGTGGGTGGTGAGGCCGACTATATCAATGTTGTACCCGAATTGGAGTTAGGAGTCCCCGGTGGTGTGTTTGATGCACCCCCTGCTGATGGAATTGATGCAACAGGCGAAACCGGCTCGAAATCGTGCTTCCTCAGATCTCGTTGCCAAACCGGGAACACTGTCAGTGTCATCCCACTGAACCTGAAACGTATCAGTTTTCTCCGCTGCCTCTTTCGCCTTGCTGTCTTCTTTCCCTTCCCAATTCCATGGCTTCTTCTCATCAAAGATCACATCACGAGTCACCATGAGCTTGTCCTTCACTGGATCATAAATACAATAACCTTTTGTCCCCGGCTCATAGCCAAAGAACACACCTGGGGTTGATCTGTTAGTTAACTTGCTTATTCCCAGGCCGGCCTTCTTTGCATAATCAACACAGCCAAACGTCCTCAAATGCTTGATCCCAGGTTTTCTGCCAAACCAAGCCTCATGAGGAGTCATACCACTCAAACTCTTAGTCGGAGTGCGATTGAGAATATATACTGCTGTTTTCACAGCCTCCCCCCAGAACCGGGGTGGTACTCCCATACTCTTTAGTAAACACCTCGCCATCTCCACTATCATCTGATTCCTCCACTCCACAACACCATTCTGTTGCGGAGAATAGGGCATAGTTGTGTTGTGCTTGATGCCATGCTCACTGCAGAACACCACAAATGCCCCGGAGTTGAACTCGCCACCGCGGTCCAATTCAGCCGCTACCCTAAACTTTTTGAAATATGGCAGCGCTTCATCTTTTCCCGCCAGCAATTCCAACCACATATAGCGGCTGTGATCATCAACCATGATCATGAAATAGGACTTGCCTCCAGGTGTGATTGGCGTGATCGGGCCACAGAGATCCGTGTGCACCAGCTCGAGTCCAGCAGACGCATGCCACGGCGAAGCTTGAGGAAATGGCACACGGTGCTGCTTCCCAAGGGCGCAGCCATCGCACACTTGTTCCACCTTCTTGATTAACGACAGTCCGTCTACCATCTCCTTGACACCGAGTTCATGCAGGGCCCTGAAATTCAAATGACCGTATCGTGCATGCTGTTGGAGTTGTTCCAAATTCACTGCAAGATATAGGCCGGGCTTCTGACGGAGCGAAGCGGAGGCCCGTAAAAGCCGAAGGCTGGTACGGTACATATATACCCTTGCTAGGGTTTCTTGGAGACTTGATTCTCTTGTAAGCCGCCGTAGGCGTGTAACCCAAAACTCTTGAGATAGTGAGATTGTTGCTGGCTGGTGCCCGTGGTTTTTCCCCTTCGCATTGGAGGGGTTTTCCACGTTAAATCGTGTGTCTCCGCTGTGATTGATTCTTGTTTTACTTCATATTCCATACGTCGTTCATAACAAGTGGTACCAGAGCTTCGGTTGCTGTAGGGTTCATGACGACGTCGATGAAGTTCGATCTTCCGCTGCTGAACTACGACACGCGGTTCTCGCTATGGCAAGTCAAGATGAGGGGAATTCTGGCGCAGACTCATGACTACGATGAGGCGCTGGATAAATTCGGCAAGAGTAAAGCCAATTGGACTCCTGAGGAGATCCGCAAGGATCAGAAGGCTCTCGCCCTAATTCAGTTACATCTTCATAATGATATTTTGCAGGAGTGTTTGAAAGAGAAAACTGCTGCAGAACTATGGCTGAAACTGGAATCGATCTGTATGTGTAAGGATCTAACCAGTAAGATGCAGATGAAGATGAAGTTGTTCACTCTGAAGATGAAGGAGGAGGATTCGGTGATGACCCACATCGCTGAATTCAAGAAGATCGTGGCCGACCTAGTGTCGATGGAGGTGAAGTATGATGATGAGGACTTAGGTCTTCTACTCGTGCATCATCAACGCTTGTCTCGCCAAGACCGCGCCTTGATCCGACGACTCCCCCGTCGGCTCAACCACCTCCCACACACCCTGATCCTCCATAATCGCCTGGACCCGAATGCTCCAACTCGTGTAGTTGGTGGAGGTGAGCAGCAGATACTGGATCTGGCCGCCATCGCCTCCGCCGCCGGTTCCCCGATCTCCCATGGTGGATCGACTCGACGCGTTGCATGTGATTTAGTGGCTCCGATACTAGATCTTGGGTGTTCGAGATCTGGGTGAACATTAAGCTTAGGGGGGAGATTGTTAGCAAAGCTTGTGTTCACGAGTGATGTGAGAACAGTGGTGAAGTCGTTTTATGAAAAGATTTAGCAGAATTTAAATAAAGGAGTTGGCGGGAACGGTTGCTAGAAGAGCAGGAGCGGGGTGACCACGCTCATGGCGTTAGGCTGACGACGATGTGTGTTTCTGTCAATATGTATCGTGTTGTAATTTAAATTCGGGTGTTGTAACCGTGTGTGTGGGCTGCTGGTATAAGTAGCGGGTTGTACTAGGTGTGAGTTAGCGCCTGGGATACATTGTAATCGTGTCTGTACTTGAACTTGTGAGTAGTGAAAAGGGGCACTGTCAACCCTGGTGACAGTTGCCAGTTCGCCGAGTTCTTGTGCGTTCCACTGCGCGATCTTGATTTCTAGGACTAGCCACCGTGCAATTGTGTGTGATTTGTGATCCTCTAAGCCAACAGTTGTCAGGGCCATCATGAGGTTCAGGCCCGTGCCATTGAAGGAGTTCGTCGCGTCCCTGCGAGGCTGTCTGCAGGACCGCAAGGATCGCCACGAGAAGCCGTTCGTCATGGATGACAGCTACGGGCCGCCGCACCTCCTGGGCCTCCTCCGGCACTACATCGTCGGTAGAAGCGACGTCAAGCTGCCAGCCCTACCAGAGACCGAGTCCATGTCGTTCTCTGTGAGCGCCATCGAGCTCGCCGAGATCGGCGTCACGCTGACAGCCAGCAAGACTAGTGAGCTCGTCCACATGGGCGTAAACAAGAAAGGGAACCTCTTTGCTGAGCTCTCCCTAGCACCGCTGTCGCTGGACGACACGCGCGCCAGCGTGCTCCTCAACATGGCGGCTCTGGAGCTGTGCGTGACCTCGAGCTTCCACGACGCCGACGACGAGGCGTCGGCCGTCTGCTCGTACCTGCTCCTCCTCGGCATGCTCGTGGACAGGGAGGAGGACGTGCACGAGCTGCGGGCAAGGCGCGTCCTACAGGGAGGAGGAGGGCTCAGCAATACGAAGACGCTCAGCTTCCTGACCAGCGTCCAGGGACTGCGCCATGGATCACGCTACGTCCGCATCATGGAGGAGATCGAGGACTACAAGGTGAACAGGAGGACAAGGACCAAACTGCACGCGTTTGTTTACAGGAATGTGAAAGTCATCGTCGCTGTCATATCCGCCATTGGTGCGCTTGTCAGTATCATCGGCACAATCAGGTTTCTCAAATCTGGATAAGGTGCATTGGTCTACGATGCTGCCAGTGCGAGATGATCATCAAAATGTTGCTAGTTTCCTTGGTAATTAAAATTATTCCCTGGATCGATCTGGATCCCATTTGCAGTAAAATGCAATGTGTTGCCTTCTTTCTGACTCTCTAGCTAGTGTGTTCAGAACCTGACAGTACTATTGTCTATTCTATCAGTTGGCCGCGGAATCTTCTAGTTGGCCGCACACCATTGTTGCTTTGCCAATCCGGTAATTTCCCATTCTTTCTTCCTGCAATCGTGCTGCGTTCTCTTCTTTGAATAAATATCAACTTGGTGCAAATTGTAACATGGAGTTGATACGAATTACGATATACAATATGGTTAGTGGTAGTTCTACATCTTATGGTCAGTGAGATATGGCTATTTATAGAAGGTAGCACCTACCATATGACTACGTCTGGATGCATCGACATTGAAGTATATATTATACCCCAACTTGGACTAGTTTTGAGCAAGCTTGAGCTGTTGTTCAGCTACTTTCTTTTTTATAGTACGGATACGTGGTGGATCTCCGATATATAGTATAGTTTAATAATTGGGTACCATTCAAAATACTAAAATTTCGGAAAATGTTTGTAGGAATTTTAAATGATAATGAAATTATAATCTCCCACCCCTGCAATTCACATTGTTGTGATAAATTCGAAAAAAGTTTTGGTTTGTTGCAGAAAAGTGTTCTTCCTCCTAGCAGCAGATTATGTAGCAATGGCGTATATATGATTTTCTCCAATGGTCGTGGTCCATCTTAAAGTTGCCATTTTAATTTTAATTCTGTATAAAAGTAGCAATGCTAGCAGCATCCTCCGGAGCCCTATGGAAGTGTTTGTCAATTGACACATGTTAGAACACCTCACCCAACTTCTACAGTGATAAAATCACATCATACATGCACGCACACTCACCCAACTCCACAACGGTCTAGACAAAAAGATCGTTGAGCCGGCTCGATGGCTTGATTCAAAAGTACTTCAATTGAATTCATTTTCCCTTTTAAATAAAAATGACATGATTTTGAATGACTTTTGTCTATGGCTCAGCTTGTTTAGCACAATATTCAAGACTATCAATTGATAAAGGCAGTGGCAATGAATTTCTTTTGCGCCCTTTGTATGGCCTTATAATGTTATAATTGACATTTGCGTGGAACATTTGTGTGGTTACACGATAATGTGATAAGTGGCATGTTTCTATTAGAAACAAAACATGAAGATGGACTTATTCCACTTATCTAGAAGAATGTTCATCTTTTCTTTATTTCACTTTTGTTTTGTTTATTTTGTTTAAATCCACTATTTTTTTTCTTCAGTTTCTCCATGGCATATTTTTTTATATTTTCTATCCTCTAGTTTCTTTATTTTATTTTCTGTTTTCCTCATGTTTTAAATTTAGTTTTTTTTGTCCTTGATCCTATCTTCCAAATTTATTTTTCTTCCTATCTAGCAATTACTACTATTTTCAAATGTAGTCTCATCATAATAGGTTTCTCTTTGTTTTCTAATATCTTTGTAAGCTCCTCTTGTTAATAATTAATTCTTCGTGACAATCCTGGGATTTAAAATAATTTTCTATTTTTATGGCCGTTTTTTATTTTCTGAAAAAAATATTTTTTGGGAGCAGATTATGTCATGGACCGTGCCTATAAACTGATTTCTTATCTTCACTCCTTTCTGGGCTATAATTTTATTCGCTACGAAAAACTAACTTGATGTGTAAAGTAAACGGTATAAATTTTAGCTCATATGTACACGGTACAATAATAGTATAATAAATAACTATTTAGTATTTACTATTTAGCAATTTTACTCAGGGATCCAACGAGGACTCTCTGCTTCTGAAGGATTTTGTTATGAGCCGAAACTTGGATCCAAACGGGGGCCTATAGTGCCTAGTCGGGTGGGCTCGGACGAGACAAATTAATGGACCGGCCTGCTCAGTGAATCCGGATGATCCTGGCAACTGTAATTGTAACCCAATCGGGATCGTCGGCTACGAAGCGGAATAAAACCTCACCTGATTTCATCTCAGATCGAATCGAGTCGAATCGAAAGAACTAATATAACGAACACAAGAGATCGCGACGATCGAATCCCCAAATCCGTCCTCCAATCCAACCGCAAGGAACGAAGAAAGCCAAGAACTGCGCGGGCGAGCGATATGGGTGGTGGCAATGCGGATGCGTTCCGTCGCGTCGAGCGCGTCCGCCGCGAGGTGCGTCCATCAATGAATGATCAATCCCCTAGCGCCGCCCTCCCCCTCGTTTCTCTTCCTTCCTGTGATGCCCCGGGATCGACCATTGCTCCGGCTAAAGAACTCGCGCTACTGCTGCTAAATCGAAACTTGTAGGGCAAAAAACAACAACAACAGTAATAATCTACTTCTACTAGTAACTCTCGGATTCGTCAGTGCGATCGAAACTTCTTGTCAAACCTCGTTGTTTGGGTTCTCTGTTGTATTTTTTTGATATACACAAAACGTTCAAAGTTGTGAAACTTCTTGTAGGGTTTCATGTATAGGTGATGATGGTTAGAACTGTGAATTCAACAAATTAGTAAAGGATTCAAGCAATTGCAGATCAATTTCTTTTGTGTGTGGACTGCATTACTTGCTCATATTTAATTTAACAATATTAATCTATTTGTTGGAACCAGTTCAATCGCCTTCACATCCAGACGCAAGGGACGACTGAACAGGTGCGAGCTGTGCTACTGTTTAAAGTTTAATTGGCCAGAACAGTGGCGGATCTACAGGGTATGCCGTATATGCCGCGGCATACCCTGCGATCCACCGGCCGTGCGTAGTAGGAGCACATGTAAAACGAAAGTCATCTAGTATATTACAGACGTGGATGCATCTGCTCGTGCATGCGTTGGTCACCTACGTTTGACGAGTGGACGACTACTAGACGCCGATACGCTAGGCCTCGGCCCCCAAGGCCAAGCGCAGTACGCCGATCAGCGGTTGCAGCGGCGTCGCGCCTCACGCGGAGCCGTGGGACCCTGCCGTCCAGGTCAAATAATGTGAAGAGATTTCTCATTTGCATGTTGCACTTGCATGAATAATCTTTGATTCTTTGTAAAAGAACCTTATCTGGTGTTCGCTGTCCACATATTAGTGAGTTATATTTGTATAGTAGTTCATGCAAATTTACAACTTAATCTAAATACTTGCCATTTTTATTGCTTATATATCGAATTGAGTTGTAAATTTTATAATTATATTTACAAGGTTGATGAATGGATTTATTTGAAATACATGTAATTTTTTTTTGTTTAGCATACCCTTTAAAAAAATTCTAGATCCGCCACTGGGCCAGAACAATTACTTATTTTAGATTAGCTATAAAATAAGTTATACACTAGTGAAATACTTTTATCCTGCAAATATATCTTTGCCTTTTTAAGCTTGCCTTATTTATCTATGGACTGGATTATTTGATTTACTGCTTTCTAACCTTGCTCAATTTTTTCTTTGAATCAGTTCAATTCATCTTTCTTGGATCCACAAGCTATGCCTCAACAGGTATGTTTTTATGTTGTTGTGTGTAATAGTCTGGTGTCGACAAATGTCGGTAGCCACACACTTTATGTCATAATAATCATTAAAAGATTACTAACTTACAAATATAGTTTACCACTTTACCCTGCTGTCTTTGTTAAAAACCGGTGAAATATTTTTATCCTGCAATGGCTTCCCCTTTCCGGCTTCCTTTATCTCTGTGGGCTGGATTATTTGTTGGTAACTACTACAAACTTTATATCATTATAAACACTCTAATGTCTCTGACTTGCAAATATAGTTTACGCTGCTGTTTTTAATTTTTAAGGACCCTTGTCTTTAATTTGCCTTTACAGGATCTTTTTCAGTATGCATCCAGACTTAAATGTCTAGATTGTTGCTTGCTAACCATATTCATTTGTGTGCATCAGTTCAGTTGTTTCAATCGCCTTGTGTTCCAGCCACACACTACGACTTAACTGATGACTCAAGAGGTATAACTTTTCTTTTTTTATTATTATTTGCTCTGTGCCTGCACTCTTCACGTATTGATATAAATATCGTGTAAACATTAATTTTTACCTCAGGTTACTCTCTTCGTTCGGCGTGTTTACGTTGCTGGCCTTCCGCCATCTGCTAACGAACAGGTCCGTCCTTTCTTTTTTAACCTCAATGTGGGGAAAATCAACTATGCATATACAGCCTAATAAATAAACAAACTTATGCATCGTTCCAAATAATCTGCGACTGTTGTCTAAATTCGATTCCTTTCTGCAGACAATTGGAGTATTCTTTAATCAAGCCATGGCTGTTATTGGAGGAAACACTGCTGGTCCCGGTGATGCTGTCTGTAGCGTCTGCATGAACCATGAACAAAGATCTGCTTTAGTGGAATTCAGAGTGGCTGAGGAAGCAAGCAATGCAATGGCTCTGGATGGCATTTTGTTTGAAGGGGTGCCAGTGAAGGTTAGAAGGCCCAGCTGCCTTGGGCCCGAGCCAGCCAAGCTGCAAACTGAATCTTGCTGCAGTTGGACTAACAGCAGGATCAGCCGGAGGAGGGTTAGAAGATCCTGACCGTATTTTTGTGGGTGGCCTTCCCTATTTCTACTCTGAAGCTCAAGTCCGGGAGTTGCTTGAATCATTTGGGCCTCTTCGAGGGTTTGAGCTTGTGACAGATAGGGGAACCTGTAACTCAAAGGGCTATGCATTCTGTGTTTACATGGATACCACTGTCACTGACATCGCTTGTGCTGCACTAAATGGTATCAAGATGGGTGACAAAACCCTTATTGTCAGACGAGCAAACCAGGGGGCATCTCAGCCCAGACCAGAGCAGGAAAGTATCCTATTGCAGGCACAGCAACAGGTGCAATTGCAGGTATATATAGACCAGCTAGTTGATTGCCATACTAGGCACCTATAAGTTTATTCTCTAGCGTGCCATTTACATTTACGATGTGCCCTTGTTGTGTTCTGACAGAAATATGTTCGTGCTTTGTGTACAGAAACTTGCCAATCCAGTTGATGCGGCCCCTACAACGGTGGTTTGCCTCGGCCAGGTGGTTAGTGCAGATGAATTGAAAGATGATGAAAAGTATGAGGACATCATGGATGACATGAGGCAAGAAGCATGCAGATATGGTATATCATTTATTCGCTTTTCTGGTTCTTCAATTTGGTCTCAGTAGTACATCCACCTTCTGCTTGTATTTTATTTATCCTCTATTACATGTATTTCCAAGGAATTATTGCACCCAACTTTGTTATGTTTATGCACTAATCACAAGAAAAATTACCTTTTGATCAGGTAATCTGGTGAAAGTTGTGATCCCACGTCCTGACCCCAGTGGACACCCAGTCACAGGAATCGGAAAGGTGAACCTCGTGTTATGCTGACTTCTAAGGTTTTTGTTTTGCAGACATTCTGTGTGATGGCAAATGATCTCTAATGCAAGATTTTTCTGTTGCAGGTGTTCTTGGAATATGCAGACGTCTACAGTTCCACCAGAGCAAAGATGGCCTTGCATGGAAGGAAATTTGATGGGAAGTCAGTGGTGGCAAAATACTATCCTGAGCTAAAGTTTGCCAATTTGGATTCCGATGGGTAATTGTACCAAGATTCTGGAAGGGTGAAAAACAACGATAATTTGCACGTATATCTTTACATGTATGTAGACATATTGTTTGCACGAACAATGGTTTGTTCTCTTACAGTACCAAACTAACATTTTGACCCTGGATTTATACGGATCCACAAGAGGTTGTGTGAATATTGGTTGAGTGGATTGCACAAAGTTGGTATAAATTTTTACTTTCTTAATTAGCTAGCCTTCAGTTTGATGAGCATAGGTGTTTCGCTCATTTTGCCTCTAGTTTCTTAATGTATTTTTCCTTGGTGATAACCACAGACCACAACAAATAGAGGAGCGTGTGTGGCGCCTGTTATTCGAAGCAAGGGGAACTGTGGGTACTAAGGTTGTGTGTTTGACTTCGATCCATGGCAAGGCGCAGAGAAAAAAATTTGGTGCAGTCTCCCTGCACCGGCGCCTTCGTGCAGGCCTAGCTCAATTGGAAGCCACATGTCCTAGAAAATCCATCACACGGGCCTGCATCAAGGTGCCAGTGTAGGGAGGCTCACACAAGGCAACCACATGTGGCTTTGAGTGTTCTCCTTCATTTCCACAAGAAATACATGAATATGCAACCCCCAAGAATTGGCTCAAACCTCTCGCGTTACAACCCGTACCACTACACCTCGAAGTCACTTGTGACCGCTGCATATAGACACTTAATCCGTTTACAATCTTGTTAATTTTTTTATTGAGAAAGCATTTTATTAACTCAAGTTATTTATACATAAAGTATCTTGTTAATTTATTAGAGTATTTCGCTTATTCTATAGTTGTTTAGTGATTATGTGATTGGCATCATGAAGGCGAAAACGTGGGAGGAGAGGCTGTTGAAGGCTAGACAGTCATCGGCAAAGATGAACTTTCGTCTTAATGAAACACGGGCCTTAAACCCCGTTCGCGAAAAAAAAAATCAGCAAAGATGAAGGTCTTGCTCTTATAGCAGGAAGCTTTTACCAAGTGTTCCAACGGAAAAGCCTTTTTCAGAGGCGAGTCCATTGGGTATCTCGACCTTGCTCTCGGTCATACCTGTTATTGTTCAAAGCTATCCACAGGGTCTTTGGCGCGGAGATCATCGACGCAAGTAACACTCCGCTCCTGGCCACCTGAGCAGCAAGGTCCATTGGGTATCTCGACCTTGCTCTCGGTCATGATGCACCGGATTCCTGCTGAGTGCTATCGCAGACATATTATCCATGTGCAGCTTCACCGTCGTCTCAATCATTCCCAGCATATCTGCAATCAGCCGGCTTAGCCATATGCCTTGACAAGCTGCTGCCGCCGCTGCCACATACTCCGCTTCACAGGAAGACAAGGCAACAATCCTTTGCTTCTGTGACGCCCAGGTAACAAGACTGCTCCCAAGGAAATAGCCAACACCCATAGTGCTCTTCCTATCCTCGATATCTCCAGCAAAGTCACTGTCGCTGTACCCAACTAGAAATGGTTTCAGCTCAGCTCCCCTCTCATAGTTGCAGCCGTACCCCATGGTACCCTTGAGATACCTCGGAATGTGTTTTACAGCGGCCCAATGTTCTTTGCTTGGCGCCTCCATGTATCTGCTCAGAACACCGACTGAAAATGCCAAATCAGGACGAGTGTTAACAATATACCTCAGGCTGCTGATTATACTCCTGTATCCCGTAGGATCCATTGCCTCTCCATTCTTCAGCTTGCTCAGTTTCAGTTGACATTCCATTGGAGTATCACATGAGTTGCAGTTCCCCATTACAGCCACTTCTAGTATCTTTGCTGCATAGGAACTCTAACACAGAGTGATGCCATTTGCATCCTGCTTAACCTCTATGCCCAGGTAATAGCTTAAGAGCCCCAAATCACTCATGCTAAACTTCTTCTTCATCTCAGACTTGAAATTCTTGATGTCTTTCACATCTGGTCCAGAGATGATCAAATCATCGACATAAACCCCCACAAGCAGAAAAAAGTTCTTGCTATTTCTTCTGTAAACAGCGTGATCCAACTTGCTCCTGACAAACCCAAGAGCCACAAGTTCACGGTCAAGTTTTACATTCCACGCCGGTGGTGCCTGCTTCAAACCGTAGAGTGCCTTTTTCAACTTGAGCACCTTATCTCCATTGCCGACTACAAAACCTAGAGGCTGTTGCACGTACACGGTTTCAGAGAGATCACCATTCAAAAAGGCTGATTTTACGTCCATATGATGAACCTCCCATCCACCTTGAGCTGCAAGTGCCAACAACACCCGTACAGTTTCAATTCTGGCCACCGGAGCGAAAACCTCATCAAAATCCACTCCAAAACGTTGAGCATATCCTTTAGCTACTAGGCGTGCTTTATACTTGACCACATTCCCCTCAGGATCTTTCTTGACCTTGAAAACCCATTTCAGGGCAATCGCTTTGTGGTTGGGTGGCAACACACTGACATCCCAGGTTCGGTTAGCCTCAATCGCTTGCATTTCTGCCCGCATGGCTTGCCTCCGGCACTCCTCCGACATTGCCTCTTGTACTGATCTAGGTTCCTCAGTAGCAACAAGGCAGAGTCCACTATATTTAAAATCCTGAATTTCTTCAGTATCATCCAGCAGATCAACGATCGTTCTGTACCGGAGTGGAGCACCTTCTGAATCCACGGACTGAGTAGTGGGTGGTGAGGCCGACTATATCAATGTTGTACCCGAATTGGAGTTAGGAGTCCCCGGTGGTGTGTTTGATGCACCCCCTGCTGATGGAATTGATGCAACAGGCGAAACCGGCTCGAAATCGTGCTTCCTCAGATCTCGTTGCCAAACCGGGAACACTGTCAGTGTCATCCCACTGAACCTGAAACGTATCAGTTTTCTCCGCTGCCTCTTTCGCCTTGCTGTCTTCTTTCCCTTCCCAATTCCATGGCTTCTTCTCATCAAAGATCACATCACGAGTCACCATGAGCTTGTCCTTCACTGGATCATAAATACAATAACCTTTTGTCCCCGGCTCATAGCCAAAGAACACACCTGGGGTTGATCTGTTAGTTAACTTGCTTATTCCCAGGCCGGCCTTCTTTGCATAATCAACACAGCCAAACGTCCTCAAATGCTTGATCCCAGGTTTTCTGCCAAACCAAGCCTCATGAGGAGTCATACCACTCAAACTCTTAGTCGGAGTGCGATTGAGAATATATACTGCTGTTTTCACAGCCTCCCCCCAGAACCGGGGTGGTACTCCCATACTCTTTAGTAAACACCTCGCCATCTCCACTATCATCTGATTCCTCCACTCCACAACACCATTCTGTTGCGGAGAATAGGGCATAGTTGTGTTGTGCTTGATGCCATGCTCACTGCAGAACACCACAAATGCCCCGGAGTTGAACTCGCCACCGCGGTCCAATTCAGCCGCTACCCTAAACTTTTTGAAATATGGCAGCGCTTCATCTTTTCCCGCCAGCAATTCCAACCACATATAGCGGCTGTGATCATCAACCACGATCATGAAATAGGACTTGCCTCCAGGTGTGATTGGCGTGATCGGGCCACAGAGATCCGTGTGCACCAGCTCGAGTCCAGCAGACGCATGCCACGGCGAAGCTTGAGGAAATGGCACACGGTGCTGCTTCCCAAGGGCGCAGCCATCGCACACTTGTTCCACCTTCTTGATTAACGACAGTCCGTCTACCATCTCCTTGACACCGAGTTCATGCAGGGCCCTGAAATTCAAATGACCGTATCGTGCATGCTGTTGGAGTTGTTCCAAATTCACTGCAAGATATAGGCCGAGCTTCTGACGGAGCGAAGCGGAGGCCCGTAAAAGCCGAAGGCTGGTACGGTACATATATACCCTTGCTAGGGTTTCTTGGAGACTTGATTCTCTTGTAAGCCGCCGTAGGCGTGTAACCCAAAACTCTTGAGATAGTGAGATTGTTGCTGGCTGGTGCCCGTGGTTTTTCCCCTTCGCATTGGAGGGGTTTTCCACGTTAAATCGTGTGTCTCCGCTGTGATTGATTCTTGTTTTACTTCATATTCCATACGTCGTTCATAACAAGTGGTACCGGAGCTTCGGTTGCTGTAGGGTTCATGACGACGTCGATGAAGTTCGATCTTCCGCTGCTGAACTACGACACGCGGTTCTCGCTATGGCAAGTCAAGATGAGGGGAATTCTGGCGCAGACTCATGACTACGATGAGGCGCTGGATAAATTCGGCAAGAGTAAAGCCAATTGGACTCCTGAGGAGATCCGCAAGGATCAGAAGGCTCTCGCCCTAATTCAGTTACATCTTCATAATGATATTTTGCAGGAGTGTTTGAAAGAGAAAACTGCTGCAGAACTATGGCTGAAACTGGAATCGATCTGTATGTGTAAGGATCTAACCAGTAAGATGCAGATGAAGATGAAGTTGTTCACTCTGAAGATGAAGGAGGAGGATTCGGTGATGACCCACATCGCTGAATTCAAGAAGATCGTGGCCGACCTAGTGTCGATGGAGGTGAAGTATGATGATGAGGACTTAGGTCTTCTACTGTTATGTTCTTTGCCAAATTCGTATGCAAATTTTCGTGACACCATACTTTTGAGCCGTGATGAACTAACCCTAAAGGAAGTTTATGAGGCTCTCCAGTCTAAGGAGAAGATGAAAGTTATGGTGCAGCATGACGGAACGTCGTCCTCAAAGGGCGAAGCTTTGCATGTGAGAGGCAGAACTGATAACAGATCCTCATATGATAGCAATGATGGTAGAAAGAACTACGAGAGGAGAGGCCGTTCAAAGTCCAAGTCGCATGGTAATAAAAAGTTCTGTGTTTATTGCAAGCTGACAAATCATAATGTTGAGGATTGCAGAAAAGTACAGAATAAGGAGAAGAGAAAAAACAAGTCGGCTGGTAAGGTCTCTGTTGCTGCTGCTGCGTCTGATGATGATTCTGGAGATTGTCTGATAGTGCTTGCTGGTTGTGTTGCTGGTCATGATGAATGGATTCTAGATTCCGCATGTTCATTTCATATTTGCACTAACAGAAATTGGTTTAGTTCATATAAGTCTGTGCAGAAAGGGGATGTTGTGCGGATGGGAGATGATAACCCATGTGATGTCGTGGGGATTGGATCAGTTCAGATCAAGACTGATGATGGCATGACACGCACGCTGAAAAACGTCAGGTATATACCAGGGATGTCCAGGAATCTTATCTCATTGAGCACGCTTGATGCAGAAGGTTACAAATATTCCGGTTCAGATGGTATTCTGAAGGTATCAAAAGGTTCTCTTGTCTGTTTGAAAGGTGATCTTAATTCTGCAAAGTTATATGTCCTTAGAGGGTGTACTTTACATGGTTCTGATTCCACTGCTGCTGCTGTTACTAATGATGAACCTAGTAAAACTAACCTTTGGCACATGCGTTTGGGACATATGAGTCACCATGGTATGGCAGATTTGATCAAGAGAAACCTACTGAAATGCTGCACTTCTAGTAAGATCAAGTTTTGTGAGCATTGCATTTTCGGCAAGCATAAGAGGGTACAGTTCAACACTTCTATTCACACCACCAAAGGTACTCTTGATTATGTTCATGCTGATTTATGGGGTCCTTCTAAGAAGCCCTCACTAGGTGGTGCTCGTTACATGCTTACAATTATTGATGATTACTCTAGAAGGGTTTGGCCTTATTTTCTAAAACAGAAAGATGATACTTTTGCTGCTTTTAAGAACTGGAAAGTAATGATAGAAAGACAAACTGAAAGGAAGGTAAAATTGCTTCGTACTGATAATGGTGGAGAATTTTGTTCGTATGCCTTTAATGATTATTGCAGACAGGAAGGCATTGTTTGGCATCACACCATACCCCATACTCCACAACAGAATGGTGTGGCAGAACGGATGAACAGAACCATTATCTCCAAGGCCCGTTGCATGTTGTCTCATGCAAGGATGAGCAAGCGTTTTTGGGCTGAAGCTGCTAATACTGCCTGTTACTTAATAAACAGGTCACCTTCTATTCCACTAAATAAGAAAACTCCTATTGAGGTATGGTCTGGTACACCTGCTGATTATTCACAGTTAAAAGTTTTTGGATGCACTGCTTATGCTCATGTTGACAATGGAAAATTAGAGCCTAGAGCTGTTAAGTGTCTTTTCCTTGGTTATGGTTCGAGAATCAAAGGCTATAAATTGTGGAATCCTGAAACAGGGAAGACTTTTATGAGCAGGAGTGTTGTATTCAATGAATCTGTGATGTTTACTGACAGTTTGCCCTCAGATCATGTTCCAGAAAAAGAGCTGCAGAGTATGCGCTTACAAGTGGAGCATGTTGATGATGATATAGGTGTGCAGGTGGAGCCTGCTGATGAGCAGGATGACCATAATAATGATGTTGCTGATGATGATGCTCATGATGATGTTCAGCAAACTCCTCCTAGTTTGCAGCTACAGGAGGAATTACCTATTGCTCAACGCAAGTCAACAAGGACAGTTGTACCTCCTAAACGTCTTATCGAAGAATGTAATTTGTCTTACTATGCTTTGAGTTGTGCTGAACAGGTGGAGAATGTTCATGAGCCAGCAACCTATAAAGAAGCTGTTCGTTGTGCTGATAGTGAGAATTGGATTTCTGCTATGCATGAGGAGATGCAGTCTCTTGAGAAGAACAGTACATGGGAGGTTGTTCCTTTTCCTAAGAAAAAGAAGACCATAAACTGCAAGTGGATCTTCAAGAGAAAGGAGGGTTTATCTCCAAGCGAACCTCCAAAGTATAAGGCAAGGTTAGTTGCAAAAGGCTATAGTCAAATTCCGGGTGTTGACTATAATGATGTGTTCTCTCCAGTGGTAAAACACAGTTCAATTCGTACTTTCTTGAGTATTGTTGCTTCACATGATCTTGAGCTTGAGCAGTTAGATGTGAAGACTGCGTTTTTGCATGGAGAGCTAGAGGAGGACATATACATGGACCAACCGGAAGGGTTCATAGTGCCTAGCAAGGAAAAATATGTGTGCAAGTTGAAGCGCTCCTTGTATGGTTTGAAACAGTCCCCTCGTCAGTGGAACAAGAGGTTTGATTCATTTATGTTGTCACACAGTTTTGAAAGATCTAGATATGATAGCTGTGTTTACATCAAGCATGTTAATGGATCACTTATATATTTGCTGTTATATGTTGATGATATGCTGATTGCTGCCAAGAGCAAGATTGAAATCACTAAGTTAAAGAAGTTGTTAAGTAGTGAGTTTGATATGAAAGATCTTGGTAGTGCTAAGAAAATTCTTGGTATGGAAATTAGTAGAGACAGAAAATCTGGTTTGCTATTTCTTAGTCAACAAAATTATATCAAGAAAGTTCTTCAGCGTTTCAACATGCAAAATGCTAAGGCTGTTAGTACCCCTATTGCACCTCACTTTAAGTTGTCAGCTGCTCAGTGTCCTAGTACAGATGCAGAGATTGAGTACATGTCAAGGGTTCCTTATTCTAGTGCTGTTGGGTCTTTGATGTATGCCATGGTTTGCTCTCGTCCAGATTTGTCATATGCTATGAGTCTTGTTAGTAGATATATGTCTAATCCTGGCAAAGAACATTGGAGGGCAGTTCAGTGGATTTTCAGGTACCTCAGAGGCACAGCAGATTCCTATTTGATGTTTGGAAGAACTGATAAGGGTCTCATTGGTTATGTGGATTCTGATTATGCTGCTGATCTGGACAGGAGAAGATCAATTACTGGTTATGTGTTTACTGTTGGCAGTTGTGCTGTGAGTTGGAGGGCTACGTTACAGTCTGTTGTTGCTTTGTCTACTACTGAAGCAGAATATATGGCTATTTGTGAAGCGTGCAAAGAATTGATATGGTTGAAAGGTTTGTACGCTGAACTTAGTGGATTTGAATCTTGCATAAGTTTGCACTGTGACAGTCAAAGTGCAATTTACCTCACTAAAGATCAGATGTTCCATGAGAGAACTAAGCACATAGATATCAAGTATCATTTTGTGCGAGATGTGATTGAAGAAGGTAAGCTGAAGGTATGCAAGATTAGTACTCATGATAATCCTGCTGATATGATGACAAAGCCTGTTCCTGTTGCTAAGTTTGAGTTATGCTCAAGCTTAGTTGGTTTAATTGAATAGTCCAAGAGACTATTGTTGGCACCAGTGGTTTTCTATCTTTGTTGTTCAGGATGATGGGTTAATTTATGATACAAGATGAATTTGTCTCAAGGTGGAGTTTGTTGGAGTTGTTCCAAATTCACTGCAAGATATAGGCCGGGCTTCTGACGGAGCGAAGCGGAGGCCCGTAAAAGCCGAAGGCTGGGCCGGAGCGTAGCGGAGTCTGAAGCCGGCCCATCAGGCCGCGCCCGTGCATACACGGGGGGTGCGGGGGGCGGAGACATATATACCCTTGCTAGGGTTTCTTGGAGACTTGATTCTCTTGTAAGCCGCCGTAGGCGTGTAACCCAAAACTCTTGAGATAGTGAGATTGTTGCTGGCTGGTGCCCGTGGTTTTTCCCCTTCGCATTGGAGGGGTTTTCCACGTTAAATCGTGTGTCTCCACTGTGATTGATTCTTGTTTTACTTCATATTCCATACGTCGTTCATAACACATGCCAGCGCCAGGCCTCCTCCTCCATCTTGGTTAGTAGGCAAATAGGTGATGACAGATTCACCTTCATCAGGTACAAGCGATTCTTTCTTTCTGCTCTAATCAGAACACCTCTTGCCACACCTGGTTGCTTCCGCTCGAGCACCACAAGAACACCCTTGTCGATCTCAACACCGCATCCTGCTTCTTCAAGTTGACCAAGACAGACAATATTACATTTTAGAGAGGGGATGAAATAAACCTCGGTGAGGACGCGATGCTCCTAATTTCTGCCGGCCATTGTGACCGCGCCATCCCCACAGATCTCCATGGTTGAGCCATCGCCGAACCTCACAGCGCTACGCACGGACTCGTCCAGGCTTGTTAGTGAGGACCGATAGCCTGTCATGTGATTTGTCACCCCTGTGTCAAGTATCCATGCTCCATCATCATACTTCTCCGGGAACACACGTTCCTGATTCAGGAACAAGCCTTGGGCAGATGATTTCGATGTGCGCATGATGTTGCACACCTATGCCACCAAGAGCGTTGGTTTCGCCTCTGTGTCAGCAGCGACATGGTGCGTGGCATCTTCAAGCTCCTCCTTCCCAGCCTTCTTGTTCAGGCATTCCTTGCCCCAGTGCCCGTAGACACAACATTTCCGGCACCTGCCCTTCCGACAAGGTGTGCCCTTCGACGTGAGACCACCTCCGGACTCGCGCGTGTCATGGCCATGCTTGCCGCCACCAGACAAGACACCGCGACCTCCAGATTGATCTTTCTTGATGTATTTTCCGCCACCAGAGGATAACTCTGCATTCACCATGCGACTCTTGTTCCTAGCCATCCATTCTTCCTCCGTGAGCAGAAGACGGCCCGCCTTGTCCGTCACTTGTTCGACCGTGGGCTCGAACCGAGCCTCCGCCGCCCTGAGATGGCCAACAAGTTCCTCGATGGATAGGGTCTTCACATCGTAGAACATCTTGATCGCCACCGCCATCTGATTGTAGCGTGGCGGCACGACCCTCAAGAACTTCTTCACCACTCGTGCATCATCAACGCTTGTCTCGCCAAGACCGCGCAGATCTGACGCAAGTTTGGTAATCCTCATGGCGAATTCTTCAGTCGTCTCGCTGGTCCTGAAAGATATCGCTTCGAAATCGCTCAACAACTTCTGTGCAGTCACCTCCTTGACCCGATCTGCTCCGAGATGCATCGTCTTCAGCGACTCCCACGCCTCCTTTGCTGACTTTTTGTTCAGCAACATGGCGTGCATGTCCTCCGGAACATCCCTCAGCATGGCGCCCACGGCGAGCCGATCATGCCTCCGCTCCACCTTATCCGACTTTATTGCATGATTACCTTGATCTACACTTATATACAGATGATATCCCACTAATATGTGTAAGTCGATCTCTTATGCTTAGTAATGTCTAAACCCTAAACTATAAACTATAAACCCTAAACCCTAAACCCTAAACCCTGAACTGTAAACCCTAAACCCTAAATATTTTTGCATAAATGGCCGACCCGAGAGAAGACAAAGAAATATTGTTAAACATGATCCACGGTAGTGCTAAAGAAGGTCGTTATGACGATCGT
Organism: Saccharum hybrid cultivar R570; assembly: GCA_038087645.1. Classification (NCBI taxonomy): domain Eukaryota; kingdom Viridiplantae; phylum Streptophyta; class Magnoliopsida; order Poales; family Poaceae; genus Saccharum; species Saccharum hybrid cultivar. The sequence goes on from JAQSUU010000744.1 coordinate 961,018, forward strand.
GAAGGCAATGAGAACCCTGAGGGCATCGATGATGGTTCTCAGTACTTGTTTGACCCGAATGACAAGACAATGTTGGCGAGGTCTATAATATATGCAGCCTCCTATGTTTATATACATGAAATTCAAAAAAAACCTTTATTAATTGTCTTGTTTCTGCCTACATAGCCCTCTGTCTCAACTACAACCATGGGGACCAGCAGAAAAGTACGAGGCCCGAAGAAGCCGATGAAGGGCCGGTTGGTTATCACGAATTTCGACGAGAGAACAGGGCAGCCACGTGGACCCCATGCAAGGGTCTCTGTCAACCACTTAGGGTACCTTGCCCGGGACAGGATCCCGATCAATGTCCGTGAATGGAAGAAAAATAAGCAACGCCCAGAAATCAGTTATGTCTCCGACCGTGACAAGGAACTAGTTTGGGGTGACGTGTTGCAACATTTCACGCTAGACACAAATGATGAACAGTCGAAGGAAAGAGTTCGGGATTGGTCTATGAAGAAGATAGCCACATAATTCTAGTGCTATAAGAAGAATCTATATAACGACTATATCAAGAAGAACAAGACTCCAGATTTCAACTGTAAGCACTTTGTCAAGCTGCGGCAGTTTTGAGACGAGTTTGTACAGTTCAAGACGTCGGAAGAGGGTCAGCAACGGGCGAGAAGGAACCAAGAGAATGCCCGACACAAGACCTACCACCATAGGATGGGATCAGGTGGCTACCCTACTGCCATTCCTAAGTGGGAAAAAGCCGAGCAAGAGCTAATTGACAGGGGGTTGGTGCCAGAAACCCTCGACTGGCCTGAGCGTGCCAAGCACTGGTTTTTCGCTTACGGAGGCCGCTTGGACCTAGAGACCGGAAAGGTCATGTATGGGGAACGCATCCAAGCTATAGCAGAAGGTTAAATCAAGCCCGCTCCGTCGCTCAAAGTGGGGAGTGGCTGCCGAACAGAGATAAAGATGAGCTGACATACGTCCTGGGGAACCTTGAGCATGGTGGACGGACGAGAGGCTATGGCTCCGTCTCGTGGGAGCATGCCTTCCCTTAGGATAGAGAAACTTATAGAACCCGCCAGAGAAAGAAGGAAGAGGACAGGGAACGGCTACGCCAGTTGGAGGAGGCTGTTATGAAGACCAGTGAAGTGGCTTATAAGGCACTAGAGCGGGAGGAAGCGCTTAAGGCCACTATGAATGAGCAGATTAGAAAGGTCGTGGAGGAAGTTGTAAGTTCCCGCCTCCAGAGCTTGTCACAGCCGACCGCCAACATCAGCCCTGGCTCAGCTTAGTTGAAAAGTAGTTGTGCTTCTATGGAGGTGCCTGTGAGGCAAGATGATGACGCAGGGATGCGCTTCCCGGTGGATGACATCACCGCTCCGTTGACGTCCTGTGAACTGCATATTCCGGAGGGGAATGCCACAGTCAAGGTGGCTACCGGTGTTATATCTCCTATCGACCCCACCAAGACACCAAGGATCCACTCGGTCGTAATACCACCCGGATATGCTAGTGTCTTAGTGGATAGAGTGGTCAAAGGCCATGAAAATGTGGCTCTGGATATCGAAGGTGGTGATGGGGAGAAGACCCTAGGTGAAGCGGAGAAGACATTCATATGTTGGAAGAAACAGTACATCATTATTCCTGGGGTGCCGCCACCACAACCGAACCCTAGGTGTGGATGATTGTGAACGCAATTGCTTTTCAATAATTATGTACTGTATCTAATTACGGTTCACTCATGTATATACCTTGTTCGTTTTTTTTCAAATCCAGGACCTCCCCAAGTCCGTCTATCCATTCACCACATGACCACAGTGCCGTGGGACACGACGACGATGATGATTTCACACAAGCAGACAAGGCTGCATCCCCACCGCTGGCCGTATCTCCTCCACGACATACTCCAACGCCGCTAGCGGCCCAATCTCCTCCACAACAGCAAGCTCCAACCGCGCCGCCGCCGCCTCCGCCAATGCCGACAACAGCCGCCTCATCGGCACCGGCTGGTCCATCGAGGAACAAGAGGCCCGTTGGCTCACAGAGATCGGTCCCATGACCTCCGCCGAAGAAACAAGTTGTGGTCGCAAAGATCCCAAAGATGACCAAACTTCCATACGAGAAGACTGATGAAGAACTTAATGCTTCAGTCAAGGCAGAAGTGAAAGCGTTCTTCGAAAAGACCAAAGTTGACGCACGAGCAAAGCAAGAGAAGCCATACCTAATGTATCCTCGTGTAAAGCTACGTCAAGTGGTGCAGGCTATGCAAGACAAGAAGCGTGCCGCTAGTAAAAAACCAGCGCCGCCACTATCAGACTATGAGCGTACTATCATAAAGAAAATCAAGGAGGACAAAAGGAAACAGAAGGCGACCGGGAAAGATGTTGCACAGCTCGTCCAACAAGCGCAGCAATCAGTGCCGCCACTAGTGGTTGAGAATCAATATGGTTCCAACATGAACTTGATGCAAATGTCGGTACCTAATGATGTTGACTTAGATGAACTCGCCAAGTGGATGAATGTGACTGGGCTTTCATTAGAACAACTTCTCAGTCGGGAGGAACTTAAAGAGGCCGAAGTTGTTAATGAATGGCGGAGGAAGTATGTATATGGCAGGAGTCTATGCGACCCTGCAAAGGTAAAAAATCTTGGTACACAAATGTACAAGCTGCACGAGTACTACTTGAGATTCTGTGCACAACATTAAAGTGAACAATATCTGGGCGTCCAAGTCAGAGACCGTCACTACTTCCGTGGAGATGACGTCATCTGGGTACAGTTTAGTGAAATACACCAACTTCTCTATATGGATGCTCTTGACAAATCTCTCATAAGCTGCTATTGGCTGTAAGTGATTCTTCCTTTTAATCAATAATCCCACTCTAGCATATGTACGTATTCGTAATAACTATGCTCACGATGTGCAGACACATGATGAGAGAACTCAGATTGAAACAAGACGATCGAATTGGTTTTATCGATCCGTATGTCGTGTACAAGGACACAAAGACTAAAGATCCATTCAATCTGAAGATCAAGGAAATAGAGAAAAACCTCCGAAGGTTCTTTTATAACCAAAGGCATAAGGAGTTGATACTCTTCCCTTACAATATGGGGTAAAGTGTTGTGTTATATCATGTCTTAGTCAATCCAACATTAATATATATATATATAAGTTGACTCTATAAACAAATGCAGGGATCACTGGATACTCATTGAGATTAAGATCAAGGAACAAACTATAAATGTGTGGGACTCAATGAGAAAAGAGCTGGCAATGTACCAAGACATGATAGACATGATCCAAAGGTAAGTTCTATCATTCGTTAATTATCGTTGCCTGCTCCTTTAATTTACTATGCTATACCTAATCAACGACTGACTTATTGGGCAGGGCTTGGGCTTGGCTACAACAAAGATATCGTATGGATCTGAAAGTGCCACTCCCCCCTCCTATTCTACATAAGTGGGTGTCCAGACAACCGTACGGAACCAATTTATGTGGATACTATGTTTGCGAGTACATACGGTGTAGCAAATTTACACCTGCTAAAGAGATGCTAAAAGTAAGTAACATGTGTATACAGTAAATTCATATCTTATTTATTTGTTGAAACTAAATAAATCTTATGTATATTAATATCTTTTCCTTTAATTAATGCAAATGGAAGGAGTGGGAATTGAAAGAACAAGTGTTCAAGCACACAATACTCGTCGCAATCCAGGAGACGATCGCAGGTTTCATCAACGATCATGTCATCCCGGAAGACGGCGAGTTCCACCACAACCCTAGATTGAATTTAAATAGTCCAAACAAGAATGAACACTTGTATGAGCTTTGAGTGGCAGGCAAACATTTGTATAACTCATTAACCGGCAGCCGAACACTTGATTACTTGTATATTATTGTAAATGTAATGTGTATGTACGTATATGTATAGCTCTATAATATATATATGTAGTTTCATACATTATTTGTGTGCAATAATAACGCTCTCGTATAGGTGCAACGTATACGGATAATAGCAACGAAGAATAAATTGGAAAACAATATAACTGAAAACCAAAATCAATAATGAATTGGAAAGAAAAAGAAAAAAGAAAAAAGAACATTTAGTCCCGGTTGGTAATAAAAGGTGTTGCGCCACGTCGATGCCTGGCACCACCTTTAGTCCCGGGCCTGAGAACCAGAACTAAAGGTGAGACATTTAGTCCCGAAACCTTAGTCCCGGCTCGCAGCCCGGGACTAGAGGTCCTTTTGGACCGGGACTACAGCCCTGTTGTGCAGCAGTGCTGCCGACTTCAAAGCGTGGTTTCATTATGAATTGGATCAATAATTTGTAATCTGGTTTTCCTTTTGCTCTGCTAGCTCCTGCTCTCTGGCTGCTAGCTTGTTTTAGTTTGTTAGTATGCCTTAGGTAAGTCTTTGGTAAGGGCCTGCTTTCTTTTCTTTTGTTAGCACCCAGGTAACCTTTGTAACCTCTGTACTTGAGTTTTTAATATATTCACTGGGGAGCAATGGTCCACGGTTTTCTTCAAAAAAAAAACATCAGGCTGTGGGGTCCCACTAAAAATAGTGAAGCCACTAGGAATCTACACCTAATAATAAACAAAAATAAAAGGTGAAAGTTGATGGCAAAATGCATGCAAAACTAGCTATACTTTCCATGATTTCTATGTCTATCTATATAGTATCTATAACACGTAATATTTAGAGTAGGCTACAAAACCACTCATATGATGTCTCATCCAGGCGTGCACACGGAAGTATATCTCCTATTCTAGGCTTCCACCTTTCTTGTATCACAACACAATAGCCATTATATTTAAATTGAGCTAATCTCCGTACAATAACTTACACTTCCCGCACGGGTATATTTACTAGTGAAAAAAAATCGGTAATCTCTAAGGAAAAAAAACGGAAAAGAAAAAGATTGGCAACGGAGTTAGGGATGAAAACAAAAATGATAATCTCCGATTTTCCGAAATCGTTTTCGAGTTTTTTCCGATTTTTATGCCTAAATGAAAATGATAGCGGTAACCGAAAAAACGAAAATGATAACGGTAAAAATAATCGGAAACGAAAGCGAAAATAATTTTGCCCTCTTCCGATCATTTTCGAAGATTTCCGTATTTAACCGGTAATTTACCGTCGGTAATTACCGATTCAAAGGTCTTTAATTAATGAATCCTGATTTATTTATAGATATACAATGCATTACACACGCAAGCACACAAGACAATTTTTTTTGGAAAGGATCACATCTGCACACAAGGCAAATAATTTTTGGAAAGGAACATCTAACGGAAGTATTTCATATATATAACAAGAAGGCAATCAACACTCGAGGTTCTTTTTCTAGCTTTTATCTTGTATATGATGTGTTGGCTGCTACCTGCGACACATACATATATTGTGTTTGCTTCTTATTAGCTATGTGTTTCTCAGATTTTTATTTCTTATTAGCACTATTGCGCTAATACATCTATTGCTACGAGCCTTACATATCTCCATACATTAATATGATGTTTGTTACTAACTCATCTACAGTTGTCTTGTATGAGAACTAACATATATATGTATTCATCACAAACTATGTAGGATGAATACTCAGAATATGGATGAGAAGATGTGGCCGGGGACGACGATGACATGCTTGACGTTCATATTTAAGAAACATACAGGCTACAGCCTCCACTGAAAAGGAACTCTAATAATTCATGTTTTGATCACTATTTATGTCGAGTCAACTTAGAACATGATCGTTTATTTGTATCTTTGTCAAGAATTGTCATACTGTTGCGTGGTTTGCCACTATTTGAGACCTAAGATTGTGTGAATTGTGTGGTTTCAGCTTGTGATCTTGTCAATTGTGGCTTTATTTACTATTGTCATGTGAGATAGGTCGAGTTATATGGATCTTCTCATGTTCTACAGTTTGGCATGTTTATCATTTTTTAGATACCGTTCTCATAGATTCCGATCGTTATCGACGTATTTTCCGATCGACTATTATCGTTTTCGAAATTACCGGAATATCGGCGCCGTATTCATTTCCGACAATATCATATCGATTTTGTTTTCGAGAAAAAGATGTGAAAACGAAAGTGATTTGGCCTTCTATCGATCGTTTCCGATCGTTTTCATCCCTAAACGGAGTCGTACACGTCCTACGGGAGACGGAGATGACCCAATTTACTTGCATCATCAATTCATCATAATAAAAGTAGACATCTTGGATTGTGTTTTGCGTCCGCTCGATCGATCCGGAACGTCAACATGGATATGGGAGTCGTTGCAGAAGACGCATGGGCATCGCTGCTGCCCGACCTCCTCCTGGAAATCTTCCGCCGCCTGGAAACCACAGCCGTCTTCAGATGCGCCGGTGCCTGCAAGCCATGGCGGCGCGCCATCATCAGCAACGCCTCCAGCCTCCGGCTCAGCCCCGATCGTTTCAATCCCAACCTCCTCCTAGGCTTTATCCACTACGGCTGGGATGAATCAGTGGACGCCCGTTCACCGCATCTACCGGTGGTCGTCTCGGTGACCGCCGTCGACACAGGGCACTGCGAGAGGCTCTCTTCGTTCATACCGGCCGCCTCGGCCGGCGGCATCGACCTGTCATCGTCTCGCCGGATCTTATCGTCGCGAGATGGCTTGATACTGCTGCTGGTCGGTCGCGGATCGAACCACGATGAGCTCTGCCTCTGCAACCCTATGTCCCGGGACTGCACGTTCCTCCCCCTGCCTTCGATCATGGAGAAGTGCGAGTACACCGTAATTACAGGCTACGATCTCTCCCTGCCTTGGTACGTCTACGCAAGGTTTTCATTATCGGAAATTAAAATTTATTGGACGTCATGGATAAAGAGGATAAACAAGATATATCGGAAATATCGGACCAAATTCAAAAAAAATTAAATTTTTTTTTTCAAAAAAAATTGTAGAATTTGACTTGAAACTATTCCTAAGATATTAAACATCACTTGTTCACAAATCAAAACAAGAATAAATCATTATAAGTGTTGGATCGTCGCGTGACTGATTTTGGATTGTCTGTGTAGAAACAGGAAAGATAGGAAAAATTTGGCTGATATCAAATTTTATCGGACCCCGGGAATAAAAAGGAAATTTCGGAAATATCGGCGACTTTCGGCCGATAAAAAAAACCCTGCGTCTACGACCATGGAACAGTACGGATACTAGCCAAGGCAGAGACGCAGGTGTTGTGCACAGCGGAGGGCCGCGGCCGCCTGACCTACCAGGTTCTCTCTTGCGGCGGTGACACTGCGGGGATCTGGGGCCTAGTGCAGCGTTCGGAGCAGGTGAACAAGAGCAAGGGTCTCCGGATGCTAAGTGGTTACCGTGTCACAAGTACGGTCGGCCTCGACATCTACACTGGCCGGGCATGGGCGACCAAGCTGCCAAGCCTATGCCAATTCTTCTATACGAGCACAACATGGTGTGACCTGATCCTGACAACGTCAGGCAATGGCCGACTCTCTCTGCTGCAACCGCTGCAGGACCGCCACATCAAGGTGTGGGTGCTCAACGACGCCATGGAGTGGACTATGCAGCACAAGATACAGATCGACGATGTGCCAAATCATCTGGGCAATGACATCATGGGGTCCCAATTTTCGAATGTCGTCTGCCCAAGGAGCGGGTTTCTGTTCATCACGTTGAACAGCAGCCTGCAGCAACGCATCAACCTGGACAGCCGTGCGCGTCAGCCAGTCCAGCATCTCGGCAAGAGAGGCCGATATCACTACTTCCCCTACGAGATGGATTGGTCAACTTACATCTCAAACATGAAGAACTTCTAGTTCCAGCCTTTTAGGTAGGTACTGTGGAGGCTCTAGTTTTCTGATTTGGTTTAGTATACTACTTTAATTATCTGTATGTAAGAGAACCATAGCAAATTTTGCAAGAATAAATTCCGGGGATCATCTTCGTGTTTGTTAGTAAACTGAAGGGTTTTGTTTGATTGTCTCATTCAGTTGGTCCGGCAAATGAGCAGGGAGAAATTAAGATTTATTAGCTGTTGTTGATTGCGAGTTTAAGCATCATTTGATTGCAAGGTTTTGCTAAGCCCCAGTATTACCTTAACTATTTCAGTGCAATATGAAATAGCAACTTAACAAATTTTCTATGGAATATTAATACGACTTAAAATGAACTAGTAGTATGCCACGGCTAACGCTACGGCTACATTTTGGATATGCAAATTAAAACTATTATGAGATGGATGTATGCAAATTAAAACTACTATATGACGGTATATTCCATCAGGTCACCCCACTCCTCCTGGGGATCCATTCTGGCCATGACACCAGTAGCTTGAATTAGGACAATCAAACATGCAGTTTATCCAAATGCCAAACTGGACACAGAACAGCACAATGCTTGACCATCAAGAGAATGGTGCAACACACTTGTTGCCAGGAGTGCCAGATAGGATACTAAGAATATAGAGGTTATCAGTTTTCACAATGTCCAAAGAGTACCATAGGTGACATATTCAGGATGACATGTTTTATATCAAAAACTCACATTTTTAGCTAAAGATTCAAAATCATCCATCAATTATCCTAGCTAGCTGAGACCAAACCTAGCTACAGCTAGCAGATTTCTCCATTTCATTCAGAATCAGTAAAACATTGTTCAGAAAAAGAAAACTCAAGATCCAATACGTTGACCTCTTCGAGAAATTTCCCATTCGTTATCATGAGGCAAAGTTGTAATTTTTATTGCTATCATGAGTCAAAATTATAATTTTTATGCCATAATTACCAGACAGCAAGTACACTTTGCCCTTATGATGAACCAAAGAACAACCTTTACCTTGAAATACCAAAGTAATAAGAACTTAATGCCCAGATTTCTAGGATCAATAGTGATAACTGCAGGCACATCATTGTCGAACCAAACATGACGTTGGCGTGACTGTTTCATACAAGTACAAATTAGAGCCCAATTCATAACGCATATTAACAAGACTACAGTAAATAAATGGATGATCAAAATGGGAAGGAGTGAGAGAAGATGGACAAGGTAAAATGAATCAAGACCAGCGGGCTCACCAAGGCTTACGCCATTGTGCTCGAGAAACTCGGCTGCACTCACCACCGCCCTGAAAAAGCACAAAAAGAAACCTATCAATCTACTATCAGAAGTCTAGTGAGCAAAAATACATCTGAATATTTTTTTTCTGATTTTTCGTCACTAAAGAAAGAAGTAAAAGTACACAACTCCAGCAGAATACAATAGCAACAAAAAATTAAGATTAGGCACAGGCTACAAAGATGGCCTCTAATACTTGAAGTACATTTTTTTAGATGCAGAGAAGCTTGGCTCAAGAACTACCATTTTACCAAATTTTTTCTACAAAAATCTACAACACATAAAAAAATAAAAAATAATATAGAACACAGCACATATCAAGTTGTCACAAAGCTCAGCATCAAGCTTACCTGCCCACCAATAGCGGCAACACTGAAGGAACGCCGCAGAGAAGCACAATGTAATTTCAGAAAGAGGGAGAGAAAAGAGGCCAGCAAAATGAAGGCAACAGGAAGCATAGCCATCGTTGAACACCAAACCCCAATCCCAACTGATAGAAAGGGAGCTCAGTTTTTGACGAACTGGATCCGTCCCCCCACCATGCCCCCGTCCTCTGCCACACTATGTCTCGACCACAAGCCTTCCCTGTCATAATGTCTCATCTCCTCTGCAAGATTCGTCCAACCGTTGCAACATATGCAGTATACTCTTAAAACATATCTATATAGTCATTGCAATATCCAGATAAAACACTTGCAACATGCGTATGAAATAGCTGCAAGATTGGAATATACATTTGCATCATACGTCTAAAACAGCCCATACATGTGGAACATGCACTTGAAACATACGTGTGTAGCTATTGCAACATCTCCAACACTAGGTACTTTTATAACATCCAGATGAAACATATGAAACATACGTTTGAAACTGAAGAAATATATAGTTGGAAAAGGCTCATTGACGCGGAGATCGATGCCGGCGCGGAGTTTGATGCCATGGAGTGACGTGGAGGGCGGCGCTAGTCCGGGCGTGAGGCATCGGCCTTGGCAGTAGTTGCAGTAGGCGGATGACACGCGCGGCTGCGGAGGAAGGCGCTAGTCAGAGTGGTAGGCGCGATTCGGAGCACGAGGTATGGTGGAGGCGGCGAATCCGTGTCAGCGGGCCGCGCGATGAGTGGGGCGGGCGGTGGGAGGGAGCGCGCGTCACAGGTGTGAGCAGGAACATCGAGGCGGACTGGGCCGTCTGGCGTCCGAACCGCGCTCGAGCATTATCGGAGGTAAAACTAAAAGGGCAGACCCAGTGCCAGAGGCTCCCACATGAGTGGGGTCTGGGGAAGAGAATAACCGAAGCAAAGTCTTACCCCCGCAGAAATTCTGCAGAGAGACGGCTTCGAACCCAGGACCTGGTGACTCGGCGAGCTAGCACTCACCAACTGCACCAGGCCTGCCCTTCATCGAAGGTAAAACTCATTTAAAAAATAAATTAATCAGTGCAACTTGATTCCGTTAATTATTTCGAATACAAAGGTCAGTTTTAACATGCATTATTATGGTATATATATGGTTTAGTGACATTTTTTCTTTTGGGGTGGGTGGTTCAATAAAAATCAGAACACAATAATAGAAAAAGATGGTTCACCGCACGTATTTGAGTATGCTATATGTATCCATGTTTGATGAGTTGCCGCATTTCATTATATTGTTTTGATCTTATCTTTCGAAAAAGATTTTCTTTCCTTATTTTGTTGATTCCCACCATATTGGAGATGCTCTATGGGCAGAGGCAATAGACATTCACAAACCTTAAACCCAATCTCTAAATATACTCAAAATCAGAATCGTCATTCTAATAAAAACTATTATCTATGTTCCTCCGTCATCCAGTAACTGCTATATCTTGTTCGGTACTTTTGAGAGTTAGCTCCACTCCCAATATATGACGAGCCAGAAACGAGCAATAGAAGACGATGATTGTTTGAAGATATTTTTTATGAAATTATATAAAATGGCCTTTGGAGTTGCTACAATTTTTGAAGATGTCTCACGGAGTTGAAAAACAATTATGACACAGTGTTAATTCAAACGATATCGTCATCTTTACAAAGTGTTAATTGAAACCATGTCATTACAGATAATATGGATTGCAAATCTACTACTATTAGTGATTTTACAACAACTTTGCGCACATTGATGTTATAGGCATTACCGTAGCAACTAAATGAGACAAATCAAACAAAACCCTTCAGTTCACTAACAAACACGAAGACGATCACAGGAATAAATTCTTGCAAAACTTGCTATGGTTCTTACGGATAATTAATGTAGTACTAAACCAAGACTGAAAACTAGAGCCTCTATATGTACTGCATGCCCTAGGCGAGTGCAAGCAATCAATGAAATCGGAGAAAAGGTCAGAAGAAGATGGGAGGTATAGATGGAATTTTTTATGCCAGGTGTAAGCTATAGGATAGAAGATGCAGAATAACAAGCAATACAGGGGAAATTGCAAATTAAAAGAACTAATAGAGAATCAGGGAGCAGACACAACCGGAGCCGGCTGCTTTGCCGAGGGCCTCAGGCTCTCGGCAAAGCCTCTAAGGCCCTCGGCAAAGCCTTTGCCGAGCGCAGCTCTCGGCAAAGCGCCCTCGGCAAAAATCCGATCGGCAAAGGCTTCTTTGCCGAGAGCCGTTTATCGGGCACTCGGCAAAGCCTTTGCCGAGAGCCCGACGCTCGGCAAAGCGCGAAATAAAAAAATGCGAAAAAAACCTGGAAATTTTTTTTTTCAATCGGGGGAGGGGCCCACTGGCCAGCGCAAGTCGCGGCATTTTTCGCGCAAAATTCGCGGCTACGCGGTCGGCGGGATTCGAACTCGTGACCTCTCACTCACGCGATACCTCCTCTGCCACCTGCACTACACACTCACATGCGTCTATATGCCGTTTCAGTTACTCAAATATTATACTAAACCAAGTGAAAATTGATTGTTTGAGGCCCTAAACGAATTCAAATCAAAAAGTTATCAACCACAAAGTTTCATAACTTTTCGAGCACTACATTTTTCATATAGAAAGTTTTTCCATCCGAGGTCTTTTGAAAAATTCAAATTTTAAAATTTTGAATTTCAAACGTAGTTTTGCATGACAAGATGAATTCAAATGAAAAAGTGGTCAACTACAATGTTTCATAACTTTTTTGAGATCTACAAATTTCATTTAGGAAGTTTTTCCATCCGAGGTCTTTTGAAAAATTTGAATTTTACAATTTTAAAATTTTGAATTTCAAACGTAGTTTTCCATGACAAGATGAATTCAAATTTAAAAGTGGTCAACTGCAATGTTTCATAACCTTTCGAGATCTACAAACTTCATTTAGGAAGTTTTTCCATCCGAAATTGTGGTGCTAACATTGTTCACAAATCTTATATATCTCTCTTGTAGTTTCATGGAACTATATGAGAGACATATAGATTTTGTGAACAACGTAATTATTACTTTGTCGAATAAAGAAATGACCAATATAAAGTTTGTAGATCATGAAAAGTTATGAAACTTTATAGTTGAAAACTTTTTTATTTGAATTCGTTTAGGGCACCAAAATATGGTTTGAAAAATTGCTATGCCGAGTGTTTTACTTTGACACTCGGCAAAGAAGCCTTTGCTGAGTGTTTTTTTGGCTCTCAGCAAAGAAACTTCTTTGCCGAGAGCCGTTTATCGGACGCTCGGCAAAGCCTTCTTTGCCGAGTGTTTTTTTGGCTCTCGGCAAAGAAACTTCTTTGCCGAGAGCCGTTTATTGGACGCTCGGCAAAGCCTTCTTTGCCGAGTGTAGAGGCTTTGCCGAGTGTTTTTTATATGGCTCTCGGCAAAGCCTTCTTTGCTGAGCGCCTGAAAAAAAACGCTCGGCAAAGCCTCCGGCGCTCGGCAAAGAAGTGAATTCCGGTAGTGTAATAAACTGCAAGTAGGGTATTTGCTACTCAATCTTCGCTCTGTGCTCACGCAACATTTTATCCGGTTTCGACATGAAGACCAGATTCACATGTCGTCCCCATCCGTGGGATTTAGTCAAAAAAAATTATGACCCCGGTGCAACGCACCTGCATATATATAGTCTATCTATATTTATTTATATTTATACCTAATATTGAATAGCCAAAATTTCACTCCATTTTTTTGTCCATCTTTTGCTAAAGAGCTCTAGAAATGTGATAAGAATCCTTACCCAAATACTGATCCTGACTAATCTAAGTAGAAATTCTAACCCAAATACAAAAGGAAACAAGTAGAAATTTGGCACAATCTTATATTACTCCTATCGAGTTTTAAGATGTAAGATTTTGAAAAAAAACACGATTAAATCCCTTGTTGGAATAGAGTTTTCTTTAAGTATGTGCTTTTGTTTGGCCAAAGGGGACGACGCCAACGCCTGGGGGTGCCTTTTCTGATCATCAGGCATACACGCCGAACCCTTGTTGCTGCGTGAGTCCCCTAAAAATATAGAAAGCTTAGAGGCCATGATTACTCCCAAAAGTTCGACTTTACAAATTGAACACAGGTACACATTATTGTTTGAGATTATTTTTTACTAAGAGAAGGGCTTAATATTTCAAGACTGGTCACAATCAAAGATGTTGACTTTTATTATTGTGGAAGTGCAAATTGGGTCATCTCCTTCTCCCAAAGGCCGCACGACTCCATTGCGATCGTTTTCTTTTCGACTTTCTCCTGAGCACTTGGTCTTTGTACCTTCTGTTTTTCCTGTAATTTTTGTTTTATTGTTGGCCTTGTGATAATCTTTTGTCCCTCATATGTTTTATTGTTGGCCTTGTGATAATCTTTTGTCCCCCATACGTTGCAACGAGAGAGAAAAACACTAATTCTAACAAGTCAGAATTATATAGATCTCTTTCTTAGAGTGTTGGCTTATGCTACTTGGGTTCCCTCCTTGGCGACCACACAGGCCATGCGTGGCTCGACCCGTCCCCATGTTCGGTACTGTGCAGCAATTGACCATGACCTGCCCGAGCTTGCCACGCAGTTCCAAACCTCTCCCGCAATTACCTTGGGATCCTTACAGCTGCTAGTCGTCTGATAATGCATTCAGGACCCGTGTCATTGCCGCCATGGAGGAGTGCACAACCACAGAGAGGAGTTGAAGCCATAGACCACCACACAATCAGGGGATTGATTTTGATCCATTTCATCACCACTGCCAGTCGGCCTGCGATTAGGGAGGGTCGGAGAAGATGGCAGGTCCGCCTCAATCAGATTCGGCACTGCCATGCCTTCCTCCCACTAGATCGGGCTTCCCACCATGGAAGACACTTTGGTGGTGCGACATGTGGGGGCAAAGTTTGGTAGAGAACTACTCTCAGTGTTCGGTAGAATCGAGTATTGGGACAGCGCTGAGCGGGGCCATGGAAGGTGTTAGGATCGCAGCTAGGGTTTTAGACCGGATCAGCTATACCAACCGACACACATATCGTAGGCAGGGAGAGGCAGGGGGCATGGGGTTACCGGACAGTGCCAGCTATGGCCTAGGGCGGATGAGTTAGTGAGCAGGCGAAGGGGAAGTCAGACAGGCGATGATAGTATTTAACATTTTCGTTTTATAGATATAGATATAATATTGACTATATACATGTGGAATGGTTGCGTGACACAGTGTTCGATCTTTGGAATATGATACACCTAGAAAAGGCTCAGAGACCTAGACTGATCCGCTGTTGGAGTACACTACTACAAAAAAAGATTTACTGTGACCTTTTGAAAACATCCTCCGAGGCGGCAGGAATTTCAATCACCTCGGTTAATGCCAAGCATTAACCGAGGCGGTTATATTTCATTAAGTGACATGGTTATAATAACCGCCTCACAAAATAGATTAACCGTGGTGGGCACCCTTAAAATGCCCGCCTCAGTTAATATCGATTAAGCAAGGCGGTTGCCCTAACACAACCGCCTCGGTTAACCGAGGAAGCCACATTATAAGGCCCGCCTCGGTAAATAGTGGCCCAAATAGCCCATCTAAGGCTCGGTATCGGGTTCCTAGTACATATACGGTGCAGACAAACCCTAACTTCCCCTCACCTCCCTATCCCTTTCCCTTAGCCGTAGCGGCACCTCACGCTGTGCCCCGACACCTCACCCCTGATGCAACGGCGCCTCTCTCCCTCTCCCTCCACTCTCTCACTCCCTCCTAGCCGCTCTCCTCCCACTCACTCCCTCTCCCTCCATCGCATAGCATGCAAACTGGCGGCGGGCGCCCTCCCTCTCGCGCGGGGCGCACGGGGGCCTGCGGCGAGTGCCCTCCCTCTCTCACGCGGAGCATGGGGGCCGGCGGCATCGTGGTTCCTCCACCTCTTTGTCAGTTGAGCCATTGGGAGGCCGAATCCGGCGAGCACGGCGGCCGAGGGGCTCGGTGGGCCCATGGATGGGCTCCCTGGGCTTATCCACGGGTTTTTATTATTATTTATTTAATTTAACAAGGCGGGCACTAAAATGCCACAGAAAATACCCCATTTACCGTGACCTTTGGTCCATGGCGTTTTTGTTGCCCGCCTCAGTTAATTGTTTTTGTCCGTCTCAGTTAAATTTATTGTAGTCGTGGTAAACCCTAACTTGGGTGGTTCAAATGCAATGTAGATGGCGTTTTCTCGGTTAATGACCACATAGGAGTGACTGGTGTGGTGTTTCGTGATCGTGAAGGTCAGTTCAAGGCTGGGCCATGCGGTTTGGCACAGGGAGCTGCATGATGCTTCACTGATGGAGCTCCATCATGGAGGCAATGGCCTGTAGGAATGGTCTGCAAAAGGCACAGCAGCTTGGTATTTCCAAATTGTGTCTAGAGACCGATTGTCTACACGGCTGATTAACCTGTGGAACAACTTACATATGCAGAGATTAGCTGTTACCCTCTTAGTCCGAGATCTTGTAACAATAAGGTAGCTAATGAATGTTCTAAGCTAGTCTCTTGTAACAAGATTATGGAGGAGTGGCATGATAATCCTTCATACTGTCTACAAGGACAGCAAGCAAATGATTTTAATAACTCGATGATGTAATGAAAGAAGCTGCTTACCTCAAAAAAAAAAAAGAGAGAGAAGATAATAATAATACTATACAGTTAGTTTTCATACCATGGTACACTCGAATTCATACCATGGTACACTCGAATACCATGGTACCCCAACGATCTACAATTTTTTTATCGTAAAGATGTACATGTACTTCAGCGTCTTGTGCACATTCCAATTCGGTATCTGACACATGGATATATAACTGAATCGATCCCAACAGAATAGAACCACCATATCTACGTCATATACGCAACAATG
Organism: Saccharum hybrid cultivar R570; assembly: GCA_038087645.1. Lineage (NCBI taxonomy): Eukaryota > Viridiplantae > Streptophyta > Magnoliopsida > Poales > Poaceae > Saccharum > Saccharum hybrid cultivar. The sequence continues at coordinate 977,408 of JAQSUU010000744.1, forward strand.
TTAGGGAAGCCTTCGTCGTCTCCTCTTCGATCACCGGCACCACAAGTCCAAGAACCTCGAGACTTGGACGCCGTGGATGACGCGGAAACGTGGGTAGCATCGCTACCTATTGATCTCATCCTGGAGATCTTCCTCCGCCTGGAACCCGCCGCCGTCCTCTGCTGCGCCGGCGTCTGCAAGCCGTGGCGGCGCACCATCATCGGCAATGCCGCGATCCTCGGGGCTAACCTCGACAGGTTCTTCGGCCCCAGCCTGCTGCTCGGCATGTTCCAGTACGACAGAACGGCATCGTGCCTGTGGCGCATGCCGGGGCCGTTCCAGTCTGCGCTCCCGTCGAACTGCAGCGGCGGCATCGTGACTCGTGCTAACTCCTTAATGCCGGCCGCAGCGTCCGTCGCGCTATCAACACTGCTGTGGTCCAAGGACGGGTTCATCTTGCTCAAAGCAAGAAGCGTCAACAGTCTTTGCATGTGCAACCCCGTGACTGGATACTGGACGATTGTCCCCGCCGCAGCAGCCAAGCACAACCAGTACATCTTGCTCACCGGCCCCTCCTCCGGCGACGACGACAACCCGGCGGTGCGGATACTCGCCGTGCACCGAAGGAGAGAATTTAGTACTATCTTTGACTTCGAGGCGGATAAAGAAACGCTGGCGTACCAGCTCTTCTCCACATCAGGCAATAGGGCTGGTGCGTGGGTCCCAGTAGTCCAATGTTTCGGCGATGAGCTGGAGGCAGGTCGTCTCTGCGTGTGGATGGATCGCCGGACGACGGCGGTCGGGCGAGACTGCGTGTATTGGCTTGCCGGACCTACACTTGATGTCACGTGCGTTTTTGCCTTGGACGTCCGCACTGGCCGGACATGGACGATGGAGCTGCCAGTGCAATGCCATGTTAGAATTACATCTGAACCTCCCGCATCCATCCTGTCAATGTCCAGCGACGGCCGGCTGTCGTTGATACAGTCGCTTTGGGGCCCCATTATCCAAGTGTGGGTGTTGTCCAGTCACGACGACACCTGGTGGATTCCGCAGCGGACGATACCAATGGACGTGCACTGTCTGCTGTCACATTGCCCGCCACGGAGCCACTGTCGTCGGACCGGAGCCCTCCCACGGGAGATGTATCTGAATGCCTTCTGCCCGTGGAGCAGGTGCAGGGCGTCCTCGGAAAATCGAGGCCCAGTACGAAACTAAAAAAATAGGCCTAATAACTTAAGAAAAATAGAACTAAAATAAGATATACGATTTAATATATTACATTACAATAAGGTATGTCAAGAATACTATCTATGTTGCATATTCTTTACTTGAATAGCATCAATCTTTTAGTGTTCTTTGAAATGAAATCTTCAATGATATGCTCATAATCAAACTTCTCCAATATTTCGGTCTCAAGTGCTATTATAGCCAAATCATTAAGTCTTTCTTGTGTCATTGTAGAACGCAAATAGGTCTTCAATAGCTTCAATTTTGAAAAGCTTCGCTCCGCTCATGCAACAGTCACAGGAATAGTCAATAGAAATCTATATGCAATAGTTGCATTGGGAAAACAACCATGCTCCTTTAAAAACTGCATAATTTCAATAGGTCCCATTTTTCTTTTGGAATGAATTCCCATACAAACTTCAACTCCATAAAGAGTTTGTTGGCATCAATATCAGATTTTCCATCCTTTTTAAGGACAGCCTCAAGATTATCACAAGAAGACTTCAAGCTCTGGTTATCCAATGACTGCAATGTTTCCGAAGTAAATAAGAAACCAAAATTTTTTTGGTACTCTTGGTACTGCTCAAATCTTGTTGTAAGAGAGACAATAGCTTGATCAACAATATGTATAAAATAACTGGTTCTAAATGACTCCTCGGGAGACTGTGTAGCAATATTTGTGTCTTCTGGGTTCTCATCAAAATGCCTCTTTCTTTTAATTTATCGTTTTTACGAAATGTTGTACTAATATCCATCTCAAGTGCAATTTCTTTGGCTGACTCCAAAGCTTCTAAGAAACCAGTTTCCCTATAGCCTTTGAAGAAAGAAATAAGCCCTTGTACTTTCTCGATAGCAACATCAATAAGCATATCCTTTGCTTACCAAATTAACAGCATATATTACCTCATACCAAATGACTACTGCCACTATAAATTCATACTCTCCAAGTTCATTATTTGCCAGACTGTCACACCCGGTTTTAAGAACAAAACCAGATACACACCATATGTGAGCCCAGGAAGTCAAATCTCACATATAGCTATAAATAAGGGTAATATCAAATGACAATGCTTAATATATAACGTACTTATTATAAAAGATATAACCTTAGATAGCAAACAGCGGAAAGACAACTCCGGTCTTCAGGTGAAGACTCCACTCCACAGGGACAACTGACTGGTTGATCACAAGCCTATCTACTCCAATCTCTAGCAGTCTGGTACCCATCCGGGATTTTCCCAAAGTATTGAAAAATAAACAAGCGTGAGTACATTTCGTACTCCACAAGCATAACACGGGGATTCATGAGGCTCAAAAGGCAGACACGGTTTACTGCATTTAGCATTTTAGTAAGTCAACATTTTATCATTAGTTAACATCAACTTATGCTTAGGCTCCCAAATTAACCCACATGATCATATACTAGAAATAAATAGAGTCATTGATCAACATTATATCATCATCATCGTCATCATCATCATAATACCATCATAGTTCACCATGAACAACATCATCATAAGTAACCATTTATTCTATGAGTTTTTCGGGCCGCTCGTGACCGTGAGCATGACTGTTATAACAGTTTTAACACTCTGCAGAGGTTGTGCATCTTTACCCATGAGTCGTGTTACCCATATGCCCAGGTTAATTACTCCCATAACACTTCCAAGGTGAGCGGGCAGGGTACACTATGAAGCCTTCCATAGGTCTTGTCTAACAAGTTAGGGCCGCGAGGTTTCCTCGGCAGACAGATATAGAGAACCCCTTTCTGTGGCACAATTCCCGCAGGCTATACACACAAGAACAGAGGCAGTTCTATACCCAAAGTGGCAAGCCCCTCTTGCGCCCTTTCGGGTAACCTCTAACAAGCTAGAAAAGATCCTATTACTGAGCTAAAGTCAGAGCCATATAACTCTCATGGTTGCACTGTATGTCCCAGCTTTTGCCCTACAGATAAGTCCTTACGGAAGGTTTAGGGCAACATGATCGACATCATTTGCACCATCACCCCATAAATCAATTATTACCATCATGTTTATCCATTTGTTCCATTAATCATAGTATTGATCATGTTTGAATAGAGCACTAGCATTCTACCCATATGCAATAAAACCCATAGGCATCGAGGTATAAGTCATCAATGGCTAGGATGTCCTTATAGTCGAGCAATATTAGACACATGCATAATGAGTAGGTTATATAATGAATAGGAATCAAGGTAGGCCCATGCTATACTTGCCTTGGTTAACAAACTCCTGCTGGTCCAGCTAGTCTTCGAAGTACTCCTGGTTCCCAACGTACTCTTCACCGTCTGAACTTGACCAACACGGCAACATACACATTTTAGGAGCATTCATGCATAGCAAACAAACCTATAATTAGAACAGTACACCAGAAGTATCAACACAAGATAAAATGTTTACGAAAATATTCTACGTCTCGCTACGATCACATCAACGCGAAGTTCACGAAATTCGGAGCTATAACGCAAAAGTTACGAGCTATTTAAGGTTCCAAAAGCTAGCTAACAAACTAGACTTAATCGAGAAATTCAAAAGCTTCTAACAGGTCTAACAGTAGCACTAATGTGTAGATTACGAAATTATGAAACTAACGCAAGTTGAACGGATCGAATCGGAGCTAAAACGACAATTTTATAAGCGTTTTACTGAAGTGGCAATTCTGTAATTAGATCAAACTAGTTTTGGATTTAAAATAAATCAAAACTCAGATTTATCCAAATAGCCGAGGACTGCGGGTTCAAATACGAGAGAGGTGGGGGTCTCTTTAGCAAAAATCCCCATGAAGGGGTATCAGCCTTTCTGAGCTGTTGATCTCGCGATGTGCGGTAGAGATTAGATGGGAGGGGGAGTCAAGGGGCGCGGGCCGCCGGAGGGGGAGACGACCGCGGCGGCGCCGCCATGGATGACGGTGAGGTCTCGCCGGAGTTGCCCAATCGGGCGCTACGGTCCATAGTTTCCAAATCCTCTGGCATGGGAGTGAAGGGGAGATAGAGGCGAACTCGGCAGGGCACATGTCGCGGGCGAAGGATGTCTCGCGCAGGGTCGCCACGGCCGGTAGCGGAAGAGGGCTCGCCGGAGTGGCTAGTTAGGGCCCTACGACCAAGATTCGCTCAATTGAAAGCACGGAAAGAATGAGAGGATCAAGGCGAAGCTCACCGCGGTAAGAATGGAGCCAGAGAAGGAGTGAGGGCAGCGGTCCACGTCGTGCTCCTCGGCGGGTCGCAGCCACACGGTGAGTGCGGTTCCGAGAGCGAAAATGGAACGGGGAGGGGCAGCGGGGGAGTAGCATCGGGTGCGGGTCTCCTCTTTATGGAGGCCGGGGCGCAGGGAACGCTCCCACGATCTGGAGCGTGGGCGTGGGCGGGTCGGTTGCCCATGACCGAGCAATCGCGAGCGGAGGAGGGAGTTGGGGAAGAAGGGGGCGCCGACAGGTGGACCTGGCTGTCAGTGGCAGGGGGGAAGGAGGCGCGGCAGCGGCTGCCGTTCACCGATTGGGCCGGCCCAGCAAGGAGTGAGGAGGGAGGGGAAGAAAAGGGCGCGCGGGCTGGGGGAAAAAGGCAAGCGGGCCGGCGGCTGACCGGGCCAGCAGGCGGAAGGTGAGTTAGGGAGTGGGAAAATGAAGTTTTTTTTCAAATTGATTTTCCAAATCCATTTTCAAATGGTTTTTGAATCTCTTTTGAACTGTGGATCAAGACCAATCATCACAAAAATAAAATTCTATGAGTGCATCAACATGTTGCTAACCTTATGATTAATTTTAATTTCACAAAAATTATTATTTCCTATATGTGAAATGCACTCATACATACATAATTAAATCATATTTAGCTATTTTAAAACAAAGCAAAATTTAGGGTGTTACAATTCTACCCCCTTATGTGGAATCTCGTCCTCGAGATTCGGAAGATGGTGATCAAAGAGATGTACATGCTCTGTCTTTGGATCTTCTTCATTTTCTCACCACTATCACGCGGTAGCTTGCACGTTGTTACAACCTTGCTCCTAATTGCTTGATCAACTCTTAAGCACAATCCCTTAGTCCTTTATGCCATTCCTCCAATTGACCTTTGCAATTCCTTTTGTTCTAAGATTATCACTATTAATTACCAACTTTGTAGTGTAGGTGACATCACTCAAGTTTCTCACACAACTCAACCTTGGTGTCGCCGAACCTCCCTAGCACACTCCTTATGCTAGGAGCATCGGCAACAACTTTTGCTTATCCGGGTATTAACACACTTCCATGCCATAATCATTGATCGCTCTAATTCATCGATGATTTCATAAGATCAAAACCAACTTAGTGAAGATATCCTTTAGATTCTTACGATCCTTGTAGATGTCACCCTTATATCCAAGATTATAATGCCTCCAATGAACCTCTGACGATATCTTCTATTCCTACGAAAACTTTGAATCTCACTCACATCTCACATCCTTTGGTGGGTTCCAACTCAACACATCATTAGCTTTCTTAAGTTTCCCATAATTCCACCATTTGAGATAACTTATCCAAGTAGAGATCTTCCTTGAATCAAAAATTTATTGCCATAATTGATGTCGCAACGAGTTTTCCGAGTCTCCATAGAACCAACTGTAGATGAACCATATCTCCTTGCCTTGTCATTGTTGCTGACTTGTCTTGGGTATGGTGAAGTTCAAACATCCAACTGTGCTTTGTTGGTGACTTCTCAACCATAGGGATAACTAATTCTTCCAGGTGGAGTACTTGAATGTAAGAAACCTTCATCTTGTTACTTCTTCCCTCGGCTACCCCCCTTAAGAGAGATCAACTAGGGGACAACAAAGGGTAGCTTGCATCTTCTTCCAAGTGAGTTAACCATCATAATGACCTTCTGATATCCCACGGAAACTCATGTGTATAAGTAAGAACAACAAGTCTGAAATTCCTCATGAGTAGAAAAACAGCAGTGCAGGAAAACAGCTGTAACTCCTATTTTGTTAATCCAATGAAGTTGTAGTTTATACTGTTGAAAAGCTGTTGAAATCCTCTACAACTTTTGTATAGAACACATTTCCTGATTCCAAACATAATTTGGTCGAAAACTATGCACCACAAAAACTACTCCAGGTTTTAGACAGCACAGCCATATCATCTTGTGATTTTCTCAAATCCCAAACCAAAATAGCTATGGAATTGATTCCAGCGGCAGATGAAACATACAAGAGTCTTCTTTTATCTATAAAAGTTTCATAACTTTTGGTTGTCCAGATCTGGAGATATATCATGATGAACACAGACTGCTCTAGAAAACAGGATGGATAAAACAGGAGAAAACCAAAACCCGCATATTTACTTCATTAATCCTTATGCCTTAGGCCTATAGATTAAATGAAATTGTGGACAATCCCCACAAGATCATTACAATCATTACAAAGATCCAAAAAAAGCACATGCGTAATGACAATTCAATAAGCAATTAAGGTGCATACTTCAATCATTGACTCAGCTTGCAATACTATCGTTCTATTCATATTAAGGGCAAATATCCTAAAGTTCCGATTCCGATGTCGCAGGAAGATGGTAAGAGAGAAGAATCTAAGAGCATATCAAAGCAAGAAGTAAAGATGAGAACAAAGGCTTAAACAAGTATCAAGGAGGAGATGAATATCAAGAGTAGAGAAATAATAGAGGAGGAATATCAAGGTTTATAGAACAAGGGTCTTATAGCAATTCTTAAACCTTAAGACGGCCAATTCCTAACTAGGTGTAACACCCTGAAATTTTGAAGAAATGAAAAATAGGAAAAATATGATTTTTATATATTTTTGTGAGCATGCAAATTTAGGATAAGAATAATTTTTATAAATTTAAAATCAAATGTAAGAGTAGAAACATGTTTGTGCACTCATGCTGTTGCATTTAAATTTTTGAGATGAATGCTTTAAATCAAATTCAATTTGGATTTAAAAATTCTTTGAAATTTGGCTTTGAAAAATTAGAAAAAGAAAAAGGAAAGGAATTTCTTTTCTTCTCGGGCCGCTTCTTACCGCAGCCCACAGCTCGGCCTGCCCTCCCCGCGCGCGGCCCATCTTTCCCGCACCAGCGCTCGCCTTCGCCCGCGTGGGCCAAGCCCAGCCACCGCGACCCGCCAAGCCAGCGCGCGGCCGTTCCCTCTCCGAGTCGCCGACATGTGGGACCCGCCTGTCAGCGTCTCCTTCCCCTTTCCTTCTCCTTCCTCCGGCGCTTTCCAAAAACGAACACCGTCGTTTTCCTTCTTCCACCGATCGAATCCGCGGCTCAATCTCCCTATTTCCTCTCTTGAGGCCGCCTCCGGGCTATAAAAACAGGACCCCCGCACTATTCCGCCCCCATTCCATCCTTTTGGAGCCGCTCTAGTCGTTTCGACGCACCACTGTCGAAGCTCCGCCTCCACCGTCGCCTTGCCGAGCTAGCCGCCGCCTTCCGGTCATCCTCCGGTCCCATCTTCGCGCGGGGTGAGCTCGCCATGCCATTCTCTCTTTCCCTGTGTTTTCCGTTCGTAAGCTCGTGCTCCGTAGCGCGAGATAGGTTATCCCGGCCATGGCGCCGCCGCGGAGAGTCGCCGTCGGGCCCGATTCCGGCCAGAGCGCCGCCAGCTTCCTCCCCGATCCAATCTGGATCGTTGATTTTGAATCCAACGGCTGATATTCAAAGATACCCGTTCGGCTGTAACATTTGCTAAAGAGACCCTGTAAATTTTAAGTTCTTAACCCGCAGTCCAAAGCGTATTCCCGGTTTACGTTTTCTTTTCTGTAAAGCGTATTTTGATCGTGTAACTTCCGAAAATACGTTTTGATCTGTTGAAAGCGTAATTCGTCTCGGTAATTGAAAAATACGTTTTCTGATATTTACAGTTTTGCCACTGAGTTTATTTTAGTTATAAATTATCCGTTTTAACTCCGATTTGATCCATTCAAATTTCGTTAGATTCGTATTTGCGAGCTCTACATGATTATAGAACTGTACAGTAGGTTTGAGATAATTTATTTTCAAGTTTATGTTAAAGTAATTATTTATCTATAGGAAATCTTAGAAAATTCATAATTTGTATGTTTTAAATCCAAATTTTGTGATCTTTATGTCTATGTGATCGTAGTAACGTGTAGAAGAGTTTTACAAACTTGTTATACTGTTAGTGTTACTGTTGGTTAGGTTTTCTATCTTTAAGTTCCGATGTGAGATTTAATCTATTACTTTAATAAAGTAAATCTTGTTTAAATCATATCTTCTACGTTTTAGATCCGTTTTAGCTTATTCGAGTTGCGTTAGATTCATAGCAACGAGATCTACGCGTTAGTGACAGTGTTTACCATATTACTAATTCTGAAATTTTATGGTTTAAATCATATCTTGATTAATAATTATGCAACTGGGTTTTGTAAATAAAATATGATTTGTTTTACTTTAGTTTCATAATTTGAATCTAAATTTGACTTAATTCCGTATATAGTATTTATAAAATATTTTATATATGTTATTATATAATTAAAACTCATGAAGCTAATAGTTTTATATTTTCTCCTATGAGCAAATCTTTCGGTAGATGTATCTTTTCAACCGTAGCTCTGATTAGTGTGCTTTTCGCGTCTGTGTGTTCGTAGTGATGCGTAGAATCGTGTTTCAAACTCTTTTATTTATTTTTGTATGATTGGTGTCATGTTCTAATATAGATCTATTGTTTGCTTCGTGTATGATTTCTCGATGTGTGTGTGGTGATTTATTGATCAAGTCCAGTCGGTGAGATATACGTGGTTATCAAGAAGAAGAAGAAGAACGTTGAAGATTAAAGCTTACCGAAGGATCGGTGTTTAAGGCAAGTATAGCATGGGATTATCCTTGTTTCCTATTCATCTTTAATATACTTAATTCATGTGCATGTGTCTACCTTGTTACCATTAAGGATATCCTAGTTTTTTTATCTTGTACCTTGACACCCATGGGACATTGCATTGGGTAGTATTTATGCTAGTGCTCAAGATAAATAACCATGATCTGTAACTTGACTAATGATATATGCAATAAACGTTTAAATGATGCTTTAAAGCAATATGGCTCAAGAGGGCTAGAGCATGGGGTATTTTTGGTGCTCTAGTTTCTCTCCCTAAGGACTTTTCTGTAAGCGAACATCCGGGACTTACAGTACAACTGTGGGGGCTATATGGCTCTGGCTTTAGTCAAGTATGAGGACCTTTTCTAGCTTGTTAGAGGTATTCCTTCATGGCGTAAGAACGGCTTGACGAATCGGGTATAGTGCGGCCTCTGTCCTTATGTGTATAGGCTGCGCGTTATTGTGCCATTTGGAAGGGGGGCTCTACATCTGTTTGCCGAGTGAATCTAATGGCCCTAACTTGTTAGACGAACCTTTGAAAGACTTCATAGTGAACCCTACCGACCTTCCTTGGAAGTGGGTCAAGAGATTAGCTACCTCGGGCGAAAGGGTAAATCACGACTCACAGTGAAAGTGTACAACCTCTGCAGAGTGTAAAACTGTTATAACAGCCATGCTCACGGTCACGAGTGGCCTTGGACCCTTACAGAATAAATGATGAACACTGATGATAATGATAATACTGATGATATTGATGCTCACTAATGATTATTGTTTCTTGCTATACATTAATCTCGTTTACATGATCATGAGGTTATTTGGGATTTTGGTAAACTTGTTGCTACTCAATTGTTAAAGAGATGACTCACTAAAAGCTATTGCAGTAAACCTGTGTCAAACCTTTTGAGCCTCATGAACCCTATGATATATTTGCTGAGTTCGACATGGACTCACTCTTGCTATTTCCCACATCTCAGGAAGGGTACCAGACTGTTAGATTCTGGATTTGTTAGGCTTGTGATCAACCAGTTAGTTTGATCCTGGAGTGAAGGTTGCACCCGGTGTTCGGAGTTATCTTTCCGCTGTGTTGCTCTTTAAGGTATATTTTTATACTATTGTGTTATGTATATTAAGCATTTGTCTTTTGATATTCCACTTATCTGTGGCTATATGTGAGATTTGTCTTCTTTATTTCACATATGGTGTATGTCTGGTTTTGTCCTTAAAACCGGGTGTGACAGATTGGTATCAGAGCAATGCTGACTGTAGGACGCAAGCCTAGTTAGAACTGGACGTTTAGCATGTTCTCATTGTTGCCTATTTCTTGCTTCTCTTTAACTTTGTTATTTTCTCAAAGTTATGCTTAATTCTATCCCTGTTCTGTTATAAAAACCTTGTCTCTATTTTGAACCTTTTCTCCTTGACTATTAGACGGCTCGTGACGAGAATACTATGGATTTCAGAGGTTAAGAGGACTGAATTATGTCGCTCTTGCTCACTTTTGACAAGAAACCATTAGCGATGCAAAACCAATTACTAGAAGAAATGGCTCAACATGGGAATTCTCAACGATGCTTATCTCAAGGTCAAGCCAACATATCCAAGGGGTCAGAGAAGGTACAAGTAGCAGAAGTTTGGAAGAATATGAAATCCAATAAAGATGTTGATAATAAGGCATTTGGAGAGCAGGAACAATGTCACTGCTGTAAGCATTATGGTTTTCCCTGTCTTCGAAACGAGTCTAATAAGGGAAAAGTCAAGGTGGATCCAAATTTTGAGATCAACATGGACAAGAAGAGAAAGGCAATCTCATTAGAACCACTAGTGGAAAGCAATGAGCAAGCGAGTTCTACTACATTGTCACATGCAGCCCTGATCCCCTGTCAAACAAATCCAAACCCTGAAGAGTTAGAAGCCCCTACCGCTAAAACTACTCCCCATGAAGTAGTCATAGATGGGTGGACAATTACCTATAAGGAGTATCAACCCCGAAAGGCCAAACAAGCTAAGAAACAAGCCAAAGGGACGAAGGTGAACTTTTATGGCCAGCAAGATAGCAGCATACCAAACAACAGTTCCTTGGAGTATGACATCACAAAAGATCCAGCTAAGAGAAAGTGTTATCATTGCCAGCAGGAAGGACATTATATCAAATCTTGCCCACAGAAGAATCAACAACAACAAGACCCAGGACAGGATGTCCAAAAGGAGCATGTGCAGGGAAATAAATTAAAAAGAAATTACATCCATGGAAGGTTGAAACATGTGGATATTTCCACCATTCCCGGAGCTAAGGAGGTCGTGTTTGGATCAATTCCAGTAAGTTCAGGAAATGCCAAGGTTTTGTTTGACCCCAGTGCCTCACATTCGTTCATATCTAGACAATATGTAAAAGATCATAACATACTTATGCTTCCAAGGGGGAAAACAGTGATGATTAAAACTCCAAGAGGTGAAATAAAGGCAGACCGTGTATGCCCAAAAGTTAGTCTGGACATAAAGGGGGTAAATTTTAAGGTAAACCTCATTGTTTTGGAATTAATGGGCATTGATGTTATCCTTGGAATAGACTGGTTATCTACTTGTAAAGGAGTGATTGAGTATGCCCAATGTTCAGTGTTTCTAACTACATTTTCAGGAGAAAGGATTAAGTATGAGGGTATTAAATCTATACCTGAGGGATGCCAGGTTGACCCATCTTAAGGTATGAGTTATAAGAATGGTAAAGAGGGATGCAGAGATTCAGATGTCCATATAAAGCAATAAGGAATGTAAGAGACGTTATCTACTCTGGAAACTGCTACAATTACACCCTATTTAAGGAATAGGAGTTATATCCCATGTAATAAAACCGTTAGTAGCCAAGTTGAGTCGTCTTAATGTGTGGCTAATGAACATTTAAGTGTTTAGTTGTTTTATGCTTATGTTTATGCTTGAGTTGGAATTTTGTAATGAGTGGAATGATCTCGTGGGTTTTGACCATGATTTCATTTAGTTTATATGTATAAGGTATAAGGATTAATGAAATAAATAGCTGGGTTTTGGTTATCTCCTGCTTTCTATATCTTGTATTTCGGAGCAGCCTGTCTTTATCAACTTATATCTCTGTTCTTGAAAGACCAAAAATCCTGAGAGAATTCTGGACAAGAGTGGACTTCAACATCTCTCTCTAAATGCAAGAACCACCCTCATAGTTGTTTTGATTTGGGAGATACAAAAATCACAAGACGATGCAACTGTGCTGTCTAAAACCTGGAACAGTTTCTGATAAGTACTGTTTTCGACCAAGTTAACTACAGAATCTGGAAGTGTGTTCTATAAGAAAGTTGCAGAGAATTTTATAAGCTTTCCATCGGTGTAAACTACAGCTTCATTAGATTAACAGAATGAGAGTTACAGCTGTTTTACTGCACTGCTGATTTCTGCTCGTGAGAAATTTCAGATTTCTTGTTCTTACCCATACACAAGAGTATCATTGGGATGTCAGAACACTTTTATGCTAAGTAGCTCATCTAGAAGGAGGGTTCAAGCTACCCTATTTGGTGTCTCTTATTTTAAGGGGGGTAGCCAATGTAAAGAAGGATTATTAAGATTGAACTCTTTAGTTGGAAGTATTGGTTAGTCTCCATGATTGAGTTGCCACTCTTGAGCAAAAATGTTCTGTGAACAAGGTTGATAATTTTGGATCCATGGAGACAAGAGTTGTCCTTTTGGATAGTTCATGATTATGATCATCTATACTTGCTCGTGTTGCTGATGTTGGTCACTTGATGACAGGAAGTGTAGTGTCTCATGACTCAGGAGCCCTATATGACGTCTCGCACTAATATGTGGGAAAAGACTGATGTTTCTGCCATTGAAGGATGTTATGGGTATGATGAAGCTGAGCACTATCAAAACAACAATGTTGAAGAGCAAGTTGGGAGTGAACTAAGTCAGAATCCACAACAACGAAAGCGAAAAAGGAAAGCCCATAAGAAGCCTACTCAAGGAAGCAAAGCGCAGCAAAACTATGTCAATGGAAGACTGAGCAATGTGGATATGGATAAAGTTCATGGAGTTACCAAAGTGGTGGGTGGTTATATTCAAGTAAGCTCAGTACAAGTTTTTGCTTTATTTGACCCTAGTGCTTCGCATTCTTTCATTTCCGCCGACATGGTAGAGACGTGCAAGATGGTGAAGTGTCCAATGAGGAGGCCTTTGCTAGTTCAAACCCCAGTGGGAGAAATACAGGCAGATCAGATATGCCCGAATGTCAGTCTTGTCATAAACAAAGAAAACTTCACCGCAACACTCATTGTGTTGGAGTCACTTAAAATTCGCGTGGTTCATGGTAATGGATGGCTCTGTGCACACAAAGGAGTGATTTATAGTACTTGGTGCACCATGCTCTTAACAACACCGTCAAGGAAAAGAATTGAGTATCAAGGTGATCGACTTTTACCTGAGGGAGATGAGAATGACCAATTAGAAGATAGGTACACCAAGGATAGTAAAGTGGACCATGAGTTTACTGGAGTCATAGCAGAGGAACAAATAACTTTGGAGAAGCTTTTAAGTTCGTTTAGATCAAGAGACCTCAGGCAAATGTTTGAAGGAGTCTAAGAAAAGGTTGAAGTAAAACCCAAGTATTAGCTTTGTCAGATCCAGACAAGAGTTTCATATCTACAATGATGCACCTTATCAAGGTGTGGGATGTGTCCTTATGCAAGAAGAAAAATATAGTATCTTGTTCAGTAAGTCAACTAAGGAAGTGTGGGTTGAATTACCTAACCTGTTATCTGGAGTTTTCCACTATGGAGTACCGTCTTTTGGAAGGAAAGTGACATATAGGAGGGTCACAAGAATCCACAGGACATCTTCGCTAAGTTGGTCTTGAATTTGTGATATCCTCGTAGGAATGAAATGGATTAGGACTTGGAAAAGTGCTATTACTTGGAGAAGTAAAAGTCGCAGCCGATGCCCTTAGCAATGGAGAATAATGCTAAGAAGGTTCGGGTGACACCAAGGATTAAGAATCGTATTCCAAATTTGAGCAACTTGACCAGAATCATTAATGTTTTGAAGGTTGGTAGTAGAAATTCCTTCTGACTAAGAGATTCGTTAGGCTCTGTTGGAAGATAAGTATTTTAAGGAAAAAAAATTCATATTATAGGAAAGGTGCCTAGTGATTGGAGATACCAGAGTATTGTTTGGAGCATTTGTCAAAAATCTTGGAATTAGTTACATGTATGCAAAGTAAGACGGAATTCTTATCAAGACGATGGAACTACACGATGAAGTAAAGAACAATCTAGAGACGAACTATCCCTATCTCTTTTGTCATCATCTTCCGAATCTCAGGACGAGATTCATCTTAAGGGGGGTAGAATTGTAACACCCTGAAATTTTGAAGAAATGAAAAATAGGAAAAATATGATTTTTATATATTTTTGTGGGCATGCAAATTTAGGATAAGAATAATTTTTATAAATTTAAAATCAAATGTAAGAGTAGAAACATGTTTGTGCACTCATGCTGTTGCATTTAAATTTTTGAGATGAATGCTTTAAATCAAATTCAACTTGGATTTGAAAATTCTTTGAAATTTGGCTTTGAAAAATTAGAAAAAGAAAAAGGAAAGGAATTTCTTTTCTTCTCGGGCCGCTTCTTACCGCAGCCCACAGCTCGGCCTGCCCTCCCCGCGCGCGGCCCATCTTTCCCGCACCAGCGCTCGCCTTCGCCCGCGTGGGCCAAGCCCAGCCACCGCGACCCGCCAAGCCAGCGCGCGGCCGTTCCCTCTCCGAGTCGCCGACATGTGGGACCCGCCTGTCAGCGTCTCCTTCCCCTTTCCTTCTCCTTCCTCCGGCGCTTTCCAAAAATGAACACCGTCGTTTTCCTTCTTCCACCGATCGAATCCGCGGCTCAATCTCCCTATTTCCTCTCTTGAGGCCGCCTCCGGGCTATAAAAACGGGACCCCCGCACTATTCCGCCCCCATTCCATCCTTTTGGAGCCGCTCTAGTCATTTCGACGCGCCACTGTCGAAGCTCCGCCTCCACCGCCGCCTTGCCGAGCTAGCCGCCGCCTTCCGGTCATCCTCCGGTCCCATCTTCGCGCGGGGTGAGCTCGCCATGCCATTCTCTCTTTCCCTGTGTTTTCCGTTCGTAAGCTCGTGCTCCGTAGCGCGAGATAGGTTATCCCGGCCATGGCGCCGCCGCGGAGAGTCGCCGTCGGGCCTGATTCCGGCCAGAGCGCCGCCAGCTTCCTCCCCGATCCAATCTGGATCGTTGATTTTGAATCCAACGGCTGATATTCAAAGATACCCGTTCGGCTGTAACATTTGCTAAAGAGACCCTGTAAATTTTAAGTTCTTAACCCGCAGTCCAAAGCGTATTCCCGGTTTACGTTTTCTTTTCTGTAAAGCGTATTTTGATCGTGTAACTTCCGAAAATACATTTTGATCTGTTGAAAGCGTAATTCGTCTCGGTAATTGAAAAATACGTTTTCTGATATTTACAGTTTTGCCACTGAGTTTATTTTAGTTATAAATTATCCGTTTTAACTCCGATTTGATCCATTCAAATTTCGTTAGATTCGTATTTGCGAGCTCTACATGATTATAGAAATGTACAGTAGGTTTGAGATAATTTATTTTCAAGTTTATATTAAAGTAATTATTTATCTATAGGAAATCTTAGAAAATTCATAATTTGTATGTTTTAAATCCAAATTTCGTGATCTTTATGTCTATGTGATCGTAGTAACGTGTAGAAGAGTTTTACAAACTTGTTATACTGTTAGTGTTACTGTTGGTTAGGTTTTCTATTTTTAAGTTCCGATGTGAGATTTAATCTATTACTTTAATAAAGTAAGTCTTGTTTAAATCATATCTTCTACGTTTTAGATCCGTTTTAGCTCATTCGAGTTGCGTTAGATTCATAGCAACGAGATCTACGCGTTAGTGACAGTGTTTACCATATTACTAATTCTGAAATTTTATGGTTTAAATCATATCTTGATTAATAATTATGCAACTGGGTTTTGTAAATAAAATATGATTTGTTTTACTTTAGTTTCATAATTTGAATCTAAATTTGACTTAATTCCGTATATAGTATTTATAAAATATTTTATATATGTTATTATATAATTAAAACTCATGAAGCTAATAGTTTTATATTTTCTCCTATGAGCAAATCTTTCGGTAGATGTATCTTTTCAACCGTAGCTCTGATTAGTGTGCTTTTCGCGTCTGTGTGTTCGTAGTGATGCGTAGAATTGTGTTTCAAACTCTTTTATTTATTTTTGTATGATTGGTGTCATGTTCTAATATAGATCTATTGTTTGCTTCGTGTATGATTTCTCGATGTGTGTGTGGTGATTTATTGATCAAGTCCAGTCGGTGAGATATACGTGGTTATCAAGAAGAAGAAGAAGAACGTTGAAGATTAAAGCTTACCGAAGGATCGGTGTTTAAGGCAAGTATAGCATGGGATTATCCTTGTTTCCTATTCATCTTTAATATACTTAATTCATGTGCATGTGTCTACCTTGTTACCATTAAGGATATCCTAGTTTTTGTATCTTGTACCTTGACACCCATGGGACATTGCATTGGGTAGTATTTATGCTAGTGCTCAAGATAAATAACCATGATCTGTAACTTGACTAATGATATATGCAATAAACGTTTAAATGATGCTTTAAAGCAATATGGCTCAAGAGGGCTAGAGCATGGGGTATTTTTGGTGCTCTAGTTTCTCTCCCTAAGGACTTTTCTGTAAGCGAACATCCGGGACTTACAGTACAACTGTGGGGGCTATATGGCTCTGGCTTTAGTCAAGTATGAGGACCTTTTCTAGCTTGTTAGAGGTATTCCTTCATGGCGTAAGAACGGCTTGACGAATCGGGTATAGTGCGGCCTCTGTCCTTATGTGTATAGGCTGCGCGTTATTGTGCCATTTGGAAGGGGGGCTCTACATCTGTTTGCCGAGTGAATCTAATGGCCCTAACTTGTTAGACGAACCTTTGAAAGACTTCATAGTGAACCCTGCCGACCTTCCTTGGAAGTGGGTCAAGAGATTAGCTACCTCGGGCGAAAGGGTAAATCACGACTCACAGTGAAAGTGTACAACCTCTGCAGAGTGTAAAACTGTTATAACAGCCGTGCTCACGGTCACGAGTGGCCTTGGACCCTTACAGAATAAATGATGAACACTGATGATAATGATAATACTGATGATATTGATGCTCACTAATGATTATTGTTTCTTGCTATACATTAATCTTGTTTACATGATCATGAGGTTATTTGGGATTTTGGTAAACTTGTTGCTACTCAATTGTTAAAGAGATGACTCACTAAAAGCTATTGCAGTAAACCTGTGTCAAACCTTTTGAGCCTCATGAACCCTATGATATATTTGCTGAGTTCGACATGGACTCACTCTTGCTATTTCCCACATCTCAGGAAGGGTACCAGACTGTTAGATTCTGGATTTGTTAGGCTTGTGATCAACCAGTTAGTTTGATCCTAGAGTGAAGGTTGCACCCGGTGTTCGGAGTTGTCTTTCCGCTGTGTTGCTCTTTAAGGTATATTTTTATACTATTGTGTTATGTATATTAAGCATTTGTCTTTTGATATTCCACTTATCTGTGGCTATATGTGAGATTTGTCTTCTTTATTTCACATATGGTGTATGTCTGGTTTTGTCCTTAAAACCGGGTGTGACACTAGGCTTGTGTCCTACAGTCAGCATTACTCTGATACTACTATGTCACACCCAGTTTTAAGAACAAAACCAGATACACACCATATGTGAGCCCAGGAAGTCAAATCTCACATATAGCTACAAATAAGGGTAATATCAAATGACAATGCTTAATATATAACGTACTTATTATAAAAGATATAACCTTAGATAGCAAACAGCGGAAAGACAACTCCGGTCTTCAGGTGAAGACTCCACTCCATAGGGACAACTGACTGGTTGATCATAAGCCTATCTGCTCCAATCTCTAGCAGTCTGGTACCCATCCGGGATTTTCCCAAAGTATTAAAAAATAAACAAGCGTGAGTACATTTCGTACTCCACAAGCATAACATGGGGATACATGAGGCTCAAAATGCAGACACGGTTTACTGCATTTAGCATTTTAGTAAGTCAACATTTTATCATTAGTTAACATCAACTTATGCTTAGGCTCCCAAATTAACCCACATGATCATATACTAGAATTAAATAGAGTAATTGATCAACATTATATCATCATCATCGTCATCAACATCATAATACCATCATAGTTCATCATGAACAACATCATCATAAGTAACCATTTATTCTGTGAGTTTTCCGGGCCGCTCGTGACCGTGAGCACGACTGTTATAACAGTTTTAACACTCTGTAGAGGTTGTGCATCTTTATCCGTGAGTCGTGTTACCCATATGCCCGGGTTAATTACTCCCATAACACTTCCAAGGTGAGCAGGCAGGGTACACTATGAAGCCTTCCATAGGTCTTGTCTAACAAGTTAGGGCCGCGAGGTTTCCTCGGCAGACAGATATAGAGAACCCCCTTTCTGTAGCACAATTCCCGCAGGCTATACACATAAGAACAGAGGCAGTTCTATACCTAAAGTGGCAAGCCCCTCTTGCGCCCTTTCGGGTAACCTCTAACAAGCTAGAAAAGATCCTATTACTGAGCTAAAGTCAGAGCCATATAACTCTCACGGTTGCACTGTATGTCCCAGCTTTTGCCCTACAGATAAGTCCTTACGGAAGGTTTAGGGCAACATGATCGACATCATTTGCACCATCACCCCATAATTCAATTATTACCATCATGTTTATCCGTTTGTTCCATTAATCATAGTATTGATCATGTTTGAATAGAGCACTAGCATTCTACCCATATGCAATAAAACCCATAGGCATCGAGGTATAAGTCATCAATGGCTAGGATGTCCTTATAGTCGAGTAATATTAGACACATGCATAATGAGTAGATTATATAATGAATAGGAATCAAGGTAGGCCCATGCTATATTTGTCTTGGTTAACAAACTCCTGCTGGTCCTACTGGTCTTCGAAGTACTCCTGGTTCCCAACGTACTCTTCACCGTCTGAACTCGACCAACACGGCAACATACACATTTTAGGAGCATTCATGCATAGCAAACAAACCTATAATTAGAATAGTACACCAGTAGTATCAACACAAGATAAAATGTTTACAAAAATATTCTACGTCTCGCTACGATCACATCAACGCGAAGTTCACAAAATTCGGAGCTATAACACGAAAGTTACGAGCTATTTAAGGTTCCAAAAGCTAGCTAACAAACTAGACTTAATCGAGAAATTCAAAAGCTTCTAACTGGTCTAACAGTAGCACTAATGCGTAGATTACGAAATTATGAAACTAACGCAAGTTGAACGGATCGAATTGGAGCTAAAACGATGATTTTATAAGCGTTTTACTGAAGTGGCAATTCTGTAAATAGATCAAACTATTTTCGGATTTAAAATAAATCAAAACTCAGATTTATCCAAATAGCCGAGGACTGCGGGTTCAAATACGAGAGAGGTGGGGGTCTCTTTAGCAAATATCCCCACGAAGGGGTATCGGCCTTTCTGAGCTGTTGATCTCGCGATGTGCGGTAGAGATTAGATGGGAGGGGGAGTCAAGGGGCGCGGGCCACCGGAGGGGGAGACGACCGCGGTGGCGCCGCCATGGATGACGGTGAGGTCTCGCCGGAGTTGCCCAATCGGGCGCTACGGTCCATAGTTTCCAAATCTTCTGGCCTGGGAGTGAAGGGGAGACAGAGGCGAACTCGGCGGGGCACATCTCGCGGGCGAAGGATGTCTCGCGCAGGGTCGCCATGGCCGGCAGCGGAAGAGGGCTCGCCGGAGTGGCTAGTTAGGGCCCTACGACCATGATTCGCTCAATTGAAAGCACGGAAAGAATGAGAGGATCAAGGCAAAGCTCACCACGGCAAGAATGGAGCCGGAGAAGGAGTGAGGGCAGCGGTCCACGTCGTGCTCCTCGGCGGGTCGCAGTCACACGGTGAGTGCGGTTCCGAGAGCGAAAATGGAACAGGGAGGGGCAGCGGGGGAGTAGCATCGGGTGCGGGTCTCCTCTTTATGGAGGCCGGGGCGCAGGGAACGCTCCCACGATCTGGAGCGTGGGCGTGGGCGGGTCGGTTGCCCATGACCGAGCAACCGCGAGCGGAGGAGGGAGTTGGGGAAGAAGGGGGCGCCGACAGGTGGACCTGGCTGTCAGCGGCAGGGGGGAAGGAGGTGCAGCAGCGGCTGCCGTTCGCCGATTGGGCCGGCCCAGCAAGGAGTGAGGAGGGAGGGGAAGAAAAGGGCGTGCGGGCCAGGGGAAAAAGGCAAGCGGGCCGGCGGCTGACCGGCCCAGCAGGCCGAAGGTGAGTTCGGGAGTGGGAAAATGAAGTTTTTTTTTCAAATTGATTTTCCAAATCCATTTTCAAAAGGTTTTTGAATCTCTTTTGAACTGTGGATCAAAACCAATCATCACAAAAATAAAATGTTATGAGTGCATCAACGTGTTGCTAACCTTATGATTAATTTTAATTTCACAAAAATTATTATTTCCTATATGTGAAATGCACTCATACATACATAATTAAATCATATTTAGCTATTTTAAAACAAAGCAAAATTTAGGGTGTTACACAGACCTTTAGCCTCACTGCTTTTTGCCAAATCATTATCAATATCAGATACCTAAAAATTAAAAGAAGGAAAATATTTGTTAATATATGAGATAACCAACAAAATTACATCATTAATTCATTATCAATATGAAAATGTTGGGTACCTGAAGTAGAGCCTCCCGAATTTCTGCACATTGAAATCTGATGGCTTTAACACTGTCAACACAACTCTCCCATCGTGTAGCTGAAACTGACTTGAGAGTCAATTCAGTTATGTTATCTTTTAGAATCTGCCATTTTTTAGTAGAGTTAGGAAACGTTGTGTAGATATGTTGGATGATTCCAAAGAAATCTTTAGCTTTGGCACAAGTCTTGGTAGCCATATCACAAAGTGTTAAATTAAGGCTATGACAACCACAAGCGGAATAGAAAGCTCTAGGATTTACATCCAAAAGTTTCTTTTGTACACCTTGATGTTTCCCTTTCATATTTGACCCATTATCATAGCCTTGTCCTCTCACATCATCTATGTCAAGATCAAGACACTTTAGCTCATTCTCTAGCACATCAAAAAGTCCTTGTCCTGTCGTGTCATTTACTTCTAAAAATCCTAGAAAGGATTCTTCAACGGAAACATGACCTGATGATGAGTCCACATATCTTATAATTAAAGACATTTGTTCTTGGTGACTTGCATCAGGGGTACAATCAAGTATGACAGAGAAATACTTTGCACTCTTTATTTTCTTAATAATTTCAGACTTAATAGCAGAAGCAAGTAAGTGTACCAACTCATTTTGAATCCTAGGACCAAGATAATGAACATGAGTTTCTTCATTCGTAATACGACGAACATGCTCTTGAATAACTGGGTCAAATTCAGCCAACATCTCTACTAAGCCCAAGAAATTCCCATTACTATCATCATATAGTTTGTTGTTACTTCCACAAAATGCAAGATTATGCTTGGCAAGAAATTTTACTATGCCAACAATTCTAAATAAAACTTTCCTCCAGTGGTCCTTTTCTTTCTCAAGTTGTTGTTGAGCAGCTTTATCAATAGTTTGATCAGTTTGCAATCTATTACGCAATTCATACCAAGCTGTCATGCTCAAAACATGATCTGCACCTGTCTCATGCTCTTTGAGTCTATTCCCAAGATGTGCCCAGTCATTATAACCCTCATTTGCCAACTGACCTTTTCGATGCCCTTTTGTAAATAATTTACAGCTGAAGCAAAATACTCTATCAAGTTCCTTAGAATAGACAAGCCAATCCCTGTCACAGCCTTCTCCATTTGATAGAATCCTAGTATAAAATAGTGCAGACCTATCCTTAGGACCCTTCTGAATTGATAAGTCTCTTTTAGGGCCCTTTTCTGCTAAAATGTCAACTTGTTTACGATCAAGTGAATCCCAATATCTTGGATCAAATATATCAGGCTGAAAAGAATCACTAGCATCCGGAGAAGGATTCAAGTCATCACTACTATTGTGCATCTTAGTATTTGTATTTGTGTTGTCAGGAAGAGCTTTCTGAACTTCAACATTATTTTCTGAAGGATTTATAGGATCATTATCAATATTATTGTCAACTGCTTGCCCATGATCAGGTGTCGGATTATCAAATGACCCTTGTGTAGGTTTTGTAACAAACCTATCCATAGCTCCTTTCTGGATTGGACTAAAGCCTCTATTCCTTGTTTTTTCTTACGCTTTTCCCAACCCGATTCAAATTTTCTAGACCGATTTGCAGAAGACATGGCTTCAATATTTGGACACTATTGCAGTAGGCGTCTAGATGAACGGATCAAAAGAACAAAATTTAGAGATCTACCAATTACTCGCTATAGTTTGCTGTGATTGTGAATGAATATTGAATTGGAAAAAAATATGAATGATTAGTTTACCTTTAGGCCTCAGCCTCAGTGTCTCGCATCGCCGGGTGCCTCGTCGCCGTCAGCGGTCAGGTCAGTTCGTCACGGCGATCACGATACGCAGCGGCGGCCGATAGGGCATCAGGCTCAAGCCAGCCGCCAGGGCGATAGAAGAATAGGAGATCGAGACGTACAGGTAGGAATTGGGAACGACGCACGGGAGACAAAACGACACCGGCGACCAGGAATCATTTTCTATTGGGCTTGGCTTGCTAATGGGTGATGACGACGTTGTTATTGGGCCAAAGGCTACTTTGCTTGCTGCTTAACTATATAGGTATATGGGTAATCAACTGTATATTTGGAGGCCTATGGTATTTGGAGGCCCTGCGCGGTCGCTCACCCTGCACACCTCCAGGTACGGCCCTGGCAGGTGTGTAATCGCCAAATGGTCGGACCAAGAGCTCCTTGTCGACATCGAGAGCGGCAGTTCGCATCCACGTGTCAGGCACATCAGCTACCAGCATGGACGTTACTGTTGGCCATACGAGATGGATAGCTCATCAACTTACATCTCGAAGATGAAGCACTTTTAAGGCATGTTTTGGGCACTCTGTTTTGTTTTTGCGGTTGAGCCTCACTGTTACAATTGAACCGTAGTAATAGTGTTTGCATAATGTATAGGAGATTCGAGTTCATCTTTTTTGGCTTTAATAAATATTTCTGTGGATCTATTTCTTTTTGTCTAATTAATTGTTGGGAATGGAGAAAAGGCTGTGGAAGATGGCTGTCCAGGTTTCTGATTGTCTCCAGGCACACCAGCAGCAAGTAGATGTTTGGACATAGTTACACAACGAGGGCCTTTTTTCCGTACCCAACAAAGGACCTACCGCTGCGCTGTTGATGCGTTTGCAAGGTGTTTGGTTCAAAGAATCGTCTCAATCACATCCTAAATTGCGTCACGGGAGATAAATAGAGAGATATATTAATCTAATATGTTTTGGTTCAAAGAATCGTCTCAATCTCATCCTAAATTGCGTCACGGGAGATAAAGAGAGATATATATTAATCTAATATCTTCATTATATTATACATGGATAATGGAAGATAACAAATTTGACACTAGCGTTAGGGTGAATATTTGGTTGGAACCATCTTTTCTAAGGCTAACTGCAGCACTAAGAAGCAAAAGCACTCATTATTACTTTCTAAATGCAGTTAGTAAACATACATGAGCTTTGCTATGGTACCCCAACTGACAGTGAGCTGTCCATTTAGGTAGATCGTATGGTTAGGATCACCTATTACCTCATACTAGTAGGAGGTAATACGTGAAAAATATATTTATTTAATTGTTTATTTTGTAAAATAGGATAAATAAGCAAAGTTTTGGATACGAAATCTTTTTTCTAGATCTATTTGATGCATGTATGATCCATTGGATTTGGCAAATCGTTTTATTTTGCAATTGTTTGGCAAATCATTTTATTTTGCCGTGGTCTGTTGGATTAGTTTAAGCTATTACCTCCTAATAGGTAATGAGTGCATTCATCGTTGCAAATGGCATCTTTGCTGTTGACAGTTGCTTCAACTGAACAAATTAATTACGAACAACCACTTTGAACTCCCTTCCACCCTCTCCAGTTTCTCTTAGTTTTATTGTAATCGTCGTTACTTGCTTTTAATAAATTACCAGTAGGGGTGCTCCTCCTCCTGTTTTCCTAAAAAAACAATCACTTTGAACTGAATACAAACTCAATAGATTAACTTTGAATTGTTAGTTAGAAGTAGCCTAGCAGGGAAAAACTGCAGAAGTTAACTAAGATTCCTTGGGCTCATAGCTCGTTAAAAATATTTTGTTCCATGCTGTTTGGCCACCAATTACATAGTGGAGATCTTTTGTTTTTCCACTTTCAATAATCATGAATATTTCAACAAGAACAATGCTCGAGATCAGACGTTTAGTGCCCAAGTAGATCACTAACATCACTGATCTCTATGTTCTATTTTTCAGTAGAAAACACTACAGAAGAAATATCACTAACGAGGCATTTGAGGCTTGACTACACGGATTTTTTTTTGGGAGGTCCACTACACGGATTTCCTTGGCTAGCTTCTTGGTCACGTGCCGCAAAGGTTGTGCAACATCAGTTAGTTCAGTGGCGAAGCTAGAGCAAAATAGAGGGTGGTGCAACTATATGTGATTACTTACTAGATCTTTTTTTCCTACTTTCAATAACCATGATTATTTTAACGAAATCACAGCTGGAGATCAGCTTTTTAGTGTCCAAGAAGATCACTAGCATTACTGATCTCTATGTTCTATTTTCTAGTAGAAAACACTATAGAAGGAAGGTAACTAACGAGGACTTGAGCGTAGACAGCACCGATTTCTTTGACCAAGCGCTAGTGAATGAGCGTGGAGTGGCGACAACGAAAGCGACCAGTGTATATCTCAGCAGAACGGTAGCACCTGATAAAGCTCAACGTTCAGAACCTGATAAAACCGCCTGTCCCTAACGCCATCCCTATAATTCAGCCACAGGTCCGCCTTGTGCTACAAAAGCAAAGTAAACTGGCAATATGCAACCAATTTTCTGAACCAAACTATTATTTCCCAAAAAATATATTTACTACCCTGATTTGTAACCAGTTAGTTTTCTGATCCAAGCTGTTATTTTCCAACCCAAGTCCTCACGCTAACATGCAACTAAGGATGGCAACGGGTCGGGTTCGGATCGGGTGGAGTCTCCGTGCACCCAATACCGAAACCTGAAATCGAAACCCGAACCCGAACCGAAAACCGATTCGGGTGGAAATCCATCACCAAAACCAAACCCGCGGATACCCGAAACCCGAATGGATACCCGATACCCGAATGGATACCCGAAACCCGTGGATAAATATACACATATTCACATGTATAAATAAGAGGCAATAAATAATAAATATTTTCATGAGTCAATTTTGAATAGATTTAATAATCTAAGTAAACAAGTTATTATTAGCATATTATAAAACATGAGTTTTAATTCCAAATGATTTATTTCGGATATCCATGGGATATCCACGGGTGAAAAACCAAACCCGAAACTAAACCCGATACCAAACCCGAAACCGAAACCGAAAACCGTGGGTGAGAAACCATCCTCAAACCCGAAACCACAGGACCCGAAACCCGCGGGTATCCGACCCGAACCTGATCCGCGGACATCTCTAGTCTACATGCAACTATTTCACATGGAGAAAAAGCAATATGCTTAACCTCCTATTCCATTTTATCCTCCTGTTATCAGTTGGCAACCAATGAATCATATGATCCTTTGATGGGCGGTTCAGGTTGACACAACTACAGCGACACAAACATAGAAGCACGCATACGTGCATACCTAAGCGGCCACATGGGCCATGGGCTGCTCGCCACGTCCTAGTGAGCAGTATTGCGAAACTTGCCCATGCCTTGGCATGAAGCGTACCAAACCTCCTCCGGCGGCTGCTTGGGGATCCCTGCCACTCCTAGGGCTGGTTTAGATGCAAATTTTTTTGCAAAATAGGCACTGTAGCTTTTTCGTTGTTATTTGGCAAATATTGTCCAATCATGGTCTAATTAGGCTTAAAAGATTCATCTCGTCCATTTCGTCTAAACTGTGTAATTAGTTTTATTTTTTATCTATATTTAATGTTTCATGCATGCGTCCAAAGATTCGAGGTGACGGGGAATCTACTGTTCTTTTGTAAAATTTTCTGGATCTAAACTGGGCCCTAGTCGACTAATAACGCCTTCGAGACGGCCAACGCCCGTGGCCGTGTGAACACCGCCACTGAGGGGAGTTAAAGTCATAGATGACCACCTAATCAGACTGGCCCATCCACGCCTTCCTCCCACCAGACCACGATTGCCACCATGGAAGACATTTCGGTGGTGCAGGACGTGGTGGTGGTGCTTGGCGGAGAACTATTCTTAGCATTCGACGGAGTAGAGTATGTGGGTAGCGCTGAGCAGGGCCATGGATGTGGTTAGGAATGGGGACACTGCTCACTAGGTCTGGACGGTTAGAATGGATGGGCCCTACCTGCTGATGCATAGATCGCGGGCAGGGAGTGGCAGGCGGCACAAGGTGCCATGACAGTGCTCGCAGTGGTTGAGGGCACGGGGTTAGACTAGATGGAGCCTATCTGCAGACGCGAAGATCCTGGACAGGGAGAATTAGGGGGGAGTGGGGCACCAAGACAGTGCTCGCTAGGTCCACGAGCAAGGGTTACACTGGACGGGCCCCACTTATCAGCGCAAAGATTGTTGGCACGGAGAGATAGGGGCACAGGGTTTCATCGGATGGGCCCTAGCCCTATCGGGTGACACACAGATCATAGGCAGTGGGTGTGGGGGGATGGGACAGTGCTCGCTAGGGCAAGGGATGGAGGTTGACTGGGTGATGGTAAAGTGCGCGCTAGGGCTAGGGCAGGGGTTTATACTAGATGGGCTCCACCTGCGGGTGCATAGATCGTAGGTGGCCAAATGGGGTGCACAGGACAACAGGATTACCATGTAGACGAGCGAGCGGGCAAAGGGGAAGTTGGGCACTTGATATTCAACATTCTTTATGAGTTACTTGCAAACATGCCCATATGCTACAATAGAACTCAATATGTGTAGGAATTGGACACTATATTATCGATAGAAGCTAGTTTTAACTTGTAAGAGAGCGGGGCATGAGTCCACAAGTCGCATACAAGATGTGGGGGGTGCGATCCTATACATAGTCGAATCTGGCCCTTTATCCATCATCATTAGACATGAACTTTCTAACTCGTATGAACATGAGGCATAAGTACAGATCAAGTAAAAAAGCAAGACAAAAGAAACTCTTCACTGGCTAGGTAGTTAGGGGAAGGTAGACTAAAAAAATAGATGAACTTTTTTCTCGTCAATATTCGGCAAGGCTAGCGCCCAGACGTCCGGATGGACGACCGAGCTTACACAGTGTCGCGCACCCCGCCTGCTCGGATTTCCATGCTTCATGTTCCGCGCCACACCCCGTTTCGTGCACCGCCTAGACGACTCACCCTACGCGCACGAGGGACCACTCGCACCCTATGCACTTCCCACACGCATGCACACGGGCACCTTCTACGCCCCCTCAGTGGCGCCACTATAGCTGCAGCAGGCGGTTGTGGCAAGTGGGTCCTATTGCAACATGTGCAACACCAAATGTACTTTTGCATCATCTAGATTAAACACTATGTCTAAAAACAACTGAAAACACTTGCCACATATATCTAAAACACTTGCAAACACCTGAAACTATTTGAAAGCCATTGTAGACATATGCAATATCCAGATGAAACACTTGGAACATATAGCATAAGTCACTACCCCAGTTCTTTACATCACAGTCGGTTTAAAACCCCTCTTCACTGTCAGATTTTAAACCGGCAGTGGCATACTGGCAGTGATGGGGGTTGACATCACTGTCGGTTCTTATAAACTGACATTGATGTGAACCGGCAGTGATCTCCATTTCCATGAAAGCCAAAAAATGCACTGAAAATATAGGGACAATTTTTTCTAATACCAGGAGAGGCCCCAATGGACAGCCACACAGTCACGTATCAGACTTCCCAAGTAACGCGAAAAACACGTTCTTCGTGGCCACCAATAAGTTGTTTTTTATCCATATTAGATTTTCGTATTAGCCATTTTATGTTCATCTGACTTTGAAATGAATATTTGAGACTCTAAATGAATTCAAATGAAAAAGTTATCATCTATAAAAGTTTTATAACCTTTCGAGATCTAAAGCATTCATTTTGGTAGTTTCAACGTCTGAAGTTGTTTACAAAATTTGAATTTCAAATTTTAGAAATTCAAATGTAGTTTTCCATGACAAGATAATTTCAAATGAAAAAGTTGTCAACAACAAAGTTGCACAACTTTTTGAGAACTACAACTTTTGTTTTGGGTGTTTCTCCATCCGAGGTCATTTGAAAAATTCAAATTTTAAAATTTTGAAAATTCAAACATAGTTTTCCTTGACAGGATTTTTTAAAATCAAAAAGTTGTCAACTACAAAGTTGTGTAACTTTTAGGGATCTACAACTTTTATTTTGATAGTTTCTCCATCTGAGGTCGTTTATAAAATTTAAATTTCAAATTTGAGAAATTCAAACGTAGTTTTCCTTGACAAGATGATTTCAAATGAAAAAATTGTCAACTATAAAGTTTTATAACGTTTCGAAATCTATAACTTTTATTTTGGTCATTTGTTCATCCGATATAGTGGTAATAACATTGTTCATAAATTTTACATATCCTTCTTATAATTTATGAAACTATAACAGGGATATGTAAATTTTGTGAAGAATGTTACTATCACATTGTCGGATGAAGAAATAACTTAAATAAAAGTTGTAGATCTTGATGAATTCTACCACTTTTATGTTCATGACATTTTCAGCTGAAACTCATTTAATGTTTCAAAATGATGTTTGAAGTTGCCATTTTTTGAAGTTTAAAATTAAAATGGATAAAACACAATTACATGAAAAGATTTATAAAATAATAGCGGTAAGAACACAATAAATTGATAGAGCCTGATTTTAGAAATTTTTAGAAGAAAAATCATCAAATTAAAGTTAAAGTTAGTATGAGGGAGAAAGATCAGTTATAAGTTTTAGTCAGAGATTAAAAAGAGAAATCAGAGCTCTTCAACAATTTCATAATTTAATTTCAAACGTCATTTTGAAGTAGTAAAGGATTTCAAATGAAAAGGTTGTAAATAACAAAGTTCAATAACTTTTCGAGATCTACAACTTTTGTTTTGGTCATTTCTCCATCCGAGATCCTTAAATATTACTACACACACTTATGGCTATATAACATATGTACTCCTTTGATATTAGCTCTACAAAATCTTGTGGTGTGTATTTTGACATCCAAACGGTCTCAAATCAAAACATTTGAACTACAAAGTTGTAGATCTTGTCGAGTACTACAACTTTGATATAAAGTTCGTCTTCATCAGATATTATATGAGAAAGTTATGAAAGTTTTCTGGTACTATATCACTGTCGGTTCAAAACGTATGTTTGAAAAAATTCAAACATACGTTTGCAACATATGCTTTCAGCATCACATCGCCTTGTTGCTTAGGAGAGTGGAGGCTCGTCGACATGTGGAGTTCGCTAGTGTAGAGCTCACCAGTGGCATGGAGCTTGCCACTCCGATGGAGAAGGCCGCGCCAGGTCGTGCCGGTGGAGAAGGCGGGCGGAAGGCGTGGTGGAGAGAAAGGAAGGCGAGCGTCCATGGAGGGCAGGAAGCACGATGGAAAGGGAGGAAGACGGGTGGCCACGCTCGAGCACGGTGCAGATGCCAGCCAACGGGCGCTCGGATGCCATGGAGAACGCCTAGGCGGCCCGGCGGAGCACACTCGTGGCACTGCATTATTTTGTTTTATGAGAAGCTGTGGTCACCGGAGGGAAGCAGGTAGGAGAGGATAGGAGAGCCTTCTTGGCTACGCGGCCCACCAACTGGAGCATCCAGATAGATGGACACCCCATTCCAAACAGTAACGTTTAAATATTAGGTAGTGATAACATATAGATTAGTTATTATATAGATATAGAGATATGATATAGGCTTACAAAAGTTAGGGTCACTAATATAATTATAATACCAGGGTATCCTCGAATTCGTTAAAGACGGACACACAATAAAATACCTGACCCCAACAGATCCACAATTCCTTCAGAATTTCTTGCACATTCCAATTCCGTATCTAACACTGGCACGTCTATATATACGCAATAATGTTATGGAATAGATTAGTGCATCGATTCGATCTGAGTAGGATCGACCATATCTAGCTATCTAGTCTAGGTCACATATATACCCAATAATGTTACGGAAGTTATCCGGCTGGCTTGCACAATCCAAGCATGGATCATCGTCGTCTTCTCTTCGATCGCCGGCACCACAAGTCCAAGAACCTCAAGACTCAGACGCCGTGGATGTCGTGGACACGTGGGCGGCATCGCTGCCGATTGATCTCATCCTAGAGATCGTCCTCCGGCTGGAACCCGTCGCCGTCATCTGCTGCGCCGGAGTCTGCAAGCCATGGCGGCGTGCCATCATCACCAACGCCACGATCCTCGGGCCTCACCTAGACCCGAGGATCAAAACAAGTTGTGCAATTTGTTTTGGTTTAGTGATTGAGCCCTACTGTTATAAATGAACCTCAGTAGTACTTCAATAATAGTGTTTGCAAAATATATAGTAGATTAATAAATGTTAGTATAGATCCTTTTACTCATGTTCTGTGGTGGCTGGGGTCTGCATTTTGTATTTGCCTTATTTTTGAAATGGCATGATGAATCCTAAAATTGTAAGTGCAGAACCTATTTTTTGCACCCTGAGCTGAAGTTGTGTATGGCCTATGGAGGTCT
Source organism: Saccharum hybrid cultivar R570 (assembly GCA_038087645.1). Classification (NCBI taxonomy): domain Eukaryota; kingdom Viridiplantae; phylum Streptophyta; class Magnoliopsida; order Poales; family Poaceae; genus Saccharum; species Saccharum hybrid cultivar. Next base: position 1,008,450 of record JAQSUU010000744.1, read on the forward strand.
TAATTTGTTTTGGGAGAAAGTTAAATGTCAACATATATGCTAATTTATAGAAACTTCGAATTTTAATTGGCTAGCATATGCTGCTTTAATGTTTCCTTTCACCATATGGATATAAGGGAATCCTTATCTTGCAGGTGAAAAGGATCAAACTGCTTCTGCAGGACTAGACACTTTTCAGCTAGATTAGGTAAAAATATTCATCCAACTATCATATGCCTAATTTAACTTTCCTCACTTAATAGAAGCATGCATATGCCTACATTTGATTATTTTCACATGTTCCAGGTCAACGACCAATTGTCAACCTCAGGCTTTTCCAGGTGCTGCTGTCATCTCCCTCCAGCCCTCACTTGAACGAAGAAATCTTGAATAGCCGGTAAGTTTTCCTCTGTGATATCTTGCCTTACATCATTGATAACTGTGATTACGTTCTTGTCATGAAAAAATTGAGAGTTTAGCTGTTGCAAAATTATTTGCGCAATGTTACACAATTGGGATTGGAGAAAATATTTTGTGGACTGCTTGTGTGATAAAATGCTTGTTGGTTGCAAGCATAAGAAATTTGTTATTTCTGTTGTATAATCAACACATTGTGTTTATATACACAGATGGCATGTGTGTGTTGCTGCTAGAAAGTCCTAGTTTTTTTGTGTTATGGATCAATGGAGAAGCATAAGCTATGCTGTTTTGCGTCGTTTCAGATTCGACAAAGGAGCCTCATAAATAGTGTCCAGTGAATGAAACTGTGCAGCTGCTGCCTTCTATTAAAGTGATTTCAAAGTGATTCAGTGGTTGTAAATTGATGCATGCTTGCCTTATGTTAGGATTGGTGTCAGCAGTAGGCTATTTTATTTATTTATGCTTGCCTCCTCGAATGGTCCTATTTATTTGTTTTGGTTGTAGGGAGGGACTATAGATGTGTCATCTCGTGCTTCAACCAACATGGACAGGGACAACAGCGATGGCCACTGAGTTGTGTGGTGGCAGGAAGTATTTTGTGAAGTCGTAGTCTTTTGTTTATCTACTATGGCCGATGGCAACAACCCGCAAGTTCTCAAGGCCATGCATGTGTCATGCTAGGTATTTTGTGCAAGGGAGGTATTTTGGGTGTGCATGAACTGCTGCATATTTAGGTTGTGAAGCAACATATGCAGATTCCATCGCGCTTCAAGGCTGCATACTGCCATGAGATAGCAGCTACCTACCTGTACTTGTGTTGGGAGATAGATAGCAGCTAGGTGTGAGGTAGCACTTTTAACTTTTGCTGCATGTTAGGTACCTAACTAGAAGGCTAAATAGGAGGCACTAATTAGTACATAGCTTTGTATTTATGAACAACTTGAATGATGTTCTAAGGTTAATGAATATAATATTTATTACTTCAGTGCGGATCAATGGTTACATCAGTTGCTGTAATATTGTTTTTAATGGCTAATTAATTCCTGTGAACAGTGGTATTATAATGGCTAACTAACCATCCATTCTGGACAGTGGAAAGTTGAACCTATCCCTGATGGTTCAGTGGAAGTCAAAATTTCCCTGACAGTTCAGTAGCCGACGGGAAAGGTTGAAAACTATCCCTAACGGTTCGCAATCGTCAGCGAAAACTTCCCTGTTGGGAGGCTAAGCAACCAATGCTATAGATCTTTCCTGACGGTCAATTGGTCCGTGTTGGTTTTTTATCAGGGAAACTTGACTTTCTGTGAAGTTTCTTCCCTGATGGCTTATCCTTGATAGTGACAGTCACGGATGACATTTCCTGTCGGTTTTTGTCACTTTCTCTGACGGAACAGGCCGTCAGGAAAAAAGTTGGCTGGGGTAGTGTTTGTGTTTGCTAGCAACGGGACAGGTGTCCTAAAATTTATTTTGGCTGAGTCAATAATTTATCACATTGCCTTGATTTCATATCCTAACTAATTGCAACATGAGCATATATGCAAAGATATCCCGTAGCTTGGCTGCAGATCGTGGAGCCTAGCAAGGCTCTGAAGCAAACAAGCCTCTACACTGTAACACCCAAATTTTAGGAGTAATAAATTTTAAATAATTTAGAGAAAGGGAATTAAAATTTTAAAACTATTTGGTGATGCATTCATGCTGTTGCATTTATTTTATTTTGTGGTGTGGATATATTTGTTTTATTTTGAATTGGTTTGAAGAATTTTATTTGGAATAGTTTGAAAACAAACAAATAAAGAAAAGAAAGAAAGAAAATAAATAAGGCAAACTTACCTTTTCGGCCTGGCGGCCCAGCTAAGCCGAGCCCAAGCTTTTCCCTCGCGCTGATGGGCCGTTGAAGCCGAGCTGCTCGCCCGCTCTTCACCGCGTCTGCGTGGGCCGGCCCAGGAGCCACAGCCGCGCGTGCTTCTCCTCTTTGGAGTCGCTGACGAGTGGACCCCTTCTATTAGCCGCGCCCTCTTCTTCTTGCCGTGACCGAGCCGGATACGAACACTACCGTACCCAAATCCACCGAGGAAACCGGGATTTCCTACCCGAAAACGTTGAATTGGAGCTATAAACGTGTAGCCGCTTGCCTCCTCTCCTCGTTTTCCATCTAACCTTTGAGCCAAACCTTGTGAAACCAAGCTTCATCGGTTCAAAACCCCAGGGAGTTGCGGGTGTACGTCGTCAGGAGCTTGTCGGTGAACCCGCGCCTCTCTTCTTTGCATTGGTGAGATTGCCATCCTTCCCTCTTTCTTCCCATGCTTTTCTTTAGGTTTTTAGTGCTTGGAATCGTGAGTTTGCGAAGTTCCAGTGAGTCGGCAATGGCGTCGCCGCCATCCCGAGCCGCGTTTCATCCTCGGTCCGTCGTAGCTCTTCTAAACCGCGTAGAGGTGTTCGCATTGAGCTCTGCATTTGATTGGTGTCGATTGCGAGTCATCTAGTGGTCTAAAACGGCGAAGCTGGAGCTTTCCGGCGAGCCATGGAGGTCGGCCATGGCGGCCACCGGCCGGCGCTGGCGAAGGAGGCCGCGTCTCTCTCTCTCTTTCATCGGGAACGATACCAGCCGTCCAAGATTAGATCAAGGGCTCAGATTAGAAGATACCCTTTCGGCCGTAATATTTGCTAAAGAGCCCTTGACCTTCATTATATTAGAACCCGCGGTCCTTAGCGCAATATCCTGAATCCGTTTTCGTGTTTTGAAAGCGTATTTTCTCCCGGTTAAGTCAAAAATACGTTTTCAGATAATTACAGTTTTGCCACTAGGATTGTTTTGGTCATAAAATCTTCGTTTTAACTCTGATTTGATCCGTTCAAGTTGCGTTAGGTTCGTATTTGCGAGCTCTACATGTTAGTGTAGTTGTACAGTTAGTTTTGATAATTTATTTTTCGAGTTTATAATTAAGTATTTATTTATCTATAGGAAATCTTAGAAAATTCATAACTTTCACGTTTTAACTCCGAATTTGGTGATCTTAGCGTCTGTGTGATCGTAGTAACGTGTAGAAGAGTTTTATAAACTTTTATTACTGTTTTGCTACTGTTGGTGTACTGTTCTAATTGTATCTCTTTGTTTGCTTCGTGTTTGTTTGATTGGATGCATGTGTGTTGTTGGTTGATGATCGAGTATAGAAGGTGAGCAGTATCTGGACGATTCGGAGTATTACTTTGAGCCAAGTCAGCAGTATCACTTGGAAAGCTTTGATCAAGGCAAGTATAACACAGGACTATCCTTGTTACCTATACATTAAATTGTCATACATATGCATGTGCTTACCTTGACAACCTTAGAGATTATAACTTAGTGATTGTTATCTTGATTCCTTGTCAACCTTGGGAATGCATATGGGTAGCTACTGCTAGTGTTTAAACTAAGAACAATGATCTTGTAATTTGATTAATGGATTAAGCAATCAACTATTAAGATGATTTTATTACTGTTAAAAGGGGGCTAGAGCATGTGTATTATTTTGATGCTCTGGTTTCTCTCCATAAGGACTTATCTGTAAGTGATAACCGGGATATACAGTACAGCTGTGAGGGCTATATGGCTCTGGCTTTAGTTATTCAAGAGACCTTTTCTAGCTTGTTAGAGGTTACCTTAAATGGCGTAAGAATGGCTTGCCACGTTGGGTGTAGTACGAGCCCCTGGCCTAGTGTGTATAGGCTGCGGTTGTTGTGCCACAGGGAAGGGGGGTTCTACATCTGCCTGCCGAGTGAATCTAATGGCCCTAACTTGTTAGACGAACTTTTGAGTGGCTTTATATGGTTCTCAGGTGTTTGGGCTTGATCTCCCCACTCATTTGGAAATCATGACTCACAGTGAAAGTGTACACCTCTGCGCAGAGTTAAAAACTGGTATACTAGCCGTGCTCACGGATACGAGCGGCCTTGGGGATTCTTATGGAATAGTTGATCATAACTGTTATATCATGCTTAATTATTGTTGATTATTATTTGCTCATGTTAATGCTATTCATTATCCTTATTACAATTGATCATTGGTTCTTTAATGGGAAGTGGTTTATCTTGATGCTACTCAATTGCTAATATATGATTAAAAGCTAAACGCAGTTAAACTATGTCTAGCCTTTTTGAGCCTCATGAACCCTGTGTTATATTTGTTGAGTTCGACATGGACTCACCCTTGCTATTTCCACCATAACAGATGAAGATATAGAGGAAGATTATCGGAATGAGTACTAGTCTTGGTGTCAACCAGCCAACCGTGTCCCTGTGTGGAGTTTCCGCTGAAGAATTACTAATAGTTATTATTACCTATCGTTCAAGACTATGTCTTAAATACTTATTCGTTATGTAATAAGCACTGTGATGATACTTTGTAATTTGTCAACTTATGTGTGCGACTGTTTCCTGGGGCGCACATGAGTCTTTTATGCATCCTATTTTTGTCCTTAAAAATGGGTGTGACATACACTTGTCCAGTTACTCAAGCACTATCCTTAGACCCACTCTTGCAGGAATCCTATCTACGTCCCTAAACTAAAATTTCAGGGTTCATGCAAAAAACATAGCTCTAGCAGAGTGCCAGAGCCCTATTCAAGCCATCAAATCTCACTCTGACCCTCTTTGTTGGAGGACTCTCGACCCGGCCCTAACATGACTGTTGAGGCTATTTACCACCAGCTAGTGCCTGATACTCCACTCCACACCGAGCGTGATCTCGCAGCAGTGCCCCTCCCCAAATGGATCTCCCATTGGCATCTCCTTCCATGCTATATACCTAACCGGCGAAGTCCCCTCACTGGTGGCTCCTGTCTAGCCCTACTCAACCCTCTCCAAAGAAGGCCCCTCCTGGCAAGATCCCACACGCAACATCTCTCCTCACAGCAAGATCACGACGAGGTCCTTGCCGCTCCTCCTAGTGACCTTGGCCATGTGGCGGCTAACAAGGTTACCGCTGCTAGCGAATCTGGACACTCGACTCGTCTTCTCCCAGGCAAGGTCTCACCAATCCTGCATTCCTGCTATGCATCCCCTCTTCTCTCGTGCAAGGTGGCAAAGATGTCCCCACTACTCCTCTTGCGACCCCCGGCAAAGGTACCTAGCCGCTTGTCCTATGACCCTGGCCATGCGGCCTCCCCTCCTGGGCCAATCCCCGCGCATTATGGTGAATTTCAGAGCACTGATTTTAGGGCTCATAAAAAAACTACACCATCCAAAATAAAAGAAACCCTCAAATGAAAGTAAGGTCGTGTTTTGAGGGCTCCTAATGGACTTGCTTTAGTGCTAGGAATTATGGTGTGGATGTTCCTCCACATCTATCCTCAAATTATTGATTAATCCAGCTAACCACTGCTTATTGACGGCCTTGACAGATTGTCTGGTCTGAGTTTTTTATCTGACTTTTCGATCAACAATTGGCAAATGGGCTTTGCTACGGTACAAACTTTACCCTTTAGGATGTAAGAGTTTGAATAAATCACAACCGTTGAATTTTAGAACATATTAAGCAATTAAATAACCAAATAATCAAGTTAAAATGTTGGCTATATCTATGCGCTGCTTTCCTTGCCATAACTATATAGGAGCATGCACGCCAGTCATGGCACGCCACGAACCTATCTTTCCTAGGATATATAGTTTCTTTCTTTACTTGATTAATTATCTTTTATTTGTTAATTTGCATGTGACTTTTATTTGTTAACTAGCAAATATGTTTGTGCTTTGCAACGGGACGTACCACTGGTTACGCTGTCACCAAGTGTTTTGAATTCGTCATGGTATTGAACTCCATATTATGCCAAGATACATACTGCTCTAACTTATGTATTGTTATGTACAGGAGATACTATCAGATCATAGAAATATTTTGTGTTTCATTAGCTTTGAAATTGGACTATGAACCATGTAATTTCTCTTTTTAAAATTGTAAGGCGTCCGAGCTTTTTCGCCCAGGTGCCTTAACGGCTGGCGACTCAGTGCCCTTGCGGCGCCGTGGCCTTGCGTCGCATGCGCACCTGCGACCTAAAATTTTTTATGTTTGATTCGGTTTATTGTTTGATATATTGTTAATTTGGATTGTGTGTGTTGTGTATATATTCTTGATTGTAAGGGAGATTTTAGGTGATATTGAGTTAATATTCTATCAATGACATTCGAGTTCGAGTCTTATTATAGTCGTCATGCATTTTTGGTATTTTTATACGGCTTTCCTTTCATAGTACTGTGTGGGCACCCTGGCCGTCGAGCGCAGGGGCTGGCGGCGTGCAGGCGCCTCGGGCGGCTGGGAGGCGCGACCTCTTCGATTGTTTCTCTGGTTTTCTAGATTATATTCTTTCTCTGATTTTTCTCTTCGATCGATTCGTATATGGATGGAGTTGATTTGATTTTATAAGTTGGATTTGGATCACCGTGGGGATTTTGATTGCGTATCGGTTTGATCCTTTTCCTAGATTGATTTTTTGGAGACGAGAGGAAATCTATCTGATCTAGTATTTGATCTGGTGGTGGCGGACAGAAAAGAAAATCCACATGTAACCTGCTGGCGGACAGAAAATAGCGGAAACAAAAAAAAAAGCTGCTGAAATTTTCCCTTAGATATTAGGTATAGATATAGATTTGCATGTGACTTAGATGACATGTATATACGTATGGGCCCTCATTGCATTGTGTATGTAATGCAGCTAACGTATACTTGTACATAACACGTCTTTTACTAGTTGTCAATGTATATACGCCTTTTAACGTATACTTGATTATGTGACTTAGACATGTATATACGTCTTCTAGTAGTTGTCAATGCACGTTCCGTTCACGTTAAGAAATTGTTAAAAATAAAGTCTCCATAGATGTCACGGCCAAATAAAAGTTAATGCTAATAAAATTACATCATATCCAAAGTTGCAAAATAAAATGATTTAACATATCTAATAACAGATCATGCATAAATTATATCTAGAAAAAATATTATATCTAAAACTTTCCTTATTTATCCTACTTTACAAAATTTAAAATTAAATAATTATATATTAAACTATTACCTCCTAGGAAGTAATAGATGATATCAACCTTCCGATCTAATTAAATGAACGGCTCATGGTCATTTAGGGGTTCCACAGCAATTTTGATTATTTTTTCTATTTCTTTTTGTGATTTATTTACCTAGTAGATCCTTATTAATCTAATATCTTCATTATACAGTGATAAAGGGAAACAACAAATTTGACTCTAGCGTTAGGGAAACAAAAAATTTACACAACTGCAGCACTAAGCAGCACAAGCACTCATTATTAGTTTCTCACTCGAGTTAGTCAACAAACATATAGCACTGGAGGACGATAGGAACACGTCGATCCATATGCAAAACACGTCCTCCATGCATCCGTCATGTGAGTAACCAGGACATACGCCTATCTAGTAATAAGAACTGGCTGTGCAATCCCGTGACGGGCAGCAGACCTGATCTCTGTTTTTTTCAAGGGTCAACAGGACGAAGAATCTCCACCTGATATATTTAACTACTGATGTTGATATGGTCCGTGGTGGAGGGCATTGAGCCCAAACGAGTTTGGAGTTACAAATGCATAGAGGGCGGGAGAGATTAGATTCAGAGAGAATGACACCACTCGGTCACTTTACAACGAAAGTGAGGTGGTAGCGGGCAGCTCCAATTTTATTGTAGGTTTGGCTGCATTTTCCGAAAGATCACATCGTGACGGTGCTTCCAGAGTTCGCAATGGCAGAGTATGAGGAACGTTGGCTTCAGTGCCTCTGTCATCCTTGGCGGTATCGGAGACTGGTGAGCCATAGTTCGTAGACCGGTGGAACCTGAGGGCTGCCAATCTTCTCACAGAAAGCCGTAGCCAAGGTGCGGTGGAATATGATGTGATCATAGTTTCATCCGGCGGCAAGAAAGGCCGATATGACTACTACCCGCACGAGATGGATTGGTCAACTTACATCTCAAACATGAAGAACTTCTAGTTCTAGCCTTTTAGGTAGGTACTATTGAGGCTCTAGTTTTCTGATTTGGTTTAGTGTACTACTTTAATTATCCGTAAGAGAACCGTAGCAAATTTTGCAAAAATTAATTCTTGGGATCCTCTTCATGTTTGTTAGTAAACTGAAGGATTTTGTTTGATTATCTCGTTCAGTTGCTCTGGTAAATGAGCTGGGATTAGCTGCAGTTTAAGCGATTGCGAGGTTTTGCTTTGCCCCAGTATTTTCTTTGGGGGAGCATCTGTATGACTATTTCAGTGTATATGAACTAATATTGTCATACCCAGTTTTAAGGACAAAACCAGATATACACTATATGTGAAATAAAGAGGTCAAATCTCACATATAGCTGCAGATAGGGGTAATATCAAGAGACAAATGCTTAATAAACATAACGCAATAGTATAAGTTATAACCTTAGAGAGCAACCCAGCAGCAAGACAACTCCGAACACCGGGTGTAACCTTCCCTCCAGGATCAAACTGACTGGTTGATCACAAGCCTAACAATTCCAGAACCTAGCAGTCTGGTACCCTTCCTGAGATGTGTGGAAAATAGCAAGGGTGAGTCCATGTCGAACTCAACAAGCATAACATGGGGTTCATGAGGCTCAAGAGGCATGACACAGGTTCAACTGCATGTAACTTTTATTTGATCATATTTTAAGCAATTGAGTAGCATCAAATAGGTGATGTTCCCTTAATGAACACATGATCATGTAAAGAGAATAATGAATAGCAAGAACAAGTAAATTAATAGTGATCTCTATTCCGTAAGGGTCCAAGGCCGCTCGTGTCCGTGAGCACGGCTGATATACCAGTTTTACACTCTGCAGAGGTGGTACACTTTCACTTTGAGTCGTGATCCCCAACAGTCCGAGTTCATGACTCCCCATTGGACAATTAAGTTTCACTATGAAGTCTTTCCAAGGTTCGTCTAACAAGTTAGGGCCGCTAGGTTTCTGTGGCCTGCAAATGTAGAGCCCCCCTTCCGTATGGCACAATGACACGCAGCCTATACTCATAAGAACAGGAGCCGCACTACACCCAACCCGGAACACAACCCCTCTTGCGCCTTAAAGGTAACCACTAACAAGATAGAAAATGTCCTCTTATATGACTAAAACCAGAGCCATGTAGCCCTCACAGTTGTACTGTAAGTCCTGAATATTCGCTTACAGATAAGTCCTTACAGAAAGGAATCTAGAGAAAACTCTAGCCCTCTTGTTCCCTGTTGCTAAAAATCATCTTTTAGACTTATTGCATATATCATTAGTCAAATTACAAGATCATTGTTTATGTGAGCACTAGCCACTACCCAATGCCATAACCATAGGATACAAGGAATAAGATCAACACTAAGGCATCCTTAACAAGGAAACACATGCATGATGAATTGAGTGAATTAAAGTGAATAGGTAACAAGGATAGTCCCATGCTATACTTGCCTTGATCTAGTTGATCCTGTTGATCCGACTCGTAATAGTACTCTTGATCACCAATGAACTGATCACCGTCTATTCTCAATTAACACATCAACAACAATCATCCAAGAGCAATCATGCAAAGCAAACAAAGCTACAATTAGAACAGTACAGCAACAATAGAAAAATAAGATGAAAAGTTTTTAAAACAAATCTACATCGCTCTAGGATCATACAGACGCGAATTTCACGTAAATCGGAGCTAAAACGGAAAAGTTATGATTTAAACAAGATTTACTTTATTAAAGTAATAGATTAAATCTAACCACAAAATTTAAAAGTGGAAAATCTACTATACAGTAGTACTAATAGGTAGAGTATGAAATTATGACCCTAACGTAACTTGAACGGATCAAATCGGAGTTAAAACGGAGATTTTATGACCTAAATAAACCTAGTGGCAAATCTGTAAATACTAGAAAACGTATTTTCACCTAAACCGACTGAGTTTACGCTTTCAAAAGGATAAAGCGTACTCGGGCTTTACGCTTATGGACCGCGGGTTCAAAAGTAAAGAAACTCAGGGGCTGTTAAGCAAATCAACCAAACGAAGGGGTATCGGCTGATCCCATTCGTTAGATCTGAAACGGACGGCCGAGATTAGCTTGAAGGAAATAAGAAAGAAGGTTCCGGCCGGCTACAGTGATCGGCGCGGTGGAGGCCATGGCCGGTGGCGGGATTTCTCGCCGGTGCACACGTTGAGGCCCTAGAGACCATGATTCGACTCGAAAACATCACGGGAAGAAAGAGAAGCTCCATCTGCATTCACCGAAGGAGAAAAACGGGGCCGGAGACGAAGACTTGACGACCGGCGGCTCCAAAGTCGGCGGCTTTCGAGCTTGGACGGTGGCAGCACGGGTGCGATGGCTTCCTCTTTATCCGAAGGTGCGGCTCAGGATTAGGGCGGCGTGGGGAGGGACGGTACGGCCGCGGCTGCTATTTAAGGGCGGCTAAGCGTGCAGGCCAAGGCAGAGGGGAGGGGAGACGGGGCAGCATCGGACTCGGTCGAGTGACCGGCTCGGTTACGAGCGGGAGGTGGAAGATGCCGCTGTAGCGCGGGCCCGGGAGATCAGTGAGACAAGAGAGAGAGGGGAAGGCGCGGTGGCTTGGGCAGTAACAGGTTGGACCGTGACGAGCTGGGCTCGGCCCACCAAGAGAGGCGCGGCCGTCGGGAAAAAGGCCACGGGCCAGCAGGGGAAGGAGGTCAGGCTGGGCCTTCGGGCCGAAACCGAAGAAAGGTTAATTCCTAACTCTTTTCCTTTTCTTTTTCAAATCTTCCAAATACATTTTCAAATAAAGATTTAAATAGAATTTGAATTCTCTTTTGAAATTCTCAAACAACATTCAATACAAAACAAGGTATGCAACAGCATGATTAAGCAAGCATGTGTCTAACCTTATAGTGGATTTTAATTTCATGAAAATTATTATTTCACTAGGTTAAAATGCTCACAAAATTGCGCAAATAAAACAAATTCTCCTATTTTAAAATAATGCAAATTTTAGGGTGTTACAAATATGAAATAACATCTTAACAAAATTTTTTATGGAGTATTAATACAACTTAAAATGAATTACCAGGGTTATTGATATGTGATTTGTCAAGGAATTAAAAAGTATTAAGAAATTTAAAAAAATTTAACAGTTAAATAATGTAGTTTGAAATGTAAGATGTATTTGTAGATCTGTACTGAAAAAACCTGGAAAATGACACAAATTTGGAAGACTTTGAGAACACAAATTTTAGAAGATGCATCAAATACGAGAACAAGTAAAATATGGTGTATGTAAGTATTTGGCAGTACGATTTTATATATGTATGTGGACTCCAAGTAAGATTGTGCAGCTATTTTTTTTCACAGCTTAGTATATTATCGAATCATATTCTAAGACAGGTAGTACACAACCAAATGACCAATCTGTTACACCTAAAATTATGGAGGCCTTTCGTCCAAAAATTTGTCTTGGGCGCGCCCCGAGACTCCGAGTTCATACAAGGTATAGGAGGAAACCTCCCTCTGTCCCTGTTCTAAACCACATAAGCAAACCCATCATGGTTACCCAAAGAGAGAGACCGGTGGGCCCCACACAAGCTACCAGCCCAAATCCATAGCCACGCTATGGGATTTTGAGGCCGCGCCGCGTGTTGAACCAAGCGCTGGCGACTGCTGGGCCCCAGCACCGTTTTCCACGCCTGCCGCAATGAGGCAAGGGGAGGTGACTTGGTAATCGTATAGGTAGCTAGGCTGGCCATAAAAACATTAATATATAGAGCCAGGAAAATGTAATATTTTTATTGGAAACAGATTTCCAAGCAAAAAATCCATTCTCTTAATTACATGCGCAAAAGTTTAAAAAGTTATGATAATCATTGTATTATTTGTGTTTCTTATTCACATCTCAATATCCAAATATTTAAAGACATCAGAAAATGTTTTTTTTAAAAAAATACTGTTGGGTACCAATATTAGAGTACCCAGATAAGGGAAGCTTAATGGCCATTAGCGCTAAGCCGCCTAGGAGACTTGGAGCATGACCATGATCTAACCTAAGCCCTCCGAAAGGGACTCAGCTTCATCCGACGGCTAAGACGCCAGCTCCATCTCACCCGACCCCTCGGGCGCGGGCCCGCCTCACCCGGCTCCTCAGGTGCGGGCACCGCCTCACCCGATGGCTGAAGCGCGGGCTCCGCCTTGGCCGACAGCTTGGAGCGGGTCCAAGGGTCGGGCGGAAAATGCCTGGACCCACAAAAGGGCCGGGCTGTCCCCCAACCACTCCGAATGTGGGAGCTTGTACTACGGGTCCATGCCGCAGTATAGGAGAGGACGGCGCCAATCAAGGGGGTCGTAGACCACGCCGCAAGCCATAACGACCCGGAACGCAATGATCAGGCGAACGGCACGCCACTGTTGCCACAGTGGTGAACAGGGCCACAACGTGAGGAGCCGCCCCATCCTCGTCGACCGGGCCAGCAGGGCCCACCCATAGGAGAGGAATGGCACGGGCACTGAAGCTTCTTCTCCTGTGTTTCTCTATTTTTTCTTTCTTCTTTTCCTCTTTTCTCCTCTCTTCTCACCATGTAACCCAGAGCTCCTCCCTTGAGCTATAAAAAGGAGGGCTTGGGACCCGTCCAGATCACGGAACATTACTTGTTCACACGATCGCAACAACACATAGAGAGACTTGGGAGCCCTCTCCCTCTCTCGCCCGTTTGTAACCCCTACTGCAAACATAACATAGAGCGGGTAGCACGAGGGCCGTGACTGGACTAGGGACATTTTGCCCAAATCAGTATAATCCCTTGTGCCCACCTCGCTCACCATCCGAGTCTAAATGCGCATCCACAGAAATTTACTAGCCAGTGGTTTACAACACTGACAAAAACACAAAAACAATCTATTGACTACATACATATGTTAGCTAAGGCAGGGAGTAATTAATATTGTATAATTAAAAATTATAATGATATGTGATACAAACAAGTCCCGGTATATTTTGGATCACAAATCGAAAAAAGAAAAACATCCAAACCATCTAAAGCAGGGAGTAATAAATTTTAGAAGATACGATATGCATGGAGTACCAGAAAAAATAAAAATATGGTGTATGTAAGTATTTGGCAGTAGCGATCTGATCATAGATCAGCTGGTTGGGTTCCTTATATTGGAACCTGCTCACCCAAGTTTAAGTCCTCGAGTTAACATGAGTGTTTGTATTTTTCTAGATTTATTTTATAATTTAACGGCGCTATGCTTTTAGTTGTAGGCGTAATTCTCAAAAAAATAGAATTTGGCAGTATGATTCTATATAAAAAGTATTTGGTAGTATGATTCTATATATAGGTATGTGGACTGCAAGTAAGATTGCGCAGCTAGCTTTTCACAGCTTGGTATATTATATCGAATCCTATTGTTAGACAGGTATTACACAACCAAATGACGATTTTTTTCTAAAAAAGATTACACAATTATATTATATCGAATCCTATTCTTAGACAGGTATTACACAACTAAATGACGATTTTTTCTAAAAAAGATTACACAATTGGTTCAGATCGACTTCAGAGTTTCACACAAGTTCCAATTTCAGATCGGATACACTGTCTTTTGAGGGAACAGGATCGGATACTGTTTGAAGTCCAACTATATAAGTCCAACTATACCAGCAACGCCGCGAGCCTCCGTCGCCGTCGTCCTCACCTCGACCGCTTCGATCCCAGCCTGCTCCTTGCCATCTTCCACATGAACAGGCACCAAACGTGGCTGCGGCGCACGCCGGATCCATCGCCGTTCCAGTCAGCGCTTCCGTCAAACGGCAGCGGGCACTACGAGACAGTCGACTCCTTTATACCGGCCGCCTCCGCCTTTGCCGCTGGCGCCATCAGAGGTTTCTACACTGAGCTATTGTGCTCCCGTGACGGGTTCATCCTGCTCAAAGCACGCGTAGCTGATAGGCTTTGCCTGTGCAATCCCGTCACCCGATACTGCACTTTCATCCATCCACCTGCATCATTCACGAACTACATGTACGTCTTGCTTACCGGCCATGACGACCCCTCGCCGTCTGGCGCCACAAACGACGACTTGGCGGTACGCATACTTGCCGTGAAAAGGACAGACAAATTTGTGTCCAGCGAGGCCCTCGCTGACGGTGCTGCTGGGACGTGGGGGCCAGTCAAGCATTCTGCTGGGACGTGGGGGCCAGTCAAGCATTCTGTCAGGGAGATGGAGCAGGCTCTCTGGCCGCGGATGGGACGCCGCAGCACGGAGGTGAGCCGTGGCACCGTGTACTGGCTTGCTGGACCTGGAGGTCATTCCTACATCACAGGGACGCTCGCCCTCCATGTGCACACTGGCCGGACATGGACCACAGAGCTGCCAAAGCAATGCTTTGGCAGTACTGGTGGCATTGGCAACAATGATGGTGAAGAAGAACCTATCCTGGCAACGTCCGGCGATGGCCGGCTGTCTCTGATACGGTCGCTGCGAGGCCCCCAGATCCAAGTGTGGGTGCTGATGAACGGCGTCGCCCAATGGACTCTGCAGCACACGATATCAATCCAAGTGCAGAATCTGGGGCCATGTTGCCCGGACAAAGAGATCGCATGGTACTTCAACAAGTTGACCTACCTGAGTGCCTTCTGCCCAAAGAGCGGGTGCGTGATCGGCATGTGGTTGGACAAGGTGCTCCTCATGGACATACAGAGCAGCTCGCGACCACCTGTTCGGTGCATCGGCGACTGCCATGCATCATTGGAATGCTGCCCATACGAGATGGATTACTTATCAACCTACATCTCAAAGATGAAGCGTTACTAAGGATGATTTTTGCAAAATCCGTTTCTTCAGCCCTAGTGTTACAAATGAACCGCAGGAGTAAAGAAGTTTTTGAAAATTTCCAGGAAATCACACGCGTTCAAGGTCTTCCGGTCTTCTTATTATTTTGCAGGGGAGATATGAAATTTTTTGCTGGTGTTGATTGGGTTTCTAGTTTTCGGTTCATTGAATCACCACACCTAAATACAGTGGTCCGTATATCATCGGTTCGATTCCTCAAATGTTATTTGGAGAGATGGTTCAGAACAGTTATATGCATACCAAGAATGAGATATTTTTTCAAGATAAGCCGGGCCGGTTAAACTGCCGGTCTATGTATTAATAAAGTAGTAAACTTGTACATACGAAAGTAAACAACAAACACTCTACAACACCACCATGCCACCATCTAAAACTAGCACACGACGTTAGCAGTGACATGACCAGGAGCGGAGCCAGGAATCCAACATAGAGGGGTGGCACAAATAACAAGCAAAACAGAACTCTCTTACAATACATATCAGGGCAATAATGTCATGCAAAATGTGAATAATATTACGTCTGAAAATAAGATTATCTCCTAGGTTATCTTGTTCATCTGGTGGAAGTTCCCAGATTTCAACTCTTTTACCTAGGTCTCTCTCAAATGCACTAACAATAATTGGTTGATGCTCGGCAGCCTCGGCTTGTATTGGTGTTGCAGCAGCAGCATTACTACTCTGATTATTAAGATTTTCCACATGATCGATAGGAGCTTCCACATGTACATTGTCAGATTCGGGATTTTCAGTTTGAATAGAATTAGCACTTGAAACAATAGGCTTAAAAAATCTATGAATTGTTTTTTTCCTCTTCATATCACCTAAATTTGAAAGAAAAATTTAGATTGCGATCATCACGATAAAAAAAATTATGTGCATGTGGGAAGAACAAAAGGTGGAAGACGAAGACACAGGAAAGCATGTCTGGCAGCTGGGCGTCACCGAGACTTGTATTGTGCTGTGCGATGCTGCGAGAGCCGAGAAGGCAAACAGTGCGAGAGACGAGGAGGCACATTGTGAATACGGCTGCTGCTCGTCTCTTCAGCTTCCTCCCAATTGGGAAGATTGGCTGCTTCTATAATGGGGTCCAAATGTTACATCGAATTTTGGCTTAGAACTAAGGGGGCTAGGGCCTATAATTGTGCTAATAGTGTCCATGTATTTAATTAAATGACAGGGAAGTAGCAGGCCATCTAGTTGCCCACACCCCTACCGCACCGATAAGCTCTGTGCCGCTGCGAGATCCATGCGCCACCACCGACCTTCCCGCTAGCGTCGAGCTATGTAACAACGAGCCTCCAATTGTCCAAGCAGCAAGGTGACATTGCGCTGAAAGCACATGTTGCAAACATATGTTTCAAGTGTTTCAGATGTTTTAGATGTTGTGCAAGTGTTGCAATGGCTATACACATTTGTTTCTAAGTGTGTGCTCCAAATCATTCTTCTATTTCAAACATGTGTTGCAAGTATTTTATTTGGATGTTGCAAAACTGGATCTAGATGTTGCATATGTATTATTCTTTAAGGTGTTTTCATATGTGTGTCCATGTATTCAAAATATATAGATATTTGCTGATACTAGATACATGCTCGTGTGACGGGGATAACGAATTTTTGCCCAACTTTATATTGACACATGGTTTCCGGCTAAGATTAAATCTACAAATATAATTATATATAGAAAACACAGTACGTTTCTTTTCGGTACCATCAAAATTTTTTGATACTTCTTTGATTTATTACGTATTTGACTTGAACCAAGCCATTTCATCCATTCCAGGAGAAGCTAACAGTTGCTTTTGCATTGGGAACCCTGGTCTATTTCTAAATTGTTAGAGCCATCAATTGTTTTCTTTATCTCTTGTATTTTTACATTGGGAACCCTATCTTTTCTCCTATTCATGCTAGCAGATCCTCGTCTTTCTGTGTTGCTTTTCGATCTCCGGATTGTGTTGTATGCCCCGCTCCGCCGCCCGTGGTCTCGCCGCCGTGCTAGGCACATGCATGTCTTTTCGCACACAGATGTTGTGCGCCTGTGCCACCGCCCGTGGCCTTGCCGCCGTGCCGTGCGTCCACGCCGACCATGGCCTCGGATGGACTCAGCAGCTATTGGAATTTATATGGGCTTGGCCCAATAACCAATTGTAAAATTTCTAATAAATCTCAAAGGCCCATTCATGTGAGAAGGGGGGATTTGGGAACTCTTTATTACCACCTTGCTTGTTGAAGTCCTCTCCACTTCATCAAGTCTAGTGTGAGGAGGAGAAAGAGAAGCCCACACGCGCGCACTCGCTCGCCTCGCCAGGCCGGGCAGGGCAGGGTGAAGGGTGCGGACGCGCGACACCTGCATGCTACTCCAGTCCGATCGCTTGCGTGCACCAGCGACCGGATGAGCAGGTCTCCGAAACCATCGCCTTTGCGATCTTGCACCGGGAGAAGGCGAATAAGGTTTTTGGGAAGCACTATCCGTGCGACTGCTCTCAACTTTCACAATGAGTCGTCTTCCGTCCAAGTCAGGCGGCGCTAAGTCCCGGCGTATTCGTTGTCAACTGCGTCGAGCTCTCCCTCCACCTCTCATTGACGACATCAACGACGACTTCAACATAAACGACTTTGACGTCGACCTCGTTCTACCATCACCACCATCTGCATCACTGACAACTATAGCTACAGTCAGTAGGTATAATCCTCATGATCTAATCTTGTCGTTCATACTATCCAATATGCCGATCTGTCATACTAGTATGCTAAACATGCTTGATCTTGTTCATGTGTTTTACATGATTTATATTCTGTTTTTAATCTGGAAATTGCCTAATTACTTAACAATCCAAAAACCTTATCTTAGGCCATTTTCAGAATTATCTATGGCTAGTTTTGTTGACGCGCTGAGGCCGGAAATTTTTCTGGTGCACATTTTAAGAGGTGGTCTGTTAAGGTCACAGATTAGCTTACTGCCATGAAAGTTTTCTGGGTCAAAGATGGCTTGCCTAAGGGAAATATCTTTGATGAAGATATGAGAAAATTTTAGGAAACATGTGACATGTTTGTGGGAGCTGTGCGGGTCGGGCGGAGCGGAGCCCACGCCCTCGGGGCCGGGTGGGACGGAGCCCATGTCTAGGGGGTTGGGCGAGGCGGAGCCCATGTCCTCGGGGCCGGACGAGGCGGGATCCTCTCCAGGGGGCCGGGCGGGACGGATCCCGCGCCCCTAGGGTCGGATGATGTCGTGACCGCGCCCTTAACCGTTCGGATGAGTTAGTATTGATGACCATTAGCTCCTTTTCTCTGGTACCCTACTATTGGTACCCGACAAGATTGGTCTTTTAATTGATTGGATGCCTCATTGTTGACCGTGTACCTCTCGGGTATATAGAGGAGATTGGCCTTATCCCTCTACGAACCAAACGATTGAAATCCACAATTTTCCTAGATTTTGATTCGGACTGGGCAAACCTTGCCTAGTCAGCCCCCTAAACCGCCTTGGTCGGGTTTCCTCTCTTTGACCCAAAATAGCTGTCAACATATGAGCCTCAGTTTTTAAATAAAGTTGTCTGTATCTAAAAACATATGTTAATTAGCAAATATGATTAAAGACGACATATTAGCTATTTTCAGTCTAAGAGTGATATATGCATATCGGTGATGTTTGTTCTAAGGGTGATATATGTATATGTCCATCGTTCAAAGCTCTAGGCTTCTCGCTTCGTTTTCTTCAATTGAGCCCGTTGGTGGTTATGATGTTGTGTCTTGGTCAAACCCAAAGGCAACCACTTTTGTTGAAAGTATCTGGAGTCTGGTTTGCTATTCCCGGCTTCATCATCATTTACATATCATCGCCCATCTCCACTTCTTGCAAGTTAGATTGAGCTGGATTCTTAATGACATTACCCGCATCTCCATGGAACCAATTGTAAAGGATGCTTACTTGGTACCCTTCTCAATGGGAGTAGCAGCAGAAAGTTCTTCCTTGTTAAGCACGTAAGAGCAACTCCAGCAGGGCCCTTACTTAAAACCTCATCCTACTTTTGAGTGCTGAAGTAAAAAAAAACTTACTCAAGCAAGGCCTTTACTAGAGCCCTCAAATTTGAGCGAGCCCTCAGATCTTTCCTCTGTCTCTCAGTCCTAGTGGCTCTAGCCCAGGCCCTCAAATCACAGTTGGCGTTGGTTTCCCTGGCGCACTAGGTCTCACACCCTCTTCCCCTCGTGCTCGATCCTGCACACGCCACCAATTTTTTCCCACGCGAGCCCGCCAGCGTCAAGCGCCTTCCCGCGTGACTTCCATCCTTGCGCGCGACTTCCCTCTTTGCTTCAGTGGCTCCATTTACCCACCTAGCCTCGAAAGTGACCGGACCCCTTTTTTATCAGCCGATTCATCGAATTAAAACTTTGCTTGGTGTACTTGCTCATGAGTCGATCAAAAGTCAATTTACACTTGCTCATGAGTCGATCAAAAGTCTTCCAATAACCAATCTTTGGATACCTCAGTTTGAATGTCCGCGGGGGGCTCTTCTCAAACCTAGCATGGTCGACCAGGGTACCCAGCCTAGTTTTTGGCTGATCAGTATCATCGTAGGTTAGCCTGTCCAACTTCTTAACTTGGCTTAGCCAACTTTCCCTGTCCACAGGAGCAAGGGGAGGGGACCCATGCCACCAATCGGATCTGCTTGGATCTCACTAGATTCGACCGCCGATGCCGAGGAAGCGAGCAGTGGCTCCGATGTAGACAAGTGGCAGCAGTAGAGAGAGAGATAGTAGGGAGGAGGACATCGCGTTGGGTTGGGGAAGAAATAGCTAGAGAGAATGCGGAGATCTGACCGAGGGCTGATTGTCATGCATACGAAATTATTAAGGTTTTATTTTTTTATTAAGGGGCTAGTTGAGTCTGCCACATATTTACTTAGGCAGGCATTGTGTAAGGATCCGTCTTAGAAAATAGCCTCTATTTTCAGAGAAGGGCCCATTAAGAAGCCTGTCACTGTTAATTATTTTGGAAGACCAAGGTATCTTATACGCCTTTGTAAATAAAATGAGCAAGCTCCTAAAATCATTGTTTATAGTGGTAGCTAGAACTCATCGCCGAGGACCCAATGCTGCAGCAATTGGAAATCGTTGCCATGAACCCGATGCCGCAGCCACTAGAACTCAGCTGGAGTGTGTGTGTGTGTGTGTGTGGGGGGGGGGGGTTGGGGTGAGGGTGGGTGTGGACATGGACCTCATTGAACGCCACGGCAGAGGAGTCAGAGAGAAATCGATTGGAGATTTTTCTTTTAACTAGATATATGCCCGTGCGTTGCACGAGAGTTATGAATGTTTGCCTATCTATGGCGACTAACGTGACAGGGGTTTAGTCGAACATATTAATAAATAAATCTATAAATCTAGTACGAAGCCCGGTTAATGATCTTTATCATTTAGTTTTCTTAAAAACCAAAAGAACCATCATCTGTTATGGCATCTTCAATGTGCTGTGTAAATCCAAGCATTACATAGCTTCTCCACAAATCTTTAAAAAACACCAATAATAATTTCTCTTATAGTTAATTCCTGCAGTACACACCTAAATGTGGTAATCATTTAATATTTAATTGAATTATGATTCCAAAAGCATCTTGCAAATTAAAAGGGAAAAGTAGAAACAGTCTGCCGCACGTTATCATCCACGCATCGGCGAGCAGCACTGCTTTGTCCTTCCCAAAAATCTCAGAGACAAGCAGCAGGGGCCGGCCACCTACGCTTGCTGCTTGCATGTGAGGCGAGCGGCAGCTCCTAGCGATGCGAACAACATCCTACAGCCCGCGCGTGCCTCCCACATGGGCGCACGGCAGATTCCATCCCCTCCGCTTCCCTTCACTTTCTTCTCTGCGCAAATCAAAGCCCCCCTAGATTACTCAAGCGAATCGAGGTTCCTTTGGCCAAATCATGACCCCAGCTGCCAGATCGACCAAATCTATGGCCGACTGCTGCTAAGGGGAACGACGGGAGCACAACCTCGGAGGCGCCGGTGGCGGTGGAGGCAAGCAAGCGGGGGAACTCGTGTCCCGGTGGTCAGCGTTCTGGTCGTGGTAAATCCCCTCGATCAGGCCATCCTCGACGTGGGAGAGGGCATGGTGGTCTCAACTGTCCACTTCCACGATTAAAAATAAAACAAGAGCAGCTACTCTAGTCTAGTCTTCTACTATGAACAGCTGTTAAAACTTTTGTTTGCCACACTTCACTTTCAGTTTGTTCGACGGATTCTGCAACAGCTTAAAAGTGATTATATATAGGAAGTTGAACTATATCTATGTCGAGTAACAGAACCCCAGACTGGCCCTAATTAAACATGTGGTTTTATATTGTTTGTCTGGTCTCCCCATCATTTATCATTCAAACTAAATATATATAATCTTCAAGAACCATTATTATCTTTGTTCATAGATAATTCAAACATATTGCCTCTTCTAACAATTATATTGTTTCTGTGTTTGTGTGTGGTTGTGTGCTGCCATGAGATCAACCATACCACGTACGGAGTATTTGTATAGGCAGCATCCACCATCCAGCGTTGTTTCAAGGGAAGTAATTAAATTAATACAAAAATGGCGTGCGCAGCTCGTCAACCTGAATGGTGTAAATTCCACTGGCGTGGTCGTCGTCATCATCACTCATGGTGGACGTGGTCGTCGATAGGGAGGAGCAGACAGGGGCGTTCTTGCCCCATATATACAGGCAACCTCCACCACCACCAGTGGATCGGAGTGCGATGCCAAAATCCGCAATGCATTACTCCCTCCGAACATAAAAGAATGTAATTCTCGTTTTTCGAGAAGTCAAACAGTTTGAACTTTAATTGAAATTATATAAAAAATAATATTATTATTGATACAAAATAGGTATCATTATATTAGTTATAGAATATACTTCCATAATAAGTTTATTCGAAGACATCACTGCTAATACTATTTACAATAAACTGAGTCAAGCTTTAATTAATTCGACCATACCCCATAGTTGCATTCTTCTATGCACGGAGGGAGTAATTTAAACAGGTGGAATGGCTACGTTGTTGGCTTCGATCCAGCAGGTTGCCATATTTACTTGATTGATTTGTTCGATGGTTGTTTCTTGTGCAGAAGAAATGATAGTAAAGTTTGATAGTAGAAAGTATATATTTATTTAAAACTCAAAATACAACCACTTTTGTAGCGTAGCTTTCATATCGTTAGACTAATTGTTAGCCAAAGAACATAAAGTTTGAGCAGTCAAGTACAAGTTTAAGCACTACACCAAGATGGAAATTCCTTAGGGGTCTAGGATTTCCTTTAGTGCTAAAATCCAACTGCCAAGGAATTTATCAATGCCTTGGGGTTGTAGCAAACTGCCAAGGAAATTTGTATCCTTGGCGGTTCCACTCGGCCTCCAAGGCAATATGCAACTTTTCTTGAGTGCTGTTGTGAATTGCCTCAGAGGAAAACACCATTTCCTTTAGTGCTATTGCAAACCGCCAAGGAAACATTTTTTAAAAAATCAATATTTTTTATGAATTTTTTAAATGATCTCGGATGGAGAAATGACCTAAACCCATGTTGTTGTACTCGAAAAGATCTAAAACTTTCATGTCCAAACTTTTCATTTGAATTCGTTTAGTGTGTCAAATATACATTACAAAATTCACTAGACTAAATACACCGGCAATGCATTAGTTATTCAGACACTAATGATTTCGAGGTGCAGTGGCAAGGAACTAACTATGCGAAGGTCGAGGTTTTGACTTCGAAACTTAGTAGCCGCAGGATCTTGGCAATCTAGTGTATGTCCATATTTTTCTTGGCGGTTGGCAGTCAAGGAAAACTTCCTTGAGGGCTAGCCGCCAAGGAACTCTATTTCCTTGCCATCTAGCCTTGGCGGTTCATGCTTGATGGTTGACTGCCAATAACTAGTTCTTTTGGCCGTTTTTGGCCACCAAGGAAATTCGGTTGTGTAGTAGTGGTGTTATATGTTTTGGACTGTATAATTTCTTTTTAAAAGTTAAGCAAAGTTCAACTTGGAATAAAACCGAGAGCATCTACAAGAATCTTTCTAAAAGTTATCCCTAAATCATCGTTTAGAGAGTCATTTGAGTGAAAATCATTTTCATATCATTATACCCTCCAGCAGTATCTTGTGCGCACTTTAGGGATTATCCTTCCTCTCTATCTTTGACTAGCAAGAAATTCGGGATAGAATGTTTGTATTTGAATATCTGGAGGGGCTTTTTTGTCAAGAAAATATGTATTCCTTTAAATTAGGAAGGATAAACAGCCTGCATTTTGGAGCACAATGCAGGAAATAATACCAAACATATGAACCATCAGACAGCGGCTGAGATTATCGTGATCAAAACAAAGGTCCGAGGAACATTAAATTCCCATCCATGGTAACAATAAGCCATGCATGTATAACATGGAGTATGTATATATAATATATATTTATATGTCATTTGACCACAAGTACATCACCAATAACATCTGGTGACGCACAGTACATAAGCAGGTCATTGTTGACTGTAGCGCAGTGTCATACAAACACACGGCTGTTGCGTCCGCATGTAGGTGACACATGCCTACAGGTAATAAACAACAACTTATTCGATTATATATGTTTATATATAGTAGTACGTATACATATATAGTAGCTAAACAACTTAACACGCATGACGCATGCTCTGCTGCGTGGTTGTTAGCTTGTTCTTCCTTGCCTAGTATTTGACGCACTGGATGGGGAAGGCAGTGGAGCAAACACATAGGTTGAGGCCGGTGCGCGGGACAAGCGAGAGGATGCTACGGACAATGGGCACCAAGCTAGGGTCCACAAACGTAAGGAGGCTTCTGCCAGTGCTGCGAAGAAAATCTGTCAGGTCGATAGGGTTTTTGAAGCCTGGGGGGCATGAACTTTGGGACGGCGCCGGAGCTGGTGCTGGAGCCTGGGCCTGGGTGCAAGCCACGAGCATGAGAGCCATGGCGAGGAATAGGAGCACAGGGGATGCTGCCATGGGGTTATTGGAGGAGGCCATTATTGCTGCTAGCTTGCTAGTATCGATGTGTGTTCTCACACTGTTTATTTTTCTGTGCAGTGTGTGCCTCCATGAGATCAACCACAACACGTATTTATAGGCAGCATTCAGAGTTGTTTCAATGGAAGAAATTAATATAGCGTGCTCAGCCTGTCAACCAGTGTAGTACTTGCGCCGGCCACGTTGGTACATAATGTGCAAAAATTCCACAGACGCAACGTCACTACTGTGCCTGCCTCGGTCAAAAGGTCACGCTAAATGTGATATTTTCTGAGCCGGTTCGATACCCGCCTCGGTAAATCGAATAAAAAAACAAAAAAAAGGAAAATCCGTGGACAAACCCAGTGAGCCCATCCACAGGCCCGGCAAGCCCATCCACTCGCCACTGCCGCCCACTAGTACAGAACAGACCTTTCATCCAAGAGCCAAAATAGGCTCTAGTCCTGGGACATATTGCGCCTAGGACTAGAGAGACCTTTAGTCCTGATTGGTGGCTCCAACCGGGACTAAAGGTCCCTGCCCAACGGCTCCTGCATCAAGCCGTTGTTGCAGGGGACCTTTCGTCCCGGTTGGAGCCACCAACCGGGACTAAAGGTTGACCTTTACTCTCGGTTGGTGGATCCAACCGGGAGTAAAGATATTGTCTCGGCTAGTGGCGGGGCCTGGGACTGGAAAGGGAACCAGGACTAAAGGTCCCCCTTATAAATCCCGCCAGCCGTCTTCTTCCTCCCCGAGCCCGCCCAAGAGCTTCAGTTCAAATTTAAGCAGTGTTCTTGCTCTTCCTCTATCCATTCTTTGATTCCTCCATCGATTTCTTTGATTCCTCCGTCGATTCTTCGCTTCTAAAGGTTACCAACTTCATACTCTCATGTTTCACCATTGTCTTATCTCATTTTGTTCCCTACAATATATATATATATATATATATATATATATATATATATATATATATATATATATATATATATATATATTATTGTGGGTTTTTTTTCATTTGTAAGCAATTTGAGCTCAAAATCACTTCAAGCTTGCATATTTGCATGAAGGAAGGTTAAAGTATCTATTAAAAACTAGTATTCACCGTTCATTTGTAGCATGCATAGCACACTTCATTGTTTAGAGATATAGAGAATTTTAGAGTTTTTTAATTTTATTTGTTTATGAAATGAGAAATTTATAGTGTATTAAAAAATGAGTATAGAGAGTAGATGGCAGCTGCTTCCGAGTCCTCGGCTTCTCATGGGTTTCCAAAGCGACTTAGGCCGGGCCTCCCACTCATTGCATGCGGCAAGTGTCGTGATGAGACGAAGATTGTGATGGAGTACCGAGTGAAGGAGAGTCCTAACAAGGGTCGTATTTTCTACAAGTGTCCGGATTGCAATGTAAGTTATTTTATCGTATTTGATGACTATGGTTAGTTTATACCTATTTTCATGATGGTTTTGATTAAAGTTCTAATTTTCTATTTTAATTTCAGTGGGATGGCACTGGATGTTCAGGCTTCTACTGGGAGGAAGAGTATGTTGAACTCGTGCAAAAATATCTTGCACAACAGGCAGATATGGCGGCTAATGAGGCAGTGATCCAGCCGAAGAAACCCAAAGATGTTGAACAAATGGGGATCTATCTGTTTTAGTTGGGATTGATTGTGAAATCCTTGTGATGCTGAAGTAAATTTTAGCTTTAGTGTTTTTAGTGGTAGTTGGGATTCTCTACGTTGTAGCGAGGATTTCTTAAATTTATAGCTTTTCTGGTGGCATGCATGTTGTATAATTAACTAATTATGTTCTAGGTTTTAATACAGTATTTATGTCATGTAATGCAGATGAGTTGGCATTGGATGTACAATGCTGATAGTTGCCCCAAGAGTTCATGGACGGCGTGCATTCTTTGTTACGTGCAGCCGAGGCAAACAAACGCTACGATTTCACGTGCTGCCCATGTGCCATATGTAAGAATACGATAGAATATGCTAACTCAAAGACTCTTCATTTACACTTGTTCAAGTCGGGTTTCATGTCAAACTATATTTGTTGGACGAAGCATGGAAAAACCGTAGTTGTATTGGAAGAAGGTGAAGAAGAACAATGGGGCGATGATGACATTTTTGCTGAATATGGTGCCTTCAATGATACTGCAATGGGGGAAGCTGAAGAAGAGTCAGGGGCAGAGGAGGAGCCCATGGAAGAAGAGGTAGGGGCAGAGGAGGAGCCCGCTGATGATCTTGGTCAGGCCATTCGTGATGCACATAGAGAATGCGAAAGTGAAAAGGAGAAGATCAAGTTCGACTGCATGCTAAAGGATCACAAGAAATTGCTATACCCAACTTGTGATGCGGAGCAGAAAAAGTTGGGTACCACATTGGAATTGCTGCAATAGAAGGCAAAGAATGGTGTATCTGACAAGGGATTCACGGAGTTACTAAAAATCCAAAAGAAGATGCTTCCGAAGGATAACGAATTGCCAAGCACTACGTATGAAGCAAAACAGGTAGTCTGCCCTTTAGGATTAGAAATCCAGAGGATACATACATGTCCTAATGACTGCATCCTCTTTGTGCGAAGATTTGTTGTAGTAGTGTGTGCCCTGGGTGGAAAGTTTTCTGTTTTTTCCGTTCCATGCATGCTGGTATCATTCTCAAATGCATGGCTTGGCTTGATATGCGGTGTACTACATATATGCCAAGAAGTTTGTCATTTCAAGACTACGACTTTAAAATTTTGCATGTACTTGCGTAGCTAGAAATAATCCATGCAGCATGTCTTAAAGTCGTAGCTCATCTAGCTGGTACGTCCATACACGTGCGTCGGCTACCAAGTTTACCACTCACGTGTATATATACACACATACGAGTATATCTATATGTCTACATGTGCAACATTAAAGTCACCAAGCATGCACGTTGCTTGTCCGTTCCCTATGAAAAGCAGTATTAAGCGCCGTACATGAAGCTTAATTTCCACCCCTCGAATTGAAGATATACATGCCTGCTTTCTCGCCTTTATTTAGATAATGGAAAAAAGAGATCGATTATGCCGATCTTGAGCCTGTCCTTTGCCGTGAAAGCCTAGAAACGCCTCCCGGGTGGAATCGTCGGGGAGGAGCACGCAAAGAGTTGTTGTAGGATCACCAAAGGATACCTAGAACGCTGATGAATCTCACAGAGAGACGCAACAAATAGCAAGAGGGTTGGAAAAGGAGCAAAAGTTGGGTAATAGATGCAAAAAATACCATTGAGTGTTGGATCCTTTAATAGGCAGTGATCCTATGATACATATAGAGGGGTGGTTTTATTATACTAGCAAACATGTGTCCAAAACATGTTCTCCATGTTTCCTACACGAAAAATAGATAAAAAGACTTATTTGGAAGGAGACGGGCTCGGATTCCGCCAGGGAAACTGGCCTAGCTGGGACCCAAACCGGCTAGGCCAGTTTTGTCGAGGCCGAGCCAGCCTAGCCGGCGGCCAGAGCTAGGGAACCGGCCAAGTCGGGTCCAAACCGACCAGGCCGGCTTGGCGGAGGCATTGTACAGGACCGGCCTATCCAGGTCCCAATCCAGCTACGCCGGTTTCATTGGGGGCAAGAGGGGCGTAGCATCAGGGGCATGGCCAGCAATGCATGAACCACCCTGGCCGGTTAGGGAGCCCGGCCACACCCATGACCCAATGTGGTGATCCAAAATATGTTTGGGGCCTTTTCATCATCACTAGGTAGCGTGCCCGTGTGTTGCTACGCGACAGCAAAACTTTTGTACTAAAAACGCACGGATCGCAAGATAAGATAGCAATACTGTGAAATTAAATACCGATGTTAAAGTGACATGGAGACGATGACGACAATACTACTGGTCACGGCGTCTTCTACCCCCGCCTCAAGCTCACAGCCGCGCAACCGCCTCGCCCGCGTCGGATGGGTAAGATCAAAGCGCCATGGACCCCATTGAAGCTTCGCGAGCGCCCCAACCCTATCCTCCTCGCCACGCGGTGCCCCTAGAGCGCTCGGCCATGGCCACCGCCATAGCCTAGCTCTGATCCCCGCTACCTTCTGGCCAGTGTGGATAAGCATGAGCTATTCCGAACCGCCTTGGTAGCCTGGATGCACGTGCGGAGGCGGAGTAGGACCCATGGAACCAAGGTGCATAGTAAAATATCCACCGCCGGTGAACCGACCTCGCTGGCCTATAAATAGGCCCGACGGTAGCCCTCCACCTCAACCATCACAACCACGAGCTTTGCAAGGTTCTAGAACACGTCGTCTCTCTCTTATCTCCTCCCCTCCTCTTCCCCTCCGGGCGAGAGCTCATCTTCCCCCAATTTGGAGTGTCGCGTCCACCATGGGAGTAGAGCTCCAATTCCTCCTATCTTCTGCGTCTCGAGCCTATTGGAGTAGAAGTGAGTTCCCCTAGCCTTCTCTTCTATCTATTTTCTGTCGTAGTTAGCCATTTTTCCTCTCCGTTGTTGCCAGCCACCGTGAGATGCTCGTCGCTGCGTTCGCCATGAGAGCAAGCTCCCAGCTCCCCCTCTTCTAGTGCGTCTCAGGTCAATAGTGCTAGGCGATGAGCTCCTAGGTCCTCTTCTCCACCTTCTCCTTCCCTCCTAGCCGCTCGATCTCCTTGCATCACTAGGGTCCCATGTGTAGTCCGCCACCACGCCGCTATTGCCACTGCCCACCACCGACGAGGCCGAACCGGCCTCCTTGCCACAACAACACATGCCATGCCCATCACATCCACATCCCCATGCACCCAAAGCATACACAAGTGCCCCGCGTGCGCCAACTGCATCACCATGCCACCGCAACCCCTCCTTCATCACCCCTCAGCCAGCGCCCTGGCCAGGCAAGGCGGCGCGGCGCCAGGCCCTCGCGGCCCCGGACAGATAGGAGGAGAAGGGGTGAAGGAAGGAGAAGGACAGGAGGACAAGGGAGAAGGGAGGAGAAGGAGGGAGAAGGAAGAGGGAAGGAGGAGAAGGAAGAAGGAGAAGGGAGGAGAAGGAGGAAGCTTGGCCACCGGCCACTTCGATTGCCGTTGTCCCGCCCTCGACGTTCGCCCCGTCATCGTCCCTCGACTCGACTCCACTGCCATCCAAGGTATAACCCTTCCCGATGGTTGTCGGCCTTCGTGCCATGTATGTCTTTGACGACCTTCGTGTCGTACGTGTCGTTGATAGCCTTCGTGCCAGGTTTTGGATGTGTGGGCCATCGTGCCCCAAATGTGGACGTCAGCCTTCGTGCCGACTTTTCTTGCAGGTTCTGGAAACCTCCCTATATAGGGGAGGTTCTGCCGAATTTTTCAACTAATAGTGATGTGTTTCTTGTTTTGCAGAGCAGGAAGTGTTGGAGGGGACTCGGAGCACCTTGGCGACCCTAATCGTGTTTGTGCACCGACTCACCTCTGCGCCGCCACCCTAGGTATAAATCACCTCTCTTCCTTATAGTTGTTGTAAGTAGATTGCGTAACCGAGTTAGGCGTCTCCCGTCCGAAAGTGATACGCGGTTGTTGGTATGCTGATCAGTGCATATCTGTGACGGTGTCTCTTTTGGATTGTCCATGTTTTTTGGACAGCCTGAGGATGCGTAGATGGGTTAGCTTCCAAGTTCCACTCCCGTCCGAGTCGGAGTCTCGACAGCACCTCCCTGTTGTTCTCCGGATACACACTCTCCCCGTCGGGACGTGTATCGGGAGAACAGCGGGAAGGTGCTGCCGAAATTCCGTCTCGGACGGGAGCGGAGCATGGAAGCTAACCTCATCTACGCATTCTCGGGTGGGATTAGGACCTATCCTTCACCTATTAGATGGTAGCAATGCCTTGTAGATGCAGATGCTAGTTTTATTACTCGCTTACATTGGCGCATGGCAGAGGATGGCTAACCGTGAGTGGATATACACTGGCTGGGCAAGTAAGACCTCTGAATGGGTTAGGGGGACTAATGCTTTCCTACAGCAGGCATTTGGCCCAGCTGCTAAAGGATCGATTCGGATGTCGTGTCCCTGCAGCACTTGTAAGAACAAGAAATGGAGACTAAAGCGTCAGGTGTACAAAGATCTTTTCAACAATGGATCTGTTCAAAACTATACGCGCTGGATCCACCATGGTGAACGCGATCGTATTAGGGAGGAGGTGGTGAGACCCCTCCTTGAGGAGTATGATGCAGATGTTGGGATGGCAGACATGATGGCAAACTTCCACGAAGGGCGGTTCATTGAAGGAATGGAGGTGGAGGAGGATCTAGAGGAAACTGCAAAGGCGTTCTACACCATGATGGAAGTGGCACAGAAGCCCCTTCACGAGAACACAATGGTTTCACAACTGGATGACATTTCATGCCGAGACGGCTTCGATCTCGTGTTGACAGTTCTTGGCAAACTGCTTCTGGAGGATCACATCCTGCAAAAGAATACATACGAGTCACAGAGGCTCCTTCGTGCACTTAAGATGTCGTACGAGACGATCCAAGCTTGTCTGAATGGGTGCATCCTGTTTAGGGGAGACCACGAGGAAGCAACACACTATCCAAAGTGCAAAGCCTCTAGGTTTGTGGAGGTAGAAGGCAGTGATGGCACCAAGAGACACTCTAAGATCCCCGAGATGGTCGTACAGCACCTTCCTTTCATACATAGGCTCCAACGGCTGTACATGATAGAGGAGACCGCAAAACAGATGACGTGGCACAAGAATGGCAAAAGGTACACTAACAAGATGGTACACCCAGCGGATGGTGATGCATGGAGGCACTTCGATAACATGAATCATGAAAAGGCTCTGGAGGCTCGGAATGTACGTGTAGCGCTGGCAACAGATGGGTTCAACCCGTTTGGAATGATGGCGGCCCCGTACACTTGTTGGTCCATGTTCGTGATCCCCCTCAATCTCCCCCCCCCCCCCCCCCCCCCCGACGTCATGTTTGAACCCAGGAACGTGTTCTTGACGCTGATAATACCTGGACACCCAGGCAACAATATGGGTGTGTTTATGCAGCCAGTGTGGGATGAATTGCAACATGCTTGGGAAGAGGGGGTGCTGACATACGACCGAGCTACAAAGAAGAACTTCACAATGCATGTGTGGTACCAGTATTCATTGCATGACTTCCTGGCGTATGGCTTATTCAGCGCATGGTGTGTTCACGGGAAGTTCCCTTGCCCAACATGCAAGGCAGATGTGATGTTCACCTGGCTAGCCACGGGTGGCAAGTATTCCTCTTTCGACAAACATCGTCAATTCCTGCCCGAGAACCATGAATTGAGACGAGATGAAAAGCACTTCATGAAAGGTGTTCAAGTCACCGACCCCATTCCTAAGGTTAGGAGCCCCGCCGACATCCTTGACGAGATGAAAAGCACTTGATGTCAAATACTTGATATTTCTTAGTTCATGTCGGGGTGGTGCGACAAGGACCCAGCATGCTGGTTGGCTATTGTGCCTCACTAGAGATCGGACGCGGCGTACAAGGAGTGCAATGAGCATCGGGAGCACCGTAAGAAGATGCCAGGGGCACCACACCACCAAGGGAACCGGTCCCTCCTGCAGTACATGGACACATGGGTATGCTTCTGTTGATCAATTTATTCTAGCGCTCAATCTATTTACCTATAACCATGTTTTTGTTTTCCTTGCAGTCCCAGGCACATGGTGGGGAGATCGTCAATGAGATGGTGGGGTACGCCCTTTCTCACAAGGGCAAAGCGACGGCGCCGGACAACAGATATGACCCGGAGGACTGGCCGGCCACGTACACTAATGCGAACGTCCACCCCAAACTCGCCGAGTACACCACCGCGTTTTGCCGGCGCCATGGGGAGGAGAAGGACCCCGCCACCGAGCCCCTATACACGGACCTCGTGGTGAGGTTGGGAGGAGGCAAGCAGCATGACCAGTACTGGATGGCCAACAACGCCGTCGAGCCGTCCTCTGCTCCCACGCTGAGGGAGATTCAACGGGGTGGGTCCAGTACCTCCTCTGACATCCCCATAGCGCCCCGACAGCCGAGCAGCGCGCAGATGTACTCGCAGTTTCAGGTAAGTGCGTTTCATTCGTCGTTCACTCGTTTCACACATGATCAACCTTGCCTTCACATACCATCAACCATGCGGGTGTAATATTGCAGGCCAGGTTCGAAGAGCTGCAGGCCAACCAGGCGGCCCAGGAGGCAAGGCAGGAGGCACTGCGCCTGCAGCAGGAGGCAGCCCACTAGCAGCAGATGGCGGCACTGACGCAGCACTACCAGCGTCAGTTGGCGAACCTGATAGGCTACTTCCGTTCCCAGATCCCGGGAACGCAGGAGCCTCCTCCCTCGCTCTTCGCTCCACCACCAATCCCAGTGCCTGCTCGTGTTCAAGCTCCAGTGAGTATATTGCCTGTTGCTTTAGCTTGTGCAGCCATCCTGCAGGTTCGAACCCGACTCCAGCTACATCACTTGGCCTTTGTGCAGACGCTGTTGGCGGGTTCGAACCCGACTCCAGCTACCAGCCCTCCACTGGGTCCTTCTCCACCCCATGGCAGGCCAGCCTAATCGACCTTCCCCACGCAGCCGTACGTGTGGCCTCCTCCACAGTCGCAGGGCTACTCCTCGTGGCCGCATGCGCAGACGCAACAGGGGCACTCTAGGCCATCGCAGCAGGGGCTTCGGCCGCCCTACTAGACATACGAGGTGGCGCCGTAGTCAGGCTAGTCTCCGTGGGAGCAAGGTGGGGGCTCTGGGACCCCTGGGGACGGCGCCTCGAGCTAGGTACCTTTGCTTCCCTCTTCTGGACCAGTAGTGATGAACTTGTGGCACCCTGAACATCTTATGTGTATGTTGGACATGTATGGACTCTTTTGGCGATGTTATGTGTATTGTGGACTTGTATCGATGGATTTGAGGATGATGATGTGTGGATTCATGTTGAGACTGAATTCAATGTTGAAATGTGGTTCATATGCGATATTGTTGTGAATATCTGTGATGAAATGTGGGTTCTATGGTATATATGCGATAAATTGTGGTTTAAATGCAAGAAAACAGGAAAAAGAAAATAAAAAAATGCTGCCCAGCTTTGCCGACAGCCAGCTGTCGGCAAAGCTAGACAAATTTTTCAGCAGAGCCTAGCTTTGCCAACAGCAACGGCCCTACTCTTTGCCGATAGCCTGCCACGTGGGCTGTCGGCTAAGAATCTTTGCCAACTGGTATACCGGCGGTAGGCGAAGACTTCACCGACAACCCTGGCGTCGGCTGTCGGCGAAGGACTAACGGCGCTATCCTTCTTCGCGCGACTGGGATGGGGCTATCGGCGAAGAGGTCTTTGCCGTCAAAAACGTCGCTGATAGGTCTTCGCCAACAGGATTTTGGATATCCTATCGGTGAAGTCTTTGCCGACAGGATAAGGCCCTTCACCGACTGCTTCAAGCAGTCGGCGAAGGCAGCGTTCCCAGTAGTGATAAGGGAAGCTTAATGGCCATTAGCGCTAAGCCGCCTAGGCGACTTAGAGCATGACCATGATCTAACCTGAGCCCTGCGAAAGGGACTTAGCTTCGTCTGACGGCTAAGGCGCCAGCTCCATCTCGCCCAACCCCTTGGGCACGGGCCTGTCTAGCCCGGCCCCTTGGGTGCGGGCTCCGCCTCGCCTGACCCTCCTCACCCGATGGCTGAAGCATGGGCTCCGCCTCGCCCGACCCATAGGAGGAACTTCCTCCTTGCCCGATGGCTTGGAGCGGGTCCAAGGGTCAGGCGGAAAATGCCTGGACCCACAAAGGGCCCGAGCTGTCCCCCGACCACTCCAGACGTGGGAACTTGTACTACGGGTCCATGCTGCAGTATAGGAGTTGGCACGCTCCCGCGTCACCCGCGACCACGACAGGCCATACTTAGGGGGTGCACTCTTGTAACAGTGCCGGGTGGACTGGCACTGTGCCATCTGAAATGAGTATGGCGCCAGTCAAGGGGGTCGTAGACCACACCGCAAGCCATAACGACCCGGAACGCCAGGACCAGGTGAACGGCACGACACTGTTGCCACAGTGGCGAACAGGGACACGACGTGAGGAGTCGCCCCATCCTCATTGACCGGGCCAGTAGGGCCCACCCATAGGAGTGGAATGGCACGGGCACTGAAGCTTCTTCTCCTGTGTTTCTCTTTTTTTTTTCTTTCTTCTTTTCCTCTTTTCTCCTCTCTTCTCACCATGTAATCCAGAGCTCCTCCTTTGAGCTATAAAAGGGAGGGCTTGGGACCCTGTCCAGATCATGGAACATTATTTGTTCACACGCTCACAACAACAACACACAAGGAGACTTGGGAGCCCTCTCCCTCTCTTCCATTTGTAACCCCTATTACAAACATAACATAGAGCGGGTAGCACGAGCACCGCGACTGGACTAGGGACATTCTGTCCAAATCAGTATAATCCCTTGTGCCCACCTCGCTCACCATCCGAGTCTAAATGTGCATCCACAGAAATTTACTAGCCAGTGGTTTAGAACACTGACAAAAACAATCTATTGGCTACATACATATGTTAGCTAAAGCAGGGAGTAAAAAATATTATATAATTAAGAATTATAATGATATGTGATACAAACAAGTCCTGATATATTTTGGATCACAAATCGAAAAAAGAAAAACATCCAAACTATCTAAAGCAGGGAGTAATAAATTTTAGAAGATACGATATGCAAGGTGTACCAGAAAAAGTAAAATATGGTGTATGCAAGTATTTGGCAGTAGCTATCTAATCATAGATCAGCTAGTTGGATTCTTTATAGTGAAACATGTCTACCCGGGTTCAAGTCCTCGAGTTGACACGGGTGCTTGTATTTTTCTGGATTTATTTTAGGATTTAATAACGCTATGCTT
The DNA here is from genome assembly GCA_038087645.1 of Saccharum hybrid cultivar R570. NCBI lineage: Eukaryota > Viridiplantae > Streptophyta > Magnoliopsida > Poales > Poaceae > Saccharum > Saccharum hybrid cultivar. Next base: position 1,043,553 of record JAQSUU010000744.1, read on the forward strand.
TTAGTTGTAGGCGTAATTCTCAAAAAATAGTATTTGGCATTATGATTCTATATAAAAAAGTATTTGGCAGTATCATTCTATGTAGGTATGTGGACTGCAAGTAAGATTGCGCAGCTAGCTTTTCACAGCTTGGTATATTATTGAATCCTATTGTTAGACAGGTATTACACAACCAAATGGCGTAATCCTGTTCGGTGCATCGGCGACTGCCATGCATCATTGGAATGCTGCCCATACGAGATGGATTGCTCATCAACCTACATCTCAAAGATGAAGCGTTACTAAGGATGATTTTTGCAAAATCCGTACGTTGCCTCAGCCCTAGTGTTACAAATGAACCGCAGGAGTAAAGAAGTTCTTGAAAAATTCCAGGAAATCACACGCGTTCAAGGTCTTCCGGTCTTCTTATTATTTTGCAGGGGAGATATGAAATTTTTTGCTGGTGTTGATTGGGTTTCTAGTTTTCGGTTCATTGAATCACCACACCTAAATACTGTGGTCCGTATATCATCGGTTTGATTCCTCAAATGTTATTTGGAGAGATGGCTCAGAACAGTTATATGCATACCAAGAATGAGATATTTTTTCAAGATAAGCCGGGCCGGTTAAACTGCCGGTTTATGTATTAATAAAGGAGTAAACATGTACATACAAAAGTAAACAACAAACACTCTACAACACCACAATGCCACCATCTAAAACTAGTACACGACGTTAGTAGTGACATGACCAGGGGCGGAGCCAGGAATCCAACATAGAGGGGGTGGCACAAATAACAAGCAAAACAGAACTCTCTTACAATACATATCAGGGCAATAATGTCATGCAAAATGTGAATAATATTACGTCTGAAGATAAGATTATCTCCTAGGTTATCTTGTTCATCTGGTGGAAGTTCCCAGATTTCAACTCTTTTACCTAGGTCTCTCTCAAATGCACTAACAATAATTGGTTGATGCTCGGCAGCCTCGGCTTGTATTGGTGTTGCAGCAGCAGCATTACTACTCTGATTATTAAGATTTTCCACGTGATCGATAGGAGCTTCCACATGTACATTGTCAGATTCGGGATTTTCAGTTTGAATAGAATTAGCACTTGAAACAATAGGCTTAAAAAATCTATGAATTGTTTTTTCCTCTTCATATCACCTAAAATTGAAAGAAAAATTTAGATTGCGATCATCACGATAAAAAAAATTATGTGCATGTGGGAAGAACAAAAGGTGGAAAACGAAGACACAGGAAAGCATGCCTGGCAGCTGGGCGTCACCGAGACTTGTATTGTGCTGTGCGATGCTGCGAGAGCTGAGAAGGCAAACAGTGCGAGAGACGAGGAGGCACATTGTGAATACGGCTGTTGCTCGTCTCTTCAGCTTCCTCCCAATTGGGAAGATTGGTTGCTTCTATAATTGGGTCCAAATGTTACATCGAATTTTGGCTTAGAACTAAGGGGGCTAGGGCCTATAATTGTGCTAATAGTGTCCATGTATTTAATTAAAAGACAGGGAAGTAGCTCCGTGCCGCTGCGTGCTCCATGCGCCACCACCGACCTCCCCGCTGGTGTCGAGCTCTGTAACAACGAGCCTCCAATTGTCCAAGCAGCAAGGTGACATTGCGCTGAAAGCGCATGTTGCAAACATATGTTTCAACTGTTTCAGATGTTTTAGATGTTGTGCAAGTGTTGCAATGGCTATACACATTTGTTTCAAGTGTGTGCTCCAAATGATTCTTCTATTTCAGATATGTGTTGCAAGAGTTTTATTTGGATGTTGCAAAACTGGATCTAGATGTTGCATATGTATTCAAGTCTTTAAGGTGTTTTCATATGTATGTCCATGTATTCAAAATATATAGATATTTGCTGATACTTGATACATGCTCCTGTGACTGGGATAACGAATTTTTGCCCCACTTTATATTGACACATGGTTTCCGGCTAAGATTAAATCTACAAATATAATTATATATAGAAAACACAAAGTCCGTTTCTTTTCGGTACCATCAAAATTTTTTGATACTTCTTTGATTTATTACGTATTTTACTTGAACCAAGCCATTTCATCCATTCCAGGAGAAGCTAACAGTTGCTTTTGCATTGGGAACCCTGGTCTATTTCTAAATTGTTAGAGCCATCCATTGTTTTCTTTATCTCTTGTATTTTTACATTAGGAACCCTATCTTTTCTCCTATTCTTGCTAGCAGATCCTCGTCTTTCTGTGTTGCTTTTCGATCTCCGGATTGTGTTGTATGCCCCGCAACGCCTCCCGTGGTCTCACTACCGTGCCGGGCATCTGCACTGACCATGGCCTCGCCACCCCGTGGCCACCATGCATGTCTTTTTCGCACACAGATGTTGTGCGCCTGTGCCACCGCCTGTGGCCATGCCGCTGTGCCGTGCGTCCGCGCCGACCATGGCCTCGGATGGACTCAGCAGCTATTGGAATTTATATGGGCTTGGCCCAATAACCAATTGTAAAATTCCTAATAAATCTCAAAGGCTCATTCATGTGAGCAAGGGGGATTTGGGAACTCTTTGTTACCACCTTGCTTGTTGAAGTTCTCTCCACTTCATCAAGTCTAGTGTGAGGAGGAGAAAGAGAAGCCCACACGCGCGCACTCGCTCGCCTCGCCGGGCCGAGCGGGGCAGGGTGAAGGGTGCGGACGCGCGACACCTGCATGCTACTTCAGTCCGATCGCTTGCGTGCACCATCGACCGGACGAGCAGATCTCCGGAACCATCGTCTTTGCGATCTTGCACCGGGAGAATGCGAATAAGGTTTTTGGGAAGCACTATCCGTGCGACTGCTCCCAACTTTCACAATAATTCGTCTTCCGTCCAAGTCAGGCGGCGCTAAGTCCCGGCGTATTCGTTGTCAACTGCGTCGAGCTCTCCCTCCACCTCTTATTGACGACATCGACGACGACTTCAACATAAATGACTTCGACGTCGACCTCGTTCCACCATCACCACCATCTGCATCACCAACGACTATAGCCATAGTCAGCAGGTATAATCCTCATGATCTAATCTTGTCGTTCATACTATCCAATATACCGATCTGTCGTACTAGTATGCTAAACATGCTTGATATAGTTCATTTGTTTTACATGATTTATATTTTGTTTTTAATCTAAAAATTGCATAATTACTTAACAATCCAAAAACCTTATCTTAGGCCATTTTTAGAATTATCTATGGCTAGTTTTGTTGACGTGCTGAGGCCGAAAAAATTTTCTGATGCACATTTTAAGAGGTGGTCTATTAAGGTCACAAATTAGCTTACTGCCATGAAAGTTTTCTGGGTCAAAATGGCTTGCCTGAGGGAAATATCTGTGATGAAGATATGAGAAAATTTCAAGAAACAAGTGACATGTTTGTGGGAGCTGTGCGGGTCGGGTGGAGCGGAGCCCACGCCCTCGGGGCCAGGTGGGACGGAGCCCGTGCCTAGGGGGTCGGGCGAGGCGGAGCCCATGTCCTTAGGGTCGGACGAGGCGTGATCCTCTCCAGGGGCACCCCTTTTGCAACGCATATATGTGTTGCTAAAAGTCAATATATGTGTTGGTGGGGTCTATACCAACGCATTAATTATGCGTTGCCAGAAATGGCGTTGCAAGGGTTTGTTGCAACACTTATTTATGCGTTGGTAACAACAAGGAATAACCGTTGCAAACTTGCAATGGATATTTTGAGATATGGCAACACTTATATGTGTTTGTACTAATCACGGACGAATGACTTCTATAGTTCGCAGCAACATATAGATTTGGATTGCTGCAACGCATATATGCATATCTAGGAATGAACCAACAATAAACAATATTGAAAATTATTTCAATTTGGAGCCAAATAAAGAGATCACGCACATGCAATTTAATTGGGAAATTAGAGACCATCTCACACATGAGAAATAACAACAGTAAGCCATATATTAAAAGCAATTTTTGCACTACAATAATACCATCCACGTAATCCATGAAATACTTTTTTGTTCAGAACACATATTCACACATGGAAATAATAAAATATAAAACACAAAGAAGTCCTATAGAATGCCACCAACTGTCCAGCCCTCCATTCTCATGTCCATCCCTCCATTCTCAATTCAGTCTATCTCATCCATTTATCTTCTCGAGCTACAATGAAAAATAGTGTATTATGTTAATGTGATATTTAGGATAAATAAAATTTAATGAGGCAACAGGATAACACCGTACAAATGTTGAAGGCCACGCTATAGAAGCTCCAGTCACATCTCCAATAACCTTGTAATTCTTGTATGGTCATACCAATAGTTCATCTTGTGCCAATGCAATACTAACACGCACCATCAAAAATTCTTTGCCCATCTGAACACCCCCAATTTTCTGTGTTGGATCACAACTTACTACTGTAGCAAAGGCAACATCCTTGCTTTGGTTTTTCATGCTCTTTAAGAATACTTTTGTGCCAACCTAGTTCACATATAAATTTGTATGAATAAATAGGAACACAATGGAAACAAGTACACACATTAATTAGACACTCATACCTTCAATGAACTGGCAGCCGGCGAAATTTTAGTACCATACTGATATTTCTGCAAAATTATATTACATGGAATATTAGTTTGTAGTTACATGAATTGTTAGGAAATAGGAAATAGAAATTCTTTTTGCAAGATGTGTCTTATACATTAGCATGTACAGCTGCACTAGCTCCTCCTATTGACATCTTCTTATTCTGGAGCAGATAAAAAGTCACAGCAGGTTAGCTAATAATTCAAAATTTGCATGTAACATCAATATATTGCTAAGAGATTATTTACCTGGAAATAAGATGCTTCATGATTTGAGCAATTGGAAGATATTTCCTGGTCCACAACCTGTAATATCTGCTAGTTTGATTATAACACTCTGGTCATCAATTGAATAAAATTCATATAACAAAATAAATGATACAGATCACCTTAGCTCTAGTATACTTGTTTTTGTCCAATCTTATATTATTTTGGTTTAATTTGGCCTATAATAAAATCATAAATAGTAGTCAATCTCTGCAAAGTATGGGCTGCTAGAAATAAGTATATGAATTTTTTTCTCAAACAGAAATAAATATATGAATTAACTATTTTTCATGATGGGCATTAGCTTGCTTCCTCTATAGTTAGATACAACAATCAGAATAGTGACTTTCAGTACTATATAATAGTAACAAAATAAAATTGAATTATTGAACCATAAACCTAGTATAAATGAATTTACATGTTGTATGATGTCAAGATGTACTAAAATCTCTTTTTTGTACTCAGGAGATTTGAAAGCAATAGACGTAGCATTGGTATCCACAAATACAAACACAATAAATTGCTTTGCATCCATGTTAAGTTATGTGCACTAACCTTATCTTCAGTAGAATAATATTTGTAGTGTGGCCGCTCAACATTAGTAGTTTGCTCCCTCTGTAATGGAAATGAATAACTAAATTTCTTTTACACAAATCTGGTTGGAGAATAATGCCCATTCAATCATACCGTTATCCAATGCAGTTGATCAACCATGCTAAATTCTTCACTTCGAGGGTCACTATATACTCGCTATTGAGAGACAAAATATAATGCATCAGAACTAATTATTCAAAAAATATTTTACAAAAAAGATTATCTCCGGTTAATGCTCCATAGAGACGCATACTTTTCGTTTTGAATTTGGCACATCAGTAGAAAGGCCATCTTGCAATGGATCATCTAAGCATTCCTATGACATGAAATCAAAATTTTAGTACAGAAAATGATCACCGTAGAGGTTCTGTAAATTTACCTGTTGGATATGTCTTTGTTCCAAGATTTTTGTCTTCTGTTGTAATTCTAGTATTGTAGCATCTTGATTTTGGACATGACGTCCAAACTTTTCCATTTGAAGTCTTAGAGATACAACATCTTCACTCGATTTGTCATCCAACGAAGTCATATTTAGATTCTTAAGCCGCTTTGAAGTTGACAGGTCAAAAACTTGATTAGGATTTGGAACAAGTCCCAAGCCATGCACATGACCCGGCTTCTCTTCTCCTAGTACTCTATTCAGTGCATCTCCTCTCCATGCAACCTTTCCTTGACTAGTGTCTACTAAATCAGGTTGCTGCCCTATGAGTTTCTTCAAATCATCCTGTACATAGCCATAATATGAATCAAATAAATTTGTAAAGGTAGTAGAATAAAAAACAAAGTTGAGCATTCATAACTAAAACACCATATGTGAATTCGTGTCCTTCTCGCTTTTAGTCTTGTGTGTATGAATATACAAAATAGCCCTGTGCGGGTATTTCTTTTCAGGATCTTTTTCCTTCTGTTGAACATGAAAACTAATATCAAGGACATGATAATTATTATATCATATATATGAATGCAGCTAGAGGTGTACACACAATTAGAGTGGCAAGAATATTACCCACTCCTCTCTATTTCGAGCAAAAGTCTTTGTTCCAGCAGTATGGGTTGACTTCTTCTTTGTACAGTTTATCCTATTTGCCTCACTTATATCCTATCCCAAAATAACAAATACAAAGAAAAGCATTTAAGTTATGCAGAATTTTTGGAAAATTTAGTATGCATTGAGAACTGCATAAATCCAACAACATGTAGGTACCTGTGATTTCTGGGTCATCCAGTTATTCACAAGTGCAACCCACTGGTCAGCAATTACACCGGGTGACACGTTGTTGCAATTAGTTTCCATGCTCTTGTGCACATCAAAATAAATTGATTTTAGATTTGACTTGTGTTGCCTCCATCTCTCTCCGAGGGTTCGCAGTATCCATTTCTCCATGCGTAAAGGGTAAAGAAATCTCATCTGCACACCAATAGCAGAAGGCATGTGGTTAAAAGTATAAGTTAGATATTAAAATTAGCGAATAATATTATCATATGACCACCAGAATTGCATACCTTTACTTGCTTAAGTATATCCTTCTTATTTTTTTCTTCGTTGGTGTTTCTTTCTTTCTTTCCTATTAAAAGTCTCCGGTCCTTGTAGCTCAAGCTACACAAGCACCCATTTCTAGCCACTGTGCCAAGAAAGTTTCCAAGAAAACCAGCTTCTACTCCAATTGGCTGATCAAGTTCATTACATGCAACCACAATTCTATGACCTTTAGGAAGGTTCCAAATATCTTTCAGTTTGGTCCTCCCACGTTTTCCTCTACCTTCAGTTTCATCTAGCCAACGGTACATTGCAGAAAAAAAATATTCACTAAGAAAAATTGCAGGAAATCAGTTTTTGTTAAGTAGAATTGTAGGTTATGAGTTACCTTGGACATTAACCTCACTGTCAATCTGGTCTCCATCAGCACTAGTATGAACTGCAGATGCTGCAACATTTTGTTGAGGGCTCTCTTGCCTAGTATCTTGCTCTAACATATATTCATCATTACTTTGAATTATTGTGCGCTTTCTTGTAGTTACCATGTCGGCTGCACAACATCATCAAGGACATAGTAAATATAATAAACAATATGTAATCTTTTTATTAAACAACTAGATATTTGTATTAGACTATCAAGATTGTATTTATTAAGTCACATACCACGGTGGGGTTGGATATGCTAATCTTGGATAAAAGTAAATCATTGATAACTAACATGACTTGGAATAGTTGTCCTTGAATAATCAAATATACATAGAAAAGTAAATTATATGTTCATTCTAATACCTTTTTTTTTTGGTTTAGATTTGGATGGTTCTTTGTTGGACTTGGTTGGTGCTAAAGTGGCCAGTCTCTGCCTCGTCACAAACAAATTAACTGTCTTTTCACTCTCACACTCATTGAGCATTTCCATCACATCAGAATCTTGTTCTATTACAACCAAGCTATCTTTTCTCTTGTAGTATAGATAGTCGACTGATGTGTACCCGAAACCCTCAATCAGACCAATCAAGTCGAAATAGCATATCTCATCTCTATCCATTTGCCTTTGCACATATTTATGTTCTTCAGCTTTCCCATCGCACTCCAGATTTATGGTCCAATTATCCACCGCCATGGTAGCACAATCTAAATAAAATATAGCACCAATAGGAAAATAAGAATAAAGCATAGGATAATTCACAAATAAGAATCTAAGTATAACCGAATATTAACAATTTGACTAAAGTGCATATTTGTAATGTTATTTGAACTTGGAGCTTGAGAACAAGTAAAGTGCTATGGTTCAGATAAGATGGTCTAGAGCATGACATTAACTTTATATATAGTAGTGTTCAGTTAGCTTGAATAAAATAAACAGGCTGGCATACTATGACACTAGTGAAACAATCGAGCAGTTAGTATTTCCTTTGCCTGTGAGAGCAAATGAAAGCTGCTTACGCCGATGCAATGCTACCTACTTACCTAATTGTCGAAGTGCAGCGGCTGAGCTCCTCCTACTATGATTGTTTTGTAGAAGTGCTCAGTTTTCAATGCAAGAACATGAAGTGCACTAATCCATCTCAAATCTGCAAAACAAAATGATAATCAAATATTTGCAACAACACTGACTCTGCACAGTTGAGTTCACAATTTGCATGTCCTAAATCTCAAAAAAAAATTGCCCATTGATCCAACTGTTGAGGATGATTTGCATTGGAGACTGTAGAATTGACAACAACTAAAGTGGGCAGCACATTATCGGAGAATATACAGAAATGATACAGATTATTATCAGTGGCGGATCTAGGATTTTGCCTCAAGGTATGCCCTACAAAAAAATTTGGGGCTATACAATTCGGTAAAAACGATTTATCAATTTTTAGGTAATGCTTTCTAAGTGACATAAATGTATAAATTATATTGTTTTCATGAAAAAATATGTCACTCAATGAATAATTAAACTAATGATAAGTAATAACAAGTAATTAAGTTGTAAGTTTTCACAAAAAAATGATAATAAATAAATAACTAAAATCATGAAACCTGGTGAGGTCTTAGACTCTTGAAGACGTCTCTGTATACTTTAGAAATAACAGCGGCGACGGCCGGCGGCAGTTGCCCAGGTCGCTGCTACCTGCTGGCTTCTCCTTGAGGACCAAACACCGGCAGCAGCTGTTGGCTGGGCAACCAGAACGCTAGCAGCAGACGCGAGGTTCTTTTGAAGAACCAGAACGTCATAACTACAACCTGGCTTCTCTTTCAGGATCAGCCGTGGTGCTTAGGAATTTCTGAATTATGATAGCAAGTCATGGAGACTGAGAAACTAGGTTTGGGCGCGGCTGTCTGGAATTGGATCCGTGGGCACTTGGGCGGGAAACAGGGGTTTGTTCTACATACCTGAAACTTGGCCGGGGAATGATGGTGACCAGGACGAGGCCGCGGATGCCGCCGCCGTCGATGGAGCCTTGCCTCCGATGGTGAAGATAAAGCTGTGGCCCGAGATGGACCAGAGGGAAGGGTGCCGCCGCCGCTTCAACCTAGGAGTTCCGGTCAGTTGGAGGGAATGAGGATTGACCGATTGAGGAGGGCCTGACGTTTTATTTCGCTAGATTTAGATTAGAGCGGCAACTGTTATGGAGCGGCAAATGGATTTCTGGGGGGAAATTTTGGTGGGATAATTTCAGTCAATGTTTTAAGGAGGGAAACTAATATTCCACACCTCTCGACTTTTGGATTTCTGGTGCTTATATCTAAAAGGAATATCTAAAATATACTATTATATTTCGCTATCTAAAAGAAAATTTGCTGGACATCCTGTACGGTCCTTATATTAAAAAATATACTACTAGATTTCGCTATCTAAAAGTTACTTTACGAGTAATGACTGTGTATATTAGTTTTGTGAAAGTATTAATAATATGTACCAAATTAGTCTATTTTAAAGTAATGACTAATGGCATCAATTTAATGTGGCCAATTATATTACTTTCTATTAATAAGACAAATATTAATGAAAAATAGTTTCTTGATACTTGGCATTCTACTTAAAAGTAAATAATAAGGGAGTTGCTACATTTTAGGTGCTTGAATATATGTTCATCTAGTTTTGAAATGATTATTTGGGATCGTAATAAATTCAAATGAAAAAGTCGTCAACTATAAAGTTGCATAACTTCTCGAAATCTATCACTTTTGTTTTGGTCATTTCTCCATCCGAGGTTGTTTGAAAATTTTGAATTTGAAATGCGAGGAAATTCACATGATTTTTTCTTGGATAGATGATTTCAAATGAAAATCATCAACTATAAAGTTGCATAACTTCTCGAGATCTACAACTTTTATTTTGGTCATTTGTCCATCCGAGGTTGTTTGGAAAATTCAAATTTCAAATGTGAGAATTCATACATAATTTTTGTCCCATAGATGATTTTAAATGAAAAAGTTATCAACTACAAAATTGCATAACTTTTCAAGATATAGAATTTTTGTTTTGGTCGCTTCTCCATATAAGGTTGTTCGAAATATTCGAATTTCAAATGTAATATTCGTTGGATAAATAATTTTAAACAAATAAGTTGTCAACTACAATGTTGCATAACTTTTGGAGATTTACAACTTTTGTGTTTGGCTGTTTCTCCGTCCGAGATCCTTTTCTACCACTACACACTCACTTGTAGCTTTAGAGCATATGAACTCCTTTGGTATTAACTCTATAAAATCTTATGATACATATTTGGATATCGAAATAACCCCAAATGAAAAAAGTTTGAACTATAAAATTGTATATCTCAAAAAGTACTACAACTTCAGTATAAAGTTCGTCTTCATCGGACATCATATGAGAAAGTTACGAAGCTTTTTGTGCAACCTATCAGAAGGTTACGAAATGTTATAAAAAATCAATGTCCCAAGTATCCTAACAAATGCATGTGTGGTCTAATGGTAGAGATGCGTTTAGTTCATTGGGGGTCATGGGTTCAAATCATGATGATGGAAGCTGTTTTTTTATTTTTTTGTTTTCTAGAAATCACATTTTGAAAGGTGTTTTTTTTGTTTTTTAGAAATCGCACCTAGGCTATGGCGCACCTGTAGACATTTCATTTCAGTCTTTGTTTTTTAGAAAATGCACCTAGGCTATGGCGCACATGTAGACATTTCATTTCAGTCTTATACCTTCAATGTTAATATTTTTATTGTTTTTTCAACATATTTCTTGCCGACAGAGATAATGGGCATGTTGCACTGGATTTATGATGGACATATAAACAATTATATCCTGAAATCTCAAATTTCAAATGTTATCTCTGTTTTGCCGACACCATACAACTTCTGACCCCATACAATTATATTCTGAATTCTCAAATATAAAATTGTCAAACACTGAACATCACGTATATTGAAGTTTTGTATAGTAAAAACTTAGAGGAATACACAAAATAACAACTTGGCAAATGACTCAAGATGTTCATGCGTTGCAGCAATGATGTTGGTTACTGGACCATGACCTGAATAATACAGACAGTTAAAAAGAAACTTATCAGCTGGTACGTAATCTTAGTACAACTATACAATATTAAACAGTACAAAAATCAAACATATCTGACCTTTAATTTTGTTGGGCTAATCTTCTTGATCAGAACTTATGCTAGGATCTACATTTTTTGCCTCTACAGTTGTACCCTCTACATCTCTTCTAGTCCATGAATGACTATTATGTGCATTAGTAAAAAGGTCCTCAAGAGTACTAACATGATAAGGTTCACATTCTACATCATTCCATTCTTCTCCCATTTCAAATACATCTCTAGGCTTCATCTTCAATGCAACTGACCACCCTGGGTTGTTATAATCATCTTTGACATAGAACACTTGGTCAACTTGATTGGCAAATACAAAAGGCTCATGCTCAATCTTATCACCCTTGTGAATTTGCTGTGAGAAATTCACAAGTGTACAACCAAACTTATCTGTTTTCACTCCCTTTCCTCGAGTGACATCAACCCATTCAAATTTAAACAATACCACTGAGAATCTTCCATAATACTCTAACTCAACTATATTAAGTATCCTTCCATAGTAGGTAATATCTCCAAGGATAGGGTTAGTATCCCCTCGAGAAGAATAACTTGATGTTTTTGCAGTCACAACAACTCCACTATTTTGCGTCGCCTTGTCATAACGTTTGGCTCTAAATCTGAAACCACGGATGCTAAAGGCTCTGTATCTTCTTGCTGCATCCAATGGGCCGCGAGCCAACCATCTAATGTCCTCATCGATGCTATCGCTACCATTTTTTTGCTCAAACTTCATGATCTGTATCATCACAAAATATACTTAAGTCAATTTTTCCTATTTTTTAAGAAATACCAAAACATGATACCTACATGTTCTCTGAACCAGTCAGGAAACTCTTTATTCTGTATATTCTCAATTTGTTTCAAAGATAGACGACGTTGACGATTTCTTCTTTTGAGATCAGCGGCATGCTCTCTAAAATGGAAATTAACATGGATTCAGTTTTAAAGCAACATATTTAATATGTTGATAGGTGTCAGTAACACTTACTTCAAGTACGGAATGACGGCTTCACAATTGTATAGTACATATCTATGTGCTTGCAGTTTCTCTAGATCGGTTAAAATAATACTGGATGGTCTTCCCAATGGTTTTCCTATAGGAGGAAACAAAGAGGAATCATATCCATATAAGTTAGATTCAAGATGATCCTGGTTCTCATCATTCATTGATGGTTTGTTATGCTTTGTGGAGAAACCTTCCAGGTACCTAGAACAAAACACCATACACTCATCTGCCAAAAATGAATTTGCCATTGAAGCCTCTGGATGAGCTTTATTGCGAACATATGACTTCAGTTTACATAGGTACCTGCAACATATGTTAAAACATCAATTTAGTAGGTTATATATAATAAATGATCCAAATAATGAACTTGTATTAGTTAGAATCAGTACCTTTGAATGAAGTACATCCATCGATAGCAAACTGGTCCTCCCATTTTACATTCAGTTGCTAAATGTACTACTAAGTGAACCATAACTGTAAAAAATCCAGGAGGAAATATCATCTCCATTTTGCATAGTGTAACTCTAATTGACTGTTCCAAACGGTCAAGGTCATCAACCCGAAGCACTTTCGAACATATTCCTTGAAAATAAGCAGACAACTCAAACATTACTGCTGTGATATCATCCGGAATAATGCCCCTTAGAGCAATAGGCATGAGCTGTTGAAGTAGAACATGGCAGTCATGTGTTTTGAGACCAATAAGTTTTCCTTCAGCACAATTTACAGATTTTGATATGTTTCCAGAGTAGCCATCAGGAACTTTTATGTCTCGAAGCACTTCACAAAATGTTTGTCTCTCACTTTTAGACATAGCAAACCTTGCAGGTGGCAAGTAGAACTTGCCTGAAGGTTTTTCTTGTGGGTGGAGGTCCTCCCTAATGTTCATCTCTTTGAGGTCTTGACGAGCTTGTAAATTATCTTTTGACTTTCCATCTAAACCAGATAGAGTACCATAACAATTTTCAAACACATTCTTCTCTATATGCATCACATCAAGATTGTATCGAAGAATATTATCATCCCAGTAAGGCAATGTGAAAAGACTACTTAATGCCTTATAAGTTTTTGACTCCTTGAAATTACCTAATGCAGTGATTTCATCCAAAATTGGACGGTCATAATAAGTTTGGGGCTCTATTCCAAGCTCCACTGTTCCATCAAATGAATTCCCATCCAAACGAAAAGGATGGTCAAGAGGAAGAAATCGACGATGACCCATAAAACAAGCTTTACGACCATGTTTCAGACGTTTTGTCCATGCATTTTCACCACAAGGTGGACATGCAAAATTTCCATGAACCATATGACAAGCAAGCATTCCCAAGCCTGGTAGGTCACTAATGGTCATTAGCACTGCTGCTCTCAAATCAAAAGTTTCATTTCTTGATGCATCATATGTTGACATACCATTTTGAAATAAATCTTTTAGGTCCTCCAAAAGGGGTTTAAGGTACACATGAATTTTGTCCCCAGGACTAGTAGAACCAGGAATTATTAAAGACAACATTAGATAATGCTCTTTCATGCAAAACCATGGAGGTAAGTTATATATTACCAAAACAACTGGCCAACAACTATGTCTAGAACTCAACATCCCATATGGATTAAACCCATCAGTAGCTAAGCCAAATCGAATATTCCGTGGATCTGACTTAATTTGTGGAAACTTTTCATCAAAGTCCGTCCATGCTCGGGAGTCAGCTGGATGTCGTAGCGCACCATCCTTGATGCGCTCTTCATCATGCCACCTTAGGAGAGGTGCTGTTTCTTTGCACATAAACAGTCTTTTTAGCCTGTCTTTAATAGGAAAGTATCTTAATACTTTACAAGGCGTTGCTTTCCTTCTTTGCTTCTTTGTTAGTTTGGTTTCAGGTTCCATACCTTTCCACCTAGAAGCCTTGCACTTTGAGCAAAAATCATCATTTTCCTTGTCTTTCCAAAATAATTCACAATCACTTGGGCACGCATGAATGCTTTCATAGCCCAAGCCAAATTTGGAAATAATTTTCTTAGCCTCATAAAAATTTTTGGGCAGTTCCTTTCCATTTGGAATAGCCTTCTGCAAAATACCAAGTACATCACCTAATGATTTATCTGACCATTTGTTCATGGATTTTACATTGAACAAAAGCACAAGTAAAGTTAGTAGCGTTAATTCACATCCTGTCCATAAAGGCTTTTTTGAATCTTCAATCAATTTATAGAACTCTTCTGCTTCTAAATTTGGCCCGCTGACAGGTGGATTCGGAAGATTTACGGCATCTGTCATAGGTATGTCATCATACATGTGATAAAATGCATCATGAAGCAGCTGACTCATGTTATCATGCATTTCTTCAATCTGAGATTGTGGTTGTTCATCAACGGTGTGCTGCACTGAAGGGTCACTATGAAAATCCCATTCTTTATAATTCTCAAGTATCCCATTGCAGACCAAAAGTTCATATATTTCATCCCTGGATAGGAGACTAGTATGCACGCATGTATGACATGGACAATAAATCTTGGTATCTTTGGGCTTATCTTTAAATGCAAATTCAACAAATCCTTCTACACCAGCTATGTACCGAGTAGAATCTTTAGGATAGCCCAAAAGAAGCTTGATGATTTTTAAATCCATTGTAAAACCATAAAAAGCTCTTGCTGTGTATAAATAAATAGCATCTGTAAGTTCATATTTATTTATCATCGTATAGTTTGGATAAGTTACATTATCACAAGTATTGCCTAAGGCAATAAAGATCAGAAAATTATAAACCAGACAATTGTAAAAGGTTAACCAAAAGGAAAGAAGATTTCTAGCTTCTAGGGAGGAAGATTGCTATTTTGGTTTCAGTCAGATAATTAGGAGACTACTCCAGCTAGAACAGAAAATGAGCCTAGCAAATCATACATATTTCAGTTTCAGAAAATGAGTCTAGCTGGTGTAGCAAATTTCACTTTCAGTTAGCAGACTGCTCCAGCTCTTTTCAGCACCAGTTTAGAAAATCACAGATGTACTAAATAAAAAAATATCACTACATACTGTGGTTCAGATACATCCGAGCCAGATCTCCTATTGTTTTCAATGCTAAAAATTGCATGTAGCAACTTGAGCATTACAAACACTATGGTATGATGTCACTGAATTTTAACAGTACTGCTTCAGTAAAGGGCTAGCAAGACACAATAGTCAAGTCAGTGCCGACAAGCATGACCCTTGATTTCGATTTAATTAATTCAATGGAGTACTCACAGCTCATGCTTCAGGGTCAAATTGCACGATCTCAACGACAAAGAGGGTGTGGTTTGCAGGCGGATTGGCTTAAGCAGTTGGAGACTTGAAGACATTCGTACCGGCCTGCTGCTCAGCTAGCAGTCGCTATCTCGCCGATGGCCGCGTCCGGCGCTGCTGCTGGTGTGGTGTTGCCCAACTTGCACGGAGCCACGAAGAACACGGAGATGATGGGGCGACGCGGCACGGACAGGATGATTTGGGGGCTTGGGGTGGGCGGGGGTGGGGGTGCGGCGGACGGGGTACCGCCACGGCACCAGGCAGAGCGGCGGCGGCCGTTGTGGTTAGGATGCGTAGACCCTGGGGAAACCACGAAAAGGGTTTTGTCCTGCTCACATCTGTTTGTAATGTATTTAAAAGAATTTAGTGAATAAGAATTGTAAGAAACAGATTCCATCTCAGTTGGTCAGTTCGGATAGGTGGCATGTAAGAGGTCCGCCGTTCGATTCAACCAGAATTTTTTGTTGCTACGCCAGTAGCCGGTGATTATATTATATTGATAAAAAAAAACTAAAAACACAGACCTTGTTACGCCAGCAGCTGGTGGAGGGAAACAAAAAAAATAAAAAAAATGGTATAGCTGGTCGGGAAAATAAAAAATAATATAATAGAGCACACGGAGGGTCAGAAGACCCTACGGCTGAACACTAGATACGGATAACCTGTTCCAACATTTCACATGTGTTGCTGCTGCATTACTAGCAACACGTAAATTAAACGTTGGTGGGTATCCGTTGCTAAATAGGGGTTTGTCTAGTAGTGTAGTCAACAGTATTTTAGCTTTAAATATAAATATTAAAAAATGGCTTATATGAAGGATATTTTCCACCCATCTAAGAGAACTACAAGTGACTTCTATTGTGCTTGTCCGTCAATATCCTTATGATATTGTTACGAAGGTGTGGTATTAACGTTTGTTAGGTTCTCTTAGTTTCACCCGATGCTCTCAACGCCTCTATATATAACACATGTACGATCTATTTGTGTTTGTTTGTTGTTAATAAATAGCTGATATACGTTGGCGATCTCATGCAATATCTATGTTCCAAACTCACAATATGTTTTTTTGGATAACAGTATAACACATATTCAAATGTATATTATCTCGTGACAATATTTAACACATGTTCATACTATCGTGCAAAATGATATAAAAAGATTTAGTATAAATTATTATCTTATCGTGCGATCATTATGTTTTTAGTATAATTTGTTAGCTATCCCGTAGCAACGCACGGGCACGCTACCTAGTCTCTCAATAAATAAAAACAAAAAAGGTGTATGTGTAAGAGGTTGCTTCTCTCCGTTCCCCCAAAACTAACGTGATGGATACGGACAAGTGGTCGACGCTGCCCGACAATCTACTCGTTTGGAATTAGAGATGGGGGCGCCCTTATACGCCGAGCCCAAACCTTTGTCGCTGAGCGAGTCGCTTTGAGGCAACTAGCAAGCCGACCAGCTGCATCAGAGATGTGCCCATCACACCGCCAAACATTCAGAACAAGAGGGAGAAAGGTTTGATTACGGAGCCAGCAGTTTTCGAATCTAAAAAGTGAGGATTTGGGAATTGTAGTGGATAGGGAGGCGAGGAGGGGTGTGTGATCAGAAGTAGGGCGGGGAAGGGGAGTGAGAGAGCTTGTCGGGAAAGCCAGGTTGAGGTCATTGTTAACCAGCGCACGGTTGATTCTAGACAAAATCGGAGTGGGTTGTCCATTGGACCAG
The DNA here is from genome assembly GCA_038087645.1 of Saccharum hybrid cultivar R570. Lineage (NCBI taxonomy): Eukaryota > Viridiplantae > Streptophyta > Magnoliopsida > Poales > Poaceae > Saccharum > Saccharum hybrid cultivar. The sequence continues at coordinate 1,061,013 of JAQSUU010000744.1, forward strand.
GTGAAACGGCAACCCACAAGGGGGAGTTCATCAACACCTAGGGACTGAATTGTGTCATTGAACGCATTGGCGAGGGGAGCAGAAAAAATGCCATTGCTTTTGTCTTCGGCAGACGGAACCAAGTTGAAATCACCAATTAACATCCAGGGGCAAGGGATCTGAGGAAGCAGTTCAAGGAGGTCTGCCAAGAAAGCGCGAGAGTCACGATGGTCTGCCGGAGCGTAGACGTTGGTGACTGCCACGTTAGAGATTTCGTGCAGTTTGCTTTCTTGCAGGCAAACGATTGAGGGAGAGGCAGACTGGATCGCGTCGCGCACTACGGTACACTTAACCGGATCGCCCAAACCCCTAACATTCCAAGGCATGATTAAAAGAGAACGACAGATACTAGACATTATACAGGGGAGCTGCACCCAGCAAGGAACCCAATCGGCTGGGTCACCACGTCCACTGCAGCATCAACATCACAACCAAGGCCAGCTGCATTAACCAACTTCCGCAGTTCTGAGGGGTTCATGGGTAACTTGTTGCGAGACAGCAGGTTGCGTTTTTTGACATGCTTCTTCAGAGTTGCAGAGCAACCTGATAGGGAATTTAGGATTGCCTTCCGTTGCGTGGCCTTTGCAGTCATGTCCTCAAATGACTCTGGTGCCTTAGCAGCAAGGCAAGCACTCTGACGTTTCGGGCGAGCACCGATTGCAAGGCGGGTGTAGAGCCTTTTGCGAGGTGCAGTAATGGTGGAAGAAATTTTTTGTGTTGGAGACTGGTTTATTGTGGGTGGCGGGGGAGCCGGCAAGAACTCAGTTGCCGGGGGAGGGGGGGAGCGTGGAGCAGTATGTGGGGAGCTTGGCTGAAGCATTAGCTTAGCGAAAACTAGAGCAAGCCCCAGAACATTAGCAGCGCACAAAGAGGGTAAACGCTAGAAACAGATTGTGGAGCTGAAGTCTGCACTTTTCAGAGACTCATCCTCGTTGACAAGAGCATTAGTTTCAGTTCCAGCATGCAAGTAAAGCGGCATACCAAGGAGCTCGGGAGCAGGGACACGTGGAGGAGAGGGTGACGACGGAGGCGAGCGACTATCCACCCGAGGCGCCACCATTGGGGAAGGCAGGGCAGACGGGGGAGGAGCCATTCCACGAGCGTCGGCCATATGCTGGTCAACAGGCCGTGACGACGACGAAGAGGAGTGGCATGTTTTGACAGCCCGGGCTGTCAGCTCGAAAACGGGCGATGGGACCATGAGCAAGGGGTCAAAAGCAATGGTTGGAGCTAGGTGGTGGCGTGGGGACGGTGGTGGAGGGGAGGTGGGGCGAGGCGCAAAAGGAAAGTCGTGCACCGAGTGGCAGGAGGCGGGCGCGGCGATGGATGGCTTGCGGCGGGGCGAGATGGCGTGGGAGAGCAAGGTGCAGCTGTGGGCGCGGTGGCCGAACCCACGACAATGGCGGCAGCGGACAGGATCCCAGCAGTCCCGAACCAAGTGGTCAGAGGCAAGACACCGGAAACAGGCCCTGGGGATGTTAAGGGGTTTTGGGGGAGCTGTAGCCATGGTCTGCGGTTGTCGTTGGGACTTGGGAGAGCAAGGCCTCCAGGTAGGAAGTGGGCCGTGGCCGAGGCCCAAGGATGCCAGAAGATGCAGCCGGGCCATTCGCCACAGGATGGCACATTGAATCCTTCAGAGGGGACAGGTCAGAGTGACAGGCGGCAAAATTCTTGATTTTGCTATTTGACACCTTCGAGGAAAATCGGGATCTCTCTGTGGATGAGCTGCAGGTCAGGGAGCTATGCAAATCAAGGCTTGCTGAGGCTCTGAAGGCTCGCGTAGCTTATTGGAAGCAGCGTGGAAAACATCGTGCTGTTCGGGAAGGTGATGCAAATACAACATTCCACCATGCCCAGGCGTCTGCTCGGATGAGGCACAATCATATTCGACACATTGAGATTCAGGGCTCCTTGGTTGCCAACCACGGAGCTAAAGTGGAGGCACTCACACAACACTTCAGGGGGCTTTTGGGGGTCCCCGGGCACTCATCCTGGTGCTTCAACGTCCAATCGCTCTACCTCCAATCCCAGCAGCCGAGCGTCGACCTGGTCGCCCCTTTCACGGAGGATGAAGCTGTGCGTGCGATCAAGGAAATGAATCGCAATAGTGCACCGGGTCCGGATGGCTTCTACATCATCAAGCCTCCTACATCATTTCCATCAGGGGGACGTTGAACTTACACGGATCAATCGGTCTTACATGGTGCTCATCCCGAAGAAGGCGGGGGCAGTTGCTGTCGATACTTTCCGGCCTATCTGTCTTCAGAACACCACGGTGAAGGTGATAGCAAAAGTGCTCACTCTAAGGTTGCAGAAGGAGATCTCAACACTTGTTGACGGCCATCAGACCGGCTTCCTCCAAGGCCGGTCCATTGCTGAAAGCTTCATCCATGCAGTGGAATTAACTCAGCTATGTCACAAGAGGAAGAAGCCTTCGTTGGTAATCAAATTGGATTTCGCGAAGGCTTTTGACACTGTTAGTTGGGATGGCTTGATACAGATTCTGGACGCCCGAGGCTTTCAACTTCTTCGATCCTCGCGGTCAGCTGTGCTTGTTAATGGATGCCCGGGGCCGTGGATCACAAGTAAACGTGGTCTCCGTCAGGGCGACCCACTTTCCCCCTACCTATTTCTGATCGTGGCAGACGTCCTCCAACAACTGGTGAAGAGTAGCTCCTCCTTGGTCAGGCATCCTCTGGTTGATGATGCGCCTTGCCCCGTCCTGCAATATGCGGACGATACTCTGATTGTTGCACGGGGCGAGTGCCAGGATATACAAAACCTGAAAATGCTGCTGGACTCCTTTGCTGCTGCTACTGGGCTATGCATCAACTACTCAAAAAGTACGGCGGTTCCCATCCATATGTCACAAACTTCGGCCTCAAATTGCCTTGCTGCCCTCGGTTGCAGGCAAGAAAGTTTCCCTCAGCTGTATCTGGGATTACCGCTATCAGTTCATAAGTTACCAGTGAATGCTTTTTTGCCTTCCTTAGCCAAAGCTGATCGTTACCTTGCTGGTTGGCAAGCTGGACTCCTCAACCCCATGGGACGTGCTGTGTTGGTCAATTCTGTTTTGGATTCTCAGCTAATCTATGCAATGTGTGCACTCCCCATCCCTCCAGGCATTTTGGCGCAGATGGATCAACGAAGAAGGTCCTTTCTTTGGGCTGGTGACCGAACAGTCTCTGGTGCCCAAAGCCTTGTTGCTTGGGAGAAGGTTTGCTGGACTAAGGACAATGGGGGGCTAGGAATCAAGGATCTGAGCTTGATGAATGTCTGTTTACTTCTGAAGTTGCTCCACCGGCTCCATAGTGCGGTTGACTCTGCTTGGGCGTCTTGGGCAAGGCTGCATACAAACCTTGCCAGGCTTGACGGTTCCCTTTGCGGCTATCATTGGGACATCTTGCGCTCTCTCTACCCGCTCTACCAAGCTGTCACTACGTGATAGATTGATAGGATCTTCTAGTAGAGTACCGAGTTCGGGAACAAGAGAAAGACTGTGGAGTAGATCTAGGAGTTTAGGGATTAGACCGTCGTTGGAGGGAGCGGATCCAGAGGCGTCCATGGTGTTGATGTCGTGGTGCAGTAGATCACGTCGTCCTTCGGGCCTCCACCGACGCTGACCGACGACGGCGGTGCGGGAGTAGAAGGGAGGCGGCGCGGTGGTGCTTCCCGACGCCACTGCGCGATGCCGATCGGAGGCCTAGGGTTTGTGGAGTGGGTTTAGGGCACGGCGAACCTTGGATCAAGTGTCTGCGGCCCCCACTCCTCCTTTTTATAGCGCAGCGCGTCGGGGGCCCACCAACCATAGATCGGTTGGGCGCCCCCGATCAGGGCGCGATCCGCTTACGAAAGGCTTACCGCCCAATGTGTTCAGAGGTGAATTCTCGCCTTGGGCCCTCTTACTATCCAGGAATCACAGGCTTTCCTTTAAACCCATGCCAGCTATGTGTTCTCTGAACACATTGGGCGGTAAGCCTTTCGTAAGCGGATCCGCTAACATCTTTTCTATGCTTATATGTTCAAGACTTATGACATGATCCCGGATTTTATCCTTCACAACATAATATTTTATGTCAATGTGCTTAGCGGCATTGCTTGACTTATTGTTGTGAGCATATAACACTGCTGGCTCGTTATCACAATACAACTTTAGTGGTTTATCGATGCTGTCGACCACCTTTAAACTGGGTATAAATTTCTTAAGTCAATTCACCTGTCCTGACGCCTCATAACAAGCAATAAACTCAGCATACATTGTGGACGATGCAGTGACTATTGTTTGTTTTGAGCTTTTCCATGATATGGCTCCTTGCGTGAGAGTGAATATATACCCTGAGGTGGACTTTCTATCATCTCCCGCGTAATCAGAATCTGAATATCCTACTATTTGTAGGTCATCAGATCTTCTGTAGGTTAGCATGAGCCCTTTCGTGCCTTGCAAGTATCTTAAGACCTTCTTTACTAAATTCCAGTGTTCCATACCTGGATTACATTGATATCTGCCAAGCAGCCCAGTCACAAAAGCCAGGTCTGGGCGTGTGCACACTTGAGCATATTGTAAGCTTTCGACAGCTGAAGCGTATGGAACGGCTTGCATGCGATCGCGCTCGAACTTGCTCTTGGGACATTGATGTTCCCCATACTTGTCACCTTTTACAATAGGAGCAGGTGATGGTCTACACTTATGCATATTGAATTTCTTCAATATTTTCTCTATATATGCCTCTTGGGACAATCCCAATACCCCTTGGTTTCTATCTCGGTGAATCTTTATGCCCAAAACAAAAGAAGCTTCACCTAAATCTTTCATATCAAAATTTGAGGACAAAAACCTTTTGGTTTCCTGCAGCAGAGTGACATCACTACTTGCTAGTAGAATGTCATCTACATACAGTACTAGGAAAATATATTTCCCATTCTTAAATTTTGCATACACGCAATTGTCCTCAACATTCTCTTTAAACCCAAACTTCCTGATTGTCTTATCAAACTTCAAATACCACTGTCTGGATGCTTGCTTTAATCCATAAATGGATTTCTTCAGGCGATAGCCCATTCTTTCTTTGCCTGTCATAGCAAAACCTTTCGGTTGTGCCATGTACACTCTTTCTTCTAGATCCACATTGAGAAACGCTGTCTTCACATCCATCTGATGTAATTCTAGATCAAAATGTGCCACTAGGGCCATTATAATTCTAAAAGAGTCCTTACTCGAGACGGGAGAGAATGTTTCATTGTAATCTATCCCTTCTCGCTGAGTAAAACCTTTTACTACCAGTCTTGCTTTATACCTTTCTATGTTCCCTTTGGAGTCACGTTTCACTTTGTAGACCCATTTGCAGCTTACTGTTTTGGCTCCTTCAGAAATTTCCTTAAGGTCCCAAACTTTATTGGTACTCATGGACTTTAATTTATCTTCCATGGCTTCTTGCCACTTAGATGCTTCAGTGCTCCTCATGGCTTCTTCAAATGAGGTGGGTTCATCCTCCATCTGAACTTATTCGCATTCATAGACTATGTAGTCATCTGGAATAGGAGACTTTCTCGCTCTTTGAGGTCTGCCAGAAGGTTCTGCTATTGGCATTTCTTGATCTTGAGGCTGATCTTGTTGGGGCTGCTGTTCATCGACTATGGCTTCATTCGGCTCCTGAAAGACAGGTTCTGAATTAGTCGTAGGCGAAATTACAGCAGGTGTTGTCACCACTTGCGTAGGTCCAACAACAACAGGCAGCGTGAAGTAGGGTTCCTGCACCATAGGAATGGGCACGAACACCCGCTTCTCTTCAAGGGTGATTTCTCGCGTTGTCTTGCTCCCCCTGATCATCTGATCTTCTAGAAACTAGCGTGTCTTGTTTCCACAAACTTGGTATGTCTACCAGGGCAGTAAAAACGATAACCTTTCGACTTTTCTGGATAGCCAATAAAATGGCAACTTACTGTTTTGGGGTCTAGCTTTCCTATGTTTGGGTTAAATACTTTTGCTTCAGCAGGGCTCCCCCAGACACGCAAATGGTTGACTGAGGGTTTCCTGCCGGTCCACAACTCATACGGTGTTTTAAGTACTGACTTGCTTGGAACTCTGTTGAGAATATGAATGGAGGTTTTTAAGGCCTCCATCCACAAACTCAGTGGCAGAGTGGAATAGCTCATCATGCTGCGCACCATATCCATTAGAGTACGGTTACGCCTTTCTGCTACTCCATTTTGCTGTGGGTCGCCCGGCATTGAATACTGGGCTACTATACCATTTTCCTGTAAGAACCTTGCAAAAGGTCTAGGAACTTGTCCATAAGGGGTATGTCGACCGTAGTACTCCCCCCACGGTCAGATCTTACTACTTTGATTTTTCTGTCTAGTTGATTTTCAACCTCAACCTTGAATATCTTAAACTTGTCTAAAGCTTCTGAACGTTCTTTGATTGGATATATATCCAAAACGAGAGTAGTCGTCTGTGAATATGATGAAGGAATCAAAACCATCCACAGATGTCACTGGAAAAGGTCCACAGATGTCTATGTGGATCAATTCTAGTACTCCCGTGCTTCGCTTAGCGCCTTTCTTTATGTTTTTTACTAACTTGCCTTTAATGCAATCAACGCATTGCTCTAACTCTGAGAATTCTAGTGGTGGAAGTATTGATTCTTTGACTAAGCGTTCTATTCTCCCCCTCGAAATATGGCCTAAACGACAGTGCCATAAATTCGATGAGGAATCAATTCTTTTCCTTTTCTTGCTAGCATCTGCGGGTATTGCATTCTCAGCATTATTACATTCAGCATTCACATTCTCAGACATAGATAATAAATAAAGTTTGTCTTGTCGGAAGGCAAGACCCATACACTGATTATTTAACTGTAGCTTACAGTTGTTCTTGCTAAAATGACAATCAATTCTTCTTGCACACACATAGCAATCACCTTCTCTAAATCCCAGTCCTCTGGCTATGTGTTGTAGTTAACAATAAATGTCTCATACTTTTTGGGAAGGGAGTTTAGAGCTAGGTGAATGATGAAACCATCTGCTAGGGGCATCTTTAACTTGTCTAACTTAGCTGCCATGGTGCTCATGCTCAGAATGTGTTCTCTCACACTCCCCCCTTGTGAACTTCATGTTAGTGAGTTTTTGGATCAGGGTGGAAACATGAGCTTTGGTGGAACCAGTGAACTGATTCTTTACTTTCTCAAGGTATTCTTTTGCTGTGTCACATTCTGGGATGGCACCTCTTAAGCCCTCTGTGATTGTTTTCTTGATGACAATTTTGCACTTGCGGTTTGACTTTTCCCACTTGTACTTCTCAAGATCATACTTTGCTCTAACAGGAGCATAGTCTCGCTTCCGATTAGCAAAAGCTTCATCGGTCTTATTTTGGGCCCTTTCGGGCTCCTCTGGCTCAGTGGGCTTTGGCTCCTGAAGAGCCAAATCTATCTCAGCAAGTGCTAGAGCTGCATCAAGTTCTTCGCGCCACAGAACATAGTTCTATCCCGTCAGCTTTGGGATTGCACTAATAAAGTGCATCGCATTGAGCACTTGGTCGTCGTTGGACATGAGAAAACAGTGAGAACATCAACATTAAAACTAGGAAAAGTAATTACATATCTTAATTTAACGTTGGCCAAAATCAAGATATACAAAAATTAACTCTGTACATAAATCCTAATCACCGTTGGGCAGAATAGAATAAATGCATAAAATATTAGAGCTCGCGCAGCGGAAAACTTGCTATTTCTCAGAAGCATAACTTGCTGACTTTGCACTCTAAATAATAAACATGTTGGTGCAATTAAATAGAGTTTAATAACTGGGCAAAACGATTGTTTAAATGCTTCTGAAAAAATAAAAAAGAAAATGTAAAATTTTCACTGTGCTTGAAAACTCGGCGTCTCAAATTAAATATCCCGTTGGTTCAATTTAATATGAGAATTAAAACTATAACTTGCGCAGCGGAAAACGTTAATTAACTCGCTATTTTTCAGAAGCATAACTTGCTGACTTTGCTCTCAAAATAAAAAAGCTTCTGAAAAAGTGGAAAAAAAATATTACTGTGCCGGTTGGGCCAGGGCGAAACGAAATAAGCGGCCCATGGCCACTTTCGGCCTAGCCTGTCTTTGCTCGGGATTGCGCGCGCGCAGCCAGGCCGCAACCTGGGCCGGCGGCGTGAAAACGGCCCAGTGCCGAAACCCGCCTGGGCTCAATCTGGTCCAAACAAATCCTGACCGTTGGATCACATCCGACGGCCCTCCTTTGATCTCGGGTGAACAAAACCCCAAGGCAGTCCACCGGTGAAACCCTAGCCCCATTCTATCAGTCGCCTTCTCTTTCTTCTCTCTATCCTCTCTCTCAGCCGCTCTGAGACGCAAGATGGAGGAGCGCCCTGCGATGGCCGGTGAGAAGGACGGCGCCGCCCCGAGGCCCCTGGCCGGTGTGCACGCTCGCCCATTGCGGAGCGCGCCGCCGTCGAGCGGCTTCGTGCGCGGTGCCTCGCTGGGTGAACGGTCACGGAGAGCCGCGCGGTGGCGTGGTTTCCCCGGCCGGTCTCTTTGCTCGTCCCGGTCGCCGGTGACCCGGCGGCGGTGCGGGGATGACCGCGCCACAGGTAAGTGCATGGATCCCCCTGCCCTTCCTCTTTGCTTTTAGGGTTAGGTATTTCCTTTCTCGATCTTTCGCGTCTGGATCTAGGTGCTAGGGTTAGGGTTGAGAAAGAAAAAACCCCCTTTCTACGTGCTCGCTGTTCTTACCAGGTTGTTCCCGAACTCGGTAGCGATCCAGGGGGAACGAGGCCCTAGCCGTTGGGCTGGGCCTGAGATCAATCCAACACTAGGGTCTCCATTGGCAGTGGTGAACGCACATCATTCTGGTATGATGCTTGGGCGTCCGAGGAGCCCCTTGCTGATCGCTACCCTGTCCTCCTTAGTCACTGTGTCAAGAACAGCATGTCAGATTGGTGTTGATGATGCTTCCCTTTGGGTCCCAAGAATGTCGTCGCAGGCAATTTCAGAGCTTGGTGAAGTGCGCACAACTCTACAACACACTGATTTGCAGGACGTGGCAGATGTCAGGAAAGGGCCATTTTGCCTTCCACAGGGCAAGTTTGATTCAGGTGGACTTTACAGACTTCTGAAGTCTAAAGATGGCAACCCACAGCTGGTGGCGGGGTTTGTCTGGAGCAGCTACGCTCCAAGGCGCGTTCAATTTTTCATTTGGTTACTAATGCAGCGCAGAATTCAGTGCCGGACTAACTTGGTGACGAAGCAGATCGTTGACACAGCGCTGTGTGAAGTTTGTGGACTGCATGACGAAACTGCAGATCATATCATTGCAGGATGCCCTTTCGCTAGGACCTTCTGGGCCAAACTTGATTTTAACTTGCCATTGGACTTCTCCACCTTCCTAGATGATCTTCATTGCATTAGAAGGCCGCCTTCAGTACCTTCTAAGCATTTCAGCACATTCATAGCGCTATGCTGCTGGCAGCTCTGGAAGCGCAGGAACAATGTGATCTTCAAGTCTGAACTTGCCTCTACAAGGCAAAGCTTTGGAGAACGAGACTCCCAAGGAAGGATAGGGCTGTCGCGGATGCTTGGATCGGTGCTTTTTCAGCAGCTATGCAATAGAAATCCTGTAATGTAATTTTCGCTGCAAAAATGACCTTGTGATGAAAGATGTACATTGTACTTTACTCTTTCTAAGGCTGTGTTTAGTTGAGAAAATTTGGGTGAAAAGTTACTGTAGCACTTTTCGTTGTTATTTGGTAAAATTTGTCCAACCATGGATTAATTAGACTCAAAAGATTCGTCTCGAACTTTACAGACAAACTATGTAATTAGTTATTTTTTTTACCTATATTTAATGCTTCATGCATGCGTTTAAAGATTTGATGTGATAGGTGGAAGAGGAAATATTTTGGGTATGCATGCCAAGTGAACGCGGCCTAACTGTCTAAGGGCAGTTCTTGGGCAATAAAAATTCAGATGGGGATCCTCTCCCCCCGGTGACCTATAAAAAAAACAATCTACTCGTCGACATCTTCCGCCGGCGCATGCCGGCCATGGCAGCACGCCATCATCGACAACGCCTCATGCTTCCGGCCTCGTCCCGACCGCTTTTTTCCCGACCTCCTGCTCGGCTTCTTGGAGACACACTTGCGCTGGAAGCTGCAATACGTTCCGGCGTCCAAGTGTCCAACTCAACGGTGCCTTTCCTCGTGCCGGCGACCGGCGTCTGCGTCGACGGCAGGCTCTACAGCGACCTGATTTCGTCGCGTGACGGCTTCCTACTGCTTGGAGAAGACAATGGCCCGTGTGACAGTCTATGCCTGTGCATCGCCCACACCGGAAACTGCAGGGTCCTGCCCGCCGCCGAATTCGACAATTGTTCCATGAGGTGCATGTACGTTCTGGCCACCGGATACGACGTCGTCGACGAGTGCTCCACATCTGACGATGGTGATGAGACGGCGGTGTCGATACTCGCCGTGGATTGGCATCCTAATGCCAAGGACGGCGGCACGACCTACCAGATCTTCTGCTCCACGTCCGGCGCGTGGGGGCCGGTCAAATGCTCGGCGAAGTTCCCGGAGGATGTCGTCGCCCAAGTGTTCACCAGTCCAAGTCCGTGCGGCTCGGTGGTCGTCTGCCACGGCGCCGTCAGCTGGTTCGTCTATGTGGGCGGGAACAGAAGAATACGCAAGTGCGTGTTCTCCATGGACCTGCGCACCGAACGCACTTGGACCACGGAGCTGCCGGGTGTCGACAATGGGGAAACGTTGTTGTTCGTCCTGGCGGTGTCGGAGGACGGCCGGCTGTGCCTGGTCAAGATGCTGCGGTCTTTACCCCAGATGGAGGTGTGGGTGCTCATAGGCGACGGCCAGTGGACGCTGCGGCGGACGATCCGCAACGTGGAGAAGCTGCTCCCGGATTGCCCGAGGATGTGGGGCATGCGGTGGCTGTCTGGCTTCTGCCCGAGGAGCGGTTACTTGTTCGGCACTGGCATAGACGACATGGGCTTTGAGCACCACTTCCTCATTGGCGTCGACGGGAGCTCGCCCCGGCTGATCGGAAGAGACGAGTCCCGCAGCAGTGCCTCTTGGTTTCCGTACGAGATGGATTGGTCCGCGTACATATCATCATACATTTCAAAGATGAAGTACTTCTAGCTTCTCTTGTCTAGTCTTCTACTATGAACAGCTGTTAAAACTTTTGTTTGCCACACTTCACTTTCAGTTTGTTCGACGGATTCTGCAACAGCTTAAAAGTGATTATATATAGGAAGTTGAACTATATCTATGTCGAGTAACAGAACCCCAGACTGGCCCTAATTAAACATGTGGTTTTATATTGTCTGTCTGGTCTCCCCATCATTTATCATTCAAACTAAATATATATAATCTTCAAGAACCATTATTATCTTTGTTCATAGATAATTCAAACATATTGCCTCTTCTAACAATTATATTGTTTCTGTGTTTGTGTGTGGTTGTGTGCTGCCATGAGATCAACCATACCACGTACGGAGTATTTGTATAGGCAGCATCCACCATCCAGCGTTGTTTCAAGGGAAGTAATTAAATTAATATAAAAATGGCGTGCGCAGCTCGTCAACCTGAATGGTGTAAATTCCACTGGCGTGGTCGTCGTCATCATCACTCATGGTGGACGTGGTCGTCGATAGGGAGGAGCAGCACAGGGGCGTTCTTGCCCCATATATACAGGCAACCTCCACCACCACCAGTGGATCGGAGTGCGATGTCAAAATCCACAATGCATTACTCCCTCTGAACATAAAAGAATGTAATTTACGTTTTTCGAGAAGTCAAACAGTTTGAACTTTAACTGAAATTATATAAAAAATAATAATATTATTGATACAAAATAGGTATCATTATATTAGTTATAGAATATACTTCCATAATAAGTTTATTTGAAGACATCACTGCTAATACTATTTACAATAAACTGAGTCAAACTTTAATTAATTCGACCATACCCCATAGTTGCATTGTTCTATGTATGCACGGAGGGAGTAATTTAAACAGGTAGAATGGCTACGTTGTTGGCTTCGATCCAGCAGGTTGCCATATTTACTTGATTGATTTGTTCGATGGTTGTTTCTTGTGCAGAAGAAATGATAGTAAAGTTTGATAGCAGAAAGTATATTTATTTAAAACTCAAAATACAACCACTTTTGTAGCGTAGCTTTTCATATCGTTAGACTAATTGTTAGCTAAAGAACATAAAGTTTGAGCAGTCAAGTACATGTTTAAGCACTACACCAAGATGGAAATTCCTTGGGGGTCTAGGATTTCATTTAGTGCCAAAATCCAACCGCCAAGGAATTTATCATTGCCTTGGGGTTGTAGTAAATTGCCAAGGAAATTTGTATCCTTGGCGGTTCCACTCGGCCTCCAAGGCAATATGCAACTTTTCTTGAGTGCTGTTGTGAATTGCCTCAGAGTAAAACACCATTTCCTTTAGTGCTATTGCAAACCGCCAAGGAAACATTTTTAAAAAAATCAATATTTTTTATGAATTTTTTAAATGATCTCGGATAGAGAAATGACCTAAACCCAAGTTGTTGTACTCGAAAAGATCTAAATCTTTCATGTCCAAACTTTTCATTTGAATTCGTTTAGTGTGTCAAATATACATTACAAAATTCACTAGACTAAATACACCGGCAATGCATTAGTTATTCAGACACTAATGATTTCGAGGTGCAGTGGCAAGGAACTAACTATGGGAAGGTTGAGGTTGTGACTTCGAAACTTAGTAGCCGCAGGATCTTGGCAATCTAGTGTATGTCCATATTTTTCTTGGCGGTTGGCAGTTAAGGAAAACTTCCTTGAGGGCTAGCCGCCAAGGAGAAGTCTAGCCGCCAAGGAACTCTATTTCCTTGCCATCTAGCCTTGGCGGTTCATGCTTGATGGTTGACTGCCAATAATTAGTTCTTTTGGCCGTTTTTGGCCACCAAGGAAATTCGGTTGTGTAGTAGTGGTGCTATATGTTTTGGACTGTATAATTTCTTTTTAAAAGTTAAGCAAAGTTCAACTTGGAATAAAACCGAGAGCATCTACAAGAGTCTTTCTAAAAGTTATCCCTAAATCATCGTTTAGAGAGTTATTTGAGTGAAAATCATTTTCATATCATTATACCCTCCAGCAATATCTTGTGAGCACTTTAGGGATTATCCTTCCTCTCTATCTTTGACTAGCAAGAAATTCGGGATAGAATGTCTGTATTTGAATATCTGGAGGGGTTTTTTGTCAAGAAAATATGTATTCCTTTAAATTAGGAAGGATAAACAGCCTGCATTTTGGAGCACAATGCAAGAAATAATACCAAACATATGAACCATCAGACAGCGGCTGAGATTATCGTGATCAAAACAAAGGTCCGAGGAACATTAAATTCCCATCCATGGTAATAATAAGCCATGCATGTATAACATGGAGTATGTATATATAATATATATTTATATGTCATTTGACCACAAGTACATCACCAATAACATCTGGTGAGGCACAGTACATAAGCAGGTCATTGTTGACTGTAGCGCAGTGTCATACAAACACACGGCTGTTGCGTCCGCATGTAGGTGACACATGCCTGCAGGTAATAAACAACAACTTATTCGATTATATATGTTTATATATAGTAGTACGTATACATATATAGTAGCTAAACAACTTAACACGCATGACGCATGCTCTGCTGCGTGGTTGTTAGCTTGTTCTTCCTTGCCTAGTATTTGACGCACTGGATGGGGAAGACAGTGGAGCAAACACATAGGTTGAGGCCGGTGCGCGGGACAAGCGAGAGGATGCTACGGACAATGGGCACCAAGCTAGGGTCCACAAACGTAAGGAGGCTTCTGCCAGTGCTGCGAAGAAAATCTGTCAGGTCGACAGGGTTTTTGAAGCCTGGGGGGCATGAACCTTGGGACGGCGCCGGAGCTGGTGCTGGAGCCTGGGCCTGGGTGCAAGCCACGAGCATGAGAGCCATGGCGAGGAATAGGAGCACAGGGGATGCTGCCATGGGGTTATTGGAGGAGGCCATTATTGCTGCTAGCTTGCTAGTATCGATGTGTGTTCTCACACTGTTTATTTTTCTGTGCAGTGTGTGCCTCCATGAGATCAACCACAACACGTATTTATAGGCAGCATTCAGAGTTGTTTCAATGGAAGAAATTAATATAGCGTGCTCAGCCTGTCAACCAGTGTAGTACTTGCGCCTGCCACGTTGGTACATAATGTGCAAAAATTCCACGGACGCAACGTCACTACTGTGTCTGCCTCGGTCAAAAGGTCACGCTAAATGTGATCTTTTATGAGGCGGTTCGATGCCCGCCCCAGTAAATCGAATAAAAAAACAAAACAAAGGAAAATCCGTGGACAAACCCAGTGAGCCCATCTACAGGCCCGGCAAGCCCATCCACTCGCCACTGCCGCCCACTAGTACAGAACAGACCTTTCATCCAAGAGCCAAAACAGACTCTAGTCCCGGGACATATTGCGCCTGGGACTAGAGAGACATTTAGTCCCGATTGGTGGCTCCAACTGGGACTAAAGGTCTCCGGCAACAACGGCTGTTGCAGGGGACCTTTAGTCCCAGTTGGAGCCACCAACCAGGACTAAAGGTCGACCTTTACTCTCGGTTGGTGGATTCAACCGGGAGTAAAGATATTGTCCCGACTAGTGGTGGGGCCTGGGACTGGAAAGGGAACCGGGACAAAAGGTCCCCCTTATAAATCCCGCCAGCCATCTTCTTCCTCCGCGAGCCCGTCCGAGAGCTTCAGTTCAAATTTAAGCAGTGTTCTTGCTCTTCCTCCATCCATTCTTCGATTCCTCCATCGATTTCTTTGATTCCTCCGTCGATTCTTCGCTTCTAAAGGTTACCAACTTCATACTCTCATGTTTCACCATTGTCTTTTATATATATATATATACATATATATAGTTCTTTATTGTGGTTTTTTCATTTGTAAGCAATTTGAGCTCAAAATCACTTCAAGCTTGCATATTTGCATGAAGAAAGGTTAAAGTAGCTATTAAAAACTAGTATTCACCGTTCATTTGTAGCATGCATAGCACACTTCATTGTTTAGAGATATAGAGAATTTTAGAGTTTTTTAATTTTATTTGTTTATAAAATGAGAAATTTATAGTGTATTAAAAATGAGTATAGAGAGTAGATGGCAACTGCTTCCGAGTCCTCGGCCTCTCATGGGTTTCCAAAGCGACTTAGGCCGGGCCTCCCACTCATTGCATGCGGCAAGTGTCGTGATGAGACGAAGATTGTGATGGAGTACCGAGTGAAGGAGAGTCCCAACAAGGGTTGTATTTTCTACAAGTGTCCGGATCGCAATGTAAGTTATTTTATCGTATTTGATGACTATGGTTAGTTTATACCTATTTTCATGATGGTTTTGATTAAAGTTCTAATTTTCTATTTTAATTTCAGTGGGACGACACTGGATGTTCAGGCTTCTACTAGGAGGAAGAGTATGTTGAACTCGTGCAAAAATATCTTGCACAACAGGCAAATATGGCGGCTAATGAGGCAGTGATCCAGCCAAAGGAACCCAAAGATGTTGAACAAATGGGGGATCTATCTGTTTTAGCTGGGATGGATCGCGAAATCCTTGTGTTGCTGAAGTGCATTTTAGCTTTAGTGTTTTTAGTGGTAGTTGGGATTGTCTACATTGTAGCGAGGCTTTCTTAAATTTATAGCTTTTGTGGTGGCATGCATGTTGTATAATTAACTAATTATGTTCTAGGTTTTAATATCGTATTTATGTCATTAATGCATATGAGTTGGCATGGGATGTACAATGCTGATCGTCGCTCCCAAGAGTTCATGGACGGCGTGCATTCTTTGTTACGTGCGACCGAGGCAAACAAACACCATGGTTTCACATGCTGCCCATGTGCCATATGTAAGAATACGATGGAATATGCTAACTCAAAGACTCTTCATTCACACTTCTTCAAGTCGGGTTTCATGCCAAACTATATTTGTTGAACGAAGCATGGAAAAACAGTAGTTGTAATGGAAGAAGGTGAAGAAGAACAATGGGGCGATGATGACATTTTTGTTGAATATGGTGCCTTCAATGATACTGCAATGGAGGAAGCTGAAGAAGAGGTAGGGGCAGAGGAGGAGCCCGTGGAAGAAGAGGTAGGGGCAAAGAAGGAGCCCGCTGATGATCTTGGTCAGGCAATTCGTGACGCACAAAGAGAATGCAAAAGTGAAAAGGAGAAGATCAAGTTCGACCGCATGCTAGAGGATCACAAGAAATTGCTATACCCAACTTGTGATGCAGAGCAGAAAAAGTTGGGTACCACATTGGAATTGCTGCAATATAAGGCAAAGAATGGTGTATCTGACAAGGGATTCACGGAGTTACTAAAAATCCAAAAGAAGATGCTTCCAAAGGATAATGAATTGCTTAGCACTACGTACGAAGCAAAATAGGTAGTCTGCCCTTTAGTATTAGAAATCCAGAAGATACATGCATGTCCTAATGACTGCATCCTATACCATGGCACGAAGTATGAGAAGTTGGATGCATGCCCTGTATGTCACGTGTCACGGTATAAGATCAGGCGAGATGACCCTGGTGATGTTGAGGATGAACGTCCCAAGAAGAAAATCCTTGCCAAGGTTATGTGGTATGCTCCTATAATACCACGCTTGAAACATATTTTCATAAACAGAGACCATGCAAAGTTGTTGCAATGGCACAAAGAAGACCGTAAGGTAGACAATATGTTGAGACACCCTGCTGATGGGTCCCAATGGAGAGCAATCGATAGAGAATTCCCCGAGTTTGCAAGTGATGAAAGAAACTTAAGGTTTGCTTTAAGTACGGATGGTCTGAATCCTTTCGGGGAGCAGAGCAATAGTCACAGCACTTGGCTTGTTACTCTATGTATCTACAACCTTCCTCCCTGGTTATGCATGAAGCGTAAGTTTATTATGATGTCGGTGCTCATCCAAGGCCCAAAGCAACCTGGCAACGGCATCGATGTGTACCTGAGGCCACTAGTTGAAGAACTTCTTCTTTTGTGGAACAAAACAGGTATACGTGTGTGGGATGCGCACAAACAAGAGCACTTTGACCTACAAGCATTGTTGTTCGTAACAATCAATGATTGGCCAGATCTAAGTAATCTTTCAGGACAATCAAACAAGGGATATAATGCATGCATGCACTGTTTCGGTGATATGAAAGGTATATTCTTGAAAAAGTGTCACAAGGTCATGTACCTTGGGCATCGACGATTTCTTCCTACAAATCACCCCGTAAGAAAGAAAGGCAAGCATTTTAAAGATAAGGCAGACCACCAGACCAAGCCTCGCAACCGAACTGATGAGGACATCCTCGATAGGGTCAATGAGTTGAAAGTAATCTTTGGAAAGGGACCTAACAGCCAACCTGTTTCAAAGGACGCCAATAGTCACGCACCCATGTGGAAGACGAAGTCCATATTTTGGGAGCTACCCTTTTGGCAAGTCCTAGAGGTCCGCAGTGCGATCGATGTGATGCACCTGACGAAGAATCTTTGTGTGAACCTGCTAGGCTTCATCGGCATGTATGGGAAGCCTAAGGACACAATTAAAGCACGACAGGACCTGCGGTGCTCGAAAGAACAAGACAACATGCATCCAGAGAAGATAGATGATGGACGCCATTACTTAAGTCCTGACAGCTACACTCTTAGTAAAGAAGAGAAGAACAGCTTGTTTGAATGCCTAGATAGCATCAAGGTGTTGTCTGGATTCTCCTCGAATATAAAGGGTATAATAAATGTGCCAGAGAAGAAATTTGGACACTTAAACCCCATGACAGCCATGTGCTCAATACTCAATTGCTTCTAGTTGCATTAAGAGGAATTCTACCGCCAAATGTATGTCTAGCCACCGTGAAGCTATGTGCATTCCTCAATGCAATTTCTCAGAAGGCAATCGATCCAACGGATCTAGCGAAACTACATAATGGTGTGGTTCAATGTCTTGTTAGCTTTGAGTTGGTGTTCCCTCCTTCCTTCTTTGATATCATGACACACCTCCTAGTTCATCTGGTCAAGGAGATTACTATTTTCAGTCCTGTGTTCCTACACAACATGTTCCCCTTTGAGAGGTTTATGGGAATCCTAAAGAAATATGTTCACAACCATGCTCGGCCAGAAGGAAGCATAGCCAAGGGCTATGGAACAGAGGAGGTCATTGAGTTTTGTGTTGATTTTACCCGATTGGTGTTCCTGAATCGCGACACAAGGGGAGACTAAGTGGAAAGGGGACACTAGGGAAGAAAACATATATCGGTAAGGGTGATGATTATTTCAACAAAGCACACTACACAGTTCAACAGAACTCCCCCGTGGTAGATCCGTATATTGAGACACACAAGAACCTCCTCCGATCCGAGTTCCCAGGGAAGTCTGAAGCATGGATTACACATCAGCACATGGAAACTTTTAGCGACTGGTTGTGAAAAGAATGTCAGGGTGATGAGAGTATTGATGAGCAGCTGTATTTGTTGGCTAGGCAGCCATCATGGCATATCCTCATACAAAGGGTACAAGATAAATGCGAATACATTTACACAGTAGCACAAGATAAAAGGAGCACCAACCAGAACAGTGGTGTTCGCATAGATGCCACCGACCCTAGTGGGAACAAGCAAACATACTATAGCTGCATAGAGGAGATATGGGAACTAGACTATGCACCTACGTTTAAGGTACCTTTGTTCAACTGCCAGTGGGTAAAGACTACTGGAGGTGGCGTAGCAGTCGACAACCAGTATGGAATGACAACAGTGGACCTCAACAATATTGGATACAAAGACGAACCGTTCGTCCTAGCCAAGGATGTGACTCAGGTGTTCTATGTCAAGGACATGTCTACAAAACCGAAGAGAGCGAAAAACGACAACCACCCAATCAATGATGAGCCAAAACGCCACATATTTCTTTCAGGGAAAAGAAACATCGTCGGAATCGAAGACAAGTCAGACATGTTAGAAGATTATGAAAAGGATGACCGAATTCCACCCTTCATAGTGAACAAAGACCCAAGCATCCAGCTAAATGATGAGGACACTCCATAGTTACGGTGCGATCATAACCAAGGGACATATGTTAAGAAGTTCACTACTGTACCCGCTTGATATATATATATATATATTGATGTTCAATAGTATGTATTAGAGATATTATATAATAATTGTGAATTTATGTTTGATAGTGGGATTATGTCACGTTGAAATGATGTGAAAAAAAATTTACAGTCGAAACACAAGAGTTTTTTTGAATTTAATTAAATACTATATTTTTGCATTATCGAAATAGAAATTTAAACAGTACATTGTGTTTTAATACTTATAAAAAATTAAAACTTTAGGTCACATAATTTTCCTATGTGCAATAAAAAAAATAGAATCTATGTTTTTTAAAACATTTGTATGCCTTGTATTTAATTTTCTATGCAATTAACAAGCCTTTTATCATTTGTATAAAAAGAAATATATCAAAATCCAAATGAATTGGCGGGCAGTGACACCTTTAGTCCCAGGCCCTGTTAACGCCCGGGACTAAAGGTAACCTTTAGTCCCGGGCTGCACCACCAGTCGTTCCGGGCGGGCGTTAACAGGGCCCGGGACTAAAGGACCTTTAGTCTCGGCTGGTGGTAACACCCGGGACTAAAAGTCCTGCCCTTTATATATCCGCAGCGTCCTGGCCCCCCTTGTTCCTCCTCGCCACTTCGTAGAATTCACCGAGCCAAGCCCTAACAGAGCCCCATCGCCGCTCGTCCGATCCGCCGCCGACGCCGCACCTCACGAGCGCCCACACACCCGACGCCACCTCGACGCCGCACACCTCTGATTCCGTGTGCTCGCCGACGCGCCGCCCCCGACCACCCCGGCATAGTGCCCCGATGCCCCACCACCCCTGACGCCGCCTAGCCCTAATGACTCCACCCTGGCCCGGCCGCCCCCGATGCCGCACGCTCGCCGACGCGCCGCCCCCGACCACCCAGGCACGGCGCCCCGATGCCCCACCACCCCTGATGCCGCCTAGCCCTAACGACTCCACCCTGGCCCGGCCGGCCACGAAGCTCGCGCCACCACCGACGCCACCCGGCCCCAACTCCACCCCGGCCCAGCCACCGACACCGCCCTCGTCATCACTGCCTCCGGATGCCCATCACCGTCGACCCCTATGTACGTCGATTGTCACCGCTGACTTTGTATGTGTTTGTATGTGATATATGCGGAACAACGCCGCCCCGTTGTTGCATACGCGGAGCAACGCCGCCTTGTTGTGTTGTATACGCGGAGCAACGCCACCTCGTTGTGTTGTATATGCGGAGCAACGCCGCCCCGTTGTTGTATATGCGGAGCAACGCTGCCCCGTTGTGTTGTATATGCGGAGCAACATATGCCACGATTCGTCCCGGCGAGAATGACAATTCGCCTTGCGAGAATGACAATTCGCCCTAGCGAGAACGACGAAATCGCCCTAGCAAGAACGACGAATTGGCCCGAGCCAGAACAATGATTCACCCTCCGTCGTTCTCGCTAGGGGGAATTGCTTATATATATGACTTAGATAAAATTTGTAAATGACTTATTGTATATATATGACTTGTTTATATATGTGACTTAGATTAAATTTGTATATGACTTATTGTATATATATGACTTGTTGTATATATATGACTTGTTTATATATGTGACTTAGATTAAATTTGTATATGACTTATTGTATATATATGACTTGTTTATATATGTGACTTAGATTTATTTTGTATATGACTTATTGTACATATATGACTTGTTTATATATATGACTTAGATAAAATTTGTAAATGACTTATTGTACATATATGACTTGTTTATATATGACTTAAAATTTGTTAAATTTGTTAGATATGGCTGCTCCGGGAGACAACATGGAGGAAGAAATGATGAATATTATCAACGATGGAACTCAATTTATTGTCAATCCTGGCGAGCAGGATGTTGATGACAGAAGTCAATACCTAGCTCTTGAAAATGAGCAAGAAAATGTTTTGCAAGAAAATACAGGCGAGGTATATATACTAAATATATATTATATGTGAATATTGTATATATATATATGCGAATATCTATCATCTCTTCTGCGTGCACAAGATATTTATTTATTATTTTATATATATATATAGCCCTCTGGATCGGTGACCACAATGACGAAGAGCAGGAATGTTCGAGGCTCAAAAAACCACTGGAGGGGCGGTACATAATATTGAATTCAACATCGAGACAGGCAAACCACTTGGTCCACATAAAACAAAATTTGTGGAACACTGTGGATACCTTGTAAGGGACAGAATTCCAATTAGTATCCGTGAATGGAAGGAAAAGATCAACGAGCCTGATGTTAGTTTTGTCTCTAATCATGACAAGAATCTGCTTTGGAATGATATCCTTCAACATTTCACGTTGCAAGCGGATGATTATGATGATATCAATGATGATGAATTTAAGGACCTAGTTTGATTGTGGGCTATGAAGAAGATGGCCACACAATTCCAGACTTGGAAGAAACACATATACAACACATACATCAAGAAGAACATAACGCTGAATTTCAATACTTCTAGGGGTCTGATCTCAAAGTTGAGGCCCTATTTGAATGATTTTGTAGAGTACAAGACATTGATAGAGGGTGAGGCACGGGTGAGAAGAAACCAAGAGAATGCCAGAAAAATGGTATACCACCATGACATGGGATCAGGTGGTTATGAGACTGCCATTCCGAAGTGGCGAAAAATGGAAGCGGACATTATTGCCAAGGGGATCAAACCAGAATCAGCCAAGTGGCCGCCGCGCACAAAGAATTGGTTTTCGGTCATGGGGGAAGACTCGACCCAGAGACCGGCCTGGCAGTGTATAGGAAAAAACTAGAAATAGCATGATGCCGATTCGCTTTTGCTATACAAGCTAAAGCGATTGGTGCGTTCAAGCCCAATAGAGAGAAGGATGAGCTGACGTATGCCATCGGGACTGCTGGACACACTGGCTGAACTAGAGGTTTAGGACGCAACACTTCATGGAAGCATGGTTTCCCTAATGATAGGGAAACCTACTGAAGCCGCCAGAGAAGCAAGGAGGAGCAAGCAGCGCGGGTGACAATGTTGGAGGAAATGGTGCTTCAAGCACAGGAACGAGAAAAAGCAATGGAAGCAAGAATGCAGAAAGGAATCAGAAAGTAAGTGGGGATAGCATTGAGTGCCTAGACACAGGCATCAGAGCCAAGAATGAATGATAATATCAACCCCCCTGGTCAGTTGAAAAGCAGCTGCGCTTCCACTAAGCTGCCAAATCAAGATGACGCAGCGTTGCGCTTCCCCGTGGATGATGTCACTACTCTGATGACATCAATTGAGCTACATGTTCCAAGGGGGAATGACACAATCAAGGTCACTATCGGTGTTTTTACTCCTCTAGACTCTACCAAGACACCAAGAATCCATAGGGCACCAATATAACCTGGATATGCTAGGGTCACAGTGGATAACTTGAGCAAAGGTTGTGAGGATCTAGCTCTTGACATTCCTAGAGGTGATGGAGAGAAGACTCTAGGAGAAGCAGAGAAGGCATATATACTATGGCGCAAGCGCTACATCATTATCCTTGGGGCGTCTACGCCACCGCCAACAGACATTAGGTGCAGACAAAAGTTGACAAAACAATTTTTTCATAATTTTCTATGGGCATGACTAATAATAAGCATTAACTTATATCTCATTATTTTTTGTACTCACAAAGCAGGGCCTCCACCAACCAAAGTCCAGTTGTTGCTTCTCCTGATCATCATAGTGCTCAGGGCAATGATGACGCCTTCGAAGGCACTGCTGCATCGCCACCATCTCCAACTCCTCCGCCGCCTCCAATGAAGTCCACAACTCCTCCGCTGAGGTCTCCAACGCCTCCGCCGCCTCCAAAGTCTGCACTGCCTCCAAGGCCGTCTCCAACGCCTCCCCTGCCTCCAAGGAAGCCAGCCCCTAAGAGGTCCACCCCGCAAACGAAGTCGTTGCCATGCCCGCCAGCAAAGAAGCAGAAAGCAAACATTCATCCAGTTATTCCCCAAAAACTATCTTACGAGAAAAGTGAATAGGAATTAAAGGATGCAGTACAAAAAGAAGTGAAAGATTTCTTTGAAAGTGCAAAATAGGCACGATGGGCGAGGGAGAACCCAGAGCCATCATACTTCTTCCTACCTCCAGATCAGCTAAGAAAGAAGTTGGAACAAAAAAAACAGGATTCTCTTAAGAGCGCCGCGAAACAACCGATGTCGAACTATGACCGCTCTCTCACCAAGTCATATGAGGCGGCGCAAAAAAAGAAGAGAGTAGGGAAAGGTGTTGCACAACTCGGACAACAATCGCAACAATCAATCCCCCCCTTGTCGTTCCTAACGAATATGGTTCAAACTTAAACTTAGTGGAGGAGGTAGGCGGCTATGAGTTGTTTCTTCGGTTTTATGAGGACACTGGTTTGAACCTTGCCGAAGTGCTCGTTGAAGGACCATCTGCTCCAGAAGTGGATCCTTACAAGAAACTTGTACCAGGCCAGAGTTTATACAACCCAGAGAAATTAGGTGAACTAGGTATGCAAATGTACCTACTAAACGGGTGGTACATGTCGGAATTAGAAAGCACCATTACTTTCGTGGCAATGACATTATCTATGTCGAGTTTTCAGAATTACACAAACTATGCCACCTGGACTCTCTCGATAAAAGTCTCATTAGCTGCTATTGTCTGTAAGTGTGATTATTTTCTACTATATTCACAATTTCTTTATTATATATTCACAATATATATATTCACAATTTTCATGTATGCAGATATGAGATGACAGAACTTAGAAAGAGAAAGGATAATGATGTTGGTGTGTGTGTGTTTATGCAGCAATCATTGGATATTGATGTGTGTGTGTGTTTTTATGCAGCAACCATTGGATATTGATGGTCATCGATATGGCCAATAGTAGATTGAAAATCTTAGACTCGTTGAGAAAACCGCAAACGGAGTATCAAGACATGATAGATATTATCCAAGGGTAATTAATTTATTTTCTCTATAACAACTATATATATAATGGCACCGATCTCTCAACAATTATTAAAGGTTAAATTATTTTTTTTATTTTATTGGGAGCAGGGTTTGGAAAAAGTTCATTGAGGAACAAAAAATGAAACGTTACAAAGTGCCACTTGGTGTAATCGCACAAAAAGTAAGTACTATAACTACACATTTATATTCAATTAACACCATATGATGATTTCAATTCACCTAATTGATTTTTTTCTCGTAAAAGTGGGTTCTAAGGCAGGAGCAGGGTAACAACTACTGCGGATACTATGTTTGCGAGTTCATCATGAAATACTCAAAGAGAACCCCTGAAGAGCAACTCAAAGTACATATATAAATACTTTTTCCTTTATATTATTTCGATCGTAAATTCACAATTTCTTTATTGCTCTCATTTGTATAAGTAATTACATGAGCAACACACATACATATATATATATATATTAATACTTGTTCCTTTAACTTTTATTGAAGACTGAATGGTTGAGGGAAAGAGTCATACGACTTGACCGACTTAAAGCAATTCGAGAGACTATAGTAGGATTTCTAAATGACCAGGTCATCAACCCCAACGGCGAGTTCTACAATGACCCGGACGAAATGTGGAAGCCAAATCCGCGGAGTGAATTCTTAAGGGCATGATCATATATATATATATGCACATATTATATGTACATAAAATAGCATGTGTATATATATGATCATCATATATATATGCATGTACGTGTATATTCGTTTGTTATTTATGTACAAAGTTCGAACGAAAACTCACGCGTGCGAAGTACATATATATTACTATTAGCAATGTATTCGAAAAATGTATTTTAATATCAAAACTAATCATTAATTCAAAAAAGAAACCAAAAATAGAAACCAGAAAAAGAAAAAAAAAAAGCTTGCCATTTAGTCCCGGTTGGCAACCGGGACTAAATGGCCTGCCCCGCTGCCCTCGTGGCGAGGCCAGAGGCCCGATTTAGTCCCGGTTGGTATTTCCATCCGGGACTAAAGGTCCGGGCGCCAAGCCAGGACTAAAGGAGAGTCCCGGATTGGTGCTCCCGGTTGGAAAACCAAGACTAAAGGGGTTTCCCAACCGGGAGCAAAAAGCGTTTCTACACTCATGGCCGCTGCTGCTTGCCAGTGTGCACCCTCTTTGAACTGCATGCAACACCAGGACCCGGCCGCTTGCAGCCGGATCTAGTGTCACGCCGCTAGATCCATTGTGCGCATGCCAAATCCATTGTGCTCATGCTGGATCCGTCACCTCTGAGCTCCTGCTCGTGAGATTGGGGCTCCTTGTCGCTGGATCCGCCTCTCCCCCGCACAAGCTCGCCGTCAAAGCCTCTGCCCCCGACCACGAGCTCACCATCGAAGCCACCACTAGAGGAGGGGATAGGGTCCCGCGCACCGCCCAGCACTGGAGGAGGGGGCCGGACCCCGTGCGACCGCCGACGCTGGAGGAGGAGGACGGGCCCTGCGAGACCGCCGGGCGGCCGCGCCCTAGAACCCCCACCGCTAGAGGGTGCACTACCGTGCACCACCGCGCGAGGAAGAGGGCAGTGCACCGCCGCTGCCGTCGCGCGATGCCGCGCGTCGCTACTGGAGAGGGAGGGCTCGTCACCGCGTGGGGAGTGGGAGGGGCGGCGCAGGGGAGAGAGGGAGGGGGCGGCGCGGGGTGAAAGGGTGCGAGAGAGAGTGTGTGTTTAGGGTTTCTGATTTCATTTATATATAATGGAGATGGTAGTGCGCTGGTGTGGGCTAGCGGACTGGGCCTGATTTACCGAAGCGGTTGTGTTAGAGTGTGCCTCGGTTAATGATTTACCGAGGCGGTTGTGTTAGAATACCTGCCACGGTAAAAAAAATAACCGAGGCGGTTCGGTTAGGTTGCCCGCCTTGGTTAATAATTAATTGAGGCGGTTGCTGAACTGGCTGTCCGGCCACCCAATAACCAAGGCGGACAACCAGTTCACCCGCCTCTAAGGCCATTTGGCAAATGCCTTGGAAAAGATTTACTGTAGTAGTGTGTGCCCTCGGTGGAAAGTTTTTTTGTTTTTTTCCCTTCCATGCATGCTGGTATCATTCTCAAATGCATGGCTTGGCTTCATATGCGGTGTACTACATATATGCCAAGAAGTTTGTCATTTCAAGACTACGACTTTTAAATTTTGCATGTACTTGCGTAGCTAGAAATAATCCATGCAGCATGTCTTAAAGTCGTAGCTCATCTAGCTGGTACGTCCATACACGTGCGTCGGCTACCAAGTTTACCACCCACGTGTATATATACACACATACGAGTATATCTATATGTCTACATGTGCAACATAAAAGTCACCATGCATGCACGTTGCTTGTCCGTTCCCTTACTATGAAAAAGCAGTATTAAGCGCCGTACATGCAGCTTAATTTCCACCCCTCGAATTGAAGATATACATGCCTGCTTTCTCGCCTTTATTTAGATAATGGAAAAAAAGAGATCGATTATGCCGATCTTGAGCCTGTCCTTTGCCGCGAAAGCCTAGAAACGCCTCCCGAGTGGAATCATCGGGGAGGAGCACGCAAAGAGTTGTTGTAGGATCAGCAAAGGATACCTGCTGATGAATCTCACAGAGAGATGCAACAAATAGCAAGAGGGTTGGATACTGCTGCACAACGGGGCTTTAGTCCCGGTCCAAAAGGACCTCTAGTCCCGGGCTGCGAGCCGGGACTAAGGTTTCGGGACTAAATGTCCCACCTTTAGTCCCGGTTCTCAGGCCCGGGACTAAATAGAGACCTTTAGTCCCGGTTGGTAATACCAACCGGGACTAAAGGTTCTCTTTTCTTTTTTTTTCTTTCCAATTCATTATTGATTTTGGTTTTCAGTTATATTATTTTCCAATTTATTCTTCGCTGCTATTATCCATATACGTTGCACCTATACGAGAGCGTTATTATTGCACACAAATAAAGTATGAAACTACATATATATGTATTATAGAGCTATACATATACGTACATACACATTACATTTACAATAATATACAAGTAATCAAGTGTTCGGCCGCCGGTTAATGAGTTACACAAATGTTTGCCCGCCACTCAAAGCTCATACAAGTGTTCGTTCTTGTTTGGACTCTTCAAATTCAACCTAGGGTTGTTGTGAAACTCGCCGTCTTCCGGGATGACATGATCGTTGGTGAAACCTGCGATCGTCTCCTGGATTGCGACGAGTATTGTGTGCTTGAACACTTGTTCTTTCAATTCCCACTCCTTCCATTTGCATTAATTAAAGGAAAAGAAATTAATATACATAAGATTTATTTAGTTTCAACAAATAAATAAGATATGAATTTACTGTATACACATGTTACTTACTTTTAGCATCTCTTTAGCATGTGTAAATTTGCTACACCCCATGTACTCGTAAACGTAGTATCCACATAAATTGGTTCCGTACGGTTTTCTGAACACCCACTTATGTAGAATAGGAGGGGGGAGTGGCACTTTCAGATCCGTACGATATCTTTGTTGTAGCCCTGCCCAATAAGTTGGTCGTTGATTAGGTATAGCATAATAAATTAAAGGAGCAGACAACGATAATTAACGAATGATAGAACTTACCTCTGGATCATGTCTATCATGTCTTGGTACATTGCCAGCTCTTTTCTCATTGAGTCCCACACATTTATAGTTTGTTCCTTGATCTTAATCTCAATGAGTATCCAGTGATCCCTACATTTGTTTATAGAGTCAACTTATATATATATATATATATATATATATATATATATATATATATATATATATATATATATATATATATATATATATTAATGTTGGATTGACTAAGACATGATATAACACAACACTTTACCCCATATTGTAAGGGAAGAGTATCAACTCCTTATGCCTTTGGTTATAAAAGAACCTCCGGAGGTTTTTCTCCATTTCCTTGATCTTCAGATTGAATGGATCTTTAGTCTTTGTGTCCTTGTACACGACATACGGATCGATAAAACCAATTCAATCGTCTTGTTTCAATCTGAGTTCTCTCATCATGTGTCTGCACATCGTGAGCATAGTTATTACGAATACGTACATATGCTATAGTGGGATTATTGATTAAAAGGAAGAATCACTTACAGACAGTAGCAGCTTATGAGAGATTTGTCAAGAGCATCGATATAGAGAAGCTGGTGTACTTCACTAAACTATACCCAGATGACGTCATCTCCACGGAAGTAGTGACGGTCTCTGACTTGGACGCCCATATATTGTTTACTTTGATGTTGTGCACAGAATCTCAAGTAGTACTCGTGCAGCTTGTATATTTGTGTACCAAGATTTTTTACCTTTGCAGGGTCGCATAGACTCCTGCCATATATGTACTTCCTCTGCCATTCATCAACAACTTCGGCCTCTTTAATAGTTATCAGTTCCTCCCAACCGAGAAGTTGTTCTAAGGAAAGTCCAGTCACATTCATCCACTTGGCGAGTTCGTCTAAGTCCATATCATCAGGTACCGACATTTGCATCAAGTTCATGTTGGAACCATATTGATTCTCAACCACTAGTGGTGGCACTGATTGCTGCGCTTGTTGGCCAAGCTGTGCAACAACTTTCCCGACTGCCTTCTGTTTTCTTTTGTCCTCCTTGATTTTCTTTGTGATAGTACGCTCATAGTCTGATAGTGGCGACGCTGGTTTTTTACTAGTGACACGCTTCTCGTCTTGCATAGCCTGCACCACTTGACGTAGCTTTACACGAGGATACATTAGGTATGGCTTCTCTTGCTTTGCTCGTGCGTCAGCTTTGGTCTTTTCGAAGAACACTTTCACTTCTGCCTTGACTGAAGCATTAAGTTCTTCATCAGTCTTCTCGTATGAAAGCTTGGTCATCTTCGGGATCTTCGTGACCACAACTTGTTTCTTCGGCGGAGGTGGTGGGACCGATCTCTGTGGGCCAGCGGGCCTCTTGTTCCTCGATGGACCAGCCGGTGTCGATGAGGCGGCCGTTGTCGGCATTGGCGGAGGCGGCGGCGGCGCGGTTGGAGCTTGCTGATGTGGAGGAGATTGGGCCACTAGCGGCGTTCGAGTATGTCGTGGAGGAGATACGGCTAGCGATGGGGATGCAGCCTTGTCTTGTATGAAATCGTCATCGTCGTCGTGTCCCACGGCACTGTGGTCATGTGGTGAATGGATAGACGGACTTGGGGAGGTCCTGGATTTGAAAAAAAAATGAACAAGGTATATACATGAGTGAACTGTAATTAGATACAGTACATAATTATTGAAAAGCAATTGCATTCACAATCATCCACACCTAGGGTTCGGTTGTGGTGGCAGCATCCCAGGAATGATGATGTACCGTTTCTTCCAACATATGAATGTCTTCTCCGCTTCACCTAGGGTCTTCTCTCCATCACCACCTTCGATATCCAGAGCCACATTTTTATGGTCTTTGACCACTCTATCCACTGAGACACTAGCATATCCGGGTGGTATTGCGACCGAGTGGATCCTTGGTGTCTTGGTGGGGTCGATAGGAGATATAACACCGGTAGCCACCTTGACTGTGGCATTCCCCTCCAGAATATGCAGCTCACAAGACGTCAACGGAGCGGTGACGTCATCCACCGAGAAGTGCATCCCCGCGTCATCATCTTGCCTCATAGGCACCTCCATAGAAGCACAACTGCTTTTCAACTGAGCTGAGCCAGGGCTGATGTTGGCGGTCGGCTGTGACAAGCTCTGGAGGCGGGAACTTATAACTTCCTCCACGGCCTTTCTGATTTGCTCATTCATAGTGGCCTTAAGCGCTTCCTCCCGCTCTAGTGCCTTACGAGCCACTTCACTGGTCTTCATAACAGCCTCCTCCAACTGGCGTAGCCATTCCCTGTCCTATTCCTTCTTTCTCTAGCGACTTCTATAAGTTTCTCTGTCCTGAGGGAAGGCATCCTCCCACGACACAGAGCCATAGCCTCTCGTCTGTCCACCGTGCTCAGGGTTCCTCGGGGCGTATGTCAGCTCATCTTTATCTCTGTTCGGCTGCCACTCTCCACTTTGAGCGATGGAGCAGGCTTGATGAAAACTTTCTGCTACAGCTTGGATGCATTCCCCATACATGACCTTTCCGATCTCTAGGTCCAGGCGGCCTCCGTGAGCGAAAAATCAGTGCTTGGCGCGCTTAGGCCAGTCGAGGGATTCTGGCACCAACCCCCTGTCAATTAGCTCTTGCTCGGCTTTTTTCCACTTAGGAATGGCAGTAGGGTAGCCACATTATCCCATCGTATGGTGGTAGGTCTTGTGTTGGGCATTCTCTTGGTTCCTTCTCGCCCGTTGCTGACCCTCTTCCGACGTCTTGAACTATACAAACTCATCCCAAAACGGTTGCAGCTTGACAAAGTGCTTATAGTTGAAATCCGGAGTCTTGTTCTTCTTGATATAGTCGTTATATAGATTCTTCTTATAACACTGGAATTGTGTGGCCATCTTCTTCATATATCAATCCCGAACTCTTTCCTTCAACTGTTCATTATTTGTGTCTAGCGTGAAATGTTACAACACATCACCCCAAACTAGTTCCTTGTCACGGTCAGAGACATAACTAATTTCTGGGCGTTGCTTATTTTTCTTCCATTCACGGACATTGATCGGGATCCTATCCCGGGCAAGGTACCCTAAGTGGTTGGCAAAGGCCCTTGCATGGGGTCCACGTGGCTGGCCTATTTCCTCGTCGAAATCTGTGATAACCAACCCGCCCTCTATCGGCTTCTTCGGGCCTCGTACTTTTTTGCTCGTCCCCGTGGTTGTCGTTGAGACAGAGGGCTATGTAGGCAGAAACAAGACAATTAATAAAGGAATTTTTTATGAATTTTATGTATATAAACATAGGAGGCTGCATATATTACAGACCTCGCCAACATTGTCTTGGTCATTCGGGTCGACCAAGTACTGAGAACCGTCATCGATGCCCTCAGGGTTCTCATCGCCTTCACGATCGTCATAACGACCTTCTTCAGCGCTACTGCGGATCATGCTCAACAATATTTCTTCGTCTTCTCTCGGATCGACCATTTCTGAAAAAATATTTAGGGTTTAGGGTTTACAGTTTAGGATTTAGGATTTACAGTTTAGATCAAGGTAATCATCTAGATATAAGTGTAGATCAAGGTAATCATACATTAACGGTATCGACCAACTCCTACTAACTTAATACATCTAATAACAAGTAAGTCTATCACAAGTTGTATTTCTTAATTAAAATAAATAATTTTAACTCATGGAAAAACTATTCAAATTTTAGGTTTAATAGTTTTCCTAGATATTACACATCATATAGAGTCTACATAAAATTTTTCAAAATTTATTACACTCCTAAAATCTTGTACAAAAATAACAAAAAACAACTCCAGTAATAGCTCTCAAAACATGGTACCTCCTTTTTATTTGAGGGCTCCCTACTTTTGAGGGTCCTATTTTCTAGGCTACACTCTAGCAGTGACCCTTAAAATAGAGCCCTCAAACTCATTCCAATAGATAATGACACCTAGGGCTTGCTTGTCATTGACTTTCTTGGCCAAAACACTAATATATATATATATATATATATATATATATATATATATATATATATATATATATATATATATATATATATATATATATATATATATATTATAAAAGCATCGGCCACCGGAGATAGGGAGGGTGCAGGATGCCGGTGAGCATCCCGGCCATCTCGACGCCACTGAGAGAGGAGCAGAGGACAGTACGATGCGGCGAACGGCCGGGATCCACGATGTTGCCACGAGAGGAGCAGACGACAAGACCTGCCGACGCGGACGCGGACGATGACGAGGGCGGCGCGCGGCGGTTCTTGGGGCGGCGCGCGGCGGTGCTAGGGAGACGGCAGCGGTTCGTGTCTGCGCACGGGTGGGGAGAAGGAGGAAGGCCGGGCTTTTATAGGCCAGGGACCTTTAGTCCCGGGTCTGGCCACCGCCCGGGACTAAAGGGTGACACCTTTAGTCCCGGTTCGTGGCTGGAACCGGGACTAAAGCCCCTTTAGTCCCGGGCGGTGGCCAGACCTAGGACTAAAGGTCCTTCCACCAAATTCTGGCGCCTGTTTAGGCGCCAGAATTTAGTGAATTTTATTTTTCACCATTTTTCCTTTCATCTTTCTAAGTGTATAGTAAATTAAATATTTATCATAATTTTTTTCAAAAATACACATTAGTTTAGTTTGACTCTATTATGCATTACAAAAATTGTAAACACTATTTTTTCAAATATTTCATATTATCCAAAATAAATGTTATTTATAATGAATATTGTGTTAATACAAAAATATAATGGGCAATTAAAATATATAAAATTATTGGCTTTCGACAGAAAAATTGTTTTTGGATCATTTAGACGTTAAACTTTTGTTTCTTCAATAATAATTATCCAAATGCGCGACATTAATTGTCTAAATTTAAAAATTTAAAATTTTCAAAGATACATGTCAGTTTTTGAAATCCTGGATGGTCTCGAATGGAAAACTCATGAATACAAAGTTTGTTCCTCTCATCAAGACCTACATTTGGTCTAACGGTCAACTTTTCATTTGTAAAAGTTTGAACCAATCAATTTTGAATTTTGAAAGAATTCATAGCCAAACGCCAGTTTTTGGAACTCTAGATGGTCTCGACTGGAAAAGTCATGAATACCAATATTGTTCCACTCCTCAATATCTACATTTCATACATAGACCATTTTGGCATTTGACAAAGTGTTGGTAAAGCGTAGTTGAAAATCCACATTTCCCACATATAGTTTCATATAGTTTGTGTGAGATTCAAGATTTGATGAGTATTGTTTATTTAAACTTTTTCAAATAGAAAAAATGGTCTATATAAAAAGTTTGGATCTTGATGAGCTCTAACAACTTGGTATTCCAAAGTTTTTCATTTCAAGTCATTTAGTCTATCATTTGACCAAGTCTGACCAAGACCTGTCTTCGATTTTGAAAACATGTGCCTGGGACTTGCTAAAATTTATCCAGATGAAAATATGGTCCATGTATAAAATGTAGATCTTGATGAGCTCTAACAACTTGGTATTCAAATGTTTTTCATTTGAAGTCATCAAATAGGTCATTTGACCAAGTTTGACCAAAGTCAAAACATTGGTTTTTAGAAACACACTTTGACCGAACCCTGGATGGTCTCAAATGAAAAACTCATGAATACAAAGTTTGTTTCACTCATCAAGACCAACATTTGGTCTAATGGTCAACTTTTCATTTGTAAAAGTTTGAACCACTCAATTTTGAATTTTGAAAGAATTCATAGCCAAACATCGGTTTTCGGAACCCTAGATGGTCTCGACTAGAAAAGTCATGAATACCAATATTGTTCCGCTCATCAAGATCTACATTTCATATAGACCATTTTGTATTTGGTAAAGTGTTGGCAAAGTGTAGTTGAAAATCCATAATTCCCACATATAGCAAAGTTTGAACCACTCAAATTTGAATTTTCAACGCATAATGCTACAATTATATTACACAAGATGTCAAATACACATTATTAATTTGAGTTCACTACCTATATCAAGCGGGCACAGTGGTAAACTTTTTCTTGACGTAATGGCCTTGGTTATGATCATTCCGTAACCATGGAGTGTCCTTAGCAGCGAGCAGGATGCTTGGGTCTTTGGCCACACAGAAGGGTGGGATTCGTTCATCCTTTTCATAATCCTCTGACACGTCTGACTTGTCTTCAATTCCCATGATGTTTCTTTTCCCTGTAAGAACTATGTGGCGCTTTGGCTCGTTGGTTTTTTCTCGTCGTGTTTTCCTCTCTTGGGTTTTGTAGACATGTCTTTCACATAGAACACCTGATTCACATTAGCAGCAAGGACGAATGGATCATTTCTATACCCAATATTGTTGAGGTCCACTATTGTCATTCCGTACTCCTTATCGACTGATACCCCTCCGTTCATCTTCACCCATTGGCATCGGAATAGAGAGACTTTAAAATTATGTGCATAGTCTAGTTCCCAAATCTTCTCTATGCGACCATAATATGTGTGTATGTTCCCATTCGGTTCCATAGCATCCACGCGGACACCACTGTTTTGGTTGGTACTCTTTTTATCTTGGGATACGGTGTAAAATGTATTTCCATTTATCTCGTACCCTTTGTACGTGAGGACGTGTCATGCTGGTTGCCTAGCCAACAAATACAGTTCATCTACAATAGTTTTATCACCCTGACATTTTTTGTGCAACCAATCACCGAATGTCTTCATGTGATGACGCGTAATCCAAGCTTCATTCTTCTTAGGATTCTCGGATCGTACAAAATTCATGTGTTTCTCAATATACGGTTCCACCACAGTGGAGTTTCGAATAACTATGTAGTGCGCTTTATTGAAAAAATCATCACCCTGGCTGATATATGTTTTCTTTCCTAGTGTACCCTTTCCACCAAGTCTCCCCTCATACCATGATTCAGGAAGACCAATCAGGTCAAGGTTAGGAATGAAGTCCACATAGAACTCAATGACCTCCTTTGTCCCGTATCCCTTGGCAATGCTTCCTTCTGGCCGATCCCGCTGGTGAACATATTTTTTCAGTACACCCATAAATCTCTCTAAGGGAAACATGTTGTGTAGGAACACAGAACCTAGGATATTAATCTCTTTGACCAGATGAACTAGGAGATGTGTCATGATATCAAAGAAGGATGGAGGGAACACCAACTCAAAGCTGACAAGACATTGAACCACATCATTCTATAGAGTAGCTAGATTAAAAGGATTGATTGCCTTCTGAGAAATTACATTGAGGAATGCACACAGCTTCATGGTGGCCAGACGTACATGTGGAGGTAGAATTCCTCTTAAGGCAACCGGAAGCAGTTGCGTCATAATCACGTGGCAGTCGTGCAATTTTATGTTGACAAATTTCTTCTCTGACACATTTATTATACGCTTTATATTGGAGGAGAACCCAGATTGGACTTTGATGCTGCTTAGGCACTCAAACATGCTTTCCTTCTCCTCACTGCTAAGAGTGTAGCTAGCAGGTCTTAAGTAATGACGTCCATCATCTGCCTTCTCTGGATGCAGGTTGTCTCATTCTTTCATGTGCTTTAAGTCCTCTCGTGCCTCAAGGGTATCCTTAGGCTTTCCAAACACACCCATGAACCCTAGGAGATTGACACAAAGATTCTTTGTCAGGTGCATCATGTCGATCGAGTGGCGGACCTCAAGGTCTTTCCAATATGGTAGCTCCCAAAATATTGACTTCTTTTTCCACATTGGGGCGCGCCCCGAAGCATCTTTTGGAACAGGTTCACTGCCTTGTCCCTTTCCAAACACTACTTTCAAATCCTTGACCATCTTAAATACCTCTACCCCATCTCGGTTGCCTGGCTTGGACCAGTGTTCTGTCGTACCTTTAAAATGTTTGCCTTTCTTTCTCAACTGGTGGTTCTTAGCAAGAAATCGATGATAGCCAAGGTACACGACCTTTCGACATTTTTTAAAATAGACAGCCTCAAGGTCACCAAAACAATGGGTGCATGCATTATATCCCTTATTTGTCTGTCCTGAAAGATTACTTAGAGCTGGCCAATCATTGATTGTCACGAACAACAATGCTCGCAGGTCAAATTCTTCCTATTTGTACTCATCCCACACACGCACACCTGGTTTGCTCCATAGCAGCTAGAGTTCCTCAACTAATGGCCTCAGGTAGACATCGATGTTATTGCTAGGTTGCTTCAGGCCTTGGATGAGCACTGGCATCATAATGAACTTCCGCTTCATGCATAACTGTGGAGGAAGGTTGTAGATACATAGAGTAACGGGCCAAGTGCTATGACTAGAGCTCTGGTCCCCAAAAGGATTAAATCCATTCGTACTCAATGCGAACCTTAGGTTTCTTGCGTCATCTATAAAGTCTAGAAATTCTCTATGTATTTCTCTCCACTGGGACCCATCTGCAGGGTGTCTCAACATGTTGTCCACCTTACGGTCTTCTTTGTGCCATCGCAACAACTTTGCATGCTCTTTGTTTCTGAACAGTCGTTTTAGGTGTGAAATTATTGGAGCATACCACATAACCTTGGCAGGGATTCTCTTCTTCGGACGTTCTTCATCCTCAACATCGCCAGGATCATCTCACAAGATCTTGTACCGTGATGCATGGCAAACAGGGCATTCATCTAAATTCTCGTGAATGCCACGGTACAGGATGCAGTCATTAGGACATGCATGTATCTTCTCGATTTGTAATCCTAAAGGGCAGACGATCTTTTTTGCTTCGTATGTAGTGGTGGGCAATTCATTAGGCTTTGGAAGTATCTTTTTTTGGATCTTTAGTAATTTCCCAAATGCCTTGTCAGATATACCATTCTCTGCCTTCCACTGTAACAACTCCAATATCATGCCTAGCTTTTTCTGCCCATCTTCGGCCGACGGGTAGAGTAACTTCTTGTGATCCTGTAGCATTTGGTCAAACTTAGCCTTCTCCTTTTCACTTTCACAATCTCTCTGTGCATCACGAATGACGTCACCAAGAGTATCGTCATCTTCAATGATACTATTTTCTGCATCTGCCTCTTTTTTAACTTCCTCCATCGCGAAGTCACAATATTGAGCAAAAACATCGTCAGGGTCCGCTTGTTCTTCTTCACCTTCTTCCATCATAACCCCGGTCTCTCCATGCTTGGTCCAACAAATGTAGTTTGGCATGAAACCCGACTTGAACAAGTGCAAGTGAATACTTCTTGAGCTACAAAATTCTTTCAAATTCATACACACGGCACAAGGGCAGCACATAAAACCATCCCGTTTGTTTTCCTCTGCCACTCTGCAGAATTCTCGCACGCCCTCAATGAACTCGTTGGAGCGGCGATCGGCATTGTACATCCAATGGCGTGTCATTATCTGGATTATATGGCATCACATAATTAAAAGATCAGCATGAGAAAAGAGCGCGGCACAACCTTGTCTAATTGAGTTCAAAATTTTATAAGTGGTTCATCATTTCATAAAATTAATTTGTGGACGTTAATAAAAAGATAGCAAAATCATAAAATTTGTATGTTTCTATTAAAAGGTGTAATTTTATCTCTAAATAAAATTAATTTGAAGAATTTTTAAAGTTAAAATAAATTTGTTTCAAAATTACAAAGAATCAACATTATTTAATATTTTAAAATAAGAACATGAACAAATTAAAGTAAAAAGTATCCTAAAAAGTCTATAATAGAACTAAACATTATATGTGTATACTACTTTCTAGGTACTATAATTAGCATCGTTCATAAAAATTCAAACATGAAAAGTGATTGGAGCTAGCAATATGAAATAAAATAGCCATATACAATATGGATTTACATATGGTGCTGCTAAAACATAGGAGGATGAAGCTAGCAACCTTTCAAACAAATCGACGACCGCGTAGAAGCGTTTGAAGTGGATTGATCGCCGGAGATGAGACAAGCAAGAACAATAGAAGAACAAGCAATAAGAACATGAAGGAAGGGCTCGGGCAGGGAGAAAGAAGAGGGGGGTTCAATTTATAGGGGGAGGTTTTAATTCCGGTTGGTAACACCAACCGGGACTAAACCCAGTCCTATAGTTCTGGTCGGTGCCACAGACCGGGACAAAAGCTGTAGTCCCGGTCCGTGGAACCGACCGGGACTAAAGGCAGGGATTTAGTCCCGGTTGGTATTACCAACCGGGACTAAAGGTCCCTCCCGATAGCGCCTGACAACAGAGCCGTTGGCTAGGGACCTTTAGTCCCGGTTGGTAACACCAACCAGGACTAAAGGTCTATTTAGTCCCGGTCGCCGAAATCGCCGAGACTAAAGGCATTTTAGGCGATCAACGAAAGGTCAATTGTGTAGTAGTGGGAAAAGGAGCAAAAGTTAGGTAATAGATGCAAAGAATACCATTGAGTGTTGGATCCTTTAATAGGCAGTGATCCTATGACACATATAGAGGGGTGGTTTTATTATACTAGCAAACATGTGTCCAAAACATGTTCTCCCTGTTGCCTACATGAAAATAGATAAAAAAAACTTATTTGGAAGGAGGCGGGCTCGGATTCCGCCAGGGAAACTGGCCTAGCTAGGACCCAAACCGGCTAGGCCAGTTTTGTCGAGGCCGAGCCAGCCTAGCCGGTGGCCAGAGCTAGGGAACCTGACAAGTCGGGTCCAAACCGACCAGGCCGGCTTGGC
This sequence comes from Saccharum hybrid cultivar R570, assembly GCA_038087645.1. Taxonomy (NCBI): domain Eukaryota; kingdom Viridiplantae; phylum Streptophyta; class Magnoliopsida; order Poales; family Poaceae; genus Saccharum; species Saccharum hybrid cultivar. The sequence continues at coordinate 1,099,416 of JAQSUU010000744.1, forward strand.
GGAGGCATTGTACAGGACTGGCCTATCCAGGTCCCAATCCAGCTACGCCAGTTTCATTGGGGGCAAGAGGGGCGCAACATCAGGGGCATGGCCAGCAATGCATGAACCACCCTGGCCGGTTAGGGGAGGCCGGCCACACCCGTTGGGCAAGGATGGACGCATCCTTTTCCTCTTTCCCATGACCCAATGTGGTGATCCAAAATATGTTTGGGGCCTTTTCATCATCACTAGGTAGCATGCCCATGCATTGCGACGCGACAACAAAACTTTTGTACTAAAAACGCACGGATCGCAAGATAAGATAGCAATACTATGAAATTAAATACCGATGTTAAAGTGACATGGAGACGATGACGACAATACTGTTGGCCGCGACATCTTCTACCACCGCCTCGAGCTCACAGCCGCGCAACCGCCTCGCCCGCGTCGGATGGATAAGGTCAAAGCGCCATGGACCCCACTGAAGCTTCTTGAGCGCCTCAACCCTATCCTCCTCGCCCGCGGCGCCCCTAGAGCGCTCGGCCATGGTCACCTCCATAGCCAAGCTCTGATCCCCGCTACCTTCTGGCCAGTGTGGATAAGCATGAGCTATTCCGAACCGCCTTGGTAGCCTGGATGCACGTGCGGAGGCAGAGTAGCACCCATGGAACCGAGGCGCGCAGTAAAATATCCGCCGCCGGTGAACCAACCTCGCTGGCCTATAAATAGGCTCGGCGGTAGCCCTCTACCTCAACCATCAGAACCACGAGCTTCGCATGGTTCTAGAACACGCCGTCTCTCTCTTATCTCCTCCCCTCCTCTTCCCCTCCGGGCGAGAGCTCATCTTCCCCCCAATTTGGAGTGTCGCATCCACCATGGGAGCAGAGCTCCAATTCCTGCTCTCTTCTGCGTCTCAAGCCAATTGGAGTAGAATTGAGTTCCCCTAGCCTTCTCTTCTATCTATTTTCTGCCGTAGTTAGCCATTTTTCCTCTCCCATGTTGCCAGCCACCGTGAGATGCTCGTCGCTGCGTTCGCCATGAGAGCAAGCTCCTAGCTCCCCCTCTTCTAGCGCGTCTTAGGTCAATAGTGCTAGTCGATGAGCTCCTAGGTCCTCTTCTCCACCTTCTCCTCCCCTCCTAGCTGCTCGATCTCCTTGCATCGCCTGGGTCCCGTGTGCAGTCCGCCGCCACGTCGCTATTGCCACTGCCCACCACCGGCGACGCCGAACCGGCCTCCTTGCCACAACCACACATGCCATGCCCATCACTTCCACATCCCCATGCACCCAAAGCATACACAAGCGCCCCGCGTGCACCAACCGCATCACCACGCCACCGCAACCCCTCCGGCAAGCCACTACCATCACCGCGAGGCTGCACCGCCACCCTCAACCCACCTACCACTGTGGAGGAGCCTAGGGAGCACCGTCCACCACTCCTCATCGAGCTCCGGGCAAGGATGCCACCGGCATACCCATTTTCAGCAAGCCCTGCACCCTTCCCCTCCTCCCTCGCCGCGCTGGGCCGCTGCCATCCATCCCCATTCACCTTCACCTCCCTTCCTCCCCCTGTCACATGGGGCCGAGCCAAACTCTATTTCCCCCTCCTCCTTCTCTTCTCCGTAGACCCGGTTCACGTGGATACAGTGAGGAGGGCAGGGTCCACAGCATAGTGCTACACCCGGCGCATGGCACAGAGTCGCCTGGCTGACCCCGCCGTGCTGGCCCCGTGTGTTAGCCACTGAACCCGAGGGAGAATTGCTAGGTGCACCCGAGTATGCAGGAGAGTGAAAACTCATTTTAAAATTCCCAGAAAATTCCTAAATAAACTAGGCACACCCAAGACCCTACCCAAGCATTTATATCCCATTTCCATCATTCTAACTTTCCATGAATAATTCCAAAGTTATATTCCGCATATACTTTTCTTTATTAAACTTTGAAAATTCATATATTCTCCATCCCAACTCCAAATCACTTGCTTCCACCACCAAAATTCTTCTAAAATCATGCCCTACATATCCATCATCCTTGCTCCATTATTTGGTGCCTAATTAAATTCTAGTTTGATTGCTTTCCCTTTTTGTATAAAATAAAATAAATGCTAAACGTAGTGACAGCTTTCCGCCGTAGGAATAGTTTGACCCCGGATATCCGCGTATGTGTATATACCATAACACATGCCCGGATATGTCCGCACCCAATCACCAAAAATAGTAACTACCTATACACACACACACACATACAAGGACACACTCGATACCTGGGTATACACCTATGTATGGCTAACACCATTTTTGCCCTTCTTTAACCTAACTAACCCTAGGCACATGCGTAGGCATGTGCGTGTGTAACACTAACCTGGGTGGACCTGAAGAGGCCGATCAGGTCATCTATGATGACTTGGTCAGGCTTTCTCTTTTTAGGTTCACATAATAGTGAACCCTGATAGTGTGGTCTGGTTTTCCTTTAGACCAGCCACCCTCCTTAACAAAACCCGTAGAAATCCTATCTGCTGGATGGAATACCTCTATCCAGGTCTTATTTCATATTGATGTAATAGTGATAACCCCAGATAACACCCACCACCCAATAAGACCAACCCGTTAGGATCAACTCGCCTAGGGTCGCTACCTTGTATTGCTATGCTTGTTTGTATGTCTTGTCTGTTGCCCGGGTTGCTACCTTGTATTGCTATGCTTGTTTGTATGTCTTGTTTGTTGCCCCTTGTGTGTTAGCACTAGATAAGCGTAGGATAGCAGACGTGGAGAACTCAATGGACCCCAGGAGCATGGCTACACCAGGACACGAGAATAAGAAGCATGAAGGATCAGAAGCCCTTAGATATACTTGTTAGAGAGTGGAGGCAAGTCCTAATTCCCACCTACCCCCTACATTACCATTCCTTAAATTACTCCTTTTCCACCACCTCTATAATTTTGCTAGGGTCCACCATAAACCCACCATACTCCAGCTTCCCCAATTAATAAGCCTAACCTACGATACCTAAATCCTTATTCATGAGTTAACATGGAACTATGATGAATCATGAGATTGATAAGGTTACCCTAATGTGATGTGGATGATATGAAACTTGACATACTCTAGATAGGAGGCGAGTAAGGGTAATTTAGGGAAGTAAATTACCCAGGCAGGTTTGCCTGTGTGGGTTCCTACAGGAGATACTCGCCTCAGTCACAAAAGGACCGATTCAAAGTCCCTCTCGCCTAGTGAGATGTTACATACAACCACATATCTATATGGGTAGACTGGATCTCACACCCCGTAAGATAGAAGTATAATTCCTACTAGGAGGCCGGTGTAGGCAGCAAAATATTAGGAGAAGACACGGATGCTATATGATCTTCCGTGGTCCGGTTGGCGTGGTTGCTATGTGATCTTCCACGTTAAGTTCTTGTGAATTTAGGCCGGGTACTAGCCCCTGACTTTGTGGCCGGGTATGAGCCACATATTATTTTATGTTGGGATGCTAAGTGATCTTCCCGAGTGATTTGATGGGATGCTATGTGATCTTCCCATGTGATTCCAACCCTGAGAAGCCATGGTAGGATTATATGAAAATCTAAGGTCAACTTTGGGTATGTGGTTCCGTCAGGCCTGTCTAACCCATGACGATGGTGCCGACTATGCCTATCATGTGGGGAATTGTGTACACCTCTGCAGAGTTAACTCAAATCTATTCGAATAGCCACGTCCTTGGAATGGGCAGATGCTGGGATGAGATACTATGATTAGAAGATGCATTCCTCCACGTTGATCTGGTAAGACATAATTATGAATTTGGTAACCTATAATTAACCGGGAACTGGCGAGGATGGTCATACCCTGCCAGGGCCCAACCTATATTTATAACTACTTCCCCCTATTACCTTTACCTTCGCTTCTACTACTAACCAACTCCACATATAGCCTCCATCCACCTATCCTCCACCTAAAGTTAGGACTTGCTAAGTACGTAAGTACTCAACCCCCCCTCCTCTCCACTCTATGTTTTTAGGAATGCATTTATAAGAGTACATCCGAGGATCGAGTTACCAAGGAATACACAAGGATAGGACCTCAGGAGGACTCTCAAAGACGGAGTTGTTCGACTGCATGAAGGAGCTACGCTAGGACCGCTACGATCGGGTTACAAGAACGCACCTGAGGAATACGCTAGGGTTCATCTGCACTCCAAGTTGCCTGTTGGTGTGCAGCCACGATGACTGTACAAATTCGTTATCTTAGAACTCTGATATATGACATAAAGTCTATGGCTGAGCCATATGATCATAAACCTTGTATTGTGTTTTCCCCGTTAGCAATAAAGTATGGCCTTTTTATATCTATCTTGTGAATTGTGCGTATCACCTACTGATCCAAGGAGTGATACATGATGCATAGTGGACCCTACAAGTTAGGGGCCTACACTATGTGAACATCATAATCATAGAACATCACATGTATACTACGTGAACTAACATGTATATTACGTGAACATCACAAAATACATCACAGCACGTCACATGTATATTATGTGAATATCATAAAATACATCCCAAAACATCACATGTATAATATGTGAACATCACAATATATCATAGAACATCGTATCGTGAACATCATAAAAATACATCACAAAAATATAATAGAACATCATATGTATACTACATGAATATCAGAATAATGCACCACAGAACACCACATGTATGATACGTGAATATCACAACATATATCGAAGAGGATTATTATATACTACGTGAACATTACAAATAAATAATAGAACATCTCATGAATAACCTGAACTAAACCTAGATTCTACAATACTGAACTAAACCATATACTGAATATATAATTAAGATGACATAATGATGCAAACTGAACTACAACTAAAAAAATTGGCTAAAACAAAACTAGAGTTAATTAAAAACTGAATTAATAACTATACTGAACCTGAAAATAAAGTCTATACTCTGAAATCTGAACTTAAACTGAAAACTTAACTAAAACAAAACGAGTAAAATAAAAACTAAACTGATAACTAAACTGAACCTAGATTCTGCAACAATGAACCTGAACTTAAAAAAATGAAAATAGATTCTAGTAGACTTAAACTAAAAATTCTATATACTCTGAAACCTGAATTCAAACTGAAAACTTAACTAAAATAAAACGAGTAAACTAGAAACTAAACTGAGCCTACATTCTACAAATCTGAACCTGAACTTAAAATGAAAATATATTCTACTGGACTTAAATTTAACTTAAACTGAAAACAGGTTATACTAAACTAAACCTGAAATCAAACAGAACTAAAACTGAAAATAGACTACTAAACAATAATACAAACAATTCATCTTCAACTACATGAGTGATGTTATTGGTCTTCAAGATGTTCATATTCTTTCTTTATACTGTTGGTCAGCTAATTTTCCCAAGTCCAAGCAACTACCTTTGGATTTTGTTTCCTTTAAAATACAGGCCTCAGGTGAAACCTGCCCCCAACCCATACAGCAAAATCTCAAATAAGAAATATAATTTTGACCATGAGCAAAAACTTAATTTAACATATCACAAAAAGATCCCCGTCTAAGTTGTATAAGCACTTTGCCCAAAATGATTAAAGTTGAGTGGTGTCTCACTGTTGCATGAAAAAGACAATTCACATAATTAAACCTCTGTCAAGTGATGCATTGATGAACTGAAAAACTCAACACAATTCAGAAACCGAAACTCTGAATATTGACTAAACTATCTGATAAAATCCTGAAAAGTAATATAAGGAAGTCACTACATATCAATGCTAGCATCGCATAATGATAAAAAAAACTTAGGAATAATAGAAGCCAGAAATGTTCAGACAATTCGCATGCAAAGGAACTTCAGTTCAGACCAATCTGGAGGCTTTTCTTTTCTTTATTATATCCAAGCATGGAATGTAATGGAAAATTAGCTACATGCTACACCTGTCAACTGAGTTCCTTGTAGTGTAATACATGCAGGAAGTGAAACATCTCAACAACTTACTTCCAGAATACTTCCAAACTCTAAGTTGTATAAGCACTTTGCCCAAAATGATTAAAGTTGCATTTCCTTTTCAAAAAAGGAAAGCTCATGATATACTCTAATTTTTCTTCTTTGTGTCATTTATTACATTTTGTACTCAGGTACAGACAATCAGAAATCAACTCTAGAATTTCAAGGACAATCTACAGACTACAAAAGAATAATAAAATTGCCTATATCATAATATCAATATTGAGAATGGACTAGGAAGGATATATAATTATAGCCATGAAAAGGAGATCTTGGCAAGTAGGACAATCATGTGTTCTCAGCGGATGATTTGGACAAGATAGGATTCCTATGCGGCATCCTCAGCGGCAGAACCGAAACAGCCCGATTCATGCCCACGTCGGCCTTTCGCTTGCCTCTAGACTGCCGTTGGTGCCGCGCAATCGACGCCCACCGCGGCTTATAGGAGTCGAAGTCCATGGTTCACGGTGGGGGGCTGCGGAAGGAGAGGATTGAGGAAGACAGATGCGATAGAGGAGGAGGAAGGGAGAGAAGAAGACGAGGGGCGGCGGGCGAGTGTGACCGTGGCACGCGATGGTGACAGCGATAGACGAGGACGGAGTACGAACAACTGCGACACGGGAGGGAGAGCACGAGAGAGTGTCTCGAGCGCGACCGGAGCAGGAGACCGGCCAACTGTGACAATCGGTTGCACGCGCGGAGACACGGCGGACACGGCTACCGCCACCGCCGACAAATCCGCTGCCGCCGCCGGCAAGGCCACGCCCACCGTCGACAACACCCAGAACACCAACTTGGAGGCGCGCGCACACAACTTGGATGGGCCCACAGAACAGAAAACAAAGGCGAAATGTTACTTGCCTGAGCACGAATCTTAACAAACATCTCCACCATACAAAAGTGGAAGAAAACAGAAACAAAAAACTGCTGGAAGATATTTAGAAATCCCGTTAAATAATTCACCCACCCAAAATGTGAGGTTCGTATATATAAATATTAATATGTACTCTATAAAAGGAAATCTGTTCGTTGAGCACTGACCGCAAGACAAACGAAGCTGCAGCCCAAATAATTTTTGTGCACCGAGGCCGAGTTCAGAAAAGGCCCACGGTGTGTAACGCCAGCAGCCCAGTACATCAGCCCAACCAGCCTAATTGTCTGATGCCAACCAAATGCACCCCCTCTGAGTCTCACCGGTAGACAGAGACAACCATACTATTTATAAATGCCTCGTCTCTTTTAAATTGCAAGTTTTTAGCTTTGTATTATGTCAAACTTGTCTAATTTTCATTAAGTTTATACTGGTTTAAACAAATACAGTATCAAAATTGCTGATAACCATATGATCCAGAGAATCAAAGATGGACAGGAAAATCAAATATATATATATATATATATATATATATATATATATATATATATATATATATATATATATATATATATATATATATATATATATATGAAGAGTATACTCTATAGCTAGCTACAAAATAAGTTATTTTGTAGCCACTTCTATTTACGATAATTTTATATACTAATTTACGACAATATCAGTATATATTTACGATAGTTGAATTACTATAACACATGAGGATATTTATCAGAATGTTATAGTAAATCACATAGTAAGGAATTACTATAATCTTATAAATTAGCATAGCAATTATCGTAACTCAAAGTGGCTATAGAATAAGTTATTTTGCTGTAGGGTAATAGTTCTATACCTAATAATAAAAAGGCAAATTTCAAACTCTATTTTTCGTTCATCCATTTTTTTTAGTTTGCCTTCCTCTAACTACCGAACAATTGAGAGCTTCTTCTGTCCGGAATTATATATATATATACATCCTTGCTCATACAGTCATACGAGATAGAGCTCTTGACTAGCACAATACGGAGTCCGGTTTCAAAATGTATTAGGTTATGTATGGTCTATGTTTAACCAAAGAGTCCATACTCTTAAAAAAAAGTCCATACACAATACCATTACTATATATAGTAAATTCGGTTTTTATCTATTCCATCATATGTTCAGTCTTTTCTCGTTTTTTAGACTATCTCCGATCATTTTTTATTTTCATATTCATTCCACTTCTTTTCCTGATTTTCTCTTTTTGTTTTTTTATTCTTCTTACGATTACTATATATAGTAAGTTCGGTTTTTTTCCTTTTCCTATTCCGTCATCTGTTTAGCCTTTTCTCTTTTTTTAGACTATCTCCGATAATTTACTGTATCTGATCCTTTTTCATTTTCATATTCGTTCCACTTCTTTTCTTGATTTCCTCTTTTTGTTTTTTCTTCTTCTATTTTTTTTTCTTTTCTGGACTATCAAGTCTTCATGCCCTTTTCCTTTTTATTTTGCATGTCATCTTTGTTTTTCCAATTCTCTCATGATTTTTTATAAAGAAAAAATAATAATAAACATAATATTATGGTTCTTTGGATCCTTCATCCTTCCGTAATCCTTAATAATTAAATCTATATCTAATAATAAAGAGACAAAATTTTAGGCCTTTTCTTTCGTCTATCCATTTTCTTCGTCCACCTCCCTCCAACTACCAGTAGTCGAGAGTTTCTTTTGTGCTCATACGAATTAGAATATCTCTTGTCTAGCGCGATATGGAGTCTGATTTCAAAACGTATTGGATTGTGTATGGTCTATGTTTAACCAAAGAGTCCATACTCATGCGCAAAAAAAGTCCATACATAATATGATTATTATATATAGTAAATTCATTTTTTTTTCTTTTCCTATTCCGTCGTCTGTTCGGCCTTTTCTATTTTTTTAGACTATCTTCGATCAGTTACTTATCCGATCCATTTTTCATTTTCATATTCGCTTCACTTCTTTTCTTGATTTCATCTTTTTGTTTTTCTTCTCCTTTTTCTCTTTTTTTCTCATGCCCTTTCCCTTATTATTTTGTATTTCATTTTTGTTTTCCCGACTCTCTCATATTTTTTATAAACATAAAAATAAATAATAAACACAATATTATGGATCCTTGGATCCTTCATCCTTCCCTAATCCTAAATAATCAAACATTCCTACTGCTAAATTATTGATGTAATTTGATTAAGAATAAAAATTATTCTTATTATAACCTAGATCAGCTAATGGTCTAATTAATTAAGTCATGAACAGAAAATCTTGCACAGTTTATTGTCCAATCTAACCGGGAAGCGGCAACGGGGTTTGCGTCGCTAGCAGATGTAGCACCGAGGCGGCGGCGGCCGAGCGGCGAGGCGGCCACGACGACCTGTTGGGGTGGGGAGGCGAGCGGAGAAGGAGAAGGTGGTGGGGAGGAGGTGGCGGATGCCGGTGAGGTAGTTGCCGGCCGCGGCAGCGATAGCAAAGCGGACGTAGCCGCTAGGGCGGAGCCCTAGCGAGCGAGGCAGGCTGCCTCTTTACCACTAAACTTTTCTGCTCTTTCATGGATAATTAAATATATTTATACGTTTGATTCAAAAATAATATAATTTTATATATTTCTACTTATTTTGCTAGACCTAAGCAATTTGCAAATTTGACTGACATTATTCTAAATTGCACTTTTATAGACGATCAATGTTTTAATGTAATTATTGCTTCATTGCTAATGGATTAAATGCAAAATATACATATCTTTAGTAACTAAGTAGAGATATAAGTTTTGATTTTTTTTTCCATTGCAACGCACGGGTACGTTTGCTAGTACAATAAAAAAGAACCAAATATGGGCAAAATGCGCAAAATTTAGTAAAAACCAGGCAGGCTAGGCCAGCTTAATTAGACAGCCCTTACCATGCAGCAGCTAAAACCAGTCTAGGTCAGTTTGTGCGGAGGCCATGTCGGCCACTGTTGTAAACCGGACCAGGCCAGTTTAAAAAAAAATCTGATGCGACCTCTTTCAATCCCGTCTGAAAAATATAAAATACATATGGAACAGACTAGGTTTCCTGTTAGTATAAGATTACCCCTCTATTTATATTTGAGGATCACGGTTGATTGTATTGAGAAACGCATGTATCCAATTAAACAGAAATCAATCTATTACACTTTTTAACCTTCCGCAAGCTCTTCCAACCTCCTATTCTACATTTTTACGAGATTCGTGGACATCCTAAGTGGCCTTGTCAATGCTAGAGTTTGTCGATGTGTGTTTCCCTGATGGGTCTCCCCATGGGCCAAGAGACATTCGAGGGTTTATCGAACGATGAACAGGCGTCAAATCAGCTTCGCTTACCTGCTGAATGGCCTCACTGTTTAGACCTCCCTGCGCTCCGTATGTCAGCTGTATGCAGCCTAGCCTTAGCTACCAAGCCTTTGCTAAGTGTCTAACCGGATTTCACGACAAAAATATTTGTCATGGTATATGCAATAAATCTAATTTGATGTTGTAGAAGTTTCTGCATTTTGGTATAAACTTGATCAAAGTTAGAGATATTTGACTTGGGACAAAACTAGTATGACTTATTTCTTTTACTGACAATACGCCTTCCACTTTCTGACACAGCATTATTTCTGTATGGTTGCTACTTACACTTCAGTGATCCTGATCCATCATAAGTACACACTGTATTACGAGTCCAAACACTACACGATTATCAGGTCTTTTTCCTCGCAACACATGAGGCAGGGACAGGCGATGCAGTTAGGGGACATGATACAAAATGACATGGCACCAACTTGGGACATGGCTTCAGTTAGGTTTGCAGCACCGCTAATTTCCCTCTCCATGCACATACGACATCCAAGTGGATGCATGGCTTCATCCTAGACAAGGGAATATCCATGGATAGCTATTGAGATTGTCACATCTGCTTGTGCTAATTAAGGCCTGCAGTTTGCTACAGGACTGTCCCTTGCAAATTTGCCACGGTGATTGGATTTAGACATGTCTCCAACGATAGGCATACATCATGGGCCTGATCTATCCATGCTGCCTGCCTGCTCTCCGATTGCTTGCATTAATCATATATGCCAAGCTAACAATAATCTTGCATCGCCACAGAGAGCTGCAATCCAAGCGAGGAAGTAATATGATGGCTGTGCTATAACTGTATCTATCATGATATATCTATCGCAGGCTTCAGATATGCCCAGTGCTGAATTTCTGTGATTGCTGCTGTTGGGAGAAATGTGGTTTTCTCGAGATTCACCAGGCTCAGTCATTTAGACGTGATTTTGACAGGATTGATGAATAATATGATTATGAACCACGGACAAACCCGCAGTGTCCTCTGCTGCTCCGAGGTCCCTTGGTCCTGCAAGACAACTGTGGCTGTATTAACACCCTCAATTCTCGAACCCATCACACTAACGTTAAATGCAGAGCAAAGAAAGCACATTACCGCGTATGTTCAGTGCTAAAGATTATATTTGTATTGTAAAATAGATGCCTGTCTTTGAAGCAATCGGATTTAGCATTTCTAATGGTGACATGATGTGTAAATTGTAAATAGTAACTCCCTATTAAGTATGAAATAATAGAAACTTCTAATAAGCTAGCATGCGCCTAGTTGCATATTTCCTTTTTTTTAATAAAGTTTGCAGAAAAAAATATACAGGCTTGAAATCCAACTTCTGCTCGGCTGGACACCAAAAAATCTTCCAACACAAACAACTCATACAAAGAAATTGTTGTGGGTGTTGTGCTGTCTATGGCAGGGGCATCATATCAAAGTACAAAATAAAGTAGATCTGATAGCCATTGTACTAAACAGCTACAAATGCACTGCAGAAAAGAAACAATGGACCAGACCATAGGATTTCCGTGGGATAAACACCATAAATATAGTTTATTCAAAAGTTGACTGCTTTTGTGGACTTCAAATTTTATATTGCATATAAAAAGAAAATTTCAAAGTTTCACAGAACGACTGATCAGACCTCCAGAATGGATATGATAGTGTATTCCCAGTAAATGGAGTATGTCATCAATATAGTTACATATATATATTCCTATCCAAATACTGCACCAGAACAGACCATCCAAGGCAATTACCAACTTCCTATGTTGACTATTTAGATGTAGCCAGAGGTGTGTTTCTTATGATAAAAAAAGAGGTGAGTTCCTCCAAGTTTCAGTCGTATGTGAACCAGTCTAAGTCTATAAGTGTCACACCCATTTTTAAGGACAAAAATAGGATGCATAAAAGACTCATGTGCGCCCCAGGAAACAGTCACACACATAAGTTGACAAATTACAAAGTATCATCACAGTGCTTATTACATAACGAATAAATATTTAAGACATAGTCTTGAACGATAGGTAATAATAACTAATAGTAATTCTTCAGCGGAAACTCCACACAGGGACACGGTTGACTGGTTGACACCAAGACTAGTACTCATTCCGATAATCTTCCTCTATATCTTCATCTGTTATGGTGAAAATAGCAAGGGTGAGTCCATGTCGAACTCAACAAATATAACACAGGGTTCATGAGGCTCAAAAAGGCTAGACATTGTTTAACTGCGTTTAGCTTTTAATCATATATTAGCAATTGAGTAGCATCAAGATAAACCACTTCCCATTAAAGAACCAATGATCAATTGTAATAAGGATAATGAATAGCATTAACATGAGCAAATAATAATCAACAATAATTAAGCATGATATAACAGTATGATCAACTATTCCATAAGAATCCCCAAGGCCGCTCGTATCCGTGAGCACGGCTAGTATACCAGTTTTTAACTCTGCGCAGAGGTGTACACTTTCACTGTGAGTCATGATTTCCAAATGAGTGGGGAGATCAAGCCCAAACACCCGAGAACCATATAAAGCCACTCAAAAGTTCGTCTAACAAGTTAGGGCCATTAGATTCACTCGGCAGGCAGATGTAGAACCCCCCTTCCCTGTGGCACAACAACCGCAGCCTATACACACTAGGCCAGGGGCTCGCACTACACCCAACGTGGCAAGCCATTCTTACGCCATTTAAGGTAACCTCTAACAAGCTAGAAAAGGTCTCTTGAACAACTAAAGCCAGAGCCATATAGCCCTCACAGCTGTACTATATATCCCGGTTATCACTTACAGATAAGTCCTTATGGAGAGAAACCAAAGCATCAAAATAATACACATGCTCTAGCCCCCTTTTAACAGTAATAAAATCATCTTAATAGTTGATTGCTTAATCCATTAATCAAATTACAAGATCATTGTTCTTAGTTTAAGCACTAGCAGTAGCTACCCATATGCATTCCCAAGGTTGACAAGGAATCAAGATAACAATCACTAAGTTATAATCTCTAAGGTTGTCAAGGTAAGCACATGCATATGTATGACAATTCAATGTATAGGTAACAAGGATAGTCCTGTGTTATACTTGCCTTGATTAAAATTCTCCGGGTGATACTGCTGACTTGGCTCAAAGTAATACTCCGAATCGTCCAGATACTGCTCACCTTCTATACTCGATCATCAATCAACAACACACATGCATCCAATCAAACAAACACGAAGCAAACAAAGAGATACAATTAGAATAGTACACCAACAGTAGTAAAACAGTAATAAAGGTTTATAAAACTCTTCTACACGTTTCTACGATCACACAGACGCAAAGATCACCAAATTCAGAGTTAAAACGTGAAAGTTATGAATTTTCTAAGATTTCCTATAGATAAATAAATACTCAATTATAAACTCGAAAAATAAATTATCAAAACCAACTGTACAACTACACTAACATGTAGAGCTCGCAAATATGAACCTAACGCAACTTGAACGGATCAAATCGGAGTTAAAACGAAGATTTTATGACCAAAACAATTCTAGTGGCAAAACTGTAATTTCCTGAAAAACGTATTTTTGAATAAACCGGTAGAAAATACGCTTTCAAAACACGAAAACGCATTTTCAGTAGTACGCTATGGATGGCGGGTTGATTACTAAAAAGCTAAAGGTCTCTTTAGAAAATTTGCCATGTGAAAAGGTATGTTCTAATCCTGATCGTTGATATATGAACGGAGGGCTCACATTGTTCCAAAGCAAAAGAAAGAGGAGAACCGGCCGGCTACAGTACCTCCGGCCGGTGGCCACCATGGACGCCGCCATGGACTCGCCGGAAAGCTTCGGACCCACCTCATCCGACCATGGTTCACCACGCATCCGACCCCAATCGGAAGAGGAGATCACCGCGAACCCATCTATGCGATCTAGGGAAGCTACTACGGCTTGAGAACGAGACGCGGCTCGGGAAGAACGGCGGCGCCATTGCCGGCTCGCGGAAAGCTTCAATCTCGCAGTTCAAAGCACCAAAATTCAAAAGAAAAGCATGGGGAGGGAGAGGAGAAGATGACAAACTCATCCAAGCGAAGAAAGAAGGCGCAAAACCACCCGTAAGTGACGGCGGTGTGCGACCGAACTCGCCTAGGGTTCCAAGCTCGCAAGGCTCGATTTCACGGGGCTAAACTCGGCTTTTAGATGGAAAAAGGGGTAAGAGGGTCACGGCTTCTCTCTTATAGCACCAAAATCTTGTATTCGGGTAGGAAATCCCGATTTATGTGGTGGAGATACGGTGGTGGCAGTGTTCGTGTCTGACTCGGCCATGGCGCGAGGAAGAAGAGGCGCACTGACAGGCAGGCCTGGTTCGTCAGCGTCACCAGAGAGGAATAGGAGCACGTGGTCTCGTCTGGGCTGGCCCACACGCGCACGGGGAAGAGCAGCTCGGCCCAACAGCGGGGAAAACGGCCACAGACCGGCCGAGCAGGCCTCCAGGCCACCTTAGCACAGGTATGCCCCTCTCTTTTTCTTTTTTTTATTTATTGATTTCCAAAACCATTTAAAGAGATTTGAAATTCCAAATCAAACAAAATAAAAACCACACCACTCAATAAAATAAATGCAACAGCATGAATGCATCATCAAGTATTTCATCTAAAATTTTAAATCTTAATTCCCCATTAATTATTATCTAAATTATTTAAACCCATACCAAAACCCTTCCAACTCTAATTTTTATCTTTTAATTCTAAATTTTAAAATTTTTGGGTGTTACAAATTCTACCCCCTTAAAAGAATCTCGTCCTCGAGATTGAACTGCTTACTCAAACAACTGCGGATATGATTTCCTCAATTCATCCTCTTTTTCCCAAGTTGCCTCTACCTCTGAATATCGATTCCGCTGCACCTTGCACATTTTAATAACCCGACTTCGAGTAACTCTCTCAGCAGTCTCTAAAATCTTAATCGGAAACTCTTCATAAGTAAGATCCTCCTTAACAGTCAACTCTTCTAAAGGTATCTGCTCCTCAGGCACCCGTAAACACTTCTTAAGTTGTGAAACATGGAACACATCATGTACTCCAGATAAATTCTCAGGCAACTCTAATTGATAAGCAACTTCCCCACGTCTAGTAATAACTTTAAATGGTCCAACATACCTTGGTGCTAGTTTACCTTTCATGTTAAACCTCTTCACACTTTTCATAGGTGACACCTTCAAATAGACATAATCACCTACCTCAAAAACTAAATCTCTTCTTCTATTGTCAGCATAACTCTTCTGACGAGACTGTGCTACTCTCAAATTCTCACGAATCACTCGCACTTGATCTTCTGCGTTTCTAAGAACATCTGTACCAAACACTTGAGATTCACCTGTCTGATCCCAAAACAATGGAGTTCTACACTTACGTCCATACAAAGCTTCAAACGGTGCCATCTTAAGACTCTGTTGATAACTGTTATTGTAAGAGAATTCTGCATAAGGCAAACTCTTATCCCAACTAGTTCCATATTGCAATGCACAAGCTCTCAACATATCCTCTAATACCTGGTTGGTCCTTTCAGTCTGTCCATCTGTCTGTGGATGATATGCTGTACTAAAATTCAATTTTGTTCCCAATGATTCATGCACAGCTTTCCAAAAATGCGACGTAAACTGCGATCCTCGATCAGATACAATCTTCTTTGGAACTTCATGCAAACATACTATCCTCTCCATATACAACTCTGCCAATTTTGGTCCATGGTAAGTAGTCTTAACTGGTATAAAATGAGCAACTTTAGTTAACCGATCTACTATCACCCAAATAGAGTCATAACCTTTCTGAGTACGCGGTAACCCTACTATAAAATCCATACCAACTTCCTCCCACTTCCATTCAGGAATCTTCATTGGTTGCAACAATCCAGCAGGTCTCTGATGCTCTGCTTTCACCCTCTGACAAGTGTCACACAATGCCACATACTCAGCCACATCTCGCTTTAGTCCAACCCACCAATATTTCTGTTTAAGATCCAAATACATCTTAGTACTACCAGGATAAATAGAATAAGCTGACTCATGAGCTTCGCGAAGAATTGCCTGTCTAACAGTTTGATCCTCAGGTACACACAGCCTCTTTCCAAACCACAAAATTCCATTATCATCCATTCGAAAGCCTGGTGACTTACCAATCACTATATCTTTCGCTATCTTCTTTAGTTTCTCATCCTTCAACTGACCCTTGTAGATTTCTTGCTCTAAAGTAGGCTCTATCACTAATTCCATTGTATTAGTAACAATTTCCAAATTCAAATATTCAAATTCAGCACATAACTCACTAGTAATAGACAACGTCCGTATCTCATTGGCATAACTTTTCCTACTAAGAGCATCAGCTACTACATTAGCCTTACCAGGATGATAGTGTATCTCAATATCATAATCCTTAATCAACTCTAACCATCTGCGTTGCCTCAAATTCAGATCTGACTGAGTGAAAATATACTTCAAACTCTTATGATCAGTGTATATATCACTCTTATGTCCAATCAAATAATGTCTCCAAATCTTTAAAGCATGAACTACAGCTGCTAACTCCAAATCATGTGTAGGATAATTCAACTCATGCTTTCTCAACTGCCTAGATGCATAAGCCACAACTCTGCCTTCTTGCATAAGAACACATCCCAAACCTTGACGAGAAGCATCACAATAAATAGAAAACTTCTTACTCAAATCTGGCAAAACCAAAACAGGCGCTGTAGTCAACCTCTTCTTCAATTCCTCAAAACTAGCTTGACATTTATCTGACCACACAAACTTGGCATTCTTCTCTAACAGAGATGTCATAGGTTTAGCAAGTTTAGAAAACCCTTCAATGAACCGTCTGTAATATCCAGCTAATCCCAAGAAACTACGAATCTCGCTAACATCAATAGGTGGTTTCCAATCTAATACATCCTTTACTTTACCTGGATCCACTGATATCCCTCCATTAGAAACAATATGACCAAGGAAAGAAACTTCCTTCAACCAAAACTCACATTTACTTCGCTTCGCATACAGTTTATGCTCTCTAAGTTTCTGCAATACCAACCTCAAATGTTCAGCATGCTCTTCCTCCGTCTTGGAAAATACCAGTATATCATCAATAAACACTACCACAAACTTATCCAAATATTCCATAAACACCTTATTTATCATGTACATAAAGTATGCAGGTGCATTGGTCAATCCAAATGACATAACAGTATACTCATACAATCCATACCTTGTAGTAAAAGCTGTCTTTGGAATATCAGAAGCACGAATCTTCAACTGATGATAACCAGAACGTAAATCAATCTTAGAGAACACACAAGCACCTCTCAACTGATCAAACAAGTCATCAATCCTGGGCAAAGGGTACTTATTCTTGATAGTTACCTCATTTAGTGACCGGTAATCAACACACATCCTCTGACCGCCATCTTTCTTATCAACAAAAATAACTGGTGCTCCCCAAGGTGATGAACTAGGTCGAATAAAACATTTATCTTGTAATTCTTTAATTTGTTTCTTAAGTTCTTCTAATTCATCTACTCCCATCCTATATGGTCGTTTGGCTATAGGTGCAGTTCCAGGAAGTAATTCAATAAGAAATTCAATGTCTCTGTCGGGTGGCATACCTGGCAATTCATCAGGGAAAACATCCGGAAATTCCTCAATCACTGAATTCTCCTTAATAGTATCTTCAAGCTGATTCACCACAGCGGTTGGTTGCTTCTGCATTGCTACATCCACATTGATTTTATCTCCATTAGGTGCAGTCACAACTACCACTTTCTGCTGACACTGAATCTCTTCCTGATTTTGCTTCATCCAGTCCATACCCAATATCACATCAATACTAGATGTCCTCAACACTATAGGAGTTATCTTAAACTCTACCCTCCTTAATACCATACTAATTGGAAGACAACGATTACTGGTTTGCATGGTACCTCCAGGTGAATTTACTAAGAGAGGTTCTTTCATCGCTAGCATGGGTATACTATGCATTTTAACAAAAATGTTGGATATGAATGTATGAGATGCTCCAGAGTCAAAAAGAACAGTTGCAGGAGTGGAATGTACATTGAACGTACCAATCATGACTTCTGGTGCATCATGAGCTGTATCAGAAGACACGTGATTCACCCTTCCAGTACCAGATTGCCTCTGGTTGCTCTTCTGGCTCTGAGGAGTCTGCTGGTTCTGCTTCTCAGGACAATGGTAAGACATATGCCCCTCTTTACCACAGACAAAGCATCTAGTAGGCGTGCTGGGAGCACTATTCTTCATGGGGGTAACATTGGAATTTCCAGTGCGAGGAGTCTGTTGCCCAGTCTGCTGATACTGTTGACGCTGTGGATATGATGAACGCTGTTGTGACTGATTACTTTGCCAATTCTGGGACCACCTCTGATTCGGATTACGATTCCACTGGCTAACTGGTCCCTGAAACTTCTGATGGAAACCATGCTGAGAATTAGTGCGCTGACGGTTGTTGCTTCCTGAGCTTTGTACCTTCATCTTCCTCTTCCTGTCCATCTCTCTGCGCTCATTATCAAGCACAATAGCTTTATTTACCAGCTCTTGAAAACTAGCATAGTTGTTCCCCTTCAACTGCAAGCGAAGATCATAATAAATTCCCTTCAATAAAAGACGCTGCCTGTCTGCATCTTCCCTCACTTCATTAAGAGCATAGCGAGCCAACTGGGTGAACCTGTCATGATATTCACAAACGCTCATCTGTCCCATCCTAAGGTTTCTGAATTCTTCCTGCTTCAGCTCAATTATACCTTCAGGAATATGACGAGCTCGAAAATCTCTAACAAACTCATTCCAAGTGATAGGAGGAGCAGTGTCAGGGCGTGCAGCTTGATACGACTCCCACCAAGTCTGAGCTGTCCCCTGTAACTGACCAGATGCATATAACACCTTCTCCATATCATTGCATTGGGCTATATTCAGCTGTTTCTCCACTGCCCTCACCCAATCATCTGCCTCTAAAGGATCAGCAACATGAGAAAACACTGGAGGGCGTCCCTTCAAAAATTCCCTACGCTTATCCCTCACTTGCACAGGCGGTGGTCCTCCTGCAGGGGGATTGTTCTGCATGTGCTGCATAAACATCTGCATCATCTGGTTCTGAGTTTGCATGAGTTCCTCCATAGTAATGGGTGGGTTAACACCTCCACGACCTCTGCCACGTTCTCTGCCTGACATCTGTTTCCAAAAACACAGAAGATGAAATTCAGTACAATCCGAGATGATGTATTCAATAGATAAGCAAAATCTGATTTTTCTGGGCGAACTCCAATTTCAGCAACTCAGTAAAACTGTCATATCTCGAGCTACAGACGTCCAATTCAGATGATCTTTACGTGGTTGGAAAGCTTACAAAATTATCTACAACTTTTATTCACAACACTTTTTCTGATTCTATCAATAAATTGGCCAAAAACTGAACTTAACCGAAACTGTTTCAGAATTCCAGACTGTGCAGTAACTCCAACTTGGAACAGGTATATCTCTTAGCTCATAATAGATATTAAAGTGATTCTTCTGGGGTTGGAAAGATACAGAAGTCTAATTATTCCCAATAAAATTTCTTAAATTTCTCATGAACGGATTTTAAGTTATTTCTAAAACATCCCAGACTGATCCAAAAATCAGCAAAGTACAGAACTAAGTTAACCTCATATTCAACTAATATATTTTGATCAAACTTAATATTCTTAACCATGGAACTTGTAGGCATGTCTACAAAACTCCAGCACACATTACAAAGATCCAAATCACACATTATCATAATAACAATCCATCAATCACACAATTGTTCACACCACAAACTGACTCTTAAAACAATCCAAACTTAAAATTAACTCGCAACTACTATCGTTCCTATTACATAGGGATTTTTCCTATTTCCTAATTAAGCTTCTCATAAATCTTGGGATGACCTAACTCCGCCCTTAATTGGTCAATCTCCTTATAAGCTTGCTCCTTAAGTTCTTTTTCCTTCAGCAACTCATCCTTCAAATCCACCTCATGGAGAGCCAATTCACGAGCTAATCCCACCGTAGCTTGTAAAGTCAAGGAGGAATCATCTGCAAGCGGCACGGTCCAAATACCCTTGTCATGTAAGAAACAAGGAAAATGCCGGAGTATACCCTTTAACGTCTTGTCCGAGCGTAGACCATGGTAGTAAACAAATGCATTGAAAGCGACATCCTCCATGCTTGTTTCCACGGTTGCCCGGCTCACTCTAGTAATGAACTTTGACTCCATCTTAGACTCCTTAGTGGTAGGATCCCTTTTCTTAACCCATAACTCCGTTTCCCAATAGGAATCCATCCATGGATGACTATACTCTGCACTGCGATACTCCAACGTAGCTTCCCAGTCGTAGTAGTAGTTGTCCAAGGTTCTTGTCAACATGTCATGGAAGAAAGCATCAGCTTTAGGAACCATGATATGAAACTTCGTAGTCCACCCCATAACTACATTCTCTATTGGTGTATCACCAACTCTTGATTCAGCATCAGATAGCTCTTTATCACCATCTTCATACGGCTCCTGAGGTTTAAAACGGGCAACGTACTGTGCAGCTGACAGACGGGGATAAGGAGACATCTACAAGATTTAGACATAGATTAGATAGAATCAATGTATTTTCGCAATAGAATAAAGTAGAGGAAGCATAAAACTTTAGTAATTAACAAGGTGAAAAGAGGAAGCATGAATTAAGTGAAGTATGGATGCTATTAACGACCATTCTAACTAGGCTCGTGTCCTACAGTCAACACGGCTCTGATACCAATCTGTCACACCCATTTTTAAGGACAAAAATAGGATGCATAAAAGACTCATGTGCGCCCCAGGAAACAGTCACACACATAAGTTGACAAATTACAAAGTATCATCACAGTGCTTATTACATAACGAATAAATATTTAAGACATAGTCTTGAACGATAGGTAATAATAACTAATAGTAATTCTTCAGCGGAAACTCCACACAGGGACACGGTTGACTGGTTGACACCAAGACTAGTACTCATTCCGATAATCTTCCCCTATATCTTCATCTGTTATGGTGGAAATAGCAAGGGTGAGTCCATGTCAAACTCAACAAATATAACACAGGGTTCATGAGGCTCAAAAAGGCTAGACATTGTTTAACTGCGTTTAGCTTTTAATCATATATTAGCAATTGAGTAGCATCAAGATAAACCACTTCCCATTAAAGAACCAATGATCAATTGTAATAAGGATAATGAATAGCATTAACATGAGCAAATAATAATCAACAATAATTAAGCATGATATAACCGTATGATCAACTATTCCATAAGAATCCCCAAGGCCGCTCGTATCCGTGAGCACGGCTAGTATACCAGTTTTTAACTCTGCGCAGAGGTGTACACTTTCACTGTGAGTCATGATTTCCAAATGAGTGGGGAGATCAAGCCCAAACACCCGAGAACCATATAAAGCCACTCAAAAGTTCGTCTAACAAGTTAGGGCCATTAGATTCACTCGACAGGCAGATGTAGAATCCCCCTTCCCTGTGGCACAACAACCGCAGCCTATACACACTAGGCCAGGGGCTCGCACTACACCCAACGTGGCAAGCCATTCTTACGCCATTTAAGGTAACCTCTAACAAGCTAGAAAAGGTCTCTTGAACAACTAAAGCCAGAGCCATATAGCCCTCACAGCTGTACTGTATATCCCGGTTATCACTTACAGATAAGTCCTTATGGAGAGAAACCAGAGCATCAAAATAATACACATGCTCTAGCCCCCTTTTAACAGTAATAAAATCATCTTAATAGTTGATTGCTTAATCCATTAATCAAATTACAAGATCATTGTTCTTAGTTTAAGCACTAGCAGTAGCTACCCATATGCATTCCCAAGGTTGACAAGGAATCAAGATAACAATCACTAAGTTATAATCTCTAAGGTTGTCAAGGTAAGCACATGCATATGTATGACAATTCAATGTATAGGTAACAAGGATAGTCCTGTGTTATACTTGCCTTAATCAAAATTCTCCGGGTGATACTGCTGACTTGGCTCAAAGTAATACTCCGAATCGTCCAGATACTGCTCACCTTCTATACTCGATCATCAATCAACAACACACATGCATCCAATCAAACAAACACGAAGCAAACAAAGAGATACAATTAGAACAGTACACCAACAGTAGTAAAACAGTAATAAAGGTTTATAAAACTCTTCTACACGTTTCTACGATCACACAGACGCAAAGATCACCAAATTCAGAGTTAAAACGTGAAAGTTATGAATTTTCTAAGATTTCCTATAGATAAATAAATACTCAATTATAAACTCGAAAAATAAATTATCAAAACCAACTGTACAACTACACTAACATGTAGATCTCGCAAATACGAACCTAACGCAACTTGAACGGATCAAATCGGAGTTAAAACAAAGATTTTATGACCAAAACAATTCTAGTGGCAAAACTGTAATTTCCTGAAAAACGTATTTTTGAATAAACCGGTAGAAAATACGCTTTCAAAACACGAAAACGCATTTTCAGTAGTACGCTATGGATGGCGGGTTGATTACTAAAAAGCTAAAGGTCTCTTTAGAAAATTTGCCATGTGAAAAGGTATGTTCTAATCCTGATCGTTGATACATGAACGGAGGGCTCACATTGTTCCAAAGCAAAAGAAAGAGGAGAACCGGCCGGCTACAGTACCTCCGGCCGGTGGCCACCATGGACGCCGCCATGGACTCGTCGGAAAGCTTCGGACCCACCTCATCCGACCATGGTTCACCACGCATCCGACCCCAATCGGAAGAGGAGATCACCGCGAACCCATCTATGCGATCTAGGGAAGCTACTACGGCTTGAGAACGAGACGCGGCTCGGGAAGAACGGCGGCGCCATTGCCGGCTCGCGGAAAGCTTCAATCTCGCAGTTCAAAGCACCAAAATTCAAAAGAAAAGCATGGGGAGGGAGAGGAGAAGATGACAAACTCACCCAAGCGAAGAAAGAAGGCGCAAAACCACTCGTAAGTGACGGCGGTGTGCGACCGAACTCGCCTAGGGTTCCAAGCTCGCAAGGCTCGATTTCACGGGGCTAAACTCGGCTTTTAGATGGAAAAAGGGGTAAGAGGGTCATGGCTTCTCTCTTATAGCACCAAAATCTTGTATTCGGGTAGGAAATCCCGATTTATGTGGTGGAGATACGGTGGTGGCAGTGTTCGTGTCTGACTCGGCCATAGCGCGAGGAAGAAGAGAAGCACTGACAGGCAGGCCTGGTTCGTCAGCGTCACCAGAGAGGAATAGGAGCACGTGGTCTCGTCTGGGCTGGCCCACACGCGCGCGGGGAAGAGCAGCTCGGCCCAACAGCGGGGAAAACGGCCACAGACCGGCCGAGCAGGCCTCCAGGCCACCTTAGCACAGGTATGCCCCTCTCTTTTTCTTTTTTTTTATTTATTGATTTCCAAAACCATTTAAAGAGATTTGAAATTCCAAATCAAACAAAATAAAAACCACACCACTCAATAAAATAAATGCAACAGCATGAATGCATCATCAAGTATTTCATCTAAAATTTTAAATCTTAATTCCCCATTAATTATTATCTAAATTATTTAAACCCATACCAAAACCCTTCCAACTCTAATTTTTTTCTTTTAATTCTAAATTTTAAAATTTTTGGGTGTTACAATAAGATACACGAGACAACATCTAAATCTATATGTAAACATGTCAATTGATCATGTTCTTCTACGTATCTGTACTGATGGTGTAGGTTTCTAAACATGAAAATACTTGAATTCATTGTGTTACATATATATACTCCTACATTGTTACATGAATTCATTATATATCACTAGTCATTTTCTGGCAGGCAATAAGATCTGTACCAATCTATGTACTTGTATAGTTACACACATAATAGCTGGAGGCTGATTGGGTGGCCTGAAAGAAGGGGAAGACAGCATCACCATTAAGGCATTAACTAAGCACATGCATGCACCACCCCACATCATGTACCTCTTCCTGCCTTTATCCATCCTCTTCCCATATGCCCTTCTCATGAACACAGGCACAATTCGAGCATGATACCACATAATCTCGGCCTTCTACACCGGCTACAGTACACTTGGACGGCTGCATGAACCCTATGCCCATCCTTTACACTTGTATTTTCATTATTGTATAATGTGACGATACATACGAGGTACCTCCAGATTCATGAATCAGAATATATTGGACCTCCAATACCGTGTTACGGAAGGAAGAGACTAGGCACATGCAGGACCATGACGGCAATAAAGCGAGTAGATAGGGAGGACCAACACATAGTACCAATGTGAGACATGATGGATAGAGTGAACATAGATTGGCAGTTACCAGTTATCCAAACTGTTTGTATCAAATCAAAATGACCAAAAGCTAGATTGTACTGAAATGCTAGCACAAGATAAATAAAAGCCCTGGAGCTTCACCTCCTCAGGGTAAGGACCAAACTGCTCAAAACTGTCTTCTGAGGAGATGTTAGGTCAGGAACCTAAATGCACACCTCATACAAATGACCAGATTATCCATCAAGACTAAGAAGGTCACGTCTCTAGAGCTTACATGTTACAACATTGAATACGCAACATGTGCAGTGCAGGTATTGAGCATGGCAAGTGTGTCAGGTGTTGGGCAGTAGTGGATCGGACGAAGTGCAATAGTTTTAGTTGGTTGGCAGTTTACCGGCTTACAGTTGTGTTGCCGCCAATTCAGATCACACACTAGTAGGTCTCAGGGGGAAGAACACTCGGCGGGATGTCCTAAGATCAGCAAGGCCACATAGAACACCGACATATCTCATCGAGAGATGTTCTGTACAACACGAGGATTGAAAAAAGCTTGAGGTATAACGAAGATAAAAAGTATAAGCTAGATTGATTTTGATGTTGGATCTATCAATTGGCCCTCACCCTTTATAATTATATAGAACGGTTAGTCTGTCCTTTACATACACAAATTCCAAGTCAAATAGCAACGTTTTCGGTTTTTTGCATACCTACATACACAATTACGTCGGTCTTTGTTCCACGGCCGATGTATCCCAAAGGAACAGGTCACTGGTCGTTTTCTAGCAAACGAAGTTGCATCCAAGATCAATGCATGTTGCATGTACTACGTCAACAACCTTGGAGCACTACGTCAACAACTTTGGACTTGTCTTGGTGTTTCCTTCCGTGCAACGTTGCCGAAGTAAAGTATCCTTTTCTTTGCTTCTATGTATATATATCCTGATGCCTTCCGTATTGCACGTGTACTTCATACAAGAGCTTAACAAACTACGGACTCCCATCTGATGCTCCTCTGTGCTCCTTTTGTTTTCTTTTCATCGCACATGATCCTCGACAGGCTCAACTAATCACCATGCATAAATCTTTCGTCTTCAATAAAGATTGTACTAGACCAATCCGTAAGTCAAATTTAGGTGCCAACAAGTTGCTGCAGAAGGGTCCCAGGTGCCAGGATAAATCTGTACCAGATAAATTCAGCACATGCTTTGTAACTTGTAGGTTTCACAGAACATGCTTGGTAACTCATACGTATCTCAATAACATGGCTGAATGAACAGTTTTATGTTCCAATGAATTACTACACACCTCCACTAAATTCAGAAATTAGTACAAGTTATGTTCTTGTTTTAAGTTTTAACATACACAAGTTACTCTCCTGCTCAATATCCACATCTTTTTTGTTATACATTCTTATAAGCCAATAACACTCTCCTCTCACTCAAATGGCTCACAATACAAATTCTTCAAAGAAAATTTTCAACAGATGTCCAGCAAAACAGAGACACTAGGGGCATTAGTAGAACTCTGATGTCACCTGAGGCAACTTTTCTATGTCAGAACCCAAAACTAGTGACTTACATATCTATCTGCTCAACTACCAGATTTTCAACCATTTATTTTATCGAGAGAGAAAAAATGAATCAAAAGTAAAATAGTATGAACTACCATGACCGGTGGGCAGACTCCAAGTCTCAACCGGTCACATGACATGACTCCAGTTGGGTCCATCTTATACTCTACACACACAAGATATTTTACACTGCTTCCACATTAAACCTGAGAAGAGGACCCTACAGGTTTTATGACCATTATTATATGTTATGTCCTTCATAGACAATGGCAAGACGGAAAATTCCTTACATGTTGAAGCACAATTTTATAAGGCATTTCCTATATAAAGGCAGCCATGCACCGCAGAATCATACACAACAAAGCCCCAAAACCTGATCATCAGAGAAAAGGAAAAGCAAGGTGAGCGTGGGAGAAAAGGGAGATAGCCCATAGAACATGGCTCTTATAGCCGATGAACTCAAGGCCAAGGCTGAGGTCTACTACGGCGACGAGATCTGCCAAATGTGTACCCAGCTCTTGCTCAGGGAAGCAGGCCTCCCCAATGGTCTGCTTCCATTGAAGGACCTAATCGAGTGCGGTTATGTCCAGGAAACTGGATATGTGTGGCTCAAGCAAAGCAAGAGGGTTGACCACACCTTCCAGAGTCTAGGAAGGCTGGTCTCTTATGGCACAGAGATCACCGGCTATGCCGAGAAGGGCAGGATCAAGAAGGTAAAAGGGATAAAGACCAGGGAGCTCATGGTGTGGGTCCCAGTGGAGGAGATTGCTCTTGATGATCCAGCAACTGGAAAGCTTATCTGCAAGAGCATTACTGGGATTACCAAAACCTTCCCTGCATCAGCTTTCCATGTCCCAGAGAAGGAGAATGTGAAGATGAACTGTGCTGCACCAAAACCAGTGGTCCTCATGGAGAGAGCTCCACGAGTTGTTAAGAACAACTGATCCTTCTGCATCCACTGGTATTTGGATTTAACGGTCATCATCAGCCCTTAATCCTACATATTTGAATAATGATTGAACTAGTGCTTTATTGTCCGTTTATGTACTTTGAAAGTGATAACCCAAAGTTCTTCCTATATACTGCAGTTGTATGATTGCCCTGGAATCTATTGTCCTGTAAGGCAACCAGCCAACTTCCTTTCATGTACTATGTAGCTCTATATTACTAATATGAAGCATGCTGTGGACTTCTATGAGATGTTTCCTTTTTTTCTCTTCGCAGAGAAAATACCACCGCAGATACCTTTTTCATGTACTATATGGATAAAATAACACCTTTGGATGTATAGCTCTATATTACTAATATTGTTTCAGAGAAAATACCACTACATGATGCTTTCTTGTCATATTTTTCATCTTATTTCAGACAACACAATACTATGAGGTGTTATGTATTTTTTATTTTCCATCTTTACTTCACAAAAAAAAGACATGAAAAGGCATGTGAATAAGAAGGAATAAAAAGTCTAATAATCTATAAAAGGGGAAACAATATTTGCATGACTTGTAATTATGTTCTATAAATGGTCTTTGCAACCATTTGTTGTTGTTTGCAATAATAGACTTTAGCAGGTGCACAAGTGGAAGATGAAAGTTTTACCCACAAAATTAAAATACGAGACAGTCAAGGTTAGCTATACAAACCATCACGTAAGGTGGTAGGGACCATTTTCCTGTTTATAGAATCAGGATCCTAGGACGTTTTCCTGTTTATAGAATCAAGATCCTAGGACTGTATCATCAGACCATGGGATGATCAACAAAATCATGATTATTCAAAGTACAATTCGTTGGCCTCTATATTATGAGGTTTTCCCACTACTAGTGTCATTTTTGGATACATGCAAGTTTGCCTTCGGAAGTACTTTTATAATAATAATGACTTACTATGATTTAAAGATATACTAAATATAAATGCTGCATTTTGGAGCCCATGCTGATGCCCAAAAACCAAATGATATGCTTTTATGAATTGAGGGAGCGAGATCAAACTAGGGTTAGAATCAAAGTGGTCCAATAGACAGTAGGGCTGTGAGACCATACCACAAAAATCAAGACCGAACAACCTTGATGACAAGGAAACTCAATATATGTTATTGCTAAGACTTGCTATAAGATTGTTTAGCACCAAAGAGATCAATGATTAACATGTCCAATAGTTCAGCTTCAAAAGGATGTACTAAGGAACATGTCTACGTTCCCGTGGAGAGACTAAGGAACATGTGAAATTACAAATAGACCCCTGTCTGTGATGAACCACCCTGCACCAGATTCTGGCCTGTTCGTGTCGAAGCCAACCAGCACCAAGCTTGGCCCTACAGACTTAGCCACCACGGGCGGCGCGCGGCGTGGGCGAGCTCGTCCCTGTCCGACACAAGCTTGTGCAGCAGCCTTTGAGCGGCGCGGTGTGTTGGGGCCTTGGGGGAGGTGGAGCCTGAGGAGGGTCACAGGGGGGAGAAGACCAGAGGATTTCTGGATAGGAACTAGCCCGAAGGAATCTTTACTATAGTTTTTCCAAAAAAAAATTACTATGGATCCCACTGAAATTGCATCCTGTTACACGGACGGAGGGGGTAGTTACAGCAGAGTGCATTACCAGTCCTGTCAGTGGGTATCAGGATATGCACATACCACAAATTTAGTTGTCCCGTACTATGTAATGTAGCATACATACAGAAGTTAGTGGACAGGTTCCTTCATAGAAGACATACACGGCCTTTAGAGAAGTTCCCAAAAGTCAGGTAAGGACCAGAACTGTTACAATAAGATATGGCGGTACTAAATTTTGAGGACGGGAGAAGCACTTGAAATCATGAGCTTGTGGAGGATAGATCTGCATTAATCGCACCGAATACTTAAAATTGGCCAACACAGTTAGGCATATCCGCTTTGTGCATCACAGTACTATGAAACGGACCATCTCCCGTCCTACACCCACCCCGTCAAGGATGAATTCAATTACAGAACCAAATAGCCCCTGCATGGCTACATGCGTCAACTTCACTTAATGAGAATAATTGGATATCAATGTACCTTCTGCTAACAAGTTTTTATCTCAATTTTTATGGAGAAACCTTCACGCAAAAGTTAAATCATTTGTATGCCACTCACCTCATAGTGGCATTGGTAAATATTCTAACTGTGACCAAGCCACAGTTTACTTTATGACAAAATTTCATTTCTTTATGGAGACTATGGCCAATGATATATAATAGATAATAAAAATTACAAATGTGGGAAGATAACTCATGACTGATGCATGGTGGATATACTTATACAGGGGATAACTTGGAAAAATAGTGTCAGAGTTAGTTTGAAACTCCTGTAATGATGGTAGGTCTGATCATGTGATGGATGCAGGGATTTAGACCAGAAATAGCAGCCATTAACTCACATGACTTGAATGTGTATATTCACAAAGACGATGATAAATCACAGAGGATTAGACAACAGTGTCTTTGTTGCCCACATGGTCAGTCAGGCATTTCCCCATAAGCATCTTCAATGAATAAATGCAAGACATAGGTTTGAGCTAGCAGAAGTAGATATTTTGGATTGGTAAAACAAAATTTAGTAGGATATGGATCCACATGATGCTAAAACAGCCAAATATTCAGTCAAATGAAGAATTTAATACGCAAATAATTCTAGAGGTACCAATAAAATAAAAGAAAGGTATATATAAGATACTTACTGCCATGATAAATAGTTCACATTGCAATTTATCCACAAAAAAGAGAAACTTCTGCTTCACGGAACTTTTTATTTACTTTATCTAGAGGACAAATCATGCTACTTACCTACAGAAACAAGAGCAAGCAATTTTAGATAGATGATATATGGTGCAAGGGAAAAATCAGATTCTGAAATTCTCTTGACTCACCAACTAGAGTAAAAACCATCAGGAGGAAATAGCATAAGAAATATACTCATCCTCAATGTAATGAATCTTCTTCTTGTGCAAAATTGGTGAAATAATGGATCTTATAAAGCAACTGAAAGGATCCTGCAAGCCTTCCATTTCATAATGACCAAATCGCCAATCCCGCAATATGAATGATCTCTGGATAAGCCGATCTAAACCCCCTGAAGAACAAAAGGCTTAATTTTCTTAGGTGGGGACAGCAACCACAGTTTATACCAACTAAAATTTCTATTTCAGCTAGTTTTTTTCTCTATATATGCCCTTTGGTAATTACTCAACTGAAGGAGTTGTCGTATGAAATCAATATAAGAAAAACTAACATGGAGCGTCACTCGCGACTCCAACAAGCCCGAAGGCAGTAGCCATTGGCATATTTTACAATCTGTCAATTGTTGTTGTTTATCCTACTTATCAAGTTGTTTTAAGAGAACAAGCCATTACCCTTGAATAATGTCAATTTAATAATATAACAGAATGTTTCGGGAAGAATCACCACATACCTGCATACATCCGACCATGTTTATCTACTGCCCTGAAAAACGGGTGTGTTTTCTTCTGAAATGCTGCTTGTTGCAGCTCCCTCCAAGCACCCAGCCTGTCCTGTCTTGTAATTTTCCCAGTTGTAACAACCTAAAGTTCAAGTGCATTTTATTAATATCATCAGAGAAACACCAAATGCTAATATGAAAAAAAAGGAGTGAGAAATTAAGTTATCACAAGTCTGCACAATTTTATGCAAAACAAGGGACCCAAGAAACAAGATGCACAAACATTACAAATTTGTTTTATACTTTTGCGGACAATGTGTACACAGGATACTGTATAATAATTTGCTGAGATCAGAGATCACCTTGGAGAATAAATAGTATGAAGGCCTAGGTTTCCGTGCTAGGTTGTTAGTGTTGGAGTTGTTCCAAATTCACTGCAAGATATAGGCCGGGCTTCTGACGGAGCGAAGCGGAGGCCCGTAAAAGCCGAAGGCTGGGCCGGAGCGTAGCGGAGTCTGAAGCCGGCCCATCAGATATACCCTTGCTAGGGTTTCTTGGAGACTAGATTCTCTTGTAAGCCGCCACAGGCGTGTAACCCAAAACTCTTGAGATAGTGAGATTGTTGCTGGCTGGTGCCCGTGGTTTTTCCCCTTCGCATTGGAGGGGTTTTCCACGTTAAATCGTGTGTCTCCGCTGTGATTGATCTTGTTTTACTTCATATTCCATACGTCGTTCATAACAAGTGGTACCGGAGCTTCGGTTGCTGTAGGGTTCATGACGACGTCGATGAAGTTCGATCTTCCGCTGCTGAACTACGACACGCGGTTCTCGCTATGGCAAGTCAAGATGAGGGGAATTCTGGCGCAGACTCATGACTACGATGAGGCGCTGGATAAATTCGGCAAGAGTAAAGCCAATTGGACTCCTGAGGAGATCCGCAAGGATCAGAAGGCTCTCGCCCTAATTCAGTTACATCTTCATAATGATATTTTGCAGGAGTGTTTGAAAGAGAAAACTGCTGCAGAACTATGGCTGAAACTGGAATCGATCTGTATGTGTAAGGATCTAACCAGTAAGATGCAGATAAAGATGAAGTTGTTCACTCTGAAGATGAAGGAGGAGGATTCGGTGATGACCCATATCGCTGAATTCAAGAAGATCGTGGCCGACCTAGTGTCGATGGAGGTGAAGTATGATGATGAGGACTTAGGTCTTCTACTGTTATGTTCTTTGCCAAATTCGTATGCAAATTTTCGTGACACCATACTTTTGAGCCGTGATGAACTAACCCTAAAGGAAGTTTATGAGGCTCTCCAGTCTAAGGAAAAGATGAAAGTTATGGTGCAGCATGACGGAACGTCGTCCTCAAAGGGCGAAGCTTTGCATGTGAGAGGCAGAACTGATAACAGATCCTCATATGATAGCAATGATGGTAGAAAGAACTACGAGAGGAGAGGCCGTTCAAAGTCCAAGCCGCATGGTAATAAAAAGTTCTGTGTTTATTGCAAGCTGACAAATCATAATGTTGAGGATTGCAGAAAAGTACAGAATAAGGAGAAGAGAAAAAACAAGTCGGCTGGTAAGGTCTCTGTTGCTGCTGCTGCGTCTGATGATGATTCTGGAGATTGTCTGATAGTGCTTGCTGGTTGTGTTGCTGGTCATGATGAATGGATTCTAGATTCCGCATGTTCATTTCATATTTGCACTAACAGAAATTGGTTTAGTTCATATAAGTCTGTGCAGAAAGGGGATGTTGTGCGGATGGGAGATGATAACCCATGTGATGTCGTGGGGATTGGATCAGTTCAGATCAAGACTGATGATGGCATGACACGCACGCTGAAAAACGTCAGGTATATACCAGGGATGTCCAGGAATCTTATCTCATTGAGCACGCTTGATGCAGAAGGTTACAAATATTCCGGTTCAGATGGTATTCTGAAGGTATCAAAAGGTTCTCTTGTCTGTTTGAAAGGTGATCTTAATTCTGCAAAGTTATATGTCCTTAGAGGGTGTACTTTACATGGTTCTGATTCCACTGCTGCTGCTGTTACTAATGATGAACCTAGTAAAACTAACCTTTGGCACATGCGTTTGGGACATATGAGTCACCATGGTATGGCAGATTTGATCAAGAGAAACCTACTTAAAGGCTGCACTTCTAGTAAGATCAAGTTTTGTGAGCATTGCATTTTCGGCAAGCATAAGAGGGTACAGTTCAACACTTCTATTCACACCACCAAAGGTACTCTTGATTATGTTCATGCTGATTTATGGGGTCCTTCTAAGAAGCCCTCACTAGGTGGTGCTCGTTACATGCTTACAATTATTGATGATTACTCTAGAAGGGTTTGGCCTTATTTTCTAAAACAGAAAGATGATACTTTTGCTGCTTTTAAGAACTGGAAAGTAATGATAGAAAGACAAACTGAAAGGAAGGTAAAATTGCTTCGTACTGATAATGGTGGAGAATTTTGTTCGTATGCCTTTAATGATTATTGCAGACAGGAAGGCATTGTTAGGCATCACACCATACCCCATACTCCACAACAGAATGGTGTGGCAGAACGGATGAACAGAACCATTATCTCCAAGGCCCGTTGCATGTTGTCTCATGCAAGGATGAGCAAGCGTTTTTGGGCTGAAGCTGCTAATACTGCCTGTTACTTAATAAACAGGTCACCTTCTATTCCACTAAATAAGAAAACTCCTATTGAGGTATGGTCTGGTACACCTGCTGATTATTCACAGTTAAAAGTTTTTGGATGCACTGCTTATGCTCATGTTGACAATGGAAAATTAGAGCCTAGAGCTGTTAAGTGTCTTTTCCTTGGTTATGGTTCGAGAATCAAAGGCTATAAATTGTGGAATCCTGAAACAGGGAAGACTTTTATGAGCAGGAGTGTTGTATTCAATGAATCTGTGATGTTTACTGATAGTTTGCCCTCAGATCATGTTCCAGAAAAAGAGCTGCAGAGTATGCGCTTACAGGTGGAGCATGTTGATGATGATATAGGTGTGCAGGTGGAGCCTGCTGATGAGCAGGATGACCATAATAATGATGTTGCTGATGATGATGCTCATGATGATGTTCAGCAAACTCCTCCTAGTTTGCAGCTACAGGAGGAATTACCTATTGCTCAACGCAAGTCAACAAGGATAGTTGTACCTCCTAAACGTCTTATCGAAGAATGTAATTTGTCTTACTATGCTTTGAGTTGTGCTGAACAGGTGGAGAATGTTCATGAGCCAGCAACCTATAAAGAAGCTGTTCGTTGTGCTGATAGTGAGAATTGGATTTCTGCTATGCATGAGGAGATGCAGTCTCTTGAGAAGAACAGTACATGGGAGGTTGTTCCTTTGCCTAAGAAAAAAAAGACCATAAACTGCAAGTGGATCTTCAAGAGAAAGGAGGGTTTATCTCCAAGCGAGCCTCCAAAGTATAAGGCAAGGTTAGTTGCAAAAGGCTATAGTCAAATTCCGGGTGTTGACTATAATGATGTGTTCTCTCCAGTGGTAAAACACAGTTCAATTCGTACTTTCTTGAGTATTGTTGCTTCACATGATCTTGAGCTTGAGCAGTTAGATGTGAAGACTGCGTTTTTGCATGGAGAGCTAGAGGAGGACATATACATGGACCAACCGGAAGGGTTCATAGTGCCTGGCAAGGAAAAATATGTGTGCAAGTTGAAGCGCTCCTTGTATGGTTTGAAACAGTCCCCTCGTCAGTGGAACAAGAGGTTTGATTCATTTATGTTGTCACACAGTTTTGAAAGATCTAGATATGATAGCTGTGTTTACATCAAGCATGTTAATGGATCACTTATATATTTGCTGTTATATGTTGATGATAAGCTGATTGCTGTCAAGAGCAAGATTGAAATCACTAAGTTAAAGAAGTTGTTAAGTAGTGAGTTTGATATGAAAGATCTTGGTAGTGCTAAGAAAATTCTTGGTATGGAAATTAGTAGAGACAGAAAATCTAGTTTGCTATTTCTTAGTCAACAAAATTATATCAAGAAAGTTCTTCAGCGTTTCAACATGCAAAATGCTAAGGCTGTTAGTACCCCTATTGCACCTCACTTTAAGTTGTCAGCTGCTCAGTGTCCTAGTACAGATGCAGAGATTGAGTACATGTCAAGGGTTCCTTATTCTAGTGCTGTTGGGTCTTTGATGTATGCCATGGTTTGCTCTCGTCCAGATTTGTCATATGCTATGAGTCTTGTTAGTAGATATATGTCTAATCCTGGCAAAGAACATTGGAGGGCAGTTCAGTGGATTTTCAGGTACCTCAGAGGCACAGCAGATTCCTATTTGAAGTTTGGAAGAACTGATAAGGGTCTCATTGGTTATGTGGATTCTGATTATGCTGCTGATCTGGACAGGAGAAGATCAATTACTGGTTATGTGTTTACTGTTGGCAGTTGTGCTGTGAGTTGGAGGGCTACGTTACAGTCTGTTGT
Source organism: Saccharum hybrid cultivar R570 (assembly GCA_038087645.1). NCBI lineage: Eukaryota > Viridiplantae > Streptophyta > Magnoliopsida > Poales > Poaceae > Saccharum > Saccharum hybrid cultivar. The sequence continues at coordinate 1,134,468 of JAQSUU010000744.1, forward strand.
TGCTTTGTCTACTACTGAAGCAGAATATATGGCTATTTGTGAAGCGTGCAAAGAATTGATATGGTTGAAAGGTTTGTACGCTGAACTCAGTGGATTTGAATCTTGCATAAGTTTGCACTGTGACAGTCAAAGTGCAATTTACCTCACTAAAGATCAGATGTTCCATGAGAGAACTAAGCACATAGATATCAAGTATCATTTTGTGCGAGATGTGATTGAAGAAGGTAAGCTGAAGGTATGCAAGATTAGTACTCATGATAATCCTGCTGATATGATGACAAAGCCTGTTCCTGTTGCTAAGTTTGAGTTATGCTCAAGCTTAGTTGGTTTAATTGAATAGTCCAAGAGACTATTGTTGGCACCAGTGGTTTTCTATCTTTATTGTTCAGGATGATGGGTTAATTTATGATACAAGATGAATTTGTCTCAAGGTGGAGTTTGTTGGAGTTGTTCCAAATTCACTGCAAGATATAGGCCGGGCTTCTGACGGAGCGAAGCGGAGGCCCGTAAAAGCCGAAGGCTGGGCCGGAGCGTAGCGGAGTCTGAAGCCGGCCCATCAGATATACCCTTGCTAGGGTTTCTTGGAGACTAGATTCTCTTGTAAGCCGCCACAGGCGTGTAACCCAAAACTCTTGAGATAGTGAGATTGTTGCTGGCTGGTGCCCGTGGTTTTTCCCCTTCGCATTGGAGGGGTTTTCCACGTTAAATCGTGTGTCTCCGCTGTGATTGATCTTGTTTTACTTCATATTCCATACGTCGTTCATAACAAGTGGTACCGGAGCTTCGGTTGCTGTAGGGTTCATGACGACGTCGATGAAGTTCGATCTTCCGCTGCTGAACTACGACACGCGGTTCTCGCTATGGCAAGTCAAGATGAGGGGAATTCTGGCGCAGACTCATGACTACGATGAGGCGCTGGATAAATTCGGCAAGAGTAAAGCCAATTGGACTCCTGAGGAGATCCGCAAGGATCAGAAGGCTCTCGCCCTAATTTAGTTACATCTTCATAATGATATTTTGCAGGAGTGTTTGAAAGAGAAAACTGCTGCAGAACTATGGCTGAAACTGGAATCGATCTGTATGTGTAAGGATCTAACCAGTAAGATGCAGATGAAGATGAAGTTGTTCACTCTGAAGATGAAGGAGGAGGATTCGGTGATGACCCATATCGCTGAATTCAAGAAGATCGTGGCCGACCTAGTGTCGATGGAGGTGAAGTATGATGATGAGGACTTAGGTCTTCTACTGTTATGTTCTTTGCCAAATTCGTATGCAAATTTTCGTGACACCATACTTTTGAGCCGTGATGAACTAACCCTAAAGGAAGTTTATGAGGCTCTCCAGTCTAAGGAGAAGATGAAAGTTATGGTGCAGCATGACGGAACGTCGTCCTCAAAGGGCGAAGCTTTGCATGTGAGAGGCAGAACTGATAACAGATCCTCATATGATAGCAATGATGGTAGAAAGAACTACGAGAGGAGAGGCCGTTCAAAGTCCAAGCCGCATGGTAATAAAAAGTTCTGTGTTTATTGCAAGCTGACAAATCATAATGTTGAGGATTGCAGAAAAGTACAGAATAAGGAGAAGAGAAAAAACAAGTCGGCTGGTAAGGTCTCTGTTGCTGCTGCTGCGTCTGATGATGATTCTGGAGATTGTCTGATAGTGCTTGCTGGTTGTGTTGCTGGTCATGATGAATGGATTCTAGATTCCGCATGTTCATTTCATATTTGCACTAACAGAAATTGGTTTAGTTCATATAAGTCTGTGCAGAAAGGGGATGTTGTGCGGATGGGAGATGATAACCCATGTGATGTCGTGGGGATTGGATCAGTTCAGATCAAGACTGATGATGGCATGACACGCACGCTGAAAAACGTCAGGTATATACCAGGGATGTCCAGGAATCTTATCTCATTGAGCACGCTTGATGCAGAAGGTTACAAATATTCCGGTTCAGATGGTATTCTGAAGGTATCAAAAGGTTCTCTTGTCTGTTTGAAAGGTGATCTTAATTCTGCAAAGTTATATGTCCTTAGAGGGTGTACTTTACATGGTTCTGATTCCACTGCTGCTGCTGTTACTAATGATGAACCTAGTAAAACTAACCTTTGGCACATGCGTTTGGGACATATGAGTCACCATGGTATGGCAGATTTGATCAAGAGAAACCTACTTAAAGGCTGCACTTCTAGTAAGATCAAGTTTTGTGAGCATTGCATTTTCGGCAAGCATAAGAGGGTACAGTTCAACACTTCTATTCACACCACCAAAGGTACTCTTGATTATGTTCATGCTGATTTATAGGGTCCTTCTAAGAAGCCCTCACTAGGTGGTGCTCGTTACATGCTTACAATTATTGATGATTACTCTAGAAGGGTTTGGCCTTATTTTCTAAAACAGAAAGATGATACTTTTGCTGCTTTTAAGAACTGGAAAGTAATGATAGAAAGACAAACTGAAAGGAAGGTAAAATTGCTTCGTACTGATAATGGTGGAGAATTTTGTTCGTATGCCTTTAATGATTATTGCAGACAGGAAGGCATTGTTAGGCATCACACCATACCCCATACTCCACAACAGAATGGTGTGGCAGAACGGATGAACAGAACCATTATCTCCAAGGCCCGTTGCATGTTGTCTCATGCAAGGATGAGCAAGCGTTTTTGGGCTGAAGCTGCTAATACTGCCTGTTACTTAATAAACAGGTCACCTTCTATTCCACTAAATAAGAAAACTCCTATTGAGGTATGGTCTGGTACACCTGCTGATTATTCACAGTTAAAAGTTTTTGGATGCACTGCTTATGCTCATGTTGACAATGGAAAATTAGAGCCTAGAGCTGTTAAGTGTCTTTTCCTTGGTTATGGTTCGAGAATCAAAGGCTATAAATTGTGGAATCCTGAAACAGGGAAGACTTTTATGAGCAGGAGTGTTGTATTCAATGAATCTGTGATGTTTACTGACAGTTTGCCCTCAGATCATGTTCCAGAAAAAGAGCTGCAGAGTATGCGCTTACAGGTGGAGCATGTTGATGATGATATAGGTGTGCAGGTGGAGCCTGCTGATGAGCAGGATGACCATAATAATGATGTTGCTGATGATGATGCTCATGATGATGTTCAGCAAACTCCTCCTAGTTTGCAGCTACAGGAGGAATTACCTATTGCTCAACGCAAGTCAACAAGGACAGTTGTACCTCCTAAATGTCTTATCGAAGAATGTAATTTGTCTTACTATGCTTTGAGTTGTGCTGAACAGGTGGAGAATGTTCATGAGCCAGCAACCTATAAAGAAGCTGTTCGTTGTGCTGATAGTGAGAATTGGATTTCTGCTATGCATGAGGAGATGCAGTCTCTTGAGAAGAACAGTACATGGGAGGTTGTTCCTTTGCCTAAGAAAAAGAAGACCATAAACTGCAAGTGGATCTTCAAGAGAAAGGAGGGTTTATCTCCAAGCGAGCCTCCAAAGTATAAGGCAAGGTTAGTTGCAAAAGGCTATAGTCAAATTCCGGGTGTTGACTATAATGATGTGTTCTCTCCAGTGGTAAAACACAGTTCAATTCGTACTTTCTTGAGTATTGTTGCTTCACATGATCTTGAGCTTGAGCAGTTAGATGTGAAGACTGCGTTTTTGCATGGAGAGCTAGAGGAGGACATATACATGGACCAACCGGAAGGGTTCATAGTGCCTGGCAAGGAAAAATATGTGTGCAAGTTGAAGCGCTCCTTGTATGGTTTGAAACAGTCCCCTCGTCAGTGGAACAAGAGGTTTGATTCATTTATGTTGTCACACAGTTTTGAAAGATCTAGATATGATAGCTGTGTTTACATCAAGCATGTTAATGGATCACTTATATATTTGCTGTTATATGTTGATGATATGCTGATTGCTGTCAAGAGCAAGATTGAAATCACTAAGTTAAAGAAGTTGTTAAGTAGTAAGTTTGATATGAAAGATCTTGGTAGTGCTAAGAAAATTCTTGGTATGGAAATTAGTAGAGACAGAAAATCTAGTTTGCTATTTCTTAGTCAACAAAATTATATCAAGAAAGTTCTTCAGCGTTTCAACATGCAAAATGCTAAGGCTGTTAGTACCCCTATTGCACCTCACTTTAAGTTGTCAGCTGCTCAGTGTCCTAGTACAGATGCAGAGATTGAGTACATGTCAAGGGTTCCTTATTCTAGTGCTGTTGGGTCTTTGATGTATGCCATGGTTTGCTCTCGTCCAGATTTGTCATATGCTATGAGTCTTGTTAGTAGATATATGTCTAATCCTGGCAAAGAACATTGGAGGGCAGTTCAGTGGATTTTCAGGTACCTCAGAGGCACAGCAGATTCCTATTTGAAGTTTGGAAGAACTGATAAGGGTCTCATTGGTTATGTGGATTCTGATTATGCTGCTGATCTGGACAGGAGAAGATCAATTACTGGTTATGTGTTTACTGTTGGCAGTTGTGCTGTGAGTTGGAGGGCTACGTTACAGTCTGTTGTTGCTTTGTCTACTACTGAAGCAGAATATATGGCTATTTGTGAAGCGTGCAAAGAATTGATATGGTTGAAAGGTTTGTACGCTGAACTCAGTGGATTTGAATCTTGCATAAGTTTGCACTGTGACAGTCAAAGTGCAATTTACCTCACTAAAGATCAGATGTTCCATGAGAGAACTAAGCACATAGATATCAAGTATCATTTTGTGCGAGATGTGATTGAAGAAGGTAAGCTGAAGGTATGCAAGATTAGTACTCATGATAATCCTGCTGATATGATGACAAAGCCTGTTCCTGTTGCTAAGTTTGAGTTATGCTCAAGCTTAGTTGGTTTAATTGAATAGTCCAAGAGACTATTGTTGGCACCAGTGGTTTTCTATCTTTATTGTTCAGGATGATGGGTTAATTTATGATACAAGATGAATTTGTCTCAAGGTGGAGTTTGTTGGAGTTGTTCCAAATTCACTGCAAGATATAGGCCGGGCTTCTGACGGAGCGAAGCGGAGGCCCGTAAAAGCCGAAGGCTGGGCCGGAGCGTAGCGGAGTCTGAAGCCGGCCCATCAGATATACCCTTGCTAGGGTTTCTTGGAGACTAGATTCTCTTGTAAGCCGCCACAGGCGTGTAACCCAAAACTCTTGAGATAGTGAGATTGTTGCTGGCTGGTGCCCGTGGTTTTTCCCCTTCGCATTGGAGGGGTTTTCCACGTTAAATCGTGTGTCTCCGCTGTGATTGATCTTGTTTTACTTCATATTCCATACGTCGTTCATAACAGTTAGCACGATCAACAGCTACAAGCCCAAACTTGGGACCATAGCCATCTGCCCATTCCCAATTATCTGACATCGTCCAGAATAGATAACCAAGCACAGGCACACCCTTCAAAACAATGTCTATCAGTGCTGGAAGTTACATATACATGACAGTAAGGAATGTTTCATTACAAATTAATTTAAGAACGGACCATAATGATTGCAGCATAAATGGCTAACAGGTGCTCCAGAATATATGGTTTGCGAATCAGATCAGTCTCGTCAGAAACTCCATTTTCAGTAATTATAAAAGGTATATTTAAGCTCTTGTATCTTTCATTAAACTGAATCAGGATACGAAACAGCCCATCAGGATAAACACCACGACCAGATTCACTGTACTCATCATCGTCCACGAGCTTTAGGCCAGGGCCAGATATCACCTCCTGCATGAAAATGGAGTAAGCAGCTCCTGTTGCTTACATGTTCGGACCATTTATCTAAGCAGCTAGTATTTAATTTACCTGCCCATAGTAGTTGATGCCAATAAAATCCAATTTATCACATATGCTATCAATGTAAGGGAAAAGGGTCAATGAATTAGCCAGTGTGACAGCAGCAACATCAAATAGACCATAGGGCCGTGTAAACGATACATGATGAGCGACACCAACGATTGGCTTCCTTTTACTTTTGCTGTATAAATCACCAAAGAGTTCCACTCAGAATTGTGGAAATTCGTTAGAGAAATTGCATTTCAAGTAACGTATCATATACCTTTCTGAATGTATGTAGTCATAGGCTTCTGCATGTGCAATAGCCATCCAATGTAATGCTTGGTTATATACACCAGTTGGTAAAGCAGATGTTGCTACTTCAATTGCATTAGGGTCTCCACCAGGCCAAGCACCAGCACAATAGGTCAGCATTACAAACACATGAGGTTCATTAAAAACCACCCAGTAGTCCACCAAATCAGATACACGATCAACAACAAGCCTGCACAGCTAAAACTAACTTTATTTGAACAGATTCATGTAATAGAAGAGTACTGACAGCCAGTTTGACTGCTAGAAAGGATTACCTCACAAAATCCATAAAGTACTTCACGGTTTTTTCCATCCTCCACCCACCATATTCTCCAGCCCAAGGTGGAAGTGAGTGGTGAAATAACGTAAGCATCACTTTCATTCCATATTCATGAACCCTTTGAATGATCCATCTATACCGCTCGAGTGCTGCAAAATTGACCTACAAAAGGTGATGGATGTCTTATTCCACCATTGCAGAGAGTACAACACACTACACAGAGAAGAAAGAGTATAGGTGTTCAGAGAAAGCACATGAAGTGCAGAGTAGGTTCCTAAGACTTACTGAACTCTTCAACTCTTCAGTTGGTTCCTTAGGCATTACCCTTGTCCAATCAATCCCCAGGTGGAAAACACTGATCCCAGTTTCCTTAGCAAGTTTCAACTCAGTATCGGGATCAGACCAAAACTTAAGCCTTTCTTGCCTGAACAAATCGGTACAGTTTGCCCACATGTGAGAGTCCATTGTGTGTAAGCAACACATTATACACAATACTGTGCAGGAAAAAATACAGCATCTAGAATATTAGCACATAACAAAAAAGTTGCAAGTGAGAAAAGACAAAATGCACTTACGGGCAAGGAACATTGTGCCAAGCTGCGACGTTGTGGCTGCAATTATCGCCAGAACCAGAATCACCACCATCAGCAAACATTTCAAACCCCCTAAGCATCGCCTCCATGGCAACCTTAAGAGGCTTCCTCTTCTCTCCATCACCAGACTTTTCGTCCCCTCTGGACCTAGAAGCCAACTGAGCGCCTCCGTCCCCTGCAGCCGATGCCATCACCGCGTCTGCTGTCTTATGGTCGCGCACAGCCTCCTTGTCATCGCAGGAATGCTCGACTGCAAACTGAAGCCAAGCATCTTCCAACCTGTCCTCGACGTGCGCCGGCGCGGTCGCTAGCCCAAAGAAGAAATTTCCATCTTCTGCGAAGAATCAGACACACCATAAAGACTTCCATGTCGCTTGGAATTAACTGCTTTTCAATAATCAGGTGTCCATATGTCGGAATTCCAAATCTATGAAGCAAAGACTCTGACTTGTGCAAAATAGCAATGATGTATGGCTGAAGACTGAATATGATGCAGGGATACAGTACTCTGCACCCACAAATTCACATGAATCCTCCATGTTTTAGTTAGTTTCATTGTTTAATTCACATCATATGTGATCAATTACTCGTCTTAGATTACAAAAGCTAACCAATTCCGCAACAAATTACCATATATACTGTATAAACGAGTCAGTTGTGCTGCCTGTAAACCGAAACTCACAACCGCACCAATGCGGTGCTTCAGAACGATAACCAGGACCATTAGACCCAAGCAGTCGAAACGAGTACAAGGCGGATAGGGTTCGAGAGGGGGGAGAGGGGAGCGGGACCTGCGGCCTCCTCGGCGGCGGAGGCGGAGGCGGAGGCGGAGGGGAGGGCGCGGAAGTCGGCGATGGGGTCGGCGGACTCGTCGATGGGGTTGAGGATGCGGCGGAGGTGGCGGCGCCGGTACCGCGCGAAGGAGGCCGCGTTGGCCGCCGTCACGGCGGCGGCCACCAGGACGGCGAGCCTCGCCGCCGCCGCCAGGAACGCCGGGAGCGGCATTTCCGCAACAGTGCGCCTCTCTCTCTCTCTGCCTCTCTCGCCCGCTGTGTAGATTTATTTTCCTGAGAATTTTGTTTTTTTTTTCGGTGGGGAAGACATGGATGGATAGGAGTGGCGGGAACCAACGGGAAGTCCGTTGGCGTCTTGGCGACCGGACACGTGGCGAGAGGAGGTGGAGCCCGCCTGGTGGGGTTAGCGCGGAACCCACTTGGCAGTTTTGACCTGCTGTTTTTTTTTAAATTTTTGCGGTGTTGTGTAGCCGGTTCTAAATTGAATTCAGGAGCTTTTTTTTCGAAAACCTGACAGTGTCTCTCGGTTAAGGAAGGAAAGAAGTTTATATGAACAGGAAAGCCCAGAAAGACCTAGCTCCTACCCCGTGGGGGTTAAACGGTGAAGGCTAAGTCGGGTTGTTAAGAACCCTAAAGCGCATATCATGTCCTCCTTGGCTTTGAAGACCACTTGTCAAGCATCCATCATAGCCACATCTTGAAATATACTTCTGTTTCTTTCCTTCCAAATATTCCACATTATGTACATGACCACTCTGTTGAAGTGTCATGGTCGCTCCCTTGGGACTCTCGTTTCCACCATGTAATTCAGGAGCTTTGTCAAATAATATTTGATAAATAAATCATTGTATGCTAACTTTCATAAAGTGGCTTTTCTAAGATAAATTAAGAGGCTAAGAGCTTAAAAAGGTAGCTTTTCATAATTTAATTGTGACACAGAAACTCATTTTACCTATACTTTATTTTATAGAATCCAAAAAAATGTTCTTTTTTCGCTGTAGAAAAAATCACTTCTACAATGAATCAAGAGCAGGAGAAGCTCTGCCGAACAAGCTGTCAGAGTTGGTTTTGGTTCCATCGATTTTTGCAAGGTAGTGGTTTCGAAGAGACAGAGAATTTTTTTAATCAAGAGCAGGAAATGGTTGTCTATCATTATCTTGTTATTTTGCGATGACTACGACGTTATCTTTGTCTTTTTGGAGGACATATATAAATGTTAGAAAATATATAAATCAGGTTTTCTGCAGCCACATGACAGGAGAAACATCGCGATGGCCGACGTAGAAACCAGAAACATGCAGATCCACTCTTTTTTTCACACTGTATTTTAGCGTATTTGGATTGCGTTGCATTGGATTACGTAGCTAGCGTAGTTGTCAGTCGATTCCAAGACTACACGATTTAATTGTTGGGCTGGCCCAAATAGGCGATGAATGATTAACATGGCATGTGAGCCCAATAGCGGTCGTCACAATTGTACCCCGCCGGCCTGCGTGTGACCACTTTGACTTTGGTGCCATTTGTCATTCTAGCCCACCGAGGATATATGATGAACCATCCACATTAATTAAGCATAGGTTAAGCAGATCCAGGCCTACATGTACAATCCTATTTTAGGAGAACACCTTGGCGGCTAGGCTAATCCGCGAACGATCAGCGGATTAAAAATCAGCATCCATATTCTGACATAGGTTGTGTTTAGTTCCCCATGAAATGCAAAATGCAAAATGCCAACTACTTTGGAATAATGAAATGCAAAATGCCAAAATTTTTATGGGTGTGTTTAGTTCCATCCAAAATGCCAAATTTTTCATGGGGTGGGTGAGGGCTTTTTGGCTTTTTTGTCTCTTGAGGCCAAAATCCAAAATAGAGAATGGATACCTTTTTGCCAAAAATTTTGCATGGTGTTTAGTTCCATTTTGTAAAATGATGGACCAAAACCCAAAAAATTTTGGGTGAAATGAGAAACTAAATACACCCATAGTATAATTTTCTTTTTTGCAAAGGTTGCTGCACGCTCCCACATGCGTCTGCATGTCTAGCTATGACATCACCCTAGGAAAAAAAAGCAAACTATTTATTTCAAAACGTTATAACTATGAACAGTGTATCTGTATTCAATTTCGTCTGCACCACTTGACGAGGCGAACAAAACTAGACCCATACTTATATATACATTTCAAAGATTTTTTTTAGTAGCAATTTATGCTCCTTTATCTTAAAAGAATGGACTAAAGGGTCAGCTACTTAGCCAACTTTCATAATTAAATACTGTTATATGAATAGCTATGGAGCATGAGGTGTCAAAATTTGGATATTGTAGAAGAAGAATAACTAACAGTGTGTGTTACCTTATAAATTACAATTGGTTTAAAAAAACTTATAAATTACAACTTATACATAAAAGTTATGAAACACAAAGAAATGAATTAACTTATAACTTATGCCAAAACTTGAAAACACAAAAGTTATGAAAACACAACTTATGTTCATAAGTTATTCTATAATTTATTTACGTAAGTTATTCTATACAACTTGCCAACGCTGCCCAACAAAGTTCTGATAAAAACTTGTGCTAATAAGTTCTGCTCTGCAGAATGTTATATTATAAAAGTTGTGATATATAAGTTGTGGTAATAAGTTATGCATAAAAGTTATGAGTATAACTTAGTAACTTTCCAAAAAAAAAGTTATGTGTATAACTTGCTTGTATAACTTAGATATATAATTTGAGGATGACTTAAATGTAAAATTGGACGTATAAGTTATATTTAAGAACTTAGATGTATAAACTAATATCATAACATATTAGTACAAAAACAAAACTATGTACGAAATAACTTGTATAAAAAATAAAAAGAAAAAGTAGAAAATAAAAAAAGAGAAAGATAGACACATGCAGAGTAGTCTAAAGAGACATGCATGCATGGTGCATGCATAGTGGTTACAATTTCTTTTGTTTACAACCAATAAATACGGCGGCCAATCCATGCCATGCAATGTAGCAATAATAGCACGACCAGAGGCGGAGCCACCTATATGGCGAGGTTGGGCGGCCGCCCTACCTCCCCTCTGGCGAGCACCACAGCTTGGACCCCCATCTCCGGCGGCAGCGCAGGTCCGAGGCTCCGACTTCGAGTGAAGCAGAGGGCGACGCGCGACCGGGAATCGAGCGAATGATCCAAGCAGAGGGTTTCCGTACTGCTGGGCAGTCTGGCCAACAAGGCCCGATGCACGAAGGCCCACCCATCATGCAGCCCAGAGGCCTTAGGGCAAGCAGCAGACCAGCAGTGGCGTTGCGCTCCCATTCCATCGCCGCATCGCGCTCCGTAGCTCGCAGTCTGTCTCCGCGCTCCACGCCTCCGGCCGCTGCTCCGCCCCGCGCGTCCACGCCGGTCCGTCCGCCGACTGCCCTGCTGCAGTGTCGCTGCGCCCGAGCCACTGAGCAGCCGCCGACTGGACTGCCGGTACGCCCTACCTCATTTCTTCAGCTGGCTCCGCCACTGAGCACGACGTATGGTGGAGACATGTGGGCTCGTTTGGTGGGATCAGTGGGATTGTTCGCTCGATAAGAAACCGGTGAACGAACGCGGGAATGGAATTGGGGATAAATAGAGGTACCACGGTTCACAACACAGACCAAGCAACGGTCCCCCTCCCCTCTGCTTTATACAGACCAAGCACATTCAACGCGCACTCGAGCTAAGGATTAGATGAAGTTGAGATTATTGGAGATTGATTTGGGGCTATGTAATTTTGGAATGACTATATACATTCGAATTTTATCCTAGAGTGCTAGAGATAATAAATGAGAATAAAAACCAAAACCATACTTGGAGCCTTTACCAGATTCGCCTTGCCCACGTCACCTTCTGTAGATGGCTCAAGCCACGAGACGCTTGCCTAGCCAAGAGACGATTTGGCTTTCTCGGAATAGCTACGTGTATGATCCAAACAACTAGCTCAACCTAGTTTCTTACTCGCCTAGCAAAACAGTCCCAACAAAATTACCAAGCACGCCCTGAGAAATGAAATTGATTGATGCCACCTACAGGCCAAATGATTTATTGTTCATTGTTGCCTTGTTGGTATGCTACTTAGGCCAGGGGCTGGACCAGCTCTAGGAGCAGCTCCGCCTCGTGGCTAGCCAAACAGTACCAAACGGCTTTGCTTCGTGTCGGGAGTCCTAGAAAATGCGCTGAGAGGAGAGGAGAGAGAAGGAGGGAGCTAGAAAAACCATCTTCACACAGGTCCGGGAACTGTTGTGGGTCCAAGTGCAGTGTGATGGGTGGATTTGCCCCCACCGGGCCAAACGGGCGCAGCATCGCCGGGGGCTGCTACCGCACGAGCGCAGGTCGCTTGGGGCCGCCACCACGAGAGCGTTGGTCGCCAGGGTCGCCAGGGGCGGGCGATGGCACTACGGGGCGTGTGGACGCGGGCTCACCGGATGCGCGGGGGCGGTAGCTGTCCTTCACTCGGAGAGAGGGCGCAGCGCCGGTGGCGGCACAGGGCCTGGTGCGCTCCTAGGCGCGGACGACATCGGGAGGTTGAAGAGTTGGACCACGAGCGACCAGATAAGGTAGGAAAACAAAAAGAACAGAAAGAAAAATAGAAAAATAAAAGGGTACTCTAGACTACTAATTATCTATTAGTCTTAATTTCATGTTTATTCTTGATTCATTAGAAACATCATACAAATTGAGATCAAAGATATAAATCATGTGTGCAACCATGTCAACTAAGCAGGAGTACTAAAGATACATTCCATATCTTGCATCCACTAAAAAAAACAGGAGAAGCTGTTTTGCAAACGGTTTTCAAAAAGGCTTCTTCTCCTTCAAAAAAGCTACTACTTTGGAGGAGGTGGAGTAGAAGCCGTTTTTGTAGAAGCTGGAGCCGAAGTCGTGTTTGAAGATGCCGAAGCTGAAGTCGTGTTTGAAGAAGCCGGAGCCGAAGCCGAAGCCGAAGTCGTGTTCGAAGAAGACGGAGCTGAAGCCGTTTTTGAAGAAGTCGGAGCTGAAGTTGTTTCTGAAGAAGTCGGAGTCGAAGCTGCTTTTGGAGCTGCCGGAGACTTGCCAAACGGGGTGTTAGGCGGTGGCTGGAGCCACGTGTCGCCGAGGATGTAGTGCGTGCCGACGAAGGGCTTGGCCTGCTCCTCGGTGAGGTCCAGCGCCCACCCCACCCTCTTCTTCTTCTTGACGTCGGCGCCGGGGCCAAAGCACTTGAACTCGCCGTAGTAGATGCCGCTGCTCTCCGGCTTAGCGATTTCCCAGCCGTCCCAGCCGACGGGGACCACCTCCTCCCCCATCTCCGTGTACGCGTACACCACCCGGGACGAGTCCCCCCAGGCGCGGCCCAGGTAGATCTGGCCTCCCTTGACGCCGCCGATGCTGCAGTTCTTGAAGGAGAAGCCGGTGTCGATGGCGCCCTCGATGGACTTGGTCCGCTGCTGCGCCGTGAGCACCGCCACCTCCTTCACCACCGACTCGATGCGGCAGTCCTCGTAGAAGCTCCGGCCGAAGCCAAAGATGAAATCGACGCTGCCCCGGATGAGGCAGCTCTTGAAGTAGTGCAAGCCCTTGTGGTCGTACAGCGTGTCCTGCCCGCCGTCGATGGTGCAGTTGTAGACCTGCGCCTTGGTCCCGAACAGCCGCATCGCCACCGCCTGCCCGCCCTTGGCGCCGGGCTTCGCCAGCGGCGCGTCGTTCCGGATCACCACGCCGTACGCCGTGAAGTAGTCCGACTCCACCGCCAGCGTGGCGCTCCCCACCGTGCCCACGGGCTTGCCGTCCTTGCCGTGCGACGCCGCCGTGTCGTTCCAGCTGACGGTGGCCGGGTTCATCGGGTCCGACTTGAACGTCACGAACGGCTTGCTGATGTTCACGAACAGCTTCTCGAGGAACACCGCGCCGGGCTTCAGGTCCAGGATCACGCGCTTCGTGTTGCTCTCCGGGATCGCGTCCAGCGCCGACGTGATGTTGGGGTAGTCGCCGCTGCCGCTGGGGTCCACCACGTACGTCACCTTCTTCGCCTCCGCCTCCTGCAGGCTCTTGTCCATGGGCTCCTTGCCACCGTCCCCGGCGGACTTCTGCGCGTACAGCGCGTAGCTCTGCTGATTCATCGCGACCCAGTTGCTGAACGCCCCGCCGGGCGCGTTCGCGGCGGCCGGCGCCGCCCCAAGGAGCGCGGACGCCAGAACGGTCGCCACGAGGAGGAGCAGGGGCTTCGTTGTCGTCGTCGCCGCCGCTCGCCGCGCCATGGTGGTCCGCCGATGCATGCCGGCCGATCAATCGACGACCTCTCTTCTTCCTTCTTAGCGCGAGAGCACTGGTGCTGCGGGTGGTCGCCGGCCGTTTTTAAGGTGGGTTCTCCATGTTGACCGTCGGGTGGACCGCGCAGGTCGGCCATGGGTGAGCTAATCCGGGAGCTCCGATCCTCCGCCTCCATGAGCGGATGCACGCACGTTGCTGCTGCTTGTTTTCTGTGGCCATGGATGAGGATGCACACGCACGCATGCTGCCGGCTGCCACGCAGTTTGAAATTTGTGGGGTCGTGACAGAACCTCTCGCTCTCCGCGGCCCACGATATAACAGGCCCATCGTTTATGTTCCAGGGCCAACGGAAAGTGTACCGCGCCTAAGCCCATGCTGTGGATATATAATATAATAATAAAGAAGATTCAGGTTGTTCTTAATTCGATTTGTTTTAATTTGATACGACATTTTTTTATATTATAAGGTAGATAACGGAGGTAATCTTTGTACCTGGTAGTGGTACCGTTGCATTTACATCTCCTTTGTTCCTTGAAACTAAAAGAACTTGTTATCGTTCTTTAGAGAGACACAAATGCAACCTCATACTATACATGGGCTTAGGATGCAATCAAAATGTGTGCCGCCATGAACGTTTACTTTGGATGCATGCATCGTGAGTCACTACTGTAAATAAAACAATTTTATGTCTCTAAAAATGCATCATCTAATAATTTATGGAGGCAGCCCGACAAAAAAATTCTTACAAAATCAATTAACAGACGAACTGAGCATACCTCATTAGGTTCCCTGTGGTTAAGCCTGTCACCAAGGTTTAAGTTCTCGACTTTGACATAAATGCTCATAGTTTACTAGATTTATTATACAAGTGTTCGTGTTTTTCTAGATTTATTCTAGAATTTAACAATGCTATTTTATTAGTGGTATGTCACGTATCAACATCAAGGTGTCTGCCGTGATTTCGTTAATCTCGTGATTTATCGGTCCAGCTCAACATTTTGGAGGTGCACATAGGGGTTGTTGAGCGTAAACAGAGTACTCAGGAGCTTGTGACACCCCTCTCGGAGTCTCGGTCTTGTCTCCTTCCGCCGAGTGCACTCCGTCCTCAGAAAACCGAATCATACTCTCTCCTCCGGCCAGAGCAGGAGCCACCACGGAGCAGAGGAGCCGTGAGCCCGTGACGGTTAGCGAAGGAGTGGGATATGACGAACGCTCGACTCTATTAATTAGGCAGTGTTTAGTTCCTTCAAAATTTCAAAAATTTTACAAGATTTTCCGTCACATCAAATCTTTGAACGCATGCATGGAGCATTAAATGTAGGTAAAAAAATAACTAATTGCACAATTTATCTGTAAATATCGAGACGAATCTTTTAAGCCTAGTTAGTCCATGATTGGATAAATTTTACCAAATAACAACGAAAAGTGCTACAGGAACTTTACACACACTTTACAACCATCTAAACACACCCTTAATCTATTTTGATCGAGTTTTTGACTGCCACGGCCAATGCAAGGATGCACCGACCAATACAAAATCTGTTGTACGCTAGTATGCTACAGTAGTCGTAGGCCGTATATGTAGCCTCTCCTGCCTGCATCTATCTCCATCTGCATGTATACTTGGCATGCAATTCGTTGAAACGTACTGCCATATACGGAGCAAATAAATTTGAACTCTCGCTCACGTACACGTACACACCCAAGAAACTCAACTCGTAGACCGCCGCATGCACTGTACAGCGCCCAAATTCCAAACTCCGTGGGGGAAAAAAGAACAAATTCTCTTGCTGAGAGGTCAGCCCGTGGATTCGGTCCTGGCCGCCCCTTCCCTCCCCCGGACGTACGTATATACGTACCACCCACGACGACGACGACGGTGGCAACAGCGACGTCGCCGCCTCCGCCGCAGACGACGGACGAGGAGGGACAGGGCCGGCGAGCGACGATTAGCGCAGCTAATCACGCACTAATAATGGACTGTTAGACGCGCAGGAGGGATAGTCGTCGTGTGTCTAGCTAATTAATATGGACTAGATAGCTACCAAGTGCATGGTGGTAGATAGGTCTGACGACGACTAGTCGCCTCGCCTGTCGCCGGTCGCATAGCCCTGACGTGGACGGCAGGGCGGAGCTGCCCGGCGTGCCATTGACGTGGCCGGCCGTCGCGATGCGTCGTCGTCTCCTCCGATCCACGTGTCGCCGTGCAGAAGTGGAGGCTCTGGACGGCGGAGGCCGGGACCACCTGTGGACTCCCTAGCTCCCAGTCCCAGGCTGGATGGACGTGGACAGGGCGCTTTTTTTAGAATGAGGCAAAAACCCTATACAGGAACCCAGCACAAGGGCTAGATTGTGATATATGCACTAATAAGAAAACAACAAGAAGCACATATACAACAAAAGAGGGGAAAAACTACACGCCAAGGCACATAAACTCTTCAACGATGCCTCTAGGGAGGTGAATGACGCCGTAACGTAATCATCGTTAGCCAAGAAGGATCTTGGCAAGGCTTTCGCCCGAGCCTTATGCTGAGGGGTAACGGGCTGATCCAGGCGAGGCAGCAGGAGGTTCATCAGTGACGCCTTCAAGAAGGAGAACCTCGTCGCTGGCCCAGAATGATCTGGGCTGAGCTTTCGCCTAGAACCGTTCCCAGTGCTCTCGTTGACCAACCCGTAACGGAGGGAGGCACGCACCGGCAAGCGTCCATGCCTGGACGGAAGTGGAGGAGGGTGGGGTGCCGGTCGCCGCAAAACCGCATGGAGTCGTTCCCGGACTCGCCCGCGATGGTAGGAGGCGCGCGCTGGGCCAAGCGTCCACGCCTGGATGGAGGGGGAGGGGGGAGTCGATGCCGGCCGCCGCCACACCATACGTAGCTGTTTCTGGACTCGCCCGTGATGGTGGGAGGCGCGCACTGGCAAGCGTCCACGCTTGGACGAAGGGGTGGGGGGAGGGGGTGCCGGCCGCCGCCACACCGCGCGGAGCCGTTCTCGGACTCGCCCGCGACGGTGGGAGGCACGCACCGGCAAGCGTCCACGCCTAGACGAAGGGACGGTGCCGGCCACCGCCACACCGCGCGGAGCCGTTCTCGGACTCGCCCGCGACGGTGGGTGGCGCGCACCGGCAAGCGTCCACGCCTGGACGAAGGGAGGGTGCCGGCCGCCGCCACACCGCGCGGGGCCGTTCTCGGACTCGCCCGCGACGGTGGGTGGCGCGCACCGGCAAGCGTCCACGCCTGGACGAAGGGAGGGTGCCGGCCGCCGCCACACCGCGCGGAGCCGTTCTCGGACTCGCCCGCGACGGTGGGTGGCGCGCACCGGCAAGCGTCCACGCCTAGACGAAGGGAGGGTGCCGGCCGCCGCCACACCGCGCGGAGCCGTTCTCGGACTCGCCCACGATAGTGGGAGGCGCGCACTGGCAAGCGTCCACGCCTGGATGAAGGGAGGGTGCCGGCCGCCGCCACACCGCGCAGAGCCGTTCTCGAACTCGCCCGCGACGGTGGGAGGCGAGCACCGGCAAGCGTCCAAGCCCGAACTAAAGGAGGGTGCCGGCCGCCGCCACACCGCGCGAAGCCATTCTCGGACTCGCCCGCAACGGTGGGAGGCGCGCACCGGCAAGCGTCCAAGCTCGGACGAAAGGAGGGGGTGCTAGCTACCGCCACACCATACGGAGCTGTTCCCGGACTCACCCACGACGGTGGGGGGCGCGCACCGGCAAGCGTCCACGCCTGGACGGAGAGGGGTGCCGGCCGCCGCCACACCGTACGGAGTCGTTCACGGACTCGCCCGCGATGGTGCAAGGCGCGCACCGGCAAACATCGACGCCTGGGGGCTCGGTGACATGACAACAATGGGTCGTAGTGCGTCACCCAGGGGGTATAGGCGCCGGCCGCAGCCACACGAGGGCGGCAGATCTAGGCCCAGGGCATCAGGCGCGGTGCCCCACGCTGGAGGGAGGGCGAATATGACGATGAAGCCAAAACACGGCCGGGCCGTGGAGAGAGGGGCGCTGGCCGCCGCCACACAAGGACGGCGGATCCGGGCTCGAGGAGCTCATGACGACAACACCTGGAGAGGAGGGAGGGCACCGGTCGTCGCCACGCGAGGACGACGGTTCCGAGCCTGAGGAGCCTAGAACTCGGCACGGACTCGGCACCGTGCGGATCAGCAGGGACAGCTCTAGTAACGAACATGGATGGCCAAGGCCGTAGATCTGGCCGCCGGCCGCTGATGGCGCATGCTAGCCGGCTCCACCGGTCGCTGGCCACCGTGGGCGCTCGACATCCAGCCACCGTAAGGCCAGCAGCCGGAGACGCGGATCCATGGGGGGTGGCGCGCACCCTGTAGGCCGCCATGGCTGCCGGAGAAGGTCGGCGCGACCAAGCCACCGGCGAGGAGGAAGCCACCGCGGGAGCTCCAGATCCGGCGATGGTGATGCCGGATCCGGCTCCGGAGGCCCCCATGCCCACGCCCTCGCGGCCGACGAAGCCAGGCGCCGGAGTCCGACACGGAAGAAAAGAGCAGAGAAAGGGAGGAAAACAGGTGGCGGCCGGAGAGCTGGACGTGGGGAGAAGTGTTGGGCGGCGGCGAGTCGCCCCTCCAGTCGCCTGCGGGCGACGCGGAGGGGTCATCCTACTCGATACGAGCTGTCCCGCCGGCTGGAGCTCCTAATGGAAGAATTCCCCGTGACAGGGCGCTTTCCAACACGTGCGTCTTCTTCTCGTCTGCGTACCTCTCTCTGCCTCCTAATAAATCCTGTATGTGGCCGCCGCCGGTGGCGGACGGCTGATGGCCGCCGGTGCATGATGAACTGCATGCTGCTCGCTTTAGGTGTAGGGGTTTGCAAAGCAAGCTTTGGGTGTGTTCACTTCACATGCAAACCCAAAATATTTTCTCTTTCACCCATCACATCGAATCTTTGGACGCATGCATGAAGCATTAAATGTAGGTAAAAAGATAACTAATTACATAGTTTGTCTGTAAATGTCGAGCTAAATCTTTTGAACCTAGTTAGTCCATGGTTAGACAAATTTTGCCAAATAATAACGAAAAATACTACAGTATTTTTTACCCACTTTTCACCAACTGAACACATATTTGTTCATTTATTCCACATTTGCTGCATCGACGGCGACATGGATATATAAGGAGCAGGGGCCATTTGGATCGATCGAGTGATGACATAATCAACTACTCACTCCGTCATAAAATAAGTGTTCATCACGCACTTTGAAAAGTCAAATAATTTTAACTTTGACTAAATATTTTCATAGAGATTTAAATATTAATACTATTTCTAATAAATTATTAAGTTAAACTTTGGATTGGTTGACTCCTCAAAGTGCAAGATGAACACTTAATTTGAAACGGAGGGAGTAGCTGTCCAAAAGGTCCGAGTCATCGAGTAGTCGGACTCGGAGTGCCACTCGATCATTAGTGCAGCTGCAGATTAGATTAAGGTAAAACAACTACAAAGACATGTCATTATCGTACAATTTTACATGTGGTCCTCTATCTCTCACTCTTTTAACATATACATATATAGTACAAGGGAAAAAGAAAACAAAAATAAAGGTAAACCCCTTGACAGAGAAGGAACAGAGTCGCTAGTTTGTCAAAAAAAAAAAGTTAACTACCGAGTACTGATGAAAGAAGAAGAAGAAGAAAATCAACTGCCGCAGTGTGTATGTATATATATAAATATATATACTAATATAGCATGTAGCTCTAATCTACTAGCTAGTACTGTATATGACAAAGTCAGAACTAATAATTGAACACGAAAAATAAATCAAAGAGCACGTTTGGGTTTTGATCGCATCCCCTGCATCGTACGTCCTATCATATTACATCGTACCGTACCCCAATTTGAGCCCTTGTTCAGTTCCCCCAATTCTCCTCTAAATTTCACTATGCAAAAAGAAGATTCCTCGTCACATCAAAATGTCGGCAAATGCATGGAGTACTAAATGTTAATAAAATCAAAAACTAATTGTACAGTTTTGTTGTACTTTGCGAGACGAATATTTTAAGCCTAGTTAGTTAAAATTTGGATAATTTTTACCAAATACAAACGAAATGCTACAGGAATTCTGATACAGTATTTTTCTTCCCAATTCTCTCACCTAAACGAGGCTTGAATTTGAATTTCAATATGTGACTGACCATTTGATTTGATCCCAATGCATGCAAAGATGACGTAAGCAACAGCAGTTCCGTTTCACTGCGGCATCCTCCAGATGTCGTCGAGGCTCCAGAGGTTGTCCGACGACGAGGAGACGGACAAGATGCTGTCGGAGAAGCTCTGCACCCAGCCGGTGAGGTCGTGGTCGGCGGCCTGCTGCTGGAAGTGGTGGTCGGCGGCGCCGGCGGTGAGGTGCTGCAGCGCGGACGCCGTGGACCAGAAGTCGTAGTGGTCGTTCTGCTGCTGCGGCATCGTCGTCGTCGCGGTGCCCCAGTAGTCGTCGTCCGGCGCCGCCGTCAACACGGGCTCCACGGCGGCGGCGTGCGGCCGGGCGCCGTCGTCGTGCAGTTAGAGAGGGACATTGCATACACCCAAAATTCATGCAAAAAAATAAATAAATAAAACTGGTAAAAAAGATGATATATATGAAAATAGAGAATCCCGTACATCCCTTCTTTTCAAATGCTAGTAGTACGACCACATGTGCAACATTGAGGCTATGGTGGGGATGGGGACAGAAAACTGCGTGATGGCGGGGGTGTAGAGTACGTCATGGCAGCGGGGACGACGCAGAGGGTGGCATGACGGTTGTGGTTGCGGGGCATGGATTGACACTGCAGTGATGCCCAGCCAACCCAGATCAAGGCCCAGCCAACCCAGATCTAGGCCCTAGGGTGGCATGACGGTTGTGGTTGCGGGGCTATTTTTTTTTGTTTTGGATTAACAGAGTTAGGCGTATACCATTGCCTCTCAAAATTGAGATTAACACTTTTTTAAAAAAGAATTGAAATTAATACATACATCAAGCACTTGAACCAGAGGCGAGTGGAATCCTGTTTGGATCCACTCTAGCTAAACTTTAGCCAGCTAATTTAACTAGCTAAAGTTTAGCCCGCTAAAGGTTAGCTAGGGCTGTTTGAATCCCCTAGCTAATGGTTAAACACTGATTCTGTTGCCCCCTTTCTTCCTCCTTGCGCCCGCTTCCATGCCTGCTGACAACATCTCCTTCCTCAGGACCTGTCGAACACATCTTCTTCCCTAGGCCCCAGTGACAGCATCTCCTTCCCCAGCCCCTGGCAATCGCATCTCCTTCCCTGACGGGCAGAGGAGCTCACGGGTGAGTGTGGCTTGCTCACAGCCGGCGGCCTTGCCAGCGATGGGAGGAGCTCGTAGCCTTGTGTGAAGGATCCACCCAGTAGCTCCCACCGTCGGTGGCGCGCAGCGTCAAGAAGGACCCCTGGCCTCTTCTGCGTGTGTACAACAAGGTGCTAGAGCTGCCGCTCCCGACGGACACCGACATCGAGGTGTTCGAAGGCCCCGAAGCCTTCCACTTCGTCGCGGCGCCGTCATCGTGCGGGTGCACACCGTCAGGATCCACCCCAAGGTCAGCAACTTAACATAGGGCTCAATGGCCTCGCGTGGGCGGCCATGGCACGGTCGGGCGCGGCCATGGGAGGGGGACGAAGCACCGGTGGGGGAGGTAGAAGGGGGTGGGGGACGAAGCGCCGGCGAGAGAGGAAGAAGGGGGTGGGGGACAAAGTGTTGGCGGCCAGGGTGGGGAAAGGAGCGCCGGTGGTCGGAGGTGGGGGAGGAAGCGACGGCGGCTGAGGAAGGAGCAGGAGCCGCGCGGCCATTTTTTCGCTCAGTGTGTGAGAGCAGATGCAATGTGAATGCGGTGAAGAAATAATTGTTGGGGAGTTTGGTAAATAGGCAGTTTTAGCTGCCATGAGCTGGGTTGAAATTGTTATTGGGATTTGCTGGCTCCCATTAGCTGGGTTTAGCTATGAGCTGTTTAGATCCACTATAGCTAAATTTATAACCAACTAAAGTTTAGCTAGTAGATCCTAACAGAGCCTGATTTATTTTTGACTGCTTCTATTATTAAATGTAACTAGTCTAAGCGCACGGCCAACGCTGGACCAATACAAATTCTGTTGTACTCTAGTCTCCTACAGTAGTCATAGCCCTCTCCACCTGCATGTACTTGGGATGGCAATTCGTTGACACGTACCAATATACGGAGCAAGTAAAATTGAACTCTGGCTCACGTACACACCCAAGAAACTCAACTCGTAGGCCGCCGCAGGCGTGCGCAAAGCCGCATGCACTGCACAGCGCCCAAATTCCAAACTCCGTGGGGAAAAAAAAACAAATTCGCTTGACGAGGGGTCAGCCCGTGGATTCGGTCCGGCCGCTCCTTCCCTCCCCCGGACGTACGTATTTATACGTACCACCCACGACGACGACGACGGTGGCAACAGCGACGTCGCCGCCTCCGCCACAGACGACGGTCGAGGAGGGATCGGGCCGGCGAGCGACGATTAGCGCAGCTAATCACGCACTAATAATGGACTGCTACACGCGCAGGAGGGATAGTCGTCGTGTGTCTAGCTAATTAATATGGACTAGACAGCTACCAAGTGCATGGTGGTAGATAGGTCTGACGACGACTAGTCGCCTGTCGCCGGTCGCATAGCCCTGACGTGGACGGCAGGGCGGACCTGCCCGGCGTGCCATGACGTGGCCGGCCGTCGCGTTGCGTCGTCGTCTCCTCCGGTCCACGTGTCGTCGTGTAGAACTGGAGGCTCTGGACGGCGGAGGCCGGGGCCACCTGTGGACTTCCTAGCTCCCAGTCCCAGCTGGATGGACGTGGACGCTTCGAGTTCCGGCACGTGCGTCTTCTTTCTCGTCTGCGTCCCTCTCTGCCTCCGGTGCATGATTAACTGCATCCGGCTCGCTTTAGGTATCAGGGTTTGCAAAGCAAGCTTTGTTTATTCCACATTTTGCAGCATTGACGGCGACGTGGATATACTAGGAGCTTAGCTGGGCCAATTGGATCGATCGATTGTTGCCGATGACGTAATCAACTAGTTGTCCAAAGGGTCCGAGTCATCCAGTAGTCGGAGTGCCACTCAATCATCAGTGCAGCTGCAGGTTATATTAATTAGGTAAAACAAAAACACTACATAGACATGCCATTATATATCATACAGTTTCACATTTGGTCCTCTATCTCTCACTCTTTTAACATATACATATCCAATACAAAGAAAAAAAAAACAAAAAGGAAAAACCCTTGACAAGGAAGGAACAGAGTAGCTAGTTTGCCACAAAAAAAAGTTAACTACTGATGAATGAAGAAGAAGAAGATAAAATATATGTAGCATGAAGCTCTACTCTCCTAACTAGTACTGTATATGTGATGATAAAGTCAGAACTAATAATTGAACACGAAAAAAAAATTGAAGAGCACGTTTGGCTTTTCTTGGTTGCCTCCCCTGTATCGTACGTCCTATCACATTACACCGTACCGTACCCCAATTTGAATTTGAATTTCAATATGTGACTGACCATTTGATTTGATCCCAATGCATGCAAAAATGACGTAAGCAACAGCAGTTCCGTTTCACTGCGGCATCCTCCAGATGTCGTCGAGGCTCCAGAGGTTGTCCGACGAGCAGCCGGACAAGATGCCGCCGTCGGAGAAGCCCTGCACCCAGCCGGTGAGGTCGTGGTCGGCGGCCTGCTGCTGGAACTGGTGGTCGGCGGCGCCGGCGGTGAGGTGCTGCAGCGCGGACACCGTGGACCAGAAGTCGTAGTGGTCGTTCTGCTGCTGCGGCATCGTCGTCGTCGCGGCGCCCCAGTAGTCGTCGTCGGGCGCCGCCGTCAACACGGGCTCCACGGCGGCGGCGTGCGGCCGGGCGCCGTCGTCGTGCGCGGTGTCGACGGACGTGAGAGAGCTGCAGGAGGAGCTGCTGGTGACGGCGCTGCTGGGGGAGCAGCTGCTGTTGCTGTTGCTGACGGTGGTGTCCAGCATCAGCGCCGAGGGGGCCGCCGCCGCCATGCCGCCCATGCAGGGGGGCAACGACGATGGCTGCTGGTGCTGGGCGGCGGCGCGCTCGGCGAGGCGCGGCATCCAGAGGAAGCGCATGGCGTCCTTGAAGCGCTTGCTGTTGACGTCGCAGTTGAGCTGCTTGGCGTGCTTCTGCACCCGCGTCCGCCAGTAGTTCTTGATCTCGTTGTCCGTCCGACCTGGCAGGTGCGCCGCGATCCTGGACCACCTGCACGCATGCAACCAATATATATGTTACTTATTAATGATGATATATCAAATCAGAACGTGCCTAATATGCTACATAACCATCATGGCTTTTATTTTATTAATGATTACTTTTAGAAACAACTAATTTGGGACATAAGAAAAAACAAAGGAAAACACAAGAAGAAGCGTCCAAATTCAAAACTACACCATGGGCAATTGGGCATGCACTATTCCTACCACTTTTTTTTTTCCCAAAGCTGATCGATACGACACGTCAATACGTGTACGTACACATACAGTTGCCTTTGCGTGCCCGTTGGACACACTGTGTGTCTGTGCGTGCCAGTGGCGGACGTAGGTGCAACCTGTGGGGCCACCCGGCCCCACAGGTTTTGACGAATCTAGTGTAATTTTACTGTAGCATATATGGTTTGGTCCCACAGCTTCTGCTGGCTGGCCCCACAGGTTTTGATTCCTGGATCCGCCACTGGTGCGTGCGTGACGCGTCATGCACGCACACTGTACCTACGGCCGGGCTCGACACGTCCACGTCACACCCACGTGGCGGAACAGGACCGAAGAGCGGCTACTAGCGTGCGTGCGTGACGTGTCGTAGTACGACGCGCTGCAGCGGCGCGGCGCCACTTGTGCGTCCACACGAGTCTCTCCGTCGCGTCAGCGTCACTTTGCATTGCGCAGTGCGCGTGCGTGGTTGGTTGGCCCGCGCGCTGGTGGTGTTAGTGGTGATGACGGGGGATAATTACAAGGCCGATGCATACATAGGGCAACTAGTTATGAATTATGATTAACAAGTACTCGTACTACAATACTAGATTTTAGTTCAGAATATTATTATATGGGTGGAATTCTACAACTAATTTAATTTATGTCAATTAAATTTGTAACAAAAATATATATTAGCACTTAATAAGACTCTACGTACGTAAGTGATTATGAGAGATGGTAAACTAGAAAGTATATACGCCATTAGGCAGGTGATGGTGGTGGATAGAAGATGTTTATTACCGGTTGCCCCATCGGGAGTGGAGGTCGAGGATGAGGAGCTGCTCGTCGGCGGTGAAGTCGCCGCGCTTCACGTCCGGCCGCAGGTAGTTGAGCCACCGCAGACGGCAGCTCTTCCCCGTCCGCTTCAGCCCTGCATGCATGCATATGCCCTCCGTTCATAAAAGAATGTAATTACGTGTTGCGTGCCACCAAAAATAGTTCATATTTGATTAAATTTTTAGTAAATACTATTCACATTTACGGCTTCAAAATAATTTATTATGAAAATACGTTTCATAATTAATCTAATGATATTTATTTCATATCATACATATTGATATTTTTTATCTATAATTGATCGAACTTAAGATACTAAACCATGTCACTGTGCTAGAATTGCATTCTTTCTCGAAAGGAGGGAGTATCATTCTATTATATTGCCTGAGGTATTGGAGGGAGAGAGATATTGCATAAACCCAAAATTCAAGTGCCTAAAATTAAAGTAAAATGGTAAAAAATTTTCGCAAATGATATATGCAGCTAGAGAATCCCGGACATCGGCCCCGTTCGGCTGTGCTGATAAGTTGGCTGAAAAATTTTCGTAAATGATATATGCATGCATATGTATCATTCTATTATATTGCCTCATCATGTATTCAAGAGAGAGATATTGCATAAACCCAAAATTCAAGTACCTAAAATTAAAGTAAAATGGTAAAAATTTTTCGCAAATGATATATGCAGCTAGAGAATCCCGGACATCCTTTCTCAATTGCTAGTGCCTAGTGGTACGACCACATGTGCAAGTTGCATACATTTACATACATATATATTTATTTGATTTGAATTCTGCACATTGCTTATGTCATGCAAGCGAATAGCCTCAGCGCGGACCGCGGTGGATGCATATGAGTGGCGGTAATGATTACTTTACTCTATTTGTCTATATCTACATGTATGTATGTATCTATCTATCCATCCATCTCCGGTGGCGTCAGCCGTCAGCACACCGGAGACGATAGGGACGACGACCTGCATCTGCATCAGCTGCACGCGCCGAGAATTTTATATTCGAATTCCATACTATTCATATAGTTTATCATCCGGCCACTACTTCTTTTCTTTTCAAGGCGTCCAAGAACGAGGCAGAAAGGAAGCACACAGGCCAAACACGGATGCATGCGGCGGAAAGAAAACAGCGACGACGGGAACGGCGATCGGCGGCGACGTACGTACCAGCGGCGCGCGCGAGCGCGTTCCAGCGGCCCTCGCCGTGGTCGGCGATGTAGTTGATGAGCGTGAGGTCCTCGTCCACCGTCCACGGCCCGCGCCGGAGCTCCTCCGCGCCCGCCTGCAGCTGCTGCAGCTCCTCCTGCTCATCATCAGCGTCCCGCTCCTGCTTCGCCATCATCGGCGCCGTGGCGGCCGGCCTCGGCCCCGGCCGGCACGCCGCCACGCCTGGGATCATGCCGGCGGCACTCTGCTGCAGCATCATCTCCATTATTATATACGCCAAGAAAGTACGTACGAGTTGAGTTGTGGAGGAGGAGATCGATCGAAGCAAAAGAGAGAGACGGAGTTGGGGGAAGATGGGGAGTGGGACTCGGACGCCTTTTATAGGGTTTCAGCCAGCGGGCCGGTGGGGAAGACTAGAGCTCTAGAAGAGGAGGAGGCAAAACGAAAAAGAAACAGAGGAGGGGAGGAAGAAGACTGGTGGTCAGAGATCACAAACTGTCGGGGTGAGGAGTACGTGTGAAATGGGCTGGTGGGGTCACTCTCACTCGCAACCCCATCAGGCTGTCCGCACCGCTCAGCGCCAAACCTGCCGGTAGCGTGCGCGGGTGCGCACCGCGCCCCTGTAAACGGTCCGGTAGCGTACCGGCTGCATAGTAGACCGTCACAGACCGCGCGCCGGAGAGCAGCCTGCTAAAAACACTGTAGCACCACTGTAGCAAAGAGAGAGTTGTGGAGAGAGAGAAAGAGAGAGGAAGGGGAATAAAATATGGAATAGTTGGTATAGAGTATGTGATAGAGATAACACGGGTGCAGAAGAAATAAGTATAGAGTAAAGAATCTTAATGACTATGATAGAATATTCCTTTTTAGAGATGGAAATAGAGGTCGATCAGTGCGGATAGCCTCAGTTTCCAAGTTAAAAAAAATCCCGTCAGTTCAGGATCTTCTGTGGTACCATCATGCATGATCTCCTGTGTGGTGGCCAGGGTTAGCTGGCAAATCTTGCATGCTAGAGCTGTGCTGGTTAGAATCAAGGCATGCTTATACATGTGTTATTTATAATATACTAATATATACTCTGTGTGGTGCTCTATATGGTTCTCATTAACTTTAATATTAACACTTGGTAAAAAAACTTTGTGACAGTTGTCGACCGGGGATCGTCGATATATGTAAATTAAAGTCGAGAGAAATTAAAATAACTTTCTAATTCGTTGGATTTTTTAAATCAAGGATAACAGTTGCGCATGTACAAGAATTACATGAGACAATGGGAACTGACCGTAGCTCTGCTTGGTTGGGTAACACGTGGTGTACCTGTCCACCTGAGTGGTTTCGTCAATCTCAAGATCTCGCCGCTTAGTCTCAATCTCTCAAAGGCACACGTTCATAGAGTTCAATGTCTCGGAGATGCTCGTAGGGATAGTGGGTGTACGCATTCATAAAGGTGAGTGTGTGTCACTACTACAATATTTTTTCGAAGGCGGGCAAATTGCATTTACCGAGGCGGTTTTTGTAACCGCATCGGATCAAAGGTCACGGTAAATGGGACCTTTTCCGAGGCGGTTGCCGCCTGCCTCGGTTAATAGAATAAAAAAACAAAAAAGCCAAAACCCATGGACAAGCCCAGCAAGCCCATCGACGGGCCCGCCGAGCCCATCCACGGGCTGCCGCTGCCGCCGCGTCACCCCCGCACGGATCCGGCATCCTGGCCAGCGGATCCGGGCTCGCTGCCGCCAGATCCGTGCTCTCCGCGCCGTGCCGTGCCAGATCTAGAGGGAGGGGTGCCGCCACTGGAGGGGCCTGCGAGGCCATGCCGGAGGAAGAGGAGGTGGCCGCGTGCGGGTACGCCATCGGAGGAGAGGGCTGTCGCCGGAGGAGAGGCCCGCGCATGGGGAGGCGCGGCGCCACCCGTGGTGAGGAGGCGCGCCGTTCATGGGGAAGAAGGGGAAGTCCGCTGCCACGACCTCGCTGCCTCCACCTCGCTGCCAGTGATGAAGAAGGGGGAGGTCGCTGCCACCACCTCGCTGCTGGTAATGAAGAAGGGGGAGGTTGTCGCCCGGCACCGAATCCACTGCTCCCTGTCGCACACCGGCCAGGGGCACCACCGCTCGGGCCGCCACTGCCTGCAGAGGGAGAAGGGGCTCGCCGAGAGAGAGGATGGGAGGGAGAAGAAGCCCGTCGAGATGGGAGGGAGTGACGAGTGAGTGGGGACCGACGCTGCTGGCGAGGGAGGGAGGGGAGAGAAGACCGACGCTGTGCGGTGAGGGAGACTGATGTCAGGTTCTGGTGGTTGCGGGGGTGAGGGAGGGAGTTGAGTGATTTAGGGTTTGTGCTTGCTTTTATATGCTAGAGGTGCTAGTGGGTTGATGTGAGCTAGTGTGGGCTGGGCGCCTGGGCCTGATTTACTGAGGCAGTTAGATTATAATGCCCGCCTCGGTTAATGATTTACCGAGGCGGTTGCGTTACAAACAACCGACTCGGTTAATATCTATTAAACGAGGCGGGCATTTTAAGTTGCTCGCCTCGGTTAATCGATTTAGCGGGGCGGTTGTTTGTAACCGGCTTGGTTAATAAAGAATGACCGCCTCGGTTAATCCTCAGCATTAACCGAGGCGGTTTGAATTGCCGCCCGCCTCTGAGGCCCAATTCCAAATGTCTCGTAAAAGATTTTTTTTGTAGTAGTGTGTATACATGAGTGTAACAAAAGAAAAAGTTTACATGAAATAATAAATGGACTCTTTTCTGGCTCACATGCAAATCAATCAAGTCTGATGACCCATGCATGTTTCTGCACACGTTTCTTAGTTTGCGGTTTGCACAGCTAGCTCAAACTGCCATGCACGCATGTTGTGTTCTGCATGCTTATAGCCTCCTCACGCACCATGTTGTTGGTTTAAGTCCAGAATGGTTTCAATTTAGTGGGCATGTCAAAGGGAGCATGCATCTGACTTATGTATCTGTACAAAACGGTTTGGAACGAAATTCATAGCACAGCAGCATGTACAGAGAGGGAACGAAGAAGATTAGGGATGGCCGGGGATTAATTATCAACATGCCCATGTGAGCAGCAAAAGGACCACAGCACCCAAAATTCCTCCTAATCCCCTTCGTTTTCCAGACTCGTCTCATTTTTTTTTAAAAATTTCATTTTAATTTATTATTTCGTGAGAGCAGGGCTGCATTTTCCCCCTTTTATAATAATTAATTATTTTCACCTATAGTAGGTCCCACTGCAAAGATAAAACTGACATGGAAAACTGATGAGGTAGCTACACTGATTAGGGCCACGAGATGATGCGTATCCTCTGTATGTTCTTCAGATCATCGCGTCTAACCCTGTTCTAGCAATAGATACGCTCCTCAGCTCCAATGTGGAAAAAAGCTTGACCAGTAATTGGTACCTGGAAAAAGCTTTGACCGAGAAGAGCCGAACACTCCACGAACCACAGGATTAATCCTCCGACGCTGTAGATCGAGACAAACCCCAAAAAAATGGGAGACCACACAAAAGTAGTAGGCTCCATTAATTTCAACAACCAACTGATGATGTGGTTCTAGATTCGGAGTCGTCCGCGGCCATCACCTTCCGAGCTATGATCTATGGTCGATAATTTTCAATACGAAGAACCTTATCTTCTGATTAACAACGAACACCCCATGCATGCATCCCCCTTGGCCTATTGGTGTGCCCATCATCCATCCAGTGCTGCGCTTCCATTCAATTTGCCTGTTGTGAGCTAGCTTAGCTAGCACGCCCGCCCATGTGAACAATGTGAGTTGTTGACACTTTGAGAGCGCGTCACTCCCACACGCCTCGTTTGTGAATGAATTTTGACACGCCCTTGGAAGTTGTGGCGGTAGCTGCCATGGGTGAAAGGGCGTCTCGTCGCTCCATGTTTTGCGGAGGACTTGTTGCCATCCATCAGCTGCCCGCACAAAGAGGGCGGTTTGGTTAAACGGGCAGCACCATGCATGCATGATGGAGGTCGCTAGCAAAAAGCTAAGCTGAGCGTGCAAGGTTGTGGAAAGGCCGGGAGTAGATGGAGATGAAGCAGAAGATGATGACGATGGCACGGCACTTATTTTAACTGGGTTGTTGATGGTGTGTACTTGGTGATCGGTTTGCCGAGATGACGATGCATCTGCCGGCGGCGGCAGCAACAACAGTGACAGCCATCACCATGGATATGGCTAGCTGCTTGGGGGAAATGGGAATTGACGTAGCAACTAGCAGCAGCCGCACCACCGGGCTCATGTCGCTGGTGTATCTCTTAGTGCCGTGTGACGACAAGTGGAATGAATATTTACAGAGATCGTACAGGAATTTTAAACAAAAAAAATCTTTTTAATCATCCCGAGCTTGAAAGACAAAAAAAATATATTCTTTTTCTTATGAATGAGTGCATGTTTCGAACTCGACAATTTTACAGGAATTGTGAAAAAAATTCAGAGGAATTTTACAGAGGTAGCTCTGTTTTTCCTTTCCCGTCTGATGAGTCCTCTGTCTCCTGAAGGATATACCGAAACTCCTCTTGCTCTACGCTGAAGCAACATTTGCAAATATTTTTTTTCGTTCGCGAAATAAAGTAAAGCAGCTAGCTGCAAAAATCCTAAACCACTAGATTAAACCTGTTTCTTTTTTTTCGCTCTCTTTTACTTGTGTTTCAGCGACAGAGCAAGTGTGGGGGTGGCTCCTGAAGTCTCTCGGTACGTGGCGACGAATCCGAAAGACTGGTCGTACTACAAGATTTGAGAAACAGACAGGTTGACGTATTTTACACAGCTTGTACACACTTGCACGCCATTCAAATTCAAAATCCGGATCCTACGCGCAGAGAAAGGTCACCTCCCGGGACAGGTACATATATACGTATGTATGACCAGTATGGCGAGCCGAGACAGCGACGCCGCATATCAATGTCACGCCGGGCCGTAATTCCAGGTTCACCCTGGACTTTCTACTCTCACTGCAATCCTAAAGCCCCATGAAAATGAAATTGTGTATGTATTCTGATCGAAGCATATATAAAATCCAGAAGAAAGAATCCTCAATGCAAATGCTAGCGTCAGTCAGTCAATGCGAGTTCGTTTGGAAGAAGGTACTCTCTCCACCGGTTCGAACTGGATGGAGGTGTCCTCTGCCCTCGTGCGCCGGCCACAACCGGCCAGCCAGGCGGGCTTCCACGGCGGCGCCATTGTCGTGCATGCTCCGGCGGTCCGGTCTTCCGTTGACGGTTTACCGGTAGGAAAACATGCCGAAATGCGTGCGGGAATGACCGGTGTTTCAGACGGTTACGCACGTACAACGCACCAGGACGAACGGTAACGGTGTATTGTTTGTTTCGTTTCAGACAGGGACCAATTCGTTATGCAAAAGGACGAACAATGATACAGTGGTTCTTTTCAGACAGGGATGACCTAGATGAACAGTAATGTCGCATTTTTCAGGCAGGGAACGAACAGTTACAAGCATTTCTCATGTGCCCCGACTACGTACGTTTGTTGTGTGTATTTCCATCGTTAACCACGAAAACGATCGAATGTTCAACGAAATAGAACTCCCTCCGTCCGTCCCAGAAAACTTGATGCATTCCTTTTAGGTAATGGCCACTCGATAACAATTTCATTTCCCTTTCACTTGAGTTCGAACAAAATTCTGACGGAAAATGCAGCGAGTCTCAGGGCGACATTAAGGCTTCTCCACCGGCTCCTGAAGCCGTTTAGAGCCGTTTTATACCACATAGAGTAAAACTAAATGGCTTCACCTGCAGCGGCGGAGCTAGGATTTTTTTAGAGCCTAGGCGAGAGGCAACATAATAGTAAGGATTTGTTTGGCAAGTTTTCGGGTCCTCTAAAATAGCTTTGGCTCTGGTCCTCATGTGGAATGTTTTTTTTGGAACTAAGCTCTTTTGGAAAACGTTCGGTAAAAATAACTTAAGTGATAATTTTATAATAATTTGTATTATGTTTGTGAGGAGGAGCCAAGAAAACCACATTTCTACAGCTCCGACTCCTCTATAGTAAAAAAAAAGCTCTTGCTCCTCCAGGCTCCTGGGCAGTGTAGTGAGTTTTTGGCTAGTGTAGTGGGTCTTGACGTCTACCACTGTTATATCCTATTTTGATGAGATTCTAAAATCCGGATTTTGGTGTTTCTTGGATTCTGTCTTCATGTTAGAAATCCTCAAGAAAATTTTAGGTTGTTTGGATGGAAATCTTGGATTTTAAAAATTTTCTATTCAGATTCTTAAAATCACTGTGGATGATCCAAACGCTATCTAAGGGCTTATATTGCTCTTGTTCATATTGTTTAATGTCTTTTTCTAGATTAAATTGCTACTAAAATTGCCTAATATTCTAACAATCTAAAAACGTGATGGGCAATTTTCGATAGTTGGCTTTGTGAGTATGCTGAAACCGAATGTCTTTGAGGGCACTCATTACAAGAGATGACGACAGAGGTGTATTCTGTGATTGACTTCTATACACTGCTATTTTGTTGCTAAACCTAGGGCTATTAGGCCGCATACTCCTGATAAGGAGCGTGCGTTTAAACATACTGACAATACGTTCAAGGCAGCAATTCTGAGCGTGCTAGGAGACTCCACAGTTGATGCAAATGTGCCGCTACAGACCGGTAAAGAGATGTGGGATGCACTTGAGGCCATATATGCGGTTTTTGATGCTGGTAGTGAGTTGTATGTCATGGAGCAGTTTCATGGCTACAGGATGGTTGATGACCGTTCTATAGTAGAACAAGCTCATGTCGAAATTTTTGGTTATGTATTGCCAGATAAGTTTGTGTCAGGCTATATCATTGCTAAGCTGCCACAAGCTTGGATAAATTTTGCTACTTCTCTAAAACATAAGAGACAGAAATTGGTATTGCCGAGCTCATTGGCTCTTTGCATGTTGAAGAGAAGGTGAGAGCAAAGGACGTCCGTGGCAAGAAAACTATTGAATGAAGTTCTAGTGCCCATGTGGTGCAAAAAAAAATCCTCAGCACTCCCATAAGAAAGAAATTCCAATAAGAATTCAAGCAGAAGAACATTACACCTTTTAAGAAGAAGAATAATAAGGAAAATGACAATTGTTTCACTTGTAGCAAGCCTGGGCATGCGAAGGATTGCCCGGGTGGCAAGTGGAAGCCCAAAAAAATAGAAACATGGTTGAGGCTGATGGAAGAATATCGGGGTATGATAATTTATTATATACGGTTCTTTCAGTTGTTCATTCACCTGATTGATGGGTTGATACATGTAAGGATGAAAACGGTCGGAAACGGTCGAAAACGGACTTACGAAATAGAAAACGAAATCGGTTTGTTCGGTACATTTCTACATTTTAGCAATTAAAGAATACAAAAAATGGTTGAAAATGGTTGTGAAACCAATTGAAACTGACAATTTTTTATGTTTAAAAACAGAACCATAATATAGAAAATGAAAGCGGTCGGTTCGGGATATTTCCGTTCCGTTTTCATCCTTAGATATAGGAGCCAATATTCATGTGTGTGCTAATATTTCTTTGTTTTGTTCTTATCAGGTCGGCCAGACTTCTTCCTTATTGATGGGGTAACGGAGCATGTGCAACTGTATATGGTGTTGATATGGTCGATCTGAAGCTTACTTCGAGAAAAACCGTGCAGCTAAAGAACGTGCAACATGTCTCCTCACTAAGGAAGAATTTGATTAGTGGTTTTCTGTATGTCGTGATGGTTATAAACTTCTGTTTGAGTCAAATAAGTGTGTACTTTCTAAGTATAGAACTTTTGTTGGCAAATGTTATGAGAGCGGAGACTTGTTCCGCTTGTCTTTAACCGATGCATGTGTTAATTCTATAAACCATGTAAGCCAGGATGATGAGACAAATATTTGGCATTCGCGCTTATGTCATATTAATTTTGGTTGTATTGCTCGATTAGCTGGTTTAAATTTAATTTCAAAATTTGATTTGGTCAAAAATTCTAAATACCATGTATGCGTTGAATTGAAACAACCTCGCAAGCCTCACAAGGCTGCTGCGGCGAGAAACCTAGCACCATTAGAACTAATTTATTTCGATCTGTGCGAAATGAATGGTGAATTGACCAAAGGTGGAAAAAAGTATTCCATGATGTTTATAGATGATTGTCCTAGATTTTGCCATGTGTATTTACTAAAATCAAAAGATGAAGCACTGAATTATTTTAAGATCTATAAAGCTGAAGTATAAAACCAACTTGAGAAGAAAATTAAACGGTTGCGCTCTGATCGCAGGGGAGAATATTTCTTAAATGAATTTTCTGAGTTTTGTGCTGAGCATGACACTACTCATGAGAGGACACCGCCATATTCGCCACAGTCTAATGGTATTATGGAAAAAAAGAACCGTACTCTAACTGAGTTGGTTAACGCCAAGTTAGAGACAACGGGACTATCTAAGGAATGGTAGGGTGAGGCGATATTGACAGCTTGCCATATCCTAAATAGGGTGCCTACTAAAAACAAAGAAATTACACCATTTGAGGAATGAGAGAAGAAAAGATTAAATCTCTTTTACCTGTGAACATGGGGTTGTTTGGCAAAGGTAAATGTGACAATCAACAAGAAGCGAAAGCTTGGCCCAAAAATCGTTGATTATGTTTTTCTTGGTTATGCTATTTACAACGTGGGTTATAAATTTTTAATAATAAATTCGAAAGTACTTGATATGATTGAAGGTACAATTATGGAATCAAGAGACACTACATTTTTGACAGTATATTTTTTGAGAGTGAGTTTCCTATGAAAAATACACTAAGCACTTCTAGTCATGAATCTATTCTTCCTGAGATGCATGAACCGGTAATTCAAGCTGATGTTGAAACCCATATGGAAAATCTAGAGGAGGATAATAATATAGTCACTTGAAAGAGTAAGAGATGAAGGGTTGTCAAATCCTTTGGTGATGACTATCTTATATACCTTGTGGATGACACTCCTAAAACCATAGAAGAGGCATATTCATTTCTAGATGCTAACTTATGGAAGAAGCAGTTTAGAGTGAGATGGAATCAATTATGTTTAATGGAACGTGGGAGGTGGTTGATCGTCCTACGGGTGCAAACCTGTGGGATGTAAATGGGTGTTCAAGAAAAAGCTTAGGCCTGATGTTAATATTGAGAAGTACAAGGCGAGACTTGTGGCAAAGAGCTATACACAAACAGAAGGTGAAGATTATTTTGATACTTATTCACCAGTTGCCCGTCTAACGATTATAAGGATGCTACTTTCCATGGCTGCCTCACATGGTCTTCTCGTTCATCAGATGATGTTAAGATAACTTTGTTGAATAGAGAGCTTGAGTAAGAAATCTATATAGATCAGCTGGATGGATTTGTAGTGAATGGTCAAGAGGGAAAGGTTTGTAAGTTATTAAAATCTTTATATGACCTAAAGCAAGCACCTAAACAGTGGCACGAGAAGTTCGACAGAACTTTAACATCACCTGGCTTTGTTGTGAACGAAGCTGATAAATGTATTTATTATCGGTATGTTGGAGGAGAAGGTGTGATTTTGTGCTTATATGTAGATGATATTTTAATCTTTGGAAGTAACATTAATATGATCAAGGAAGTGAAAGATTTTTTGTCAAGTAATTTGAGATGAAAGACGGGTGCGGCTGATGTTATTCTTAATATAAAGCTATAGAGAGGAGGAAATGGTGGGGTAACACTTGTGCAATCCCACTATGTGGAAAATGTGATGAGTCGTTTTGGATATAGTGAGTACACACCTACTCCAACTCCTTATGACCCAATTGTGCGATTAAGGAAGAATCACAAAATAGCACGGATCAATTGAGATATTCACAAATTATTGGCTCACTTATTTAGCTAGTGCAACGAGGCCTGATATCTCATTTGATATGAGCAAACTCAGCCGGTTTATCTCAAATCTGGGAGATGATCACTGGCGTGCTCTTGAGAGAATGTTGCGCTATCTAAAAGGGACTATGAGCTATGACATACACTATACTGGGTATCCGAGGGTACTGGAAGGGTATAGTGATTCTAATTGGATATCTAATACTAATGAGTTGAAAGCCACAAGTGGATATGTGTTCTCACTTGGAAGTGGCGCTTTCCTAGAACTCTTGCAAGCAGACCATCATTACAAGGTGTCACACCCGGTTTTCCAAAGAACAAAACCAGGCTCGTCATATGTGTGCCCAGGAAGTCCACACATATGTCAGAATGAAAAAAATATCAGAAACAATGTTATTATATAACGTATACATAACTATATTAACACTTACATCAGAGTATCATGGAACGGTGGCTAAGCTTCTGTTCGGGCTCCATTCTTCTCAGGGACGGTTGACTGGGGGCTCCGTATGCCAAACACTTCTGAAAGACTTCTGAAACTCCACTACATCTTTATCCTTCTTCTAAGCAGCACCTTACTACACACTGGAGTGTGGGGAAATAGCAAGAGTGAGTCCATATCGAACTTAGCAAATATATCATGGGGTTCATGAGGCTCAAAAGGATAGACACTGGTTTACTGCATTTAGCTTTTAATCATCACAGTTTTATCATATGAGTAGCATCAGGTTTGCATTAATCCCACAATAAACATATGATCAATGTAAAGATGAATAATGAATAGCAAAAATATATTTATAGTCATTAGTGATCATCAATTCTGTAAGGGTCCAAGGCCACTCGTGACCGTGAGCATGGCTGTTATAACAGTTTTACACTCTGCAGAGGTTGTACACTTTTACTGTGAGTTGTGATTTACCCTTTCGCCCGAGGTGATCAGCCTCTTGACCCACTACCAAGGAAGGTCGGCAGGGTTCACTACAAAGTCTTTCAAAGGTTCGTCTAACAAGTTAGGGCTGCTAGGTTTCCAAAGTCAGTCTGTGTGATTCACCACGTAGGGATCCACAGTCTGCTCTACCCCATTTGCGCCACAAGGGTAACCTCTAACAAGCTAGAAAATGTCCTTCTATATGACTAAAGCCAGAGCCATTTTAGCCCTCACAGTTGTACTGTAAATCCCAGATTTTCGCTTACAGATAAGTCCTTATGGAGAGTAACGAGAGCACCAAATAACCCCATGCTCTAGTACCCTTTAACAGTAATAATATCATCTTTTAATGTTTATTGCATATTCCATTAGTCAAATTACATGATCATAGTTCATGTTGAGCACTAGCAATACTAATCCATGCAGTACAATAGGTATCAAGGATTAAGATCAACACTAAGTTATCCTTAACAAGGAATATATGCATAATGATATTATTTGCTTAATGTGAATAGGACAACAAGGATAATCCCATGTTATACTTGCCTTAGAACTTGCTTTATGCCCAAAGCAACTTGCTCTGAAAAACATCAACTTAATGTTTCATTTGCAACTTCTGGCACTCAGCTTCTGGTCTTCATCTTCGGATCTTCGGCGCTCATGGATAGTCTTTCTTTTACTCGTAGCAACCAAGCACAGTAAACAAACAACAAACACAACTAAGAACATGCATTAAACAAAAGAAACGCTTTAAAAGAGAACGCATTAAAGGACACGGTACGTTGCTACAGTCACGAAAACGCAAGAACGACGGATAACGGAGCTACCATTAAAGAGAACACGCGACTATCGAGACGATTACAACATAACTTAGAAGACCGACTATAAACTTAATACATTTTAGTTATTGAAATAAGGTGATAAACATTCTAAAGAAATATTCTAAAATTAGATTAATCAATTGAATTACAAAACTAGGTTTAACCCTGGTCATATTTTATTTATAAGTATTACCGACTTTACAGAGATAAAAGAACATGTGAGAACAATTATTCCAATTATATGAGACATATGGTTGGGCTAAGTAAATTATAATTTAAACATATTTTAAGTTGTCATTAGCTAAGTTCATGCTTAGTTACAAAGGACTAACGTGACAAGATTATATATTATTTTTAATTATAAAACTAATAACAAACATATTAATTAATATAATACTCAACTATATATATGAAAAAGCATATGACATGAAAAACATTAGTACTACTGCACAGAGAACATCGATGCGACTCTAACGCAACTTAATTGGAGCAAAATAGATTTCAAACGAATAAATGCTCGAGGATTAAAGTCGTATAACTATGAAGAGCAGATACGTACTGTAATATGAAATTATCTACACAAGTCTATCATATATGCAACTTACTTAGACTAAGCAAATTTTAATTTGAGATATACTGTACATTAATCATATTAATCAATTTAATATTGAACTATATAGATAGAAAATATGTGGCAACTGAACGAAAGCACTTATGTTTCAAGGTTGAACTAAGCATCTTATAATTCAAAAGAAACATTTAGTTTAATATTAATTAGATTAACATTAATTTAGAACAGACTGCCCGTGTTGCGTTTAATTAGAAACTCAATTACACAAGCATAAATCAAATTAATATCTAACTTATAAATTTTAAGGATGTTAGACATGTTAAACGTTGTTGCTAACACATAACCTCGATCAGCACTATTGCAAAACAACAAGAACGGATTTAAACCGGAATTTCTTTTAATTGAAAAGCTATTAAATAAATATATTAATCTAATTACTATTCAAATTAATAAATTCATAATCAAGTGACATGATAAACATCATTACTCAGGTGTAGTTTACATCGGCACAATCACAACTCGACACGCACAGCATCGCAACCCTAATTCGTTTTCTAATTTAAAAGCTATTAAATTATTAGTAATCATATTAGTATTTCAATCAATAAATTCGTAACTATAAGACATGACAAACATTAGCACTACCGTGTAGAGCGCGACGACATGAATCTAACGCGACTTGAACGACTCGAATCGGACGTAAAACATAAATGATATAACCTAAATAAGATTATATGTATACGTATTTCTATTGTATTTCGGGATTTATTTTTCTAAAGGAAAAACGGCCATAATGTGTGTGTGACATCATCATGACATCATTGCGATGTCATCAAGCTAGCAACAATGGAATTAGAGCAGCAGCAGTGCACGCATGCATGCCATTCAATCCCGCTGATCCAGCTAATCTAATTTTCATCCTGCCCCGCTCCTTTTCATCGCTGGTGGTTGGAGACTGGAGACGTCCCAATCCTCCTCTAGAGCATACCCTGTCGCTGCACCTCGCCGTCGTCATCGCCGCCGCCGCGCCATAGGCCTCCATCGTCACCAAGCACGGCCGCCGTCTCGTAAACTTTGCATGTGCATGTCGCTTCTGTGTTATCGTAATACATGCACATGTATTGTCCTGGTTGGAATAAATTAACACTATTTTTGTTGCATCATTAATGGCCACACAATTACCACTAATTACTCTGGCTCAATGCTCGGCTCATGCATGTGCACATGCTCCAGTGGGCTTCCAGGGACGGACCGGACCACGTTTTGACCAAAGGCACAGGTAGAAAGAACGGATGATCGCAAAATCACAAGAACGAGTTACTACACTAGGTTGCTTTTAATTAAAAATGCATTAAATAAATATTGCACGTAAATCAATAAATTCATGATTAGGTGACACGATATACATCAGCACTACTATGTAGAGCGCAACTATACGAAACTAACGCAACTGAAACGGAGCAAAACGAAATTAAAACGAAGAAACGATAAAGATATTACGAACCAGTGACAGAACCGCAAATACTTCATCTTCTACCTCCATCCATCCGAAGGGCCTCGGCCTGGGGGCAACAAAAGAAGGAGTTGAAATATTTAATTTACTACACGAGAGATTTCCTAAACTAAGGGCTCCTCTACGGTAGTTTTGGTGTGCTTTTACCCAAGGGATAGATACATATATATAGGGAGGAAAACTCTCCACCTCCATGTCAACTAGCGATATGGTGCTAATTGACGTTGCACCATCCACCTTTACTAATAGGCCTAATTAATTATTAAAGTCCATTAGTAAATAAAGACATGGGCCTTTGGGCATGAGCAAATCTGAGATATTTTATTATTTTCGGAATTAATTAATTTCATGGATAAAATAATTCTAGAAAAGTCCAGAATTATTATTTAAGCCACGAAAAATACTCCGAAAGCTCCAAAAATTTGGAGAAAATTCTCAGAGACATTATGGAACATAAGGAACCAAAATAAAGTATTTGGACCTCATGAAAAGATATTTTGGAGCATCCAAAAATTAGATAACACTCGTAGAAAAGCGTGAACTAGCTCCAGAAAAAGCCAGAACAATTCCCGAAGAGTTCACTGAGATTGATTGACACGTGAGGAACTGAAAGGAATAATTTATATTATAAAGAAAAGATTTTAGGAAACTACCAATGAGAACTTAAGATGAGAAACAAGAAATATTGACTGCAGAAAAAGATAAAGACGTGCTGGAGAAGTAAGATCGATCCACTAAACGCATTTTTAAAGACTTTGTTCGCTCTTAACACACAAGAGTTAACAAGCAAACATCGCATCAAACAATGCCCGTCAGGTTAATTCCAAAATAATTGAAAAGCACTATTTTTCTTTAATAAAAATATATGGAAACCTAAACTAATGTTGACAAGTTCTATCCAAATATTAAAATATTTATTTTAGTTAGTGTTTTCTATGCACAACCTAAAATCAGAAATTTTGGGGTGTGACAATTTTACCCCACTTAACAGGAATCTCGTCCCGAGATTTGGAGAGACTAGGGAGAAAGATAAAGCAGACCAATAAGATTGTTTTGAAACTTTTGACAAGTTCTGATATAAGCGTCAAGGATTATCAAAGGTTGACAAGAGAACATTGGATTGATCGTTAAGATTGATTCGAGCTAATGACCGAGGGTCAAAGGATTGAATGTCAACATAGGCGAAAAGGAAGATCAAAGGAGGTTGAAAAGATAGATCAAGGTTGATCACCGAGTCTTCACTTTATAAGGTGTAAAAACAAGGGTGGAAATTAGCAAAAGATAACATAAGAGATAAAGAGATATCTTAAGGTGCTCAAAACTCCTAGATTCAAGATTTATGAG
The DNA here is from genome assembly GCA_038087645.1 of Saccharum hybrid cultivar R570. NCBI lineage: Eukaryota > Viridiplantae > Streptophyta > Magnoliopsida > Poales > Poaceae > Saccharum > Saccharum hybrid cultivar. The sequence goes on from JAQSUU010000744.1 coordinate 1,175,940, forward strand.
ACATCACGAAAAAGTGACAGACTAGCATTGGTTGAAGAAAGGTAAAGACCAGTCTTCTGTTTTACCATTCAGGGAGACTAGTGAGAATGATAAATTGATCTTCAAGTCTTTGTAGGTCCTTGAATCAGGATTTATAAGATGTAAGAACAAGGGTCAAAAGTTGTCAAATGTTGATAAGAAAAGTAAAGATTGATGGCAAGAAGGTGAGACTGGTTAAGGGGCAAGGACTAGCAAAAGATGATATTTATGATAGTGATTGGTCTTTGGATCTTCTTGTCTCGTAACTTGAGATTGATGATGGTGGCGGACGCTACCCCACTTAACAAAGATCTTGTTCCACCTGGTGATGTTATTGAAGGCAACACTTTCTTTAAGGCTTACTACTATTGATGAGTCCTTCATGTGTTGATCCTCCCTTGGGTTAAGATAAAGGAGAAAGCATAGAAACCAAGAGTAAGCAAGGATGATTTATGGAAAAGACTATAAGAATTAGGATTGATCGAAGGTTAAATAGATCAAGAGAGGATACTACCCCACTTTAACATAGATTGAGCTAATTCTCAAGATGATTTCGAGCCTCCTTTAGAACACAAAAACAAAGGCGACACACAGGCATCACATCAAACAAGACAAGCACACATCAGGCAAAACAAAGCACCAATCACATCATCGGTACTACATGTGCTTCTTCAACAATGGTGGTCATCCTAATGGCACATTGGAGATGATGAAAGGCCATCGAACTTTTGAAAAAGGTAAGATCAGAAACCTTTTGGTAAAAACAACACAAATCAAAAACCAAGAGAGTAAGAAATAATAGCTCAAAGGAAGCTATCAAGGAAGGGATACAACAGGACAAGGAACAGGAAATAGTCAAAATCAATGAGTCAAGGGATGAGAAAATAGTTTTATAGTAAAATAAGTTTTAGAATACGTACAGAGCTACTTGGCATACGTCCTATAGTCAACACCGCTCTGATACCACTCTGTCACACCTAGTTTTCCAAAGAACAAAACCAGGCTCGTCATATGTGTGCCCAGGAAGTCCACACATATGTCAGAATGAAAAAAATATCAGAAACAATGTTATTATATAACGTATACATAGCTATATTAACACTTACATCAGAGTATCGCAGAACGGTGGCTAAGATTCTGTTCGGGCTCCATTCTTCTCAGGGACGGCAGACTGAGGGCTCCGTATGCCAAACACTTCTGAAAGACTTCTGAAACTCCACTACATCTTTATCCTTCTTCTAAGCAGCACCTTACTACACACTGGAGTGTGGAGAAATAGCAAGAGTGAGTCCATGTCGAACTCAGCAAATATATCATGGGGTTCATGAGGCTCAAAAGGATAGACACTGGTTTACTATATTTAGCTTTTAATCATCACAATTTTATCATATGAGTAGCATCAGGTTTGCATTAATCCCACAATAAACATATGATCAATGTAAATATGAATAATGAATAGCAAAAACATATTTATAGTCATTAGTGATCATCAATTCTGTAAGGGTCCAAGGTCACTCGTGACCGTGAGCACGGCTGTTATAACAGTTTTACACTCTGAAGAGGTTGTACACTTTTACTGTGAGTTGTGATTTACCATTTCGCTCGAGGTGATCAGCCTCTTGACCCACTACCAAGGAAGGTCGGCAGGGTTCACTATGAAGTCTTTCAAAGGTTCGTCTAACAAGTTAGGGCCGCTAGGTTTCCAAAGTCAGTCTGTGTGATTCACCACGCAGAGATCCACAGTCTGCTCTACCCCATTTGCGCCATAAGGGTAACCTCTAACAAGCTAGAAAATGTCCTTCTATATGACTAAAGCCAGAGCCATTTTAGCCCTCACAGTTGTACTGTAAATCCCGGATTTTCGCTTACAGATAAGTCCTTATGGAGAGTAACGAGAGCACCAAATAACCCCATGCTCTAGTACCCTTTAACAGTAATAATATCATCTTTTAATGTTTATTGCATATTCCATTAGTCAAATTACATGATCATAGTTCATGTTGAGCACTAGCAATACTAATCCATGCAGTATAATAGGTATCAAGGAATAAGATCAACACTAAGTCATCCTTAACAAGGAATATATGCATAATGATATTATTTGCTTAATGTGAATAGGACAACAAGGATAATTCCATGTTATACTTGCCTTAGAACTTGCTTTATGCCCAAAGCAACTTGCTCTGAAAAACATCAACTTAATCTTTCATTTGCAACTTCTGGCACTCAGCTTCTGGTCTTCATCTTCGGATCTTCGGCGCTCACGGATAGTCTTTCTTCTACTCGTAGCAACCAAACACAGTAAACAAACAACAAACACAACTAAGAACATGCATCAAACAAAAGAAACGCTTTAAAAGAGAACACATTAAAGGATACGGTACGTTGCTACAGTCACGAAAACGCAAGAACGACGGATAACGGAGCTACCATTAAAGAGAACACGCGACTATCGAGACGATTACAACATAACTTAGAAGACCGACTATAAACTTAATACATTTTAGTTATTGAAATAAGGTGATAAACATTCTAAAGAAATATTCTAAAATTAGATTAATCAATTGAATTACAAAACTAGGTTTAACCCTGGTCATATTTTATTTATAAGTATTACCGACTTTACATAGATAAAAGAACATGTGAGAATAATTATTCCAATTATATAAGATATGTGGTTGGGCTATGTAAATTATAATTTAAACATATTTAAAGTTGCCATTAGCTAAGTTCATGCTTAGTTACAAAGGACTAACGTGACAAGATTATATATTATTTTTAATTATAAAACTAATAACAAACATATTAATTAATATAATACTCAACTATATATATGAAAAAGCATATGACATGAAAAACATTAGTACTACTACACAGAGAACATCGATGAAGAGCAGATACATACTGTAATATGAAATTATCTACACAAGTCTATCATATATGCAACTTACTTAGACTAAGCAAATTTTAATTTGAGATATACTGTACATTAATCATATTAATCAATTTAATATTGAACTATATAGATAGAAAATATGTGGCAACTGAACGAAAGCACTTATGTTTCAAGGTTGAACTAAGCATCTTATAATTCAAAAGAAACATTTAGTTTAATATTAATTAGATTAACATTAATTTAGAACAGACTGCCCGTGTTGCGTTTAATTAGAAACTCAATTGTACAAGCATAAATCAAATTAATATCTAACTTATAAATTTTAAGGATATAAGACATGTTAAACGTTGTTGCTAACACATAACCTCGATCGGCACTATTGCAAAACAACAAGAACGGATTTAAACCGAAATTTCTTTTAATTGGAAAGCTATTAAATAAATATATTAATCTAATTACTATTCAAATTAATAAATTCATAATCAAGTGACATGATAAACATCATTACTCAGGTGTAGTTTACATAGGCACAATCACGACTCGACACGCACAGCATCGCAACCCTAATTCGTTTTCTAATTTAAAAGCTATTAAATTATTAGTAATCATATTAGTATTTCAATCAATAAATTCGTAACTATAAGACATGACAAACATTAGCACTACCGTGTAGAGCGCGACGACATGAATCTAACACAACTTGAACGACTCGAATCGGACGTAAAACATAAATGATATGACCTAAATAAGATTATATGTATACGTATTTCTATTGTATTTCGGGATTTATTTGTCTAAAGGAAAACGGCCATAATGTGTGTGTGACATCATCATGACATCATTGCGATGTCATCAAGCTAGCAACAATGGAATTAGAGCAGCAGCAGTGCACGCATGCATGCCATTCAATCCCGCTGATCCAGCTAATCTAATTTTCATCCTGCCCCGCTCCTTTTCATCGCTGGTGGTTGGAGACCGGAGACGTCCCAATCCTCCTCTAGAGCATATCCCGTCGCTGCACCTCGCCGCCGTCATCGCCGCCGCCGCGCTACAGGCCTCCATCGTCACCAAGCACGGCCGCCGTCTCGTAAACTTTGCATGTGCATGTCGCTTCTGTGTTATCGTAATACATGCACATGTATTGTCCTGGTTGGAATAAATTAACACTATTTTTGTTGCATCATTAATGGCCACACAATTACCGCTTATTACTCTGGCTCAATGCTCGGCTCATGCATGTGCACATGCTCCAGTGGGCTTCCAGGGACGGACCGGACCACGTTTTGACCAAAGGCACAGGTAGAAAGAACGGATGATCGTAAAATCACAAGAACGAGTTACTACACTAGGTTGCTTTTAATTAAAAATGCATTAAATAAATATTGCACGTAAATCAATAAATTCATGATTAGGTGACACGATATACATCAGCACTACTATGTAGAGCGCAACTATACGAAACTAACGCTACTGAAACGGAGCAAAACGAAATTAAAACGAAGAAACGACAAAGATATTACGAACCAGTGGCAGAACCGCAAATACTTCATCTTCTACCTCCATCCATCCGAGGGGCCTCAGCCTGGGGGCGACAAAAGAAGGAGGAGAAATATTTAATTTACTACACGAGAGATTTCCCAAACTAGAGGCTCCTTTACGGTAGTTTTGGTGTGCTTTTACCCAAGGGATAGATACGTATATATAGAGAGGAAAACTCTCCACCTCCATGTCAACTAGCGATATGGTGCTAATTGCCGTTGCACCATCCACCTTTACTAATAGGCCTAATTAATTATTAAAGCCCATTAGTAAATAAAGACATGGACCTTTGGCACGAGGAAATCTGAGATATTTTATTATTTTCGGAATTAATTAATTTCATGGATAAAATAATTCTAGAAAAGTCCAGAATTATTATTTAAGCCACGAAAAATACTCCGAAAGCTCTGAAAATTTGGAGAAAATTCTTAGAGACATTATGGAACATAAGGAACCAAAATAAAGTATTTGAACCTCATGAAAAGATATTTTGGAGCATCTAAAAATTAGATAACGTTCGTAGAAAAGCATGAACTAGCTTCAGAAAAAGCTAGAACAATTCCCGAAGAGTTCATTGAGATTGATTGATACGTGAGGAACTGAAAGGAATAATTTATATTATAAAGAAAAGATTTTAGGAAACTACCAATGAGAACTTAAGATGAGAAACAAGAAATATTGACTGCAGAAAAAGATAAAGACGTGCTGGAGAAGAAAGATCGATCCACTAAATGCATTTTTAAAGACTTTGTTCGCTCTTAACACACAAGAGTTAACAAGCAAACATCGCATCAAACAATGCCCGTCAGGTTAATTCCAAAATAATTGAAAAGCACTATTTTTCTTTAATAAAAATATATGGAAACCTAAACTAATGTTGACAAGTTCTATCCAAATATTAAAATATTTATTTTAGTTAGTGTTTTCTATGTACAACCCAAAATCAGAAATTTTGGGGTGTGACACATGGTCAACAATGAAACTAGAATTAGCAGCATTAGATACTGCCACTGTTGAGGTTGAATGGCTTCGTGAACTCCTTATGGATTTGCCGATGGTTGAAAAACCTATCCCTACAATTTCTATGAACTGTGATAATCAAATGGTGATAGTCAAGGTGAACAGTTCTTAAGATAATATGAAGACAATTAGGCATATGAAGCGGCGGTTGAAATCTAGCAGAAAACTAAAAAACTCCGGAGTAATAATATTGTACTATGTCCATACATCTAAGAATCTAGCAGATCAGTTTACTAAGGGTATGTTACGTAATGTGGTAGAAGGTGCATCGAGAGAGTTGGGCCTGAGACCCACTTGAGGTCATTCCATAGCGGTAACCTGTCCTATGTGATCGAAGATCCCGTGAAGTAGGATGATGAAACAAGCTAGTGGTTGACTGATGGAGAGACCCCTTATTTTAAGAACCAAATCATTTGAGATGCACTGTTTCTCCAATGCTGTATGGTAGGATGGTTAATTTCTTAATGTAATCTGAGTGACTTACTTAAGCAGGGATGTTGTCCTACAGAACATCCTAGAAGGAACACACCTATATGAGTTCGATTGCTAGTCACAGTGTATGAGATGTGGGTAATCTTTAGATACTCATGGAAGGCCTCGAAGTGTGACTTATATGCTTCAACCAGAGGGATGCTTGTAGCAGCCTAGTACCTGAAAATAACTTGGGTGAAACTCACTTCACATAAAATTGTCAATTTAAGACATAATCCATTGTTCAGTTGTGACTGAGTGTAACATCTGTTCTAGACAGATATTCAACTTAATAGTTTTCGTTGAAACTCTGGTATATCAAAGAACAGTGGATTCAAGATTATTTAACATGTATCCTAGAATTTGGTGGGGATTGTTAGATTTAATGTGGGCCAACCCATATATTATCTAATTAAATCAAATAAATTATAGGGCCCATATTAAATAATATGCGCAATATTGTTTAGTTCCATACGGGATATTGACCGGATGTTGACTCAACTTATATGTGCCGGTTGTGTCTACCTACATTGAGAAAGTTGAGAAGAGGCGCGACCGTATTGTGTTGTGATCGACGCGGGCCCTAGCGAGGAAAATAATGAGGAGAGTTACGAGAGTTTTCCATTCCGTAGCTTGCGTCGATCTCCTCCTCCCATGGTGTCTCCTCCCCTCCCGCGGCTAGTCTATGAGCCTGTTCATTTACTTGGCTTTGAGATAAAAGCAAAGCTCGTCTCCTCATTCTTCTCTCTTGGTCCAACACACAAACACATCCACTGCTTTCGCTGCGGCCAAGTTTCTCGTCCCGGTTCCCTGCGCGCGTAGGAATTGGAAGAGTAGGCCTCCAGAACGACTACCGTCTTCGAGTTCGCCTGCTCGGGTAAAAGGTGGCAATCACGTTTTTAAGAAGTGTCGCTGGTAGCACAACTACTCGCTTCATCCTCTAATTCCTAGAGGATCGCTGGTGATCGGCATGGCTTCTCATCTGCACTACATCGAGCACGATTACATCGACAGACACTGTATGTTTGAGAGCATCCTGCTCTGCGTCTTCCGTTGACGGTTTACTGGTAGGAAAACATTTAGCTTAGTGATCCCTGCAGCAAGACAAAATGCGTGCGGGAATGACCGGTGTTTCAGACGGTTACGCACGTACAGCGCACCAGGACGAACGGTAGCAGTATATTGTTTGTTTCGTTTCAGACAAGGACCGATTAGTTATGCAAAGGACGACGAACAATGATACCGTGGTTCTTTCAAACAGGGACGACCAGCAATAGATGAACAGTGATGCCGTATTTTTCAGGCAGGGAACGAACTGTTACAAGCATTTCTCATGTGCCCCTGAGTACATTCTTTGTGTTTCCATCGTTAACCACAAAAGCGAGCGAATGTTCAACGAAGTAGCACTCCCTCCTTCATCCCAGACAACTTGATGCATTCCTTTTAGGTAATGGCCACTCAATAATTTCGTTTCCCTTTCACTTGAGTTTTTTTTGCGGAAAACCCTTTCACTTGAGTTCGAACAAAATTCTGACGGAAAATGCAGCAAGTCTCAGAGCGACATTAAGGCTTCTCCACCGGCTCTTGAAGCCATTTAGAGCCGTTTTGTGCCACACAAAATAAAACTAAATGGCTTCACCTGCAGCGGCGGAGCCAGGATTTTTTTAGAGCCTGGGCGAGAGGCAACATAATAGTAAGGATTTGTTTTGCAAGTTTTCGGGTCCTCTAAAATAGCTTTGGCTCCGGTCCTCACGTGGAATTTTTTTTGGAACTAAGCTCTTTTGGAACACGTTTGGTAAAAACAACTCAAGTGATAATTTTATAATAATTTGTATTATGTTTGTGAGGAGGAGCCAAGAAAGCCACATTTCTACGGCTCCGACTCTAGTAAAAAAAGCTCTTGCTCCTCCTGGCTCCTGGGTAGTGTAGTGAGTTTCTGGCTAGTGTAGTGGGTCTTGACGTCTACCACTATTATATCTTATATTTGGATGAGATTCTAAAATCCGGATTTGGTGTTTCTTGGATTCTATGTCTACATGTTAGAAATTCTATAGAGAATTTTAGGTTGTTTGGATGGAATTCTTGGATTTTAAGATTTTTTTATTCAGATTCTTAAAATCCCTATGGACGATCCAAAAGCTATCTAAGGGCTTATATATATATATATATATATATATATATATATATATATATATATATATATATATATATATATATATATATATAGCCTGCATCGCCAACGCCTTCAATGACGCGCAGCAGGTGTGCCCTTGCATGATGGACGTCACCGTCTACTACGACCCTGCTACCTCCTCTTCTTTGTTGTGAACTAGCCTTTTTTTTTTTTGACTTAGGCCTTGTTCAGTTCCGGGATTCGGTGTCCCGAGTTGGAACGGTGCGCATTAAATGCACACTGTTCCAATTCGTTTGTATTTGGTAAAAATTATCCAAACTTTGACTAATTAGGTTCAAAATGTTCGTCTCGTAAAGTACAATAAAACTGTGCAATTAGTTTTTAATTTCATCTACATTTAGTACTCCATGCATGTGCCGATATTTTGATGTGATGGGAATCTTCTTTTTGCATAGTAGAATTTGGATGTAGAATTTGGGAACTAAACAAGGGCTTAGATGTGCTGGCACGTGTTCACAGCCAGGTGAGCCTGGGGCCTTAGCTCCGCCCCTGTTCACCTGTGAAGCCTCTTAAAACCTACTGAGACAAAGGATAGGTAGAAGGTGAAGCCAAAAAAAATAGTGGCTTCATCTCGACTTGGTGTGCCCAGCAAGATCAGAACCTGTTTTGCCACCGCGGATGATAAAGCACACAGAGAAGAAAAGTCCGCGCGTCCGCCGGGGCATGCTGACACCGGAGCAGCACGGAGGTGAACACTACTACAATCTACATGTTTCCCTAGAGTTCAAATCCTAGGGAAAGACTCAAAAAACACTAGGGAAATGTTTTCCCTAGGAATTCTCGTGGGGAAAGATTCATAGGGAGAATTTCGACGGGAAAGAGAATGTGCCCTAGGGTTTTCATGAGAACCCTAGGGAAAGAAATTTTCCCTAGGAATCCTAGACCGTAGGGAAACCAACTCACCTGACATGCACCTGTGCCCGTAAAGAGTCTTTCCCTACGGTTTCGCATCCTAGGGAAACTGATATGCTGCATTTTGTTTTTCATTTACTTTTTTATTTCTGTTTCAATCAATTTTTCAATTTGCATTGATAACAAGAAGAATTCATCCGGAACAATTTTTGTTGCTTGGAATCCAAGATCCACAACTGCGTTCATTCCTTGCGATTGAAATTACACGACTTATTTGTTACAGCTTACAATCATCATTGGTACAATAAATACGATTGTTACAAAGGAACAGATACATGCATTATATATATATATATATATATATATATATATATATATATATATATATATATATATATATATATAAATAACAGCAGAAGGACGGACTAAATCAAAGCCCTTTCACATAAATAAATAACAAATTGGAAGCAAAAATCATAACGCAATACTCATACAAATCTAAAATAGTTGTTTCTGTGGCGGAGACGACAGTATCATGCTAGCAGCAAGCAGAATCTATTCACAATCTCACCATCTGCTGGTTGGTAACAAGGTGGAGCTCACGCGACGCAACAGCCGACCACAGCAATGCGGAGCCTAGGCTCCGGCATGGCATGGCCGCCGAAGAGCAAGAGCCGCTGGTGCGATGGCTGGGTGATGGTTGGTGACGGAGCTGAGCGCGGTGGCCGAAGAGGAGGGGATCCGGCGGTGTTGGTGGAGGAGAGGCTGCCGTGGAAGGTGAGGCCTAGATCAAGGAAGGGGAAGTACCATGAACTTGAGGGAAGGCCAGGACTCCATGGTCTCCATATGCTGCCGCCGGAGCTTTGAATCTGAGAAGAGGAAGAACACAGAAGTGGATCTGAGAAGGAAGTAATAATGTGAAAGAGGAAACAGGAGGAATATAAAGTGATAAGGCTTAGGTGGGCCTAGCTGTGCACACAGAGCGCGCGCGGGATTTTTCAGGCCACCGAAACTTTTGCTGTCCAAATTTTTTAGCACGCCCAGAGATATATCCCTAGAGTTTGGTGTTTTCCTAGGGAAAGCTGGCACCTGTACACTCCGGTGGCATCGACAGAATCACTGTCTCCAATCTCTCCCGACGAAAACAAGCCAGATCCTAGGGAAAGGTATGGTTCCCTAGAGTTTTGAAACAGCATCCTAGGGAAAGAAACTATCCCTACGGTAGTGAAAATTTTCCTAGAGAAACAAAAATACCCTAGGGAAACTTGTTGATTCTAGTAGTGGAAGGAAGTGGAGGTTTGCGATGAAGAAGGCACGACAACGAAACAGGCTGGGCACGGACGGGTGAAGAAGAGATAAGGATACCAAAAAAGGAAGGGTAGGTTTTGTCCACTATGATGACCTTTTTTTTGTTAAATGGATCACCAAAATGGCTCTAACTCTACTGGTAGAGCTGTTCATGGAGCTTAAAAAAAACGGAATCACTGGTGAGGGGAGACCGTGCGAAATGGGACCTGCTAACATCGCCTCCTTCTCGCTTTGTCGACCCTGGAGTCGCGAATGGAAGCCTCCAAAGTCCACACAAGTGGCCAAGTACCGACCACCTCAGATGGCTCGCTGGCTCATCGTGGGTCCTGCTTGCTCGCAAGCAGCTGCAGACTTTGCAGTCTCCTCCCTCCGTGGCGTGCTCTGCGATCCATCACTCACTCATATCCGTCTGCTCTGCTGCCTCCGGAACGCTAGCATGTCAACTCTTTTCGGGAACTGGTAGGTAACAAAACACAGCTCCAACTTTGACGAAATTCAGTCAGTCACAGCAGCTGTGTCGAAAAAAAACACACCAGACTGCTGATCGACCCAGGGTTCGCTTTACCGATAGGAAAAAAATACCGGAGGTCACCGATAAACGGGTTTATCGGATTTCTCGGAAAATTTCTCGGTCAAAAAATAAAACAAAAAATACCTAATTTATCTAGAAAATTACTAAAGTTCTCTCTAAAGCATTTAACATTGAGAACTAGTACACAATAGCATTAATATAACATAATATTATACTTTCATGGAGGTGGACTAGTGAAAATTGCAATCTCGGCGATAAATAAAATTTACCGGACCTTAGCGATAAACGGGATTATCGGATTTCTCGGTTTTTTCTCGCCGAGATTTTATTCCCTGGATCGACCACGTAGTATCCATTCAGTGTTCCGTTATGGACGACAGCTGTGCTGAAAACTACATCTCGCATCGCGCAAGGAACAAACAAATTCGTTGTGTTTTTCTATACCTATGGGTTCACAAGTTCGTGACCTACAGAGGAAGAAGCTGAAGAAACTAAGCACAGGCTTTGACTAACCCAACACCTATGCAACGCAATCCGTCCGCTTGTCACGGCCGGCCGGCCGCCGCCGCCGCCGCCGCAGCCGGCGGCGGCATGCACACAACTTCGGCGCTGATCTGGAATGGAAACCGTGGTTAGCTTATTAGAAGCTGACAAAGTCATTAGGTGGAGCTGAAAGGGACGGCAACGGCAAGTCGGCAACGGCAACAGTTGTGGGTTTAGCAGTTTCCCGGTGTGACGATTTCTACACGCATTTGGCATGCGTGTGTTGGCAGATGAAATCTGGTCAAATTCAGAGGGAAGAATGCTCGTTGGCTTGACGGTCACGCAGGGCACGATTCACGGACCGACAGCTGGGCTGTATGTACTTGTGCGTAGGGGACATAGCTTTGAATGAAAATTCCTCAGGATTCAGGAATTTGATGCCACCACATTGTAGTATGGATGGAATATTTTTGCTTGAGTGGCAGAAAATGTCAGTTTGTATGCACACCACATGAGGATGGAGGATGGAAATATGCGCATCTCATTGTGTACATGCCTTTTTTTTTAGTAATGGTGTATATGCCTTTGAAGTTTGAGTGCAAGTGCAGTGTGCAGAGTGGGAACATGGAAAAGCTACCATGGAGGCAGCAGGGAAATGCAGACGGCTCTTGTTCTTAATTCAAGATCACTTTTTTTTCTGTTATCTTTAGTTTGATCCCTTTTGACAGTTTGACTCTGTTTGAGGAGGTATCGATGATGCTTAGAAAGACGTGACAGACACGACAGAGCACGAAATGGGAGGGAAAAAGCATGCATGTCCCTGCAGCATTAGCATTCTAGATGAATCATCATGCTGTCAGAAAGCAGATCATCACTTCAGAATTTCATGTACTACTCGTAGAACGGATTCTTTGGGCCGGTTCAGTTCAAAAAATTTGGCAAAATGACACTGTAGCGATTTTCGTTGTTATTTGATAATTAGTGTTCAATCATGGTCTAATTAGGCTTAAAAGATTCGTCTCGTCCATTTCGTCTAAACTGTGTAATTAGTTTTATTTTTTATCTATATTTAATGCTTCATGCATATGTCTAAAGATTCGATGTGACGGAGAATCTTGAAAAATTGTGCAAAAATTTTTGGAACTCAACAAGGCCTTAGTTTACTCTCTGTTTACTAGTAGTACACTACTAGTGGTAGTCCACTTTCTAGAAGCTCTGTTTCTTTGACTAGCTTCCCTGCATGACTTGAATTCCAAAATGCCGCCTCAGAAAATCAGGACATGTTCTTATATTTGTTCCTAGAGCACATTGTAGCTGTCTTGATATAGCCCTGATGTTTCCTTATCAGACAAATTTAAAACTTCTCAGTTTCTGGTGTTAAGTTAGTTATTACTTCATTTTTCTTTAGTTGCTGTCTTAGATCAACTCTCTTAATTTTCTGACTTTTCTCCATTGAATGAATCAATCAACTTCTGGTTAATGCACAATATGACCAGGATGGAGTTGGTGTATGGCAATAATTAGTGAAAGCTACTGGAATACTGGATATCCACCAGAAGCATACTTTAAGTAGTTAATCATGTGACTGACTATACTTAGTTTGTGATTGGCATTATTTGTCACACATTAATTATTCAGACGCCCCTGACCAATTATTGGTACCTGACCATAGTGTATCAGCCATCTAGTGCTCATTGCTTCATGACAAAACACTCCTGACTAGTGACCACTGAGCAGCATTCAGGCTTTGGTTACCCTGTCAGTGCCACACAGAACACAAGGATCAGAAGTTCAGAACTCTGACGAAAATAAAATCTATTCTCAAATAAAGTGTATCAGTATTAGTCACGCAAATCATGCTTCTGATTAAGATAACCGCTTATACTAAACAAAGCATAAAGTTGCATGCATGCCATGGATAAGGCTATGTATGTAATCTTGATTCCTGCACAGGCTACTCTACTCCAGCTAAGGCAGGCACCTACCAAACTGCACTGCCAAGAAAACTTTCTGCACCCAAAGTGGGGAACTAGTGGGAGGAAAGGGGACACCCAGGGGAAGTGCCATGCATCTATTCAACAAAGTAGGCCCTCATGTTCATCACCACTGCTTATGACCAAAGCTCGTGCTTAAGAGGAAACAAGACTTTTGAAGTTAAAGGATGGCTCAAAGTGATTAAAGCTGTAAATTGAAAACAACCACTGGTTATGTGAGATTCCTTTACCTTTGCTTCCTTGAGGAAAACACTTGGTGGCATGCATGCCTTTTGTACGATCACAATGTGAAATCAAAGGTGGAAAGCTGTGGAGAATTGCAGGTGCATGCAGGGAGAAGTTATTCCTTCGAGACAGTGAGAAAGCAGGAGACAGAGACACAAAAGCAATTCTCTCAGGTCAAATGACCAATCAAAACTGGCCTCTTCTTCTTCTAGTTGTATGATTTTAGATGCTGGTATCTTGAATTTTCTTGGACAGCTATATTTTGTTGACTCGTTTACTTTAGCCACTGGCCAGTCATTAAGTTACAAAGTAGTCCTCAGCTTAGTGTGCAGAGATATGACTCTAGTGGTGCAGTAAAACTGAAACGACAGTTTACAGGCAGGAATTCTTTTGGACATCATCTAGACCTGATGGCTGATGGGATCATTCCAAAAACAATAAAAAAATATTTTTAATCTTTCAAAAGAATTCTAGACTAGATGGGTTAAAAGGTGCACCCCTGAATAGAACGCACCAATTGCAAGAAAGCGATGACCACAGTAATTGTCAGAAACTTTCCAGGGCACCAACACATCTGAGGGTGGACATGAGCAGTACTCGGCCAATGATCATACTCCCAACTTGCCATCAAGTGCCTGATATACTGAATTACTGACAGTCATGATCTCATCTGCTGTGTGCTTTGGTGGTTGTGCTAATCAGAAACCTTTTTGCCTGTGTCACCAGCAGCTGCGATTCAGCAGGCGCTGCGTGGTGCTACTGCAATGATGGCCTCTATTTCTCAGGTTGTTTGTTGGGTGGTGTGCATTGTGATGTGATTGTTCCACTGATGATCCGTGTCCAGATAGATTCTCGACGTGTCGATCTCACATGTGTTGCTGTTTGCCACCCCCTTTTCCTCCCCATGATTTCGGAGCGCGCAGATGATAACACTTACATTGCAGATGCTTTATATGTCATTCTCATTTTATCTTTAATGGTACTAATTAGAGGCTTACGTTAATTCTCACAAGCCACTCTAGAAAAAAATAAACTTTAGAAATTCTCACAATAACAGAGACATCTAACTTTTAATTTAATACAGTCTAATTATCATCATCAATAATAAACCATTGTATTTATTCTATTTTATAAAAAATTATCTACATCAGTCATTTTGAAAAATACATAAAGTAACCCTTTAATCGCGTATTTAAATAATCACCTCTGCCTCTACAGAAGATAATTCTAAATAATCTCTAAATTTGTATCTAAATTATCTTCCTCTCTTACTATGAAAGATAATTCAAATAAACCCCTAAATTTTCAACAAAATTACCCACATCCACATGAAAAAGAAAATTCAAAAAAGGTCACTAATATAAGCTATTACGAAAAACAATTCAATATCCATAAAGTATGGTGTGTGTACTTCTAGGTTGCACACTTATACCTTTGTTATGTTAAAGGTAATCATAATACTATGTTCCACCATATAATTGAGGTAAAAGTGTATATATTAGGATAAATATCTATGTTGATCGTTTATGAAGCGTGAAAAATATTTTGTTAACAAACCACACATACTCCAGTTTCATAAGTTGTTTTTTAAATAAGTTTGTATGTTTTGCCTGAAACATTATGCCGTATCAATATTGCTAGTTTAATTTTAAGCACATGAAAATGTCATTTTAGCTTGCACCACTGCAACATGTTGAATTTGTTATATCAAAGAACTATATTTGTAGTAATATTCTTGTATAAAACATAAAGTGCTTGCTATGGTGCAAGCTGAAATTCAAACTAAGAGGGTAGCCTAGGTCATAGGATATTATTTTTAGTAAAATTAAAATGAAATTTTTTGAATAAAAGCGGTAATAATAACTAGATTTTCAACTTAACATGTAGATAAAAAATGAAACAACTAGACTAAAAGTTGAATGGTAAAATATTCTTGATGTTTTTTTCTCGATCGGGGGTTTAGCCCATTTTTCATTAAGAGGAAAGGAGTTTTTTTTTTGAAAATATTACAAAGACGATCTACGACGGTGGTGAGAGGCCATTGAAGGCGATACGCCGAGCCCTAGCTACTAAAGTTACGCATGTCTATTACATATGATCCGAATTTTGCGACAAGACCGCGCATGGTAGAGCTATCGTCCTACTAGGCGGCGCGAACGGCCATAATGGCCCGCTGCTTCCTGCCTAGGAAAAGCTCTTCCGTTGCCTCTCGCATCGATGGCATGAGCGGTAGAGTGAAGGCCGCCTGGAATTCCGTAGTGATGGAGTGTAACGATGCTAAAATATAGATTCTTGATGTCACATAAAGGGATGGGTTATATATAGCCTGTGCTATAGCATGGGTCGATGGACTAGTGATGGCCCAACAGTTTTCATATAGAGTCCATGTTACAATTATATCTTCGGTCCTAAAAAAATCAACTCCTAGAATCACCTACGTTAATCCTCACAAAATGCGCCAGCAAAAGATAAGAGAAACCTTATAAATTCTGAAGTAGAAGGATTAGAAAGAAGTAAACGTATCTTTTACTATAAGTTTAAATCATGGAAATATACGAGCCTGAATCATAGACTTCTTGTTCCAGTCGTCGACGCCAAGGAAGTTAACTGAAGCTTTTTGCAAAGGGTGTGAACACATCGTGACACCTAAAGAAACGGTGCCGGAGGAACTTGTGGCGAAACCTCGCCATGCATGTTCATACATACGGGCATCAGATGGTAAGAGCAGCAAGGAAATTTGGCTGCAGACTTGCAGCAGTCCAGAATGCTCCAGAGTGTAGCTAGCTGTTTGGATGGTCAACACGTCGAGGACTCGAGGAGGATCGGAGAAGCTATTTGTGGCGCTCCTACACTGCAGGACCGGACCTGTAACCTTCAGTTCAGCTGCTACAACGTAACTGCAAGTGGCGTCTGAACTCTGAAACCGTGTTGTTTTGTTGTGCCCTGTTGTGTTGCTGCTCTGCATGCCCCTCGACGTACGACTAAGACTACGAACTCGTCAGTCACCGGCACTGCATGCGACGGCCGGCGTGTAGACTGGCCCGAAGCCATGACCAGGATAAAATTAAGTGGAAACTGGAAAGAGCTAGCTACTAGCTATATGAAAAACTATTTGAGTACCTCTGGAATTAGTGGTCAAAATCACTTATTAGGTGGGCACTGGGAAGTTCATAAAATAAAATGTATATTTGTTTAGATATATGGTTATATTTGAGCTAAGCAAGCATTTCGAAACTGAAACTGAAGCCCCTGCGTCTTTTTCAGCTGTGGTGGTGAATGGGCCACATCGCTAGTTTGCTTGGGATATTCGGCCCAGTTACTACTATGTGGGGCCGTGCAAAGCAGGAACCAGGAAGGACAGTTAGGGCCCATTTAAGCCCATCATCTGGGTCCTCTGCTTTCAACTTTGAGCAGAGAGAGTAGGAAATCAGTCACAGCTTTAAACTTAGTTTGAGGAGACATGATGCAAAATGAAGACAGTGCTTAGGAATTGTAGTTTGTTTTTTTATATAGCTGGGATTCTTATTCTGTACCCATTGACCATCAATGTTTTGTAAGCTCTGTTTTAATCTATGTCTGGGACAGGGAGACATCATGCCAAAAATGAAGACAGCTTTAAAACGTGTTTCAATTTTTTTAAGCAAAGTGGTATAGGCTCTGGAATTGAGCTCATGATTGCCATGGTGAGGTTCAGGAGTTAGTAACCTAGGTAGAAATAAGGAAATCTGGAAAAATTCTCCATCAGGTAATCCTGTGATTCCCATGTAGCTTCATCCTCGGAATGCTTATTCCACTGAACCTTGTAGAACTTGATCGTTCACCTTCGAGTGACCCGATCTTTCTGATCCAAGATCCTAACAGGATATTCTGCATAAGTCAGGTCTGGTTCTAATTCAACTCCTTCAAAATAGCTTGTTCAGGTACTCGAAGACACTTCTTCAACTGAGATACATGAAACACATTTTGCACAGCTGATAGTTGCTCCGACAACTTAAGACGATACGCTACTGGTCCGCAGCGTTCCAAGATTTGGAAGGGACCAACATAGCGAGGTGCTAATTTTCCTTGAACTCCAAAACGGTTAACTCCCTTCATAGGTGACACTCTTAAATAGACATGATCACCAACTTTAAACACTAAGGACCGACACCTTTTGTTAGCATAACTCTTTTGACGAGATTGTGCCACTTTCAGACAATCTTGTATAAGTCGAACCTTTTCTTCAGCTTCTTTGACTAAGTCCACTCCAAAGAACCATCTTTCTCCTGGTTCTGACCAACTCAACGGAGTTCTGCACCTTCGACCATACAGTGCTTCAAAAGGTGCCATCTTAATACTCTCTTGATAACTGTTGTTGCAGGAGAACTCAGCCAAAGGTAGACATTCATCCCACTTAGCTGAATAAACAAGGACACAAGCTCTTAACATGTCTTCTAGAATTTGATTGACTCTTTCAGTTTGTCCTGCCATCTGAGGATGATAGGCGGAACTATGGATGAGTTTGGTACCCATTGATTTATGTAATTCTTTCCAGAATTTGGAGACAAACTGTGAACCTCTGTCGAAAACAATAGTCTTGGGTACCCCATGAAGACTCAAAATCCGATCAATATATAACTTAGCATACGTTGCTGCAGGATATAAGACTTTAACTGGCAAGAAGTGTGCTACCTTGGTGAGGCGATCAACAATGACCCAAATAGAATCACAACCTTTGGACGTCTTGGGCAGACCAACAATAAAGTAATATCATCCCACTTCTAAGATGGAATAGGCAAAGGGTTCAGTGGTCCTGCAGATTTCAGATGAACAGCTTTCACTCGCTGACAAGTATCACACTTGGCCACATACCGAGCAATCTCTATCTTCAGTTTGGTCCACCAGAATCTCTGTTTTAGATCCTAATACATCTTATTACTTCCTAGATGAATAGAGAATCTAGACAAGTGAGCTTCATCGAGGATCTGTTGACACAACTCAGGAACTTTTGGTACTGCCAGACGATTCTTGAACCATAGAACTCCTTCATCATCAATCCAGAAACATGCAACCTTCCCTGCCATCACTCTTCTTTTAATAAAAGATATCCCAGTATTTTTATGTTGAGCAGAAACAACTTGCTCTTGGATGGTGGAACTAATAGCAATATTAGCTAAAGTCCCATTTTGAATGATTTCTAAATTCAATTTCTCCATTTCCTGACATAAAGTACTATCCAATGGTCTTGTTACGACACAATTGCAATGAGACATACGACTGAGTGCATCGGCAACAACATTAGCTTTGCCATGATGATAATGAACTTCTAAATCATAATCTTTGATCAACTCCAACCATCATTCAATTTAGACTGGGTAAAGATATATTTCAAGCTCTTATGATCAGAATAAATATGACATGTATTGCCTAGCAAATAGTGACGCCAGATTTTAAGTGCATGAACAACAGCAGCTAATTCCAAATCATAAGTAGGATAATGTTCCTCATGATGCTTGAGTTGTCTAGAAGCATAAGCAATAACCCGACCTTCTTGCATTAATACACACCCAATACCAGTACCGGATGCGTCACAATAGACATCAAAGGGTTTCTCAATGTCTGGTTGAGCTAAAACAGGAGCAGTGGTCAAAAGCTTCTTCAAAGTTGGGAAAGCTTCCTTACATTCAGGTGACCAAACAAACGTAACATTATTCTTTAGTAGCTCAGTGATAGGCTTGGATATTTTGGAGAAGTCGAGGATGAAATGACGGTAATATCCCGCCATTCCAAGGAAACTGCGAACTTGATGGAAGTGGTTGGTGGTTTCCAATCAAGGATATCTCACTTTGCTAGGGTCAACAGCAACACCCTCGACAGACAAGACATGACCAAGGAATGGTATTTCATCAAGCCAGAATTCACACTTACTGAACTTGGCATATAACTGGTGTTCCCTCAAACGACCTAGAACAATGCATAAGGGCTCCGCATGTTCCTCTTTGGTTTTGAAGTATACCAAAATATCATCAATGAACACAACAACAAATTTATCAAGCTCTGGCATAAACACAGAGTTCATGAGATACATAAAGTGAGCTGGAGCATTGGTTAGACCAAAGGACATGACCAAATATTCATAAAGACCGTATCGAGTGGTGAAAACGGTCTTCGGAATATCCTCAGGTCAGATTTTAATTTGATGGTACCCAAATCTGAGGTCAATTTTGGAGAAGACTTTAGCTCTCGCAAGTTGATCAAAAAGAAGATCAATGCGAGGTAGAGGATACTTATTCTTGATAGTCACCTCATTGAGTGGACGATAATCGACACAAAGTCTCAGAGTCTTATCCTTCTTTTTCACCAATATAGCAGGACATCCCCATAGAGAGGAACTAGGTCTAATGAATCCCTTATCAAGTAGTTCTTGCAACTGAGTCTTAAGTTCTAACTCTTTTGGTGGCATTCTATATGCTCTTCTAGATATTGGAGCAGTACCAGGTTTCAACTCAATTACAAACTCCACATCTCTATCAAGAGGCAAACCAGACAAATCTTCTGGAAACACATCCGGGAATTCTCTCACTACAGGAATATCTTTAACTTCCTTGACAGTGGCTCCATACACCCTTTCAACTGCCCTTTTTGGGGTTGGTAGTTGGATTAACACTTTAGGGCTATTATCAGGTGAGTTCAATTGTATAGTTCTATGCAAAGCATCAATGACAACTCCACGCTAGTACAACCAATTCATGCCTAGGATCACATCTATATCCTGACCCTTAAGAACAATCAGATTGGTAGGAAAGGTATGCCCAACAAGATCTATAGGTATATGATATACCATTTCCTTAGTAACCAGTCGTCCACCAGGGGACTGTACACAAACTATTCTCCACAGTCTCTATTGATAATTGATGCTTCATGACAAATGCTCTATTGATGAATGTATGTGATGCACCAGAGTCAAACAATATAATAGCAGGTTGATTGGCAATAGAAAACATACCCATCATCACTGGTTCACCTTCTAGAATTGCTCCAACCTGAATATAATGGACTCGACCTGACTTTGGACCAGGACCCTTCTTCTGAGCATTCTGCTGATTATTCTGCTGCTGATTCATTGGCAGTCTCTGAGCACTATTGTTGAACTGCTTTGGATATGGACAATCCTTTGAAAAGTGACCAGGCTTCCCACAATTGTAACATGGGTAGTTATTATTCTATGGAGTAGGTAGACGAATACCAGGGGTATTCGGCTGACGTGGATAGGAAAGAGTGGCAGCAGGTTTGACAATTAACTATTGCTGGCTTTGTTGCTGAGGTGGATGATAGGGAGGATGATAAACAGGTTGGTAAACAACCCTCTGACGTTGACTGGTGCTACCAGAGGATACCATGGACACATTCTTCCTCTTCTTAGCCTCCTTGTGCTGATGATTCTTTTCCTTAGTAGTGATTGCAATACTGACAAACTCATTATAAGTGGCAGTAGTGCATGTAGTCAACATAGTCTGAAGCTTGCTATTGAGACCACGCATAAAGCATCGCTTCTTCTTGGCATCAGTGTTGACATGCTCTGGGGCATACTGGGATATATAATTAAATTTTCCCACATACTCCATAACACTCTTTCCCCCTTGTTGTAGTTTCAGAAACTCCTCGAGCTTCATCTCCATAATGTCGTCCAGAATATGGTGTTTCCAAAAAGCATCACGAAATTCCACCCAAGGAACCTGATGTCCCTCTGGCTGCGTAGCAAGGTAACTTGCCCACCAGGCGCCTACAGGACCCTGGAGTTGTTGTGTATCAAACAGAGTCTTTTGGTTCCCATTGCAATGAATAAGCAAAAACTTTTGTTCTATAGTATGGATCCAGTCATCCGCTTCTAGTGGTTCATTTGCCTTGATGAAGATGGTTGGTTGAGTTTTTAGAAAATCAGCATAGGTGTTGTTGCCTTCAGGATCATGACAACCATGCGGACTTGGTGCCACATTCGGAGCCATAGCCTGAAGGATACGAGTATTGTCAGCACTCGCGTTGATCAGGTGAGCAATGGCTTCAGTCAAGGTTGGTGCGGGAGGTGGAGGTGGTGGATTTGGCATGTTGTCACCACCCTGCGAAGAGCCAGGAATATCCATATTGACAGAATGAGTCCTCGTCATTCTGTAAGATCAGAAGAAATATCAGCCGCCAGATTCCCACAGGGAGATGAGGATAGTAAAGATGGATAAAACAGGGTAGCATGAATAGGTTTGATAATATGCTTAACCCAAACCAACTGTAACTAGGGAGGTGTACAGTGTATTATTAATGACATGATGCATGAATGATTCCTACGTTTGACAGAACGACCTCACCAAAAGCAAGATGACCAGGGCATACATGATGGCACATACATATGAATCACTCATACTATTATAAGGTCGCTCCACACTCTCTTACTCATAAGTTAGTGTACCTATAGAAAATCGTTCATCACAGCCCACCCCAACATACATTACCACTTGTTGATACAAAAGTGGATCTGCAAACACAAAGGGCTAATACCCAATCCGATATCCAAAGCGTGCCAGTCGATTTGACCTGTTAATCGACAATGATGATAACTCGAGTACTTTGGTCCTAACAACGGCGATACGCCCGGAAGCCACAGCCAAGAGGTACTCACACGAAACTCGAGGATCATCAAAGGTGGCACTGAAGCGATGCAGCTCATCGAATCGATGAGAACTCATAAAAAGAAAAATATGCAAATTGACGAAGTCACCGAAAAGTAAGTAGATGCAAATATGAGTAAAATTGGTTTGATATTGACTGATATATCTTTTACATTGTCCCTCAGTCTATATTTATACCCTGATCCGAAGAAACATAACCAGACATGACTAGAACACTAAGTCCATATCTAAGGAAAAACGTGACTCTTACATGAATCATACTCTAACAAATATAGAAAAGAAAAACAACACGTATCTACTTCCTTGTCTGCCTTAATTACGATGAAATTTTCATCGGCCTTCTCTCCATCGGCATGCTTTCCGTCATCACAAGCTTCATCAGCAGTAGTCTTCAGATCTTCCTTCATCAGCATCGGCAATAACATCTCTGATCTTGTCAGCAACGCCTCTGAGTCTAAGTCAAACGACAACCTTTCCATCGGTCACCACCATTCATCGGCAACAATCCTCACAGGCTGATCTTCATCGGCACCCTTCTACCAGCGTAATACAATAACTTTCCTTCTGCTGATTAGCCCACTCTGATCATTTTGACACGTGCCAAAAACGGTGTCAACACATGACCCCCAATTTTAGAGTATAAAATCATTAATGTTCTGAAATTTACTCCAGACAACGATTGCCTTCACCCAATTATCTAGCTCATCCTCCAAGCATGACATAATCTGTTAGCAAATCCAATCGAATCCAGCCCTGATTCACGTGTCTCAGTAAATATCACACAATCTTCAATCACTCTCGTTCCGATTATGGTTAAGATACAAAAGCAATAGTCCATCGGCAAGAACCTAACACAGTACCGCTGTCGATCTTGGAATTAGAATATCCTGTACACCGAGATTTCTTTCGAGTCATGATTGCTTGCTATCAAACCACCTGCACAATCCCTTGATTATTATGCGAACAGTTACCATATCCATCTGAACCACCTCAACCTACACGCGCGCGGCAGAGAGATAAGTCTAGCATGCCCCTATTCCAATCGGCCTATAAATACATCTCTCCCAAATGCTCATCTTCTACCCTTAGACTCCAACCTTCAACATCTTCTCTCTCCGGTGGTGACCCGACGAGCAACCGTGCGATCCCAACCAGCAAGAACCTTCCCCAGCGGCAACCTCGAGTCTCCAGCCACGTCTCCATCCTTCTCAAGATAATGGCAATCAACTTCAACATCCCTACGGTTTGTTTCACCTTCATCCCCTTTTACTGCAATTCCTTTTGCCCTTGCAAGTTCATATAGTTGGTGATTTTCTTTCTCTTTTAATTTTATCGACAACTAATTTTCTTGTGACAGGTCGATGACCTAGAACCATCCACAAGCAGGAGTGGGAGACCCTTTGACCTTCGACCCGTATCCCCGATATCACCGATCGGCTACAATGCTCCTACCCTGGCTATTCTGACTCATCAGAGAACCCGCACCAAGAAAATCACTACCAAGCCAAAATTGGCTAAGGCTAGGGCCACTCCATTAGCTGCCACTGCGACCCTGATAGAAGCGTTCAAGGTAACAACCTTATTTATTCCAACCCATGCTGATTTTAGTTCGTACTGACACTAATTTTTAGGACGCAAGAACTACAACTGGATCATCATCGGCAACTCCTCTTGCATCGAACACTACCATCTCTGACAAACCTTCAGAGGTATTCCTTCAACTCCATATTTAACTTGTTAAATATCATATCTTACACCTGTCTTGCAGCAACAAATGGGTACATCGGCAAGTGTCCCAGATGTCCAATCTTCACAACCAAGAAGTGCCAATGCCCCCCAGCCAACCGTTGTTGAGGCCCAAACAAAGCACAAAGCTTCAATAGACACCGAAGCACAGCTAAAACGGCAGAAGTCCGTACCGATCCCAACACCTTATCTGGCACCTTCGAGCCACCCAGAACCGGCCGATGCACCTGAGCGAGCAATCGATCCATCTGCACAGGGTACGTCATCGGCCGTTGCATCCCAAGGACTAATTACTGATGAGACCACAGAGGAATTGCCATTAGTATTAGCACCAATTAATCCTGCAGCTAAAGACATTCCATCGGCAGGCACAGCCGATCCTTCACATGGCACACTCCAGATTGCTTCCTCCAGTCAAAGACAAGAAATTACCTTGAAGCAAGTAAGTCGACTGATTTAGCCGATTTATAATATTTACACTTATCCTCGATTAACCCCTTTTCTTCTTTCAGGAACAAGACTCCTCAGACAGTTTATTCTCCTTTGTCATCGACGTTTCTGACGATGAGGGAGAGGAGCAAGCTCTACACTTGCACTGGGGACAGTATCAGCAGAAGTCAAGTCCAAGCTAGAGGCTCTACTAAACCTGATGCAGCAAGACACCGCCCAATTGGTAGATGATTCGGACCCTGCAAAAGCAGTTTTCAAAACAATCCATGGCCATGTCCCTACCAACATCGAAGAGGCACTCTTCCCAGCAGCCCACTTAGAAAGCCGACAAGTCCAATATCAGAGGGCTGCTCAACGCATTGCCGATAGAGCTGCTTAGGCTCAGCTTAAAGAAGAGATGCTACAATTGAAGCAGACCGCCAATGAGAAGCACAAGAACATCGGCAATTTGAAGACCTCAGGTGCTGAACTTAAGCAAAAAATCTCGGACTTATCGGCAAAGAGAATGGCCCTACTGGCTGAATTGAAGGATGTCAAGGCAGCTCTAACTCATGCCAAGCAGGAAGAAAGACAGTTACCCGATGCTATCAAGGCTCTCCAGCAAGAAAGAGATATCCAAGCTCGCAAAGCCCTGGTGGTGAAGAAAAAACTTAAGCCAGTGGAGGGTGCCACCGATGAAGATATCAAAGAGATAGAGGAAGCCGATCAAATTCGCCTACGTGCGATATCGGCCATCCAGTCTTTATTAAATTTGTAAATCCAGTTTATCGGCAGTGCATTGCATCGGTGCTTTAGGAAACACTGATATCCTTGTCTGATTTTGGCCGATAGGACTGTTATCGGCACTTATGCTTTTATGCATCCATCAAGATACTAGGGTAATATTTCTTTAAATATTTTCCATTCAATGCTCTGGGAAACACAACCCCTTCGAGGGTTTCTAGAATGTATGTGTTGTCAGGAACAGATTGATTTATCCGATAAGGACCTTCCCAATTAGGAGACCACTTGCCAAACTTTGAACTTTTAGTCCCAATCGGTAAAATCAATTTCCAAACCAGATCTCCATCGGCAAACTCCTTTACCTTCACCTTCTTGTCATACCATCTGGCTACCCTCTTCTTATCTTCTTCGATGCTAACTAAATCCCTCAACTGATGACCTGCCACGTCTTCTAACTCGTCTTTCATAAGAGTATCATAGTCATCGGTTGTTAGTTGATCTTGAGAAAATATCCGTCTGGAGCCAGTTTTAATTTCCCAAGGCAATACTGCATCATGTCCGTATACTAACTGA
Organism: Saccharum hybrid cultivar R570; assembly: GCA_038087645.1. Classification (NCBI taxonomy): domain Eukaryota; kingdom Viridiplantae; phylum Streptophyta; class Magnoliopsida; order Poales; family Poaceae; genus Saccharum; species Saccharum hybrid cultivar. The sequence continues at coordinate 1,201,624 of JAQSUU010000744.1, forward strand.
TAAGGCGTTACTTTGATTGCACCATGACATGCCATCCGATATGACCATAGGGCCTCATTCAATACTGTATGCCACCGCTTAGGATTTTCTTTAATTTTGAGCTTAATGAGTTTGATAATTCATTTGTTAAAAGCCTCAGCCTGACCGTTAGCTTGAGCATAATAGGGAGAAGAATTCAAAACTTTAATCCCCATATCAATAGCAAACTCATCAAATTCTCCCGATGTAAACATAGTACCCTGATCGGTAGTGATAGTTTAAGGAATACCAAATCGGTAAACAATATGCTCTTTCACAAAATCGATCATACTAGCCGATGTTATCTTTTTCAAAGGAATTGCTTCAACCTATTTTGTGAAATAATCGGTAGCAACAAGTATAAATTTATGCCCTTTGCTCGATGGTGGATAAATCTGACCGATGAGATCAATAGCCCATCCCCGGAACGACCAAGGTTTAATTATAGGATTCATGGCCGATGCAGGCGCTCTTTGAATATTGCCGAACTTCTGACACCCCTAACATCCTTTAAAATATTTAAAGTAATCTTCAAGAATAGTTGACCAATAGTATCCATTCCTTCTGATCATCCATTTCATCTTGAAGGCCGATTGATGTACCCCACACACTCCTTCATGAATTTCACCCATCAAGTTTTTTGATTCATCACCGCTAAGACATCTGAGTAAAACTCCATCTATAGTCCGATAATATAATTCATCATCGAGGAGCACATACTTAGTAGCTTGAAATCTTATATGTCTTTTAACCTTCTTAGATGGATCCCTTAAGTAATCGACAATCTCCGTTCTCCAGTCATTGGTATCAACTGCCGATGTCAGCACCTCCTGGATAGGCTGATACCCTGAAGCATGCTGAGCTAGCCGATTAGCTTCTTCATTATGCAATCGAGGAATATGTTCAAGACGAAAATCTTTAAACTCTTTCAACAATTTCAAACATCTCTCATGATATGAGATCAAAACTTCACTTCAGCATTCATAAATCCCAGCTAATTGATTTATAACTAACATAGAGTCACCGAAGATCTCAACAGCATCGGCACGTATCTCCCTAAGTAATTCCAACCCTTTTATCAAAGCTTGATATTCAGCCTGATTGTTTGTCGATGTAGCAACAATCGGCAATGAAAACTAATACTTCCTTCCTTGAGGTGAAATCAACACAATGCCAATACCTGCTCCTTCACCACATGTAGACCCATCGAAGAAAAGTGTCGAAGGAGCAACTTCCAGAGAGTCTACTGTGTTGCAATGCTGAGTGACAAAATCGGCCATAACCTACCCTTTAACTGCCTTAGCTGATTCGTAACGTAGGTCAAATTCTGACAATGCTAAAATCCACTTGCCGATTCTACCACTCAATATCGGCATCGACAGCATGTATTTGACCACGTCATCCTTACATATGACAGTGCATTCGGCCGATAGCAAATAATGCCTCAATTTAATACAAGAAAAGTATAAACATAGACATAGTTTTTCGATGGCCGAATACCTTGTCTCAGCATCCACCAATCTTCTGCTCAAATAACAAATAACACATTCTTTCCCTTCAAATTCTTGAATAAGAGCTGAACCGATAACAGTATCATCAGTTGTACAACCTGACGGGTTTCCCGTGTTGGGGTGGAACTAGCACTGGAGGGTTTGTCAAGTACTTCTTAATTTCATCTAGGGCCAACTGCTGCTCAGCTCCCCATACAAATTCTTGATCATCCTTTAATTTAAGCAATGGACTGAAAGCCTTGATCTTGCCCGATAGATTAGATATGAACCTTCTAATAAAATTAATCTTGCTGATCAAAGATTGCAGTTCAGTTTTATCGGTAGGAGCAACTACCTTGTTAATTATATCAATAGACTTTCTACTGATTTCAATACCTCTCTGATGCATCATAAAACCCAAGAATTGACCTACCGATACACCAAACACACATTTATTAGGATTCATCTTCAATCCATGCTTCCTCGTGCACTACAGTATCTTTCATAGATCGGCTAAATGTTTTGCGATATCCCCAGACTTAACCACCACATCATCAATATAGATTTCCACTAATGTGCCGATGTACTCATGAAAAATAAAATTCATAGCTCTCTGATAAGTAGCACCGACATTTTTCAAACCGAAGGTCATGACTATCCACTCAAACAACCCCACATGACCTGGATATCTGAAAGCAGTCTTGGGAATATCTTCTTCAGCCATGAATATTTGATTGTAACCTGCATTACCATCCATGAAGCTGATAATTCGATGTTCGGCTGCAGCATCAATCAACAAATCAGCAATAGGCATTGGATAGCCATCCATCGGTATAGCTTTGTTGAGGTTCTAGAAATCAATACAAACACAAAGTTTCCTATTTTTCTTATAAACAGGAACCACATTAGAAATCCACTCTGCATATTGACACTGCCGAATAAACTTTGCCTCAATCAATTTAGTTATTTTGGCCTTAATGTTTGGAAGTATATTAGGGTTGCATCGGCGTCTGGCTGCTGATATGGCCAAAATCCAGATTTGATAGGTAACCGATGTTCAACTATCGATCAGTCTAATCCAGGCATTTCAGTATAATCCCAAGCAAAACAATCTTTATATTCCTTTAACAAATTGGTTATTTGCTGCTTACACTTGGAATCTAACTTAGCGCTAATAAAAGTAGGCCTTGGCCTATCACCATTACCAATATCTACCTCTACTAAATCATCAGCCAATGTGAACCCCTGACCTAACTTTCCATCATCGGCAAACCTATCCATTAAAACTCCTCTTCAGAACTAACTGTTTGGATCAGTGGAATTTCATAGTCGGCCACTCTAAGGAACTCTTTCTCCCAAACTTCTCCTGATATGCATTTGGTTTGCTCATAAGTATCTGATTCTGTCGATGCGATGATGTAAGAAGAATCACTAGGGACAACCTCAATCTTATCACCAACCCACTGTGCGAGGCATTGATGCATTGTGGAGGGAACACAACAATTGACATGAATCCAGTCCCTTCCTAGAAGCAGATTGTACGCACCCTTACCATTGATAACAAAGAATGTCGTCGGCAAGGTTTTGCTGCCGATGGTCAACTCAACGCATACTGCCCCTTTAGCTGGTGACACATTGCCTTCGAAATCTTTCAGCATCATATCGGTTTTGGTCAAGTCTTGATCTCCTTTGCCAAGTTTTCGATACATCACATAGGGCATAATATTAATCGTAGCTCCTCCATCGATAAGTATCTTAGATACAGGCTGCCCATCAACTCTGCCTTTCACAAACAAAGCTTTGAGATGTTGTCTCTTGTCATCGGTAGGTTTCTCAAAAACAGCCATCATTAGATCTAGTGCCAGCTGAGCTACTTGATCGGAGAGAACAACTTCTTCCTCATCATCAGCAGTGGTGCCAGAAACTCCATCGGTAAACATAAATTACCATATTAATATCTGCCGATGGGCCCTTACCATTGGGTTTCAACTGCCACTGCCGATGTTCGGGCCTCTCGTTGGAAGAGCTTTCCTCTCTGTATAGGTCTTCCTGACGCTCACGCTGCATCCTCCTTTTCTGTGTCTTTGTCAGACCCTCAGGGCACCATTGAGGAAGCTTAGTTTTTTGAAACCGGCTGATAACGCGATCTCAGTTGATTCTACACGACATATATTAGGGTCCCTGTAGAATATTTCTTCATTGAGAACTCTTGCATTTGCCATCTTCTCAAGCTCTTCTTGATTTCTTAGAAAATATCCAGCGCGCTTACCAAGCCTTTCATGTACACTGAGTCTGCCACCCAGCTGATCATGCACTGATGCTCTGCCTCTGATCGGCTCATTGATAGATAAGCCCCGATTACCAGGCTGAAACCTCCTTTCTGGCCGATTGGCTCGATAGTAACCATTGCACTTAGGGCAATTTTCAATAGTTGGCAATTTAATGCCTTCTTCCCAGCAATGGATGAAAAACGAGCACCACCAATGATCTTTATGCCAATGCCACTCTTCCCAACGTCTCTCTTCTTACTGTTGTCGATATCGGTCCTTACGCCGATGCCAATCCTCCTGCTGCCTTCCTTCCTATTGCCGTCGATGAGTGATCACAATGCCAGGTTGAGGAGATTTTTTAGAACTACCACTTTCTCCTAGCAGACCCTTGTCTTTTGCGTCATCGGTAGTTATCCGATGTTGGGGATCCACTGATGCGTTCTTCTCAGCAGCCTCTGATGTCAATACCTTGGTCTTACCCTTGGCATCCAACATATTAGCTGGGAAAGGATGCTGATTGATTTTCATCGGCTTCTGGGTCTTGGAGTTGTCAAACTTAATTCTCCCAGATTCGATAGCCGATTGCAACTACTGCCTGAACACCTTGCACTCATTTATACTGTGTGAAGTTGCATTGTGCCATTTGCAGTACTTGATCTTCTTCAACTCTTCTATCGATGGAATCACATCATTGGGTGACAGCTTAATTTGACCTTCTTGAAGCAAAAGATCAAATATCCTATCGGCTTTGGTGATGTCAAAGGTAAACTTCTCTGGTTATTTCTGACCAAAAGGACAAGATATCGACCTTTTATTCTTAACCCACTCAGCTAAGTCGATAACTGGTTCTTCATCAGAATCAGAGTCTTCTACCTCATCAACAAATGATACCTTTTTGTTCCAATTCTTTTTAGGCTCAAAAACCCTAGTGTCTTGATCAGAGATCCTTTGTACAAAATGACCCAGACTTTCAAACTCCTGAGAAGCATACTTGTCCTTGAGATGTGGCAATAACCCTTGAAAAGCCAGATTGGCAAGCTGTCGATCATCCAGCACCAGGCTGTAGCACTTATTCTTCACATCTCGTAGCCTCTGCACACAGCTTTCTACTGATTCATCATTACGTTGCCTCAATTTTACTAAATCGGTAAGCTTCTTTTCATGGATTCCAGCAAAGAAATACTTATAAAATTATTTTTCTAGATCAGTCCAAGTAATAATAGAATTTGGTGGCAATGATATGAACCACGTGAATACCGATCTAGACAAAGATGATGAAAATAATCAAACTCTTAATTCATCTCTGCTAGCTGCCTCTGCACATTGAATAATGAAGCGATTGACGTGTTCCATTGTTGATGTATCATCTTGTCCAGAAAATTTGGTGAAATCTGGTACCTTGTACCAATTTGGGAGAGAAATTAAATCATATGCTTGAGGGTATGGAGTCCAATAAGAATAAGTATTAACTTTGGGTTTTATCCCAAACTGATCTCTCATGATTTCTGCTATCTTATCGGCCCAAAAAGCATCAGCCTCCTGCCAACGAACTGGCTGAATTTCTACAGGAGGTACCTACTGATATCCCTCCATGTGTCTTTGTGGCACACAATCTCCAGCAATCGGCATATTCGCTGCTACTTGTGGCCCACTAACCTGCTGGAAAGGATCCATCGGCTGAGCTGCCGATGCCTGATTCTGAAAACCAGCTTGTATATGACCTTGCTGAATTCCTGCAACTTGATAGTTCTGCTGAACTATATGTTGAACAGGTAACTGTCCTGACCAACCATTATTAGAACTCATCGGTATAAATCTTGTCGATGGTTGGTAACTTGCTGACATTGTTGGATAACAATTAGCATAACCAGCTTGAGGTATGAACTGCACCCTAGGTTGACTCATAGCAGGAGCCTTCTGTTGCATCGACAGCAGGCTTGCCAATGAACTTGTATTGGGTGCTTGAAACGAAGGCACCTAGAAACCTCCTGAAATTGGTTGTACAGTAGTCGATGTGGCATATTGAGGTACCTGAGTCATCGGTGAAACTGGAGCAGCCGATGATACAGGAGCTTTTCCTGCTGCGTCAAACACTTGAGGCAACCCAGAGCTGATGGCAGACAACTCCGGAGGCATACTATATCCCCATCAATTAATAGGAATCTGGCTATTCTAAGACACAGGCCCTGACATAGCTGATGCCAATAGATCTGTATTGAGCTGAACTCGTCCTCCTGAAAGCACTGGACCTGATCTTATTGGTGTAGATTGAACATTAGGCAAACCTGCCGAAACTGGAGAAGTAACTTCTGTACCCGCAACGGCTGAGGGAGCCGATGGAGCATTGACCGATGCCAGTTCTGGTTGGTGATAAGCTGGCCCAACGTAAAGTGGTGGTACTTGTCCCTCTTTAAAAGTTCGAACCACAACATTGTGAACAGTATTGGACATCACATTGGAGTGGTTAATCAAAGCATGATTTACTGTAGAATTAACCATCTCTTGAAGTTTACCAAGATTAGAGTCAAAGGTAACCTGCCGAGGTAATGGCAGATCTTGCTTCTGGATGACTTCTCTGCTCATATTCAAGCTGAATGATTTTAGGCAGAGCTGCCTGTAATCCTCCATAGCCTTTTCCATAGCCTGCTTCTGCTCTTCCTTGAGAACTTCTTCCGATATCGTGATGACGTTCTCCGTGTCGATCTCAGGATTGAACATATTGATCATGTTGATTAGTCCCACCAGGCATGCCAAAAGATGTGTTGATGCAAAAGTGGATCTGCAAACACAAAGGGCTAATACCCAATCCGATATCCAAAGCGTGCCAGTCGATTTGACATGTTAATCGATAAGGATGATAACTCGAGTACTTTGGTCCTGACAACAGCGATACGCCCGGAAGCCATGGCTAAGAGGTACTCACACGGAACTCGAGGATCGTCGAAGGTCGCACTGAAGCGATGCAGCTCGTCGAATCGATGAGAACTCATAAAAAGAAAAATATGCAAATTGACAAAGTCACCGAAAAGTAAGTAGATGCAAATAGAAGTAAAATTGGTTTGATATTAATTGATATATCTTTTACATTGTCCCTCAGTCTATATTTATACCTATATCTAAAGAAACATAACCAGACACAACTAGAACACCGAGTCCATATCTAAGGAAAAAACGTGACTCTTACATGAATCATACTCTAACAAATATAGAAATGGAAAACAAAACCTATCTACTTCCTTGTCCGCCTTAATTACGATGAAATTTTCATTGGCCTCCTCTCCATCGGCATGCTTTCCGTCATCACAAGCTTCATCGGCAGTAGTCTTCATATCTTCCTTCATCGGCATTGGCAATAATATCTCTGATCTTGTCAGCAACGTCTCTGAGTCTAAGTCAAACGACAACCTTTCCATCGGTCACCACCATTCATCGGCAACAATCCTCACAGGCTGATCTTCATCGGCACCCTTCTACCAGCGTAATACAATAACTTTCCTTCTGCCGATTAGCCCACTCTAATCATTTTGACATGTGCCAAAAACGGTGTCAACACCACTCAAATATAGAAGTGGCACCCATGTGATTAACGCTGCATACGTGACTAGCACGTATTCACTTCCCGTCTGAGGGAAGCGTCCGGATTCACATCATAGGCAAGAGGACTACATCCACATTATGCAGTCGAGGTCCAGAATCACATCTCCGAAGGGAGGGCTACATCCACATCATGTAGTTGATGCCTAGAATCACATCTCAAGAGGGAGGACTACATCTCTACATCATGTAGTCAATGTTACTTACCTTCTTCCTTAACGTAGGTGTGTCGTTACAGAATAGTAAGTTTGAAATGTAAAAGATGCACAAATGTAAACCCTTCCCATACATAACTTTATTTAGTTAGTTTACATAGTGCCATCATTTACATAACCTCTCACATAAACTCATTGGGCAATATAAACATGTTATCCCCACTATAACTTAACTCCTAAGCATAATGTAAGTCAGGAGCATTATTTTCATCAAACTTGAAAACTATCTTTGTTATGTCACATAAACTCATAGTACACAAACTATTCTCCACCGTCTCTATTGATAATTGATGCTTCATGACAAATGCTCTATTGATGAATGTATGTGATGCACCAGAGTCAAACAATATAACAGCATGTTGATTGGCAACAGAAAACATACCCATCATCACAGGTTCACCTTCTAGAATTGCTCCAACCTGAATATAATGGACTCGACCTGACTTTGGACCAGGACCCTTCTTCTGAGCATTCTGCTGATTATTCTGCTGCTGATTCATTGGCTGTCTCTGAGCACTATTGTTGAACTGCTTTGGATATGGGCAATCCTTTGAAAAGTGACCATGCTTCCCACAATTGTAACATTGGTAGTTGTTATTCTGTGGAGTAGGTGGGCGAATACCAGGGGTATTCGGCTGACATGGATAGGAAAGAGTGGCAGCAGGTTTGACAATTGACTACTACTGGCTTTGCTGCTGAGGTGGATGATAGGGAGGACGATAAATAGGTCGGTAAACAACCCTCTGACGTTGACTGGTGCTACCAGAGGATACCATGGACACATTCTTCCTCTTCTTAGCCTCCTTGTGCTGACGATTCTTTTCCTCAATAGTGATTGCAATATTGACAAGCTCATTATAAGTGGCAGTAGTGCATGTAGTCAACATAGTCTGAAGCTTGCTATTGAGACCACGCATAAAGCATCGCTTCTTCTTGGCATCAGTGTTGACATGCTCTGGACATACTGGGATAGATAATTAAATTTTCCCACATACTCCATAACACTCTTTCCCCCTTGTCGTAGTTTCAGAAACTCCTCGAGCTTCATCTCCATAATGCCGTCCAGAATATGGTGTTTTCAAAAAGCATCACGAAATTCCACCCAAGGAACCTGATGTCCCTCTGGCTGTGTAGAAAGGTAACTTGCCCACTAGGCACCTGTAGGACCCTAGAGTTGTTGTGTAGCAAACAGAGTCTTTTGGTTCCCATTGCAATGAATAAGCAAAAACTTTTGTTCTATAGTATGGATCCAGTCATCCGCTTCTAGTGGTTCATTTGCCTTGATGAAGATGGGTGGTTGAGTTTTTAGAAAATCATCATAGGTGTTGTTGCCTTCAGGATCACGACAACCATGTGGACCTGGTGCCATATTCTGAGCCATAGCCTGAAGGATATGAGTATTGTCAGCACTCGCGTTGATCAGGTGAGCAATGGCTTCAGTCAAGGTTGGTGCAGGAGGTGGAGGTGGTGGATTTGGCATGTTGTCACCACCCTACAAAGAGCCAGAAATATCTGTATTGATAGAACGGGTCCTCGTCATTCTATAAGATCAGAAGAAATATCAGTCACCAGATTTCCACAGGGAGATGAGGACAGTAAAGACGGACAAAACAGGGTAGCATGAATAGGTTTTATAATATGCTTAACCCAAACCAACTATAACTGGGGAGGTGTACAGTGTATTATTAATGACATGATGCATGAATGATTCCTACGTTTGACAGAACGGCCTCTCCAAAAGCAAGATGACCAGGGCATACATGATGGCACATACATATGAATCACTCATACTATTATAAGGTCGCTCCACACTCTCTTACTCATAAGTTAGTGTACCTGTAGAAAATCGTTCATCACAGCCCACCCCAACATACATTACCACTCAAATATAGAAGTGGCACCCATGTAATTAACGCTGCATGGACAACGCTGCATGCATGACTAGCACGTATTCACTTCCCGTCTAAGGGAAGCGTCCGGATTCACATCACCAGCAAGAGGACTACATCCACATCATGCAGTCGAGGACTACATCCACATCATGTAGTCGATGCCTAGAATCACATCTCCGGAGGGAGGACTACATCTCTACATCATGTAGTCAATGTTACTTACCTTCTTCCTTAACGTAGGCGCATCGTTACATAATTGTAAGTTTGAAATGTAAAAGATGCACAAATGTAAACCCTTCCCATACATAAATTTATTTAGTTAGTTTACATAGTGACATCATTTACATAACCTCTCACATAAACTCATAGGGCAATATAAACATGCTATCCCCACTATAACTTAACTCCTAAGCATAAGGTAAGTCAGGAGCATTATTTTCATCAAACTTGAAAACTATCTTTGTTATGTCATTTTTAAAGTTTTCAAAAGTAATACTAGCAATATTCTCTGTAATGATGCTTTGGTACCAGCTGTGGTAGAACCGCCTAAATTATATGGCCCACAACACCTATCATTGTCTTAAAGACCTATGACTGCTATGCATGGAAACCAGATAATTCCGGTAGTCTATCGGGTGTCCTCGGGGAACCCCGAATCATCCACTTTTCACATCCGATCAGGATCATTACAAAAGACACTGCAATATTACAACAATTGATACAAATATTTACATCAGAGTTAAAGAGTGGAGTATTACAAACCAAAAGTTTACAAACCATTTATTTAAGTCTTACAAACCATAAGTTTTAACTTCTCAAGCGAAGTAGGATAGCATGTCCAACACATCTTTATTCCTTACATAAAGTATCATCCAGCCCACAGATGATAGTATAGCACATCTACTGCTGATTTCCATCATCTTCTAGAACTGTCATACAGCAGGGGCAAAAGCCTAACTGCTGCTGGGGTTCACCTGCAGCAGGAGTTAACAAACCCTGAGTACTGAATTATACTCCGCAAGACTTACCCGATGAAAAGAAAAGACTCCAAGGGTATGCAAGCTCGAGGGATTCAAGGTAAAGTCTCAGCAAGAATCAAGATTAACATTTGTGGAAAAGCTTACTAATGTGGATCCTTACTTTCAACATTTTTAGCTCAACATTATGTTATCATCATATTCAATTTTCACCTGATCTAAATCACTCACTTTATAAATTATCTCAACATGTGATCATTAGTAACCAAGTTCCATTAATCAACTACGATGTAGATCGAAGATCAAGTTTCTCACTATCCGAGAGAGACGACGATTCGAATCGATGTACATCCAGCTGGAGTAAACCTTAACCAGCACGATATATGCAGGTCTCAGACCTACATATATCAACCATTCCCTCGGATTCTCCAAAACACGAATGGGTTCACGCCACCCGAGAGCACAGTACTCCACCACCCTACCCTATTCTAGTAGGGTGGGTACATGCTACTCTCGGCATCTCTCCACTCCCAGTGCGCGGTTGTCCTTTCGTATAATGGAATAGCTAAGGTACTCAGGCTTACCGAGGGCATGCAGTTAAGTACTTTCAATCTTGATCAACAGGTCTACAATCGGAACGGTCCTTAATGGACTTAGGCAGAGCACTACATCAAGACTCCATTCTTGATGCAAGCTAACACCCGCCCGGTCTCATATTAATCATGTCCCATGTTCCATTAATTTATTTTTTTGAGAAAAGAAATATTGATTCGAATGATGAACTCATCATCCGACTTCTAGAAACTAAGTAGGGCTAAGCATCTCTAATCTATAACAACTAAAGGGTAACAAGGAAAAGTATTGGAATATCATGGTAGTCATGCAGCAATCGATACTTCACTCAATTCCTATATCACTTAATGCACATATTATAGGACTTGAATTATAAAAGCATTTGTAAATTCAAGGAATGGTTTGGATGCTCCGGGGCTTGCCTTGGCTAATGGAGGAGTTATGATCTTCAGACGAACCACAGATATCAAACCCAACCTCCACCGTTGGATTGTCTTCTTCTGGAGCTTGATCAACACTCGTTTCCTCACCTTCGGTTACTACACGCGATAAAAGATGCATGCTTGACATGGTGATATGTAAATAGAAATGATGTATGAAAGATGTATGCAAGTGCATGGATGAACTCAAATAAGATTAACAATTTTGAGTACAACTTTCCTTCGCGGTACAATTGTAAGTATTAACTACTAATCACTTTTAGTAATCCACATTTAACAAGTTAATGATTAGCACAAGCAATTAAATACAGTGCCAAGGAACATCTTCATGTTTACGTCCCAAGGCCCACAATCAAACCAAAATTTCAAACACGTCGTAAAAGGAAAAAGTCTACTTAACCCCCTGAACTATCAGCTAGTGTCTAACCTACACCCTCAACTATAAAACCGTCTGTTTTACACCCTGAACTTTTCAAAACCGTTCAAATTACACCCTGGAGCGGTTTTGAACGGCGGTTTGCTACAGTAACCATGGTTTTGCTACAGTAATGTCAGCTTTGACTTTTTCTTTTTCTATTTATTTCTGCTGAATCTTTGAAAAATCATAGTAAATCACAGAAAAATCATAAAATAGAAAATCTAATTTTGTTGGACTCCACATGAGTAGATCTACACAATGAACATATAATATAGTATGTTTTAGTAAAAAAATTTTTTTGTACCTTTAAATTAGTTAGAAAATCAAATTTTATCTGTAATTAATTGGAACAATTCATAGCTACAGCTTCTATGGTCCAACTGTGGTGAAATTTTTATGATGGGGTTATTATTATATGCTTGAACTATAGTAAAAATTTCATACTCATTGGATCATATATAACTTAGTTATAGATTTATTTAGTTTATGTTTAGGTTTATGCTTGTTAAATATAAATAAATCTATAACTAAATTATACATGATCCAATCAGTATGAAATTTTTACTACAGTTCAAACATACAATAATTAGTTCACTATAAAAATTTGACCACAATTGGACCATAAAAGCTGTAGTTATGAATTATTCCAATTAATTACAGACAAAATTTGATTTTCAAACTAATTTAAAGCTACAGAAAAAATTGTACTAAAGCATATTATATTATATATTCATTGTGTAGATCTGCTCATGTGGAGTCCAACAAAATTAGATTTTCTATTTTATTATTTTTCTGTGATTTACTATAATTTTTCAAAGATTCAGCGAAAATAAATAGAAAAGAAAAAGTCAAAACTGTTGTTACTGTAGCAAACCAAGTTATTGTAGCAAAACCGCTCCAGGGTGTAATTTGAACGGTTTTAAAAAGTTCAGGGTGTAAAACAGACGGTTTTATAGTTTGGGGTTTAGGTTACACACTGGCGGATAGTTCAGGGGTTAAGTAGACTTTTTCCCGTCATAAAATGATTAACCCTAATAACCTTTTTTTAATTAATTAATTAATTAATTAATTAAGCATGAAATAAGGATTTATTTAAACATTTCAAACTCATCCCAAACTTTTTGTGAAGGTTGATTACATCATGAAACAGTGTAAAAACAAATTTCATAACTTTTGGATAATTGATTTGGCCTACAAAAATCACGGAATTTGAATTTCTTAATTAAAAGAGATAATTTTATTTCATGCCAAAACTATCAATTTTCTAGGTTTCATATTTTTCCTTGATAAACATCATCATAAAGAAGCTACACAAAAAGTTTCAAAAGTTTAGGAGCTCTAATTATTTTTTATGAATTAATCAAATTTCAGCACTTAAAAGCATTTTCAGAAAATAGAAAAACTTATTTTTCCCCTGCTGTTACACTGACAGGGTGACCCCACTGTTCAGCCCGAGCTGACCATGGCGCGCCGGCCGTTGACCGGAGATTGCTCGTCGGTGGCGGGGTCTTCGGCGGCGCAGCTGGCATCTAAAGCTTCACCACGACCCCGCGCATCCTCTAAGCTAGCCGCTTAAGCGAACGGAACATGGCAGCGAGTACGGCGGCGACCATGGTGACACGGCTGGACTCCGGCGAGACGGAGACGGCTGACAGCGACCGCACCGGCAGCGTGAAGACCACCAACAGACTCAGCTCACACAGGCGAGCACGACTGACTAACTAATCGAACAAATCACAGCTTCTAGCAAGCTTGGCCACGCGTGCAGCGGTCATGGCAGAGCAGAGCTCGCCGGCGGTACATGGTCCGGCGCCTACAACGCGGTAGAAACTAAACAGCTGGCATGGTGAGGTTCAGGAGCTCACTGCGATGCTAGGACAAATAACGGTTGGGCAAACGGCTTACTGGGGAGAGCTGGCCACGGTGAAGTGCTGTGCGGCGGTGCTCCGGCCGTGCGCGAGGAAGATGATGTCGCGCGGTCGATTCCGGTGGAGCGAGGCTGTGCGGGATGGTTCAACGGCTGCGAAAGGGCGAGGCAAACACAGCGGTGCTCTCAATTTGGCTTGGGATGGCTCGGCTGCGGCAGCGTGCTCAAGCGGATCAAGGATGCTTGACGGCGGCGACAAGAAGAAGAGAAACGACGGCCGGCTCTAGCTTTAAACGACGAGAGGGCAAACTTGAGTTTGGCTAGCGCCTCTGTGACCCCCTGCCACGCGGCCAGCGACGTGCTCCCATGCGCCTACGCGAAGAAGGACACCACGACGGCGGTGAACAGAGGGAGAGAAGAGAAGGCAGAGACACGACTCTGGTACTGTAGCACTAAGCCACCTCGTTCCTCATTTTTCTTTTTCAAAAATTACTCACAATTTCATATGTAAACTTCAAAAACTTGCAACACGAAAGTTGTTCCAAATAACGAGAGCTACAACTTTGCTTTTGGGCTCATCTCCAAATTCCAAGTATTTTTGAAACTAGATTTTCAAATTTTAAATTTGAATTTATGGTTAATAAATAATTCATTTCCAATATTTTATTTTCAATTAGTGAATAATTTCTATTCAGACAACTCAACCAAGTGTACCATTTCAAAGCACAAAAAATATTTATAAGATTTAGTTCAATAATTCTCCCAAGTTTGAATTTAAAACTTGAATCCAATTGATTATTTAATACTAACTTTATTTCATGAATCACCTAAAGCACCTCATAAACCTCAACTACATGCTACAAACAAAACCTGAAATGCATGAATGACTTGATGCTTGATGATTTGGCATGATGATATGATCAAGATTTTATTAATCGCTTAACACCGAGGGTGTTACAACTCCTCCCCTTATAGAAATCTCGTAACGAGATTTAAAAATCACTAAAGCTTGGGTGTGAAGTAATGGAAAAGGAAACGTGTCAAACACCTTTCATGAAAAAGTTCTCACAAAACAATAAGGGAGGGTACAATATTTTACATCAACTTTTCAAAAGAAAGGTTACAACTATAGAGGAGTTAGTAACTGAAAGGATCAATATGCCCACGAGGGGGGTGAATTGGGCTTTTCTAAAAATTAATTGCAAGAATTAAATCCTACAAGCCAAACTTCACCCCTAGTGCCTACAAGTGTTCCTTGTGATTCTACCGATAAAAGTTTTACACCCTAAGTTCTAATCCTAGACTAGCATGGCAATTCTAGGAAGGTAAACAAGCAATGAAAGTAATCCACGAAAGTAAATGCTTGAAAGTAAGGGTTAGGAACACGGCGATGTTTTGCCGAGGTATCGGAGAGTCGCCACTCCCCACTAGTCCTCGTTGGAGCACCCGCGCAAGGGTGTAGCTCCCCCTTGATCCGCGCAAGGATCAAGTGCTCTCTATGGGTTGTTCTTCGACACTCCGTCGTGGCAAATCACCCAAAACCGCTCAAAACTTGAGTTGGGTCACCCACAATCTCGTCGGATGATCACCAAACTCCCAATCATCACCAAACCGTCTAGGTGATGGCGATCACCAAGAGTAACAAGCTAGAACTCTCACTTGACCACAACAAGCCTAATGAGAAGATGGATGCACACTTGCTACACTCTTGTCACTAGAGAGGATTCTCAAACTTTGATTCGCAAATATCTATCCTCACTAGGGCTCTTGCACTCCCTTGCACTTCAAAGGTGTTTCTCAGCTGAACAAATGAGCAAGAGACCTCTAAATGAGGTGGTGAGGATGTATTTATACACCTCACAGTCGAAACGAACCATTACCTGCCAACTCAGCAAAACGCGGGGTGACCGGACGCGCCGGTCGCTCGTAACGGTCGAAATTCTGAAATTTCGGCTGAGTGACCGGACGCGCCGCTCGAAGTGACCGGACACGCTGGTCGCTCATAACGGTCGAAATTCTGAAATTTCGGCTGAGTGACCGGACGTGTCGGTCAGGGATGATCGGACGCGTCCGATCGTGCTGGGAGCTTACTGTAACGAGACCGGACGCGCGACCGCGTCCGATCGGTGATGACCGGACACGTCCGGTCGTCGCAGGACCTTACTGGAACATGACCGGACGCACCGATCATTTCACAGACGCGTCCGATTACGCTGTTTACCCTCTGGAACACGTGTCAGACTGACCACTGCGTCCGGTCCTCTTAAGGACCGCGTCCGGTCGATCAGTTGAAACCGCAGTGAAGTATTAGAACTGACCGGACGCGTCCGGTCATAGGTAAACGGCTCAAACGTCTTCTAAACGCGATGCAACTTAAACTAAGTTGCTTCCAACTGAACTCTGAGCTTTTCTCGAGCTTACCTAGTGCTAAGTTTGACAAGTGTGCACTACACCTAAACACAAGACTCACCTAGGTCAAGCTACTCGCTCATGCCCCTCTTTATAGTACGGTCAAAGGAAGAAACAAAGATCCTAACGACTATTCTAGATGTATCTCAACACCTTGACATCCGAAACTAACCGTCCTTAATCTTATCGTTGATCCTTTGAAAACCAAAATGATTTCCATCAAGGGACATGAATACCATATTGCTCAAAGCAGTTATCATCTCCATGACCTAACTTACCAACATTTCTGTAAAACACACGTTAGTCATGGTAATTAAGCGTTGTCATCAATTGCCGAAACCAACACCAGGGCCTAGATGCTTTCAATCTCCCCCTTTTTGGTGATTGATGACAACACTTAGATTCAGAAGATATGAGTTGAGGTTTTCGATCATGCTTGGTTCACATAGGCATAAAGCTGTCAGCACAAGGGGTTAGTCAATGCTTATGTGTTCCAAGCCAACTGAGTGTACTTATAAGATAAGACATGAAGAGTTAGTACACATAAAAATATAGCTCATATGAAATTGGAGTAAGGCACGGAAGCACAACCTTATGAGCTAAACATCATTTAGTGACATAAAATAAAACATAGTCTCACAAACTCATTGTCACACAATGCAGGGCGAGAAAAGTAAATATGATGCATGAAAGTAGCACACACGAAAAACGAAACCCACTAACACAACTCCCCCTGAATCTATGCTCTCTCTCCCCCTTTGGCATCAACCGCCAAAAACTAATCTAGGGATCTGACGGGGGAACAGACGGAGTCGAGTCGGGTGCCGAGGAGCGCGGAGTAATCACAAACTGAGAAGTGTCTCCCTCGGACTCGGAGCTATCAGACTGACCCTCTGAAGAAGCACGCGGCTGTGAAGCGGTCTGGGTCTGATCAACAGGAACAGGTACTGACGAAGTAGCAACAAGTGGAGCAGTCTCTGTGACCTGAGCCTGAAGTGAGCCAATAGCTAGGGGATCTGTCGAGGCAACGGACGAAGGAACTGTCTCTGTAGTGCCCGTCCCTGTCACAAGAGGAACAGCTGCCTCTGAAGCTGACAACCCTGATGAAGTAGCAAAAGTAGTGTGCGAGGGCGTCGGCTAACCAGTCAACTCGCTATATGTGGCACTAAGATCAACGAAAGGTGTGCTGGTCAAAAGGTGAGGGTGAGGCTGGTCTGAAGGAGTAAATCCCGACTGAATAGGCGTGTAGCTCAGGGACTGGAACGACTAAGGGACCTGCAGCTGTGGAGAGGTGAATTGAAGGTTCGGCTGTCCCTGACTCAAAGGTCCACTAGACTGTAAGGCTGAAGTCAGGACAGATGCAGGTGGAGGAACCCCAACTGTGACTAGGTGACGCAGAAGATCCAAGTACTGCTGCTGGCTAGCTGCACTCTGTCACTGCATCTCATACTACTGACACTGCATCTCGACTTGTTGGTGTTGTATCTCAAGCTGCTGTCTCTAGAACTCATCCTATCGAGCCTGTATCTGTGCAAACGCGGTAGCTGTGTCCTGAGCCTGTCTCTGTAGCTGAAGCTCCTGTCGCTCATGTGCCTGGGTCAGCCTATCAAGGATAGCCACCATGGCTGGGTTTGAGCGGGAGGCTGAACTAGAGCCACCGGCCTCGTGGTCATGAGGCCGAGGAGACCGATACCTGGGGATGGGCTGATAATCCTCGTCAGTGCTGTTAGAGGCCTCATCCTCAGCTATATTAGCGGGCTGAGCATCTAGATCTGCATGCTCTGCCTCAGCAAGACCCTGTACGGTAGTGTCCTGCTCAGCCGCTGTCTCAGGTACCTCTGGCCTCTGTCTCTGTCCTAGGCCAGGTGCCTGCTCTCTCGTAACTGAAGTCCATAGCTGACGAATATCATACTCAGGAAAAACAGTGGTAGTATCAGATATCTCAGTGCTAATCTCTGAAGGCAGCTCAAGTGTAGATCTGATGATGAAGCAAATCCAATGAGCATAGGGTAGCTGACGGTGTCCCTTGAAGCCCTCCTGCCAAGGTGTCTTCCATCTCACTAATCATAAGATCCCAAACGTCAAAAGGTGTCTGTGAGAGGAGGTGGTGAACAACCCATAGCTGCATCCTGGTCAGTCCCTCTCTGTAACCAAGCCTAGGAAGAAGAGTACGCCTGACTATAGCATCCAGAACTCGGGCAAGCGGTGTCAAACTAGCAGGTGTGCGACGAGACCCGTCGCCAAAAGGCTCACAGAAGCAGGGTCGGATCAGATCTGTAGGTGGCACAGTACCGCCATGAGGGCGTCTAGGTGGAGCTTCCTGACCAAAATAGAGCTGGTGGATCTTCGTGTCTGAAGCTGGGAGTCTGAGAATCTCCCGCACTCTTGTGCTGTACAGTCTACGGTCGCGGCCTCGGAATGCAAAGTGTATGAACTCATGGGCTGGATCAATCCATAGTGAAGCATAGAACTCCCTAACCCAAGTGCCGCAGTATGCACCTGTCCGTCCAAGAAAATCTGACAAGCCCGGTAGAAAGGACAGGTGCGGACGAAGCTGCTCACCCACTACCTCAACAAGTGACTCAATGCGACAGACCCTCTATGGTCGAAAAGCAATGCCACTGTCAACATAAGCTCTGTAAAAATCCTCCTGTAGAGGAGTATAAAAGCCCTCTGAAGCTCTGGAGTCCCTCTGAGGTGGGAACCACCGACTGACCTCAATAAATCTTAATCCTTGCACCTGACGTGCTGTAGCACCTCTCAAGTCAAAGTGCTCGACAGGGAGTGAACCTCTAACCCTGGGAGGTGGACGTCCTCCACGACGCTGGCCCTCTGGCCTAGGAGTCACCTGAGCTCGTGTGCGTGTGGAGCGGTGACGCGGTGGAGTCTGAGCTGACTGCTCCTCTATCCCCTCTGGAGCCTCTACAGGTGGATCAACTGACATAGTATCTACATCCATTATCACTTCTGTGCCCTCAGTGGTCTCAGTAGTCTCTATACCAAGCTGTCGTCCTTCAAGATGAAAGCGACGGTCGCCAATGCGTATACCACTGCTCCTGCCACCCCTTTCTGCTGCATCAGCTGCATCTGCCACTGCCTGAGCGATCTCTGCATCAGTAAGAGTCTTCTTCTTCTTTCTGGCCATGATCTTGATGCGCTTTCCACGCGCAACCTCAGACAGACGAGGAGGACTATCGTCCCCGTCACTAGGAGCACCACCAGCATTCTTGCAATGAACCATGTTGTCACACTGTCGGGAAACCTCTGAAAGATGGTGTACTGACACTTGAGAGGATTGGCCTCAAACCGTATCCACAGGCTTGGCCTCGGATTCAACAACTGAACAGCAGTCACCCCGACACACCAACAAACTCGCTGAAAAGACGGAATAGATGGATCTACTATAAGCAACATATATGATCTAAAAGGTACAAAACCCTAGAGATAGCAAGCATATAAGATAAGATGTGAATCAAAATGCGATGGCTACCTCGGATTGATGAGAAAATGGTGACGAGGTGAGATGACCTTAGTTCGCGAGACTTCCCGGAGCACCGGACGAGCGCTAATTTGCCAAAACAAAAGACAATTAGGATAACAATACCAAAAATTCGGCAAACCCTAACACGACGATCAAGGACATGTGTAACAACCTCGGAGTGAAGACGTCGCGCGCAGAAATTTTGACGTCAATCGACGGAGACGCCACAGTGTGAACCCTAGGGTTAGGGCAACGCGTGATGGCCAAAGACGAAGGAGGTCACGAGGGAAGTCAGGGGCTGGCCGAAGGTGGCGCAGGTGAAGGAGAGCGTGGCTCACGGGCAGCAGCAGCACACGGCGGCGGTGGCGTAGGCGCGGCAGAGGCTGAGCTTCGCGGTGCAGGCAGAGCTGTGGGCCGAGCGGTGCTTGCGCGTGTCACCGGAGGAGAAGGAGAAGGTAGAGGCAGGGCACGGCAGTGGGCACCGGCGGTGGTGGTGCGGTGAGATTTCCGATGAATTAGGGCAGGGAGGCGGTGGATTCGCGAAGGGCACGGCGGCGGATGAGGAAAAGAGAATGAACACGAAAGGTTATATGAGGGGTTAGATCCACTCGTCACGCGATGACCGGACGCGGTGGTCGATATGACCGGACACGGTGGAGGCAGTGTCCGGTCACGTTCCAGTAAGCTCCTGGAATGACCGGATGCGTCCGATTATCCATGATCGGACGCTGACAGCGTCCGGTTTTGATTTGCCTGGAAAACTGAGATGGATGACCGAACGCGGTGGTGATTACCGGGACCGGACGCGGTGGTCAACAGGAGCGCGTCCGGTGCAGCGTCCGGTCACTAGATCAGGAGTTGGTCTTCTGGATGACCGGACGCGCTGGTGGTCGCCGGGACCGGACGCGGTGGTGAAGCATCACTGCGTCCGGTGCAGCGTCCGGTCCAGCGTCCGGTCACAGTTTTTCGCCCTTCTTCATTCTGAACTTCGACGCGACTTCTCCCAATCAGGTTCCAATTCAAAGAGACACAAATAAACACCAATTGGAACATGATATGAGTGACCTCACTCAAACCCTCAAGTTTCTCAAAATAGTTTCCCTCATCTAGGTCGAGATGTCCATTAGTTGGCATTGGGGTCTTGATTGGCTTGCATTCTTCCATCTTGAATCTCTTGAGAAGACCCTTGATATACTTTTCTTGAGAGATAAAAATCCCTTCTCTCATTTGCTTGACTTGAAACCCAAGGAAGAATGTTAGCTCACCAATCATTGACATCTCGAACTCTTTTGACATCAATTCACCAAATTCTTTGCAATAGTCTTCATTTGTTGACCCGAAGATGATATCATCAACATAGACTTGACAAATGAAGATCTCTTCATTAAATTTCTTGGTGAATAGTGTGGTGTCAACCTTCCCAATAGTGAAGCCCTTCTCAATGAGGAAGTCCCGGAGGCGCTCATACCACGCTCTAGGGGCTTGCTTGAGCCCATATAGTGCCTTGAACAACCTATAAACATGATTAGGATATCTAGGGTCTTCAAACCCGGGTGGTTGTTCAACATAGACTAGTTCATTTATGAAGCCATTTAAGAATGCACTTTTTACATCCATTTGATATAGTTTCATATCATGATGTGATGCATATGCAAGAAGGATACGGATGGCTTCAAGTCTTGCAACGGGTGCAAAAGTCTCTCCAAAATCAAGACCTTCAACTTGAGAGAACCCTTTTGCTACTAGTCTTGCCTTGTTTCTTACTACAACCCCTTGATCATCTTGCTTGTTGTGGAACACCCACTTGGTTCCAATGACTCTTGCACCTTTTGGATACTCTTCAAGTGTCCATATTTGATTGCGGGCGAAGTTGTTCAATTCTTCATGCATGGCATTCACCCAATCCGGATCTTGAAGAGCTTCTTCTACATTCTTAGGTTCAAGACAAGAAACAAAAGAGTGATGTTCAACAAAAGAATTAAACTTTTGAGATCGAGCCATTACACCCTTTGTAGGACTCCCTATGATGAGATCTTGTGGATGTGCTTGAAGTAGGGGTGAGTTTCTTTGATCAACCATTTGAGGAGTAGGATGGGGAGCATCAACATCTTGTGATTGTGCCTCGTCTTGATGATGAGAGACATGGGTGTCTTCATTTTCAACTCTCTCATTCTTGTCATCATCTTGAGGCACATATGATGAAGATGGTGGATTGACAATTTGTACATCGTCTTCATCATCTTTAGGCTTGATGTCACCCACCGGCATGTTCTTCATGGCCTCCCTCAATGGTTCATCACCTACATCATCACAATTCTCAATTGCTCCTTGGGAGCCGTTAGATTCATCAAATTCCACATCATATGTTTCTTCAACCAAACCGGTGGCATGGTTAAATACTCAATATGCTTTGGACTTTGATGAGTAGCCAACAAGAAAACCAATATCACAACGTCTTTGAAACTTCCCTAGGTGTTGACGCTTCTTGTAGATATAGCATTTGCAACCAAACACCCGGAAGAATGAGACGTCCGGCTTCTTCCCATTTAGCAACTCATAAGGGGTCTTGCAAAGGAACTTTTGTAGGAAGAGGCGATTTGAAGCATAGCATGCGGTGTTGATTGCCTCGGCCCACAATTTCTCCGGTGTATTGTACTCATCTAACATTGTTCTTGCAAGAGTGATCAAGGTCCGGTTCTTTCTCTTAACTACACCATTTTGTTGAGGAGTATAGGTTGATGACACCTCATGCTTGATTCTAATTTCATCACAATAAGCTTCAATGTTGGTGTTGTCAAATTCTTTTCTATTGTCACTTCTAATCTTCTTTATCTTGACTTCAAATTCATTTTGAGCTCTCTTTGCAAACTTCTTGAAGCAACTTGCCACTTCGGATTTGTCATGAAGGAAGAAGGTCCAAGTGTATCTTGAGAAGTCATCCACAATCACAAGACAATAAAGATTTCCACCCAAACTCTTGTAAGTTGTAGGACCAAACAAATCCATGTGTAGAAGTTCTAGTACTCTTGATGTTGACATGTAAGCTTTGGTTGGATGAGTGTTTGCAACTTGTTTGCCGGCTTGACATGCACTACAAGGTTTGTCCTTCTCAAACTTTACATCCTTCAAACCTCTCACTAATTCTTTCTTCAATAGCTTGTTGAGAGTGTTCATTCCAATATGAGCAAGCCTTCTATGCCAAAGCTGTCACACCCGGTTTTCTAAAGAACAAAACCAGGCTAATCATATGTGTGCCCAGGAAGTCCACACATATGCCAGAATGAAAAAGTATCATAAACAATGTTATTATATAACGTATACATAGCTATATTAACACTTACATCAGAGTATCACGGAACGGTGACTAAACTTCGGGCTCCATTCTTCTCAGAGATGGCTGACTGGGGGTAACATATGCCTAGCACTTCTACTAGTCTTCTGGAAACTCCACTACACCTTTGTCCTTCTTCCGAGTAGCATCTTACTACACACTGGAGTGTTGGGGAAATAGCAAGAGTGAGTCCATGTCGAACTCAACAAATATAACACAGGGTTCATGAGCTCAAAAAGGCTAGACACTATTTAACTACGTTTAGCTTTTAATCATCATATAATTAGCAATTGAGTAGCATCAAGATAAACCGCTTCCCATTAAAGAACCAATGATCAATTGTAATAATGATAACGAATAGCATTAACATGAGCATAATAATAATCAACAATAATTAAACATGATATAGCAATGGTGATCATCTATCTGTAAATGTTCCAAGGCCGCTCGTATCCGTGAGCACGGCTAGTATACCAGTTTTTAACTCTGCGCAGAGGTGTACACTTTCACTGTGAGTCATGATTTCCAAATGCATGGGTTTGCAAGGCCCAAAACAATCAGAGACCATATAAAGCCACTCAAAAGTTCGTCTAACAAGTTAGGGCCATTAGATTCACTCGGCAGGCAGATGTAGAACCCCCCTTCCCTATGGCACAACAACCGCAGCCTATACACACTAGGCCAGGGGCTCGCACTACACCCAAAGTGGCAAGCCATTCTTACGCCATTTAAGGTAACCACTAACAAGCTAGAAAAGGTCCTTCAAGCAACTAAAGCCAGAGCCATATAGCCCTCACAGTTGTACTGTATGTCCCGGATGGTCATGTACAGATAAGTCCTTATGGAGAGAAACCAGAGCAACAATATAACCCCTTGCTCTAGCCCCCTTTTCAACAGTAATAAAATCATCATTAAAGGTTAATTGTTTAATCCATTAATCAAATTACAAGATCATTGTTCATAATTAAGCACTAGCAATAGCTACCCAAATGCATAACCCATAGGTGACAAGGAAACAAGATATCAATAGCTAAGTTATAATCTCTAAGGTTGTCAAGGAAGACACATGCATATGTATGATAATTTCAGTGAATAGGACAACAAGGATGGTCCCATGTTATACTTGCCTTGATCAAAGCTTTCCTGTTGATACTGCTGGTCTGGCTTAAAATAATACTTCTGATCGTCAAGAAATTGCTCACCGTCTATACTCGATCGTCAAGCATCAACACACAATCATCCGAGCAATCATACACAAAGCAAACAAAGAGACATAATTAAAACAATACACCAACAGTAGCAAAACAGTATAAAAAGTTTGTAAAACTCTTCTACACGTTACTACGATCACACAGACGTAAAGATCACGAAATTCGGATTTAAAACGTGAAAGTTATGAATTTTCTAAGATTTCCTATAGATAAATAATTATTTTAATATAAACTCGAAAATTAAACTTTCCAAACCTACTGCACAACTATACTAACATGTAGATCTCACAAATACGAACCTAACGCAACTTGAACGGGTCAAATCGGAGTTAAAACGAAGATTTTATGATCAAAACAAGTTTAGTGGCAAAACTGTAAATAGTATCATCTTCTACCTTGAGCTGGGAGGAGCTCCGGTCAGCCATGGTGGTACCTCGCCGGAGAAAAACAAGATGAGATGGGAACTCGATGAAACAGCGACGGATTCGTGCAAACGGATATATCACGATGTAGAGAACGACGAGGGCTGCCTCTTGGTGGTGGTGGCTGGCGTCGGAACGCGACGGTTTGGCCGGAAAAGCTCGTCGGATGTTCGCCGGAACGCAAGCTGTAGATGCAGAACTTCGGCGAGAGGTGGAGGGAGCTACGAGCGGCGGCTCGCGATAAGGGTTGTACTTCTGAAATCAGGGCGTCGAGGGCTACGCCGGCATATATATAGTCGTAGGGTTTGGAAACTTTTCGGATTTTCTTAATTTCGGGATTATTTTAATTCCGTGAATAAAATAATTCCAGAAAATCTAAAATTACCTTTTTGGCCGTGAAAAATAGTCCGGAGCTCAGAAAAATCACGGGAAAAATCCTGGAGACTCTTGGAGAGATAAGGAACTCAACTAAATGAGTTTGAGCTCATGAAAAGATTGATGAAGAGATCAAGAAAAAAGATTAAGCTCACGGAAATTGAAATTTTAAATCCAGAAAATGCCAAAAAAATTTCCGGTGAGAAGTAAACGTCGTCCTATGGTATTTTGAAAATAATATCACTCACCAACACCAAAGACAAGCATCACACAAACACCACATTATCAAATTAATATGAAAAAGTTTAAAACCACAATTATCTATATTTAAATTAGCAACAACTTAACTTATCTAATAAATTTATTCAAATATTGAAATCATTTATTTTATTTAGTGTTTTCTAAGCACAACCCAAAATTGAAAATTTTGGGGTGTGACAAAAGCCATCCAAGTGTGGTCTTGGTGAACAAACATGTCATCAAGTTTGCATCTTCGGAGGTGAAGTCAAGAAGATAAAGATTGTTGTATCTAAAGCCCTTGAAAATCACTTGCTTGTCATCTATCTTTGTAACAATCACTTCATTTGGACTAAACAAGCATTGATAGCCAAGATCACATAGTTGCCCAACGGATAGTAAGTTGAAACTCAATGAAGCAACATAGAGCACATTAGAGAGAGAATGATCATTTGATATTGCAACCTTGCCTATACCCTTGACTTTGCTCTTGGAATTGTCCCCAAATGTGATCTTGTCTTGACATACCCCATCCTCCTCAAGTGAGGTGAACATACGAGGATCACCGGTCATATGTTGTGTGCAACCACTATCAATCACCTAATGAGATCCACCGGTCTTGTAGTTCACCTACACACAAGAGATCAAGCCTTTTGTTTAGGGACCCAAACTTGAGAGGGACCCTTAACTTTCTCAACTAGTGACTTGGCAACCCAAATTTTCTTTGGCCTATTCTTGTTAGGAAGACCCAAGAACATGACTTTCATCTTTCCACTTGAGTCCTTTCTAAGCATGTAATGAGCATTGAAGGCAAAAGGTCTAGCATGCTTAGGCAAGGGTTGTGGTGGTGGAGTTTTGCACTCATGAGCAAAGTGGCCTTCTTGTCCACACTCAACACATCTCTTTGGCTTGGGCTTTGTTTTGCTTTGTTGTTGTTTGGCCTTGACCTTCTTCTCTTGATTTGCCAAATAACCAATGCCACTCTTATCCAATTTCATGACGGTGTTCATGAGTAGCTCACTTTGCAAATGTTGGCCTCTTGTGAACTTGCTTAGGCCGGTCTTGAGATGCTCTTTCTCTTGCTTGAGTTTCTTGTTTTCTTCAATAAGTGACTCATTTGAAGCTTGCTTTTCAAGAGCCAACAACTTCTTGTTCTCAACTTTAAGCATCTCATTTTCACTCTTGAGCTTGACATACTCATCATAGTCATTGGCCTCAACCACACTCTTGCCTTTACCGCTAGAGACTTGCTCAAAGTTCTCAATAATTAAGTCATCACATGATGTAGCTATATCAATCTTAACAATTTGGTTAGTAGCATCATGTGTCTCAAGAGCAAGCTCATTAGCAACAATGAGAGTATCATAATTGATTTTCAATGCGGTGTATTTATCTTTTAGCAAGTTTAGCCTAGTGATGAGTTCACCATGCTTCTTCTCAATTTTACCATGTTTATCTCTAAGCTCCTTGTTAGAAGTTTTAAGGTCTTTGAGAGAAGAAGACATAGTTTCATTTTCATCTATGAGCTCATCACTAGTCTTATGTGCACTTTCAAGCTTAGATGAGAGTGATTCATTTTCATGTTGAAGCTCATTATTTTAATTTCTAGTCCTCCTTATGATTTTAGAATATTTATTTAACAATTTTACTAGTTCATCATAAGAGGGTGCATTATATTCATCATCACTATCACTATCATCATCATCACTATCACTATTTTGTACCTTTCGATCACCCTTAGCCATAAGGCATAGATGAGTAGCGGAAGATGATGGTGAAGGTGGCGGTGAAGGTGGTGATGAAGATGTCGGTGAAGATGATGAAGGTCTAATCACAAATGCGGCGATCTTCTCTTTTTCATTATCACTTTCATCACCGGAGGACTCACATGATGATTCAATGTCGGTGAGCCAATCACCAACAATATTACCCTTGCCTCCCTTCTTCTTATTGTAGAACTCTCTTTTCTTACCATCTTTCTTCTTGTATGGCTTGTTCTTTCTTTTATCATCTTCTTCATCACTTGAATCATCTTTCTTGCCCTTGTACTTGTTCTTGTACTTGTCTTTTGGAGGCTTCAGGCATTGGTGAGCTAGGTGGCCAAGTTCTCCACAATTGAAGCAATCCATTTCGGATATTGGCTTCCTTTTGCTACTTGTGAAGAATTTCTTCTTCTTGCCATCGAACTTGATGCCACTCTTGTTGAGCTTCTTTAGCATCTTGGTGGTCTTCCTCACCATGAGTGCAAGTGATTCATCATCAATGTCACTTTCACTTGAGCTCTCTTGCACTATCATGGCTTGGCCCTTCTTCTTTTTCTTTTCATGGCTAGCTTTGAAGGCCAAGTCTTTCTTCTTGAAAGATGAGGAGCCCTCTTCCGGAGTGATATGCATGTACATCTCATGAGCATTGATCTTTCCCAATACTTGAGTCGGTATTGCGGTGGAGAGATCACTTTGGTGAAGTACGGTGACAATGTGTCCATACTTCTCAACGGGAAGAACACTTAAGATCCTCCTTGCAACATCCGATTGACTCATTTGAGTGAGTCCAAGAGCATTGAGATCTTCTACAAGAACATTCAAATGAGTGTACATCTTATTAGCACTTTCTTTGGGAAGCATCTCAAAAAAATTAATTTTCTTTAAGGCAATATGATAGCATTCCTCATGCTCACTCTTAGTTCCCTCATGGAGAGCACAAAGATTTTCCCACAATTCATGAGTGATTTTGGCATTGCGCACACGATTGAAGATATCTTTGCCTAAGCCTCGGTAGAGTGCATTTTTTGCCTTTGCATTCCACCGGTCGTACTTCTCCTCGTCACCACTTGGGTTAGCGGGGTCCCTTATAGGAGGAAGCCCTTCGGTTGTGGCTCTAAGACACCCAACATCTATGGCTTCGAGGTACGCCTCCATACGAATTTTCCAATATGGAAAAATCTTCTTCCTCAAACGTGGGAGGTGGTTCTTCCCTATTAGACATCTTGCTCTAGGCGGTGAAGCCTAAAATAAGAGCAACACGGCTCCGATACCAATTGAAAGGATCAAGATGCCCAAGAGGGGGATGAATTGGGCTTTTCTAAAAATTAATTGCAAGAATTAAATCCTACAAGCCAAACTTCACCCCTAGTGCCTACAAGTGTTCCTTGTGATTCTACCGATAAAAGTTTTGCACCCTAAGTTCCAATCCTAGACTAGCATGGCAATTCTAGGAAGGTAAACAAGCAATGAAAGTAATGCACGAAAGTAAATGCTTGAAAGTAAGGGTTAGGAACACGTCGATGTTTTGCCGAGGTATCGGAGAGTCGCCACTCCCCACTAGTCCTCGTTGGAGCACCCGCACAAGGGTGTAGCTCCCCCTTGATCCGCGCAAGGATCAAGTGCTCCCTATGGGTTGATTCTTCGAC
The DNA here is from genome assembly GCA_038087645.1 of Saccharum hybrid cultivar R570. NCBI lineage: Eukaryota > Viridiplantae > Streptophyta > Magnoliopsida > Poales > Poaceae > Saccharum > Saccharum hybrid cultivar. Next base: position 1,230,253 of record JAQSUU010000744.1, read on the forward strand.
ACTCCGTCGCGGCGAATCACCCAAAACCGCTCACAACTTGAGTTGGGTCACCCACAATCTCGTCGGATGATCACCAAACTCCCAATCACCACCAAACCGTCTAGGTGATGGCGATCACCAAGAGTAACAAGCTAGAACTCTCACTTGACCACAACAAGCCTAATGAGAAGATGGATGCACACTTGCTACACTCTTGTCATTAGAGAGGATTCTCAAACTTTGATTCGCAAATCTCTATCCTCACTAGGGCTCTTGCACTCCCTTGCACTTCAAAGGTGTTTCTCAGCTGAACAAATAAGCAAGAGACCTCTAAAAGAGGTGGTGGGGATGTATTTATACACCCCACAGTCGAAACGAACCGTTACCTGCCAACTCAACAAAACGCGGGGTGACCGGACGCGCCGGTCGCTCGTAACGGTCAAAATTCTGAAATTTCGGCTGAGTGACCGAACGTGCCGCTCGAAGTGACCGGACATGTTGGTCGCTCATAACGGTCAAAATTCTGAAATTTCGGTTGAGTGACCGGACGCGCCGGTCAGGGATGATCGGACGCGTCCGATCGTGCAGGGAGCTTACTGTAACGAGACCGGACGCGCGACCGCGTCCGATCGGTGACGCAGGACCTTACTGGAACGTGACCGGACGCACCGATCATTTCACAGACGCGTCCGATTACGCTGTTTACCCTCTGGAACACGTGTCAGACTGACCACCGCGTCCAGTCCTCTCAAGGACCGCGTCCGGTCGATCAGTTGAAACCGCAGTGAAGTATTAGAACTGACCGGACGCGTCCGGTCATGACCAGGACCGTGTCCGGTCATAGGTAAATGGCTCAAACGTCTTATAAACGCGATGCAACTTGAACTAAGTTGCTTCCAACTGAACTCTGAGCTTTTCTCGAGCTTACCTAGTGCTAAGTTTGACAAGTGTGCACCACACCTAAACACAAGACTCACCTAGGTCAAGCTACTCGCTCATGCCCCTCTTTATAGTACGGTCAAAGGAAGAAACAAAGATCCTAACGACTATTCCAGATATATCTCAACACCTTGACATCCGGAACTAACCGTCCTTAATCTTATCGTTGATCCTTTGAAAACTGAAACGATTTCCATCAAGGGACATGAATACCATATTGCTCAAAGCAGTTATCATCTCCATGACCTAACTTACCAACGTTTCTGCAAAACACATGTTAGTCATGGTAATTAAGCGTTGTCATCAATTGTCAAAACCAACACCGGGGCCTAGATGCTTTCAGTAACCTAGGTAGAAATAAGGAAATCTGGAAAATTCTCCATCAGGTAATCCTCCAATTCCCATGTAGCTTCATCCTCGGAATGCTTATTCCACTGAACCTTGTAGAACTTGATCGTTCACCTTGTACAACTATAGAGGAGTTAGTTCAACTGAACTAAAAAGGCTTACATATAAAGATTTCCATGTATACAACATGCAAACCATACTCATCTCTATGATTACCATAACCCGCTCTATGTTACACAAAAGATAAAGTTGCACTGCATGGATAATGCCAACTGGCCAACAAACCTTTGATTTTTTGAACACCAGTAATACAAGGCTGGGGAACTCTAGATCAGCTGGTCACACCTGTCTAGTCCAAACTACAATGCCAAGAAAACTTTCTGCGCCCCAAGTGGGGAGAAAGGGAACACACAAGCAACAACTGAGCAAAAAAGCAGGTGTTGAGACTTGAGAGTCACCTCTGTTTATGGCCATAGCCTGTATAGTTTAGAGAAAAACACACCTTTTCTCAAGTTAAAGGTTGGAATTTGGAAATAAACACACCAGTTATGTGAGATTATTCCTCCACCTTTGCTTCCTCAAGGCAAATGCTGTCATGCAGCCTTTTCTACCTTTGCGGTGTGAAATCATCAGAGGTGAATGGGTGTAGACAATAGAAATTTAATTCCTTCATTCACGAGCGAGTTGCTCGTTTGGTCAGCATCGTGAGCCACGAGCTCGGCCACCTGGGTTCGAACCCAGTGCCCAGCGTATTTCCGCTCAAAAATGAGAGTGGGAATGGGGAAGCTCCCCGGTTCAAAAAAAAAGAGAACGAGAAATCAAGAAACAAATATACTATGGCTTGACGTCAAAAGGCCTATATATCAAGTGGGCTGTGGGCCTCTTTCGTTTCTTTCCAATAATGATGCGCCATACGCGTCGTTCACTAATTATACTGTAGAAGGTTTCTTGTTGTTTGGCTTCTGTAGGGTTTCTTGGTTCTGATTCGTGGCTGACTAGCTCGTCTGAGTATTGTTCTAGGTTTCTTGATAGTTGGTTCTGATACCTGTTATATATATATATATATATATATATATATATATATATATATATATATATATATATATATATATATATATATATATATACCTCTTTTGTGCAAGGATATGATATTGCTTGAAGGTGCATAGTTAGCTTGGAAACTTGGACATCCCCGTTGTTGGTTGTGGCTACTAATGGTCCTGTTTCTTGTTATGAAGAGCGCGGACCTCGGCGGGTTTCCAGCGTATCCACGATAGTAAATTTAGCTTACGCCGTTGGATTACCTCGGTTGCTGCAGATTTGTTACCGTGTGTCCCTTAATTTGTACGGCGCTCACTCAGTGTCTCCCCTAGATCCGTGCACGCGTGCTTGCCTCTTATTGGGCCGTCCCGCTCGTCGTCGTCTCGGCGGCCTTTTACATCCGATTGGGTCGCCAGCTCGCGCCTCGCGGTCTCCCCTTCTTCCGCTGCGCGCTTTTCGTCTTGGCGGTATTCTCGTGACCTCTGTTTGTTGTGCAGGTAATCCTTCTTCTCTTGTCTGTGGAGCACTCGCGTTTACCTATTGCTCTGCTCTGCATAGATTGCCTGCACGTTCTGTTAGGAGGCTTATAGTTGCCCTTTGCATAAGGGGGATTCTCCGTTTTCTAGGCCAATGCTGTTTGCTTTGCCATCCTTTAGGCTGCGTTTCTCTTACTTAGAAAATGTTGATCAGGTTAGGCGTGCTTACATCCGGTTCAGTAGGGGTAGCCATGTTGTTTGTTCTAATGATGCTGCTGCCATTTTGTTGGCCGGTCTCTGCGATTATCCAGTACGTAGTTTTTATTTACATGATCCCGTTGGCTCTGCTCATGTCCAGTTTTCATGCTATCTATCGTTACTGCTGTCGTGGGTATAGCGTTGAATGGGTTAGGTTTTAGTTTTCTTATCCTGCTGCCACATAATTCAGTACATGTCATTTCTTCTGTTCTGAATGAGATCAAGCTTCTCAAGTATGCTAACAAGCATGATCATGCTGACAAGTACCGCCTTTTGTGTCTATGATTAATTACTTCTACTATTGGGTAAATTTGAGCCTTTACTCTTTGATTTGATAGACCCTTTTTTAGTGTTATTTAATTTTGATCCTGTTGAATTTATGTACAGCTCCACTGCTTGCTCTGCACTGTTCGGTTTGGCCATCTACCATTACCTAGCTCTGGTCGTTATCTATCTGGCATTGGCTTGGAGCACAACGGCCCCAGGTGCAGCACCCAGACATCCATTGCCTGCTCCGCTCCATCAGAAAAAAGGGAGGGTGCTTTTCTCCATGGACGCATCGCCTGAGCTATCCCCGTCCTCGCTTTTTCCCTCTTTTCCTCTCCGGTGCGTGCTCTCCGGGGCCGGGCACATGTGTGGATCTGGCTTGCCGGCCTTAATTGCTGGATGAGCCCCACACCGGTGCATCTGGCCTGTTGCGCATGGCGGAGGTGCGCTGTCTCCCCTTCTCCCCCTCCTCTTTCCTCAGCTCCCTCCTCACTGCGAGGATCTTGGCCATCCTCCCCTAGGAGGCCATTTGCTCCTGCGCTTCTCTTGTTTTCAAATACGTGGATCATGTGCAGAACTGATATCCTTCATTGTACAATGATGATTAGTTGTTTCATTCTGCATGTTATTTACTGAGGTTTTGGGGTTGTGGGATGATGAACTTTTTTAGCCTGAGACAGTGGAATTGTGCAATGATGGTTAGTTCTTCCATTCTTCCATGATTCTTGCTATTTGTATTAGTTTGGTGATGACTATGTCATTTATCTTACCAATTCACTTTTCATGTGTCATTTCGTTTTCGTTAATTGGTACATTTTGTGCGCTCGTTGCTGAGCATAGGTCCACTGTCAGTGATGTCTTTACTTCACATAATTTGTAGGTTCTATTACTGACCACACCCCATTGCCAATGATGTATTTATTCCTATCCATCTCTATCCACTTTCTTGCAGGTCTGAAACATCCGGAAATAAGGTCCTGTCGATCAGCTAGATTCGATCTTTGCACTGAATTCGTTATGCCTGTGATTTTTTAGTACATACACTTTCTGGCAAATTCAATTGCTTATCCAGTGATTTTTCAATACATACATTACTGCCATTGCGGTGACTTTTAAAGTACTCCATACACGTGATCAGCTCCGCTTCGATCTTTGCACTGAATTGGTCCTGCTTAGAGGCCTTCTGTTAAACTATTCATTATTGTTTTTTACTACTCGTCTGTTTTTACAACCCTTTGCACCAGTGCTTTTACAATTAGATTTTAGCACACAATTATATACTCCAATTTACTGTATATGCTAATCAGAAAGCTACAGAAGATTCCCTTATAGTTCTATCTTTGTTTCGATAATTTTTTTTCTTTGTCTTCGTCTCTCTCGTTGGCAGGGCCTCCCAGTTTTTGGCATTGGTGTTGGACATATCACATATGACATGCCTTCACTGATTACTTTGATGCTTGCTATTTGTTTAGTAGACTACAGGTACAGCCTGTTGATTAGTGACGATGTACAAAAAGTAAAAAGTCAACAATATTTCTTCATCCCAGGTTTTTTTTTGCAAAATTTTAAAACATAGTGCTTCTTTCTTATTTCAGTCAATATATGCTCTTATATTATACCTGTCTTGTGACAGAGACATGGCTTTTTGATAGGTTAAGAGCTCCATAACTGTGAAATAGTCCTCCATTTCCTTGTGTCTTACAGCATCAGGTTCAAAATGTATGGCATATTTCAATGCTTTTAAATAGTTCCTAATATTTATAGAGCACTTTTGGCCAGCCACAAAATCCTGAAGCACCACATTATTAACTGAGAACCTAATATTCCATCATCTCACTCTTCTTTGTTGTGTTGAAAAGATTTTCAGAAAACATTCATTGTCATTATGGTATGTTTATTTTTTCTTTATCCATACATACCCTATGTTTCATACAATTATCCAACAGTACACAGTTCTCAGTCTTATCATGGTTTCTTATTATATATTACTCTGTTTTAATTTTTAGGGACATTGCCAACCTTATTGTACAAAAAAGAAACAGATGAGTGCCTTGTTTGCATTTCTTCACCTTCTCTGACAGCCTTTTCTTTTATGGTATAATCGGATTTGCTATCTGCCTTCAAATGATTTGTTTTCTTCTTACTTATTCTTTTGCTTTAAAACCATGAAAAGAAGCAAGGGCATATACAACCAGATTTGCTGCTGCAAGTTATCCATCGGTTAATGAGTCATAGCAAAAAAGCAACATTGGATTTGAACTCCTGCAATTTCTACTTTGTTTCCTTATCAACACACCAACATATCCCAAATTTAGTCTTCCAAAGTCCCTTCTAATTGTTCTTGTGAGTGGTGGTCAGCCACAAGGCCTTCCTAAGGAGATGCCTATCCTGAGACAAACTGCAAACTTACAGCAGATGCCTGTCCTGAGACAACTGCAAGCTTAAGAAGAGCCATCCTGCTTTATGGCACACCGGCTGCCTGAGCGGGTTGTTCCAGGCAGCACAAATATTAGTGCGGTAGTATTGTAGGAGGTAATACTAGGCTAGTGTAGTAAGTAGCAGGAGTCCCAATTTGCCATTGAGCAGAATATTCAAACAAACCAAGGTATGCTCAGGGACAGAATGCGTACAGTTCCTATTTGCCAGTCACTTCCCGGTGTGGGCAGGTTACTTCTCCTTGCCTGTATATGACATTAGCTGTTACTTACTATTGCACATATTTTTGTTTTCACCCAAGAGATACTCTGTACATGCCTGTTTGCCCAATTTGAATTATGTATTATTCTAACCACAGTAACAATTTTAGGTATCCAACATTTTCCATTATGGTTCTAACATGAAAATTGCTCATTTTGTCAATGCAAATATTGTTCCCGAATATCACTCAGCATACCAAGATTAGAAAAAAAAAATGGTTTGGCCTCATCAAAGTCCAGTTTAGCATTTGCCTAACCCTATGCCAACACACGTGGTTATAAGCTATGTTTTCCAATATTTTTCTAAGTCTAGACTAAATAAATGTCAGTTCACGACACCTGTATGCATTCCATCTTCAATGAGAATCACCACGTTTATAGATGTAGGTAAGTGTTGATCATTTGCCAGTATGTTCTGCGTGTTTTTCACAGGTTCTGCAGAACCACCTTCAGAGGTAGTTATATCGCACCCCTCTGATGCAAGTCTCAAGACATTGCCAGGTACCATGGGCTACCTTTCTTCGGTCTTTATTACTTATTATGTGAGTTGTTATATTCAAATAATGATTATACTTGAAAACTAAAATGAAGTTCCACACCGTTGATAGATTTGATGTAGCAATTCTCATTGTTTAGAGTTCCGCTCTTTAGGTGCTGGTGCGCCTGCTAATTGAAATTGTTTCTCAACATTTTGCAGGAGTTTAGGGCATTGGTAAAGAAGAGTAGCAATCCTGAATTCGACGAAGAACTATTGTACAAAGAGGATGCCGAGCACAATCATTAGCACCGGCCTTCATCGGCAACCAGCCTCGTGCACACCATCAAGTATACTTCTCCTTTTACTGATTTTTTTGTTATAGTATTCTTAGAGACAAAAGCTAAAAGGTATCAGGACTTCTGGGGTATCAAAATGGCATACATTTCAGTGCCTAAAATTACTTGGATTGCTTTAGATTATGCCTTCAATTAAATATTTGTTATTATGCATTCAGTTTGGTTGTTGATTGCCTTCATGATGTCCACATAATAAGCTTACGAAGCGAGTTACAAAACAGACCACCATGTAACGCGGTTATTCAGGTATTATAATCTACAGCTGATTCCTGAGAGATGCACTAAAATTTTCAATTAAGAAAAGTAATCAAGGCTTTCGTTTCCCTATGAGGACATGATGTATCTTATTTAGTTTTCTCATAGGATGCAGATTATGCAACTTCCTGTAGGTTGACATTTTCTTTAATAGCATTTTCTTTGTTTTGAGTTCACGGACTCTTGTACCAGAACATTAAGGAAAAAGGAATAAGAATGCATAGCCAGGGTTGTGTTTTGAAACACTAATAGCTTGGTTAGAATGGCTTCCCCTTCCATTTTTAAAATTTTTTGTTGGATTTAAATTAAAGGGTTATCTCACTGCTCCCCTATTTTAGCCACTCAATGGTGACATGTTTAGATGTCCTGTGCTTATTCAAATGATTTTTCTTCAAGCCGATGTTTGATTACCATCTAAATTCAGTTTATGCTCATGTAGTCATGTTTCTTCGATTTAATGCAGTATATCATCTTGCCATCTATTTACTGACAATTTTATCACCTCATGCTTTCCTAACAGGATCTCTAGATTCCCAAGCTTCGAATGTATAAGTGATGATCTTTCTGCAGTGATCTTAGAGGATTGAAATTATCAACCCCGTGATCAATCGTATGGCGCTATGGTTATTGTGGATTTCGTCTTCTATCTTGCTTCAATCTATCTTGCTGCTTCTGCAAAACTTCAGCTACTTTTGTAATGAATTTATTTTTTCATATTAGGACTTAACACTTAATATTTTAAACATATTCTTATAAATCCAACATATGTATTATTGCATTGCAAAGGTCCTACACTCGCATATGGTTGCGCACAATATACTATAATATTTAATTTTTTTATATTAGAACTTAACACTATTCATATTATACATATATCCTTTCCCTGATCCTCTTTTCATGCAAAGATAAATAGAGTATTTTTTACTCAGGCATTTACTGCCTAATTCATGCCGCGTGCAAGGGCGCGCCCAATGGACTAGTGATATGTAAAGAACGAAGTGATATGACGCTAGAGGTGAGGTAAAACTGAAACGACCTCCCTAGGCCAAAAAAGAATAAAAATCTAAGAGTCTGCACAGTACAGTCTGAATTATATTTGGCGCAGAGTTAAGGCCAAGAAGTTATATGGTTTTCAAACGGAAAACACGGGCAGTAGCTTCTTCTGTCCGGATGAGACGAAATGTTCCGATCAACCCGGGTAAAGCAAGAGCTTCCAAAATAAATACACATTTCACTTCCGGAGAAGTTAGATTTTTTAAAGCTAAATATATACAAAAATATATTAATATTTATGTTGTATAATTAATAAGTATCATTAGATTGAGCGTGGAATATAATTTTATAATAAACTTATTTAGAGATATAAATATTGATACTATTTTCTATAGTTCTGCTCAGACTTGAAAAATTTTGACTCCTCAAAAGCGAAAAGTAAATTTATTTTGGGACATGATCTCTCTCGTTCAGACTGAACTCTTTTTGCCGTGAGCAGCATCAAGTAACACCCTAAATTTTGCATTGTTTCAAAATAGATAAAATTGATTTAATTATGTATTTGTTTGTGCATTCAAATTTATGGAATAATAAAATTTGGTGAAAATAAAATAAATCATAAGGATTAGTTACATGTTGATGCATTCATGCCGATGCATTTTATTTATTGTGGTGACTGGTTTTTATCTCTTTGCTAAAAGGTTTAAAAATCATTTTTGAGATTGGATTTGGAAAAGCAATTTAGAAAAAGAAGAAATTCTTTCCTCCCTCTCTCCCTCCAATTCGGCCTGTTGGCCCGATCATCCCCGCCGGCCCGTTTTCCCTCTCCCTCTTCTCATTCGGCCGAAGCCCAGCCGGCCCCTTTTCTTTTCCCTCACTCTCCCTTCCTATTTCCTGGGCCGGCCCATCACCGACCAAAAACCACCAGCACCTTTCTCTACTCCTCTGAGTCACTGACGCGTCGGGCCCGCCTGTCGGCGCCGTCTCCCACCTCCGTCGTTCGAATTCGCACGCACGGAGATGCAACCACCGCCCGTTCCCACCTCTTCCTCGCGTCGTGGGAGCATCTCCGCGCCCCACGCCTGGCCTTCAAAGGGGAGCGCGACCCCGCCTACGCCTTCCCTTCTCCGGTTTCTCTTCACTCGCACTCACTAGAGCTTCCCAGAAAAACCGCGGCGGCAACCCACCGGAGCGCCGACCGCCCACCGCGTCGGTCATCGTCTCGGGCTGCCTCGATTTCGTTTTACTGCTCGGTGAGCTCGCCTTCATCCCCGCTTCCTCCCCATGCCTTTATCTTCTTCAATCGTGGCCTCTAGGGCTATCCCCGCGAGCTCCGGTGAGCTCCCTTCACTGCCGGCCATGGCGGGTGCCGCACCGAGCCTTCCTCGGCCGCACTAACAGCATGGTCGTGATCGCCTTCGCCTCTGTTTTCTCCCGGTACCACCCGTTCGTCGAACCGTGGCCCATAGAGCCCGGACGGGCAACGCCGGCGAGCTCTTCACCGCCGTCAATGGCAGCGCCGCCGCCTCCACCCCTAACTCCGGCGGCCGCACCTCTCTCTTCCCCTCCCATCAAATCCCTTCCGTCCGATCTGAGATCAACGGCCCAGGATCGCCCATACCCCTTCGTGGGTCTTTTTCTTAAAGAGACCCTCGGTTTCTTGCATATCCAACCCACCGTCCTTGGCGTACTCCCGGAGTATGCATTCTCATTTTGAAAACGTAGTTTCTTCGCTTTAAATGAAAAATACGTTTTTAGATTAATTACAGAATTGCCACTGCAGTAAAACGCTTATAAAATCGTCGTTTTAGCTCCGATTCGACCCGTTCAACTTGCGTTAGGTTCGTAATTTCATAACCTACGCATTAATGCCACTGTTAGTTAGGTTTGCAACATTTAAAATTCTTGATTAGGTTAAGTTAATTAACTCGCTATAGGAATCTTGTTTAATTCATAACTTTCGCGTTATAGCTCCGAATTTCGTGAACTTCGCGTTGATGTGATCATAGCGAGACGTAGAATATTTTCATAAACCTTTTATCTTGTTTTTATACTGCTAGTGTACTATTCTAATTATAGATTTGTTTGCTATGCATGAATGCTCCTGAAATGTGTATGTTGTCGTGTTGGTCGAGTTCAGACGGTGAGGAGTATGTTGGGAACCCGGAATACTTCGAAGATCAACAGGACCAGTAGGAGTTTATTAACGAAGGCAAGTATAGCATGGGCCTACCTTGTTGTCATATTCATTATATAATATACTCATTATGCATGTTTCTAATATTGCTCGACTATAAGGACTTCCTAGCTAATTGATGACCTGTACCTTGATACCTATGGGTTTTATTGCATATGGGTAGAATGCTAGTGCTCTATTCAAATATGATCAATACAATGATTAATGGAACAAACAGATAAACATGATGGTAATAATTGAAATATAGAGTGATGGTGCAAATGATGTCGATCATGTTGCCCTAAACTCTCCGTAAGGACTTATCTGTAGGGCAAAAGCTGGGTCATACAGTGCAACCGTGAGAGTTATATGGCTCTGACTTTAGCTCAGTAATAGGATCTTTTGTAGCTTGTTAGAGGTTACCCGAAAGGGCACAAGAGGGGCTTGCCACTTTGGATATAGAACTGCCTCTATTCTTGTGTGTATAGCCTATGGGAATTGTGCCACAGAAAGGGGGTTCTCTATATCTGCCTGCCGAGGAAACCTCGCGGCCCTAACTTGTTAGACGAGACCTATGGAAGGCTTCATAGTGTACCCTGTCCGCTCACCTTAGAAGTGTTATGGGAGTAATTAACCCGGGCATATAGGCAACATGACTCACAAATAAAGATGCACAACCTCTGCAGAGTGTTAAAACTGTTATAACAGCCGTGCTCACGGTTACGAGCGGCCCAGAAAACTCACAGAATAAATGGTTACCTATTATGTTGTTAATTTATGATGATGATGATGATGATGGTGATGTTATAATGATGTTCAATGACTATTTAATTCTAGTATATGATCATGTGGGTTAATTTAGGAGCTTAAACATAATTTGATATTGATCAATAACAAAATGTTGACTTACTAAAATGCTAAATGCAGTAAACCGTGTCTGCCTTTTGAGCCTTATGAATCCCCATGTTATGCTTGTGGAGTACGAAATCTACTCACGCTTGTTTATTTTCAATACTTTGGAAAAAAAATTCCGGATGGGTACCAGATTTCCAGAGATTGGAGCAGACAGGCTTGTGATCAACTAGTCGGTTGTCCCTGTGGAGTGGAGTCTTCACCTGAAGACCGGAGTTGTCTTTCCATTGTTTGCTATCTAAGGTTATATCTTTTATAATAAGTACGTTATATATTAAGCATTGTCATTTGATATTACCCTTATTTGTAGCTATATGTGAGATTTGACTTCCTGTGCTCACATATGGTGTGTATCTGATTTTGTTCTTAAAACCGGGTGCTACAAAGTGGTATCAGAGCAATACTGGCTGTAGGACACAAGCCTAGTTAGGAATTGTCCGTCTTAAGGTTTAGGAATTGCTATAAGACCCTTGTTCTATAAACCTTGATATTCCTCCTCTATTATTTCTCTACCCTTGATATTCATCTCCTCCTTGATACTTGTTTAAGCCTTTGTTCTCATCTTCACTCCTTGCTTTGATATACTCTTAGAATCTTCTCTCTTACCATCTTCCTGCGACATCGGAAGCGGAGCTTTAGGATATTTGCCCTTAATATGAATAGAATGATAGTATCGCAAGCTCAGTCAATGATTGAAGTATGCACCTTAATTGCTTGTTGAATTGTCATTATGCATGTGCTTGTTTTGGATCTTTGTAATGATTGTAATGATCTTGTGGTTTTTGTCCATAATTTCAATTAGTTTATAGGCCTAAGGCACAAGGATTAATGAAGTAAATAGGCAGGTTTTGGTTTTCTCCTGTTTTATCAATCCTATTTTCCAGAGCAGTCTGTGTTCATCATGATATATCTCTAGATCTGGACATCCAAAAGTTATAAAACTTTTATAGATAAAAGTAGACTCTTGTATGTTTCACCTGCCGCTGGAATCACTTCCATAGCTGTTTTGGTTTGGGAGTTATGAAAATCACAAGACGATATAGCTGTGTTGTCTGAAACCTGGAGTAGTTTTTATGGTGCATAGTTTTTGACCAAATTATGTTTGGAATCAGGAAAAGTGTTATATACAAAAGTATTAGAGGATTTCAGCAGCTTTCCAACAGTTTAAACTAAAACTCCATTGGATTAACAGAATAGAAGTTACAACTATTTTCCTGCGCTGCTGTTTTTCTACTCATGAGAAATTTTAGACTTCTTGTTCTTACTTATGCACACGAGTTTTCGCGGGATATCCGAAGGTCGTTATGATAGTTAACTTACCCAAAGGGAGATGCAAGTGACTTGGTGTCCCCTAGTTGTTCTTTTCTTAAGGGGGGTAGACGAGGGAAGAAGTAACAAGATGAAGGTTTCTTACATTCAAGTACTCCACCTGGAAAAATTAGTTATCCCTATGGTTGAGAAGTCACCATCAAGCGCGGTTGGGTGTTAAATTTCAACATACCCAAGACAAGTCAGCGGCAAGGAGATATGGGACATCTACAAGGACCGTAAGAATCTAAAGGATATCTTTACTAAGTTGGTTTTGATCTTGTGAGATCATTGATGAATTAGTGTGATCAATGATTATGACATGGAAGTGTGTTAATACCCGGATAAGCAAAAGTTGTTGCCAATGCTCCTAGCATAAAGAGTGTGGTAGGGAGGTTTGGTCGACACCAAGGTTGAGTTGTGTGAGAAACTTGAGTGATGTCACCTATACTACAAAGTTGGTAATTAATAGTGTCCACCTTGGAACAAAAGGAATTGCAAAGGTCAATTGGAGGAATGGCATAAAGGGCTAAGTGATTGTGCTTAAGAGTTGATCAAGCAATTAGGAGCAAGGTTGTAACAACGCGCAAGCTACCGCGTGATAGTTGTGAGAAAATGAAGAAGATCCAAAGGCAGAGTATCTACATCTCTTTGATCACCGTCTTCCGAATCTCGAGGACGAGATTCCCCTTAAGGGGGTAGAATTGTAACACCCTAAATTTTGCATTATTTCAAAATAGATAAAATTGATTTAATTATGTATTTGTTTGTGCATTCAAATTTAGGGAATAATAAAATTTGGTGAAAATAAAATAAATCATAAGGATTAGTTACATGTTGATGCATTCATGCCGATGCATTTTATTTATTGTGGTGACTGGTTTTTATCTCTTTGCTAAAAGGTTTAAAAATCATTTTTGAGATTGGATTTGGAAAAGCAATTTAGAAAAAGAAGAAAATATTTCCTCCCTCTCTCCCTCCAATTCGGCCTGTTGGCCCGATCATCCCCGCCGGCCCATTTTCCCTCTCCCTCTTCTCATTCGGCCGAAGCCCAGCCGGCCCCTTTTCTTTTCCCTCACTCTCCCTTCCTATTTCCTGGGCCAGCCCATCACTGACCAAAAACCACCAGCACCTTTCTCTACTCCTCTGAGTCATTGACGCGTCGGGCCCGCCTGTCGGCGCCGTCTCCCACCTCCGTCGTTCGAATTCGCACGCACGGAGATGCAACCACCGCTCGCGCCCACCTCTTCCTCGCATCGTGGGAGCGTCTCCACGCCCCGCGCCCGGCCTTCAAAGGGGAGCGCGACCCCGCCTACGCCTTCCCTTCTCCAGTTTCTCTTCACTCGCACTCGCTAGAGCTTCCTAGAAAAACCGCGGTGGCAACCCACCAGAGCGCCGATCGCCCCACCGCGTCGGTCATCGTCCCGGGCTGCCTCGACTTCGTTTTACTGCTCGGTGAGCTCGCCTTCATCCCCGCTTCCTCCACATGCCTTAATCTTCTTCAATCGTGGCCTCTAGGGCTATCCCCGCGAGCTCTGGTGAGCTCCCTTCACTGTCGGCCATGGCGGGTGCCGCACCGAGCCTTCCTCGGCCGCGCTAACAGCATGGTTGTGATCGCCTTCGCCTCCGTTTTCTCCCGGTACCACCCGTTCGTCGAACCGTGGCCTGTAGAGCCCGGACGGGCAACGCCGGCGAGCTCTTCACCGCTGTCAATGGCAGCGCCACCGCCTCCACCCCTAACTCCGGCGGCCGTGCCTCTCTCTTCCCCTCCCATCAAATCCCTTCCATCTGATCTGAGATCAACAACCCAGGATCGCCCATACCCCTTCGTGGGTCTTTTTCTTAAAGAGACCCTCGGTTTCTTGCATATCCAACCCGCCATCCTTGGCGTACTCCCGGAGTACGCATTCTCATTTTGAAAACGTAGTTTCTTCGGTTTAAATGAAAAATACGTTTTTAGATTAATTACAGAATTGCCACTGCAGTAAAATGCTTATAAAATCATCGTTTTAGCTCCGATTCGACCCATTCAACTTGCGTTAGGTTCGTAATTTCATAACCTACGCATTAATGCCACTGTTAGTTAGGTTTGCAACATTTAAAATTCTTGATTAGGTTAAGTCAATTAACTCGCTATAGGAATCTTGTTTAATTCATAACTTTCGCGTTATAGCTCCAAATTTCGTGAACTTCGTGTTGATGTGATCGTAGCGAGACGTAGAATATTTTCATAAACCTTTTATCTTGTTTTTATACTGCTGGTGTACTGTTCTAATTATAGATTTGTTTGCTATGCATGAATGCTCCTAAAATGTGTATGTTGCCGTGTTGGTCGAGTTCAGACGGTGAGGAGTACGTTGGGAACCCAGAATACTTCGAAGATCAAGAGGACCAGCAGGAGTTTATTAACCAAGGCAAGTATAGCATGGGCCTACCTTATTGTCCTATTCATTTTATAATATACTCATTATGCATGTGTCTAATATTGCTCGACTATAAGGACTTCCTAGCTAATTGATGACCTGTACCTTGATGCCTATGGGTTTTATTGCATATGGGTAGAATGCTAGTGCTCTATTCAAACATGATCAATACTATGATTAATGGAACAAACGGATAAACATGATGGTAATAATTGAAATATAGAGTGATGGTGCAAATGATGTCGATCATGTTGCCCTAAACTCTCCGTAAGGACTTATCTGTAGGGCAAAAGTTGGGACATACAGTGCAACCGTGAGAGTTATATGGCTCTGACTTTAGCTCAGTAATAGAATCTTTTCTAACTTGTTAGAGGTTACCCGAAAGGACGCAAGAGGGGCTTGCCACTTTGGGTATAGAATTGCCTCTGTTCTTGTGTGTATAGCCTGCGGGAATTATGCCACAGAAAGAGAGATTCTCTATATCTGCATGCTGAGGAAACCTCGCGGCCCTAACTTGTTAGACGAGACCTATGGAAGGCTTCATAGTGTACCCTGCCCGCTCACCTTGGAAGTGTTATGGGAGTAATTAACCCGAGCATATGGGCAACACGACTCACGGGTAAAGATGCACAACCTCTGCAGAGTGTTAAAACTGTTATAACAGCCGTGCTCACGGTCACGAGCGGCCCAAAAAAACTCACAGAATAAATGGTTACCTATTATGTTGTTAATTTATGATGATGATGATGATGATGTTATAATGATGTTCAATGACTATTTAATTCTAGTATTTGATCATGTGGGTTAATTTGGGAGCTTAAGCATAATTTGATATTGATCAATAACAAAATGTTGACTTACTAAAATGCTAAATACAGTAAACCGTGTCTGCCTTTTGAGCCTCATGAATCCCCATGTTATGCTTGTGGAGTACGAAATGTACTCACGCTTGTTTATTTTCAATACTTTGGAAAAAATCCCGGATGGGTACCAGATTTCCAGAGATTGGAGGAGACAAGTTTGTGATCAACCAGTCAGTTGTCCCTATGGAGTGGAGTCTTCATCTGAAGACCGGAGTTGTCTTTCCGTTGTTTGCTATCTAAGGTTATATCTTTTATAATAAGTACGTTATATATTAAGCATTGTCATTTGATATTACCCTTATTTGTAGCTATATGTGAGATTTGACTTTCTGGGCTCATATATGGTGTGTATCTGGTTTTGTTCTTAAAACCGGGTGCTACGCATCAGTTGCGATTATTCAACTAAGGGTGACACGTACAATAGTGACAGACTGATGGGTCTGGCTCGGACTCCGGCGCACGCTTATTAGCCATTAGTCACAGCACCTTTTAATCAAAAGTTTCAAATTACATGTTTTGATCGGCGTCTTAAGTCTCGCCTAGGCTCTATTTCATCCTGGATCTGCTACTAAAGTTAGCTAGCTGCCCAATAGGCGAATAATATTGCTGCCTTCTCCTGATGAGTACGAATTTTTTTGTTTTTTCCTGAGTACGATTGACGACAGATCCTGCAACCTAGGCCGTGTTTAGATTGTGAAATTTTTTTTTGGAAAAATTCCTCTAGCACTTTCATTATTATTTGGCAAAATTTATCCTAAGCTCAAAAGATTCATCTCGACATTTACAGACAAACTGTACAATTAATTATTTTTTTACTTACATTTAATGCTTCATGCATGAGGCCAAAGATTCAATGTGACGACTACTGTAACACTTTTTGAAAAAGTTTTTGGGAACTAAACAAGCGCCTAAGTAGTCGCCGAAAAAGGTACGTAAGTAGAACTGTTCACCGCTGTACACTACTGTAGCATCTGGTCAGTACACAGAAAAAAAATAGATGGCTGATCGTGCATTAGGTAATGATGATGTGCACAGGCCACGATTGTTGGCGGAGACTCGGCCGAATTAGCGATTGAACACCGCAGAATAGCAAGGATTTAGCTCAGAACTATCATCATCTCGTTGTTGTTTTATATATTGCCTCTGAAGTTTGCGAAGAATTTCAGCATAGAGTGAAGAAGTCATGGACAGAGTAAGGAATGAAATGAACAATCGCAGCTTAATTTGAGGACACGGAGCACTTTAGCACCGGTCAGTACGTGCCTCTATCCAAAGTCCCCACTACTCCCAGAATCTTACTATTATTAATTAGAGGCTCCAACGGTGCCTCCACGTTAAATCCCAACAGACGCGTTAGGAAAAAAGATAAATGCTTGAAATTCTTACAATAATAAGAAACATCTAGCCATTAATCAAAATTCTAACTACCCCTAAACCATTGGATCTTTATTTTCTAAATAATATCCACCTCCAATTATACATTAAAAACCAGCGTGGAATTTGTCCAAGAAAAAACAACTTCTGTCGTACGTGGAAAATCTTTTTTTAGAGATACGGGAATTTTTTTGAGAGGTACCGGAAAAATCTTGATAGGATGCATGTACCGAGGTTCACAGTTGACAAAACAGCCTCAAATTTGTCCGGTAAAAAACAACCTTTTTCCGTACGTGGGAAATCCTTTTGTACAGATACGGGGAAAGAAATTTTCCGAAAGGTACGGGAAAAATCATGATAGGATGCATGTACCGAGGTTCACAGTTGACCACTAAAATATGTGATTACGCTATTATATATATACTTATATGTTCTCATGTTTAAAATAATTATAATGTTTTAGTCAAGTACACTGAGTAAACACGTATACTTTAGGATAAATACTCATTTTAATAGCTTATCAAACATGGAAAATGGTCCCTTACTAAAACCACATAGCAACTTTAATTTTATATTAGTAATCCATGATAATAAAATACATAAGTTGTTATTTCAAATATTTTTTTTCATTTTGAGCACTCTATACTTATAAAACAGTACTAAGTACACATATAAATCTTTGATACAAGAAATTCAACATCTTGAGTGCCGTAGTGTAATGTAAAATAACTTTTTATGCTAATGTAAGAACTAAGAGGGTAGGCTAGGACCTAAAATAATTTTTAAATAAATTAAAAAATGAAAAAATTGAACACAATATGCAATAAGCATTAGAGGTTTAACTTAACAAACGGGTGAAAAATTCCATCAACTATATTAAAAGTTAAAAGCTAAAATATGGCATGTTATACAAAGGGACACAACAAGAACTTATATAACTTAAGATTAAGTTTCAACTAAATACATATTATGCTAGAAGAAAATGATGAAACATAAAAATTCTCATAAAAACCAAAATGTATGGCCATCAGTTTAGTACAATCTAATATCATTCATAATAATTACCATTGGATCTATTCTATTTTCTAAATAATTACCTATTTCCATGATTGTGTAAAATAATATAAGGTAACACATGAATTTATTAAAGCATAATCTAAAGTGAGCCAAAATTTACAACTAATTACCCACCTACTATTATGATAGATAATTTAGCATAAGCACTTAGATATGCTTCTAAATTACCACATCTGTTATTTTTTTTTAAAAAATAAAAGATTCCTTAAATCTACATTTAAGTTATCAATATTTTCTACTATAAAAAATATTTAGATAAGCAAGAGCGCATATATGTTTCTATGTTACCCTGATCTATTATGCTAATATATTAGAATTTGATTAAAATAAATATACATATTGTGCCATCATGTAGATTGAGTACACATGCATACATGAGTGATAAATATATAAGTTGTTTTTCAGCATTCGGGAAAAGTATTTTCTCAACAACTCATACGCTAATAAATCCAACAAAATATTTATAACTACATTCATATCAACGACATATAATTTATATATGTTTTAACCTTAGATACATTTTAACTAAAATATTATCCTTATTGATAATATAACAACACATATGACTTCTTAATAAATAAATTTATATATCTTCATAAGTGAGGAAGGTTAGTACAAGACATGTGGCTATACCTTCCTATTCTTTGGGATTACTTTAGAGTAATCTATCATTAAATATAACAATTAAAATGTTAACATTCTCTTTATGTACCATGTTACTTCAAGCTTTATCCATGGTTTTAATTGATGTGCATGTTTTAAATGACTACTTATGCCACTGTTGTAATTAAGTGAGCATTTTACAATCCAAAATCCTTATTTCAAGAAGTACAAAAAGGAGAGTTAATATAAGATACCATAGGATTTTCAATTTAACTTGAGGACAAAAACCTATAGCAATTAATATGAATTGTTTTTTAAAATCCAAATTTTAGATTAACAGAACATCACAAGAAATGGCCCACGACAAGACCATCATATTTTAAGCTAAGGTTTCAACTAAATACATATTGATATTGAAAATACATAGTGGTAACATGGCAAGGGTAAAAACTATGTATATGAATGAAGAAACATATAGGTTAGTAATTGATACATTTATCACCACTTGATAGAGACAACATACTACCTATTGTCCTAGAGAAACGAACAAAATAAAAAACATGTAATTTAATATTAGTATTTTAATTAGGTAGAGGTATTAAACAGTAACTATTGCTTATTTGTATTTTAAGATTCTAACCGTGCGAGAGCACGGGTTGATAGACTATTTCCAACAAATTAAGGTAAATTCTTGCTTTTCGAAAGGTCAAACTATCGATATTTAACCAAAGTTATATAAGAAAAGTACTAACATTAATGATATAAAATAAGTATCATTAAATTATTTATGAAATATATTTTCGTAATAAATCTAGTTTGATATATAAATATTAATACTATCTAATATAAATTTTAGCTAATTCATCTCTGATAATGATTGTTGTTGTTTCGGTCAAAAAATTTGATTTTTTGTACGTACTTACATGTGATATTATTTCTAGTATCTCTCGATCGTATTGTACCTAGGAGTAAGATATTAGATCATGACAGGACTGTCAGCACAAATGTCATAGTTGTATTTTTTTTTGACACAGGCAGTAACTAACAAAGCAGCCTTGTTTTCCCAAAAGTTGCAGAGTTAGTGCATTAAATACGCTCACAATTTTGTTTCCGAAATAAAGCAATTTTCTTGCACATACCTGTCAGCATACGTACGTACCACCGTGCTTTTGCGTCGGCTGAATTAGAATGTGTGGAGTGTGGCAAGTTCACGTAGTTACTAGCTAGTGCTGCTGCAGGACGGCACCAATGAACTGGGGATGATGTACTGTACTCATCTCTGGCCGGCCCAAGTCAAGAGGCGCGCGACTTTGATCTCCCAAGAAATTTGAGGCCGGCTAATGTTCAATGCTGCTTCATCCCTTGGTTTCTTTGTAGACCGAGAGAGAGAGCAGGTACATCAAATCAAAGCAAGTATGCAGTACTCGATCTTGTCATCACCAATAAGAGCATCCACGGTGTTTGTGTTGAAGCTGGTTCTATGCATTTAATGCATGTATAGGACCCAGTACGTTACACTGTAGGGTTGATTCGACGGAGGAGCAGCTCCGAGGCATAGAACCCGTCCCTTTGCAATAAAAAAAATATCACTCTGACACATGACACAGCTCCAACGGCTCCAACTGCCATGAGCTGATGAGCACCCCGGTTCCATACATTGCGAGCTCAATACCAGGAGAAGTCATGTCAATGGTTGGAACCGCGACAGGACCAACCCCGTTCCTTCACACTGCGGATGCTCTAATGTTCCTCCCTTGTGTTTCTCGCTTGTATGGACATGAATATTCAACCATCGTACCATGTTGCACCGGTGGCGGTGCCGACTGCCGACTGCTCCATTTATCTCGCTTCATTGACCTACTGCGTGCATCACTTGATGACGTAGTTTCTCTTAGAATATAGTATGATTCTGGGAAGTATGTATTGCATGTATTCACTTCTACTGCTCCCTCCATTCCAAATTGTAACTTGTTATGACTTTTCAAGACAAGATGCAAATCTATGTCCATAGCAACAAAAGCTATGTATACAGAAAATCCATAACAATTTGGAACGGGGTGTGTTTTTATGGGTGTTGTATGGGTGCGTCGTCGGGATGTGTGTTAACGGTATCCCGTGTTGTATTGAACTTCTCTTCTTTTTAATTGAACGACACAACTCCTGCCTTTTCTTTCAAAAACAATGCAATTTGGAGTGGAGAGAGAAAATATTAATTAAGCCATATTAATTTCACAATCTTAATTAGGATCGATCTGCACGAAAGGTTTAGGAAATTTTTTAAGCATATGTTGTGTAGAACTACACTTAAGCTTGGTTTAGTGGATTGCTTTTGTTATGTCACTTGAAAAGTTTAGCTAGCTATATTATGGTGTATTTTTTTTGCTATCATAGCTGTCACGACTGCTCCTTGGCTAGTCCAGATGGTTGGGGCCAAGCTATCATCCATTGACCACGCTTAGTCCAGACCCCCGTCCATGCAGTCACCTTGGTGTGCTACCCATATAACACACATCTCTACGGCCTTCGTCCAAGATCAATCGCAATAGTAGACAAGACATTACATGGTTCACCACTGGTTTAAATCACATTTGAAAAAAGGTACTTAAGTTTACAACCCGTTTTGTTCTCAACTTAGTTCATAACACCACATTTAGAGTCTAGTACAAGACTTAACATAAGATAAATTTGATACAAGTCCATGGTTTGCGCCACAACCATGAGTTTCCACCTCACAGGGAGGGTCTCTACTACTCCCAATCCATGGAGGACTCGGGCGCATAGAAGAACCCATAAGCAGGGGCTACCTCACCTGCAAAACTCCACAAGTAGTATCATGGGTGCACAATTGTACTCAACAGGACTTACCCATGATTAATGAACAACGATTATGCATTGAGCTTTAGCAAGGAATAGAGTTTAGTTTTGCATAAAGACATTTGTGTGATAAAAGTAAAGTTGTCTATTCAACTAGGTAAGCATAACATGGTTAAATATGTGTAAGAAATAAGCAACAATTGGAGTGTAGTTTTCCACGAGTCATTTCGATCAACACTAGTATGAATCTATAAGGATTGAACAAGAACTCTGCAGAGGGGTACAAGTTTACCCCACCAAAGACAACAACCACAACCCATACGACCCATCTGCACATAAGGAATGACTCGAGCTTTAACCTTTCCCATGTCCAGGAAAACCACTTAGGTATGGTTAGAGAGTGAGTCGAGGTACAAGCCCTCCTAGATACCTTGTGCTAGACCACACGCTGGATCCACGGGACATTCAGTCATAACGAAGTACTAGGCTTACCATACCCATTCACGGCAAGTGGTGTATGTTCCAAACTTACTATCATGGACACATGGCCTTAACCGGTCTTAGCATGTGGGTCAGGTTTTAGACTATGGCTTAATTTTATGTTGTTTAGTGTTCAAGCATTTCCTATAAGACACTAGTGACAAACCCATGACAATCTCAACTTCTACTATAGCTAAGCACTCTAAGCACAAATTACCTTCTAACAAAAGCAATTTTATGATACAAGGTAGATGGAGCAACCCCAAGGTTACAAGCTCAAATAGGGAAAATGGGTCTCTAGTCATATTGTAACATAATACGATATACAACATAATAAAGTTAATGCGATTATAAAAGAGTACAAAATGCTTAGGAGCCTGCCTTGATACTCAGTATGTGGTGCTGCAACATTGGGTCCGGCCACAATGTCATTCTCAGGGTTCACCTCCTTGTGTGCTTCCTTTCATTTATGATGCATAACATGAATGAGTAAATGTGATGCTCATGCTTGGTACAGGATTCTTAAATAGTCATTTCATGTATGAAAGTATGAAAGTATATGATAAACCACTAGGAACAAAAATCATGTTGTAATACCATGTGTCCAAAATCTGCTTCTGGTCCAACACCTCACATGAAACGGCACCGCATATGCGTAGCACCTCTCTTACACGTTTCATCTTCACTTCGTCTAAAACTATTAACCCGAAGGTGCAAAGTTCAGAGCAACGAGGACTATAAGCTGACCCTCACCCTGTTAAACTAAGGTGGTACGAAACCGACCAACTACAACCACACATGGACCAACTACTAGATGCTACTAATAGGCCAGGGTGTTACACATGTGATGCTTATCGGGCAGTGTGTTAGCCTAGAAATAGTAGGGAGAGTGAGGCAACGTATGGGTCTACATGGAAGCATAGGTACTCTGGTTAATGTGGCAAGATATAGTGCAAAAATGGCCCAACAAAACCATGGGGTCAATCGAACATTATTAGATGTTTAAAGGGTTTCAATATCTTATTTTATAGTTGAGAGGTTTTATAGTCAACTCTTGATCTGATATGTCAGGGGTTTATGTAGACATTTTCCTATTGTTTGTTGAGTGGCTGTAATATGCCTGGTCAGCGAAATTGTTAAAGCAGCATAAGGGTGTTATTTAGATGGTTAGCTTTTAAGGTGTAGAATACCTGGTTTTATAGGTGAATGAATGAAGTATAGACAATCAGCAATAGTAAGCAAGGTTAAATAGATATTTTCCTGTAATTTGATATTATAACCGGGATTTTTTTGTGAATCAAAAAGGAAAACTGTTTTACGTCCAGTCCGTCAACAACCGACTATTTTTTGGCCATTTGACTTTGATATTTATAGTCCACGCCAGCGCAACAATAAAATTTATATTGTTGTTTTTCCAATCTCCTTTGACGTTGCTGTGAGTGCAAGTACTGTACTTGTTGGCCATCCGGCCGTAGCACCTTTGCTGTGCGTGGCTAATATTGGCTCTATACTTTTCCACACAGACATATTTGTATTTTAGCTAATTCATCTCTGATAATGATTGTTGTTGTTTCGGTAAAAAAAGTGCTTTTTTTGCTCGTACTTACATGTGATATTATTTCTAGTATCTCTCGATCGTATTGTACCCAGGAGTAAGATATTCGATCATGACAGGACTGTCAGCACAAATGTCATAGTTGTATTTTTTTTTGACACAGGCAGTAACTAACAAAGCAGCCTTTTTTCCCAAAAGTTGCAGAGTTAGTGCATTAAATACGCTCACAATTTTGTTTCCGAAATAAAGCAATTTTCTTGCACATACCTGTCAGCATACGTACGTACCACCGTGCTTTTGCGTCGGCTGAATTAGGCCCCGTTTGGTTTGGAGGAGTTAAAGTTTAACTCACATCACATCAATGTTCTCTTAAATGCATGGAGTACTAAATGTAGACTAATTGCATGCATGTCGGCACATATTAGGAGTAATTTACGAGATGAATCTATTAAGCCTAATTAGTCCAAGATTGAAAACTTTTTTTCAAATAAGACGAAAGTGCTATAGTGTTTGTTAAACTTTAACATCCAAACCAAACAGGACCTATAGTGTTTGTTAAACTTTAACATCCAAACCAAACGGGGCCTTAGAATGTGTGGAGTGTGGCAAGTTCACGTAGTTACTAGCTAGTGCTGCTGCAGGACGACACCAATGAACTGGGGATGATGTACTGTACTCATCTCTGGCCAGCCCAAGTCAAGAGGCGCGCGCACTACTAATAAACAGACCTTTGGTCGAACTGCCAAATGGGCAATAGTCTCGGAGAAAATTGCGTCTGGGACTAAAAGTCTCCTGCCCAACGGCTCTGGTGGCAGGCTTTTGCAGGAGGGACCCTTTAGTCCCGGTTGGTACTACAATCTGGGACTAAATGCCCCTTCTATTTAAACTCCTGTTTCGGCGTTCGTCACAGGAGCCGGGAACGCCGGCGTCGCCGCTGCCTCTGTCACCACCGCCGGAGCCGTTCATTCGCTCAACCGTATTCACCGGCATGTTCGCGGTAAGCTCCTGATGCTAACCCTGCCGTCCATTTGACATCTACCACACTGAGTTGGTCGGAACGTGGCTCGCTGCCGCCGTGTCCGCCATTACCGCCGGCGAGGTCACTGTGACGCAAAGCACACCCAACCACCTACCCAGATCGGTGTGGAACGACAAGAGGAACCCGTTGGAGTCATCCTCGTCGCCGGCGATCGCGCCGCCGATGGATTCCGGTCGATCCATTCCAGTACTCTGCTCTCTATCACTGACAGGCTGGGCCCCTTGTCAGTGAGCGCGCGAGAGAGGAGATGTCGTTCTTCTTTTATTTCTGATTTTTGAATAGTACAGAGATTTGTGATTTTGTATAATTAAATATAGAGCTCCAAAAATTCTGAAAGTTTTTGTGTATGCTCTCTGACATGTATACTATTTATGAAAATATGAAATGTGAAATTTGAATAATTTTTATATGTTATAAAAATTGCCAATTAATTCATAAATGGAACTTTCATGATTTTTGTAGGCCACAATAAATTTCCAAAAATCATGAAATTTGTTTTTCCCCTAAGTGACACTATGAACAGTCCATATAAAAAATTTGAGGCTATTTGGACAAAGTTGAATTTATACCTATTTTATGCTTATTTATTTAATTATTATTCCATGAATTTTGTAGGCTAAATTAATGATCCAAAAATTCTGAAAATTGTTTTGCCATTTAATTAGGCTATGAACTATCTGTACAAAAATTTTGGGTTCAATCTGAAGACTTTTATTTTTCACATTATTTAATAATTATTTAAATAAATGAAAAATGGCTTTTACATGTGTTAGTTAGGTTAAGCTTTGAGGGGTGTCTGATGAGACAAGTCTTATCTTATCGGATCCAACCTCTTAGGTAAAAATAATAAATATTATTTTTGTTTTCATAAATAAGTTTAATATTTAATTATTAAGTAATTAGTTAATCTCTTAATTAGCTGACATACGCCCCGGAGAGTACTGAACACGGTGGACGAACAAGAGGCTATAGGGAGGTGTCGTGGGAGCATGCCTTCCCTAAAGATAAAGCCACCTATAGAAGCCGCCAGAGAAAGAAGGACGAGGAGGCAGAGGGGATGCGCAGGATGGAGGAAATGGTTCTTGAGTCACGGGAAGTGGCTCGTGATGTAGTAGAGCGAGTTAAAGCACTTGAAGCCAAAATGAACGAGGAAATCAAAAGACAAGTACAGATAGCAGCAAGTTCCATCCAAAGGCAAACTGCATCAGAGCCGGGAGTCAACATCAGCCCCCCTGATCAGTTGAAAAGAAGTTGCGCTTCCACAGAGGTGCCAGTGATTCAAGATGACGCAGGGCTATGCTTCCCTGTAGATGACATCACCAATCCTCTCACGACATGTGAGCTGCACATTCCAGAGAGGAATGCCACAGTCATGGTGGCTATCGATGTTGTATCTCGTATCGACCCTACGAAGACACCAAGATGCCATGGGGCATTAATACCTCCTGGATATGCTAGCGTTTCGGTGGATAGAGGTGTGAAAGGTTATAGCAATGTGCCTCTTGACATTGAAGGAGGTGATGGGGAGAAGACTTTAGGAGAAGCGGAGAAGACATTCATATGTTGGCGCAAGCACTATATCATTATTCCTGGGGCGTCACCTCCTCCTCCTCAACAACCTAACCCTAGGTGCGGATGAAAGTGAACGAAACATTTTTTCACTAATTATGTATTGGCTTAAATAATGGTTTACTCATATCACGTTGTTTTCACAGCAGAACCTCCCCCAACCTAAGTCCAATTATCCATTCACCACCTGGTCACAGTGTTGCGGGCGATGACAATGAAGTGGAAGACATGGCTGCATCCCCACCGACCCCATCTCCTCCACGACGGGATCCAATGCCGCCACCGGCCCCATCGCCTCCACGGCGGGCTCCAACGCCGACACCGGCCGCCCCATCGCCTCCACGGCAGGCTCCAACGCCGCCACTAGCCCCATCACCTCCACAGCGGGCTCCAACGCCGACACCGGTCGCTCCATCGCCTCCACGCCGAGCTCCAACGCCGCCACCAGCCCCATCGCCTCCACGGCGGGCTCCAACGCCGACACCGGCCGCCCCATCGCTTCCACGGCGGGCTCCAATGCCGCCACTGGCCCCATCGCCTCCACGGTAGGCTCCAACGCCGACATCGGCCGCTCCATTGCCTCCACGGCAGGCTCCAACACTGCCACCGGCTGGCCCTTTGCTAAAGAAGAGGCCCACCCCACAAACGAAGGCGTCAGCCCCACCGCCACCAAAAAAGAAAGCCTCAGGGAGAACACCAGCTATTTCTAAGACGATGAAACTTTCCTATGAGAAGACAGCCGAGGAAATAGATGCTTCAATGAAAACAGATGTGGACAGTTTCTTCGCGAAAGTCAAGGCTAAAAGTGAAGCGAAGTGAAACCCTGAGAAGCCGTACTTCTTCGTACGTCTAGAAGTTCTAAGGCAAAGGGTGGACGCTCACCGGAAAAAGTTATGTGATGCTCGTAAGGATTTGCCACTATCGGACTATGACCGCACTCTCACCAAGTCAATTGAGGAGGCGAAGAAGAAAGAGAAGAGAGCACGGAAGGGTGTTGCACAGCTCAGGAAACAATCACAATAATCAGAGCCCCGCTAGTTATTGGGAATGAATATGGTTCAAACATGAACGTGCTAGAACAGATATCCGGAAATGTGCATTTGGATCAACTTGATGATTTTTTTGCGGAAACTGGTCTAAGCATTTCCCAAATGCTCGGCGGAGCACACATCGAAAGTGCTCCAGAAGTTGATCATTAGAAGAAGGAATATGTATATGGCAAGAGTCTATACAACCCTGAGAAGCTCATGGAACTTCGTACACAAATGTACTTGTTAAACAAGTGGTACATGGTGGTGTGTCGCAGAAAAGCGGATGACTATATTTGCGTCAAAATTAGAAATCATCATTACTTCTGTGGCGATGACATTATAATGGTTCAGTTTAATGAGTTACACCAGCTATGCCACATGGACGCTCTAGACAAATCTCTCATCAGCTGCTTTTGTTTGTACGTGATTCTTTCTTTTAATAATCTCACTCTAGCATATGTATATATATATGTATAAGTAATTATCCTCATAGTAGCTAGCATGTCTATACATATGCAGAGACATAATGAGAGACCTCACATGTAGAAACGACAAGAACATTGGTTTCGTTGATCCATATATCGTATTCAAGGACTCAAACATTTCCTACGATCAATGGAGACCTCAAACGGAGAGGAATGTCCGCAGGTTCTTGATCAACCAAAAGAACAAAAGATTTATAGTCTTCCCCTACAACTTTGGGTGAGTGTTGTTATTGTGTGCACATTTTACTTTACTTACTCAATCCAACATAAAGATATATATGTTGACTCTATAAACAAATGCAGCTTTCACTGGATACTGATTGTCTTCGATCTCTCTGACGGTCATTTGCTAATCTATGACTTGTTGAGAAAACCGCAGGAAGATTACCAAGATATGATAGACATTATCCAGGGGTAACTTCGATCTTTAAATATTTATTCCTGCTCTTTAACTCTGCAATAGTTAATTAACGATCCAATTATTGGGCAGGGTTTGGGCTTGGTTCGTTTAGCTACACCGTCCGGATCTGAAAGCGCCACTTCCTGATCCACACCAACTGGATGTAAGTTGTACTAGCTCCCCGCATCTTTACCTTATCATGCTTCAGCTCACGCGCGGGACGACGAGAGTAATCTTTTTATATCGTACAATGGGTTCTACGGCAGCCACCAGGAAACAATTTGTGTGGATACTACATTTGCGAGTTCCTCATGGTGTATGCAAAAAGAACCCATCTACAGATGCAGAAAGTACGTAACAAGTATATATAATAAATCCATTTTATTTATTTGTTGCTATTAAATAAATCTTAAGTATATTAATACTTCTTTCGTTTAATGCAAATTGAAGGAGATATGGTTGAAGGAACAGGTGTTGGATATGGACCGCCTTAAAGGAATTCAAGAGACAATCGTAGGATTTCTTAATGAGCATGTCCTCGAACCCGGCACCGAGTTCTACTTTAACCCAGATGAACCATTGAAGCCAAACCAGGACGAACATTTGTAAGACATTTAAGTGGAGGACAACATTTGTGTTGTAAATACCAAGGATGCATGAATAATATTGTAAATTTTATGTGCATATATATATTATACATATATATAGCTCCATAATATATATAGTTTCATACTTTATTTGTGTGTAATAATGTTTCAAACTAAATTATATGTGCGCGTATACATATAATAGCAGCGAAGAATACACATTTGAAAACCTAATGTAATTGTAAAACCAAAATCAATAGTGAATTGAAATGGAAACAAAAAAGAAAAAACACCTTACCAACCGGAACTAAAGGTCGGCCTTTAGCCCCGGGCCAGTGAGACATTTAGTTCCGATTTCCTAGTCCCGGCTCTATAACCGGGACTAGAGGCCCTTTAGGCCCGGGACCAAAGGTCTGTTCTGTAGCGGTGACGACTTTGATCTCCCAAGAAATTTGAGGCCGGCTAATCTTTGTAGACCGAGAGAGAGAGAGAGCAGGTACACCAAATCAAAGCAAGCATGCAGTACTCGATCTTGTCATCACCAATAAGAGCGTCCACAGTGTTTGTGTCGAAGCCGGTTCTATGCATTTAATGCATGTATAGGACCCTATACGTTACACTGTAGGGTTGATTCGATGGAGGAGCAGCTCCGAGGCATAGAACCCGCCCCTTTGCAATAAAAAAAAACATGTCACGACACATGACACAGCTCCAACGGCTCCAACTGCCATGAGCTGATGAGCACCCCGGTTCATACACTGCAAGCTCAATACCCCGCCCCTTTTGCTATTTTTTTAGCCCGATTTCGTGAATTTTGAGAAATTGATTTAAAGGGGCCGCTCTTTATCCAGCCGCCCCTACAAATCATCAGCCGCCCGTAAAAAACCGATTTGTATAGACGGTTGGCCAGCCGCCCCTACAAATCAGCGATTAGTAGCCACTCCTTTGTAGGGGCGGAGCCGCCCCTACAAAGGGTTACGAGCCGTCCCTAAAAAAACATCCTGTATTAGCAGTGATGCGTGGAGAAAAATCTCTGCACTCATGATGTACAAAATCTCCCGTGCGGTTTTGCTGCTGTCCACGTGTCACTCAACTTGACGGAGTGCTATGTTCCGCAGAAAGATAGGGCGGCACCTAAACCATGCAGATGGCATGTAAAGAATAAGATGGTTGACGGTGACCAACAGAGCAAAGATCAGACATCATAATAAAATCGGTGTTGCACGGGAGATTTTCTGCATCATGAGTGCAGAGAATTTTTTCCCATCCGGCCATACCACCTTTATCGTGTGCCGCTATTATTGGCCCTATACTTTTCCACACATGGGTATCTTACTGATGCGCAAAAGGTAATTCTTAGAAACTCTCACAATAATCAGAAATATCTGACCTTTGATTTGGTTGACTCTAATCATCATCACCGATAATAGCCATTAGATCTATTGTAGTTTATTAAAAAATTACCCACCACTGCCTTTATGAAAAATATATAAAGTAACCCTCTAATTTTGCATCTAAATTACCCACCTCTGCTATTACAAAAGATAATTCAAAATAACCCCCTATATTTGTATGTAAATTATCCACATCTGTTGTTATAAAAAATAATTCAAAATAACTCCATAAATTTGCATATAAATTACTCACCTTGCCATTATGAAACATAATTTAAATTAACCCCATAACATTGCGTCTAAATTACCCGGCTTTGTCATTATGAAAGATAATTTAAAATAATCCTCTAACTTTGTATCTAAATTACCCATATCTAGTGCTCCTCTTGTAAGCACACCTTAGCCAGCCCAAGTTGTTGTGGTTCATCTGTGTGTGGCACACACACTCTATAAATTACCCATATCTATTTTATGAAAGATAATTTATCCACCTTTATCATTATGAAACATAATGCAAAGTAATATTCTAAGTTTGGATTTAACCTATCCCTATATGTTGTTGTGAAAGATGATATAAGGAATTATCTTTATATTTGTATGTACCTTAGCCACTTTGAAAATAAACAAAAAATCTCTGCAATCTACATGTAAACAATAATATATATTATTACAAGAAAAAAATCAATACCGATAAAGTATGATGCATATATATTTTAAAATTATAGACTTGTATAATCATGAAATAAAATAACTATATTGCTATGTTCCACCATGTCTATCTAATATACATCTATACATTGGGATAAATATTTATTTTAACTACTTCTGGAATATGTAAAAATGTTCACTTAACAAACTACGTAGCAGTAACACTTTATACTAATACTCCATGGTAATAAATTGCATAAGTTATTATTTTAAATAAGATTATACATTTTATTGAAATATTATGTCATACAATATTATTCATTTAATTTTATGCACTCTATGATATATAAATAATACTACACACATATAATCCTGTGATATAACAATTTCAATATGTTTTGCGTCGAGATGCAAGCAAAGTTTCAACTTATGTGGAAAACAATACTACTAGGACCTAGATTCTTTTTAATAAAAAATAATTTTTGAATAAAAGATAAAAAATACTAGAATCTCTAATTCATAATTAATATGTGAAAAAACTGCAACAACTTGATTAATAGTTAAAAGATAAACTATAGATTTACGAAGTCACAAAAAGGGTTGTATCAAGAGTTTTTAAAAAAAATCTTGGATCAAGAGTTTATATATCTTAAGACTAGATTTCAACTAAATGCATATCACACTAGAAAAAAAAAAGATAAATACTAAAGATTCTATCTAGAGGTCCCCTAGAGCCTGCATGTTAATCCTCACAAGACTTGACAGGAAAACAAGATTCTAGAAATTCTCATAAAAATCAAAAACATCTTACCATCAATTAGATATAACCTAATCACCATTGATGATGATGATGATAATGATGATGACGATGATGATGATGATGACGATGACGACGACGACGACGATGATGATGATGATAATGATGATGATGATGATGATGATGATCATAATAATAATAATAATAATAATAATAATAATAATAATAATAATAATAATAATAATAATAATAATAATAGCAATTGGATCTATTCTATTTTCTTAATAACTATCTACTTCTTCTCTCATGACTCTAATTTATATTACCCAAATGTCGTTAAGAACATGATCTAGAGTTGACCTAATTTTGCATTTAGATATCGATGTTTGCTTATTATGATTGATAATTTACATAACTCAATTTTCATCTCATTATTATAAAAATAATAATACCCATCAAATCTACATCTAAATTATCAATATCTCCTATTATAAAAAATTTGTTTAGATAACAAATGAGCATATATATGTTTCTACAGTACCGCACCTCTATCTATATTAATATAGTATAAGATTTGGCGTCATGCCAACATGCATGAGCAATAAATACATACGCTATGTTTCAACACAGAAAAATATTTTCTTAACAACTCATATACTAATGATACTAACAAATTAATTATAAATTATATAGATTGTTACTTTAGATATATTTATGTATTTTAACGAAAACATTTGACATGTCAATATTGATAGTATAGCCATAACTGCAAATATAATTCCATGATAGGAAAATTCAATCATCTTGAGAAGTGTGGGAGACCACTGGTGGCTGGATTTTTTTCTAGCTCTTTAAGAATACCTTAGAGTAAAAAGTCAATAATTATTAGGTTTAAGTATTAAAATTTTCATGAGGTTAGCATTACTACCCCTGTCCGAGATCTCACTTCAAACTTTATGACTTATCTTAAGCGATATGGTGCATGTTTCAAATAATGGCTTATATTATTATAGTACTTAAGAACATACTCTATGACCTAAAATCCTTATTTAAAAAAGTGCAAAAAGAAGAGTTAATGAAAGATACAATCAGCACAGGAGTTTTCAACTTAACTCAAGGAGAAAAAAAAATCCATAACAATGGTAAGAATAAAATTTGAAAAATCAAAATTTAATTCATGACTTCGTAACATACATGACGCAATAAGAGCCACCATGATTAATGCTAAGATTTCAAAGTAATTCTATTTTTTAAATATGTGTAAAAATAATATATCTAATAAAAGAGTCAAAACGTCTTAAAATTTAGAACGAAGAGATTATTAAACAGTACCTAATACTTATATCTTCCAAAATTCTAGTCTATGCGAGAGTATGGGTTGATGGACTAGTTTTAGCTAATTCATCTCTGGTAACGATTATCGTACTTACATGGGATATTATTATTGCTACTATCTCTCGCTCGTACCTTTGATCCTATATTAGATTCTGGCAGGACTTTGCAACGAGCCATATTTATCTTCCGATGACAAGTCAAGATATCAGCAGGAGTACGTGTCACTCGAGTCGATCGAGCTGCGGTTGACAAGAGAGGCTTTGTCAACTTTCACGTACAGTAAGTACGGTCGTAGAGCAATGCAACAGGGCAGCCCGGCAGCCTATAAATTCCGTCTACCATCTCCGCTGCACTTCGCCGGCCGCTTTCCTCTCGCTCGCCATGGACGACGACGACGACAGCGAGGTGTGCTTCAGTTGTATCGTCGTCCCTTTGCCGTCCTCCTCCTGTAACTGTAATAAGGCAGCAGGAATAATGGTGTCGCCAAATAAGGTGTCCGACCAGCAGACGACGGACGCCTCGTCACGGGGGCCCGGCGCCTTCATCGGGGTGCGGCCGCGGCCGTGGGGCACGTTCGCCGCCGAGATCCGGGACTCGACGCGCCGGGGCGCCCGCGTGTGGCTCGGCACCTTCGACACTGCCGAGGCCGCCGCGCTCGCCTACGACCAGGCCGCCTTCGCCGCGCGTGGTGCCACCGCCGTCCTCAACTTCCCCGTGGACCGCGTGCAGGCATCGCTGGCGCCACTCGACCTCGCCGGGACGCTGGGGTCCCTGTCCTCGCGCTGAAGGGGCGCCACTGCAAGCGGAAGCGCAGGCGCCGCCGCCGGTCCAAAATGATGTCGAGCTCCCCTGTGGCCACTACTAACGGCAGTAGTAATCCATGCTCCGACGACGGGTCTAGCAGCTCCAACGTGTCCATGGCAGAGTCGCCGCCGCAGCAGCTGACAGCGCTCATTGAGCTCGAGGACCTCGGCACCGATTACTTGGAGGAGCTGCTGCGTCTATCGTGCGAGTCCACAGCAGGTTGAGGACATTTTCTCACGCTCATGCATCCTGGTGTTGGTCACATCATCATAGCATAGTAAGCTAAGGTCATAGTCAAACGTGGTCACACTTTATTACTCACTGTCCTTTCAGTTATCCTGGCTCCGTAGTTATAGGTAAGCTTAAGGGACCACGTATTATACCTATAATATATATAGTTACAGAGTAAGTATCCGTATACTACTTACTAAGTGAATATTCGCGGTGGTTCAGTACTACGCCCCCCATTCGAAATTGTAAGCTGTTTTGGCTTTTCTCCATACAAATACGGCCTGTTCGTTTGGGCTGAAACTGACTGATCTGGCTGATTTTTTTTGAAAAAAACACTGCTGAATGGCTGGTTGATCTAGCTGATAATCTCAAGCGAACAAGCAAATAGATTATATTGTGCTATGATGAATTGATGATGTATAACAAAAAAAACTATGTATCTAGAAAAGCCTCGTCACCGCAGCATCATAATAGGATAGTGACAACCATGGTGAAGCACAGTGGACCTAATACCTTTTTCAAATCAAGTCGAATAAAGATGAGCTTTGTATGTAAGTTGTAACTTTGTAATCGAGCTTGTTTTCATTTGAAGTTGTCCAAAGATTCTGTCTGAAGTTCTTATATTTTGAAATTCAAAATTTTCAAATCTTCCAAACGAACTTGGATGGAGAAACAACCAAAACCAAAGTTATAGATCTTAATGACGTAGTTGATGATTGTTTAATTTGAAATCATTTGCGGTCCTAAAATTATGTTTGTAGTTCTCACACATTTTGAAATTCAAAATTTCCAAATGACACCGAATGGAAAAAAGAACCCGAAAAAAGTTGTAGATCCTGATAACACCAACAAGTTTTCAGTTAAAGACTTTTTCATTGGAAATCATTAATGATCCTAAAATTCTATTTAAAGTTCTCACGTATTGAATTCTAATTTTTTGAAACCAACTCGTATGGCAAAAATGACTAGAAGCAAAGTTGTGGATCCGTACGAGATCTAGAATTTCCCGTTTGAAACTTTTTTATTTGATTTCATTTAGGGCCTTATTACAATATCTACAAAAGTTAATACAAATGGAAATTATCATTCACTCAGTAATTATTGACTTTTGCGTGGAGTGGTTAGAGGAGCTAAGTGTAAAGCCAGATTTAACTTTTGTGTGGCTGAGAATGAGTGCGACAGGAAGAGATAAGGGAATAGGAAGGCGAGGCTCGGCCTAAGTGCGTGCATGCCACAACAACGTAGCTGGCAGAGCCTACGCACTGTGGGGAGTGGCTGCAGCCATGCCGGCCCGGCGCGCAGATGATCGAGCACCAGAGCGGCCAATGAGGAAGGTGACCATGACCCCTAGCAAGCACCAGCAACACGTGAAGTGGGCGCGCGCGCGGTAGAGATAACGGTAGCTGGGAAGCAGCATAGTCGAACCGCGGTGGACATGATGCCTAGGACGGTGACCGCGCCCCAGAACTCAAATGGCAAGGCATGGTGCCCTGCACGCTTCTTAAAGCATACCAAAAACCGCTTAATACAACGACTAGGGTTCAACCATTTCCACGAACCCAAAGTTGCTACTAACAGTTACCTAGCTGTTGACGATGGTTATCTACCATAATAAAGGGTTAAAATAAATATATAAAGGGCTAATAAATGATCATCAACATAGGTTTAGGGTGTCAACTAATGAAATTCCACGAGTTTTGATGAATCTATATTTTGCAGGGGATTATCAGAATAATTCAGGAATTGATATCTTCCACGAGAAGAAACCCACATCAATCGGGCTAATCTCCATGACACGAATACGCAAGAGGCTTCTAGAGGACACTAGAGGACTCCACGAGGAGGGCCACCACGAGGCGCCGCCAGGTGGGGCCCACCCGCCTCAACCCTAGGCCGACCGGCCCCTAGCCGCCGCCTCTCGGCTCCTTCCTTTGCAAGCTACTTCAACCACCTCCAAGGATGCATCCTAAACCTACGTGAAGGTCGGTTTGATCTAAGGGCCATGGTTCCATGCTCTGGGCTATATAAACGAGGCCCTAGACCCCCCTCCAAAGGGGAATTCATTCAATCAATCATCAATCAGAAAGCAAAAGACCAACCAGAAACTCTCATCTCCTTAGAGCTCCATCAGATCTAGGCATAGCTAGATTAGAATTAGAAGTAGAGGAGTCAAGCAGCCTTGGGCTCCAGATCTAGTCAAGAGGAGCTTGGTAAATCCAGTTCTTCTCTCTTGTATCAACATTGTTCTTCAGATATTCATCTAGTTCATCAGTTCTTCTAGTTCTTGATCTAGTTCATGTTCTAGTTCTTTATGTTCTAATTGTTTATATTCTAGTTCATAATTGTTCTAGCTCAACGTTGTCTAGTTCTAGTTCATTGTCCTTGATCATTATTCTTGATACATTAGATATGATCTTGTTCTTAATCTATATTATATCCTTGATTATTATGAGATTAGTCTGCTTTGATTATATATTTGGCATAGATAGTTTATCATTATGTTTATACACATGTTTGCAAAGCACTCACCTTATTGAGTCATGGGTGGGTGGTCAACATTGTGTAAGTGTGGTACTTATACACTGTTTACCTGCAAATGCACTCTATACTCCGGGTCATGTGGTAGATTGCGGGTGTGACATTCCTGTTGAGTCCTTTGTAGTCCACTCCCTGAGTGTAGAACTTAGTAGAACGCGGTCTCATTACTTAGTTGTTACTCTGTTTCTCAGCTTCGTAATGGAGATGTTCCTTGTTTATGGATATGAGATAACCTAGCCAATGATTGCCTGATATAATTACACTAATCAATATAGATTATGACTAATAGTTAACGGATTACTTAGGAGTTATTCTCTTACTTTATATTCTGATCAATGACTTGCCGCAGTAGTACTGCTCTTAGGAATATCATCTGAATGGTCTGATTATCATATATTTTATCTCTTTTTATTTGATTGATTTCTGTTTGAGAGTAAAGGATAGTAATTTCGAATATTCATATCACATGTGTAGAGTAGCCTTTAATTAATATGTGCCCCTCTGTTTGTTCTCCTTTGGTTAAATATAAATAATTATACCTAGGATAAACTTGGGTGAAATGCAGCAATGGGTGTATTTATTTGTGCGCTTGCGGATATATACTTTAATATCTTTATATAGTTAAGTGGCATGAGTACAATACAACCACACTCTTGATGTCATGTTGGGGATGACAACCTAATGCAAGTGATGCTAAGAAGTGTCAACACTAGTGAAGCAAAATTCTCGGTCAGAGAGAAACTAAAGGTGGAGATATGGAGATGCCAACTCAGGTTCGTCGTGCTGACGTCAGTTCACGATCAGAGCGCCAAAACGTTGTTACAACGCGTTCTAGGCAAGTTTGGACAATTTTTAAGGCACCAAACCCGGTCTAGCCTAGCCCGAAAACTACCCCATGGTAAAGCATCCACTAAGGAGCAAATAATGGTGCAAAACATAGACCAAGTGCTTAAGAAATTTAGTTAGAATTAATTGCCAGAATGTTATTGTCAACACCTTTATCCGACTTAGGAAAAATCTACAGTTGAGGTTGGTTTAAATTTCAATTCGATTTTTGAACTTCCAAAAGCACTAGCTAACAATATTTATCGTCCAGAATTAAAGTTACATTTTCAACTACTAAACCTATACTTCAAATCTCATTCAAACACTATACACAAGTCAAACTTTATTTTTGTCTATCAAAATTGTTTTTCATGTCTAAACAATTAAAACCACTTATTCCCTTTGGTTTGTTAGAATTTCTATCAAGCATTTTAGGCACTAAAGTAGATGGACTTGCGTTATTTATTTGATTTCTTTTAATCACAAAAGTGAGGCATATAAGGTCTGCTTCATCATTTCATGTGCAAATTAAGTTTAAAAACCCGAGAAGCTCGCTACGAATATTTTTGAGGTCCTAATCTGGGTGCTAAGTGAGTTCGCCTCTCTGGGTCCAGTGATCCCCCATGCATGAAAACCAATTCTTGGAGCATTCGGGCCAATCGATTGAAATTGGTGGGATCCATTTGGCAAGCAGGTCTGCTTCCATTCTTTGCCTCTAGGGAATGTCACTCCTATAGCCACCTGATCCCGTTTCAAGATGGTATACCTTTTGTCGCAGATTTTGTTGGTTCCTTCTCACCTGTGCCTCACCCCCTTCCGAGGTCTTGTACCTTACAAATTCAGGCCAATCATCCGTCAACTTTTTGTACGGGCAATTATCACTGAAATCTGGAGTCAGATTCTTCTGGACAAATTCATTGTACAACTTCTTCTTCTAGGTCTATACATGTCACACCAATAATGTCAATATATCAAAATTCAGATATACATACCAAAAAATTCATAGCACTAATAAAATCAATCTTTAATTTTAATTATGAAGATTCAAATATATTTCTTCAATGTTATTTTCTACAACTATATTGTTTAATTTTCTATATTGTATTACTATATATATTATACACTATAATATTTCTATCTATTTTTTCTAATTTTTTCTATGCCAAAAAATAATATGCACGCGCAGATCACAAACACTCACACTCACTCACTCATCACACACACATGATGTACACACACATACATTGCTGATGATGATCACTCCGGCGAGGACAAGGACGGAGAGGATGACGACAGCGACTTCGTCGCGGATGACGGGGTGACGAACGGCATGGGACGGCGACGCAAAGAAGAGGCACGCGAAGCGCGACTGGATCTTGCCGGCGAAGACGAAGGCGGAGCGAGCGCACACGCTTTGGGGCTAGGAGCCACGGCGTGACGAGGCAAAACCGGCCGTGGGGTGGTGGCGGCCATGTGGCGGTAGTGATGGATCTGGTGGAGACAAGGCAATGGCGCAGCTTGACGCCGGAGACGATAGCAATAGAGGCTCACATGCTCTACAGTGAGGACGATGAATGAGCCAGGCGGCGGTAGGCTAGGGACGAGGATGATGCACGCTCTGGCGAGGATGAGCGAGATGCAGGCCTGGGACAAGGAGGACGCGCGCTCCAGCGCGGACGAGCGAGGCGGGCCGGGGACGAGGACGACGTGAGCTCCGGTGAGGATGGACGAGGACGACACACTCTAGCTCCGTTCGGTGAGGACAAGGATGAGGACGAGGACGAGCAAGAGGCGCGCGTGGGCCAGCCGGCCGGAGAAGAAGCCCGCGTGTGTGTGGGGCTAGGGATGAAGTGCGCGCACATGACAAGGTGAGGACGGGGGGCGACGGCGCTACTAGATCCGGTGGAGATGATGAGGCGATGGCGTGGCTTGGCAGCTACTGGATCCGGTTGAAGAAGAAGGTGCACGACGAGTTGAGGTAGAGACAATGACAAACAGTGTGGGGATGGTGGCGACGATCGTAGCGAAGCACAGTGGCGGCATGGCAGGGCCTGGGCGGCAGAGAGGGGGGAAGAGAAAAGAGAGGAGGGCGTGGTATATAAAGGGGGACCTTTACTCCTGTGTGGTTGATCCATCTGGGATTAAAGGTGGGGCTGCAGTTTTGCTTCTTGCCAGTTTCCAGAAGTTTTTCTTTTTTTATATATTTCTTTTATAAATATGCAGGGAGTTGTTAATTGCCTGCTAAATAAAATATTAGCCAAAAAATTTGAAAAAAATTCCTAGACCTGGTTTTGCATTATTGTACACAAGAAAATATGTAACCTAAACTCTTTTATTTTACCTTATAAATATTTAACATAGTGTAAATAATAATCACAATTTCGACCATGCAAAAATTTGCTACTTAATTAAAATCATTAAAACTATTGCTTTTCAACAGAAAATTAGTTTTCACATCTTATTAACGTTGATCATTTGGTTTTTTATCACACATTCTCTACAGGAAATCCACCATCAAGCAGAAAATTCATTTAAACCGTAGAAAATATGAAAACACGATAGAAAAAAATCTGAAGTCACAATTATTACATAATAGGTCTAATACATCACCATATCAAGCGGGAACGGCAATGAACATCTTCTTGACATATGTCCCTTGGTTATGATCGTGCCATAACCATGGAGTGTCCTCATCATTTAGCAGGATGCGTCGGTCGCTGTTCACTGTGAGGGGCGGAATTCCGTCATTCTTTTCATAATATTCTGACCTGTCAGTGCTGTCCTCGATTCTCATGATGTTTCTTTTCCCTAAAAAAACTATGTGGTGCTTTGGCTCATTGTCTAAGACGTTGTTTTTTCCTTTCTTCGGTTTGGTAGACATGTCCCTCAAATAGAACACCTGATTCACATCATTGGCTAAGAAGAATGGTCCGCCTCTGTACCCAAGATTGTTGAGGTCCACTGTTGTCATTCCATACTAATGGTCCACTGTTATCCCACCTCCGGTCACCTTCACCCATTGGCACCGAAACAAAGGGACCTTAAAAGAAGGTCCATAGTCTAGTTCCCGTATCTCCTCAATGAGGCCATAATATGTTTCCTTATTCCCATTTGGGTCTGTGGCATCTATGCGGACACCACTATTCTGGTTAGTGCTCCTTTTATCTTAGGCTATCATGTAAAATGTATTATCATTTATCTCATAACCTTTTGAATGTCAGGATATGCCAAGATGGTTCCCTAGACAACAACTATAGTTGCTCATCCAGACTCTCGTCACCCTGACATTGTTTTTGCAACCAACCGCTGAAAGTTTCCATGTGCCGACGCGTAATCTAGGTTTCAGTCCCCCCCGGAAATTCATATCGTAAAATGTTCTTGTGTACGTCGATATACGGATCCACCAAGGAGGAGTTTTGTGGAACTATGTAGTGTGCTTTATGAAAATAATCATCTTCCTTGCCAATATATGCTTTCTTCCCTAGTGTTCACTTTTCACTTTTTGTCCCCTCATGTTGTGATTCAGTAACACCAATCGGGTCGAGGTTAGGAATAAAATCAATGCAGAACTCAATGACCTCCTCTATTCCATAGCCCTTGGTGATGCTTCCTTCTAGTCGAGTATGGTTGTGAACATATTTCTTTAGGACTCCCATGAACCTCTCAAAGGGGAACATGTTGTGTAGGAATACAGGACTAAGAATATTAATCTCTTTGACCAAGTGAACTAGGAGGTGCATCATAATATTAAAGAAGGATGGTGGGAACACCAACTCAAATCTGACAAGACATTGGTTCACATCATTTTGTAGCTTTGCTAGATGGACTGGATTGATTGGCTTTTGAGAAATTGCATTGAGGAATGCACATAGTTTCACAGTGGCTAATCGTACATTTGGAGGTAGAATCCCTCTCAATGCAACCAAAAGCAATTGTGTCATAAGCATGTGGCAGTCATGAGACTTTAAGTTTAGGAATTTCTTCTCTGCTACATTTATTATCCCCTTTATATTGAAGGAGAAGCCAGATGGGACCTTGATGCTGCTTAGGCATTCAAACATGCTTTCCTTCTCTTCTTTGCAAAGAGTGTAGCTGGCAGGACTTAAGTAATGGCGTCCATTATGCATCTACCTTCACTGGATGCAGGTTCTCTCGTTCTTTCAAACACTGCAAATCATGTCTTGCTTTTAGTGTGTCCTTAGCCTTCCCATACACACCCATGAAGCCTAGCAGGTTCACACAAAGATTCTTCATCAGGTGTATCACGTCGATCGCGCTGCGGACCTCTAGGACTTGCTAGTAGGGTAGCTCCCAAAATATGGACTTCTTCCATATGGGTGTGTGTTCATTAGCATCATTCAAAACAAAGTTGGCTGCCAGGTCCTTACCCAAAGACTACTTGTACATTCTTGACCATATTGAATACATCCTCACCACTATGGTAGTTAGGCTTTGTTCAATGCTCTGCCTTACCTTGAAAATGCTTGCCTCTTTTTCTTAGGGCGTGATTCAATGGCAGAAATTGACGATGGCCCATGTACATGACCTTTCGATATTTTTTCAAAAATATACTTTCCATGTCATCAATATAGTGCGTGCAAGCATTATATCCCTTGTTTTACTGTCCTGAAAAATTACTAAGAGCAGGCCAATCATTGATTGTTATGAATAACAATGCTCGCAGGTCAAAGTATTTCTATTTGTACTCATCCCACACACGTACGCCTGTGCTTTTCCACAAAAGTAGAAGTTCCTCAACTAATGGCCTCAGGTACACATCAATGTCGTTTCTAGGTTGCTTTGGGCCTTGGATGAGCATTGGCATCATAATGAACTTTCACTTCATGCACAGCCATGGAGGAAGGTTGTAGATACCTAGAGTAACAGGGCAAGTTCTATGACTGTTGCTCGGCTCCCCAAAAGGATTCATGCCATCCGTACTTAAAGCAAATCTTAAGTTTCTTGCGTCATCTGCAAACTTCGGGAATTCTTTGTCGATTACTCTCCACTGGGACCCATCAGCGGGGTGTCTCAACATATCGTCTACCTTACGGTCTTCTTTGTGCCATTGCAACAACTTTACATGCTCTTTATTTCTGAACAAACGTTTCAAGTGTGGTATTATCGGAGCATACCACATCACCTTGGCAGGGATTCTCTTCCTAGGACGTTCACTGTCGCCCTCAACATCACCATGGTCATCTTGCCTAATCTTATACCGCAATCCATGACATACCAGGCATGCATCAAAATTCTCGTACTCACCGTAGTAGAGTATGCAACCATTAGGACATGAATGTATCTTCTGGATTTACAATCCCAGAGGGCAGATGATCTATTTTGCTTCATATGTAGTGGTAGGCAATTCATTTGCCTTCAAAAGTATCTTTTTTTGCGATAGTCAGTAACTCCCCAAATGCCTTGTCGGATACACCATTATTTGTCTTCCATTGCAGCAATTCCAGTGTGGTACCTAACTTTTTTTGCCCCTCTTCACAAGTCAGGTATAGTAATATCTTCTGATTCTTTAGCATACACTCGAACTTGATCTTCTCCTTTCCACTTTTGCATTCTCTCTGTGCATCACGGATGACCTGACCAAGATCATCAGCGGGCTCTTTCTTCAACTGCTACCTTTTTTTCAGCTTCCCCCATTGCAGTATCATCAAAAGAACTGTATTCAGCAAACCCATGAATAATAATGTTGCCATCATCCCCTTCTTCTTCATCATCTTCTTCCATTATAACACCTCTTTCTCCATGCTTAGTCCAACAAATATAGTTTGGCATGAAATTCGATGTAAACAGGTGTTCGTGAAGGATCCTTGAGCAAGAATAATCCTTCTCATTCTTACATAGAACACATAGGCAACACATGAAACCATTCCGCGTGTTTGCCTTGGCCACATTTAAGAAATCATGCATGCCACTCATGAACTCTGGGGAGAGACGGTCAGCGTTGTACATCCATTGCCAGTTCATCTGCATTACATGATGTACACCATGTAAAAAACTTGTAATAACCCATATTATACAACATGCATGATTAGTAGTTAATTAAAAGATAAAAAATATCCATCAATCAACATGATTAATTAATATCCTATACCACACAACTGTTTCACTCTCGAACATTAATTTATTAAAGCCTTGATACAATATAGACAATCTCAAATAGCACTAAACAAACTAAACCTACAATGCACTTCAGCAGAATAAGGATTTCATGACCAATTCCAACTAAAATGATCATTCTTCTGTTGGTTCACTACCTCATCATACACAGGTGCACTATCATCAGCCGCCTCAGTCTCCTTTGTAAGAGATTTTTGGACATGCACAACATACTCTTCCTCCC
The DNA here is from genome assembly GCA_038087645.1 of Saccharum hybrid cultivar R570. Classification (NCBI taxonomy): domain Eukaryota; kingdom Viridiplantae; phylum Streptophyta; class Magnoliopsida; order Poales; family Poaceae; genus Saccharum; species Saccharum hybrid cultivar. The sequence goes on from JAQSUU010000744.1 coordinate 1,273,925, forward strand.
AATACCAACCGTCATATGATCCAGTGTCATCCCACTGAAATTACAACAAAACAAGAACTTTAATCAAAATCATCACAAAAAATGGCCACAAACATAACAAAACATGACAAAAAAATATCTCACTTCGCGATCCAGACATGTGTAGAAGTTGCACCCTTGGTTGACACCCTTCTTCTTCACCCTATACTCCCTCACAGTCATTTGCCCACACTTGCCGCACGCAATGAGACGGAGGTCTGGCCTCAGTCGCTTAGGGACCCCATGCGAGGCCGAGGACCCGGAAGCAGTCACCATCTATGACTCTCTATATTCGTTTTCATCAACTACTATAAATTTCTCATTTTGTGGACCATGAAATTAAATGAGCTATATACTAGCAAAGAAAGGTAGATACTCGTTTAATTTTGATCAGCTACTTTAAGCTTTCTTCAAGTACATTTGCAAACTATCAAGTGAGTTTGAGCTCAAATGGTGTTTAAATCCAAAAAATCCACCATTCTTTCTAATGTAAAAAGCCTTAAATTTCTCTATTTCTAAACCATGAAATGAGGCAATGAAAGGTGCATACTAGTTTTGATGAGCTACTATAAGATTCCTTTGTCTACATATGCAAACTATCAAGTGATTTCGAGCTCAAATGGCATATAAATAAAAAATATCCACCATTATTTTCAATCTAGAAAACCATAAATTTCTCTATTTCTAGACCATGAAATGAGCCATGTTGAAGTTGCTAACCTTTAGAACCGAAGAATGGATGGAGGAATCGAATGAAGTCTTGAAATGGCGGGTGGCGACAAGCAAGAATAGAGGAGACGAGCAAGATCAGAGAGCTTGAAATGGCTCAGGTTGGGGGAGGGAGAAGGAGAGTATATAGCCAGGCCCTGTAGTCCCGGTCTGTGGTTCAAACCCGGACTATAGGTGGACTTCTATTCTCGGTTGGAGCCACCAGCCGGGACAAAAGGTTTAGTTACGGCTGCTAGCTCTAACGGGGACTAGAGGATGACCTTTAGTCCCGGTTAGAGCCACCAACCAGGACTAAAAGTCCCCTCCTACAAAAGCTTGCGGCTTTAGCCATTGGGCAGGGGACTTTAGTCCCAGTTGGAGGGCTCCAACCGGGACTAATCCTATCTTTAGTCCTGGGCCTAAAATTGGCTGGGACTAAAGGCTAAAACCGAAAGTCTGTTCTCTACTAGTGTCAACAAAGCAAGCTCTGATGGTCACCATTGATTAGGACTAAAGCTTGGGTTTAGTGGAGGGACCGCTATTTAATTAAGCTAAAGTATGGCTCAGAGCTGGAAATAATAACTAGTTCAGTGAGATTCCTCCACCATTGCTTCCATAAGCCAAACACTAGCATGCTGTTTCTACCATGCGTTCAAGAAATGTGGAGGCTATTATTTGACGTCAAATGACCCATATATATCAAGTGGGTCTTTTTGATAATAGGCCAATCAGCGTTTTTCATTAGTTATTATGCAAGCGAAGTTTTCCTGTTCTTGGACTTATAACTGTCTAATATTCTTTCTTTCCTGAGTCTGATTCGCGGTTGACTCGTTTGAGTACATATCTTTTGTGCAATCATATTACTTGCCTATCGGGTAAACAGGTAAACGTATTGTCAGCTTTGAAACTTTGACATCTTGTTGTTTGCTACTCCTACAAAATATGTTTGAGCCCTTGTTTAGTTCCCCCAATTCTCCCCCAAATTTCACTATGCAAAAAGAAGATTTCCCGTCACATCAAAACGTCGGCAAATGCATGGAGTACTAAATGTTAATAAAATCAAAAACTAATTGCACAGTTTTGTTGTACTTTGCGAGACGAACATTTTAAGCCTAGTTAGTTTAAATTTGGATAATTTTTACCAAATACAAACGAAATGCTACAGGAATTCTGATACAGTGTTTTTCTTCCCAATTCTCTCATCTAAACGAGGCCTGAAATGGTCCTGTGATGTGCAGATAGCTGATATGACAGTAGTAGTAAGATAAAACTGACATGACAGCCTCGAGGAAAGAATTGTCCTGCACCTCATCTAGGCTCAAAAAGGTAAATATGAAGACTACTGCTCCGTCCCTTAATGTTAGTCGTCCAGAAAGCGTGTCTGTGAGAGAAACACAGTTTTCTAGAGACAAATATTTAGGGACAGAGGGAGTATGCACAATCCAAATTTGGTATTAGGCAAGTCACGGGAAGTTATCTTCAAATCAGTTTTCTCACTGAAAAAATGTCTGCAACTGAATTTTGACTAAAACAATAGTTAGTGACAGCAGTCATGTGACTATTGTTACTATCATGTGATTATTGCTTGCTTAATGACAAAAAAAAATGCTGATGCTAGTGGTCGTGGCGAGCACTGACGGAACAGCTTTCAGGCTGTTTCTTTGTTTTTTTTCTTTTGTTGTTTCTATGAGTGGCTTTGGTTACACTGTCAGTGCCACTCTGACATAAGTATTAGAACTGAACTAAAAAGGCTTACATATAAAGATTTCCATGTATGCAACATGCAAAACATACTCATCTCTATGATTACCATAACCCGCTCTATGTTACACAAAAGATAAAGTTGCACTGCATGGATAATGCCAACTGGCCAACAAACCTTTGATTTTTTGAACACCAGTAATACAAGGCTAGGGAACTCTAGATCAGCTGGTCACACCTGTCTAGTCCAAACTACATTGCTAAGAAAACTTTCTGCGCCCCAAATGGGGAGAAAGGGAACACACAAGCAACAACTGAGCAAAAAAGCAGGGGTTGAGACTTGAGAGTCACCTCTGTTTATGACCATAGCCTGTATAGTTTAGAGAAAAACACACCTTTTCTCAAGTTAAAGGATGGAATTTGGAAATAAAACACTAGTTATGTGAGATTATTCCTCCACCTTTGCTTCCTCAAAGCAAATGCTGTCATGCGGCCTTTTCTACCTTTGCGGTGTGAAATCATCAGAGGTGAATGGGTGTGGACAATAGAAATTTAATTCCTTCATTCACGAGCGAGTCGCTCGGTTAGCATCGCGAGCCACGAGCTCGGCCGCCTGGGTTCGAACCCGGTGCCCAGCGTATTTCTGCTCAAAAATGAGTGGGAATGGGGAAGCTTCCCCGGTTCAAAAAAAAAAGAGAACGAGAAATCAAGAAACAAAGATACTATGGCTTGACGTCAAAAGGCCTATATATCAAGTGGGCTGTGGGCCTCTTTCGTTTCTTTCCAATAATGATGCGCCACACGCGTCGTTCACTAATTATACTGTAGAAGGTTTCTTGTTGTTTGGCTTCTGTAGGGTTTCTTGGTTCTGATTTGTGGCTGACTAGCTCGTCTGAGTATTAGGTTTCTTGATAGTTGGTTCTGATAACTGTTATATATATATATATATATATATATATACATGCCTCTTTTGTGCAAAGATATGATATTGCTTGAAGGTGCATAGTTAGCTTGCAAACTTGGACATCCCCGTTGTTGGTTGTGGCTACTAATTATGTTGCTAATGGTCCTGTGATATGTAAAGAACGAAGTGATATGACGCTAGAGGTGAGGTAAAACTGAAACGACCTCCCTAGGCCAAAAAAGAATAAAAATCTAAGAGTCTGCACAGTACAGTCTGAATTATATTTGGTGCAGAGTTAAGGCCAAGAAGTTATATGGTTTTCAAACGGAAAACACAGGCAGTAGCTTCTTCTGTCCGGATGAGACGAAATGTTCCGATCAACCCGGGTAAAGCAAGAGCTTCCAAAATAAATACACATTTCACTTCCGGAGAAGTTAGATTTTTTAAAGCTAAATATATACAAAAATATATTAATATTTATGATATATAATTAATAAGTATCATTAGATTGAGCGTGGAATATAATTTTATAATAAACTTATTTAAAGATACAAATATTGATACTATTTTTTATAGTTCTGCCCAGATTTGAAAATTTTTGACTCCTCAAGAACGAAATGTAAATTTATTTTGGGACATGATCTCTCTCGTTCAGACTGAACTCTTTTTGCAGTGAGCAGCATCAGTTGCGATTATTCAACTAAGGGTGACACGTACAATAGTGACAGACTGATGGGTCTGGCTCCGACTCCGGCGCAGCTTATTAGCCATTAGTCCACAGCACCTTTTAATCAAAAGTTTCGAATTACATGTTTTGATCGGCGTCTTAAGTCTCGCCTAGGCTCTATTTCAATCCTGGATCTGCTACTAAAGTTAGCTAGCTGCCCAATAGTCATTAATCAAATTACGCGTTAGGAAAAAAAATAAATACTAGAAATTCTCGCAATAATCAGAAACATCTAGTCATTAATCAAAATTATAACTACCCCTAAACCATTGGATCTTTATTTTCTAAATAATATACACCTCCAATTATACATTAAAAACCAGCGTGGAATTTGTCCAAGAAAAAACAACTTCGGTCGTACGTGGAAAATCTTTTTTCAGAGATACCGGAATTTTTTTTAGAGGTACCGAAAAAATCTTGATAGGATGCATGTACCGAGGTTCACAGTTGACAAAACGGCCTCAAATTTGTCCGGTAAAAAACAACCTTTTTTCGTACGTGGGAAATCCTTTTGTACAGATACAGGGAAAAAAAATTTCCGAGAGGTACGGGAAAAATACTGATAGGATGCATGTACCGAGGGTCACAGTTGACCACAAAAATATGTGATTACGCTAACCGTTCACATTTTTCATTAATAATATATAATGAAATACGGTAAATACAGATATAATATATTTTGTGAAAAATAATCTAATATCCACAAGGTACCATATATATATACTTCTGCATTCTCATGTTTAAAATAATTATAATATTTTAGTCATGTAGACTGAGTAAACACGTATATATTAGGATAAATACTCATTTTAATAGCTTATCAAACATGGAAAATGATCCCTTACCAAAACCACATAGCAACTTTAATTTATATTAGTAATCCATGATAATAAAATAGATAAGTTATTATTTCAAATATTTTTTTTTCATTTTGAGCACTCTATACCTATAAAACAGTACTAATACACATATGAATCTTTGATACAAGAAATTCAACATCTTGAGTGCCGTAGTGTAATGTAAAACAACTTTTTATGCCAATGTAAGAAATAAGAGGGTAGGCTAGGACCTAAAATATTTTTTTAAATAAATTAAAAAACAAATAAATTGAACACAATATACAATAAGGATTAGAGGTTTAACTTAACAAACGGGTGAAAAATTCCATCAACTATGTTGAAAGCTAAAATATGGCATGTTATACAAAGGGACGCAACAAGAACTTATATAACTTAAGATTAAGTTTCAACTAAATACGTATTATGCTAGAAGAAAATGATGAAACATAAAAATTCTCATAAAAACCAAAATGTATGGCTATTAGTTTAGTACAATCTAATATCATTCATAATAATTACCATTGGATATATTCTATTTTCTAAATAATTACCTATTTCCGCGATTGTATAAAATAATATAAGGTAACACATGTATTTATTAAAGCATAATCTAAAGTGAGCCAAAATTTACAACTAATTACCCACCTACTATTATGACAGATAATTTAGCATAACCACTTAGATCTGCTTCTAAATTACCACATATGTTATTTTTAAAAAAATAAAAGATTCCTTAAATATACATTTAATTTATCAATATTTTCTACTATAAAAAATATTTAGATAAGCATAAAGCTGATCTATTATGCTAATATATTAGAATTTGATTAAAATAAATATACATATTGTGCCATCATGTTGTCACACCCAAAATTTTCTATTTTGGGTTGTGCATGAAAAATACTAAATAAAATAAATGATTTCAATGTTTGAATAAATTTATTAGATAAGTTAAGTTGTTGCTAATTAAATATAGAAAATTATGGTTTTAAACTTTTTCATATTAATTTAATAATGTGGTGTTTGTGTGATGCTTGTCTTTGGTGTTGGTGAGTGCTATTATTTTCAAAATACCATAGGACGACGTTTACTTCTCACCGGAAATTTTTTTGGCATTTTCTGGATTTAAAATTTCAATTTCCGTGAGCTTAATCTTTTTCCTTGATCTCTTCATCAATCTTTTCATGAGCTCAAACTTATTTAGTTGAGTTCCTTATCTCCCCAAGAGTCTCCAGGATTTTTCCCGTGATTTTTTTCTGAGCTCCGGGTTATTATTTTTCGCGGCTTAAAAGGTAATTCTAGATTTTCTGGAATTATTTTTATTCGCGGAATTAAAATAATCCCGAAGTTAAGAAATTCCGAAAAGTTTCCAAACTCTACAACTATATATATGCCAGCGTAGCCCTCGACGCCCTGGTTCCAGAAGTACGACTCTTATCGCGAGCCGTCGCTCGTAGCTCTCTCTATCTCTCGCCGTATCTTAAATATATATATATATATATGTATATGTGTATACGTGCAAGCAAACAGCTAGTCCTCTCCTTTTTCCAAGCACAAAACTAATCTGTACGTCGTGCACGTCAAGGACTTCATCATGACAGGAATGAGATGATCATCTATCTATAAATAACAACCATTGATCTTTCTCCAAACCGGGAGAACCTTTAAGCCAATCGATTAAATCTCATCAGGTCCCGCAGGTCAGTGACCACCTCGTCTCCCACCTTGAGTCCGATGCGGACACTTCCTTTCTTGTTGGAAAGCGCCACGGAGAGTTCTGATCTCTTCGGGATTGGGCGTAATCTGCATGCAACGGCACCAGGTCCACCATGTCGTACGTGCCCATCTATAAATAGCAAACTCTTGCTGCCCTAGACGCCCTGCAGATTATATGTGCCACCGTTGTCTCCTACCTCGAGTCGAGATCGACCCGGACTCTGCCGTGATCCGGAGTCCGCCTCCGTGCCATCTTCGCCGAGTAGTGTGCGCCCCACGCTGAGGTCCCCATAAAA